>JAVLUX010000044.1:8096274-9536274 GCA_032164185.1 Moxostoma hubbsi
CTCTTTTCATGTCACAATCAATAAATGGAGGGTTAGCTGATGTGTGGTATAAAGTGGCCGGTCCATTGAAGAGCGTAAAGAGGTCTGCAGTGTACAATGCATGGCTGTGATAATAGTGGTAATGAAACACAACCAAAATAGGAAGAGGCACTGCTTCACTGTGTGAGAGTTCGTGATTTGTGTTATCTCAATATTATCTCAACACCCTCACACCAATAAATGTATAAGTTGTGTGAAATATTTTATGATATACTTTATGACTTTAAAAGGTAATATGTATGAGAAATTGTAAATTGTTTGTGTTTATCTAGTCATAACTTGGTAATTATCATAACAAACAACAGATACATGCTTTGTGAGAATATTATAGATTCATGTACAGATATAATTGTTTATGAGAAAATAAGAGGACTATTTATTTTACAGTACATGAAAGCATTGGGGCAGATGAGTAATGATGCTATGGACCATTATCTTCATATAAAAGGCACAGATGAAGAGGGCTAGCATGTCTCGTCCTATATGGAGCTCACTTCAGATGTCCTGTTCTTTCTGGATTTTCCTGCTGTCCTGTTCTATCAGGATTAATCCCAGTTTGTCTGAATTAGGTGAATATAAAGAGTGTATTTGTGGATGCCATTGTGGTTATGTGATTTTATTTAGCTTGACTGAAGACTTTTTTACAGTGCCTGCATGTGTGCCATGCAAATGTTTTATACGCTTGCATAATTTGACAAAAGACTTGCAAAAACATTGTGCCGCTCTATGTGTAACCTAGCAACCATGGACTTCAAACTACCTCTGATTCCTCAAAGTAGGATGTCCATTTAAAATTAGATTTAGCGTCCATGAAAAGATATGGGATAGCTGGGTATTACATTGCAAATAGTATACAAATATTTTTTTTTTTTTTTTTTGCAGATAGTATGATGCATACATTGTTTTTTCAGTTCTTCACTAAAAACATGTAGGAACACCAAAATAACAGGTTTTATTCAAGTCCAAAATATTATTTAACATCTCTGAATCAACCTGAATGTATTAGGTTAACCAACAAAACTAATTTCAAGGGTTAGACCACTTTTTACAGTGTATTATTCTGAGACATACAGAGATCTAATAATTGTAGTTCCTTTACTAAAACTGTTTTAATACAAATTGTATATTAAACATTTCTCACAAAATATGACTATGTAAAATGCAGAAAAACTGAATGTTACTGAATCAGCTGGTAATGTTTAACACAGTAAATACTGTTTTGTCTGGTAACCAAAAGTTTGCTTCACGTAACATGTAAATTAACAGTTTTTAATCAAGTCAAAAATATAATTTAATATGATTGATTCAACTGGCGACCTATCCAGGGTGTACCCCGCCTTTCGCCCAAAGTTAGCTGGGATAGGCTCCAGCCCCCCGCGACCCTGTACAGGATAAGCGGTTGACGATGGATGGATGGATGGATGGATGATTGATTCAGTCTGACTAAATGAGGATACAAAGTAATTTTTTTAGTGAATAGTTCACCCAAAAATAAAATGTTGTGATAAATAAAATAAAAAAAATGTAAAAATTAAAATAAATTTACTCACTCTTATGTTGTTCCAAATTGTCTGTCTTCAGTGGAACACATCAGAAGATGTTGGGCAGTATGTTAGTTCTAAGTCACCATTCCCTTTCATTGCATCTTTTTTTTTCCACATAGTGAAAGTTAATTGTAACTGCTGCTGACATTTTACCTAACAACTCTTTTAAGGAGCAGAGCAGGTCAAAATATTTCCTAACAAGTGCACATTTTTACATGTTGAAGAGTAGAATGTAGATTAGTTTATAGATCTACGTGATCTTTAGATTATACTAAGCGCTTTGTAATAAACATGTGGATTTTATTTTCTTGCACACTTTCTCTTTTGCTTAGCATTTTCAACCTTACCTAAAAATCACATTGGGCTTTTAAATCGCTCACTGATGCTGCACTGTGCAGTGGTTGACTCTGGACTGAAGGCTGCTCTTCCAGTGAAATGGGAGAAAGATGCTGGCGGCCTGCACAGCAGGATTCATCAGATGGCCAATGGCTCACTTTCATTTCCCCACTTACAAGAACAAGACTTTGGGAACTATACATGCACCGCAAAGAGAGGCTACAAACAGATTCAGACCACTGTCATGGTCAGCAAAGCACGTATGTATCTATTGCTTTAATTTGATTAGTATGCACATCTGAATTATTTTAAAGGGGAAAAGCAAGATAATACATATATAATAAATGTACACACGTGAGGCATCTGTGTCAACCACCAATTGTCATTTAGATTGTAATTTGTGTTTGTAGGCTTGGAAGATGTGTTCTTTCATCCCCAGTCCATGAAAACTGAAGAGGGACATGACGTTTTCTTACAGTGTGTCTCTGGTGATAGTTCTCCTCCTGCTCAGATTGCATGGTTAAAAAATGGCAGAGTTCTGACCAGTGGAAACCAGATACAGGTACAGAATGACAAAACACAAACTCAATTTCATGCCCAATAAATGGAAATGAAATTACTTTTTTTTATTATTATTATAAAAGTATATCTCTGTCTTCTGTCTTGCAGTACAGTTTTGTGAAACTCATGAAAACATGCCCAGTTCACAAAAATCTTAATTAAAAAAATCTACAAAGCCTTTTGTAGGTTGATTTCACCTAAAAGTGTAACACTATGGCTTTGTGGCACTTCGTCTGTTTTAGTGGCTTGTCCAGCACGACACTGCCACATAGGTGTCAATATGAGACGGGACTATATATTTGTGCAACCAATCTAAAAAGAGTTTTAGAGTTAAAATTAGTTTTCTGGAAAGGTTTGAAAACATTGTTTATTTTTGCAATTCCGCATATATCAGCTTTAACCCTTGAAGCTCTGTGGTTGTTTTTAAAGATATCCAGTTTCAGTGGCATACCCAAAATTAAAGGCTGATAACTAAAAATAAATAAATAAATAAATAAATAAACATAGAGTGTCAAGTATTTGGTATTATTGTAAAGAAAACGTAACATTTTTAAATGATTCTGTAAAAATCACGAAAATACTTGAGCCAAAAATTTCCTTTTTTTAATTTTTTTTTATTTGTCATTATAAATCTCAGGGTGTTAATAAGGTGGCTCTGAACAGCTTTTGTTTTTGATCCCAATCATGTCAACTGTAACAGAGTAAAATTCAAAAGTTATAGCATTAAAAAAAGAATAACCCTAGTGTCCAAAATTGCCTCCATGTGTCCAAAAGCCTCTCCAAACAATAAAACATAATAATTTTAGATAAGAAGTAATTACACATGCATACACTAAAGGTTTGTATAGAATGCAGACATGATTTTAGTCATGAGATTTCAAAGAATGAGTTTCATTCTGTGCCATTTGAGTCATCATTGAATCTGTGTCATATACTAGGCACCATATCCTGGTGGCCATATGTAACAGTCACCAATCACATGTCTCTCTGCCCAAATATGCACTGATCTAAAAGGTGATCCATGAGGCTACATCATTTCTGATGTCTTCAAGCCAGATGCTGTGTGCACATTGTATTTTATGTCAATTATCTAATGATCTATACATCCGATTACCTTGAGTGTGGGCTTGCTTGAAAGACAATTGCCTCCTCTAATTAATAGTATGTGATATTTTATGTTCTGTTTTATTTTTTGTAAAGTTGTTAGCGAAAAGGCAGTATATAAGCAACACCCGTTCACATGAAACATAAATGTCAAAGACACGTGCATAGTTAATACTTGTTTATTTTATTTATTTTTGTCTGTGTGCAAAACAATTTGGCTGGTTGTATTCTATTCTTTGAGAGCTTTCCAACAATATATGACACATGGCTATTTGATGAGATTGATGTCTTTACCAATTTAAATAAAATGGGCAGTGCAAAATGTTTCATTAATCATCACTGATTTGTCTGCAAATTTCAAACCACTTCAGTTTTGGTCGTAATTCCTAAATGAATTATAACGTACAGCTTCTAAGCTTTTAGACAATACATATTTTGTGTTGGTCAAGACTGTAGATGTTAAAAAATAATTCTCGCAGGCCCACCGTGGCTTCAGTTTCTTTGAGCTATTATAATTTCATATGACTGGGACATGTTCTTTTTATAATCCACAGAACCTTATATTTACTCTAGGGTTTCTTGGTTAGGATTATCAAACCAATTATGATTTTTTTTACTACATATAACCCTTAGGGACAGTATGGCGGAGGGAGCCAAAGAAAGACTTCAGGCACTTTGCATATGGCTAATGTCACCAAAGCAGACCAAGGAATCTATGTCTGTATCACCCACAATCTTCTGCTGAACATAAGCAAAGAAAGTCATGCTGCAACTCTGACAGTGGAGGGTAAGATTGCTACTCAGCTAATCCACTCTGGCCACTTATGTAATATGCTGAAATTCACTCTTTATTTGTACTTACACAGGTACCAATGTAGACTTAAAGATTATTGAGGGCCCAGAAAATGTCACTGTACCCGTTGAAATGGAAGCTGCACTGCACTGCATGGTTGAAGGCTTGCCAATTCCCAGAGTGCAGTGGTTTAAGGATGGACAACCATTACACAATACCTCCAGATGGGATCTGCAGAAGAATGGACAGCTGCTGGTTTTTCAGTGAGATATTTTCATGGTCCCCTTTGGCATGTACACTGACAGTTGTTAAATCTCTGGAGGCCAGGACACTGTTCTCCTTTTTTCTAGTAGGCATTCCTAATTGAAAAATGTATCCAGCTGTATCTGGCAGCAGGTAACGTGAGCTTCATTGTCTGCACTCCGATTGGTAGTCACTGCATCGTGTAGCTATGCATTTTCATAAAGTTGAACTAAACTAAAACTAAACATTGCCAATGGTCTTTAATTGCCAACTCTCATTGAATAACAAATGACTTTCAGTCACTTTGTCATAGTCAATAGTCATAGTCAATGTGAACACCCTTGTCCAAAAGGTAGTATCTGTAATGTTTTCTATGTTAAAATATATTCCATATCCCAGCTTAGCGTGGTTAGATAGCTGAAAGTAAGCCATTTGTAGGTTTATTTCAGAATGTAGAACAACTCCGCATTTTTAACCAAATCAGGTGATCTGTTACAGGAAATAGTTTATTTTCTCATCAAGCAAATACAGTTAGAACAGATGCACTTAATTATGTCTTGTTAACATAAAACAAAATATGACAGGATATACCTCAGATTCAAAAACACTACAAAGTTGAATTCTGACCTTACCTTAGTTGAATGCTCTTACCTTTCTCTTAGGAGAGTTTTGTCAGAAGATGAGGGGTTGTATTTCTGTGAAGCTAGCAATGAGAGGGAGAAAGTGATATCCCAACCAGCCTACCTCCTACCTGCAGGTACCTCCATTTCAGATTAATATATTTTTGTTCCAAGCACACAGGTGGTCTTGCTTCTATAATCTATTCAGAACTGTCCTTTCATCTCCTCACACAGTTATGGACTGGACCTTTATTGTCGAACCTGCCAACCTAACAGTGAGGAAGGGTGATCCTGCAACTATTCCCTGTAGGCCTCCACACAGCAGACCGCAAGCACAAGTGTCCTGGTTTAAGGACAACCAACTTCTACAATCAGGACTGCACTATACTACTGATCCTAATGGAGACATGCTTTTCCACAGGTGGAGTTGTATGAATTTGTGTGTTAACTGCAAAAAAAAAAAAAAAACCCTTTAACAAGCCCCAAGCTATATATATATACATATATACATACATATATATATATACATATATATATATATATATATATATATATATATATATATATATATATATATATAATTTTTTTTATATATTTTCAGTTATGTTGTCCATATTTTAACTTATATAGTGCTGTCTGTAAATTGTTCTTTCATGAAATCCTGAAATATGTGTCAACATTAAATACTTTTCTATATGATCTTTTTAACTGTGAGAATCTCTATGTACCAGTGTAAAAGAGACAGACAGGGGAATCTATTTCTGCAGAACATCTCATTCTCATCTCAAAAGGGCTCTCACCTCAAAAAACATCTTCCTGGATGTTCTTGGTAAGAAACATGTCTTGACATATACACCTATTAGATGATTGTGTCTAGAAGGGATCTCCCTCTCGAGATTCTTACATAGCGTTAATTTTAATTTGCACAGGAACGAGAAAAGAGCACTCTTAAGAGATTATTTTAAATTGTCTAAATAAAGAGCTGTACATCTACATCTGTTGGTCACTGGAGAAGTACATCAATCAGCTCAGATTTTATAGGTCTGACTATGTGGTCAAGTGGTGACAAATTCCCCCTTGTATAAGAAGTCCTGAGTTCTAATCCACTCAGATGCAACTTTATATTTTAATAAACAAAGATTGCATCCACACTTCAGTGGATGTATGTCTTGAGTGGCGACACAATTCTTTGCAGTTTTCTTTGCGATTCTACTGGAAAGGGACACGATTGGCAGAACACAAACAAAATCTCCACTTTTACTTTTTCCAGTTCAAAAAGAGATAAACGTCTTTAAACAGCAGCTAGTTTGTTTCAGCACAAACATTATTAATTAATGAATTACTCAATGTCAGTTAAGTCACAGTAACAGAACGTCATGGTTACTGTTGTAACCTCCGTTCCCCGATGGAAGGAATGAGAAGTTGTGTCGATTGTAGTGACACAAGGTGTCCCACTTAAAAATGGCATGCACTAACCCGTGTTGCGTGGCTGCCGAGCCAGGTGCAAGCAGGCTGTTGCATGCTAGAAACAGCTGGGTCGGATGCACGTAACCTTCCCCAACGCTAGGTTTCCCCATACCCGTACGGAAACAGGCGACATGACTTGCATGGGAGCCAGCCGTTGGTCAGGGGTCTTAACGCTATAGATGCATCGGAGAAGGCATCCTTTTACCGTTCCTATTCTTTCAGACCCTGCAGAGACCATGACCTGCCCAAACTGGGGGGAGGTAACTTGTGGCTAATACATGGTGCGGTGGTAGATCCTGCCTGCAAGGGATGAGTTGCTACAGACACGGCGACCGGGGGCAGCGAGGACTGGACCAGGGAGATGCGGGTCCTGCCAGTGGGGGGACGTAAATACGTCACAGGGAGTTGCCTGAAGCGGGAACTATGCCTATGGAGCACAAGTCCAATACGGAGCACTCGACTCGTGGTGGGTCTGTCGACGAATTCCTCCTCTGAATTTGCAGCCAGAGGGCTAGGGAGGAAGAGCATCCATGGAGCGAGAGCTTGCCTGCTCACCTGTGAAAGAAGGCGCACTGGATCAGCTTGGTGAAGGGCGCAAGGTGCAAGTGGAACACCCGGTCGGTTGTTCCATATTACTGAGTTCTACCGGCTCGGACCTGTCAAATCAGAGGATGAGACCGACTTAACCCTAAGGTTGTAGAACATAGCAAAGGTGTTGGGTGTTGCTCAGCCCGCAGCTCTGCAGATGTCTGCTAAGGAGGTGCTGTGGGCCAGTGCCCACAAGGACAGCCAACAACTCGAGGCAATTGATGTGCCAACGTAGGCGGGGCCCCGTCTAGGAGCCAGCGGCTGTGGGCCCATAGCCCAACCCAGTTGAGAGGCATCTGTGGTGACCACGACACATCTGGACACCTGCTGTAGGGGGACTCCTGTCTGCAGAAAACAGAGGTCTGTCCAAGGGTTGAAAGTCTGATGGCAGGAAGGGGTGATAAACACACGGTATGTGCCGTGGCGCTGAGGAAACTATCTCGAGTCTGAAGCCAGTGCTAGAGCGATCTCATATGCATGAACCCGAGTGGCGTGACCGCGACTGAGGATGCCATATGCCCCAGGAGCCTCTGGAACTGTTTGAGAGGAACCGCTGTGCCTGGCTTGAAGCGAGCGAGTCGTGAGGCGTTCTGACATTGAGACCGAGTCTAACTTCAAACCGAAAAATGAGATGCTCTGAACCGGAGAGAGCTTGCTCTTTTCAAAGTTGACCTGAAACCCTAAATGGCCAAGGTGCATAAGCACAAAAATAGATAAAATTTAAAACAATTGGTGGGTGTTGGGATAATAAAATACTGTGAGAACAGAAAAAAAACATCCGATCTGAGTGAGGTCAGTGACAGAGCGCAGTTCCTGCAGAACGTCGGGATCGGGACTACCCTGGTGCAGTTATTTGAGTGCCCTGGCTTGGTGTACCTGCAGGAGAGCCATGGCATACAAGGCGGAGGCGGCCTGTCCAGTGGTGCTGTAGGCTTTCGCTGTCAGAGACGACGTTGTCCTACAGGCCTTGGAGGGAAGTACCGGACGGTCCTGCCAGGTGGCGGCGTTCTCGGGACACAGGTGGATTGCAACCACCCTGTCCACGTGAGGGACTTCTGTGTACCTGTGGTACCCCACCGTCCAGGGTAGCAAGAGCGGATGAGCGAGGAGGTCGGTTCCGGGCAGTAAAAGGTGCCCTCCACGAACTCGTCAGCTCGTCATGCACTACAGGGGCAGCGTGGCTGAGAGCGGCGCCCAGAGACAAGGTACCAATCATCAAGCCGTGAGGTTTGGGGGGAGGACGGTCGGTTCCAGTCCAAACCCACGCTCACAGCAGCCCGGGAAAGCATGTCGGCCATCTGTGCGTCAGACATTGGCCTTTTCTCAAGTTCAATTTCAGAGGTACACGAAGCTCTCAGAAGAGACCCCTTGTGTCAACACAATTGACACAACGTCGAGTGAGTGACAGAAGGGGAATGTAAGATTTAAAGTAATGTATGTCTTAACATGGACTTTAGTCAAAATATTACTGTATCCTAGAAACATGGGATGCTACATGAGATGAAGAAGACAACAGGATTTCTTGATAATAGTAGTAATAATAATAATAATAATAATAATAAAGCAATGGCTATTTGCACTGTGTAAATAGCAACATCTTTGCACTAAGAGCAAATAGTGTTAGACAGATACTATTTGAACCTCTAATTAAATACTAACAGGGCATCACTATAGTTTGTTTATTTAAAGACACACAGACACCCTACACCAACCTATCACTGTGAGGAAATCAATTGTATATACATTTTATTTAGTATTACAAGTAGTATTAAATAAATATATTAAGAGTGGAGACAGGAAACAGGATAGGAAAAACTGGGTCAAAAAGGTTATGTTAAGGTGCGAAACGCTTGCGCATGCTTGAGGAGTTGACGAGAGAGGGATCCCTTCTAGACACGACCCTATTAGTTCCATATATAGGTTTTATCTGGAGAAAAAAAAGTCAGTCTGCAACTATGAAATTATAGTTTAATTTACTTTAATTTCATTTCATTTCATTTCATTGCACACCTAAACCAGAGGTTGTCAAAATGTTATTGCCCACTGAAATCCTGTGACAAGGCCAAGGCAGAATCTGTAAACTTGTTGGCATTTTTTGCACTGATTTTGAGAGGAAATTAATGTAAAACAGTAAATTGTCTAAAGCAGAATAGAGAGTACTTTTAAGAGAGCCAATAAGCCAGAGAGTCAATTAAATAAGCCAAAAATATTTAATAAGCGAACACACAAGGGGCCATGAGGTTTGTAGAACTTTGTGAATGAGGAGCGTTAATATTGTTGTTTTTTTACATTATATTTGTGTCAATCTTTTTATTTATTTAAATTTGGCTTCTCTCGTTCCATTATGAACTCCTGGGGAGTTTGTTCATGAAGCCTTGCTTAAGAAACCTTGACCTACAGGCTTTTCTATGGTCATTCTGGGCTGATTATTTCAGAACCTCCATCTGTGACTATCTGGCCGATGGTGGTGACATCTCCTGTAGGAGCTGAAGTGGCGATTCACTGCCAGGTGTTAGGACACCCTGCTCCCTTAATTAAATGGTCAAAGCAGGGCCAGTCAGTCCAAACCGGAGGCAAAATTATCATGGGGTAAGTTTTGCATGACAGACTTATTAATGAAAATGTGTGATTGTTTAATGGGTGGTGCTTCTGAATTCCCTTTGTTCCCAGGGTAAGAAACACCACTCTCTACATTTCATCAGTCAGAGCTTATGATGAAGGCCTTTACACATGCACAGCTTCCAACGCAGTGGGTCATGATGAAAAAACCATGACCCTTCGAGTTGCTGGTAAATCCCCCTTTGCAAAAATAATACAACTGTGCTTTTATACTAACAAAAAAAGTTCCATGTTTTTTGAACATGTACCATGGTATTCTTTGAAGTAAACATTACCATAGGATTACCATATAAAACAATGTTACCACCATAGTACTTTTATGCAAAGGTATTTGTTATGTCTTTTCAGTTTTGAAACCCTCAACAGAATGGCAGCAGATCTAATTTAAAATTTCTTCTTGGTTTCAGTGAAACCATTTATTGTTTCCTTTGTTGCCTTGATCACTGTCTCAGAGGGATCTACTGTTAGTCTCCCTTGTCGAGCTGTGGGAGATTTTCCTGTGAAATACACTTGGATCCGAACCTCCTTAATCCAAAATGCACCTGAACTGCCTGCTCCAAAAACTCCTGTATCACTCCCACAACAGATACACACAGACGGTTTGTTAAATTTTGAACATACTGGGGAAATACATACATACATACATACATACATACATACATATATATATATATATATATATATATATATATATATATTCTCCTTATGACTACAGTATTACAGTATTATTTTAGCTGTTTTCCTTGCTTATAAGTGAAAAGCACTGCAGGTCATTGTGTCACTTGTCACAAAAAAGTGAGGGCACATCATGCTGATTGTTGTTGCTCATATTTATGTTTTTTGGTGGCATAATGCAAGGATGTTCCATATATTTTTCACCACATGAAGTTCTGTAGAAAAAAAAAACTTTAAATTTTTTTTTGGCAAAATTAAATTATACCTTTTATAGATAACTTAAATTAAACTTGAACAGATTTCCACTGAGATCCAATTTTTAAGATGTGCAAGCCATGTGTGAAAGATTTCATTTTTAGTAGGGAATTTCAATGTCTATGATTTGAATCGCTTACATCACTTACATTATAACAGTTTTACAATTTAACTTAAACTATGTAATGCTTACATTTTTACCTCCATTTGTCACATGATAAAAGTTATCTTTGGACCCTGGTTAAATATGATGTAGGTTCTCCCACAAAAGGGGTACTTTACTGTATGTTTTGAAAGTAACATTTAATTTCACAGATAATGGGACATTAGTCATCTCCAACATTCACTGGTCTGATGCAGGAGAGTACCAATGCACTGCAGAAAACAGAGTTGGTCATGATATGAGAAGTGCCATCATAACTGTAACTGGTGAGCAAAGTGCTGGGAACTGACAGTATATTAGTTCTCATACATTGAATATACAGTACATCATTATATGGCATGTTTGCACCCTCTGGTTTAATCTAACCAGCCTAATCTTCTAACCTGAAGCTGAACCTGATGTCTGGTCTGTTAAGGAAACAATAAGTAAAAAGATTATACCCCCTGTGAGTAATGCAGTGTGCAAGATACATGTGCTTGTTCCATTCGTGACATCAGCCTCTCTTAACATTGTTACTGTGACCGTGTGACCGTGTTGATTGTGCATATTTTGGCATATTCATCAAAGTCTTTCACATAAGTGTTTGACTGTATAGTTAGACCATTGCATTAATTGAAGAGTACCTTGTAAGTCATGGATTTAGGAACAATCAGGGATTTTAGTTTGTTCGCTTGTCCCTAATTTTGCAGGTTCCAGAGATTGAACAAGAGCTACTTAAAAATTCCTTTGATTCAAAGCATCCAAGTAGCACAGAGATAACTGAATCTTTCCAACAGACAACTAAGGACTTCACAAAGATATCTTGTAAGTTATGTTACGGAAGCTAAGCCTTCTTAAATTAAAGGACGAGTTCACCCAAACATGAACATTTAGTTAGGATTTACTCTGCCTCATGACTTTATTTCTTCTGTGGAACACAAAAGGAGTCATTGATTGCTAAATGTCCAAGCTGCTGTTTTCCATACAATGAAAGTGAATGGTAACCATGGCTGTCAAGAAAGATTTTCAGTGACTAGCGACTTACAGGTCTTATTTAGTCTGTGTGGTCTCATGTGGTTCTGTTTGTCCTATGTTGTTTATGTAGCACCATGGTCCTGGAGAAACATTGTCTCATTTCACTGTGTTCTGTACTAAATCTATATGGTTGAACGACAATAAAAAACACTTGACTTGACTTGACAATCAGTCTACTCTGCACATAAAAGCTGTATGGCTAAAGAAAACTACTTTTATGATGCTTTTATGGGGCCTTTTTGTAACTTGACAGCCCCTGGTCACCATCCTTTTTCATTGAATGGAAAAAGAAAAGAAAAAATGTACTTTTACATTCTACGGATGAAAGAAAGTTAGACGGTTTGGAAATGACATGGGGTGAGAAAATTACATGAGAGTGAGAACATTTTATAGAATGTTACATTTGGGGGGAACTGTACCTTTAAAAACCCAAGAGACTTTTTATTTATTTCTTCTTGCGCAATGAAAAAAATTATATTCTTGTTCTAATTGTTCTGTTTTTGGTCCAGTTTTAAGTACTTTTGTGGAGGACTCACCAACACACTCCATCACTGAATCTACTCAAGACACTACAGAGAAGTCAAGTGACATAAGCAAAGGAAATAGTGACCACATCAAAGTGTCCATCCAAACACAAAAACCAACCGCTGTGCCCATCAAACCTACAACATTCCTCAAAGTCAAAGAGACTTTTATGCAGTATACACACCCACATATCCAACCAACAGTCAAGTCTAATAAACCTCCAGCAATTAATCCGAACACAAATAACCAATTACCTGCAGACTCCTTTTCCTATACCCAGCTAAAAAACATTCAGAGCTTTTCCCAGAAAAGCACTCAGTCATTTAGTGAGCAAACTCAGGCTTCTGGCTTTACTTCTATGGAAATGGAAAACTTCACCACCACAACCCCTGTGGAAAAAACAGAAAATCAGAGCCAAATAATCTGCAATAATCACAAGAAATCTGGAGGCACCAAGTTGCCAGTGACAAATGATACAGACCTTGCTGAGTCACTGAAGAAAAACACTTCTCAGTCCCCTATGAGGACCACTGACAATAATGCCAGGTAATCATTAATGATTCGTAATGAATGTTTTTTTTTCTGTACAAAATTTGTGCAGTCTTTCTGTCATAATATCAGACAGAAAGTCTAAGACTAATAATAGAGGTTAATGATGTGTCTTTTTTGTTTTGTTAATATGTTTATTATTTAAGCAATAGTTCACACAAAAACAAACATTCTGTCATACTTTACTCACACTCATGTTGTTCCTAACATGTATGATTTTGTTTTTTAGAATAATAAAATGATTTTAATGAATATGCTGGTCTATTAAATAGGACTCAAAGGTATCATTGTCCATTGTCCAACGTTGTCCAAGCAACTTGTGTGTCATATTCCTTCTGTCTTCTGAAGGCATACTATTCCCAAAGGAATGATTTTCCTTTTGTATTTTGTATAAGTAAGAAAGTCATATGGGTTTGAAATGACATGAGTGTGAGTAAATTATTGCCATCATCAATTGTGATCAAATGATAATTCACCATCATGTGTTTTTACAGGTGATGCATGTATTGCCAATTTTACTGATGCATCTGAACCTTCCATTTCAGTTCTTGTTCTGTGGAGCACAGAATAAATACAAACATGTTACACAATATGAAAGACATAGCACCTGTTATTTATAATTTCAAGGGCTTTCAAGGGGTAAATGTTTTGGGCAATTGAATTATTATATATATATATTTACTGTTAACAGACCACATTGCCTTTAGGCAATGGACAACCTTTTGGTCCAATTCCATTGTGCAACAATTAACATTCACCAGAACATGACTAATTGTTATAAAACATGTTGCTGTGTCAGAAATGTAATTCTAAGGCATTTCTAGTATCTAGGCAATAAAAATTGCATTTGTGAATGGCATGCGATTGTGTAATTCAAAGTGCAAAATACAAATAATAACATTTACTCACTTAACTCACTTAACACTTTATTAGGAACACTATAGTTCTAATATAATCAGAATCAGAATGAGCGTTATTGCCAAGTATGCTTACACATACAAGGAATTTGTCTTTGTGACAGAAGCTTCCAGTGCACAAACAATACAACAAGACAGAGATCATCCAAAAAATACATATATATATATGTACAAATACAAATCTGTTATATACAGATGGTGCAAAGGAAATATTATGGCAGAAGAGTTAGGATATGTTAGATAATATAAATAGACTTAAACTGTGTATTGCACATAATTATCGCTCAATGGGGCAGTTTTAACTGTTCATGAGATGGATAGCCTGAGGGAAAAAAACTTTCCTGTGCCTGACGGTTCTGGTGCTCAGGGCTCTGTAGCGCCGGGCAGAAGGCAACCGTTCAAAAAGGTAATGGCCTGGCGAACTGTCCTTTGTAGTCTTCTGATGTCCGGTTTCATAGCTGAACCAAACCAGACAGTTATTGAAGTGCAGAGGACAGACTCAATGACTGCTGAGTAGAACTGTATCAACAGTGTCTGTGGCAGATTGAACTGGCGAAGAGAGAACAAACTTTACTGGGCCTTTTTCACAGTCGAGTCAATGTGGGTCTCCCACTTCAGGTCCTGTGAGATGGTAGTTCCCAGGAACCTGAATGACTCTACTGCTGCCACAGTGCTGTTTAGAATGGTTTAGTTTGGTCATTGTTGGGGTTTTCCTCCTGAAGTTCACAATCATCTCCACTGTTTTGAGCGTGTTCAGCTCCAGGTTGTTTTGAATGCACCAGACAGCTGGCTGTTCAGCCTGTCTTCTGTATGCAGATTCATCGTCATCTTGGATGTGGCCGATGACAGTAGTGTTGTCTGCAAACTTCAGGAGCTTGACAGAGGGGTACTTGACGGTGCAGTCATTTGTGCACAAGGAGAAGAATAGTGAGGAGAGCACACATCCCTGGGGGCACCAGTGCTGATCGTACAGGTGCTAGAAGTGATTTTCCCCAGTATCACTAGCTTCTGCCTGTCTGTCAGAAATCTGGTGATCCACTGACAGATAGAGGTGGGAACTGAGAGCTGGGTTAATTGAGTCCAGAGACTTCTGTCCCCTCTCTAGAACTGAATTGCAGGATATGATGCAATCCCATGTTGACTGCATCATCCACAGATCTGTTTGCTAGATAAGCAAATTGAAGGGGATCTGGAAAGGATCCAGTGATGTCCTTCAGGTGGGCCAACACCTGTCTCTCAAATTACTTCATGACCACAGATGTCAGAGCAATGGCTCTGTATCCTTGCATATGTCCCTGTCAGGGGCTGTACCAGGATTTTTCCACAGGGGTGGCCGGGCAGAGTATAGTGATTAGTCTGGGGTGGCAACGAAAAAGGGGGGTGGGGGTGGGGTCAAAGCAATGGGTCTGTAGTCATTAAGTTCTTTTTGGGGGTTTTGTGGGACAGGGATGATGGTGTGTGCTTAATAAAGTGCCTAACATGATCTTCTGCTGTTGTTGCCCATCTGTATCACGGTTCCACATGTTGTGCATTCTGAGATGCTATTCTGCTCATTACAATTGTACAGGGTCGCTATCTGAGTTACCATAGCCTTTCTGTCAGCTTGAACCAGTCTGGCCATTCTCTGTTGACCTCTCTCATCAACAAGTGTTTCCATCCACAGAACTGTCACTCACTGGATGTTGTTTTGTTTTTGGCACGATTCTGAGGAAACTCTAGAGACTGATGTGCTTGAAAATCCCAAGAGATCAGCAATTACAGAAATATTCAAACCAGCCTGTCAGGCACCAACAATCATGCCACAATCCAAATCATTGAGATCACATTTTATCCCCATTCTGATGGTTGATGTGAACATTAACTGAAGCTCCTATCCCCTATCTGCATGATTTTATGCATTGCACTGCTGCCACATGATTGGCTGATTAGATAATCACATGAATACTGTATGTACAGTTGAAGTCAGAAGTTTACATACACCTTAGCAAAACACATTTAAACTCAGTTTTTTTTTTTACAAGTCCTGACATTTAATTATAGAAAATATTGCCTGTATTTGGTCAGTTAGGATCACTTCTTTATTAGGCCTTAAAATGTATTAGGCCTTAAAATGCATCCACAGGTACACCTCCAATTCAGTACACCTCTTTTTAGAAGCGAATTGCCTAAAGGCTTGACATAATTTTCTGGAAATTTCCAAGCTGCTTACAGGCACTGTTAGCTTAGTATATGTAAACTTCTGATCACTGGAATTGTGATATAGTCGATTAAAAGTGAAACCTTTTGTTTACAATTGTTTACAATCTGCCTGTAAACAATTGTTGGAAAAATTACTTGTGTCATGCACAAAGTAGATGTCCTAAACGAACTACTGTATAGTTTGCTAATATTAAATCTGTGGAGTGGTTAAAAAATGATTTTTAATTACTTAAATCCAAGTGTATATTGACTTCAACTGTAGGTGTTCCTAATAAAGCGCTTAGTGAATGTAATAGCGATCTGGCTATTATGTATAAATTGTGACATTCTCAATATTTATTGCTTTGTACACCAAGCTAACTGGTACAGGGCTGTCTTTGAGTAATGTCACTCTGACATCCTGATTTATGGCATGACTGCAAGACTTAGCAGGAACTTCTCATGAAGCAGTGTCTTAAAATGAATTGTTAATATTATGTAGTGGGTTGTTGAGAATGTGGTGATGGTTATACAAATTAATCCATTACTCTCTTTTCGTCAGGGAAAAGGAGAAATCTCAAACTTGGTTACCTGTGATAGAAAAACATGACATTCCCATTGTGGTTGGAGTAGGTGTTTCCTTGGCATTTATTTTCATTGCAATGGCCTTTTACTCTTTGGTTCAGAAAAATGATCCTACATCTGTACCTACAGGGAGAGCAGGTGAGATACACATTATCATGCATAAACCTGTATGTACTTGCAGAAGTGGGTCAGATTTGTTCAAATGCACCAATTCTAATAAAAAAAATCATTGTTTTTTTTCCTTTTCTCTTATAGCTCTGAGGGGTATTTGTGGTCCTTGCAGGCATGGAAAACGTCTTGCAATGGAAAGGACATATGATAACAAGTCAGTTTTGTTTGCAACATAGGTGAAATGGATAATGCTTTTGTCAACATGCCAATCATTGGAATAGCTCTTTTTGACTAACATTTTAACAATTGTATTAATCAGGGCATTTGAGGATGACAATTTAGTGGCTGTTATTGAGCAAAGTCCCAACACGTCAGAGACTAGAGCGCTCCCACTAGAAACTAGCCCATCCACTTTGGTGATGAATCCACCTACTGATGATGTTCTGGAGGGTGTCCAGTCCACTCAGGACCTGCCAGTTATAGTGGAGACACACCCAGAGCCAAGAGAGGAGGACCAGGTCCGTATAGGCCCTAAAGACTTCTACTTCTTTGTTTTTGTTCAAACTAATTATATTCTGTCTCACAAAATTCTTAAATGGAATGTAATTCATAAAAGTCCTTTATAGCTTGGAGTTGTTTGCCAGGTTTAATCATTGTTCTTTGTCTGTTGTTATTTAGTTCTGTAAAGAAGTTGCTCAACAATGCACAATACCTTTTTACCAAGATTACTGAATAATAATATTACAAAGTACAGCATTGTGCTAGCAATGCCAATGTTTTTATCGCAATGTTTTAATTACAGACATAATATTATACTAGGCTTAAAGGAACAGTTCAACTAAAAATGAAAAGTCTGTCATAATTTACTCAGCCTCATGTTGTTCCAAAAACTGACTTTCTTCCTTCTGTGGAACACAAAAAGATACAGGACATTTTGAAGAGTGTAATGTCTGCTCTTTTTCATGTAATGACAGTGAAATAGGGACTGGGGCTGTCAAGCTCCAAAATGATTAAAATGACCATAAATGCACAAGTTTATAGTTAAAATTGTCCCTTTCACCTCACCTGTAGCTCTCATATATGGCCCCACTGAGCTCAATGGCATTTTACTAATAAGAAGTGCATAGCTGATATATACGAAAATAATTATAGATATCTGTAATGGTGTTTTGAACAGAAGTGAATGGCAGATCATTGTGAAATTCTACTAGTGAAAATGCAGTTACAGGTATCAATAGTTGTTTTTTTTTATTATTTGAAATTACATTTTTGATTTCAAGACTTGGTATTCTTGTGATTAATGACATCATATTTGATAACAAGAATTTACCAGTGTAAACCTAATTACTTATTTCAAAATTAGCATTTTCACTAGCAGTAATTCCATTGCTGATATCAAGAATTAGCATTTTAACTAGTGAAAATTTACTAATAGATATCTCTACTTTATATCCTGCATGTGAGTAAATGTCTAAAGGGCTTGCAGTTGTTTGTGTGTGTGTGTGTATGTGTGTGCTGTTGCAATTGTTATGAAACTTCATATTCTTTGAACCCCACAGGATATGTAAACATTTGTAAGTCTCTTAAGTTGTTCAAACATAAGAGAGTATACATTTCAGATGATGTTATGTGTCTATGCTAACATATTAAAGTGTATGTGTTTCATTGCAGCAATATTCTGTTTTTCTTCCTTATTAAATTAGTTGGAGACTTCATTTGAGGAGGGGAAGGTCACTCCCTCTCCGAATTCTGACATTCAGCTACAGTGCATGGAGGACTGGAGGAGCAGAGATTTTGAACCATGTCAGGATGCTCCCTCACCCCCTCCACCGAATCCAGCACCTGCCCAGGAAGAGGGCTTACGGTCCACTCTGACCCTCCAAACCAACGAACCCTGCTCCACTCCAGTGCGCCACAGCATTAATATCTCCCATGGTTCCTCCCCCCTCTTGCTGTCCCACTGCGTGTCCCTGGGCATGACTTCTGTAGCTGTGGATGTTCACTTCTACCCTTCAGCCTCCTCAGCGGCCAGCCATCCTCCATGCTCTGCATTTGGACCTCCAGGGCAACAGGTCAACACCAGACTGGAGCATGAATTAACTGCACCCTCTGCAAGCCACAGTAAATCATAGGAATGTCTAAAAAGACTGAAGCCATGGGAATGCAGCTCACTTCACAGGGATATGTCAGTTAGTTTAAAAGAATAGTTCACCCAAAAATTATTATTCTGTTACTCTCCCTAATTTTGTTCCAAACAGTATGAATTTCCCTCTATCAATGGAAAACACAAAGAAAACTTGTGAATAATTGACTTCCCTTTTCCATGCAGGGAATGGAGATGTGATTTTAAGCTTCAAAGTGAATGCAAAAGCACCAAAAAAATAGTCCATATAATTAATGTGCAATAATTCCAAGCTTTCTGAAGCCATATGAAAGATTATTTGTTTCAGAAACAGACTAAAATTTAAGTTGTCATTCACTGATAATGTTCCCCTCCAGGGATCTATTGATAGAAGAACTGCTCCGATTAGATTATGAAGTCAGTGAGTTGAATGGTTCAGTCAAATTCAAGAACAAATCCCTCAAAACATAATTGAAAAAGATCAAATTAAAAAGAACAAATGGTTCACAAATCTGACATCGTTACAACTCTCATGAAAATACCAATTATGCTATGGGGGATGTTAAGATTTTCAGAGAACTTTAAAGGTTGCATTTATGATATTTCTATGGTGTTTTAAGCATCCTTTTTGAAGCTTGAAAGCTTCAGTGCCCCTTCCTTCTAATTTTGTTTAAAGCAACTTACAGTGCACTACAGCAACATGGGGTAAAGTGCCTTGCACAAGGACACAATGGTGGAGGTTGTGGTGATCAAACTGGCAACCTTCTGCTTACCAGTTCTGTGCTTTAGCCCACTACGCCACCACCACTCAGTGGAAAACAGCATCCAGTACATTCTTTAAAATTGCTCCTTTAGACTTGAGTTTGGGTGAACTATTCCTTTAAAGAAGCTGCTTGTGTATTTTTTTTATCTTTTTCAAAAGGTTCTCAATTTCTTTTGATATTGGTTTAATGAAAGCTTAATGAGGCAGCGTGGTCTCATATGTACAAAAGAGTGGGTGAGAATAATTGCAGGCAACATCAATGAGGTTCATGGACACTAACTTCAGCTAAATACCAAGTTACTCTTTTTCTGCTAATGCCAAGGAATTTATAATACTTCAAATACTTTAACAGTAGTTATGTATACAGTATATATGTTTGTGTTTCTAAGAAATGTATAGTACTTTTAAAACAGAGAGCAAAATTGAAAATGCTGAACTAATTTTAGGGAGTGACTGTTCCAAAACTTGCCAAGTAATTGTGTAAAATATATTAGGAAAAGTCCTCCAGAGTAATGGAGAATAATTGCAATGAGATCATAGAACCTAAAAAACGGTTCTATTGTGCACAACAACTCGACTGTTACTTCTGCATGTGCCAAAGGTTAAGCTACCTTACCACTAGTTATTTTTGTGATCTATGTTAATGTTAAACATTTTTCAGAAGATACCTAAAACTCATGTACTTACTGGGCAGCCAACTGTTATATCTTCCTTTTAAAATAGAAGTAAAAGTAACCAGTTAATACAAATGTCTCTTGTTGGCTTTCTCTCTTTTACACATACATACACATACAGTTCATATTATTGTAACCCAAGGACACATTATATATAAGACAGGTGTCATTTAAACCCTTTATATCCTTTTAAAACCCAAACAATTTCAACAAAGTACAGACGACATCAGTTTTTATTACAGTAAGCTCTTTATATGAAGAGTTATGCATTGACACATTATCAAAGAGATCATTATAACTGCGTTTGAATTCACATTTTATGTTATAAAGGCTGATAACGATCATTTAATTTCCATTATATTCCATCCTTCCATATCCATTATAAAACATTACTTTTCCATAAATGTTTTGTAAACCGCTTGTTACAATGATCAGACACACTAGTAAATGTATGCCTTTAACAAACTTGTTCAAAATGCATGAAAATCTGTTAGAAATGGTGCCATAAATATCATCATCGTTCACTTGTAAAGACATAATACAGGCTACATTAATTCATTTAAGGAACACAAATGTTTACAACAGTGACAGCAACAACAAAAAACCCAAGACAAACTGGCCAATCATATATTGTGGCGAGGGCATGGCTGAGTGTCCATGCAGGGAGAGGGGAAGCGGCAAGTATTCACTCATGTGTGACAATTAGGTCTAACAGCTGTTACTGTAACAGCTGTTGTTGCAGTAATCCAGGAAGAGATATAAGAGGAGCCCACACCAGAGCCCAGGGAGAGAGAGATGCACAGGTGTGCGATGCATTAAGAGTATTGACAATTGACTTTGAGTGTTATTGTGTGAATAAGTAGTTTAAAGATACTTAAACCACGCTTCCTTATTCCCCATACCGACCAGTCCTGTTACATATATCAGAAGTCCCAACACAATGACGGCAGTGATTGAATTCAAGTTGAACAGTGCATTTAATAGTTGATTTACTGATTCAAAGGCAATAAAACAGCAAGCACTGAGGCAACAAATACTAAACCGCAATCTATGGTTTAATATTTTCACCATCAAGAAATGGACGGAATATTTTTTTGGGAGTTAAAGGTAAACATGTTTATTTGCCAACATGGTTTAGTGTAAACAAATTATTTAAACAAAGCCCAAATAACCCAATGGTTAAAATACCAATTACCAAAATCAATATAGAGCGTTGAATCAACAACCTGCGAGCAAATTTATGTTTTAACAAGTCCAATTAGAAAGATCTGATTATATTAAATGTGAGCACGCGTAGTTCTAGCGGGAAGACTAGCAGCTGTACATCACACTATTAGCTGTGTAATTCCTAGCCAATCGCAGGTAAGCCATTGCTTTATAAGTCTGCTCACAATCTATCACATTGCTGTTTCAGTGTGCTAACACGGCAACCTCCACCACTCCACCACCACCAGTTGAGCCCCGTCCCGCACAGGGGTAGGCTCCTCGCCCCTGCCTCCTATATCCGGCAGGATATGATGGTTCCGAGTACAACTCCATCGGACTGCCAGACGGGGCCTACACCAAAGAGAGACATTACTTTTCTGTTTTATATTCATCAAATAAATGGTATCTTAAACCTCACTCAAGCCTGCGTGTCTTCCCGATAGAAAATATGTTCTGTGTTGATCTCTAAATAAAAAGCCAAAACGACATAAAATTAGTGAAAAACGTTCAAAAGGCATCATTGTTATTATTACTATTCATAATATTATAAATATTCTTTAATCTCCTTGTTACAAATAACTAACCTTATTGCATATTCAAAAAAATTATATTCAAGATAATTTGCTCCATCCATTTATTGGAATAAAATTAAAAGGACAGTTAATTCAAAACTTCTACTTTAGTTCTTTTAATCACCCGTATGTCATTCCAAACCCTTATGACTTTCTTTTTTAAAGGAGATCTATTGGGGAATTCATGATTTTCACTTAAAAGAACTTATATTTTGATTTGTTTCTCTTCAAAATCTACCTTCAGAAGATGCACATACTACTTTAGTGGCACTTTTGGATCCTTCCTTAAGCTTTAAAGTGAGTCACTATTACTGCCATTGTATAGAAATCGGGGATTGCAACATTCTTCAAAATATCTACTTTTGTGTTTTAGAGTGGAAAAAAAAGTCATACGAGTTTGAAACTACTCGACGGTAGGTAAAAGATGACAGATACATTGTTTTTTGTTTTAAATTAACTATCCCTTTAAGCATCTGTAAATTAAATTTGAAGACAGTGTATTAAAACAACCCGTGACTCTGCCGCTATAGAAGATGGATGGATGTATTAAAACAATAGATTCTAGCACTACAATACCTGACCTAGTTCTGATAAACATATGTTTTGCTAAAAGCTGGTTCTGCTAGAGTTCACCATGAGAATTTCTCTGTGGTTTGTAATCTGATGGAGGAACATGGAAAGACACATACGGACACCACTTTGTATTGAAGCAAACCAGTCTCTTTAAAGTGGCAGAGTTAACTATATCAAAACCTGTCTGACCCCCAAATGTACTGGGTTTCCAGTAGTTAGGGGAGCAAATGGGATTTCCCATGAGGCCTTTTAAGGAAAATGGGGCTCCCATTTCCACCATGCTTTCACCAAATATCGCACCAGGTCGTGTCTTCTCCAGCATCAGAGCTGGGTAGAACTCCATGGCATCAATGTCACCATAGAGTTCTTCTAGTTCTTTTGCCATCTCCTCCTCTCCTGTAAAAATACATCAGCCATTATCAACCAGCCTAGCAGAGCCAACCTGAAAGCATGTTAAACATTCATTGGACATAAATGCTGGTAAAGGGGCCTGGAGGGTAATGCACATGCTCTGACATGTTTTATAGTGGGTCTTATGTGGGTTACCCCAGTTCAAATCTGTGTTGAATGTTTCCTGATACCAACCCCCCCCCCCCCCCCCCTACCGCTTCCAAGAAGGTCTTTAACATTTTGAGCCTGTACTTGGAGGTCTCTTTGAGAGCCACTGATCTAGAGAAAGCAATCCGTTAACATTCCCATTAATTTCAAAGGCAGCTGCATGGCATGACTAATCATTCTGGGGTGGAAGGAACAGTACACAGTGAAAACGCTGATTGGCTTAACAGCAACAAAAGAATGTGCACATGCCCAAACCTTTATTAATACAACTATACCAAGTTGTGACATGGATGTCCATGACACTTTTTCAAGAACAACAGTAATCTATCTTACAGAAAGTTCACTTAAAAATTTAAATTCTCTTCATTTCCTCACCCTCATGCCATCCCCGATGTGTACGTCTTACTTTCTTCTCCTGAACTCAAAGATTTTTAAAAGAACATCTATGCTCTGTAGGGCCTTAAAAAGCAAGAGAATGGTGATCAGTACTTTGAAGCTCCAAAAAGGACATAAAAGTATTAAACCACTTATGGATTACTTTTATGCCACCTTTATGTGCTTTTTGGAGCTTCACCATTGAGGCCTGATCGCATTCACTTGCATTGTATGGAATTAAACAGCTGATATATTCCTCTAAAAAAAAAATTTGTTTAGCAGAAAATAGAAAATCATACACATCTGGGATGGCACGAGGGACTCAGAACTTGCAGCCTGTTCCCATTTGTATTTATTCATTTTGCAGACGCTTTTATCCAAAGCGACTTACAAAAGATTAATAATACATCACAAACAATTCATCTCAAAGAGTCAGCAGTACAAAAAGTGCTGCATTACAAAGTTTCAATAGCATCAGAATAATATTATTTAAAACAGATTAGAGTGCAACAATACACGCGCGCACACACACACCTGTGCAAATGTCTTAGGCACATTTGTCTTAAGATGGTTATTTATATCTTCAGCTTTAGTGTGTCAATAGGAAATATAAATGTTAGGCTCCCAAACATTACTTTTGCAAATAGAAAATATTAGAATAGAAGAACAGGGAGCCCTGCAACAGATGTCATGGCCCCACAAAGCCCCCCACTGAACATCGAGTCAGACTGGGATTCTTTATGAGATTACATAAAGAGACAGAAGCAATTGAGACAGACTAAATAATTGAAGAACTGTGGCAAATACTCCAAGAAGCTTGGAACTTCCTATCAGCCAACAACCAAAAAAAATGGTGTTCAGGTGTACCTAGGAGAATTGATGTTTTAAAGGCAAAGGTGGCCACACCGAATATTGATTTAGTTTTTATGTTTACTGGACTTTTTATGGCATTACATATTGACGTACAGTGATAAATGGAAACTATTATTGTCATTATTTTTGAAGACATCCGCATAATGCAACATATATATATATTATTTATTTATTTTATATAAGTGCATAGTCAAGTGCTCATTGAAAAGATGTGTCTTTAGCACTTTTTTAAAGACACAGGCATGTCTGCATCACGGATGAATTTGGGAAGGTCATTCCACCAACGAGTTACAGTGAAACCGAAAGTCCAGGAAAGTGTTTTGGTGCCTCTTTGTGTTGGTACAACAAGGTGCCGCTCATTAGCTGACTGCAGGCTTCTGGTGGGAATGGAGCTCTGCACAATTTATTTTAGAAAGCTGGAGCAGATCCAGTGACTGTTCTGTATGCCAGCATCAGAGCCTTCAATTTGATATGTGCTGCAACCGGCAGCCAGTGTAGAGAGACAAGGAGTGGTTTAACATGTGCTCTCTACGGGTTCATTGTCACTCATATTTATGTAAACTGGGTGGAATAATATACAGATTTTGCTATTTCGGAAGGAAATTAGTACTTTAATTCACCAAAGCGGCATTCAACTGATCACAGAGTATAGTCAGGACAATACTGATGTAAAAAACAGCACCATTACTATTTGAAAAGTAATTTTTTATCAAATCTAGACAGGCCCATTTCCAGCAGCCATAACTCCAACACCTTATCCTTGAGTAAACATGCTAAATTGCTAATCTGGTACTAGAAAATCACTTGACATGATATCAAACACAGTTGAAAGCTGTCTGGTTCATGAAATGAAGTTTAACATTGTCTTTGTTATCGAGTTGCCATAGTATGCAATAGACTGGCATGTTTTAAGGTCAATATTAGGTCAACAGTGGCAAAAAAAGAAACCGCTTTCTCTAGAAACTCATCAGGCAATCACTGTTTTGAGGAATGAAGGCTATACAATGCTTGAAATTGCCAAAAAAACTTTTGGATGGATGTGAAAGATTTCATACAAAAGGTGTACACAACAGTCTTCAAGGACAAAAGACAACTGGCTCTAACAAGGACAGAAAGAGATGTGGAAGGTCCAGATGTACAACTAAACAAGAGGATAAGTACAGCAACGTTTCTAGTTTGAGAAATAGATGCCTCACATGTCCTCAGCTGACAGTTTCATTGAATTCTAACCACTCAACACCAGTTTCAAGAACAACAGTAAATAGAAGACTCAGGGGTGCAGGTTATGGGAAGAATTGCAAAGAAAAAGCCATGTTTGAAACAGAAAAACATAAAGAAAAGGTTAGAGTCGGCAAAGAAACACAGACATTGGACAACAGATAATTGGAAAAGAGTGTTATGGATATTAACACCATTGAGCTTTTGTGGGATCAGCTGGACTGTAAGGTGTGTGAGAAGTGCCCGACAAGACAGACACATCTATGACAAGTGCTGCAGGAAGCGTGGGGTTAAATGTCACCTGAGTATCTGGACAAACTGACAGCTAGAATGACAAAGATCTGCAAAGCTGCATTGCTGCACATGGAGGATTTGTTGCTGAGAACTCTTTGAAGTAGTTTAAGTTTTTCAAACTTTAATAGTAATTTTTTCATGTTATTAATGTCCTGACTATACTTTGTGATCAGTTGAATGCCAATTTGGTGAATAAAAGCATACATTTTTGTCCATTATTCCAAACTTTCGGCCGCCAATGCATGTGAGAAAGCAGTGCATGAAACATTATTAGTCAATAGATTCTCTTATAAAGACATAATTTTTTGGGTTGTTGGCAGACTATTTTATGCAAGCAACTTCTGCAATATTTAAGAAATAACACAAGAGATAGAGTGCTGTATCTTAGAAATTGGCACGGTTGTGCTGTGCATCTTGCCAATGCTCCCTGTTCCAATAATAACCATGGTATTTTTCTCACTCCGCAATCTTATACAGTCACCTATTATAGTGGTGGCACCACCTCTACAATAGTGGTGGGGCAAAATGTGTCAGAGTTATTAATATTTTTAATATCTCATATGAGAAATATTTACAATATATTTCATGGATATCAGATCAATTTATAGGATTTGATTTATCCATGATTCTTCCCTTGCACTTTGGATTTCATAATCTTTTAAAAGAACTGATAAAAGTTGTACAATCATACCTGCAAATTCTGAAAATGATGTGTAGGGTTTCAGATTGAATCTCTTGCGGTACTCATTGAAGGGCTGAACACGAAGCTCTCTTGATTCTATAATAACTCCCTCAGCTACTTTGGTCACCACTGCATTAATATTATGACCACCTCCGATCTGTTCCAACATAATAAAAAAATTATTACAAAATACAAAAATCAAAATTATCTTCAACCTTGATATGGTGAGAGTAACCAAAAGAGCAATTGCTGTAGAAATGTAGTAGTATATTTTTGTTGAAACGTTTTAAACATTTTATATAGGAGAAGCTCCAACGAAGTCAGTCAGACCGCTTATTTATAAATTTATTAGTGGCATAAACAATATATATCTGATGTGAGCTTAATGGATAACATAAGCACTGAAACTGAATCACTTCATATTTTTTTCTATGCTGCTTATGGGGGGAAAATTTATGAAATTTAGCACTGTCCATTTTGTGAAGGCCAGTTGTTCCAATTAAATTGTTCTAATTCTTACAGCTATTGTTACATTCGCAAATAACATGTGAGCTTATACATAAGCTTGATTATACTATATAATGGAAAAGCTGACTACAACAACACTGTCATATATGATTTGTTTAGGAACATATCTATAAGGTTACAGCTCAATTATAAACTCAATTTTTTCTGCCTAAATTTGCTCTGTTAAATTCCCTAAGACATTGATATCTCTTTTCTGTCTCCCTGTAATAAAACACTGACTGTTTCAATAAATGAGAGAGTGGTAAACTCATTGGAATGACTGAAAACAGACCAAACCCAAAAGGACCTTCTAACTTCCTTAAGTAAATAGCCCAGATCCAACCAAAATGGCCCCTGCACATTATCATAAAACAGATGTTTCTTGATTTCTCTTCTAAAAAATTTTTTTAAGTAATAAAATCATTGGATTTTTGTAGCTTTTTAACTATATCGGTTAACTTTGAGGCTATCTACAAGCTAGAGTACTCTTAAAAGTTGTCAAAATTTGCTTACAGCAGATCTACACATTTACAAACAAAACTTGCAGCATTTCTTTCTGGAAAAATAGACAAATACTTATGACTCATCCTGCACTCATGGGTGATCAACATTTTTGTCCAATAACATGTCTTCTAGAAAGCCAATGTCCCTTCCCCAGGACCACCTGCCTCTCACTAGCAATAGCAAGCAAATCATGATTCACAGCTGTGATCTAAATTAAAGACTACAGACTATTTAAAAATGTGATGAATCCTTAGATATGTTCTGCCAGTAGGAACAACTTATACATGGAAAACAGCTGTGCTTGTCAAGCCATTTCTTAAGGTTTTTCAAATTCCACCATAAAGGGTCTGTTACCTGTCCAGCGGGTTGAGTGGAGAATGCCTCAACCAATTTCTCTACCCCATAGTGAGTGAGTATAGAGGTGTTGAATAGGAACTGAGGGTACTGAATCTCATCTCCATCAATGTGGAAGCTGTCAGGCATGAGTGGATGCCAATGGTAAAGTTGATTGAACTCCAAAGCGATGCGGTTCTGGTACTGGAACTGTGAGGTGAACAGCAGCGTGGGATCAAACTTGAGCTTCAGTAGGTAACCGCTCAGATGCTGGACATATTCCTCGATCACAATTCGAATGGTCTCACCTAAAGATAATGGGAGTCAAAATTGGGGATTCAATTTTAATCAATTCACCAAATATAGTAATTACATAAATTAATGCAAGTTACATAAATATTTAGTAAATGCATTACGCATCATGAACTAACAATGAACATTATCTTATTAGCATTTATTTATCTTGTTTTGTGTTCATTTATGAAAATACAATTGTTCAAATGTTAGATCATAAAGTACTAATTAAGTTTTTTTAATTGGCATCTGTAACTGAAAACTATTGAGTTTGAATGATGCTGCATCCAGGCCACTAGGTTTCAGTGTAAGTCTATGATGACATGAACTAAAACTTACTGAGTGCACCTTTAAGTTAAAATAATTGTATTAACTTACTTGTGAAGATCGCAGAGTATGTGCAGTAATTATTCAGAAAAAATAGTGTTGGACAAATATTATGTGAAACTAAACACTCTCAAACAAATAGGCTATTGAAGCTAATATAATGTTTACCTATAATAATGAGTCTGGCTGTCTGAAAAAGCTGCTCATCTCCCCATGTTGGATGTTCTTTTTTCAATATGTCACATACACGGTTGTGCTCACGCAGCCACAAGTTGGCAAACATACTGAGACCAGGCAGCAGTCCAAACACTTCTTGCCCGATGGCCAACTGCTGCTCCGGAGGGACAGAGGGTGGGTAACTCATTTTCACCCGAGCATCTAACACTGTGGGGAGGTATATCTCACCATTTATCACCTACATAAGAGCCAACCAGATAAATCATGGTAAAATATAGATAAGACAATATGACACTACATGCACAAACCTTTAGTTTAAAGAAAATGGGAAACATAAATTCAGTTAAGTTTCAACATAGTCAACAAAAAGCCCACACTAACTTCAAGATCATGCTGCCAGACTTAACGATGTGCAATGTCTTGATGTAAGACAATGAGGCAACATACAGTGCATCCGAAAATATTCACAGTGCTTCACTTTTTCCACATTTTGTTATGTTACAGCCTTATTCCAAAATTGATTAAATTCATTATTTTCCTCAGAATTCTACAAACAATACCCCATAATGACAATGTGAAAGAAGTTTGTTTGAATTCTTTGCAAATTTATAAAAAAAAATTATAATAAAATAAATAAATAATAATTAAAAAAAAATAAAAAACTATTACATGTACATAAGTGTTCACAGCCTTTGCTCAATACTTTGTTGAAACACCTTTTGCACCAATTACAGCCTCAAGTCTTATGTGTATGATGCTACAAGCTTGGCACACCTATTTTTGGGAAGTTTCTCCCATTCTTCTTTGCAGGACCTCTTAAGCTCCATCAGGTTGGATGGGGAGAGTCAGTGCACAGCCATTTTCAGATCTCTCCAGAGATGTTCAATCGGGTTCAAGTCTGGGCTCTGGCTGGGCCACTCAAGGACATTCACAGAGTTGTCCCGTAGCCACTCCTTTGTTATCTTGGCTGTGTGCTTAGGGTCGTTGTCCTGTTGGAAGATGAACCTTCACCCCAGTCTGAGGTCCAGCACTCTAGAGCAGGTTTTCATCAAGGATGTCTCTGTACATTGCAGCTAGGGCTGCACGATATTGGAAAAAACTGACATTGCGATGTTTTGTTTTTCTGCGATATATATTGCGATATGAAAAAATTTGAATAGCTTGAATAGCTCTATTTGAGAAGAATTAATTATTCTATAATGATTGGGTTGATTTTGTAGGGAACTGCATCTTCATGGAACATTTTTATTAAAAAAAAGCAACCGAAAATTACTTTTTACTTTTTGACTTATTTTGGGTAGTTTATTTTATTATACACTGTTTAATTCACCATGGTTCCATTGTATTCATGTAATAGCCTACTCCTCTATCAATACACCCTAAAGTCAATGATCTAACATGTTATGATATTAATAATGCACGTTGCTTACCCTAAAATAAAGGGGCTCATTTGTGAATGAAGTGTGGTGTCTTAAAGGATCCAGGAGATTACAGGAGGCTTTATCTCTACTCCAACAAGGTTAAAACAGAGCATTACACTAAGGAATTTTCATTATCACAATAAGGCATTAATGTGAATGACAAAATAAGTAATTTAACATTTTATTATATTACAAATCAGATTAAAAAAAAAAAAAAAAAAAGGTTTGTAAAGAAATGTAAACAATAAATATATTTTCATTTAAACCCTTTGGGGGGAAAAGTGCAGCTATACACCAACCCTGAGTGGTTTACAAAAATACAACATAAAATAAAATGTTTATAAAAGAAATAGCTTAAAAAGTAGTTGCATGATTTTATTACATACCGTTTGTCAAGCGACTGGATCATGTTTTTAAAACTCTCTTTGGTAAACGTGTTAATTGGTACCATGTCTTTCGCAAGGTGAAATGTTACTGAATCTGTGATTTTTCTCCGCCCTTTGGAACCTTTCTCGTATGGTGTAACACTGGCAAAGGCATCTGAAATAGTTTTTTGCTATGGAAGGCATTTAGATCTGGCTTTGCACTCGACATAATTTCAACTCAACAGATTTGTGGTGCTGACTTTCTATGAACCCATAAGTCGGAGTAAATTACGTAATATCAGACAGATATAATGCTACTTTACCTATTGGAATAAAAATATTGTAGACTTAGACTATATGTTTATCTTACTACATTGCATATTCTGCGATGAGACTATTGCGGATGTGGACATCGTGATGTCGATGCTAAAACGATATATCGTGCAGCCCTAATTACAGCATTCATCTTTCCCTCAATCCTGCCGCTGAAAAACATCCCCACAGCATGATGCTGCCACCACCATGCTTCACTGTAGGGATGGTATTGGCCAGGTGATGAGCGGTGCCTGGTTTCATCCAGACATGACGCTTGTCTTTCAGGCCAAAGTGTTCAATTTTTGTTTCATCAGACCAGGTAAATTTTGTTTCTAATGGTCTGAGAGTCCATCAGGTGCCTTTTGGCAAACTCCAGGCGGGCTGTCATGTGTCTTTTACTGAGGAGTGGCTTCCGTCTGGCCACTCTACCATACAGGCCTGATTGGTGGAGTGCTGCAGAGATGGTTGTTCTTCTGGAAGGTTCTCCTCTCTCCACAGTGAAGCGCTGGAGCTCTTTCAGAGTGACCATCAGGTTTTTGATCAACTCCCTGTGTAAGGCCCTTCTCCCCAGTTCGCTCAGTTTGGCCAGGCGGCCAGCTCTAAGAAGAGTCCTGGTGGTTACAAACTTCTTCCATTTACGGATGATGGAGGCCACTGTGCTCATTGGGATCTTCAATGCTGCAGAAATTTTTCTGTACCCTTCTCCAGATCTGTGCCTCAATATAATCCAGTCTCAGAGGGCCATAGACAATTCATTGGACTTCATGGCTTGGTTTGTGCTCTGACATGCACTGTTAACTGTGGGACCTTTTATAGACAGGTGTGTGCCTTTCCAAATCATGTCCAATCAACTGAATTTATCACAGGTGGACACCAATCAAGTTGCAGAAACATCTCAATGATGATCAGTGGAAACAGGATGCACCTGAGCTCAATTTTGAGTATCATGGCAAAGGCTGATTTTTTTTTTTTCGTTTTTTATTTTTTATAAATTTGCAAAGATTTCAAACAAACTTCTTTCATGTTGTCATTATGGGGTATTGTTTGTAGAATATTGAGGAAAATAATGAATTGAATCAATTATGGAATAAGGCTGCAACATAACAAAATGTGGAAAAAGTGAAGCACTGTGAATACTTTCCAGATGCACTATAAAGCATCTGTCTATACTGTAATCACACTCACCACAAGGCAGTCACGATATGAGGTTGTCTACCAAAGATTGAGACACAGAATATTTAGAATAACTTGCACATAGCTGTGGTTGTGAAATGAATCAAGTGGAAATGTACACTGCATGCACTGGGTTTTTTAACACTCTTAGGGCCTTATTCATGAAACACGAGCAGAACAAATTTCTGTGTATATCAACCATTCTTACGCAATGCAACAATTTGCAAGTAATGTGAATCTGAGATAACACCTATAATTACAGAAACTGAAGGACAGATACAACATGCTCATCCTAGCATGACTGATGATTCCACATGCCTGGCATTTAAATTGAAAGCAGTACCTGGTACTTCATTTTCCCATCTTTGTGAAGTCTGAGATCTAGCTGGCGACCAAGAGTATCTCCATATATGTGTCCAGCATCCACCTAGTTTTCAAACACACAGAATTTTTAATATTCATTGTGTAGTAGAATTTACATGTGTTTTAGAGCTACTTTAAAATAAAATATAAAAATGATTGAAAAAATTGAAAGATTGAGTATAAAATGATTATGACAATAAAGTCATACAGTTTCAAGAATAAAGTTGTAATATTTTAAGAATAAAGTTGAAATTACGTGAATAATATTGTGATTTACTTGATTTCCACAATATTACAACTTTCTTCTTCTTTTGTTAGGTGTCGCCACAGCGGACGCATATTTGACTTGGTTTTATGCCGGATGAAATATGAAATATTACAACTTTAATCCACAATTTTTTTTTTTCGTGACACTAAAACGCTGTTGTAGAAATTCAAACAATTACAAAAAAAATTCTTCTTTACCCTAAAACAAACACTTACTGGCAAAGGTATCAAAACTTACAATGCTGCAATAACTTATAGCATATATTTTGTCAAAGAGATAAATTGAACTTTAAGCAACAGCTGCGGACAGGACGGCAATGGTCCATTTCACATGCGTGATTTTAAAGGAATAGTTCACTCAAAAAAGAAAATTCTATCATCATTTAATCACCCTCATGCCATCCCAGATGCATATGATTTTACTTCTTCTGCAGAATGAATCAAAAGAATGTGAAAGATAAAATGGAGATCAACTGAGCAGGGATGAGAATTTATAATAAAAATGGACTTAATATTGATGTTTTCTCAACCACACCTATCAGATCGCTTCTGAAAACATTGATTTACCACTGGAGTCTTATGGATTACTTATATGCTGACCTATGTGATTTTTGGACATTAAAAATGTTGGCACCCATTCACTTGAATTATGGGGACATGCAGGATATAGTCGAATAAATATCTTAATTGGTGTTCTGCTGAAGAAAGTCATACACATCTGTGATGGCATGAGGGTGTGTAAATTATGAGAATTTTCATTTTTGGGTGAACTATCCATTTAACTCTTAAAAAAAACAACAATAATAATAATAATAATAATAATAATATCTAGATTTATTTCTATTTATTGACAGTACAATCTCTTCTTTTGACAGTAGGTTAACATGTTTTAATAGGTTTTCAATCAAATTTAAAATTCATAGTTGAATAAATGAATGACTGGATAGTGATTGTTGTGTTTCATGCGTACAACGTTTGCCAAGTGTTTTCCGGTCTCCGTAGCAGTTCCGTCCACAGCTGTTGTTTCAAATCCCAAATATTTTCTTGACCTTACTGTGAACAATTGTGCTGCATATCTTGTGTGTAAAACAGCATTACGTTTTTTCTCTACCCCAGCAGGTCTTAATGGACTTTTATATAAACCTATTAAAACACTAAATTTGTCAAAGATAACGTGGTTCATGTTAAAGATAAGGACTTACCCCGTGACCCAGACCTTTAGTGAACCCTAGCCCCACACGGTTGTGAGTCCTAAAGAACTGGTGAGTGAAGTGCTGTGCGAAAAAGGCAAACATTAAATTTGTTCCCTGAGGGTCTGGCCTGAAATTCCGTCTCAACATGAACTTTTCTACCAGAAGTTTGGGGTCTGGGAGCTTCATTTTTCCTGACCAAGAGAGATGGATTGATTTTACTTACAGCATCATATGACAGGGGTATTTCCTGCAACTTTAGTAGAGATTAGCTTGAAGCATTGTAATATTGGGTCTTATGAGGAAGAATAACTTTATAGAAATGTGTCCTTCAAAAGGAAGAGGCCCCCTACACTTACTTTATCTGGACTACATCTATATGAAAAAAGTGAAAGATGAAACGGATTAGCACAAATAGTCTCTTACCTTTGGTTCCCATAGGTGTGGGGCAATCCTGTGGAACTGGTGGCAGGATTCTTGTGTAGTAGCTAATGTTGGAATATGCCTCCCAGTTCAAGTAGTCATATCTAGAATTGTACGTTGGGGGACTTGGGATTAAGTTGGATCTTACTGTGATGGGAGAGAATATGAAAAAAATTGCATTAGGCAAATAATCTAGAGAAACGTAGAATTATTATGGTTTTAAATGTTTAGTATTTATTTCTGTTCTAATTGTCAGTTTTTCTTTTTTAGTTTCATTTTAGTTTGTTTTTACTCTATTAAATATATATATATAACAACTAATGCATGCACCTTAACAAGGGCTATCGATAACATGTTAATTCAGTTTGATTATTAGTGCTGTAGGTTTTTGAGTAACAGCTTCTTTCTTGCCACCCTCCCATACAGCACAGCGTTATGCAGTACTCTTGATATGGTTGACTGGTGCACAATTACTCCACTCCCAGTCACTGAACTCTGTAGCTCCTTCAAACTGAATGTTGGCCTCTCTGGCTTCTCTCACTAGTCTCCTTTTTGTTAGAGCGCTGAGTTTGGAGGGACGGCCTTTTCTTGTCAGTGCCTGGGTGGTGTGGTGCAGCTTCCACTTCCTGATTATTAATCCATCTGTGCTCACTGGAATATCCAAACATTTGGATATTATTTTGTACCCCTTCCCAAACATATGTATTTTTATTACTCTAATTTTACATCTCTTAACTACTGTGGAATGTGCTTTGGTCTTCATTTTCCTTCAGATTCACAGTCTGACCAATGATCCTTCAACAATGGGTTTTTATCCAGAAAATGTGATTCCAACTTTAATGATTCACATGTGGATGCCAATGTTAAAGTAATTGCTGTGGCTTTCTCTATTAATCGGCATAACGCATTTCATTCCATCAAAAATTTTTATCAATTGACAGCGCTAGTTTTAACATTTACTAATCATTTACCTAAAATGTTTATTTTAGTTACTTGTGGAATTTATTTGAAAGTTTTTGCAATGTATGAAGTATACATTACATAACTGTTGCATTAATTTAATTAAAATAAACTTAATATTTCTACTTTATTCATCTACTTTTATTGCTGCATTATGACTTTATACTCAAAATATTACTACATTAATTTCATAATGATATGACTTTATTCTCATTTTAATTAAAATATTTTTAATTTATATTCTCACAATGTTGTATATTGCATTTATTCTCAAAATTGTATGAAATTCTTGTAATGTCACAACTTCATTCTTTTTAACCTGGCACCAAAATACCACTGTAGAAACTCAAACTAATGAATTAACTGCAAACAAATAAAACAAAAAAAATAAAGTGTTCAAAACGGTTTACATTTATAATTTTAGTTGTAATTTAAAATATTAACATTGGAAAACACAAAACCTTTTCCTACTATACAACGGTTAGTTCCTTTAGTTCCACACCTTAAAAAAAGTGCATTTCCTTCACATCTGTGTTTAGTCATTACATTTCCAACTTTAATAAATTGTAAAAAAAAAAAAAAAAAAATCTAAGATATAACATAAGAATTGCATCATATTTCCATATAGGTAAACTTCTTCTGAGCAAACATGCCCTCAGTTGCACTTCCCAGCAGCAATATCTCAGGATATTCAGTTCCTTGGCTTACACATGACAATGTTTTGGCCCGCAGCGAGAAGGACATTAGGAATTTGAGGCCTCTTGCAGAGTACATGGGCATTGCCATGGCAACAAGTGGATTCATTGGAATGAGATCAGATTTTGACACTAAGCACACAAATTACTGTGGGATCTAAACCTACCCTTTCCTCACCCTGGTGTATTTTGCCAAATTTACATCATAAAAACTGCAACATGTCTACAAAGGAAAGTGTTATGGAGCGCCAACTTCATAATGGGAGGAAGAGATAATAAAGAAAAAGGTCCACTCAAAAAACAGAGCAGTGACTGAGTAAATATGGGAAGGATCCTGGGTAAATGTAGACTCCCTTTACAAAAGCACATAAACAGCCAGACCAAAAGGCACTGTGGTTTGTTCCGAGAACCTGCAGAACACCATAAAAGCCCATTTAGATACAACACGGTGAACTGAGCTGGCAACTGAACTATATTGAAGCAATCAGGTTATAAACAATCTTACCAAAGTAAGCTAAATCTAATAACAACCAAGACTTTGTCTATATTACTCATGTGTGGTCTATTTCATTGATAGCTAACAGTAACATCCACTCAAGATAGAATAACACACTCTGCATCCATACCCTGACCATCCACAACCAGGGATATAACACTGATGTTTGCACAGTGAACTTCTGCAGCTGCCCAGAACCAAAAAACACTTATCACTGTTTACCTCCTGTTCTTGTCATATAAGGAAGCCAAACTTGAAGACTTAAAGGGTCGTGAAACACTCAACTAAATTTTGGATGTTAACAGATATGCATGTGTTGCAAATGATAGAAAAAGGTCAGTATAACGCTTTACAATTCATTTTCCAGACCATCCAATGCAAAAATGGAAAAAGGTTTGAAACTTTTATTTTTATATTTTCTGGTTACTTCAAGAATGGATAATTTTCCTTTTCTCTCATTTTCTTAAATTTTACCTTATCTTAATTGTGACTGTAATTTAGTTACTGTAATTGTTGTAACTTGCTGTTTTTTTGTCATTTTGTGATTATTCAGAGCTCATCTTATACTTAATGTTGTTTTTGTTTGTCACCATTATTGTGATTTGTATGTCATATAATTCAAATAATGACATCCACGTGTGCTGCGCAGAAAGATCGTGCTTACAGAAATGCACTTTAAATGATACGAAATATGGGCTCATGTCACTCCACACTTGACTTCACTTCACTTCATCAAATTCAAGACTTTGACTGGCATACAGGACAGCCAATGGAAGCACATCCACTTACTTAAATTAATTTCCACAGGTCTATGATCCAACTCACTCTCTGCAGTCTACGAATGAGCGGCGCCTAGTGGTCCCATCACAAAGATGCTCAAAGTCTATTTCATAATCTTTCACTTTCTCTGTTCCACTGTGGCGGAATGAGCTTCCAACCTTCACACGATCTGCTGATTCCATCTCAACAATCAAGAACCAGCTGAAAACACATCTGTTCCGCGAGCACTTAACCAATTCGCACTAATTGCACTTCTCTTTTAAAACACATTTTATTTTATTGACATTATTAATAATACATATACATATACATACACATACACACAAATATATATAAGTTATTTTTTGTAAAATTAATTGCATGTTATTAACGTGTTAAATCGACTTCCCTTATATATATATATAAGGGAAGTCGATTTAACACGTTAATAACGTGCAATTAATTTTACAAAAAATAACTTATATATAATATATATATATATGTTGTTAAACTTTGTATGAAAATTGCCATGTCGCTTTGGATAAAAGCAAATGCTAAATCACTAAATGTAAATGTAGTTTCTTCACTGGGTCGCCACAGAAAAGTTTTGGGCTCTGGCAGCCCAGCTCATAAGTATCAAGTTTTTTTTGTTTTTTTTTACACATGCGCAGCAGCAGCACGGCCCATATTGCCTAGCGGCCCACTGGGAAAGGTCTGGTGCTCCCGATGGCCAGTCTGCCCCTGCAAAATGCTGTTGAGTTATAAATCAACACAAAACCTACCTAAACTTTCAACCTGAACCTAACCTATAGTGTCATAAAAAGCAAATGTGACACGAAGAATGCAATTGCAGAAGCAACCACATTATTTATTGGTGCTTCAATGACATTTATGGGTCATGTGTCAACTTGCATGTTCTTCAGGAGCAGGCCCTGGTCCGTCACAAGTGCAACATTTTATCAGTTGACCTACCACGCCATTTGATCGCACTCAAACAAGCTTCTAAATATTGTTATGTAATGAAAATGTTAGAAGTTATCACCTTAGAATTGCCAGAATTGAAACTGAAATGTTGTGCAAATCAAATTGATATAAGATTATATTAAATACAATTCACAGATTACAAATCTACATTTCTCTCTTTAGATAGTGATGTTGTGCTGAGCAATTTCACATTCTTATTTTTTATTTTTTTATCCCCTTTTTCTTCCAATTTGGAATATCTGATTCCTATTACTTAGTAGGTCCTCATGGTGGCGTGGTTACTCACCTCAATCCGGGTGGCAGAGGACAAGTCTCATTTGCCTGTGCTTCAGAGTCAATATGCATATAAATACTCGCTGAGCTACACAGGACCCCAATTTTGCCTACTTTTAAAAAGAATTCTCTTTATATTGCCATATTCAGTGCTGTTCTTTGCTATATTTCTGTCATTCAGAAGTGTAAATCTGGTGGGCTACAGCAAGTCATCAGAGGATCCCCAAATAGGGTGTCCCATATGCCAGTGATGTCTAAGTACGTGTATCAGACCTAACCTGTTAGTACTTTATGCAAGAGCCAATCCCTGAGAGCCGTATTGTTGATGATGTCCCATAGCCATTGAAAGTGGGTGAGGATGTAGTGGACAGTATTAGGACTGGGTTTCAAAAGCCGATAGACTCTTGTCCAGAACACAGCTAAAAGAAAAGAGGGGAAGAGATGAGAATGTGTTTGTGAGTGACAAGAAAATGTGCTTAATTTTAAATAGTAAAATTTAAGCTCAATTCATCGGATATTTGTATGAGATTGCATGGAGTTCTACTGAAAACTTGTATAGATATATTGAATTGGCACTGATTAAAGAAATCTAGTAGTACTGTGAAATGCACTTCAACAAAATAAATAAAACAAAAAGGTGCTGAAAACAAAGAGAGTTGGGCTGTGGAGAAGTAAAAATAAGTCCTGGCACGATTGAGGTCTCTGCTTCCAAAAAGGACATTTATACACAACACTGCATTTATTTGGAAAAAAAAAGGCATTATTAAAAAAATAAAAACAGGATACTATCTCTGTGTGCTGTTTACATCATTCATGCATTTTAATGAGATTTATATACAGCCATTTGATGCCTAAAAACTTTGACTTTCATGGCCTATGAAATATGAAAATGAATGAGACGTTGTTATCCCATGTTTTTCATGCATGACATCATGGGAAAACATTATGAGCTCTGTCCAGCATCTGAGTTTTGATCATACACAGATCACCAATATACCAACCTGCTCTCATAGAATCAAGTTACTATACCTACATTTATGAAGAATTATTTTGAAGAGACTCACTGAAGTTTCATGGTGAAATAAACACTAGAGGTGCTACAACAAAAATGACTTTTATTCACAAATCACAAGTAAAACAGGAGATTATAAATACTGAAACATACATTTTAATCTGTTTCTCACACAACACTATCTCATGACATCTAAACAGTTTTACAGTACTGCATGAGTTTCAAGGTGAAACATTTTAACATTTGCATAACATAACCTACTACATTTACAAGCTTATTTGAGCATGATCAAGTTTCACTGTAACTAAACTGACGGAGCGTTGCACTTGTTTTGCAACATGATGGACTGGAGTACAAGTCCCGAAAAACATGTGTCAACACTTTAACCAAAAGTGTCATAAAAGCACCACAAATTTCACAATTGCTTCAGCAATTGCATTTTTTTTCTCACATTTGCCTAAATGAAACTATCAATTAGGTTTAAGGTAGGGAGGTAGGTAGGTTTTGTAAATTTCAAACTCCCAAAATCTGTTAAAGGGTATATTTCACTCGCTTTTAGCACCACACAGTGGATATTTCACCTCAGAACTGCCACAATACATGTACTGAACCACATAATGTCATTTTGCAGACATACTAAATAAGATAAAATAATAAAGATACATACGTATAGTACAATTTTCTCCATAGTATCCGGTTCTGGTGCAGTCACATTCATATCTGTCCAGGCCATATCGAACACACACACCCCAGTTTTGACAAGGGTAAAAGCAACAAGGATTCACTATAGAAAACAAGCCACAGTACAGTTAAAGCTGTAGAAAAAGGTTCCATTATTGTTATGACTAGCATGCTATCATTTTTACTACTGCACCGCAGACTTCATTTAGATAGGAGAAGCTACAGCTGCACAATTACACAAACAGTATGAATGAGAAACATGCCAAGTCAGTGCCATTACATCATGTGTTTTTGTATGGATCTCTGAGGATTACCACTAGAAGGAAGTTTAAGCAAAGAGATTTTTTGTTTGCAATATTATGAGAGTAATTTTCCTTTTCATATTTTTTCCCACACTAACTGAGAATGGGCACCACTGCAAGATAAATTCACAGAAGAAAGTCATATGGTTTGGAACAACATGAGGGTAACTAAATAGCCTAATTTTAGGGTGAACTATGCCTTTTAGTTGAAATGAGCCATCAATGATTAGACCCATTCATAAATACAACATGCATATCTTTGCTCATGACTGTCAGTGGCATTACCCTCTATTCACTTGACAACAGCATGACAGATACAACCCAAAAATAGAAAAACTTTTAAATGAAATGACGTTAATGTGCGCACATCATGTAGCAGATTACCAAACTCTCCCACAATATTTTCCATCATTCCATAATGAGACATTTTTCTATCTCACGCACATGCAAAGGATTAGTGGAGATGCCTCTGCCTGACATCATTTAGGCAGTTCTTTATTTATTAACTTAAGGTGGAGAGCATCCAATTAAATAATAGAAAAAACTCAAATATGTAAGCAACGAGTGAGAATGAAGACAAAGATAACATACATGACTCCCTAGCCAAGATCAGACTTGTTTGTTGCTGCTACATACCTCTATGAGGATGAGAAATAAAGACCTGCTAAAATTCTGTTTGACAAATTGTTTGACTGCTTGAAGTTATTATGAAGATATTGAATTACAGCCAACTTAATGATACTCAAATAGTTTACAGAAATAGCAGGCCACTTTTATTGAAATGCAGTTGTAGCAACAGTGAACTTTCGAGAACATGCCTTCAGATGCACGTGTGATACCAGCATTAAAATCTGACCTTTGGTGTAAAACATGAACAAAATGTAGCCATTTCGATATATTCTGAAACATCAATCATGGAAAAGGCCAGAAGCTACAATACAAAACTTAAATTCAGAAAACATGACTATAACACCAATTCAGTTTATCTGACCAGTTTACCTAACCACATACACTTGCATTTTTATGAAAAATAAATAATGTAAACTTGTATTCATATTTTTTTGACTTATGTAGCCTATTTTCAAGTTAACAGGGATACTTACCAGTGTTTGATGATTTTGGGCTTTCTTCACCCAGACAGGAGATACTAAGTAGCACAACCAATGTCCACTTGAGTAAAAAGCGAAGCACTAAACAAAGCACAAAGGGTTTGTCACAATCATTGATATACATCATATAAAACTGGACCGTTATTTTATAGGATGTTTAAAAATGTCCATTGCTCACCTTTCATTGCAGTTCGACATGAAACACAAAACACTCATTAAAAAACAACAACAACACGGTGATTCACGATAATCAATAGCGCAAATAATTCAAAAGTGGTGTTGTGGAAGAATGAGGAAAATCCAAATAGTTAATGCCATGTCGTTTTTCTTTTAGAAATCACGACATAGCTGCGTACTGAAAGTAAGCTCGCCGACCGTCTGTCTCGCGCATGAGTTTCCACTGAGTGAAAAGGAAAAAAAACGCGCTTGAAGGGAATTTGAGTTTTTACTCGAGCAGAAATAACATGAAACTCAACGCCTTAAGCTTTTGTCAAGTACTCTTATTAATACTCTTATAAAAACAACATAGTAACAAAACAGGTAGGTTGAAATGTATCTCGCATTTAATGGTTACTGTTTGGGAGATTAAAAAAGTATTTCCTGTGGCGCCACCATGCGCATCTGCTGAAGAAAATAACAGATGCCCATTGCACACGGTTTGCCTTGTGTTTTTACTTTTATTAGTGTGGTTAACAAAATAACATCCAGAAGCATTTTAACCTGCCCTAATATAATCTCTACTTATATCCTAAAAAGCGTTTGTTGAAATAAAGTGTCTGGACCCTTTCATCTTCAAGATGAATCATTCAGAACATCACAATAACACAAAAACTAAAATGAAGTTCTGGAATAATCATGCATTAATATATACTTGAGAACTCATTCATTCATTCATTCATCTTCAACCGCTTATCCTGTACAGGGTCACGGGGGGCTGGAGCCTATCCCAGCTAACATTGGGCGAAAGGCGGGGTACACCCTGGACAGGTCGCCAGTCCATCGCAGGGCTACTTGAGAACTCATTTAATTTAATTGATCCATCCAAACAAAACTGGTCTTGTGGGAAAATAGTTGATATGTTATTTGATTTCAGGTTTACAAAACGTTGATCAAATTAATTTGTTCATCCATGCATTTGAAGTTTATTAATTTTAAGCTCATAATAAAAAATAAAAATATCTTGTCATACGGCAATTTTTGCACCACTGATGATTAGCTTGTAATGTATTCATCTTTTGTAAATCGCTTTGGATAAAAGCATCTGCCAAATGAATAAATGTAAATGTAAATTTCACAATACATTCTAAACAATTTACCAAAAATCAGCAGGTCAACAGTTCTGGGCAAATTACATGACAAAAAATGCAATCAGTAACATAACCTCATAGATTACATGTTTGGGGTAATCTAATCCGATTACTTATGGATTACTTTTAACATATTTCTATTTTATTTTATAACACATGAAAATTCAGTAGGATAATCATTTTAACAAAAAAAGTTCAAAAAGGAAGAAAATGTATTCCAGTTTTTAATCCAGTTACAAGTACTTGATTTTTGTGTAGTATGATTAAGTAATACATAATGTAAACTGTTACTACACTAACTGTCCAATACATTAATGGGTGTGAATCTAAATCTTTTCAAGCCTTTGATAGCACTTATAGGTTTATAATAAAATAATAAGATGATTGGAAAAGTAGAGAAGCCAAAATGCATGCTCTTTAAACACATAGTGATAAAACCTAGTGGATGCTGCCTTTTATGTAGGGTAAATGTTTTCTTAAAATTAATTGTTGCAACCATATCATTTACAGAGAAAATAATGAGCAGTCAGAAACATTACTGGGACAACTTGTCCATGAAAAAACAAGAAGTATATATATCAAAACAAATTTTTGAAGTTTTGGAAATGACACAATTAAATAATACATTGCTGTAACTAGGCAGTCATACATATTAAATAATTATTTACTGAGAATGGCTAACATTTTAATACTCATCCCATTACAGCAGACACATTTTTTTTTAAATTTATGTGCACATGAGGGCTCCTAGTATCAGGATTATCATCTCTGATAGTGAGAACAATGGAGTGCCACTGTGTGTAATGCATTTGTGTAATTAAAAAAAATATATAATAATAATAAATAATTCCCCCCATAACTGCACAGATTCCTGAACCAAAAGTCCATTGTTTGGCCTTGATGTGTTTCCTTGATAACAAAGCTGGCTGCATGCCCTATATGAGGCAAGACTTCAAGGAAATGGGATGAGTAAAGAGGTAAGCAGCATTCTTTTAGAAAACTAGAGCACGTGACATGTTTCATATACTAAACTGAGAGTACTAAACATAAAATGCAGTCATATTGCAGCTAGCATACACTTGTATTCTTTGGAGTTCTAGTAATAGTTCAGTTTGTTTGCAAAAGTTTGTGTGTAAAATTAGAAATCTGTAAGTGTGCAACTTTAATTCACTTCTTCTCACACTTTTCTGTTTGAAACAATCAAAAGAAATTTCCCCACTCCTGCTTAACAATTTGTATAGCTTTGTTTGACAACAGATAACGGGACCATGCCTCAAATAAAAAAGCTTTCCAACCCCCATCTAATCCCTCCTGGGATTTCCTGTGACCCTCCCGTCTCTCACTTTTACAATTGTTGTCTGCTCCACCCCACCACTGTCACACCCTTCTGTTCCTCCAGGGTATGTTTCTCATAAATTACCCTCTTATTAATTAGCCCAACACTGTTCTCCCTCACAATAGCAGAATGCTCCTACACAACCATCAGCGGAAGGGATTTTGGTCTTTTTTTGAGCCCTGATTCAGTGTACTTATCCAGAAAATCATCTATTGTTCCTGCACTTAAAATGCTTAAAATGTATTGCCTTAAAAATCACCATGGAAACATTTAAAAGGTATATAATCCAATTCCTAAAAATCAATATATAAACACTGTACAGAATGTTTCAGTTTTCCTGAAAACCGTCAGGGGTGGTTTTTAATTGAGCATGTTTAATTTAGCTGCAACCGAACACCCCCAAACTAACAGAATGTAACAGAACTGTCATTCCTGAGCTGGCTCATATCTAAACATATTAAGACCCATCTGTTTGTGGATCAACAGGAAACTACATGTAAACACCTTTCTGACTATGATTTAGCTATAGAGCACAACTAGTCTGGGATGTTTGATTTCTCTCATTAATAATATTGAACACTTTTACATGAAGATACTTGAAAACAACTTTGTTTATTTGCTTTGTAAAAAATAAATAAAAAATGGTGTAATTCGAATTACATTTCATACATTGTTTAAATAAAACCGACATTTGGGGGGACAATTGGGAACATTTGTAAATATGAATTCAAGTGAAAGACCTGAGAATTATTTAGCACATCGGAAAATGTAACCTGCGTTCTGCTGAGCCATTGAGTATGTAGCATGCAATAGAAAATGTACATGTTCTGTAAGATTGTCCATGAAGTGCGTGTTGATATAGTGCTCAACCACTTTTATTTTATGCTGATTAGTGTGGTTATGTCCAGGATGATAATAGTTCAAGTTAAAGAAATAACTATTCTACCAGATTGCAACCCTTTAACATACTGTACCATTTAGACCTTCCACATATTTAATATTCAGGGACACCAAGTGTTATACAAATTTGATCCATCTCTAATCTTTATATTTCAAATATTGTTGAATGCTGATTGCACAGTAATGTCCAGCTGGAACAATGGAAAATGTTTTTAGTAACAGCCAAATTGATTTCAAATATACGTAAAGTATATATATATATATATATATATATATATATATATATATATATATATATATATATATATATATATATATATATATATTAGGGCTATCGATTTAACACGTTAATTCAGTGCGATTAATTTGACAAAAAATAAAGCATTAAAAAAATTTGCACAATTAATCGGACTGCCCCCGGACCATAATAGGGAAGATTCCTGAGAAATGCAAGCTTGTAGTACCACCTGTTTACTCCAGAGGGCAGTAAATGAAATTTCAGCTGTATGAGCAACGCACAGTTTATACAGTGAAGAAAACAACACTTCATTAGGCAGCACAACACAAACATGCGTTACGTTCTTGTGTTCAAAACACTCGATGGAGCGCAAATGCAAACTAAGAGATCTCAAGATGTGTTTAAAGATTGAGTATTAAACTATATTTAAATTGACACAGTGACCTAAACATTTTATGTTTATGACGCAACGCACCTGAGATGTCTGACGTATGTCTTCATTTCCATCTATGGAAGAATAATTCTGTTTATTCAATTTCAGTATCTTGAACTGAAGCTTAAGTAGCTTTAGTTTATATAATGATCAAGAAATGTAAATACAATTAATAATGAAGTGCTTGATTATTCACATAAATGGAATAAGATGACGTTTGAAAATTGCTTGTGATGCACAAAATATTTAGGGAAAAAAGCATTAGTTTGACAGACAAGTCATTTCATTACATGGTACAATGGGGCTAAAGGCACACCTTAAGGAAAATGTGCTTTTTTCTGGTTGCAATGAATCAAGATTGAAAAAATACATTTGTTTTATTGAAAATTGTTGGAGCAACATAATTTGTGTTAAAATAAATAATAATGAAAGGTTGTTTCTTTTCTTTTTTTTTCTTTTTTTTTGTAAAAGGTGGCAAAGGAACATTTTACTCCACTCTTGGGTTTAAAGACCCCTAGGGGGATTATAGAGTTATCGTGCAATAGGGACAATAGTTATAGGGCAAATTTAATTTCAATCACATTTTGCATTTCATAACATCTCGAGTATTCTATAAACAAATTAATCTCCACTACGATTGAATCAGTCAATATGAGCCCACTTTGAACACTGCGTTAATTGTAAGAGTGTCAGATCCAGCACTCGAAGCCAAGCTACAGTCATATTCACTTAAGTGCATGTCCGCCTTGATCCTGATTAAACTGCATATGCATTTTATTTTTTTGTTGTTGTTTTTTTTTAAAGAAACATTGCAGGTTTGACATCTTAGATGGCAAAACTGGTTTGTGACTATCTGGACCATCGTTGCCAAAGCAAAACATGTTCATCTTCATTTTACACTGAAAAAGATTTTTTTTTTGGTGACGTAAATATAGCAGGAAAGATTATGAACTTTCTACACTGAATAAGTTAGTTTAAGCGTGAACTTGAAAATATGATGTAAATACTACATTTGTTTTTAATTCTATTTTTCCAACGTGTCATCATGTACCAGTCCTAAAGTAGAAAACCTTGTCATATTTATCTGCTGATCTGAGTAAAGGTCAGTGTTATATAAAATAAGTAAATTTGACTTAACTTTTCCGTAGCTGTTGTTCCCAGCATGCACCAGGCTTAAATTCAATTCAAGTTAAATTTACTCTCTAACTTCAATTAATATTATGTCAAGAAATAATATTTCACTTCATTTTGTACCATTAAAATATACTTTGCAAAACTGTGAGCATGTGAAATAAAAATTAAGCAAATCTTACTCATCATATTTCCAGTGTAGGTCAGAAAGTGATCATCAGGAAAATTATCAGCGGTATAACATATTTAGCATAGATATAAAATAATAATATAAAAATAACAATAAAAAAACATATTGACAGTATTGTTGTTCATGTGTTTGTAGACTGTTACAAATGCAAACTATGAGGCCATGCGGTCTATTTGGATTTAGATGAAGTCTGCTATGTAACTAATCTACAATAATAAAATAAAATAAGTAGATATTTTGTGTTATTTGAGACATTTAATACCAGTTAAGTAATCAACATTTTAGGTATTAACTACTACAATTTGTACTCTCAATCTTATGCATTTACTAAAAACACAAACAATATCAAATCAAATTGTGAAAACATAAAAAATGTATTAATACATGTTTAAAAACGATTTGCACACACAGACAAACACACACACACACACACACACACACACACACACACACAACCTCTTCTTGTACACTCTTAATGTCCTGGCAATGCCACAATAGTATACTGTGAAAAAAAAAATCTGTCCTTCAATGATGGCCTTTAGATCCCATGTGACTGACAGCTGAAATTTACACTCTGGTTGTCTCGGAGCGTTTCAAATCATTCTAAAAATTATATGGAATTTTTTCTGTTCTCTTATTGTGTGGCAATGGCACATGGCAATCATCGGGTCTTACAGTTAAGAGTTTGAGGGAATCGATCATTCTGGACCCGGTTTGATATAAGTGTGGCATAACCTCCTTTCTCTGGACCTGTATGAATTGGGAGCATTTGTTGACACAGGACTCCAAATCTCAGCAACTCATCATCACGCACAGAATGGTAAGTTGGAACAAATACACTTACAGTGTTCATTTATATCATGCGAATATATCACATATCTGACCATGATAATTTTAGATGTTTGTACCTGAATAATTATATTAAACATATTAAAAACAGGATAAGACTTTTAACTTTCAACCCGTTTGAATAGGTAAATAAGATTCAACCTTATTGCGAAATTCGTTGTAACGTATATATTTTTATCCAAAGTCAGTCTCGAACGCGCATTGTTGGAGTTTGAGAGATAATGGGCCTGTTGCGACATCAAGGCGTTCATCGCCATCATCTGCCCTATCAATGTGCGCGCGCTGCACGCGGGAAATTCTGGACCGACACCTGCTGAGGGTGCGTATATGGACCTCTTAATGATGGCGAATTAGATTAATAATTAATAATATATATATATATATATATATATATATATATATATATATATATATATATATATATATATATATATATATATATATATATATATATATATATATATTGCATATCCATTTAATAGTGTTATAATACAAACAAAACAAACAATAGTGTAGTTGAGTTACAAGTGTGACGTCATGTTTTTCCTCGCAGGTGAATGGCTTAACTTGGCATTTAAAATGTTTGCAGTGCTCTGTGTGTGCAGTGTCTTTGGATCAGCACAACAGCTGCTTTATCAGAAATAAGGACATTTTCTGTAAAACAGATTATAACAGGTAATTTTTTTGTATTATTTATTTATTTTAATTTTTTTTTGGTACATTTATCAAGTTTCCTCTATTCATAGTAATGAATTTCAAGGTGTGATAACAGCCATTGTGTGCTTTCTGCATCTATTACACATATATTGTCTTAATGGGAATCTACATTTGACCATTTATGGAAGGACTAAATATAAAATGTTTTAAACAATTTGGACGTATGTTATGGTTACATTAACAGAGTGTCTATTTACACTAAGTGCAAATATCCCATCTCCTTGGCAGAGACTATTTACAATAACTCCGCCCACCACTGTTCAGTCCAAACTCAAGACAGACATGACAGATATATTTGGGGTCAGCTGCTGATCAAATGAAGGCAGGCAAATTTGAATTTTATTGCGAGAGGGTAGAGACATTAAACTAGTTAGTAATTTAGTGTATTAAGAGATTGAATAACTTAAGTGACTGTGCTCCAATAGTCTGATGGAAACACAGTATTTTAAGACAAACTGCACCCCATGTGGAGCTGCAGTAGCTCTGAGAGAAACGACAGTATGTGTATGTATTGTCTTCCTGGAGATCCAGGTTCGAATCTCACCCCTTGATGGTCTTTTCCCCATGTCTCTACTCTTAATATTTCCTATTATTCTACTTATAGAAATAAATAAAAGAGATTCATCGCAGTGATTTGGTCACAGTGAAGGTCGGGGAGTTGAGCGAAGGATTTGATCCAGATAAAATTAACCATGGTTTTACTGAAGTAATATTGTAGTAACCATGTTTTGGTGGAAACAGAATAGTTCTGATGTACTAACCATGGTGTTACTAAAGTAACATATTTTAAGAGTAGTTAATAATAACCATGGTTAATTTTGCGTTTACTATCTTACTAGAAATATACTGTGGTGATACTATGGTTACTGTAGTAAAACTCATGGTTAATTTTCCTAAGGTAGGGGTTGTGTGGGGTGTCTGCGGGACTCCAAATAAACACAATACAATTGCTGCAGTGATGCTACAATACTGTATGTTAGTATTCAAATGGGTGTATGAGTATCTGCCACTATTTGCACTAGAGTGCAAATAGAATCTAACTCTATTTCCACTTAGTGCAAAGATGCTTTTTGTGGCTTTTTACACTTAGTGAAAAAGCATCTGCCTTTTTTTTTATGAAGTAAATATAGCAGAAAAGATTAAATACTTTCTACATTCAGTAAGTTAGTTTAGGAATGAACATGAAAATATTAAGTAAATTCTACATTTGTACTCAATTCAAACATGTACATATAGTCAATATTATTTATAATAGTTTTTTTTTATCTTTACACTGTAAATACTAATTGAAAAAAAAAAAAAAGTAAAAATAAATAAATAATTTGTTTACTCAAGCGTAAGTTTTTACAATTCTTACTAGTTTTAATTAAGTTACCTTTACTGTCTTAACATGTTTCATGTTTGGTCAAACCAAGGGAACTTATGTAGAAAAATAATAATTCTTATTTGAAAATGTATTTAGTTTTAATTCTTATGACAATTGTTTTTGTTTAGTTGTAGCTGGTTGATAATTGAGATTTATGTGAAGCCACCATGAGGGTGATTAATGTTACCTCTGGTGAATTTGGAGCCTGTTAAGATAAAGTTATTTTTCTTTACTCAGCTGAACTTTACAAAAGTGTAGATTTATGTGCACTACAAAGTGCTGAGTATAATATGGATAACCCAGTTATTATTTCCCCCTTACTCTTAAATGTGGTAACTCTATATATTAAAATATAAACAATGATACTTTAATCACAGATGAGTTAAGTTTGCTTGTAAATAGTTAACATGACTTAAAAAAATTGTTCAGTGTACTTGAGCCAAATAAATACATTTACTTTGAAAAAGCATGCGAACTGATTGCCTTGAAATATCTAAGATCAACTCATTTGATTTTACTGTGTACAATGTGTCATCATGTATAAAGCCTAAAGTAGTAAACCTTGTATTCACTATAATTTAAATTTCACAGATAAATAAAACAAGTAAATTGTACTTAACCTTTCAAAGCTTGTATTCCCAGCATGCACCAGGCTTCAATGATTAATGAGCTTGCATAGTTTAACTGTTTATTTAAACTTTTATTGTTGATTGTGTGCATTTGGAAATCTGAAGTTCATGTTCACCTCAAAATGACCCGATCATGCTAAAAAAACTGATGTATGCCTCTGATAACTGTATGTTCTGGAAAATTGTACCAGCAAGAAAATAAACATTTTCTTTTCAGTGCCTTTGGCATAAAATGTGTTCGTTGTGGCCATCAAGTGAGTGCAAATGACTGGGTTCGGAGGGCAGGAAACAACATATACCATCTTGCCTGCTTTGCATGCTTCTCTTGTAAAAGACAGCTGGCCACAGGGGAAGAGTTTGGCTTGGTGGAGAACCAAGTTCTCTGCCGCATTCACTATGACACAATGCTGGTAAACCTACAGCACATGTCAGGCATGTATTATTTGTTCATTTTATGTTATAAAATATATTAGCAGCTTTTATTTATTTAAAGATACCAACTGAAAAGAAAATATAAAAAATATTTCACATATTAACTTGTAACCATGATTACTTATGAATGCACTGGACACCGTTTGTGCCATTATAGAGGATGGAATACATTTGGAAGGAGCTTTACCCACCGAGTGCCTCCCAAAGATATTAAAAAGACCTCGTACCTCATTCACTTCTGAGCAGTTACAGGTACATTAATGGTTAAATTTGTCAAAAAAATAAATAAATAAATAAAAAAGCTTATACAAAATTAAATACACACTTCTTTTAAAAAAATAAATAAATAAAAGGAATGTTTTACTGTAGAATTGGCAACAAATCTTTGCACATGTTGCATCAGGCTCACACATGTATTTGATTTTCACAGATAATGCAAACCCAATTTAGCCAAGACAAGAACCCTGATGCAAAGACACTGCAGAAGCTGGCAAACATGACTGGGCTGAGCAGAAGAGTTATACAGGTACAGAACAGCAAACTGATGCTTTATATTTTGTCTCTGATTTATAATTCATTTTGTATTATTTAGACTTTTACAATGACTCTACAATCACTCATTAGATGTTACTAATTTTTCATATTCTTTCTGGTATGTTAATTAAGAGAAAGCTAAATAATTTCATTTTAACCAGTATTGAATTCTTGTATAGGTTTGGTTCCAAAACTGCAGAGCCAGACAGAAGAACACATTTCATGACAGCATTCCCACACAGGGCAGATACCAGACCTCTGGAATGCCCTTGCAGTCGTGTTTTGCACTCAGATAGACTTGAGACTCAGTTTATGTCCTTGCAGTTATTTTATTAGGGTGTGATTCTGTCCAAAAATGTGTTCACAGTGTCCTTTATTTCAACATTCATACTGTGTTCCTTTACACTGAGATCTATATTTTATCTTAAAGTAATTGAAGTGGGCAGTGTTTTATTTATCTGTTGGAAGTCGGACATGCTTCCTTACCGTATATCTACACAGAAACGGAAATAAAACTATGATTAATTCTTCTTTAATAATTCAAAAGAAGAATTTCTGTTCAGTTTAGTAGCTGTAGCAGCTGTATATTTTCAACTGTCCAAACTTAAACAAGTTCGGTGTAATGTTACTTGTCTCCTGAAGAAATGGGTGTCTATTTAAGAATTCTAAATAAATATGTAATAACATCTTTAATAGTCACTTTAGTAAATCCTTGAACGGATGCCAATCTGGTTTGCCTCTTTATTTCCTACAAAGCTAATAAAAAAACTGTCTGGGGTTGGGGTTAAACTCTGCCAATGGTCAAAGTTTCTAGGTCTATTCTTTTCCTACTTATCTTGGATATTTCATAGGTTATAATCACTTGAGAAAAAAAATAATAATAATAAACCAGAAAGTTAGCTTGACCTCTGTTCCCTCTCACAATTTACTCCATCTTGAAAAACGTAGGCTAGTGATTTTTGTTTTGTTGCAGTCTAGCAATAAAAGTGAATTATCCTGTCACAGTTCATTTAATGATCCAATACAATAAAGTCCTCAATTACTGTCCTTTATTTATCATTGTAATTGGTATGAAATAATTGTTGCAAAGTTTGAAGGTCTCCAATTTTGCCTGTGTGTTTAATGGCAACCACAATTTATCAAATGTCCAATCAAGTAATGACCATTATAATGTTCATCCAGTGAGCAATTTAATGGTGACCATAACCAGGACTAAATACAGCATGATGCATCGATCCACTGCTCTGTCCATTCATGTCACCATTTCTTTAAATATTCTCAAAGTGTTCTATTGATTTGGACACTTAAACTTGCTGCAAAGATGTAGCTTTCCAATAAGTCACAATGGAAAAACAGACCTTAAATGGCTTGACCATCCCAATCATTTCTGGATAATTTCTCTCTCGCTCTTATACTGTTTGGTCTATACAGGCCAAGTGATAAATTATCAAAGCATGTTCTTCTCAGCTGTGGGTCACATAATCAAGTGTGCCTTGGTGTTATGAACAGCTCTCATTTTAGAACTGCAAGGACTTGCACTCTTCACATTATATAAATACAGACTTTCTTCAGCTACTTCTCTCTTCCTCCTAGCCCTAGTTTTAATTAATCAAGTTATGTTACCTGCATGACTTGCAAATATCTGCACACATACCATGGGGCTTGAGGCCAAACTATATTGTATTCTCAATGGACAATAACACAATTTTGACAACAACATAGAGCACACTGTATATGGGTGTTTCTTCAACATCGGGCAATTTATTTCCCAGGGTAATTGTTATTAAAAGAAACAGATTTCAACTCCTTTTTGTTATAAAGCTCACATTACAGCGGACTTAGAAACTTTTTACAATGCCTTTATTTATTTTTGGTACTATTCAAATGAATAGATTTATTGATTTTATTGTTATAGCCATTATAAAAATACTAATTATTACATGTTAAATCTATGATTATCTAAACAAAGAAGAATTAAATAAACATAAACCATTTTAACACATATTGTGTGGAAAATACAAATTACACTGTGGTGGGCATTTTTATGACTTTCAGGAAAAGAAACTTACATTTTATTGTTAATAGACAAATAATTAAAAACCAAATTAAAAACTAGTGGGAGAGAATATTTTTTTTTTTAACAAGACTACTTTGTAGAAGTCCACAGTGCTAAAATTGGCAGAAAAAGAAGAAACACTCATAAACGTGGATATAGTTTGTCACCCTCACTTGTTCTCTAGGGTTAAATCATTTTCAGTTTCAGCTTGGATACACTGTAGCTGAATTATTTATGATTATGGACAGGCCAGCATTTTAAATGTGTGGTGAGGAAGATCAGCAATGCAATTTCAGTTGCACCCACATGATGGTGCTGACTCTATTTGTGTGTTGGTGTCTATAATAAGTCTATAATATAATAAGTCTATTTGACATATATTGATATGCATACAGTATAAACCATGCAATATACAGTACCAATATTTATAATGTTGTTACTTTTTTAATTTCTCTATTGATTAAAATTTCTACTTCCGTATTTAATGTTAAGTGTAATGTCCATAGAGTATCTTCTGGGAATAAGTAAAAAAGGATATATTATACAGTGATTTATACAATGGTGATGCCATGGTACTTTGATATACACCATGGAATAGAATGATTACCAAATTCATCCAAAAGATTTAGATGAGTCAAAGTGTTTTGTGTCATGGCATCGCACCTTGTCCAGACTTTTTTGTTAGTTATACTGTTATTCAGTGTGTGGGCCCAAAGTGAGTAATCTTAATTGTGGTATTTCCCCCCCTTTCCAAATAATAATAATACCATGCACATTAGATACAGATTTCAGAATCACACACACAATGAGAGCCAGAATCAACCATAGTGTAAGGTTACCAGGTGATTAGGGCAACCTCCTCCCCAAACAGGACAATTTCACAGGTGTTTTGCCTTTCTCTCTCTCTCTCTCTCTCTCTCGCTCTCTCTCTCACAGTCTCTGTCTCCTCATTGTTGAGCTTCTTCAAGAATAGCAAGTTTTTGGATGATGGTCTCCAGGTGAAGCACTCTCGCGTTACAGATCATTATACCCTCTCTGAATGGTGCCAGTGGACTTTTTCCCCTCTCTAATGCAAATCAGGTTATTCATGATTAAGGGGTTATGGTTATTACAGTACACCCTGTTTAATAATGGATTTGCCATTTACACTATAAACTGTAATTATCAATATTTTGGCTTAAAGTCATTTGAAAGGACAAAAGAAGACATCGTGTTTCGTGTTTAAGAAAAAAGTGCAATGTAATATGTGGATTGTGCCTTGGGAAAAATGCATTGTGTTTTATTGGTTTCAGTCAGGAAATACCCTTTCACCTGAGGAGTGATGTGATTGGATGATCATAGATTTCCATGGCAACAGTTCTTCAGGAACTGTCCCAGCATTAATACTCTGCCACACCTGAACATCTACATATACGAGCCACCAGTTCTTCACAGGACAAACTAATACACAGGCTCTACACTAAATTCGGAAACAATCTGTGTAAGTACTTCAAATGCACAATTTCTCTATTCTTCTTTATTTGAAAACAAATGACCAGTTTTTGTTACATATTATGGTTAATTTTGTCATGAAAATGCAATATTTTGATATCATGTCAAAAAGCTAAAACTTACAACAATAATAAGTTTATGGTTACTCTATCTAAATCAAATTATTCAAGGCAGTATAATATTACAGGATGTTAAATAGTTGTCTAGGCATATGCAAAATAATCGCAGAAATCCCATAATTGATACTTGGTAATTTATTGAGTTTATATTATCAGAGTATTCTGGGTTTAAGTATAAGTATAACTGCATAGACTTCATATGGCAGGAGATTATTTAGGTCTTTAATTCTTGTCTGTGTAAATGTTCTGTACTTTAAGTAACAAATTATGACCCTCTGTCAATATTTCTTCACCATCATTGCACATACAGAACCTCTCTGGTACCACGAGCACCATGACCTCCAGCTTCTCTACGCATAGTTTCTCTCTGGGGCGGCAACCCTCTTTCTCCAGCATGTCCTTGCGTGACGGTGGGGTTCGGGGACGCTCTAAAGGCCAAGTGTCCCTCCCCTCAGCCAATACTTTGTCCCTCTCTCGTTCTATCTCTTTGGGAAATGGCCTTAACATCCTTAGCAACCTATCACTGAATGGTTTGGGTGTCAGTGAGAAAGAGACCATGCAAGGTTTAAATGACCGATTGGCCAGCTACCTGGAAAAGGTACGTTCTCTGGAGAAGTCCAACGCTGACCTGGAGCTCGGGATTAAGCGGTTGATGGTTGAGCGTGCACCCAAGGGTCATGATATCGACGGGCTGATGGCTCAAGCACATGCAATTGGACAAGAGGTTTGTGACTTTACCTCTATGTCAGATGATCTAGTGCAATTAAGATTTTTTTAATTTCATTATATGCGCACATTTAGCTTTAGTACACTTTTGACATAACAATTCTGCTCACTAGGTGAGGAAAAAAACATTGGAGAATGCTCGTTTATTGCTGGAGATTGAAAATGCCAAGCTTGCAGCAGATGACTTTAGGATCAAGTGAGTTTTGCTCTTTTTGTTCCTTATTATAATCCTTTGTAAAGATCCATTGCAAAATTAATTGTCATTTGAACTAATGTATAAGTACTGGTATATATATATATATATATATATATATATATATATATATATATATATATATATATATGTGTATATATATATGTGTATATGTATGTATATATGTGTATATATGTATGTATATATGTATGTATATATGTATATATATATATATATGTATATATATATATGTATATATATGTATATATATATATATGTATATATATATATATATATATATATATATATATATATATATTTATTTTTTACATATATAAAAACAGATGGGAGGCAGAGGCTACTCTTTGCCATTCAGTTGAGAGAGATTGCCATGCTTTGAGAAGGGCAAAATCTGATCATGATCAGATCATTGCAACCCTCCGAGGAGACCTGGATAGTCTGAAAGAGGAGCTCTATTTCCTGAGAAAGAATCATGATGAGGTTATATACATAACTGACACTTATATTTATTTTACATGAGATATCATTAATTTGTCCCCTGTGATAGTAGGATAAATTTAGTCTGATCTTAGAAATTATAGTCAACTAAGCAAATGCAAATTATTACATTTTCAGCAGAATTATCCTCATTCTTTCACCATCCACATTTTTTAAATACTTAGTACACAGTTTTCTAAATGTCTTTTTCAATTCCATGGTGGTTAGAGAGGATACACACTCCTTATCTCCCACAGAAGTCATTCTAACAGATGGAACACCTCTGTATGCTTTAAAGAGGAACACCCATTTCAAACTACTTTATTTAGATAGATAGATATGTACTGTAGTATAAGTGGTGTGTAAGAGCACACACTTATTACACACACACTGACCTATAGTTTTGGTGAAGAAGTGTTTGGACAGACAGGTGCGGTTCTACAAAATGTTAAATTGAACTCTAAACAAATTAATGACTTTACAGTGAGCATCTGCACAGCAGGACATTTGAAATTGACAGTAGTCAAGGGAGATTAAATAGTCAAAGAGGCAATGATATGATATTCTATAGGAAAGTATGTTTTCCTGAAGAACAGAAAGCTGTAAGCCTTGATTCACAATTTAATCAATGTGCTGTAACACAATATTTATGTGCTGCATACAGTAACTCCAAAAAGTATGTGGACTCTTAATTCCGGGTGCAATTCAAGTTAAGCTCAATCAACATCATTTGTGGCATAATATTGATTATCTAAATTTTTTTTTTTTCAATATTATGCCACAAATGCCATTGATTGAGCTTAGCTTGTATTGAACCCGGAATATTCCTTTAATGATACACTTACAACTGAATGTCACTGCATTAGATAACAAAAATATCCTTTTTTTAATTAAAACAATATATATACTGTTCAAAATTAAGAAAAACATTTCTGTTCGTCAAATTTAGTGGAACATGTCCATGTCCAACATGTCCACTGTGATGAACAACACCCTTTGGTTAATTGTCTAGGGCACCATGTGTGAACTTGAGGGGAACTGACTTCATACATCCACAAACAATAACCTTAACAACAGTTGGTTAAAAGTAATTACAAACATTGCAAATAATGGCTAAGTGAAATTAGTTCTAAAAAGGGTTTATTATGGAACTTGGTCTAACATTTAGCATCTAATGCAATTAAATTCATACATTTCAAGTGTGGCTTAAGTGTCTAAAGCCACTGTATTAAATCACTGATTCCCTCATCTCTGTCTCCATGAAGGAGATGAGTGCTCTAAAGAGCCGTCAAGCCAATGAGCAAGTGAATGTGGAGGTGGATGCAGCCCAGGGCCCAGACCTGGGAGTCATCATGTCTGAGCTTAGAACCCAGTATGAGGCGATTGCACGAAAGAACAAAGAAGATGCTGAGATATGGTACCTGAAGAAGGTCAGTATAGAATCCAATATAGAATCCACAAACAGCACACATGAATAATCTATTTTAGATTCTTGATTTCACTGCAAACACAGGTGTGTTTGAATGAACACGTATTATCTAACACAATAAGCATGCCTGGTGTGTATGTAACAGCTGGAGACCGTGCAGTCAGAGGTGAAGGAGAGTAATGAGGCTTTGCGTTGCACTCAGAGTGAGCTCAATGAAAGACGACGCTTCCTGCAGGCCTTAGAGTTGGAACTGGACAGTTTGCGCAAACAGGTGACATAAATGGCAGTTTATCCTCACTGCTAAATGAGCACCGCTAAATTGATGAAACATTCTTTATCAGCAATACCTGGTATACTGTCCTATAATCTTTTACAATACCTCACAAATAAACCTGTGAACAATGCATAGTAACAGGAACATTGCTTACAGCATGGATTAAATGTCCATTACAGAAGCAGGGCCCAAACACAGTGTGAAGAAACAAAAGGTTTTATTAATCCAAAGATAAACACAGGCAAAAAGTCAAACTATCCCGAAGGGGAACAAACAATGTTCAGGGTGGTAAACAAAAGGACAGGCTTGGCTGGATAAAGAGGGAAAACATAGGACCGACAGACAGGAACAACACCGAAGAGCAAGACAAACTCACAAGACCAAAGAACAAGATGAACTGGCACTGGATAGCACACACAAGGAGACTAAAATAGGGAGACAAATCAAACAGGTTAATAGCAGGGCAGGTGAGACAAATTAACTAATAATGGGCAAAAAAGTAGGCGAGGAATGACGGGGGACTGAGAGACACGAGTCAAAACAGAAACAAAACAAGGCAAAACCACATGCTCTCACAAGAAACAAACACCCGAATGGCACGAGCGCACATCGCCAAGACAATAAGGCAATATACGCCCATGCCAACTGACAGATAAAACGAGAGAATGCATGGCAGCACCAACAAACAATGGAAAAAGCTTGAGAGTACATTTCGAGGCAAATACCACACGATGCACGTAACAGGACACGACACCTGTGCGAGAGTTCGGCCACAAATAAACCCAACAGCTCAGAACGAATTGACCGAACCTCAGCACAACGTGAAGACAGATCAAGATCCGGGCATGTTCGAACGGCCATCTTAGTATGCCCAAACTGCCATAGAGAGTCAATTTTGTTCTGTAGTGACAATCATGTTTAATGTTTAATTTGCTTGTTATGGATACAATTTGGTATGAATAAATCTAACATATCAGTATAATTTGAATCAACTTTGCTTTTACATGTCTCCCTCAGGTGTTGCGCATGTGATAGAGGGAGAGAGAACCTTAAGTCAATATGAACATTAAAATGTTTGGGCATACTAATGAGCAATCAAGTTCTATATACTATATATCAGTGGTGCAGCCCCAGTTTCACATTCAGTCCACAAAACCTTGCCAAGCAAAACATGGCTACCATCTGTAACCATAGAAACAGCTGAACTAACCAGCCAGGAACAAGCACAAGAGTTTCACATTTAGGTTTACACCGAAAAACTATTTTAGATTATATATTTATATATTAGATATATAATATTTCTGTCACATGTGATTATACCTTACAAAGATTTGAATCCTCAGTTAAAAACCATTCTAACGGTTAAATTAACCTTGAAATTTAAAAAAAAATGTGAAACCTTAGAATCGTGACATCTATAATAGTGACCAAAGGTGGGTAGAGTAACCAAAAACTGTACTCAAGTAAAAGTACAATTACATTTAAAAACTTATTACTCAAGTAAAAGTACTAACATAAATAATTACTTGAGTAAGAGTAACAAAGTATCCAATTAAAAGAGTACTCAAGTATTGAGTATCTTGTTACTTTCACAAATGACATAATAGACGCTTACTCCCCTATATTCCATTACATAATACACATTGAACATGTACTACAGAATTATGATTATTATTTGAAATGATGTCATCATTCACCATCATGTTGTTCCAAACCGTATGACTTTCTTTCGCTCATGCAACACTAAGTAGATATTAGACAGTATTTACTTTTAGAGTCACTATTTACTTTCAGTGAATAAATTTTTTCCTTATTTTGAAAGTGAATGGTGACTGAGACTGTCAGTCTCTAACATTCTGTCTTTAACATATTTTGTGTTCCACAGAATACAGAAGGTCACAATGGTTTGGAACCCTTGAGGGTAGGGAAATTATGACAGAATATTAAATGATGGCTGAGCTATCACTTTAAATAATATAGTTTACCCAAAAATGAAAATTATCTCATCATTTACTCACCCTCATGCCATCCCAGATGTGCATGACTTTCTTTCTTCTGCAAAACACAAATTATGATTTTTAGCTCTGTAGGTCCATGTAACACAAGTGAATGGGTGACAACATTTTGATGCTACAAAAAGCACATAAAGGCAGAATAAAAGTAATCCATAAGACTCCAGTGGTTAAATTCATATCTTCAGAAGTAATATGATAAATGTGGGTGACTACTCACTAAACAGATCACTACTTGTCATTTTTTGCTAGACATTCTTCTCCCTGGTGAATGTGAATCACCAAAAACACAAGAAGAATGTCTGTTTCTCTGTTTCTCATCCACACCTATCACATCACATGTGAAGATAGAGTTCTTTGGCTTACTTTTATTACTTTTTTGCTTTAAAATGTTGGCAATCTCTTTTGCATTCTATGGACCTACAGAGCTGAGAAATTCTTCTAAAAATCTTGTTTGTGTTCAGCAGAAGAAAGAAAGTCATACACATCTGGGATTGCATGAGGGTGAGAATTTTCATTTTTGGTTGAACTATCCTGAATATATTCTGTTATAACATATAGGTTATGATAATTTGGTCAGATGAGAAGCAAAACCCAGCTTGAATTGGAGTTTAAAGATACTAAAGTATAACAAATAAACACAATAATGTACATTTGATAAAACGTTGTTACTCTTTATTAACATATATATTAAAAATGACAAACAGAATGAAGATTTATTGTATTAATACATTATTTAATAAGAACAAATTCATATGTGATGTTGTTTCTGCTCTGACGCTCGATGTATACGTCAGCGTCAAAATTGACTCACTCATTTCGTTCACTCACTGCTGAGATATAGTGCACTCACTGCCATTCACTATATAGGAAATAGTGAATGAGTGAATGAGTAAGCGATTTCGGACACAGCCACTCACTACGCCATACGATTGCCTTGCGCCCCTTGCTGTGAACACACAGAAATCTGTTTGCGTTCTAGTTATCAATCACGTGAACGGCAGAGCAAAAGGCATTTATTTACACTCAGCTTTGATGGTTAAATGGGTTTATACTGTTAATCAGCCTGAATTAGCTGCAATAGTTTCCAGTACCCCAGCTAGGGCGCAGGGTAAATGCTTAAATACTGCTCATGACATGCGGGACAAAGCGCACTGATATATTGCTGCACTGATTTAAAAATATAAACATAAAAATGTATGTCTCAAGAGCCCATATTTTCAGAATCACCCTGAAAATGACCATCACCGTGTCAAAAGCCTGCACTATCATTAGGGCCACAACTTACCTCAGCGTGCCTTCAGTTGGAGCTGCAATTTTAATCTTGAAATATCAGCTTGTCTTGGTGTTAAATAAAGGCATTGGATGACGAAACTATTATTTTTTTACTGTGCAGAGCGAAGAAAGTGTTTCACTTTGTTTGAAGAGCATAATGCTGCAGCACTGATGGACAACGGCTTGAGTCTGTGTTAGTGCACGCAGCTGTGTGAATTTCTGCTCTCGTAAAAGTCCCATTCAATAATCTCTCAATAAATTACACATTAATTAAAATTAAACCCAGTAATGTAACGACGGGAATGGCACCCATTGTAATGAAGAAAAAGAAAAAAAATGAATTAGAAATTTACTTGAGTTAGAGTAAAATGTACCCACTTTTAAACCTACTCAAAGTCTTTCTTTTTGTCAACAAAAAAAAAAAAGACAAGTAAATGTAAGGATTAAACTACCCACTACCCACCTCTCATAGTGACATACTTTAAAGCTTAAAAAGACATAGAATTAGTTTTAGTAAGAAACAAGCCAAAGTCATTTTTCAGTAAAAATCTTGACATCTGCTGCACATTCATGAGCACTATAAGAGCTCATTCACAGTGGCACGCGGCAAAACTTGTAATGCAAGGTCTCACATGAACATGCTTGCCACTTTGAACTAGCTTCTCTCATAGCGCTCATGAACACACAACGATTTTTCATTTTTGGGTGACCTCTTCCGTTAAAGTTCACTGAGTATCCCAGTGAGCTGTCTGAGTCATCAGACTCTTGCAGAGTTTTTCTTTTGTGTTTTTTGCATTGCTAGGTGACATAATGTTTTGGCTTCATTTGGAACTAGTCCCCTTCATCTGCTGCTCTTTCTGAAGTAAACAAACACAATATTTCAACATGTTTATACCTGTATAATAAATCACTCTGTAATGGATGTGAAGCCACAAGTGATGACAGTCTAAAAACACATCAGAAGACATATACTTCCCATGGCCTGGACAGGTGATAAGGGCTTTTCAGCAGGCTTAATTGTTCACACATACCATTTTTAGATCAGGCATTATACAGTACAAGGAAATTTGATCTTGTTGGCACTCATGTCTAATGATCACAACCTATCATTTTGAGATGCATGTTTTCTATCTCATTACTGACTGAAAATTATGGCTCACCTCAGGTTGGTGTTCTTGAGGGGAACCTTGGAGAGACTAATCAAAAGTACACTACTGAGATTGAACGACTTCAGGGTGCACTTACACAGTTGGCGGATGAACTCTCACATCTGCGTCTGGATATGCAAAGAATTAAAACTGATTATGAGCAGTTACTGCACATCAAACAGAATCTGGAGCTGGAGATCACCACATACAAAAGGCTACTGGATGGAGAGGAAGTGTAAGAAGATTCATGTTTTTCTGTCTTCTAGTGACACATTACAGGCAATGCTGAGGGAAGCTTGATTCTTACATATGTATTAATTTGAGTAATTTGTTTTATTTCTATTTTTTAGGATAAAAGAAGTACCTCCTGCTAAAAGTAAGTCTGTTCTTAAATGGAAAGTTGTAATACTGTACTATAATGCACACGATAATATAATATCAATGCTAATATAACAGTAAATTGTATTAAAGTGGTCATATTATGAGAAATTTTATTTTTCCTGACCTTTTAATATAAAAAATGTGTTCAATGAACTATGACCAACATTGTGTATTTTTATTTAAAACCATCTCCACAATCCCAAATAATAATTTATCAAACCTAGCAGCAAAAACAGCTTGTAACGTTATAAGTGGATCACACGGGGAATAAAATAAATAATGATGCGATAATACAGAAATAATGTATGATACGATTCCTTTAAGTTTAGTTGTACTGTAATTGTCTATGACTCTGACATTGTGACACTGCATGAAACGTTAACAATACAGAGATGATTAGACAACATGAATTACCTATTATATAAAAGACTTTAAAAGTACTGTTTTTCGTGCCCTTAAAGAAGTGCCTGAAGTGAGGACCAGGAAGATTGTCAAGGTGGTCACCCAGACCATGGTAAATGGAAAGGTGGTGGATGAATCAAGTGAGGTGGAACAGATAGAGGAACGCAAGTGACACTGATCCAAATCCATGTTCTTCTACTTTGTAATCAGTGGTGAATGAGACCATTGACAGTGTTTTATTCATCAATGTTTGCCAGTAACTGAATAAACAGTCCATTATTAAAAAGTAAGTGATGTGTCAGTTGTCTTTATTTGATCAATTATTTTCCTTCAGGAAATAAATGCAATATAAAAATGTAAAAGGGCTTTAGAAAAGTAACATATACTCTTTAATAAATGTCTATTCTTATACGTTTCTTACTTTTACATTCACTGTGGAACGAGTATATTGGTATGATATTCTTTTATCTTCACTTTTCTAGGTTTGATTCTATAAGTCGGGTTGCAATAGAGCATGTCATTATATATAGAACATGCATGTCATTATAATAGAACAAAGTCAGACAATGAAACAATGTACATGTGAAACTAGCTGATATCCTGAATGAGGTACTAGTGGTAGTGATGGGTAGAAAAATGATATGTATAGCTGTGGATGGGGATTTAAACCTGTCTGGTCACAGTGGCTGTGCACAGTGCTGTGTGAGAAACTGAGCCAAAAGACAAAAACAAAAAAAGTCTCAGAACAAGCTAAAGAAAAAGCCCTGACACCAAAACTCTGTGGTTTCAAATGTCATTCTTTTGTGAGGGTTTCTGAGTTGCGCTATGCTGTATGTGGCAAACAAGTGCCTTTACTTTGGTTGGAAGGATGTTAACTGCACTCATAAACTCCTTTATTTTCAGGTTTTAAAGTGGTTAACAAATATGTTAAGGCAAAAACGTGGCAATTTTATTTCTTCTTCAGTAAATGCTACTGTGCCAAGTTTTATTTTCCATGTATGTATCTTAATGGACACAGACCAGTTTCATATGTCCATGACCTGAAAACCTTCTTTTTTTATGTTCAACGATAACCAAATTACTGAACAATGTGTCTATAGTCATAATTTTAATTTGCAGGATTAATACAACATATATCTTGATTATTTGGGATAAACATTCATAGCTCACATGACGAAAAATGTAACAACTCTCAAAAATACGGGGAAGATTCAGATTCTTTTTTATCTTTTATGGATATAGAGAGCACATATGACAAACAAAGGTTTGTGAAATATTCAGAGCCTCAAGCTCAGCTCCTCTAACACCCTATGTGGTAAATCCCGTATGAAAAACCATTGTACAGATGATCATGCCAATCTATCTAACACAAAGAAGAGTTAAGAATACAATACAAGACTGATACGCCCTTATTAACTATAAATCGTGACATCTGGCCTCATAGGAACATAGTGCATGCTTCAAAACTGTGCAATACTAAACTATAATGATTTAAATATTGATCAGTTTCTCACAAAAAAAGTGATTGTATAACTTCAGACACATTAAACAACTTGAGCCATATAGATTACTTTTATGCTGCCTTTATGTCCATTTTGAAGCTTGAAAGTTTTGGTCTCCTTTGACTTACATTATTTGGACAAAAACCACATTATATATCCTTTAAAATATCTTCGTATATGAGTTTGAGATGGCATAAAATTGAGTAAATAATGAGAGAATCATCATATTTGGGTGCACGATCCCTTTAAGTTTAAATCGCCAAAACAAACCCTTTTTCCTCCACAGGTGGCTAACTTATATTTTTTCCTAATTTCTTACCACTGCTGTCCTGTAAAATCTTATTCAGTCCATAACAGCAAGTCATTACAATGCAATTACTGATTAATAAAACTGTGCGGAAGGATTTGGCGTAAATAACAGTCATCACAGAACAGTTCCTCGCTCCCTCTGTATAACACTGCCGCCTTATGGTGAAGCCCCCAAACAACGACTAAAGAAGAATTCAACTTTCTTCTTTCTGTTTTAGCACGCACGCGCACACACAAGCTAATATTATCTTAGACATTATGAATATTAAATAATATATCCATGCCATATCATGATGACTCTCACGAAACTTTAAAATAAATAAATAAAATATATTTTGCATTAATAAAATGAAGCACTTTGGACCATTAATGTTTTACATAGTGTCATTATTTTCAAGACACATTTTAACCCCCAATTCTCATAACGGTAAAGCGTCCAGAATTTATTTTTAGTTACTATTTCAATCGTTTTTTCGATGTTGATTATTTAACCTTCACGTGGACATTTTTTTACGTATCACATAAAAAATGCTTATACAAATTAGAGTGCAAATTAAAGTCAGTACTGGGAAGTACTGCTATGATGCAGGCCTATAATTACTTTACAGTTTCAAAAATATATTTTTCTCGCATTGCGGTAATGACAATTGGTAAGCAAACGTGCGCTTTTGTCATGAAAATTATCTCACAATGTGAAACATTATGTAATTTTTTTTTGCAGTGAATAGTACTTATACATAAAATATACAGTATATATAAAAGCCCTTTTTCATCCTCCTGCCCCTGTTGAGGGATATGCAGCCACCTTGGTATTTTGGGAGGCGCAATATACATATAAAGCTACATTGAGTCACCTGTAATTGTGTCCTGCCTCTTTAAATTTCGCCAACCAATCAGGAAGCTCTTCTGGCTCCAGCACATCCTTTTCCGTCTCAAGCCACATTTTAAAAACACAGGCGTTTCATCTCCTGGAGGACAACGTATTTCAAAACGCCCCGACTGAGGAAAAAAAAACACTTGTCACAGGTATTTATATTTTAATTTATACCTCGGTCTTGCAATTGTTTCTTCTTGGTAAATTCTCCGCTATTCATCCACTGTTTATAGTGTTTCCAGGCCTTTACTAAAATCATCGTGACAACTCAAACCGCTAGTGTTTTCAGATAATGTAAGAGCATCTTATTCATATTCAAATAACAAAACATTTACTTGTCTGATAGGCCGTTACGCTAAATACCTGCCGTAAAAAACGAAATAACGTAACGAGACCGATTTGATGGTATAACCTTTCAGTTATAAGTGTGAAAATGTGTTACTTGTATTAAATTGTGCATTCCGCTTATTTGCAGTGTACAATGGCCCAGGACGGGGTGATCCTACAATTTAACTTTCCAACGTTCGGGGACTCCATGCTCCAAAAGATGGATGTTCTTCGTAGAGACCGACGCTTCTGCGACGTAATCGTCCGCATCAATGACTTAGAAGTGCCTGGACACAAAGTGGTATTTGCTGCTGGCTCCCCATTCCTTCGAGACCAGTTTTTCCTTCAGGACTCACATGAAGTACAAATATCTACACAGCAGGATGCAGATGTTGGACAGAGACTACTTCTCTCCTGCTACACTGGGACACTTGAGTTTCCTGAGCTGGAATTAGTACACTATTTAACTGTTGCTAGCTTCCTACAGATGGGTCATATTGTTGAGCAGTGCACCGAAGCTCTAAATAAATTCATTAAACCTCATGAGGTCAAAGATGAGCGTGGATCATCTCGGCAGCCATCGGATTTTAACGCACAGCATGCCCCAACTGTTGTGGAGACACTGTGTGATGAAGATGACGAGGTGGACAATGATGGGGAAGATGACTTGGAGGATGATGATGTGATCATAGAGCCAAAATCTCCACCAATGTTCAGAAACTCTCAGCACAGGAGCAGAGAAGACAGTCCCATTAGCATTGTTAAGGTGGAGTCAATAGATAATAACCGAATGCAAGGCATCACTGATAACTTCCAGACTCGCTCGACTCGTTCTCCAACACTCTGCTCACCAGAGCCACAACACTCTCTGATAAACTCAACTGTGGAAACCCGCTCCACTGAGATTTCGGTTAATCCTGTGACTGAATATTCCCACTCCCCACCAGGGCCCAGTGGGTCTGGGAAGGGTAACCTTTGGGGATGCAGGAATGTTGACAAAGGCATGCAGTGGTACCACCAGTGCCCGAAATGTGCCCGTGTGTTCCGTCAACTAGAAAACTACGCCAATCACTTGAAGATGCACAAGTTGTTTATGTGCCTCTTGTGTGGAAAGACGTTTACTCAGAAAGGAAACCTGCACCGACACATGCGTGTTCATGCTGGCATCAAGCCCTTCCAATGTAAAATATGTGGAAAGACTTTCACTCAGAAGTGCTCACTGCTGGACCATTTGAATCTTCATAGTGGGGACAAACCACACCGCTGTAATTACTGTGACATGGTGTTTGCACATAAACCAGTTCTCCGCAAACACCTGAAGCAGATCCATGGCAAGAACAGTTTTGACAATGCTAATGAAGGGAGTTTGCTGGAAGGGCTATAAATTAATAGACTCATCTAAAACTATTATTATTCATATACACAAGATACACGTCTTTCAGATACAGGCAATTATGTGAATACATATTACTAGTAGGGTGGCACAATTATGACAAAAATCATAATTATGAATTATTTCCCTTGATATTGTAATTGCGATTTAATTTTGATTATCTACTTCGAACACACATTAAATAGATGCAACAAAGAGTGCTTAAATCGAAACTTCTCATGATTAACAGTTAATTGTGGCAGCTGTAATTGTAAACTCGATTAATTATTTGATTAATCATGCAGCCCTAATTACTATTAAGTGTATTCAAAATTGATCAAAATAACTTGTGTGCTAATTGATCAGTATGTGTGCGTTCAAAGGCAGGTTTATTGCCATTTTTTCACATTTCAGTCAAAGGGATAAAAAATGATGTAGTATTGAATGCTGTTGTGGCATTATTTCACCTGGTCATATCTTTTGTAAAGATTACAATGTACTGTTACAGTATATCTACCAGACCATATTTTGTTTTTGACCAAGTCAACAGTGTAATGCTAGCTATTTGAATGAGTGCTGATTTATTACTTAACTTTTACTCATTTGGAAACACAAGCTATATTTGGACACTATGTGTAACTCTTTGTCTATACTGAATGTTGTCATACTTTCATCAGTGTAAACATGCGATAACTTCGAGAAGTTTTGTGATTTATTAATAAATAAACTCAGATACTGAATTAAATGTGCATTCCTGTGGGTGTTGGAAACTAAATTATTATATTGCTATATGCATGAAAAAGGACAGCAAGCCAGTAAATGATCTGCACTTATATAGTGCTTTTTTTAACCTTAGAGGTTACCAAAGCGCTTTGTGAATGGGTGATTGGGGCACCGTGTACTCACACTCGTACACCAATGCAGTATTTTCATAGTATAATGCAGATTAAAGCATTCAAATGTCAAGCATTGGGTCCAACAATGTTTATTTCTTTAGGGTAGTCTATCTCATGTGGTCCAGTACAGGTTGCTTGACCATTTAAAAAAAAATTGTTTTAGTGATTGTCTAATTATTGGTATTGCAAAACCACAAGTTTAATTTATTTATTTATTTTAATTGGTTTAACCCCAGCGGCCATCTTTGTGTCATGGCACATGACAAATTTCGTTTATTCAACTGTTTATGGAAACCTCAATATCTCGGTTCAGGATGGTGTTAGCTCCTTGAAACAAAAACTGATATTTGCACAATACAAGGTACTTGTACATATATAAATATTTTTCATATTTCACATTTCTATTTTTTTTAGACTTAGAACACAAGTCCTATTGTAATGCTCAAGATTGCTCAAAGTTTCACTTTTAGGGTCAATTTACAATGGGAAGTGTTCGAGTCACAGTCTTACTTTTTTAGGGGGTAGACAATTATAGCGTGAATGAAGAACATTTCAGGTTTGAGACTTGTCTTATTTATTTATTTTTTATGGGGGCGAGAAAGTGACATTTAAAAAAAAATTCCCCTCACTTTCGTGTTGAATATCTCTTGTGAGGGACCAGATTGGAACCTGCAATTTTCACAAAAATAAGTCCTCTATAGTAGCATTCTGCTGTAATGCATTGATTTGAGATACCACAGGATACAGAGCTAGAGCTAGTAGAAATCTGGGGAAAAGCCTACTTTATTCATGCATTTTGAGAAATGAACATGTACAGTATTTATGTTTAAGACTAATATACAATAGCAATGAGGTCTAAAGTGTTACTACTTTTGATATTGGCAACAGTGAAGCAGGGTTCTGTCATTCTCCCTTGGACTGAATTCTGTTTCTCTGAATGAGAAACTCAATGTGTTAAAGACACACCATCGGTTGAGGACATCAGCATGGAAAAAAAATGATGTTTTTATCAAATTCTTCCACCCACCTGGACCAAGAACATCATTCAAATTGGTGAGGACAAAGTGTGGATTTCCATAAACAATGTTCTCAGAAAACTGACACCTGCCGAATTGACTTCTGACACTGGACGTTCCCACAACATTTCAGAAAGACTGAGTGAGGAAATCACACACTTCTAATAAAACATATACATGTAAAATACTGTTAATTTTTGCTATGCTTCTATTTCATCTGTTCATTTCTCAAAATGCATGAATAAAGTAGGCTTTTCGTCAGATGTCTGCTAGCCCAAGCTCTGTAAACAGTGGAATCTCAAACTCAATTTTTTTTTACAGCATAATGTTACTATTGAGGACTTATTTCTGTGAAAATTTCAGGTTCCAATCTGGTCCCACGCCAGAGATTCAATACAAAAGTGAGGGGAATTTAAAAAAAAAATAAAAATTGCACTTTCTCGCCCCCATAAAAAATAAACCTGAAATGTACTGCATACATACTCTACTTACCTAGGTACCCCCTAAAAAAAAAACAAGATGGTGACTCGAACACTTCCCATTATAAAGATACCCTAAAAGTGAAACTTTGAGCAATCTTGAGCATTGCAATAGGACTAAGTCTAAAATCTGTTCTAAGTCTAAAAAACAAGAATGTGAAAAATTTTTATATACGTACATGTATCTTGTAATGTGCTCTAAAGAACAGACCATACTGAGCAGAGATATTAAGGTTTCCGTAAACCACTGTGTAACCAAAATTTGTCGTGTGCCATGACACAAAGATGGCCATCATGGTTTATCAAGTAAAATAGAAAAACTGGGGGTTTAACAATACCAATACATAGAGGTAAATCACTAAAAAACAATGAGGAAAATAAAAAAATGGTCAAGCATCCTACCTGACAATTATTGGACCACTTGACTGAACTGACCACTTTACTGTTCTATGACAACTGGGGCATGGTGGCAGAGCGCTACCGTGGACACATAGCATGTCGACCTCCGTCCACTGGAAGGTTGACACCTGTTACAAAGGTTGCAGCATCGGATGCCAAGAAAGCAATAGCATGAGCTACTTCTTCAACTTCACCCGGTCTGCCGAGAGCATGAGTCACCTTGCACTTCTCAAGGAACTGGAGCAATGCACAGAACACACAGAGTTATTTTTGTGGTATCACTTCTACTTTTAAGCATGCATCATAGAGTAATAAAGAGTTAGACAAAAAAATTATATATTCATTCAGTACCTGAGTATACTGGTCATCGTCCAGTCCTGCACGCTTGTGAACCTCTGTAATAATTACCCCTGGACTGTAAAAACAAGTCATTTTCATATCACATTAATAAGTAGCTGTAGGCTATGTAAAACAACATAACAAAAAGAAACTTACCATACTGAGTTGACGCGTACTTGCTTTGACGCTAACTCTAAAATCAAAATGATGAGGAGAGGAAATGAATACCATCACATTTCCCAATGGACGAGGGTCAGAATTTGTTCTATCCATTAATTACAACTAGTAAAATAAAATGTAGATTCTAGAGATGTCACCTCACCAAGAGCGACACAGCATGTGAACTGGTCAATTGCTGATTTGGACATACAATAGGCAAGTACACCAGGAAACTATAACAGATAGAAAAATCATGTGTATGCAGATAAAACAAAGCCAAAAACACAGAAATATGAAAAATCTTGGTAACTCATGACACCTGTCAAGAAAATGTCTTGGTCCGATTTTACTCCAAAATCAAGAAAATTAAATTTATTTAAATGAAAGTTAAGATTTTATACATCATGACATTTACACACATTTTACCCCCAATTTTTATTACCGCAATGTGAATAAGATGGTTATTGTGATATTCCCATTTCCACAATGTGAAAAATAGTAGTGAAAAATTTATATATCATAGTAGTACTCCTTTGGTATTGCCTTTCATATTTGCAGATTTTAATTCTAAAAAGAATTGTACAACAGCAACTTTTTTGTGTTATGGAAATGAAAATCATCATTGAAAACAATGGCAATATTAGACGAAAAACCGCTTTACGGTAATGAGAACTGGGGGTAAATGTCCTTTAGTGTTCTGAAAATAATGTAACGATGCAAAAATCAAAAACAAATTGTAGGCTTTATTTTCTGTTAGTAAAATAGTGTTTCATATTTTTGTATCGATATGGGGTTAAAAATTATCAGGACATTTCCTTGACAGGTTTCATGAGAATCATTCGTCTATACTGGTCACTCTGGATACAGTATAGGTGGTTCATGGCTCATTTGGTCCTCATGTATATATTGATGAAACTCACTGATCGTTGCCCGTTCACACTGGACACATTCACAATGGATCCTTTAGCTTTGATGAGATGTGGCACACATAGGTGAGTCAGATGATATACTGATCTGAAAAAAATGTATACAAATTGAAGTATGCAAATTTTTCTGTGTAAAAGTACTTTCTCCTATCCAAGCTTAATATGCAGACAGCCTTAAATAAACAATTCTTAGGTTAATTTTCTTAAAAACTGTAAGCACTGTGTTTCTGTAGCTATTAAAAATATATTTTTAACGACCTAAATCAACCAATGGCGTGAGTTGGGGGCGGGGCTATGTTTTGTTTGACCAACAGCAGTACTGGGCGTTTTCAAAAAGCTGTTTTGAAGGGGAAAAAAATAAAACAAAAAACAAAACAAAAACAAACTTAAAAAACATTTTTTACATTCTTACATCAGCTCTAAAGAGTGAAAGACCTAAATCTTTAAATAAGTATCTACTGTACACAGGCTAATTAACAACCTAATAATTAAGCAGTTACCTGACGTTAACTGACATGACCTTATCATACTGGGCCAAATCGGTTGTCTCTATGCTGCCCATAGCGAGGATTCCTGCACTGTTGATGAGGACATCCAGCTTTCCAAAGTGAGCAATGGTCTCTTCAACCGTCCTCTTCACCGTTTGCTCGTCTGTCAAGTCTCCTGGCACTAGTAAAGGCTAAAGAAATTGAAGAGCAGCCACAAGGAGGACACAGATGAGGGATTTTTCAGCAAGGAAAAGACTGTTTTGACATTTTGAACAGTTATTTTATTTGCTTTACTTTAACTGCCCCACATTCTTCACACTCTTTTGCAACTTTGGTGAGATTCTCCACATCGCGTCCATTCAGTGCCAGCCGGGCACCCAGTTTAGCGAACAGAATCGCTGTGCCAGCTCCTATTCCCGAACTCGCGCCTGTGATCAGTGTGACTTTGTCCTTCAAAGAGCTGACCTAAAACGCCAAATCATCAGTTTGTTGTACCATTCAAAAGCAAACAATTTATCAATGTAAGTGGCTGATTTACGGGTTCACTCTATAATTTTGAAGTTCAGCATTTGTAACAACCTACTTTGAAAGCATCTGCAGTTGCCATTGCGAGTCTGATATTCAAGCAATGCTCCTCGAGTTTTACCTTTCCTCACGCTCACATGTGTAAGTTACGTCACTGCGCACGCTTGGAAATGCAGCGTAATGACAAATCCAACCCATCGACTATATCGAAGAACACAACAATCAAATCAATTGCATTGTTCAAACTTTTTTCATGAATGGTCGTAAATATATGCATCTTTATCCTGGGCCAATACTGTATTTGGGAAAATATTTGATTTAGTATACTTTTGTTTACCTATATTTCCGGGACATTTGCATAAAAGAATTTCAAAATTGAAGTCCTTATTCATTGTCCTTCAAAATAGTAGTTCATAAAAACGAGCAAACTGTAGTTAAAGGCAGGTGACACTGAAACCAATAATAATTAGAGAAAATATTTATTTGTCAAAGAAGAAAATATGTTTGGGCATTAAAAATAAAACACTGTTTAAGAATATGTATGTGGTGGTCCTTTCTGCCATCAGGACAAATTGTTCCAAGTACAGTCAATATCTGCCCAAGTAGCATTTCCAATTGAGCAAGGTTCGGTATGATTACAAACTGTTTGCGGCCCACATTTTCAGAATGGTTAGTTAACCTTACACAGAAAACTGTGAAAGATGGCTACTCATGATAAGCGAGTAAACTGTAACTGTGCCAAAGAGCCTAAAATTGGTACGGAATGTCACACAAGAAGAATCTGATGGTGGAAAAGCTGCTGTGGGTTATCAAAACTGAGATTTGTGTATAAAAATGAAGTAAATGAAGCAAAATAACATCACAAAAATATATATGTACAGCAGAAGGCATTATGCGTCATTAATGTTGCACAACAAAATCAGTTAGCCAGCAAATGGGTTGGCATGGATGGTAGTATCCTTAATATGGACATCATTTAGAGGACGAAATGTCTTTTCATTGACAGGGAGTTTCTCTAGTTCATCCAGAGTCTCTAGTCCATCTATAATCCTGTAATAGAGAAAGAGTTGGTAATGAATTGTATTTCATAACACAATCAATACAATTATAACAGCATTATTCAATTCATATGTGCACCTTTTAGGGTTATTCTTTTAAATGATCAATCACATAAAAGCAAAACCAAAAATATTGCACAAATTGGTCAAATATGACAATTCTTCAAGGCCATTGACTGAAAGAAATCAGACTGGACAGTTGGCATTAAGCACAGATCATTAACATAACTTACTTTCCAAAAACAGTGTACTTCATGTCCAGGTGAGGCTGTTTTGCATATGTGAAGAAGAACTGTGAAGCATTTGTGTTTGGTCCATTATTTGCCATGGAAACTACTCCGCGCACGTTGTGCTACAGAAGACAAACATTAAAACAGTTAAATGGGAAGATTCGAGACAGTTGTAACATTTTATGGAGAAAGTCATACTTGTACAGAAATGAGGATTTTGGTAATAGGCTACTTTTGGCACATGATTAATAAGCTGATTTCAATTCCAATATAGATTGCTTGATTTTTCAACACACATCATCAAACAGAGGCAGAAGCAACAGCTCAAATTAGCCTGTTTTTGAAGACAGTTTAAGTTAAAAGTAACTTTCAAATACGACCTTCAAGTAGTCTTATATTTGGAAGTCATTTAGCCCATTAGTAAAACTGTTAATGAAAAAAAATTACTTGAGTACAAGTCTCAAGTTCATAAAACTTCTATATATAAAAAAAAATGTTTAAAAAAAAAAAAAAACACTTTAACAATAGCCTATACATCAATTAGGAATGCGCATGAGTAATCAAACCAATGGACGAGGACCTGCTTTTATGGTGGAAAGAAACTGAAGCGGTACGAGAAACTCGGAAGCTTATCAGTATGTGTGTGCATTAAATCTCTTAACACAGGCAGTGCATTTTATAAAAGCCAACTTTCACCACTTGTTTTTCTGAATAATAACATCAGCTTTGGTTTCGAAGTTTCTAAGCTCCAAGCGAGTGCAAATGACTTTTAATTTTAAATATATATTTATTATTAATGCTTATTGTTCATTAAAATTTTTTCCCCCAAAAGAAAGGCATACTTTGTTGAAGTTACCTTATTTTGAAACCTTTATTGATAACGTTTGTGAATAAAACAAAATACAAATTTCACGTGTCACTTGTTATAAAGTCGATTACTAGTTTTTTGTGGTTAAGAGTACATGACTACAAAATAACCTGAAAAAACCCCATGCATAATATCAGTACATACTTTAAGATGTTCACTGAATTCATCTTCAAAATGTTTTCCCCAAATACTGGTGCCTCCTTTGCCTGTGCCTGGGGAAAACAACAGTTTTTTTTTTTTTTAACCATGGAGAAAAAGACAAAAGAAAAAAATAACAAAACTGTATAATGTAAAAACTAATTAAAAGGTTGTATGACTTTGTTAAACAGTTAAATATCGCTTACCTGTTGGGTCACCAGCCTGAACCATAAAGCCCTTTATATTTCGATGAAAAATACATCCATTGTAACACCCACTAGCACACAATGCAATAAAATTCTGGAGGGAAAACAAATAATAATGAATGCATGATTATATTGTATCGCTTATTTAAACGAGAACAACAGATTGAAAACATTAGTATATTAGGTATAGTTTAAAGAGTATAAACATAGAATAACAATTTACAGCAAGCATGCAAACATAAATAATGCACGTCTTACTTCACAGCTTTTTGGGGTTTTCTCACAAAACAATTCTATTTTTAAATCACCAAGATCTGTATGCAGCGTGACAGCCTAAGAGAAAATGAAAGAAAGATACAAATTTCACAGTTTTGCAGACTATCAAAATGACACCACATAATTTCAAATGGCTATGTTGTGAGGCCTCTACCATACGATATAAAAGCAGTTCAATCGTTACATGCTCACAAGATTAAACTGGAAGATAAATCACAAACTATTCAGCAGACAAGCGAAAATAAATTCTTACCATGTTCTGACGTTTTGGGTTTTGGGCAAAAATGACATGCGTTCTAACAGCCTACTACTGTGTGTTTCAGTCAAAAATGTCCGATGAATATTGGGCTCAAAGCATTGGTTCCTCTTCGTCTCCATGTGGTAAATTATTACACCGTGCCCCTTTTTAAGTTTTTCCCGTAATATATAACTAGCACTTTGCTAAATTGTTATGCAGGTGTAAAAATAATGTACAGTAAATATGTTTCACAAAATAATGGCATTCATTTTTTTTTCAATTATCAAATGACGTCATACAAGGTGCAAAATCAAACAAAAAACTATGCCCACCCTATTCCTTTACAACAGCATTAATTATCCTACAGTAGGTACACACACACACACACACACACACACACACACACACACACACACACACACACACACAGTTGTATATCATTGTGGGGACTCTCCGTAGTCTTTCATGCATTTTATAAAGATCTAATGAGAATTTCTATCCCCTAACCCTATACCTCACCGAAACATTTTTGCATAGTTTAGTATGTTTACTAATACATTTCCCTTGTGGGGACTGCTGGCTTGGCCACACAATGTAAGTGATCTCAGGCTTTACTATATCCTTGTGGGGAAATTTGGTCCCCACAATGTTATATAAACACACACACACACACACACACACACACACACACACACACACACACACAGGCTTTGAGACTGGGCAAGCATCAAAGATTTTTTGCGAGGACGATCATCTGTCCTTCCTGTCTCCCTGTAGCGCTGTCTTAGGTGTCTCACAGTACTGATATTGCAATTTATTGCCCTGGCCACATCTGCAGTCCTCATGCCTCCATGCTGCATGCCTAAGGCACGTTCACACAGATGAGCTCGGACCCTGGGCATCTTAATTTTATATATATTTAATTTATGCTTCTAATGTCTTTTCAATATTAAGATTCCTTTGTAGCCTATTTCTATATTTATTCAGTTGTGATTATTACTCTACTGTATGTCCGTATATTATTATTTTTTTTTTAAATAATTTATACAAAATAATTTCCACAATAATAATAGGCTGCAAGGTGAAAAACTGAATTAAAAAATCTTAACTCAAATACAAATGTTCACCCAAAAGAAGCCAGAGTGTGAAGAATAATTCATAACAAATCAGGCACATCAAGACAAGAAAAGTTTTTTCTTCTTCTCTAAACGAGAATGCCTCTGGCTATCCTAGTAAATTAAAAACCCTGAAATGTTCTGTAAATATTTTCAAGTAGCCTGTTACTGCATACTGTTCATGTACTACAGCATTTATAACAGCCGAAAATAAATGCAGTTATTTAGTATTTTAAGGTATTCATAATAAAAAGAATCAGTACAAATACTAAAAATACTTGTAGTGAATTTTATTCACACTGGAGAATACGGAGTGTTTATTCACTCTGTATGGCTTGATACAGTTGGTGGCATTTAATTAAAATTTTACATAATATACAAAAAAAAAAAAAAAAAAAAAAATTGGGTTTACATTATACATATAATCCATCGTCATCATCCATAAATATAACAAATGGTTCAATGTTAACACTGGAAGAATAAACATGGCATCATTTGTTTTAAGCACAATTTTAAAAAACAAACACAAAAATTTGACTGAGCTGCAAGTGTACAAAGTTGAATGGCACTTACCTGAGTATTAATACGATCTGATATTGTATTAGCTTTAGCTTCCAATGTGGATATATTGAAAAATGTAATAAATCCTAAAATAGTTCATACTTGAGGTAATAAACAATATGCAATACGTTCAATAACCTTTCAAAAGTAACATGTTTGTCAAATTGAATATGGCTATAATAATGACAAGACAAAACAGCAAGGTTAATCTTACTAGACGCATACTAGCATACAGTATTAATCTGTATTCAAAACTGAAAAATAGTTATAATTCAGTCAATGTCTAACAAACTCACAAAACTGTATTGCACATATGCAACACTTGACGAAATACTGATTGTCTTCTTAACAGTGTGTTGTCATGCACTGTCTTGAGAATAACATGATATGAGAATAAGCCGGAAGAAGGTTTAGTGCAAAGTTGAGGTACAATCCAAGTTTTTCCATGTGAAAGTTTACATGCCGGGCAACAGAATACAAATGGATAATCTACCATTACAACAAATGGTAAACTATTTGTTAGAAAATTCTTACTTGATAATTCAAGGCTTTTCAAAGTGAGCAGCCTGGTGAAAATAAGGTGCTCCTTCACGCAACCGAACATACTGTATTCAGTTAACACACATTACTGGACTTTCATTACAGGGATTAACAAGTCCTTTTTTTACATAGTACAGTAGACAATAACAAACTCACTAAGATTAAGTGAAAGGGCATTGAATAATGTATTTCCCTAAACCTTTGACATTTAAGGAATAATATAATTCATGCAGCAGAGGTTACTTGCATTTTACATAGTAAGTGTGAGAAAACGGCTGTACAGCATTTTATTCTGCAAGATAACTCATAGTGCATGTTTGAAAAAACAAGCATTTACCAAGCATTCTCTATGTTTCTAAAATATATTAACCCCAACAGATCAAGGTGGAGCGATTTGAACATTGCCCAATAATTTCAAAGAAAGCTTAATAGATGTTACAGCAGAAAACAGTCAACTCTGATGGGGTTTAATGGGGAGTACTGATAAACAAAAGATAAACAAAAGGCAATAAATGAACGCGTTTACATGCAAGTTCTTTCACCGATTATGCTTAATAAGCCGACGTGTAGTCTTGTAAACACATTAAACAGCTTTCCGTGTAAGAATAAACCGATCAACACAGGTAGATTTCTGCCCATTACACCAATTTCGCATCGCATGTAAACACCATAACCAGCGTATTTACTGGCTTATCCAATGTGAGCACAAATTTTCACGGTTTGACGTCAAAAGCAGAGAATAAAATGCAGATTTCTTGCTTTGTCAGATATTTTTTAAAAGGCTGCTTTTTTGGGAGTAATAAGTGCACTGGTGTGTATGTAAACGCGCTCAAACAGCATTTCAGACAACACTTACACGGTTAGACAAGTTAAAAAATCCATTAAAAATGTTTTGAATAAAATGCAATATTCATAAAATTGTGTTGTGTATTTTAATTAAGGCCAACATGAACAGCACCTTATTCAAGATGTAATATTTAGTCTGCTCACTCATCCTCAATGTACATTGCTGTAGAAAAGTATTTGCCCCCTGATTTCTTCTATTTTTCATACCAAATTGTTTTAGATTTTCAAACGAGATATAAAACAAAGGCAACCTGAGTAAACACAAAATACAGTTTTCAAATAAATGTATATTATTGAAGCAAAAAAGTTATCCAACACCTACAAGTATATCATCATGTGAAAAAATAACTGCCCCCTTAAACTTAATAGCTTGTTGTGCCACCTGTAGCAGCAACAACTGCAACCAAATGCTTCCGATAACTGGAAATCAGTCTTTCACAGCGCTGTGGTGAAATTTTGGCCCACTCTTTGCAGAACTGCTTCATTTCAGCCACATTGGAGGGTTTTCGAGGATGAACTGCCCATTTAAGGTCCTTACACAGCATCTCAATTGGGTTCAATTCAGGACTTTGGCCACTCCAATACTTTAATTTAGCTTCTTTTGAGCCATTCAGAGGTGGACTTACTCCTATACTTTGGATCATTGTCCTGCTGCACAATCCAGTTGCACTTGACTGATGATCGGACATTCTCCTTTAAGATGTTCTGATAGAGAGCAGAATTCAGGTTTCCCTCAATTATTGCAAGTCACCCAGGCCCTAAGCAGCAAAGCATTCCCACACCATCAGAATACACCATGCTTGACCATAGTTATGATGTTCTTGTGGAATTCTGTTTGATTTATGCCAGATTTAACGGTACCCAGTCTTCCAAACAGTTCCACAGAACATTCTCCCAAAAGGTTTGAGGATCACCAAGGTGTGTTTTGGTAAAATTCAAACAAGCCTTAATGTTCTTCTGGGTTAGCAGTGGTTTTCGCCTCACCACACCTCCATGGATGGCATTTTTGGCCTGTGTCTTTCTGATAGTGGAGTCATGAACAGTGACCTTTATTGATGACCTTTATAGGTCTGCAGTTTCTGGGATGTTGTTCTTGGCTTTTTTGTGACTTCCTGGATGAGTCGTCCCTGTGCTCTTGGAGGAATTTTGGAAGGACGGCCACTTTTGGGAAAGTTCACTACTGTGCCAAGTTTTCTCCATTTGGAGATAATGGCTCTCACTGTGGGTCTTTGGAGTCCCAGAGCCTTTGAAATAGCTTTATAACCCTTCCCAGACTGATGTATATCAATCACCTTTGTTCTCATCATTTCTGGAATTTCTTTCAACCTTGGCATAGTGTGCTTCTAGGTGAGACTTTTTAGCCAACTTATAGTTATATTTAGTTATACTAAAGTTATATTTAGGTGTTGATTTGATTGAACAGGGCTGGCAGTAATCATGCCTGGATGTGTCTAGTCCAGCTGAACCCGAATTATGAATGCAGTTTCATAGATTTGGGGAGCAAATAAGGGGGCAAAAACTTTTTCAAACAGGCCCAGGTGGTATTGGATAACTTTTTTGCTTCAATAAATAACATTATCAATTAAAAATATGTATTTTGTGTTTATTCAGATTGCGTTTGTTTTATGTTATATTTTGTTTGTATTTATGAAACAATTTAGTATGAGATATAGACAAACATAGAAGAAATCAGGATGTGGCAAATACTTTTTCACTGCACTGTATAACAGCAAAAATGTCATTGCTGTCTGGGTTACAGAAAATTCCTTCTGTATCACTAAAACATTACATGACATAAATGTCCAATATTTAAATTAATTGTCTTCCAGGAAACATCCTGGACAAATTTAATACTTTTGTATTGCTTTGTTAAAATTCCCCTCCACGCAGCATTTCCTAAAATCTTCACACAGTGCAGTTCTTTAAGATTTATGCATCTTGATCTCAAGCAGCCTCTTTTTCATTCCTCCAAAGCTGCTCTTTGACCTCTGATGGTAAAGTGTTGAAAATATTGTCCTCCACAATTATACCACTTCTCTTCAGCAATCTGCACTCCCCAAGTTCTACAGGCAGGCACTCAAGCCTGTTGCCCCTCAGCTCAAGCTGAGTCAGACTGGTGAGCTCCCCAAACCGAGAGGGTAGGGACTGTAGGCAGTTGTTTCCGAAGTTCAGTGTACGCAATTTCTTGCACTGAAACAACTCCGGGGGAAGAGCCTCAATCTATGGTCAAAATGAAAGTAGAAAAGAGGGTAGAGATCAGAAAATGCACAGATGAGTAAAGTGCAATTGTTTTTAATAATAAACCCGCACCATCACATTAACCCATGGATCGTCCTCTTTCCACTACTTGAATAAAGTAATTTACAAAAATCTACAACTTGCATTTCAGCATAAGAACACTATGGGGGAAATTCACTAAGAATAGATTGCGGCCAGTAAAAGTAGTTTAGTTGCATGTGCTGTCTGAGCCGATTTAGCGCTTGATTCACAAAATTATGCAGATCAGGCAAAAACAGTGCAAATACGCCCACAAAATATGTGCCGAATTCAATTTGCATGCCGAAATTATGATTTTGTGGGCCAGTTCTCACCACAATATAGCAGTGGATGCAGCAAACCACCACAATCTGGCTCATTATGCCGCAACTGTACTACATTACTCCACTTCTGTTATCCAGATGCCCGAATCATCTCTTTAACATCCCGAAAGTACACTTGACCACACCACGCATCTGGATATGTAACATGTTATAACACTCTTAGCCATCATTTGATCATAATTAGATGTATTACTGCCGCTGTAATCGATTTTAAAATGTACACAAATGTCTGTTTTTCAGTAAATTTCAGTTTACCACCTGCTTTCCTCAGGCGGTATACATGCGCCATTCCTTGCGTTGGGCCAATAATACAGTTTTGTGAATAAAGCGCAATCAATAATAAAACAAATTTACATAGACAGGAGGCGTGTTTGCATGGAAAGGAATGACAAATACTTAAATACTCAATACACAGCGCTGTTTACTTAAACTAGATGCGGGTAGTTATATAAGGCTGAAATATCATGCGCATAAATGGTGCAACACTTTTATGAATTTCCCCGCTTGACTATTTGTTCATCCACAAACTTACCCTGTTTGCAGTTACAGCAAGGTACTGAAGGTTCTGTAATCGTCCTATTTCAGATGGGATGTCAGTTAGATTGTTATGGCTTAGATCAAGAAACCTAAGCTTCCGACAGAAGAAAAGCTGATTTGGCATCTTCTCAATTTTGTTGCGGTTCAAATAGAGGCGCTCCAGATTGGTCAATTTACCTATTTGGATAGGTACATAAGCAATCTGATTATACCACAGTTTCAGACAAACAAGTCGATGAAGATGCTGAAAACTAATGATCTCCTCAATGGTTTTGAGGTTATTGTCTTTAAGATCAATCTCCTGTAAGTTGTGCAGGCTGAAGATGGAATGTGGTATGCGTTCCAAATCACAGCGGACGAGTTCCAGCTCTGTCAGGTTCACCATCTTCTTCAAGCTGTTGAGCACCATCAACTTGGTGCCTTCATTGTTGATGGACAACTTTTGAAGGTGCATTCCAACATCAGTAACCACCTGTGGCAGCTTTGTAAGGTTACTTTTTAGTCTCAAAACCTTTAGTCGCTTCAGCTCTCGTAAACCGTCAATGACAATGTAGCGATTATTTTCAGAACTAAGGTTTCCAGTCAGATGCAACTCACTTAGGTTCTTCAAGCTGTAAATCCACAGAGGGATCTCCTTTATGTCAGTGAATTTGATATGCAGTGATTTCAAGTTCTCTCTCAAAAACGCCAGGGCTGGAGCTTCGATTTTGGCTGGTGTGTGGTAGAGCCACATCTCTCTGAGGTTGGTTAGTTGGGCAATGATAGGTGGTATGGTGACATCAGGGATGAGCTCAAGTTTCAGAACCTCCAGCTCTACCACGTCAAAAACTGTGTCTGGAATTCCACTGAGCATAAATAGGTGCAGCTCTAACTTCTCTTGCGAGTTTTTGGTGATCCTCTGCCGAAGCTTGTCCAAAGTCCACTCGTTGTTAAGGTTCATCTGGCGAAGTTTGTTCTCACTCACCTCTGAGAGGAAAACTGCAAATCGTTTGGAATAAAGGGGGTCATACTGGTCAATCATATGCAGCATGAAGGCAAAGTCATTTTTCACATCTGGGATGTCACTATAGCTACTCTCCTCCCTGATAGACTCAAAAGAATATTTCTTGAGTGAACGTCGTAACATCCAGCAAAGGGTGTACATGCAGATCATCCCATACACAACTACTAGACTGATGTAGAAGCATGCTAAGATTTTAAAGAGAGTGGCCAAGGGATGGGCACAATTGTACATCTGATAACCTGTGAGATTCTCAATATCCACACTGCAGTCAACACTGAATTGAATATTGTGGACATAGTAACCTGTATAGCAGATTATAAGGATAAATTTAACTACTTTGATGATAGTCTGTCGGATGTACAGTCTGTAGACTATGTCGCCCTCTTCGACATGAATTCGAAACTTCTTCACCTTTTCAAACAATGCCTTTGCCTGTTCACCTTCCTTTTTGTCCAGGACACCAGTTTCAGAGTGGTCCACAATTCCTTGTTCAAAACGAGACCTTGTTGTTGACAGCATAGGAACACTCGCCTCAACATCCTCGCTGACATATGAAGCCTTCTTATCAAAGGAGCCATTCATTTTCACCAGGGCTTTGGGGTCACTTTCCTCCACTACTGTTTCAGACAGAGCTCGTGTGGTCCATGGAGAATCAAAACATTTCAAAAGAATAGACACAAAATGTTCCAATTTAGAGCTTGTCCAAGGGAATTTGAACCAGAAGTTGCTGCAAGCCAGGAAGATGAGTGTATGCAGCAGCACCAAATATGGGAAATACTTAGCAAACCAGTGAAGCTTGTTTTCATAGCATACAGCATCGATATAGTTGTACTGGTGACGATCGAGGTCATACTGGATTCCTTGAGGTTCGAGAGTCAAGGGCACAGAAAAAGATGAATTGAAATACTTTTTACAAGTCTTGTTAACTACCCATTTGCAGGGTAGGCAGATCATCTTGTCCTGTGTGACCTGAAGTGTGCCGCCAAATACAGCAATCATCAGCATGATGACTGATAAATAGTCTGTGAAGACATCCCACCATGGCTTTAGAATGCGATATGCAGGTTGCGTATCCACAAAATAGCGCAGCTCAGTTATGGGGATCATGATTTATCTGTAAGGAAATAACAAAATTTTGGCATGCATATATATTTGAATCAATATTCAAATCATTTGATCCTATCTATATTTACTAATTTAATGTCCTTACAGGGATGGTTCACCCAAAAATGAAAATTCTGTCATCATTTACCCCTTATCATGATGTTTCAAACCCATGACTTTCTTCTATAGAACACAAAAGATGTTTGGCAGAATGTTTAGTCTCAGTCACCATTCACTTAACAATAAAAGTGAATGTGACTAAGGCTAACATACTTCCTAAAATCTTGTGTTTAATTTTTGGGTGAACTATCTCTTTAACACTGTCTCATTCTCATAAACTAACTATATTATATCTCCCAACATAAACAAATGAAAACTATTTTACCAAAGTCGAGGAAAGCTGTCTTCTCTGGCAGCGGCTGCTACAAAAAAAGACTCAGCCAAAATAACACTTTGGCTTTCTTGTCATCTATTATTAGCGATTCCTGATTATAACACTGAAGTATTGTCTCCTCTGGCTATGGAGAGTCCATGACCCCCAGGGTTTGGATCCTGTTTGTCTTGGGCAGGGCCGTGAAGTGTTGTCTCCTCTGTTGGATCTTACCTAACAGTCCACATGTCCAGTCAGGAACTGGCACTCATCACAGTCCATTTTTTATCAGGATGGGACACAGGTTTCCTGCCGTGATAAAACAGCATACAATGCAATGTCCAATACTTGCACTTTGTATTTTCTGAGAGCCTTTTTCAAAGCATTTTCAACTGCTGTCTTCCTCTAAAGGAAAAGGAACAGGTTGAAAATGTATTTATTTCCCATTTATTGGAAACATTGTGATAACATGAAATAAAAGATATACAATTATATAAGACACAAAACCTAATGGTTTGCTCTATGTCTTAATAACAGGGTTGAAAGACAAATAAAAATGGGGCGATGACAAAGATGTTGACCAACCACTACGAGACTAGACAACTGGATTAAACCAGTTCAATTCTGAATCCTCTCAGCTAGATATGCCGAGTCCCCCACCGACAAGCTCTGACACCAGTTACCAACCAATATAGCGTATGTTTGTTTGGAAAACAATAACTAGAACATTTATAAATACGGTCCATTGCCGACTGTTTATTTTGATCGATTTACAATCAGACTCGCAGCTCAGGACATGAATCAAATGCTGCATGTCTTGTTTTTAGTTTGCTGGATGTCTTTGTATAACGGGACACTGTGTCTTTGTTATTAATCGTCAAGGAAAAACAGTTAGACGTTTGACAGTAGCATGTACTCACACATATGCGCGTTGCACCTCATTTTCCATGTGTTTATCGACGGACAGCAGCGCTTTAATAGCAAGAAAGGAAAGAAGCCAAACCAAGACAAACAGCGCTAAAACAATCTCCGCAGGGATCAAATGTAATTTTCTTATTCAATTCACTACACTAGAGGGCAGTGCTAACTGAGTTGTCTCATTAGCGCCACTAACTGGACTGAATCGCGCTCAATTATTGTAACAGGCCTTAGTTTATCTCGTGTTGTGTTACTCAAAATACCGTATTCCTCTACTTTCTGACCATACGTTGTGATTTGGTGTCAAATTGAACCATCTTTATTTCGTGTGATTTATATTTCAGTCATTATTGTCCCCCCCCTTGATAAATGATTAATCTGGCGAAATGTACTTGTATGAGGGGCAAATATCACATTCATAAACTTAGGTGCCTTAAATTCAAATACAATTTTAAAATGTGTGCAGTTGTTTTTTTTTTTATCTTCACTTTTAATTGAGAAAATTATCTTCATTAAAAAAGTTGTGAACATCCCATATTAACAACTGTATTTTTTTCATAATGTGCCTTATTTAAAGAAATTATTTAAATATCATTGTCCTCTGGTCTTGTTGGAAGTAATTAAATCAATACATAATACAGACTTATATTTAATTACATTCATCAAATCCATGGTTGTATTTGGTGAAGAAAGCAAACGACAGTGTGGGACAACGTAACAATAACGTTCCATTTGTTAACAATAGTTAATGAATGTTATGAACTAGCAATGAACAAAATATGTTTTTGTCAGCATCTTTTCATTTCTGTTAATGTTAGTTCATAAAAATACAATTGTTCATTATGTGTTCATGTATGCATTAGCTAATGTTAACATATGCAACTTTTGATTTAAAAAATGTATTACTATATGTTGAAATGAACATTAACCAAGATTAATAAATGCTGTAAAAGTGTTGTTTATTTTTTGTTCATATTAACTAATGTAAACAAATGGAACCTTATTGTAAAGTGTTAACGAAGAAGTTATGAGCAGTACATTTGCATTGGGTCACTAACTGACAAGGATTCATAAGTTGCATACAGACAGATAGGAAGACAGACAGACAGACAGACAGAAAGACAGACAGACAGACAGGAAGTGTTTGTAAGGGACAGAGAGGGAGAAAGAGAGTGAGAGACCATTATACACATTTTGTTGGTTTGGTTTGTAATCAGGCCATGTATTTAGTGATTTGATTGCTGATTATACTCGTTGAATTTGTTTATAAACTTTGTTATCTAATTTACAGGTAGCTTTTAAATGGTAGCTAAATGGTAGAATTGATAGTAAATCTAAGTGAGCCTGTTTTGCTGAATCAATGATGTTGCCTATAAGAAACTGACTTTCCCTCTGTGGCATTTTGAATGCGTAATCAGTATTTGGAACAAGTAAAAGCACATGTGGACATTATAATGCCATTTTAGAGTCACAGCATTGTAACTTAACTTAAAAATAAATTGTGGGTATTGTAAACCCAAAGTGCAGTTTAAATTCACTTTTAAAATAAAAGTAAAAGCAATGTTTGTGTCAAGGACATAAGAACCATTAAAACAAATATGACAGTCCTCAAACTCTCACGCCATCCTTTCATGCTAGCAATGTTTTTAATGTTTATGTTACTTTCCGTTTACTATATATTATGTACACCATTCCTTCTTCGCTTATGCAAATATATATTTGCTTATACCTATGTGTTCTTTATGAAAGTTTTTCTTTTCTTCTTGGTAGAATCTGCCTTTTACACTGATCTAGGGCCAGGATATTCTCCCAAACCATAAATCCTCACATCACAAGTGAAATCACAAAACTGTTCTCAGATCAGCAATGAGGATTGATTCATACCTACACCTCCATCAAGGGAAAGTGCCAGGAGAAGGCAGCCTTCCATGTGTCACTGTGTAAATTTCCCACAGCTGAAGGCTTAAACAAGGGTCACTTCATCCAAAAAGGATAAAGGTTATGTCAACAAATCCCCAGAATTTGCTTGGCTCAACTTTGCTTAATGTGTAGCATATGTGTAGCATAGTCCTACAGACTAATCAATTGGTTTTCTTTAAAATCCTATGTTTTGTTTATCAACCATTAAAAGGATGGTTCACCCAAAAATGAAAATTCTCTCATCATTTACTCACCCTCATGCCATCCCAGAAGTGTATGACTTTCTTTCTACTGCTGAACACAAATTATATTTTTTAGAAGAATATCTCAGTTCTGTCGGTCCATAAAATGAAAGTCAACAGGGTTCAAAACTTTGAAGCTCAAAAAATAGCATAAAAGTAAACCACACAAATCCAGTCATTTATCCATGTCTTCAGAATACGATAGGTGTGGGTGAGAAATAGATCAATATTTTAAGTCCTTCTGGGATGGAATGAGGGTGTGTAAATGAAATTGTTTTAAAAATGTAATTAATTTAATGAAATGAAACCTTCACAGTGAGGAAAGACTAAATATAAACTACAATTATATGTGTCTGTGTTGCTGTTATAAGATTTCTGAATCAATAAAAGAATAACACATAATAATTTCGTTTAATAATAACATTGTAGACACTGTTATTTCCTGTACATAGTACTGTATATACTGTATAATTATAAATATTCTAATTCAGATAATTCAAATACATTACATAATATGATGGCAATGGACAAATTTAGACAAAACAAATAGTGTCTCCTCTTAACCAGCACCCCTATTTTTGAGAATTTTCTGAAAACAACATACCCAAATACAAATCTCTGTAGCTCTTGAACCCTATGGTCCACATTCATAACTCTGATATTTTTTTAAACTAGACACTTGAAACTTTGTTACCCAAGAGTCATTATAACTCAAAGTAGCATAGGAACAGAGTAAAACAAGGTAAAATATACATGAAATTGACTCACGATTTCTTTGAATATACTTCATTTAGGGAAAAATGTATCAGAATTTTATGTTAAGGGCCTGAAAACACCATAAAGATAAAACTGAATGTCTGACCAAGTTTTGATTCAAATTTGAGGATGATACTCCCAAAAATGTAGTTCCTGTAAGCTTTTATTCAAGAAAAGTATAGGCGTCCTTTCCAAAAGGCCAAATGGACTCCGAATGGACACCTGGTTACCAAATGACATAAGGAGTAAACACTACATACTACAATACATGTTTATCCATTCAGAACTATTCTGCCCATCAAACTACACAAGAAAAAATGATTTCAGCACAACATTTTAACATTTTAAATTTGAAGGCCTATTTTACAGCACAGGAAAACACAGGAAAACACACACAAACACACAAAAGAGGATTTCAGTTTGAGTCACATTCATCTATTAGCAGCATCAATATTCCATCATATTACAATATCAAATGTCACATACCTTATCATTATAATGCTCAACATTAAAAATGCTTTGTAATTATTATTTTTCTATGTATATAATTATATATATATATATATATTTATTATATCTTCACCTGACATCTTGTAATCCTTTCCTTCCATTATATTTATATTCAATGCACCATTCATTCATATAAACGTATCACTGTAATCTCATATCTTGCTAGTCATCTCCACTGTTATTGAGTCTAAACTACAGGGGTGAGATAGCTTTTGAGTGTTGGAATATGGATTAGAATCGATATTTCTTTGAAAATGAACATGATGCGAACTCTATCTCGAAAACGCTCATGCAAACCAAAGGAGGATATTTCATTTTTTTCCCTATTTTTCGTTGTTTTGGATTAAAAAGTGGGATCCATTTTGAAGAGTGGACCCTTACATTGAAATGTATGCTGTTGTTTCTTGGAATCGTCCAAACTGATCTGAACCATACGAGATGAAAGATGAGTATAGCGGTTCATTTTGCTCATTTTCAAATGAGAAGTCCTTTTGCATTTAATTTAACCCTTTCCTCTCTGGTGTATTGATTGCAAAAACAAGTTTAGAACATGATTCTTGAGTGTTTTACCTTTCAAATGATGCATAGTTTATGATAGTCAGTTGAATATTTGTTATAAAACAAAGCTTAAAAAAGGTAATAAAAGTATCGCCACTCCCTCGAGGGCCCGCCTGCGGGCCAGTGCGGGATAAGGGAAAATATATATATTTTTTATTTCCATTTTAAATATAACCCTATTAATTACCTACTTTTCCCTGTTTTATTTTTAAATGCGTTAGAGGGGTGCTTTTAAAGCGTCTTTGGTTGTGTCATGTTTTACTAGTTTTCAGCATCTCTAGTCGTAAGCGCTGTGTTTTTAGGACATTGTGTCAAATTAAACATAGTTTTAAAGGTGCACTCAGTAATTTTTTCCTCATTAAAAGTTTAACTCCTAAAGTCATGAATTGTAATTTTGCAATATATGTATAAAATCATGACCACTCGCATTATAATGAAGACTCCAGTCATATCAGTAACCTTATAAAAGCTGTTTTAATCTACATGAAGAGGGTTTGCACAGCCGAATAATCTAGATAACCATCCTGTTATTTGACACTTTCAAGTAATCATGGCTGACTGTGAATATTGTCTACAATGGCATCTGAAACTGAAAACTATTGATTTTAAATGATGCTGCATCCAAGTCGCTCAGTGTCAGTGTAAGTCCAAGATGACACAAAGACAGAAGTTACTGAATGCACCTTTAAGCTTAAAAAACCTGTATTGAGATCCCTGTATTTTGCTGAGCTCAGTCAAGGCAAGTCAGTCCACTCATGTTTTATGGACACAGGCGGCATAGCTTTTATCTACTTTAACAGGGAAAGATGGTCCAAAACGGTTGGTTAAGATTACATACATATTTCAAAATAATAATAATGGTCTCTTTCTGCTTTAGCTCAGATCATGCTAAAAACTTTTTTATTTTATTTTAATATTTTTCAGGCTGGTCCAGGTAATGCGGACAGGCGCTGTCTGTCTTTTTACCAAAAGGCGTGACTTCCTTTTCTACATCCACCATATTAGGTGTTATAATTTCTCCCATTCATTTTAATACAACTGCTTTGTCTCGGGCTAAATAGTCTCTGGCTTGGTCCAGCTATCATTAAGCACAAGAACACATCATCTGTGGAAGGCCATGCTGCCTGCTCATTGGTTTGACAAGGTGCGATGCCTGTACTGCTTAAGCATTGACTGCCCCCTACTGCATCAAGGTGGTACATCAAGCTTGAATTAATGCTAGTAGGAAAAGTCATTATCCTGTAATTTACATACAAAACTGGGGCATGATAAATTGCATTAATTAAAAAAAAAAATAGATTTTTTTTTCTGATAATTAAGTCTCTGGTTAGTTTTGATGTGATAGCTGTGAGATTTAAGCTTTTCAGTGACCTCAGTGGTTTCCCACACCAGGTGGCCTTTTCATTCTGGTGAATTCCTTACAGCTATTTAACATCAGAGGTGAGATGGAATAGTTAAAAATAAGTTTTATGTAGTTAGGATATTACAAATAATTTTCTAACCAGTAAAACCATTCTGGGAATTCAAACAAATTTGAGTCTTTTTCATCCATTTCAGCTCCCAAGCTGTTTCTCTCAGCGTTAACCCCCCCTTTCTGTGATACTGTGATTGTCATTTATGCAAAACACCCCTCTCTATTCCCAATGCAGTCTCATAATAGAGCTTGACTCTGAATGGACTCCTTATTCCCAAGAACGAAAGAAACAAGAAAGTTGAAAAAGGAGCATCAGACTCGTGAAAAATGTGGTTTAGGCAATGATGTAAACTGAATTGAGCTTCAAACATTGAGGAAGTAGGCTCATGGCTGCTAAGTGGAAAAGAGGGAATAATGTGAGCTTTTAGTTCACCAGACTAAGTGAGCTATTCATAGGAATGCCGTCCACCACTTGTATTTGTTCACAGAACAATAACCATTCAAGCATTCAGAGCAGATAAACTGAGATGTTTTCTCATAGATAATGACTACATAGCACAGTCTGAGCAGAGTCATTACTTATGCTATATCACAGCCTCATAAAACAGCATTGAGTTTGACAATGAATACACAGTTTTGTACAGAGTGGAGCTAGCACTTGGTTTGGGCACTGTGTTAAGTCATTTTTACTAATAAAAATACAATTTGGTCAGATACAGTTGCCCCAAAAAGTAAAGTTTGGACACTTAAGACACTACATTTAAAAAAAAAAAAAAATAGGAATACCTTGCAAAAGATAACAAATGCACACTCGTGCATCTGCAAACAAATTATGCTGGGCCTTTTCTCAGAGCTAACTTCGTTTTCCTAGCCACTTCTGCAATAACATTAAACCAACGAGTCTCAAGATATGGATGCATGAAATCAGTTTTGCTCAAGTTCACACAGGTGTCCTAGCAGAGCAACAGGTGTAATTAATCACAATTATGAACGATGTACAAGTTTGACGAACTATGAGCTATTCTGACTTGTCCAGGTGCTTTTTGACTAAATATTGCATTTATTTTTTTTTTAGATTCCTCCTTTATTACCATTTTCAAAGTTATTTTACAACAGTCTTCAGTTTCAAAAAGCAATATGAATGGTAAATAATAGAGTAAGAATTTGTCTGCTGTCCATCTTGGTAGTTTCTTCAGTACGTTGGCCAGTGCATATGTAAACTGTGTTGTGAGGAGTGGCAGAGGCATGCTGTGAATGAATGGACAAGGGGGCTGCATTCCTGGGCCGGGGCTTATTCGACTCAGTTGAGTGGGTGTGTGCAACAGGCTGTGCGAGTGTGTATATTTTGTGTGTGTGTGTGTGTGTGTGTGTGTGTGTGTGTGTGTGTGAATATAAGACAGTGCAGTGCAACAACCAACCTCACAGCTAATTAGTTCCACCCCTGACAAAAGGTGGGCCAGACACTGAAGAGAACCCCTGGGGCAGGCATAACAGGGCTGCAAAGACTTCTCTGGAGGCTTGAGTGGAGAAGGGTAATAGGGGATCTCCTCATGTTCACCCTTTCTGGAACTTAACTGATGTTTGTCAAATTTTTCACTTCTCCAGAGCATGTAAGAGCTGTAGACAGAGTAGGAGAGTTGATTCAGGAAGTGTGGGACTAGGAATTGGAGATAATGGCTGGACCACCAAACTCAGACGATGACAGAACCATCAAAGATTGTGAGTAAGACATATTAAAAGAATTTAATAAAGTGTCTCTTTTGGTCTTTCAACTTGTTCTGAATTTCATAAAGAAAACATTAAGAGCAATGCAGCAGCCCATACAGCCATAAAAAGCCAAAATGCAGTAACTAAACTGAAAAGAAAAGAAAAAAGGGTAACCTAAAAATGTGCTTCATGTGGTAACACTAAAGTAACTGGTAAATGTATAACGAAACATCCCTGAATCAACCTGAATACATTAAATTACACCAACAAAACTCACTTAAGGATTATATCAAATGAAAATATCTCTTTAATGTTACATTTCAAGGTCAACACCGTGAAAGAAAATTGTTTCAATTTTTTTTAATTATCCAGCCAAACGTGGATTTTAAATGGTCTCATTCTGTTTTCTCTAGATCAAAGTAGTTGAGCTCACACAACATAGTCGAAGAGACTTGATTCCAGTCATAACTCAATTTTGACAAAATGTATAATTGTGCTTTGCCTTTGCATGGCAGCATGGACTATGTATGTCCTGTATGTACTCATGTTTGTATAGTATGGACTATGTAGGGGGAACTTATTTTAAAACAATATATACTCATAATATATATATAATATATCAAGCATAGTCTAAAATCCATATATGCCCTTCCATGTTATTTATTTATTTATTATTATTATTATTATTATTATTTGGAAATAAATAGCATGTCTAGATTAATTGTTGAGACCAAAGCTCACTCACAGACACAACTTTTATTTCTGTTGTACTTTGGCTCAAGTAAGGCAGCTCATTTGAAAACGGTGCCAAATTAAATTTTCACATACCATAAGTCTGTGTGCAACCATGCAGCCATAGACTGGGTGGTGCTCACAGCAGTAAACTCTTTCAAACAAACAAAAAAGTTGGAAATGTTAAAATGCTGTTAAAACAAGTCTGTGTTCCCACATGTATGGTCATTTTACAAAAATATATCTTTGGCTCACCTTCTCAATATTATTGCTGACCCCTTTGAGAGGGGGTGCGTTTTATATGTCATGCCTGAGCTGATTAAAGCAAGATTGCACAAACAGTGCCATTACTGTTGGTGTGAAACACTGAAATCAGACCACAGCTTGCTGATGTTTGACACTGGTCCTCCTCACAGCGAAAGGAACAGAGCCTGTGAGCACCTGTTTGTTTTGCCAGGAAAATGATTCCATGTGCTGATGCTGGAATGTTATCATAGTGTTTTTACTGTGGATGTTGCTGTAAATGGAAATCAAATTGAGGTGGACCCAAACAATAGTGACATCAGCTATGTGAAACCCCTGTGGGAGAGTGAGATGATTAAGTGAGGAAAGTACATTTACAATAAACAAACAACAAAAGCAATATGTACAGTATATTCTGTGTGTGTGTGTGTGTGTGTGTGTGTGTGTGTGTAAATAAATGTAGCTTTTATTGTTCATTTATTGTATGTATACAAATATTATTTTATATATATATATATATATATATAATACATGTACAGTGCTGTGAAAAAGTATTTGCCACATCCTGATTTCTTCTTTTTTGTGTATATCTCGCTCTTCATAAATTCAAACAAAATCTAACATAAAACAAAATGATGTTATTTATTGAAGCAAAAAAGTTATCCAATACCAACTGGGCCTATTTGAAAAAGTATTTGCCCCCTAAATACCTCCCCAAATCTATGAAACTATGGGGTTCAGCTGGACTAGACACATCCAGGCATGATTACTGCCAGCCCTGCTCAGTCAAATAAACACCTAAATTTAACTTTTTTAGCAGCATGATGTTGGCTAAAAGGTCTCACCCAGTAGTGCACTATGCCATAGAATTTCCAGAGAGGAAAAAGGTGATTGATATACAGTGATTGATAAGTCTGGGAAGGTATACAAAGCTTTCAAAGGCTCTGGGAATCCAAAGAACCACAGTGGGAGCCATTATCTCCAAATGGAGAAAACTTAGTATTGAACACAGTAGTGAACCTTCCCAAAAGTGGACAACCTTCCAAAATTCCTCCAAGAGCACAGCGACGACTTATTCATGAAGTCACAAAAAGCAGAGGTGTAAAAAGTACTCAGAAATTAAACTAAGTGAAAGTACGGCTACTCAGTGAAAATTGTACTAAATTAAAAGTCCAAGTATCTAGCCAAAAACATACTTGAGTAAATAGTATTCTGTAACACAGGGTTAGGATGGGCAAGGAGGAGGCGAGAACCGGCTTGTCAAATAAATAATACTTTAATGAAAACTTAAACAAAAGCACAAACAAACAAACACACAAAGGACATGTCCGTGATTGAGCTCTCTCTCTAACTGGAGGCACTGAGGCTCTTTTATGCCGCTCACCCCGTACTCACTGAAATTAGAGACAGGTGTTAGACATAATTTAGCTCAGGTGCAAGCGCCCTTACCGCTTTCCCTCTCCGGACGGGCGCTTGACCACGCCCCCGCTGTCACATATTCACATAAAATTTTACTTAATAATTAAAAAAGTGAAAAGTACCTTTTTTCCTTGCTAGAATGAAATCAAGAAAGGAGATTGTGTGATAGAGAATGTTGTTAAATTCGATTGGTTTGTTAAGTCACCTTTTTTCTGCCTCTGACAAGACGACTGTCATATTTCTCCCCCAGTGGCATTTGCAACTTGGGTATGCTACAATAACAACATTTTTGCAAAATTATTTTATGTTGCCTGTTGTACATAACACGGCAATTTCCAGGTGGTATGAACACTAGAGTTGCTAAAATAATGTCTTTTATCCACTTTCACTCAAATCACAAGTAAAATAGCAGATAATCAGTTCATAAACACTTGTTTTTCAATCTGTTCCTCACACGATGACATATCAACACATTTACTGTAGCACATGACTAATTTTATCATTTGCATTACATTACCAACTACATTTACAAGCTTGTTTAAGTGTGATCAAATTGTGTGGTAGGTCAACAGAGTGTTGCATATACGATACAAAGGACCAGGGGACAAGTCCTGAAGAGCACGCAAGTCGACACAAGAGCCGAAAGTGTCATAGAAACACCACAAATGACGTGGTTGCTTCAGAAATTATTTTTCATCTCACATTTGCTTTTTATGACACTATTAGTTAGGTTAAGGTTGAAGGATTAGGGAAGGGAGGTAGGTCTTGTTGATTTAAATCTCAATAGAATATTAACCATAAATACCTCATCTGTTCTGGGAATATTTCACTCATATATATATATATATATATATATATATATATAATTAAAAATTATTGAATACTGGACTCTATTCAATAAACTTTAATGTTTGTGCATCTTGTTTGGATAATTATTTTATAAGTAACTTCCATTGTATAAGATTGACTTGTATTGTATGTTATGGCTGTTTATAAGAACATACAACTTTTCTTAAAGCAGGCAAAGACCACTGATCACGTCATAAAGCCTTTTGATTGTTTACACTATGGTGCTTCTGCAGCACTTATACACGATTAACTGTATTAATTTATACTGCATTAATACTGGATGTTTCTTGTGTTATAATGCATTTATACTCTAAAGTAAATCTATAAATAGGTGAAGTCTTATAATGTATTATAACCATAGTTACAATTATTTATGAGAAGTTATAACTTATTATAAGATGTATTATGAGACATTGTGAATGCAGTATATATGCCTTTACAATGCATTATAAATATGGGCTTCATAGAAAGTGTTACTGAGATTTTTATCTATTGTGTTTATTGAAATTGTGCCAATTCATCAAACCAAACCCAGTTCAGAGACTGTCACCATCAAACTCTCCAAATTAAAGTCACCCTTTAACAATCTTTCGCTCTCAGTCAACCTGTCAGTTAGTCTTAATCATTGCTGCTGGCAAATCAAAGTGTAATATATTAACAGTTTTAAGAGATAAGGGTTAATGTGGTTCTTGTTTTTATTTTAAGCATTAGAAACCCCACAGCCTCAATAAGAGTACTCTTATCTATAATATTTCAGAAGAGGCAGGAATGTATGGCAACATGAGGTCAAAGATGGAACTACAGTTGTGCGCATCCACACCTTTACTATAATTTCTCCTCCATGCCCAAAAAGGTGGCAATATTAAAGAATAATGCAAATCGCCAAAAACAAAATAATAATGTGAAAGTGTAGATTGATACATAAAGGGTAGAATGTGCTATATAAGTGCAGACCATTTACCATTTACCATTTAGATTGATAGTAAAAAAAGGACTTAAATATGATCTGTTTCTCACCCACACTGATCGTATTGCGTCTGAAGGTTTAGATTTACCCACTAGAGTCTTGTGGATTTGCCTTTATGTGCTTTTTGGAACTTCAAAATGTTAACACCCATTCACTTGCATTGTATGGACCTACAGATCTGAAATATTCTAAAAATATTTATTTGTGTTCAGTAGAAGAAAGAAAGTCATACACATCTGGGATGGCATGAGGGAGAGTAAATGATGAGAAATATTTTTATTTTTGGGTGAACCATCCCTCTAACTCTAGAGACAAAAACAGCGTTCTCTCAATTACTTCTTTGCAAATATCTTTCTCGCCAGAATTCAGAAGATATATGATGTCAACAGCCCAATGTGGGCAATTTTTAAGGTATTAACAGGTTTTTCCTATAATGGATAATTTTTTGGGATAAAAAGACACTGATATCCTGGATGTTCGTGGTGCAAATTTTCAAAATTCTTACTTTCTTCTGCTTCTAGTGAATGTTGTGGGGATGCTGCACAAGTTCTGGGAGCAGAAATATGTGAAAAGCCCAATGATGGAGACAGATAATCTGGTAGTCTATGAGTCCATTCCCTCAGCCAGCCCTCCGTACATATGCTACATCACTTTACCAGGTGGAAGCTGCTTTGGAAATGTTAAGGTAAGTGAAGTGAATTTCAAAATGAAGTTTTCAATTGTATTTTTTCTTTGCATTTCCTGTAACTTTTATATATATATATATATATATATATATATATATATATATATATACACACACGATATATTCATATGATTATTATGTGATTCATTTTAAAGTTAAACTTCTATCACTTCATTCTGAAACAATCCATGCTTTATTCAAACATTAAAACAGTAAATGGACTAAGGTCCAGTGTCTATTTTTTTTAAAGAGTATCTCATCAGAACTATTTAGTCTTGCATAAAAGTAGAGGCTCTTGTGTGAAATTGAGGAGGGTCACCAGGTGGTTCTTATTTTCTAAATTACTCCTGCCAACCACACATCAGTGTGTGGCTGGCTTTTCCTTTCAGTTACAATGGAATGTTCTATTATATGGAATGAAACATGAAAAAAAGAAAGAAAGAAAATAATTATTTAATTTGTTCATTTGTCATGGTGACGCACATGCCACGAAAGGCAAAAGAGCTTGTCATTCTGTAAAGTTTTTTTTTTGGTTTTGTTAAAAAAATAAATAAACTGAGAATAATCAGTATTAATTATAATCTTAATAACCAGAGAAGAACATGACAACAATACTGAACTTAAAAAAAGTTTTAAATGGACATTTGCATAGGTGATCTTTCATGTATTATACTGTAACACTTCAAATTAATGTTGTCACTAAATATCTCCAGGGTGGCCAGTGGGATTGTGGGGCCCCAGGCGAAATTTTATTGAAGCAATATACTGTACATAGCTCGGTAGATGACAAATATCATGTTTGTTATTGCACTTTGTGCGTGTTCGAGGTGCCCTGTCAGATTCGTCAGGTCCCCATGTGGCCGCCTGTATTGCCTGTAGGACGTGCCGGCCCTGAGTATATCTGATATTTAGGGGAATATTTTTCTCATTTTAGGATGTGGATTTTGGATATGATATTATTTGAGGGAAATTCAGGGCTGACTATTTCCCATTGGAAGACTGAAGCACACCAGGAAATTATCATTGATGTGACACCACTGTTTGAATAGACTTTAGTCTTAGATCAGCGATTTGGGCACAGGAGGCATAAACTCACTTATAATGATTATTTAATCAACAGTGTTGCTCAGCACCATAGAGAGGAATTCTTCAGTTTTCTTTTAAATCAAAGACATGCCATTACATCTATATATTCATCTTCATTCCAGCATTGCTTGTAAATGTAATACTTGCATTGCATAGAAAGGATTTTCTGCAATATTTCAAATCCAGAAACGAATTTCAGCACTTCAGCAACTAATTTAAACCTCAAATCACTTTCTAAAAATGTTTGGCATGCACATACATACAGTGTGCATTCTGTAGTTTTGTGTTTAAGACAGATTTAATTTGGAGGACTTTAACTTAAAGCCAGTCAGAGTGTTTAGGTTGTCAAGTAAAAATCCTAACGATTGTCCAATCGGCACAGATTAATATTTCATCATTATTTCATCAACATTTTATTAACACTCTCTCTGTCTCTCACAGTATTGCTACAGTAAAGCAGAGGCCAGACGTGATGCAGCTCGAATCGCTTTGATGAACTCCACGTTTAATGAGTTGCCCTGTCGACATATCACTCCTGAGTTCATAGCATGCAGCATTAAAGAGGCCGTCAGTACCACCAGTGTGAGTCTCATTACTACTTAGCTGCTTATCAACAAATCATTTAATGATTTAAAGGTGCACATTATATTTGTTTTCATTAAATCATTTAAAGAAAAACAACTACATTCATTGAATAATTGAAAAACACCCATCCCTGTTTGAAAACTCCCACAGATTAGGAAATGCCCACTATTATTGCACAGAGACCTATACTACTTATTGGACACTTTTGCTAATGGAATAAACTAATCATGACTGAATTCAAATATTGCATTTCTGCAATGGCATCAATTACGGAAAACGTCTCGGTTATGTACGTAACTTTGGTTCCCTGAGACAAATGGAACGAGACATTGTATTCTTCTAACGCATATGGGAGCAACCCGGTATCACGCCAAGGCGTGAAATAGACACGCTGGTCCACTAGCGGATGCGTGTCGGTGTCACGCTTTGCCTCCTCTAGGCGTGTACATGACACGCGCGCGTCTAGGTAGAATACCGGCAGGGGGCAATCATTTCCTCAACGCCAACAACTCTCCGCGCACCAAAGAGTAAGCGATATATCGCGTTCTCCAGTTCCGGTTAGCAGGATATATATATTTTTATATAAATATATTTTTTAAATATATATATATATATATATATATATATATATATATTTACATCAGCATAAGATACTCGACAGCCCACACACACATATAACAACGTTAGGCTACAGCAACGTTAGGATTTGTTCATGAAAGCAGCACTATAATGAACAAACATGTCCTGAACTAGTATGTGTGGTAACCCTTTATTGTCACATAGTCACAAGTGAAAGTAAGCAGCGAAATTGGCCATCATCCTGCCCGTGCGAACGTACAATACGACAACGGTATCGCTTACTCTTTGGTGCGCGGAGAGTTGTTGGCGTTGAGGAAACGATTGCCCCCTGCCGGTATTGCAACAACACGCGCGCGTGTCATGTACACGCCTAGAGGAGGCAAAGCGTGACACCGACACGCATCCGCTAGTGGACCAGCGTGTCTATTTCACGCCTTGGCGTGATATCGGGTTGATGGGAGTGTCCTTCCACACAAACTAGTTGAAACCTTTCTACAGTAATGCCAATATTCTAATATTGGCTATGGTGTTTGAGCCCCGCCCTTTTAGGCACGAAGCTGCCATTCACCAGAATTTTCGGACTGAGGGACAAAGAGTGCATCGCTCGCACCACAAATAAATCTGAATCTTATAGTGCAGCCAGCATTCGCAATGTCACATTCCCTTTGTCTCAGGGAACCGAGGTTACGTAAGAAACTGAAATGTTCCATTACAACTCTTGACATTGCGTCGGCTAACGTATATGGGGAACAAAATCCCATCACGTCGCACTTCACAACATAACTTTCCAGAGAGGAAACATGATGCAACAGTCCCGTGGGATGGCGACCGACATGAGTGACGCTCATGTTTGGCCAGGAGGGGAGCACTCAGAATGGATATATGAACAAAAGTCATATAGTATGAATTAACTCCTTCACAAACCCAGTTGGGAAGGAAGTTCATTTATAATGAAAGTGCTTGTGACTAAATGGTAAATTACAACAGCCTGAATGCAGGTGGTTGTGCAAAATGATGGGGAGTCTATACTTAAAGGGAGAGGCATAAATATATGTTTGGCAAACGAAATAGCAAGCACTCTAAATAGAGAGGACTTTTGAAGAGGAGTCGTTACTTCTAGGTTGTAAAACCTTGCGAATATGTTTTAAGAAGCCCATCCTGCAGCAAAACATATGTGTTGTAAAGACACACCATTTGTCCATGCCCATGAGGAGGCCATGCCTCTAGTTGAGTGTACTTTAACACCAGTTGGGCAAATCTTACCCTGCAACTCGTAAGCCAGGGCAATCGCATCAATGATCCAGTAAGAAAGTCTTTGCTTGGAGATGGACATTCCTTTCATGCATCCTCCATAGCCCACAAAGAGCTGATCAGACAGTCTGAACTGGCAGGTGCGGTCAACATATGCATGTAGCACCACACAGTACGTAACAAATGCAAGGATTGTTCCTCATTTGAATTAAATGGAGGAGGGAAGAAGGCTTGAAGGTGAACCACCTGTGCTCTGAAGGGCATGGTTAAAACCTTAGGTACATAGCCTTTTCTGAGTTTTTCAATGGCTTTTGAAAGACTGGGGCCAAACTCCAGACATAAATTGGCAACTGATAGTGCATGTTCATCACCGACCCTTTTTACTGAGGCCAGAGCTAGCAGTAGTGTGGTTTTTATAGAAAGCTTGTACAAATCCAAAGGCTCAAAGGGGGGCCCTGCATATGCTTTTAGGGCCAAAGTTAGGTCCCAAGTCGAGAATGTAGCTGGCCGAGTTGGATTTAATCGTCTTGCTCCTCTAAGGAACTTTATCATTAAATCATGTTTGCCTACACTGGCACCAGCTTAAGGTGTGTGATACACAGATATAGTTGCCACATAAACTTTGAGCTTTGACTGAGTCCTGTGTCTAATCGCTCTTGAAGAAATATGATAATTTTATGTATGGGGCATTTATTGTGTCTTGTAAATGACACCAAACAGTTAACACATTCCATTCTAGCACATAGAGGAGTCTTGTGGATGGCGCTCTGACCATAGGTCCGCACCGTAATTCAGACATACACTACCGTTCAAAAGTTTGGGGTCACTTGCCTGAAATGTTTCTCATTATCTTAAAAACCTTTTGATCTGAAGGCGTACGCTTAAATGTTTGAAATTCTTTTTGTAGACAAAAACATAATTGTGCCAACATATTAATTTAATTACAAAAAATAAAATGTTATTTAAAAAAAAAAATGTTTTTGGAAAAATGGATGACTTGGACCGAATAATTAAAAGCAGCCACTATGTGCCCAACATATAGATGGGAACTCCTTCAATACTGTTTAAAAAGCATCCCAGGGTGATACCTCAAGAAGCTGGTTGAGTAAATGCCAAGAGTACATTTCTGTAAAATCTAGGCAAAGTGTGGCCACTTTGAAGACGCTAAAATATAATATAGTGTTTAGTTATTTTATTTAATTTTTTTCACAGCATAATTCCCAAATTTCCATTTCCATTATTCTATAGTTTTGATGACATTACTATTATTGTAAAATGTGAAAAAAAAAAAAAAAAAGAATGAGTAAGTGACCCTAAACTTTTGAACGGTAGTGTATGTTATCAGGGAAAGGAGATGATGCTTGCTCCATAAGAGGTGACGCGTCAGTCTTATCAATGCCAGTGAATAAATTCCGCCTTGGTGGTTATATACACCACAACTGCCATGTTGTGTGAGCAAATCAGAACATGACAGATCGTTATTTCTGACTGAAAAGCTTTCAAGGCTAGCAATACAGCTCTATGCGGTTGATGTGCAATGCCCTCCTTGCACCTGTCCAGGTGCCGAAAGCCAGGTGTCCATCACACATCGACCCCCCCAACCTGTGTTGGAAGCATCCGTGGTCACCACTTTCTGCCTGAAAATCTGCCACAGTGTGACACCTTGCTGGTAAAAGGCAGGAACTATCCAAGGTGCTAGACAAGCTGTACAGCGGCGATTGTGATGCGCATGCGCCCATGGTGCCAAGCATGTTGTGGCACATGGCGCTTGAGCCAGCACTGATGCGGTGTCATACAGTATGTAGAAAACCTAATGGAATGACGGCAGATGCTACCACCATAAACCCCAATATTTTCTGAAACAGCCTTAGTGAAAGTTTTCTCCCCAGTTTGAACTGAGCCAGACACTGTAGAATGTTCTGAATGCGCTTGCTTGTAAGGTGTGTGTGCCCACTCACGGTGTCGAGGCAGACTCCCAAAAAAGAGATTTGTTGGCTGGGGAAAAGCATGCTCTTCACCCAGTTGACATTGAGTCCCAAGCTGTTTAGATGCTGACGCAGTAAGTTTCTGTGCTGGCATAACAGAGCCCCTGATACAATCGTCGATGTAGTTCAAAATGTACATGCCTCTCAGTTTCAGAGTGGCGAGAACCACATCGATGCACTTTGTGAACATGCAAGGAGCCAGAGACAGCCCGAAGGGCAGGACTTTGAATTGATATGCTGTTCCCTCAAATGTGACTCTCAAAAATATCCTGTGATATTGTAAAATTTGGACATGATGAATCTCCTCTAGGAGATTGTGTATTTCAGCTCATAACAATGCCGCATCTTTGGACGAAAACGTGGAAGACAGAACGCCGTCGACACGGGGAGGCACCGGCTCGGGCCGTGCGCTCATCTCCTATGAATGTAGTTTGGTGCGAAAAGTGCAAATCAATCCCATAACCACAGCAAAGGACCTTGTGAAGATGCTGGAGGAAACAGGTAGACAAGTATCTAAATCCACAGTAAAACGAGTCCTATATCGACATACAGTAATTTAAAGGCAATGCTACCAAATACTAACAAAGTGTATGTAAACTTCTTGCCCACTAGGAATGTGATGAAAGAAATAAAAGCTGAAATAAATAATTATTTCTATTTTTAATTTGATATTTCAGATTCTTAAAAGAAAGTAGTGTTCCTCACTGACCTAAGACAGGGAATGTTTTCTATGATTAAATGTCAGGAATTGAGAAACACTTTCCATGTTATTAATGTTGTATTCTTATTTTAAATGCATTAGTTTTATATAATACGTAACAATATAACTTCTTTAAGGGATATGGGATGAATTTCCACCAGAAGTCCTTCTGTTGTACTCGCTAATGTTGGCAGCGGTCATTTAGACCCCATTTTCAGCTAGTATTAAGATGTGATTCGGATGATCCAATGACAAGTATTCAGCACTATATACAGGTGTAAATGGGGTGCAAAACCGAATCACAAAAAAACACATACGGAGGTAGTCAAAAATGCATTTGAAATGTTGTAAACGCAGTCCGCAGTAAATGCAGCGAAGGGCCACTCCTTATCTGGCAATCAATTGCTCTGCAAAATTTTTCAAATGGTTTGAGATACAGCAGCAACAAGTGCGATCAGTCAATAAACAGAGACATGTTGAGATGTGAGTCGAAAAGTGAGAATGTTTTGGCCAATGGCCATCCACTATACTGTAGTTATGCACCCATGCCCATGCACCGGCTCCATCCTACTTGTTTTACATAAATCACACATACACAAAGAGCCAAGAGTCCATTCCAATGATAAACTGGCTTTGTACCAACAAATAAACTGCATAAAAAAGTAATGCCACCCTCTCACAGCACAAACAATGAATGTAGTTGCCAAGATTTTAACATTTTGTGGGAGTGTGTATATGTGGGTGTGCATGTGTGGTCTCCTTCACTCTCATGTAATTTATCCTCTGCAGTCTTGGCCTTTTTCACCTCCAACAATAAAGACAAGTCACTCTGACTGAATGACAAAGCAAAGGGGTGTCTAATGAGTCCCAGACCTCACTCTGTATTTGTGTCTGCCCAGCCTGAGTGATGACACATTTGTAAGTCGTTGTGTCCCACTGTTCACAGGGCAACATTGCAGATGCCTCTGACCCCAGTACCAGTATAGGAGCCTACTGCCTCATGCTGGAGATGAACACTGGGAGAACCATGTTGGAATTTCAGGTTAGGAAAAATACAGCATAAATTTATGTTTAGACCAGTATTCATTTCCATGCTGATCCAAGTTGTATGCTGGTTTGGTGCTGGTCTAGCTGGTGGACTGATGATTTTTTACTCAACGTTACTCAAGTAGTTAATAAGGTATCTACACCACCATTCTGTGAAACATGCAAGTAGCAGTTTGTCAGCTTGTGGTTGGGAGCTTTTCTCTTTCTATTACCAAATTGTGAGTATGGATGCATTCCAGATAGAGGCATGAGTCCTTAAAAGGAACTGATAATTGACACACTCTATTCAGAAACAAGCTCTGTTCACACACTGTCTGCACAAATCTTCAGTATGACATCAGTCTGAAGTGAAAAAAAATGAAATGCTAAAGCAATATGAAATCTGTTTAGACAGTACAGTGTGTTGGATATGCAACAACCATGATGTGATGATGTCTCAATTAATTCATAGACATCAACACAAATTGTAGGCCTTTTAGTTAAGCTGAATATCGAATTACTTGAATGTGACCATACAAACTCTTCTCCCTGTCTCTTTTTCTCAAGGAAATAATGACAGTTTTTCAGCTTTTGCACTGGAATGGCACCCTGAAGGCTTTTCGGGAGATGAGATGTAGCCGTCAGGTAAAAATAACTAGATTTTTGGTGCTTTCCTGAAACCAAAAGCCAGCACCACAATGCTAGAGGGTTGTCAGGGCATTGTTATAATGTTGCTAGACTTGAGTGTTCTAGGTGGTTGCTCACATACCCAAGTCAAAAGAAACAACTCCTGAACGGTGTGTTACAAGCAGATAACTAGCTCCTTTTGTCGTGAATCAGGATATTGTAAACATGATTATGGGCCCTGGCAAGGATGTTCTTCCTCTGAACATTGTGACACTCATGACTCAATCACCTGTGACATGATTATGAGTTCACACATTAAAAACAGCTGGTAAAAATCAACAACATCACTGTATAAATGACACTAACGTACATTTTCGTTGTAGATATTCAAATGTACAGTGTTATTATTAATGAAAAATAGCATAAATAAAGAAATAAAAATATAAATGAAAGTATTTCTAACCTTCTTCTAACAACTCTAGATATGACTTGGGTCCCTCATTCAAAGTAATGTTTTGTGTCCATGTTGGTTTCATAAATGTTTGAAAAACATATATAGCATTTTCTACAAAAATAATATAAATAAAAAAATTAAATAAAGATTTATTGGCATCATAAATATCAGTGGTGTAACCATCAATTAAAATGTTTTAAAATACTTTCCTTTATCCGTGAATACACTTGAATGTGCACAACCTGAATATTACTTTCAAAAAAGTTTTCAAAGATATATATATATATCCATCCATCCATCCATCCATCTTCAACCGCTTATCCTGTGTACAGGGTCACGGGGGGCTGGAGCCTATCCCAGCTAACATTGGGCGAAAGGCATCTGTTCCAATCTTACTTCAAACTTCTCTGTCTGCTTGTATGAATGTGACACATCATAAGAAAGTGTTTCACCGCTGCTCAAATGCACTTTGGATCGCATCATTTATATGTATATATGTTTTCCATTTCAAAGGACTAAATATTAAATTAAACAAATAACAGTAGAATACAAAGTAATTTCTTCAGTAATCAAAATACTTTTTTGAAAGTAACTGTATTCAAATTACCAGTTATTTAAATTGTATTCAAAAATAGGTGTGCCAAGCTTGTAGCATCATACTCAAAAAGACTTGAGGCTGTAATTGGTGCAAAAGGTGCTTCAACAAAGTATTGAGCAAAGGCTGTGAATACTTATGTACATGTGATAGTTTTTTATTTTTAATACATTTGCAAAGATTTCAAACAAACTTCTTTCACATTGTCATTATGGGGTATTATTTGTAGAATTTTGCGGAAAATAATAAATTTAATCCATTTTGGAATAAGGTTGCAACATAACAAAATGTGGAAAAAGTGAAGCGCTGTGAATACTTTCCGAATGCACTGTGTGTATATATATATATATATATATATATATATATATATATATATACGTATATATAGTACTGTGCTAAAGACTTAGGCACATAAGATGTTTCACAAAAACATTTGTCTTAAGATGGTTATTTATATCTTCAGCTTTAGTGTGTCAATAGGAAATATAAATGTTAGACTCACAAACTTTACTTTTGCAAATAGAAAATATTAGAATAGAAGAATAGGGAGCCCTGCAACAGATGTCATGGCCCCACAAAGACCTCCACTGAACATCGAGTCAGTCTGGGGTTACATGAAGAGACTGAATCAATTAACACTAAACAGATAGAAGAACTGTGGTGAATTTGCCAAGAAGCTTGGAACATCCTATCTGCCAAGAAAAAACAAGAAAAACGGTGTTCAGGTGTACCTAGGAGAATTGGTGATGTTTTAAAGGCAAAGGTAGTCACACCAAATATTGATTTATCTTTTTTATGTTTACTCGACTTTGTATGATATTAAGTGATAAATGGAAACTATATATGTCATTATTTTTGAAGACATCCTCACTATGCAACATTTTTCACAAGTGCCTAAAACTTTTGCACAGTACTGCATATATATACATGTACAATGGTGAACAAAAGTTTGGAATAATGAACAGATTTTGCTGTTTCAGAAGGAAATTGTTACTTTCATATACCAAAGTGGTTTCAACTGATCACAATGTACAGTCAGGACTTTACTGATGTAAAAAACAGCACCATTACTATTTGAAAAAAGTAATTTAGTAATTTTTGGCCCCATTTCCAGCAGCCATAACTCCAACACCTTATCCTTGAGTAATCACGCTAAATTGCTAATTTGGTACTAGAAAATCACTTGCCAATATATCAAACACAGTTGAAAGCTGTTTGGTTCATTAAATGAAGATTAACATTGTCTTTGTTATAGAGTTGCCACAGTATGCAATAGTCTGGCATGTCTTAAGGTCAATATTAGGTCAAAAATGGCAAAAAAGAAACCGCTTCCTCTAGAAACTCGCCAGTCAATCATTGTTTTAAGGCTATACAATGCTTGAAATTGCCAAAAAACGGAATATTTCAATCAAAGGTGAACACTACAGTCTTTAAGGACAAGGACAACTGGCTCTAACAAGGACAGAAAGAGATGTGGAAGACCAGATGTACAACTAAACAAGAGGATAAGCACATCAGAGTCTCTAGTTGAGAAATAAATGCCTCACATGTCCTCGGCTGATAGCTTCATTAAATTCTACCCATACCTGCTCTTATTTTATAATTTTTTTTTATATTAATGGCTAAATTTCACTTTCATAAATGTACATTTTCAGGAAAAAAAAACATGTTTTATAGTATTTAAAAATGAAGTAAGCATTATATTGATTCAATATAGCCCTCAAAGAAACAAAAAGCTATTTGAATTTTACAAGCATGTACACTCTTTTAAGTATTCTTATAATATTGCTTATACCTCCCCCTAGCATTTGAAATGTTGTATTGTATTTGTATTGTTTGTTTTTATATTTTCTTCAATAATATTAATTAAAAAAAATGATAATAAAATCCTACCCGCTCAACACCAGTTTAATGTACAACAGTAAAGAGAAGACTCAGGGGTGCAGGCATTATGGGAAGAAAAGAGCCACTTTTGAAACAGAAAAACAAAAAGAAAAGGTTAGAGTGGGCAAATAAACACAGACATTGGACAACAGATAATTGGAAAAGAGTGTTATGGATCTTAACCCCATTGATCTTTTGTGGGATCAGCTAGAATGTACGGTGTGTGAGAAGTGCCTGACAAGACAGTCACATCTATGGCAAGTGCTGCAGGAAGAGTGGGGTGAAATGTCACCTGAGTATGAGGACAAATATATATACACTCACCTAAAGGATTATTAGGAACACCTGTTCAATTTCTCATTAATGCAATTATCTAATCAACCAATCACATGGCAGTTGCTTCAATGCATTTAGGGGTGTGGTCCTGGTCAAGACAATCTCCTGAACTCCAAACTGAATGTCAGAATGGGAAAGAAAGGTGATTTAAGCAATTTTGAGCGTGGCATGGTTGTTGGTGCCAGACGGGCCGGTCTGAGTATTTCACAATCTGCTCAGTTACGGGGATTTTCACGCACAACCATTTCTAGGGTTTACAAAGAATGGTGTGAAAAGGGAAAAACATCCAGTATGCGGCGGTCCTGTGGGTGAAAATGCCTTGTTGATGCTAGAGGTCAGAGGAGAATGGGCCGACTGATTCAAGCTGATAGAAGAGCAACTTTGACTGAAATAACCACTCGTTACAACCGAGGTATGCAGCAAAGCATTTGTGAAGCCACAACACGCAAACCTTGAGGCGGAATGGGCTACAACAGCAGAAGACCCCACCGGGTACCACTCATCTCCACTACAAATAGGAAAAAGTGGCTACAATTTGCAAGAGCTCTCCAAAATTGGACAGTTGAAGACTGGAAAAATGTTGCCTGGTCTGATGAGTCTCGATTTCTGTTGAGACATTCAGATGGTAGAGTCAGAATTTGGCGTAAACAGAATGAGAACATGGATCCATCATGCCTTGTTACCACTGTGCAGGCTGGTGGTGGTGGTTTAATGGTGTGGGGGATGTTTTCTTGGCACACTTTAGGCCCCTTAGTGCCAATTGGGCATCGTTTAAATGCCACGGCCTACCTGAGCATTGTTTCTGACCATGTCCATCCCTTTATGGCCACCATGTACCCATCCTCTGATGGCTACTTCCAGCAGGATAATGCACCATGTCACAAAGCTCGAATCATTTCAAATTGGTTTCTTGAACATGACAATGAGTTCACTGTACTAAAATGGCCCCCACAGTCACCAGATCTCAACCCAATAGAGCATCTTTGGGATGTGGTGGAACGGGAGCTTCGTGCCCTGGATGTGCATCCCACAAATCTCCATCAACTGCAAGATGCTATCCTATCAATATGGGCCAACATTTCTAAAGAATGCTTTCAGCACCTTGTTGAATCAATGCCACGTAGAATTAAGGCAGTTCTGAAGGCATAAGGGGGTCAAACACAGTATTAGTATGGTGTTCCTAATAATCCTTTAGGTGAGTATATATATATATATATATATATATATATATATATATATATATATATATATATAAAATAAATTGCTTCATGTGACGCCCCAACTGACCCATAACGTTTTAATTTTTTAATCAACAGCACTATTTGCTTATTTATATTTCTTACTTATTGGTTTATTTATTTCTTTGCAGGAAGTGATCGATTACTATTCACAACAACATCTGGACGAGTACACACGCAGCCACATGGCTTTGGACTGGTTACAGAAGGAGCATCAATCCCCCGGACTGCTCTTCCAAGAGCTACAGCTGGCCATGAAGGAGCTGGGGGAAACCCGGCGGGCTGGCAGGGAACTCCGCTTCTACAAGGAGAAGAAAGAAATCCTGAGCTTAGCTCTCAATCACGCTAATTCCGAGGATTTGGAGGAATACCACAGTGAAGAGGCATCATGGAAAGAAGACACTGGGTTTGAGTTTTTCACTCAGGAGGGCAACTGTCTAGAGGGGAGTGTGGTGGATTCTTCAGAGCACTGTCACTTTCACTCTCGGGACAGTGTGAGTGATGGACAGTCTGTAGAATGAGCTGTGTAAGACAGGACATCTTATTTGCTCTGGACAAAATATACATACTGTAGTAAAGTTTGTTTTTCATAGGATATACATTTTTCATTGTGTTTCAGAATGTGAGATTAGGATATGTTGCTGATTTGTTGTCTTGGTCACATTTGTATCCATAATGAATTGCTTAAGCAACCCTGCTTAAAAAAAAGTTGGTTGGTTGGTCTTTGCTGGTTGCCCAGCCTGGGCAGCGCTTCCAAAAAGCCTAGATTGTAGAAACCATTGGCGCCAATGGTCTCTACGATCAACTTAAGCTTGTGATGCTTTTGGGAAACTCAGCCCTGGTCAGTTTGACAGTTTTAGAGGTGTTTAGGCAGGAAGGCCAGCTGAAACACCAGATGTGGGTGACTATTTTAAACAAGCTAAGACAAGCCAGCCAGCTAAGGCTGGTTTTATATGTTGTTGTTGTTGTTGTGTTGTTTTATTCTTTCAATCAGGGAAAGAAAATACTACCATTGTGCATGCTTATATCATATTTTTTGGACATACCATGGAAGTACCATGGCAATACATTTTGTTTTGATTGTACTATTGCATTCTTTGAAGTACTTTTGAGTACCATCTAAATAACATGGTACATATAGTATCATTCAGCACAATGATATATATTAAAATAACATTGTGTTGCCATCAGAGACCATCCCTGTTCATGGTACCACCATTGAACGTTTTTGTATGGAATATCTCAAATCCACTTTTTCCCATAAAATGTAACCGAATATTTAGCATTTATATCCTAGTTTCATATGAGTACAATCTAATAAGAGAGCCGTTTTTATAACACACAAAAAGGGAAGAGAAGGTTTGAAAAAATTAATAATTTAAGTAAAATAATGAGGTTACATTAGCCACATGCTGGTGTTAGTAGTTTTATCAGAACAGGTGTGATTAACCTGCGCTGTAGTTATTTTGTTGCTTTGCTAGTTTGCCACAAGAGGGAGGTGTTTATGTACTTTTGAATTGAACTTTCAGTTCTAGTTGAACAGGACAAAGCGCTAACAACACTGTCGTAATTCATTCCGTCTTTGACCTTAACTGTGAATAGCTCTTTTATTATTATTATTATTATTATTATTATTATTATTATTATTATTATTATTATTATTGTTGTTGTTGTTGTTATTTCAAACATATGGAGGCATCAAAACAGCTCCTTATGAAAATATACTAATTAAAACCATGGCTCTGTGGAAGTCTTTGTGAATAAATGTTATGTATATTTGGTAATGTATTGAGTAAAGTGGTATACATGGATTCTGACTAATGTCTATAAAATCTAATTATTATTTTTTTTTTTAATCATTGTCATATCTGTATATGAGAGATTGAAATACTGTTATTTAATAGGCTATAATCACCAAATGGATTATTTTGTCCCCCATTTTTTCCCTTCCATTGCATGTGTTGGCTAGAGAACAGCTATTTATTTCAACAAGGGTCATTAGTGTGAATTTCCACCTTTTTTCTCTCTCTTTGTAAGCAAATGTACAAAACTAGGCCATAATAATTGCTGTTTTTCTCAAAAAAAAATTTTTTCATCACAGTGGTTGCTAGGAGACTATTGAACCTAAACCAAGAAATCTTGGTTGGTGTCCTCATAAAGTGCTCTTATTGGGAACTGATAATATTATATAAAATGCTAATTTGCCCCCTTTCTAATCTCTGTCTACTTGAGCTGGGCTTTAAGTTTGTTGAACTCCCTTTGCGTCTCAGAAAAAATAGATCCCTTATGTGTGAAGCTTCACAGGAGGATATGTGTTGTTTCATTTTTCGCATCAGAAAGGTGAGACACTGATCTCTTGTTTAAAATGATCTATTCTTATCTTCAGATCCTACACAATCTCAGTCTTTAAAGGCCTTATTATTATTCACCCTGAATCACTTTTAATTATGCATGATTTTGCATAAATTATCTAATTACACAACAAGATAGCGTCTCTGTGATTCACTGCTTTCACACTTCCACTCATGCCAATTTGCCACTTTTTTTGCTCTTTGAGAAATTAGATATCTAGTCGACCTACAGATGGGAAAAAGAGTGGGATAATGACATCTCTGTCTGTTTTAGAGAGAACATGGTACTCTTGGGAGCCAGAGCAATTTTCCAGATTCAGTGATTGTTGAGGACCTGAAGGGCTGAAGGCATTGGTATAGCTGCCTTTCTTTAATTTACTATGAAAAAAATATGCTCCCTTTCAAATTGAAAAGTGTGATATCCCATTCTTTCTTTTCCTTCTTAGAACAATGAGATGTAAATTACACAATTTCAGTCTTTCGGCTAGGAAATGACATATGACATATGGAAATGATGTGATATAGCATTATAGTTATTTCATACAATGGCCCTTTGGAGCTGACCAAAGGGGGTAGAAATAATTTTCCCTGTACCAATATTGAATTAATAACCAGATGGATGGAAGGACACACAAATCAAACCTTTATGAAGGCATATAGTGTTTCTCTGGTCCACCTTTAATAACTTTATGAGAACATAAATTGAAATATAGCTCATTTATATAGCAAGCTGAAAATATTCTTGGCTTTACATTCTTGAATGTTTTTAATATGATTCACAGCCTTCATTCCTTCATTTCTCTTTGTTGTGTCCTTCTCATGAGAAGCTACTATGATGATTGAAAATCAAAGACAACAAGTGAGAGGTATTCGAGACACTGCTATTTTTCTCCTCTCAGCTGCAGGCGCACCTTTCCATTTTCACACAAATCCCCCAACAATTGCAATCTCCATCTGACACGGCAAGCCTCTTAAATTTGAAGTCGGTGTAAGTGCTGTTTCTGCAAAACCTGCAGTGATGTCTGAAATCTCAGGAGTGCTCTGGTTCAGTCATATGCTATAGAAAGACACACTGAACTGTTTTTTGCATTCATAATTTTGCATCTTGTTAACCTTGCATGAAAGCTCCTGTCAGGGTGTCTGTGCAGCAGCATGCTGAGTGAAGCGGGGCTCAGCGTGAACACCATGTGGCCCTTGCTTGCATTGACGTCTCTCTCACTCTCCTGCTTTCCAGCCAATGAAGGACATCTCACCCTTCCTTTGCCTTTTCCCTATACTTTTCTTTATCCCAGTCTCCTCATTAAACTAACAGTATTGCAATTAATTTGATGTTTCATTTCATGTTAGAAAATACTGTTAAAGGAATAGTCTACAAATATATATATATATATATATATATATATATATATATACAGTACATCTTATTTTCTCATCCTCAGGTCGTTTCCAAAGCTTATGGTGCTATTTTGTTTTTCTGTGGAACACAAAAGGAGAATTTTTGTATTTTTAAGCAGCCCTTTTACATATAATGACAGTTTATAGTGACCACTGCTGTCAAGCTCCAAAAAAAACACAGAAAAACAATTATGGCAACTGAGTGAAAATTTGCACCAGGTGTAAATAGCACCTACCACACATCACTGCTGTTTGTTCTACAATAGTTTTGCGGAAACAGAAATTAAAGACAAACTGCACTACTAGTGTCTCTGCAGTGGGGTGGTGTAACGGCGATCCTGCCTCATTATTTTCTCCCAAACAACGAATGGCAACAAACACTACCACAGAACTTTTATAACTATACACTGCATGAGAATATTTTTTAAAAATGTTTTACATTTATGCAGCTCTGCAGGTTTCAACAAACCACCATTATTTCAAAGATCTGATGAGGTCATATAAATGCAAAAGCAGATACTATCCACTGTTCAGCAAAATTTTGATCTTATGTCTGACTTCTGTTCCTAATTGTGAACAATTTACAATGCAATATGGTAAGATTAAGCTATAGTTTGAACTTCGACATTATTTGGGGGGAAATAATCAATGTTATTCAATGAAATATGTTAAAATGTATATAAATACACATACATAGTAATGGAACAATGTTCTTGTAAATTGTAAAGAGCTAGATATTACAAATAATTTATCTGTGTTTGATAAACACTGCCTGGCCAAAATAATGGATATAAATTGGACATAAATAAGCAGATACTTAAGAGTCTATGATTGGATCATTATTGCAGTGATTAACGTTTCATCTGGCAACAATTATTTTAACCCTATGATGCAGTGTGTAGCTTCTGGTCTCTCAAACAACCATGTCAGAAGACGTATCCCATGGTTGTGGAAAAGATTATGGAAATTATTGGCCTGCATCAAGCAAAGAAATCAACTCCTTGGTTTTAAGCAAGGAGATTGCTGAAATAACCGAAATTGGGTTAAAAACCTAGCAGGATAGTGGTGAACCATCAGCTTTGCGGAAGAAATGTGGTCAGAAAAATAAATTGAATGATCATGATTGGAGATCACTAAAATGCTTAGTGAAGTCACGTCGTAAAAAATCAACAGTAGAACTCACAGCAATATTTAATAGTGAAATTAAGAGCATTTCACACTCAAAATGCAACAAGAATTTACAAGATTGGGACTAAACAGCTATGTGACCACATTAAAGCCACTTTTTAGTGAGGCTAATCGGAAAAAAAATATTCAGTTTGCTTGAGAGCATAAAGATTGGACTGTGGAGCAATGGAAAATGGTCATGTGGTCTGATGAGTACAGATTTTCCCTATCCCAAAGTGATGGGCGCATCAGGGTAAGAAGGGAAGCACATGAAGCGATGCAACCGTCATGCATAGTGCCCACAGAACAAGTATCTGGAGGAAGTGTTAAAATCTGAGGTTGCTTCAATTGGTCAGGTTAAGGCTCAGCAACATTATGTGGCAATAAAATTATGTCAGCTGACTACCTGAATATGCTGAATGACAAGGTTATCCCATCATGTCATCTTCTCTGACAGCACGGACATATTCCAGGACGACAATGCCAAGATTCAACAGGCAAAACCTGTGAAAGATTGGTTCAGGGTGTCAGGCACATATATAAATATTAGGACTCAGATGCAGAGGGGTAAGTGAACAGTCTTATATTCATTACTAACAGATAATAAACAGATGAGAGAGTCAATTATGGAATGTAACCAGCACAGGATGCAGAGTGGAATGTCCCAGGGAAGGCTGATGATGACTGATTGACACCTGGGCGGAGGAGAGGATGAGATCGGCAGATGGTTAGAGAAAATGAGTAATCCACATGAAGGAATGAATCAAATATAAGGTAAATTCAACAGGTAATAATCCACACAACAGGTAAATCCAACAGGTAATTCAAACGGGAGTATAAACTGAGTGAGAGAACAAAACAAACAGTAACAATGGACTGACAGGAGGGGGCGAGACTGAAACAAAGAGAATGCTAAACAATCTGACGAACAAGAGACACAAGGGAGAATATATAGGGCGTGTAATAGGAAACAGGTATGGGTGATTGCCTCGTGAGTGGCATGAATGGGCATCTCCAAGGAAATGCTAATCACACTGGCCATGAGTCAGAGGAAAACACACAAAGAGAATGAATATATACGCAGACACACAGAAAAAAGCCAGAAGGACTCAACAAGATTGTGACAGTTGCCCCCCCCCCCCCCCCCCCCCCCCCCCCCCCCCCCCCGAAGTTCATGAAATTTATTGATGAAAGCATTGTCCAGAACATCCCGAGTCGGAACCCAGCGTCTCTCATCTCATCAACCCTCCCAGTCCACCAGATACTGAAAACCCCTCCGCCTCGCATCAAGGAGACGTCTAACAGTGTAATCCGTACATCCATCAACCAATATGGGAGGCGGAGGGACACAGGTGTCTGGATGAAGGGGGAGTGAAGAACGGGTTTGAACTTGGAAATGTGAAACAAAGGATAAATCCTTTTAAACTGTGGGTCAATTTGAGTCGAACAGCCACCAGACTAAGCACCTTGGAGATAATAAATGGTCAAAGGAGTTTGGATCCCAATTTATGTGAGAACAGTCTAAGTGGAATATCCTGAGAGGATAACCAGACTCTCTGGCCACACATATAAACTGGGGGCTTAGAGTGGTGATGGTTCGCTGACGCTTTGTTCCGATTACCAGTCTGGAGCAGAGCTTCCTTGGTGACCCTCCAGGTGGAATGGCATCTCTTGAGAAAAGTGTGCATGAGAGGGGAAAAGTGGGGGCTGGTAGCCTTAAAAGCACTGGAAGTGTGACAGACCAGTAGATGAGACAGGAAGGGAAATATGCACATACTTGACCCAGGTTAATTTGGATCTCCAAGTCAATGGCTCCCATGATGCCACACAGCACAGGACCCTTCCAAGAGAAGTCTTGGTTAGCCCTTTCAGCCTGCCCATTAATCTGGGGATGAAACCCAGATGATAAACTCACAGTAGCCCCCAGCTGTCGACAGAATTCTGTCCATAACCTTAACACAAATTGGGGACCCCAGTCAGAGACAACGTCCACCGGGAGGCCATAAATGCAGAAAACGTGATCAATGACAACTGCCACTGTCTCCCTCCTTGTAGGTAATTTGGGGAGAGGAATAAAGTGAGCTACAGTCAAGAGGACAGTATTGCCATTGGATGTGCAAAAGCCAGTTACAAAGTCCATGGAAGTTTAGGACCACGGTCTCAAAGGGACTGACAGCAGCTGGAAAAGCCCTGCAGCAGGTTGACTGGAAGACTTATTGCTAGCACAAACAGGACATTCCGAAATTAACTGATGAATGTCCTGTGCCTGTGACGGCCACCAGAACCACTGCTTAACCAATGCTTGGGTACAAGCATACCCTGGGTGGCAGGCAAGGTTGGAGGAATGTCCCCACTGCAGGACCTGTGTTCGGGAGTCAGGAACATACAACAGGCTTGCTGGGCACTTAGTGGAGATAGTGACACTGCGCAAAACTGAGCGGACTTCCTGTAACTGTGTAGTACACCCCAAAAAACAATGTAAAATTTAAACGAGAGGGAAAAGGCCAATGCGGAGTGGCAGTGAGAGAGAGAGAGGAGAGAGAGATGGAAAAAAAGAAAAAAACTTACGTGCCTGTTCTCTGATACACCGTGGCATGGTCCCCGATCTCTCCTCCACTCTCTCAGGCGGACGACAGTTAAGTTTAAAGTTTAAACTTAAACAAAAGACAAACACACACACATGACAGACATGTCCGTAAATGATCTCTCTCTCCCGCACCACGGCGGCCTTTATCTCTCTCGGGGGCATAATTAGCCTGATAAGGGACCGGGTGTGTATAAACATGACCCGGCCCCGTCCTCTGCCCTGCTACACTGTCCAATAAGTGAAAGGATGGTATTTCGGGTAAAAAAAAAAACCTTGTTACAAGTGCTAAAGACCCTCAAAAACATATAGTTTTTTTTTTTTAAGTGGGGGGAAGATTTGTTATGATTTTTTTAAAAAGAGGTCTCACGTTGACTTATTCAGTCACAATAGAGATAATTTGTTTATAGTATATTTGAGATGCTATGAAATGCCAAATGTTTGAAGTTGACAGGAAATTGTGCTCCCTTTTCTGAAGCAGTTATTTTGAATAAGCATTATCTTATTCAAAGAAGTATCTTGCTGTCCCACAATTATTTTAATTAGTTGACAAATTCTACACTATAACTATTGCCCCTATATCTACACCTGTGGTTCCCAAACCTGTTCCTGGAGGCCCTCCAACACTGCACATTTTGTATATCTCCCTTTTCTGACACACCCAGTTCAGAACAGCTGAAGACCCCTTTAGCCCAGCTGTACACTACATAAAATAAATAGAAAGGTTGATTTTCTTGCAGTGATTTGGCTACGGTGAAGGTCGGGTACTAAAGCCATATTTTTAATGTAATTAACCATGAATTTACTACAGTCATATTTAATTTTGTGGTTACTCTAATTTTACTACAAATCACCATGGTGATACTACTGTTACAGTTGTTCATTTTTGTAAATGAAGGTTAGAGTTAGGTTTAGGGGTAGGAGTTGTTGTAGGGTGTCTGAGGGACTTTAAATCAACACAATAAACAGACTTCAGTGATGCCATTTTACTATATGTAAGTATTTACTTAGTGGTACAAATAGCATCTAAGACTATTTGCACTTAATGCAAAGAAGATGCTTTTTGTTGCTATTTACACTTAGTGCAAATGGCATCTGTCACTATATAGCTTCTGCCTTAAAGTAATAAAAGAAAGTCTCCTGAAGTCATACAATAGCACGGTGTGAGGAACAGACTGAAATTAAAGTTGTTATTCAATGAAAATCTTACCCTCTTCCAAAGTTCTGAAATATAATTTTCAAACCTGAATATTCAAACTCACATGATATAAGAAGACATACGTGAGAATCAATGGTGTTTGGCATCAATTACATCAAACCTGGTGTGACTCATCTAAAGGTGCCATGTTATAGTGAGATAAAAAACAGTTCCCCGTCTGTCGCTCACTTCGACTTCGTGTCGAAGAAGCGACACTAGGGGTCTCTCTTGAGCGCCGAAAGATACCTCTGATCTATGAAAAAAGGCCAATGAGAGTTGGCGAACAGTATTTGCATACTCCGCCTCCGGATACGGATATAAAGGCGAGAGAAATACGCTCGTTCATTCAGTAATTTTCTTCGGAGCCGATGGTCGTGTGTATGCAGTCAGCTGCGAGTAACACAACTGATCCTGCTTCTGATCCTCTGACGCCCTGCTTTGCTGTTGGATTTACGGCGCACTACAGCGGCTTTTCTCTTCACTGCCGGCGTGCAGTTTGCCCCTGGGCGCTTCGACAGCGCAGAGTTAAAAGAGTTGAAAGAGTGATTTTCTCTGTAAAAGAGTTTATTTCTCTGAAAAAGCATTACACAGCGGCGTTGAACGTCCTTTTCAGGACGCGTCTTTATAAAGATGTAATTTCCGCCCCTGTGTAGTTTCTGGATGCGGTGATTTCTCCCCACCTCTCTCGGTCATAAAACACTGTCTTGTATGCCTGGGCTGCGATCACACGCAGGCAGTGTTTTGTGAATGGTTCATGTTCTCAGTGCGAGAACATAGCCATGGCAACATTGCGGTTGTGTGGCTTTCTTTTGTAATGAGAGAAAGCGTTTCAGCCGCCCCCCGCGCCTCGCCTCCTTCCTACGGGATAGACGCAGGCGCCGCGGGCGATGAACACGATTTGGGGACAATGACGTGCTCTGTTCGCCGGGTAAACCCCCTCGAACCTCCCGCCTCCCCGGCACGCTTGTTTGCTTCCGTCTGAGCTCGGGATGAGCATTCTCTCCAATGGTTCATCTTCTCAGTGTGAGAACATGGCCGTTATAGCATTGCGGTCGCACGGCTTTCTTTTGTAATGAGAGAAAGCCACTTCAGCCGCCCCCCGCGCTCCGCCTTTTTCCTACGGGATCGGCGCAGGTGCCGCGGGCGATGAAGGCGATTTGGGGAATATGACGGGCTCTGTTCGCCGGGTAAACCCCTTCGAACCGCCCGCCTCCCCGGCACGCTTGCTTGCCTCAGAATTGGATGACATCACCGCTGCATCGGAGAGCGTTACAGCGGCATCGGATGCTGATCGCTCGCCTGGGCCGCCACCTTCGGGTCTGCCGCCCAGCCTGAGCCTGACGCACGGAGATCCGCTATGCTTTCCCGGGCTACTTGATCGGTCCCGCGGGCGGGTGCGCCGCTCACAGCCACGCCCCCCCCCCCCCCCTGTTCCTTTCTTCCCGGACGTGCACGACGAGTTGAGCAAAGCCAAGGCTTCTTCGCTCCTCCACTCTCTCTACCCTCGCGGTGGAACGGTCCCAGACCGCTTCCACTCTGCACGCCACGGCCCTTCCTGCAACCAATGCCAGGCCAAGGCACTTCAAAACTTGCACCTTGGGTAGTCCTGTTCTTGATGTGCTGCAGGAACTGCGCTGGATGACCAACCTCGCCCCCGGGCCACGGAGGTCAGAAGCGCCGGCACTCGAACAGGCGATGGCCACCCCTTGTGGTCCAGAAACGCACCTGTGGACTGGACCTGGTCGAAATGCGGGAGGCAGACAAGGCACACCTTCTCTCACACCCCAGTCTCCCAGCTCCGTCCATTCGGCGCCACCGTTGACGACTCTGCCCAGCAGTCCTCAGCGGTGAGGCAGACGGAGGCCACTGGACATCCTGCCCCGCCGCAAGCCTGCCGCCATGGGCCATGCCCCGTCTGCTCGCCGACGGGCGTCCTCCTACGGCTATGAAACACCCTGCTCTGCCTCAACGGGCCCAGCTCTCAGCCCCAGCGTCGAGCACTCCGCAGGAAGCGGACGACCCCGTCTCACGGACCCCCTCGAGGACCCGGAAGGCTCCCAGGCTGTCCGTAGACGTTTGACCCAGGGACCAAGATGTTAGCTCCGGAGGCTGGTAAGACCACTCCGTCCATGGTGGAGGGCCGGGAGGAGAATTTTTTCTTGTCGAATTAATTTTCACACTCTCATATTCTCTGTAATGAGCTATTTCCTTTTGTCTCTGGGTCACCTGGCCCGCAAATGCCGTTCTCACGGCACTTTGCCCCCAGATATTAACAGTCCTGGCTTCCTGGACACGGACCACCCGTCTTCAGCCCCACGACTGTCCAGCCCGGACCTCCTCCTCAGTCGCTAACCCGCCCCCTGCTGGGTGTGCGGAGCAAGGTAAGTGCTTTGAGTCTTTTCTCAGCACCTCAGCCGCGGGTCGCCTCGTCGCCGACCAACGCTGCCCTACCTGCTCCGCCCCGCTGCGAAGCCCCGCCGGGTACGTCAAAATTAATCGTCCCTTTGGTGCCCCTAGCGCAGAGGTTGGACGCGTGGCTTTCACTTCCCAACCCGTCTCGCTGGCTGGCCCGGACCATCCGACTCGGTTACGCAATTCAGTTTGCCAGGCCCCCGCCTCCCTTCATGGGCGTCCGCTTTTCCGCAGTACACGGCGAACACGCCCACTCCCTGCGCGCGGAAATCGCGACTCTTCTGGCCAAAGATGCGATAGAGCCTGTCCCTCCAACCGAAATGAAGAAAGGTTTCTACAGCCCTTACTTCATCGTACCCAAGAAAAGCGGCGGCTTACGACCAATCTTGGACCTGTGAGTTCTCAACCGAGCGTTGCACAAACTCCCGTTCAAAATGCTCACGCTTAACCTGCGTCCGGCATCTAGATTGGTTCGCAGCGGTAGACCTGAAGGACGCGTACTTCCACGTCTCCATCCTGCCCCGACACCGCCCCTACCTGCGGTTTGCGTTCGGGGGCCAGATGTATCAGTACAAATTCCTCCCCTTCGGCTTGTCTCTGTCCTCTCGCGAGAGTTACTATGCACAGAGACCAGGTGCTCAGGCACCTCAGCCGTCTGGGGCTTCAGGTCAACTGGGAAAAGAGCCAGCTCACTCCAGTTCAGAGCATCTCTTTTCTCGGGATGGAGTTAGACTCGGTCTCAATGTCAGCACGTCTCACCAACGAGCGTGCCCAGTCAGTGTTGAACTGCCTCGCCGCCTTCAGGCCAGGCACAGCGGTCCCCTTAAAACTTTTCCAGAGGCTCCTGGGGCATATGGCGTCCTCCGCGGCGGTCGCGCCGCTGGGGTTGATGCATATGAGACCGCTCCAACACTGGCTCCAGACCCGAGTCCCGAGACGAGCATGGCGCCACGGCACGCACCGGGTAACAATCACCCCCGCCTGCCGTCAGACATTCAACCCCTGGACAGACCCCTGTTTTCTTACGGGCTGGAGTGCCCCTACAGAAGGTGTCCAGACGCGTCCTGGTCACGACCGACGCCTCCAGATTGGGTTGGAGCGCCTTTTGCAACGGGCACGCAGCCTCAGGCCGTTGGAAAGGGGCCCAGCTGCGTTGGCACATCAACTGCCTCGAGTTGTTGACCGTCCTTTTGGCCCTGCGGAAGTTTCTCCCGTTAATTCGGGACGAACATATCCTAGTCAGGTCGGACAGCACCACTGCGGTCGCGTACATAAATCATCAAGGCGGCGTACGCTCCCGTCACATGTCACAACTCGCCCGTCGTCTCCTCCTTTGGAGCCAGCACCGACTCAAGTCGCTGCGTGCCACTCACATCCCCGGCAACCTCATGTGATAGCGGACGCGCTGTCATGACAACGCTTGCCTGGCGGAGAGTGGAGGCTTCACCCCCACTCGGTTCAGCTGATTTGGGAACGGTTCGGCAAGGCCCAGGTAGACCCCTCTGCCTCCCGAGAGACCTCCCACTGCCCGCTCTGGTACGCCCGTTCAGAGGCTCCCCTCGGGGCAGATGCACTGGCACACAGCTGGCCGGCTGGGCTGCGCAAGTACGCATTCCCCCAGTGAGCCTTCTTGCACAGGTGCTGTGCAAGGTCAGGGGGGACGAGGAGCAAGTCACTCTCGTGGCTCCTTACTGGCCCACTCGGGCCTGGTTCTTGGACCTTGTACTCCTCTTGACAGCCCCTCCCTGGCGAATTCCCCTGAGGAAGGACCTTCTTTCTCAGGGACGGGGCACGCTCTGGCATCCGCACCCAGACCTTTGAAACCTCCACGTCTGGCCCCGAACGGGATGCGGAAGATCTAGCTGGTCTACCACCCACGGTCGTAGCCACGTTCAACCAAGCCAGAGCCCCTTCTACCAGGCAACTCTACGCCCTGAAATGGCGTCTGTTCGTAAATTGGTGTTCTTCCCGGGCAGAAGACCCACAGAGGTGCGCAGTTAGGTCTGTGCTCCTGTTCCTACAGGAGAGGTTGGGGGGGAGGCTGTCCCCATCCACCTTGAAGGTGTACGTTGCCACTATCGCAGCTCACCACGGCCCAGTAGACAGCAAGTCTCTGGGTAAGCACGACTTAACCGTCAGGTTCCCAAGAGGTGCCCGGAGGTTAAACCCCTCCCGGCCAAACCTGTTCCCCTCCTGGGATCTCTCGGTGGTCCTCGCCGGTCTTCAGAGATCCCCCCCCCGAGTCGCTAGAATCAGTTGGCTCAGGGACCTCTCCTGAAAAGACGGCCCTGCTGATCGCGCTCACTTCCATCAAGAGGGTCCGGGACCTGCAAGCGTTCCCTACTAACGACACTTGCCTGGAGCTCGGTCCGGCAGATACTCATGTGATCCTAAGACCTCGACTGGGCTATGTGCCCATGGTTCCTACCACGCCCTCTGGAGATCAGGTAGTGAACCTACAAGCGCTGCCCCGGGAGGAGGCAGACCCAGCCCTCTCACTGTCGTGTCCGGTACGTGCCTTGCGTGCCTACCTGGAACGCACCCAGAGCTTCAGGCGCTCTGAGCAGCTCTTTGTCTGCTTTGGAGGACAGCAGAAAGGGAACACTGTCTCCAAACAGAGGTGTCTCACTGGGTGGTGGATGCCATTCAGTTGGCCTATCACACCCAGGCCATGCCCCCCCCTTATGGGTTCGAGCCCACTCCACAAGGAGCGTGGCATCCTCATGGGCACTGGCGAGGGGCACCTCCCTAGCAGACATTTGTAGAGCTGCGGGCTGGGCAGCACCTAACACCCTTATGATCTCAGGGTTGAGTCAGTCTCGTCCCGTGTTCTCTCAGGTCCGAGCCCGTAGAACTCGGTACACGTCGACGATCTGACCGGGTGAACCGCTTGTTCCAGCGCCGTTTCCCTCTGCCAAGGCAAAACAGTGCGCTTTTGTCCCAGAGGACCTAGGTCCCTGGTTGATTCCTCCCTAGCCCTTCGGGCCCGCAGCAGTTCAGCGGAGGAACGTGCTGGTCCAGTCCACTACGGGTACCTCCGGCTACCCCTACTGGAATAGGTGCTCCACAGATCAGGCCTCCTATGGGACTCCTCCTGTGTGTATTTCCGCGGTACGGTCACCTTACGAGCTGACCCGCGTCTCCCTTAGGCAGTCCTTTGCTGCCCTCCGGTCGCCGTGTTGTAGCAACTCCCCCCTCCTCGAGGTTGGATCTACCACCGCGCCATTTCCTCCCACATGCCTAAAGTGGCCATGTGATGTATTTTGCCACCTTACCTCCCCTGCTGTGCGGGTGTGGCCTCCGCAGGGTCTTTTTCCCCTGAAAGAATAGGAATAAGACCCCCTTCCCTCGATGCGGTAAGGGCCCCGGCTGCTCTTGCTCTATGCCGAGAAAACATAGAGAGAAAAGAGGCCCAGCACTGTCATTTTGAGGTGCTTATATGACACTTTCAGCTCATGTGTTGACACGTGTGCTTTTCAGGATCGTTCCCCTGTCCTTTGAATTGCAAAATCAGTTGAGTTTAATGCAACATTAAAATGTATTACCTTACATGTCAATCATTATGGTAAAAGTCTATTGATGTCATAATGTAGCATTGTGCAAGTAACAAGGTAAAAAGTAAGCATTTGTGAACTGTTAATCTGTCATTTTACTTGTGATCTGTGTGAAATGGAACAAAAGTAATTGTTGTTGTAGTGCCTCTAGTAAAATATAATCATAGTAATGGAATTATATGAGACTGGACTGGATTTTAGCTAGCCTTTTCATACATTCAATAGTTTAATATACAAGTAGGTAAGAACAACAGAATGGGTGGCCGTTGTCTTCTATCAAACAAATAAAAAATCTTTTTGCTGCTGCCCTGCATGACACTGCCAGAAATTGATGCCAAAGCACAACAGAAATGTAATGAGGGATGGTTCGATCAAGCACTGCTGTGCATGCTCGTTTGTGTGTGAGTGTGCGTGCAAGTGTGTGTGTGTGGACATCTGTGGAGAAATTGTGAGGCAGATGGAACTGTTAGCTTGTCCTCTATGCACAGTTGAGCCCCTGAAACCTCATGCAGACACTCTCTTTATTGCGGTAGTGTGCACAAATGCTGCCTAACATAGTACTAACACAGTCCCATCTACCTCGGACAAACTAAATGAAAAAATGCGACATAACAGAAATGCAGCATGAGATTTACTCACTCTGTTCACTGTCTGTCAAGCATACCCAGACAACCACACAAGAGGTACAAGAATAATATGAATAACCACCAGCTATAGAAAGGAAATGTAGTACCAGCAAAACATGTTTAACAGACTATAAATGCACAAAAAGTACAAATGTACTTAAAACAACAGAAAAATATAAATTGGTTATAAAGGTATATTGGAAATTAAGGAACACACATAATTACGTTTAAAAAAAAAATGTCTTCCCAAAAAAAACAAAACAAGGACAATCAGTCTGATTAGGGACAAATAAGTACTATTTTCATTCTTTGTCTCTAATGAATTAAAAATTGATATGCCCTGCGACCTCTTCACTAGTCAATTTGCTGTGGATAATTGCAATTGACTAAAGTTAAGAATATTGCTAAAGGTAATTGAACAAGAGCTAGGAATTACAAGCTTGGTAAGAATAAATTAATCAGTAGTAATCTGAGCCAGTGAATTAAGCAGACTTGCCTGTTATTTAAAAATGTACACATGAAGATTCAAATAATAGTAACTTGCATAAAATAGTTTTATCTGTATGATAAAACATTCACTTGATCAGTATTACCAATGTATTATTTTCATTATTTTTGACATCAAATGTCTAATAGGTTTAGACTCTGAACAGTAGAATTAAGGACATATCTATAATGGTTGTATGCACCTCGCTCTTCTGCTGTTGTAGCACATCCACCAAGGCTCAACATGTAGTGCATTTTGCTCACTACAATTGTACCAAGTGGTTATCTGAGTTACTTTTGCCTTTCTGTCAGTTTGAACCAGTCTGGCCATTCTCTGTTGACCTCTCTCATCAACAAGTGTTTCCGTCTGCAGAACTGACGCTCACTGGATGTTTTTGTTTTTGGCAACATTCTGAGTAAACTCTTGAGACTGTTGTGCGTGAAAATACCAGTAGATCAGCAGTTACAGAACCAGAACGTCTGGCACCAACAATCATTATTCTGATAGTTGATGTGAACATTAACTGAAGCTCCTGAACCATTTCTGCATGACTTTATGCACTTCACTGCTGCCACATGATTGGCTGAACAGATAATCGCAAGAATAAGTAGATGTACAGATGTACCTGATAAAGTTCTGTGAGTTTATATACTGTATATATTGCACACTGTTTATGTTGGTTTTGAATCAAATTCGTAAAAATAATAACTCTTCAATGTTGATCCTTTCCAATGAATTGGAAATATATGATAGCTAAATGGTCTGAATCAGTTTGCGATCTGAATAACTCAGATAACTCAGACCACTAATGCAAACATTACTGAATCTTTTGGAGCGGTTTCTCACTCAATAACATGCTCGGAATGTTTTAAAACACAGAGAACACTGGTTAAAATATCTCCAATATTTATCTACATATTTATCTACAATCAATACAAACTAAACTTGCAAGTACACCCTGTTTGCCAGCGATGAAGAAGGTTATTACATGTGAGCAGCTTGTGAATGACTGCTGCAGGTAAAGACATTTTTCAACCAAAAGAGACAATGGTAAATTAATATGGTAACCATATATAAAGTAGCATTGTAGTACCATCGTGTTCATTGTGTTTGAAGTACCATGTACTGTAAATACAGAATTGTACAAAAAAATGCTAATTGAACATCAATTGGCCATAGTATTACCATCTGATACCATCAGAAATTGGTGTGCTCTCTCTCTCTCTCTCTCTCTCTCTCTCTCTCTCTCTCTCTCTCTCTCTCTCTCTCTCTCTCTCTCTCACACACACACACACACACACACACACATGCACACACACAAGGAATTTGCTTCCAGTATATGAATATCCCTATACTGTTCATATTACAATATAGTATTAATAATATAAGTAGATGTAGAATTGATTCTTGTATACAAGAATGTCATATATATGAATATACCTGTTTTTTAACAAGCATATAAATATTATATAGTGTATAATTGCACTGCACTGTACTATGGCTTTGATAAACATCATGTAAATATGTCTTTTTAGATGAGTCCTTATTTTTTAAATAGCTTGCCCAACACTAAAATATCTGAAGCTATTTCAAATTCATTCCTCCCCAATTATGCAAAACAATTTGTTGCTGTCATACACTTTCCTTTGTACAGTGTAAGTAAACTTTTCCGTACACACATATATTCTATCTGAAATCTTGATGTTGAGAAAAAAGGTCCATGTCATTTTTTAACTACCCAAAAATAATTATCTACATATTTTACATATACATAACAACCATTACATCTATGCTTGATCATGCACAATTCACATATTAACATCTTATTTTCTATCTGAATTTCTCTTTTCTTTCCCATAAATAATGTTTTCAAACAGCACACTGATTAGATGTGTCACATTTCACATGACATCTCAGTCTGTCGCACAGACGTGATGTGCCACAGGGATGTCCTGAGACATAACCGAATTCTCTGTGAGAGCACAACCAAAAAAACTGAAGGATAAAAGATGAATTACTCCTGTGCACACTTCAGCTCTCTCATTTTCTCTTTCTCTCAGTATGTCTCTCTCTCTCTCTCTCTCTCTCTCTCTCTCTCTCTCTCTCTCTCTCTCTCTCTCTCTCTCACACACACACACACACACACACACACACACACCTCCTTTTCTCCTTTTTCTTTGCTAGACATCAAGGTTAGAGTGTCTGTCACAGACAAGTTGTGCCAATGACAAAATGCCTCATTTCCAAATTGAATTTTCCAAAAGAGGAAAGAACAAAGTCAGCTGTAGGTCAGATAGATTAGTGATGGGATCATGAGAGCTCTTGGTAGGTAATTGAACACGGCTCTCTTTCTGTTGAGACAGAAAACAACAGTTTGATAAATTTGGATTTTGAAAACAAATGGAACAGAAAATAAGATCTTAATGACAAAAAAGTCATTATCAAAAGTATTTATCTCTGGTTTGTCATCCTCTCCATAGACCCAGCAGAGATATCATATTGCACAAAAGGAAATATTCTGCAAAGGTTTTCCTTGTGGAGTATGCATCTAGAAATAGCACTGTAGAATAGCCCTTAAATTGATAGAACATCACAGTTGTATTTCAATCTCCTGAACTATCTTTATCCTGAGGGGAAAGAGCAATATTGATTGGTGAGTGAAGCAAATGGAATGAAAGATCCCTTAGGTAAAGAGTGTTTCTAAGTGCTTAGTGGTTGGATTGCTGTTACTTTCAAAAACAGTGCCAGAAAACAGATTCATTGGAAAAATAAAATAAATTAAATCAAATAATAAAAAAGATGTTGCTTATTCTTAGACATCTTACTAAGGAGACAATATTCAAAAAGTTACTTTTTAAAGTTTGACAATAGATGGCATAACATGCATTCAGGAAATATGTATGTTGGCTTTGTAAAGAGGGGAAACTGTGGCAATTTGTCACAAAGGGAGTTTTTGAGTCAAATGTCCACTAATTCACTAATGCTTGTTTTCTTGCAATTTTCATATTACTTCCGAATGTTCCAGTACCCTGACATCTGTCCCATTGTGCTGACAAGCGACATCTCCCATCAGACATTTTTGCTGCGGTTCAATTTCGGTGAGCACAGGCCAAGTTTATCTCAAGAAAAGTCAATGTACTGTTTCAGAATTTACTATAAGATTAGTCTGTTTCTCTAGCAAAGTTTTCCCATACCTAGCTCAAAACATAAAGTCTTAAATTAGCAGCATTTTATTAAATTATATGCTCCAAACATTAAATCAATTAGAATAAATGTTTTTTTTGCAATCTTTCTTGGGTAAACAAATTAAAAGTGTTGGGTAGAATGGTCGCATCAAAAAGCTTTTCTCGCTACTGTAGATTTCTCATTAGGCATATACAGTTCTCACTGTATTAGGTCATGCAAAACGCTTAGTTAGCAATTAGTCAATGATTTATTATGACCTATATATTAAGTAATAATTGCTTTAATAGTAATTGTTACTAAAACAGTAACAAATACATTAAATGTAAATCCAATGAATTACATATATAATTTCTTTATTTACTATGAATTAATGCCTTGTTCATGTTAAAAAACTTGATCAAACTGCCTATATATTAACTTGTTAAACAATAATACATCATTTGCTACAGTGAATATAAACAAATAACAAACTATTTGTATGTAGCTTATTAATGTAGGAACAATAGTTTATAAATGATTAATTGACTATAAACTAATACTTTACAAATACTTTATACTGTGTAGTTATTATAAAGTGTTACCAATATTAGTTTTTCATTTCCATTTTCTCACAGAAAAAAATAAAATAAAATAATAATACATTTTCAACATTTCTATGACATTCTGAAAGAGGAAAAATAAAACCAGAGAGAGAGAGATGGATTTTGGCAGTAAAAAGAGAGAAAGGATTCATAATTGTTTTACTGTTTCAATTTTCTGAAAATTCTATTTATAATGGAAGGTTACCATTGTGACAACTTACCCAATACATTGAAAAAAAAAAAATAGCTTCTGTAAAATCTAAATGTTCTGGTTCCACTCAAATCTCAAAGTCAAACATATTATTTAACAGGACTCAATAAACCTTGACTAGAGATTTAGATTTTTAACAACCAATACCAACTATTTTTATGTTTACATGTGCGATAACTGATACGCAGAACCAATATTTAATAATAGTTTTATTTTTTAACCAAATAAAAAGGTGAAAGTCCTGCCGTATTTAGTTCACGTTCATCTGGAGCTTTTATTTTGGCGGCATGATAAAAAAGATATAAAAAGATACAAATATATTTTTAGACCACTTTTTTTTCATACTTTTTCCAGTGAGCAGCGTGTCTGCTGCCAAACCAGCAGCAAAATGCATCCACAGACATCGTACAACAGGAATTAACTTCTTACACAACACAAAAGCAATTTTAGACACATATTCTTTATGCTAATTTTACACAAAAAAATGTCCCTGTCTGGTAGACAAAAACAATGCATATTATCACTGAGATTTTACACTGTTTATAAGAGTTGTGATTATGTGGATGATGATTAATGCAGAAAACAAAGTATATATGTTGGTAGGAGTTCTGCACGAGTAGATTTTGTAAAAAGGTTTGACTGTATACAGTGACCAAAATAACATTAAGTTTACATTAAGTTAATTTACCTATGAACATTGTAGTTTTCCTTTTGAATAAACAGTAGAGTAATGGCGTCTCTGGGCACATGGGCACTATTCTTTAAATACCCACTTGAAAGTTATCGGTAAATTCGTTGTTGAAACTCCAATGACCAATTCATAAAAAAGTTTAAATATATATTGGACAAAAACATTTGTAAATCTGATTGTCGGCCGATCTCTAACCTAGTTACACGAACACAAATATTTTTTTCAAGTAGAGGTTTGTTCAAGTAGAAATAGCTCAGGGTATCAATTACAGGCCACTACTTTTTATGGTCTACTGTATATTGGGGCATAGTGTTAAAAAATGTGTTGCATGACTTTCAAAAACCTACAGTATACCAAAAAAATATTCACTAGAGTAAAACACGAGAACTAGCCCTGGTTTCCTAGATACAGTAACTGTACATATCCATGCAGAAATTAACAAAATTTCAGAGATATTGAGGTACACAAAATGCTGGTAATGAGAATGGATTAGTACTTTTGGGAACCAAATATTCTTTCACATTGTGTAGGAAATTCATTACATAAAGCCACTTTGATGCATGATGTGTGGCAGGTTAGTATCTCTGTGATTCCTTTGCCCCAAGAATGCTTATGCAATACCCTGAAACACAGAGCTCTAACTGTATCAGATCTTTACAGAGAGAGAAAAAAGCTTGTAGCTAAATGTTTTGAACATCATAAGTCCAAACAGGAAGCCACATAGTATTTAATCGAATTAAAAAGAGCTCTATTTGGTCTGGAACTTGGTAAAGTAGAACAGAAAATTTGTTTGCCTGTTGAGATATTTTATGTAATCGGTCAGTGAGTAATTTGGGCAATATTGAAAACCACAAAATAGTTTTGCATACATTTTTAACTAAGTCCATGTCTTTCAGTGACTGAAATATAATATTTCTCCTGATCAACTTTAATCTCATCTTTGTACTTGAATTATATATTACAAAATGCATTATATCATCTTCCTTCAAAGTGGTTCTTCCACAAGCTGAACAATACATTTACAATTATCTTCTCTCTTTGATAGAATGCACAATGTTCCACATGCTTCCCTGTGTTCTAACATCTTTGAAGTCTCTGAATCTCATCCCCTTGTGATGTAAGTTCTTAAATAATTTCTTCCTCCCTGATCCTGAGATAGTATCCATCAAAGAAAGCAGTCATCTTGGATTCAGCTGCTAAGTTATGAATGAGTGGGAACCTTATGAAAGCATGTGGGATGAGAACAACCCACATAATGAACATTCTTTATATGCATGTTTGCAATATTCATCTGAATTAATTACATTTGATGACATGTAATGTACAGAAACATGGATAAATAATGACAAACAGTGGGGTCCAAATCTGAGACCACTAGTAAAATGCTCCTGTTTTGTCATTTTCAAAGGTAATTCAAATGTTTTTATTACAAATTATATTCACAAGTTCACTGGTTCATATAGACCTATAATGCATTAGGGTAAACAGATTTTGTGCTCTGTCCACGATGGAGGGGCTCAAGCACGGGACTGCATTTACATTTATGCATTTGGCAGACGCTTTTATCCAAAGTGACTTACAGTGCACTTATTACAGGGACAATCCCCCCGGAGCAACCTGGAGTTAAGTGCCTTGCTCATGGACACAATGGTGGTGGCTGTGGGGATTGAACCAGCGATCTTCTGATTAATAGTTATGTGCTTTAGCCCACTGCACCACCACCAATCCCACTAAGCTTTAGCACTGAGATCCACCCTGGACAATTTGACTAGAGCAAAGCAAAGAAAGACAAATTTAAAAATAATTATTGGTGTAGGCACTCTGAAATAAAATGGTGAAGGTGGGGAAGCAGCTGCTTCTATATCCTTGGGAAATGATTGGCAGGCCTAGATGAAAAAGCTCCCCCCAAGCCTATGTGGGGAACTTTATTTCAGGAGTTCACTTTTTATATAGTCCTGGAATGCATTAAGGTAAACAGATTTGTTGTGCTGCCATGTAGGAACTCAAGCATGGAACTGGGCTTAAGTGCTGAGATCCCTCCAAAATGGTGTAAAATAATTGATGGCCAGCTTCAATGATGTAAGGTCTGTGACAGTGGAAAAGCTTGTAAATATATTTTACTGTTAACCCTCGTGCGACCTTATGGACATTTTTGTCCTTTTCAGTTTTGTTTTTTTGATAACTTTGCCTGTGTTAATGCTAACTGCATAAAATTTGCCACAGGTGTGCATTTTTATTGGAATTTTAATATTTCACCTTCATTTACTTTAAAAAATCTATTTTGCACTAGGTACAAAAAATACTCCCACTTAGGGCCTTTTGGACAAAAATGTCCCCATTGAAACCCATTAAAACTGCGATTTTTAATCCCAGTGCCATTAAACTATAAAATTATGCAATCTTTCTTAACAGGCTTTCATTATGTTGGCAAGGCTTCAAAATTTACATTTTTACTATTTTTTATCAGATGGTGCCATTTTTTCAGGTTTGGCATATAAAGCAAATTATCACTTTATTGTTGTTTTCTGCTGTTTTCGGCTTATGCATATTATAAAGCCAATTAGATAAATTATGAAGCTATAATTGTGTGGGTGTGTTGGTATGGATGTCAGAGTGTGGTTAGTATGTGTACTGAAAATTTTAGGTGTGTGTGTGTGTGTGAACAGTGAAAGAAAGAAATTATATTGTACTGGAAATCACAAAACCCACCCCATGTAAATGAGTCATACCCTTGGCAGAGTCACAGACCCTGCCATGTGAAAACTGAAAAGGTCAAAAAGTTACTGAGCTTTGAAGATATTTTTCATTCAAAAACATTTCTTATTTCTTGCTTGAACTTTTTCATTTGTTATTATTTTCATACAAAGATAAAAGGTGAGCTTGATTTTGATGTAGAAGTTCAGAGGCCCCACAACCACCTTGTTTTTGTCTTCACCTCGAGAAAATGGTGATTGTTTTGTCTGGTAGATTTTCGTTGACAAGTGCTCTCACAGCCAAACCTATAAATATGTGATGCTCGAGGGCCTTGTCATTTCATTATTTGCAAGATGAAGAGACGTTTCACAGCAAGCGAAGCTCTGGAGCTAGTTGTGCCCAGCACCAGTGAGCACCCGGGTACACCTGAAAGTGAGGATGAACAGTTGACTTCAGAGGATGAAGTCGAGTTTGCATTGGAGTCTGACTCTGAAAGCTCTTGTTCCTCTGATGACAGCACTGAGAGTGAGGACACAGAAGAGACTGCAGATCCTCAGTGGAATTCCAAAAATGGGCAGATTCTCTGGTCTTCCACTCACACTGAGACGCAGCGCTACAATCCTGCCAAGGGTATGACCCCGGGTCCCACACACTACGCCACTGCCCGCATCACAACTTTGCAGTCCTGCTTCGACCTCTTCATCACCGAAGAAATCATTCAGCTTCTTCTGGAGAACACCAATTTACAGGGGAGGCGTTCTGTGACAGATTGGATTGATTTCGATTCCACTGATATTCAGGCATACATCGGTCTACTGATTCTGGCCGGCGTGTACAGGTCCCGAAATGAATCAACAAGTAGCCTGTGGGATGTGGAAAACGGACGTTCCATTTTCCGAGCCACCATGTCCCACCGTAAATTCAAGCTCCTAAGCTCCACCCTGAGGTTCGATGACAGGATGACACGACCTGCACGTTACAGGCACGACAAGCTGGCTGCATTTCGGACCATCTGGCAGAAGTGGACACATCGCCTTCCCTTGCTGTTCAACCCAGGCCAGGATGTCTGTGTGGATGAGCAGCTCGTCCCTTTCAAAGGACGATGCGGATTTCGCCAGTACATGCCCAGCAAGCCTGCCAAGTATGGCATAAAGATTTGGGTCACCTGTGACGTCACCACATCCTATGCATGGAAGCTGCAAATTTACACGGGGAAGGCTCCTGGAAGTCCTGCGGAGGTGAACCAAGGAAAAAGGGTCGTTCTGGAAATGACGGAGGGGCTCCAGGGGAACACCGTCACCTGCGACAATTTTTTCACCTCCTATGGACTGGCGGAGGAGCTTCTAAAGAGGAAGATGGCCCTAGTCGGTACAATTCCATCCTAGTCGGAGGAACTGGGGAAAGCGCTTGTGATGCCGCAAATGTCACGAAGACAGTGCATCCCCCGCACACCATCTACATCCACCATGATGGAGGATCAACACAAGGGAGACCCAAACACCAAAAAGAGGAAGTTATGCGTGTCCTGCACTGGCAAAAAGAAAAAAGTGCTACCACCTGCAACAATTGTGGCAAGTATATCTGCAAAGTCCACACAGTAACATACTGCAGCTCCTGCTGTTAGTGAATTCCCTCATAGTAGGCAAATGCCTACTATTTCTGTTCTGAGTGTTCTTGAGTTTTGAACAATAAATCTTGTTCTTGTTCAAAGTGATCTTGTATTTTTGCTTTATTTCTAGAGCAATATAAGGTATATTCTATCAAAAATTAAAAACTTTGGAGGATAATAGGAGTAATAAAACAATGATTTGACTTGGACATTTTTGTCCTTTATGGGCCTGAGTGGTAATTTTTTTTTTTAATCTGATACTGCATAAAAATATGAATGCATCAAAATTAATGTTGTTGTTAACCATTGACATATCCAAGGCTGTAATATTTAAAGAAAAAAAAAATCTGCTTAGCATTTAGTATATGGAATTTTTTTATTATTATTATAATTTTTATAAAAAACAAAAGTGGCATTATGTAAAGAAACCAGCATTTAAAGGGTTACAATTCTGAAAATTAATGACTGTTTGGTAATTATTATTAGAACTGATGCTAGTAAAAAAATCTAAGTCAGTGAAAGTGGAAAAAAATATTAATCTATAATATTTTTATGACACTTTTTTGACATGGACATTTTTGTCCTTTATGGGCCTGAGTGGTAGTTTTGTTTTTTATCCGATACTGCATAAAAAATATGATTGCATCAAAATTAATATTGTTGTTAATCATTGACATATCCAAGGCTGTAATATTTAAAGAAAAAAAAATCTGCTTAGAATTTAGTATATAGAAAATTATTATTATTATTATAATTTTTATAAACATCAACAGTGGCATTATGTAAAGAAACTGGCATTTAAAGGGTTAAAATTCTTGAAAATAAATGAATGTTTGGTAATTATGATTAGAACTGATGCTGGTAAAAAAATCTAAGTCAGTGAAAGTGGAAAAAAATATTAATCTATAATATTTTTATGACACTTTTTTGACATGGACATTTTTGTCCTTTATGGGCCTGAGTGGTAGTTTTTTTTTTATCTGATACTGCATAAAAAAATATGATTGCATCAAAATTAATATTGTTGTTAATCATTGACATATCCAAGGCTGTAATATTTAAAGAAAAAAAATTCTGCTTAGAATTTAGTATATAGAAAATTATTATTATTATTATAATTTTTATAAATATCAACAGTGGCATTATGTAAAGAAACTGGCATTTAAAGGGTTAAAATTCTTGAAAATAAATGAATGTTTGGTAATTATGATTAGAACTGATGCTAGTAAAAAATCTAAGTCAGTGAAAGTGGAAAAAAAATATTAATCTATAATATTTTTATGACACTTTTTTGACATGGACATTTTTGTCCTTTATGGACCTGAGTGGTAGTTTTTTTTTTATCTGATACTGCATAAAAAAATATGATTGCATCAAAATTAATATTGTTGTTAATCAATGACATATCCAAGGCTGTAATATTTAAAGAAAAAAAATTCTGCTTAGAATTTAGTATATAGAAAATTATTATTATTATTATAATTTTTATAAATATCAACAGTGGCATTATGTAAAGAAACTGGCATTTAAAGGGTTAAAATTCTTGAAAATAAATGAATGTTTGGTAATTATTATTAGAACTGATGCTGGTAAAAAAATCTAAGTCAGTGAAAGTGGAAAAAAATATTAATCTATAATATTTTTATGACACTTTTTTGACATGGACATTTTTGTCCTTTAAGGACCTGAGTGGTAGCTTTTTTTTAAATCTGATACTGCATAAAAAATATTAATGCATCAAAATTAATGTTGTTGTTAATCATTGACATATCCAAGGCTGTAATAATCAAAGAAAAAAAATTCTGCTTAGCATTTAGTAAATTGAAAATTATTATTATTATTATAATTTTTATAAATATCAACAGTGGCATTATGTAAAGAAACCGGCATTTAAAGGGTTAAAATTCTTGAAAATAAATGAATGTTTGGTAATTATGATTAGAACTGATGCTGGTAAAAAAATCTAAGTCAGTGAAAGTGGAAAAAAATATTAATCTATAATATTTTTATGACACTTTTTTGACATGGACATTTTTGCCCTTTATGAACCTATGTGTAACTTTTTTTAATTGACGCACAAGGGTTAATTCCTCCTCTAAAGAAAAGCATATCTAGGTGATAAGTCACAGGAGGATGACAAGAAGCCAAAATTAGAATGAGCAGTTGCCACTTGCAGAGGCAGCCACATGCTATGTTCTGACCAGTGGCAGAGAAATGTGGGAGAATTAAATGGAGAAGAGAGGATGAGGACTGCTATTGTAATGGCATGGGGGAAGCCATAATATTAAACAGTTGAGAAGCACACCACAAAAGGCATGCCGCAGTTGTGACTCGTGGAAAGCACATTTGCACTGCTTAGGATATGTATTGAGCTAATAAGCATGTGCAATGCAGTTGAGGTGTTGCAAGGCTTAGACACATTGCCTGGGAAGGCCACAGTTGTGGCTCCGGGGAAATACATATACGTTGGTGAAGAGAAGGGGACTTGCAGTTGCATAGTCGGGGCTCATTACCGCCGTGGTGAAGGGTGAAGGCTGATAGAAGCAGAGACAAATGGCTTCAGCGGAAGCATGGTAAAATATTTGCTGTGACGGTATTAGCTGACAGAGGGTTGACGAATCTTTGTAATGCAATCTGAGTAACATGATGGAAAGACCCCGCCTGAATTGCATAGCTGAGCCCATGATGTAGTTTAATAAACATGAAAGCTTGTTTGGTCCAAATGAGGGAGGTTAATTTGCTAAATCTTGAAAAGGATGCCCGACGACAGATTCTGCCACATGGTCACCTAAGAGAAGTTTGATCATTTCTTTGACGTGAGACTGGTTCATTCCTATGCAATACTGAAAGGCAAAAGAATGACTGGAGTAAAGATTTGATTTGGTGTGGATAGATTTAGATTTTTAAAACCAGTGAAATGTCATCAGTTAATTATTATTGACCACAATGATTGGTTGAATGGAGATTTAATTGAACTCTTCTGTAAAAGTAAAGCAAAAAAGTGCAACATTTAACAGTGGAAAGCAAATTGAATATAGCTAACCTGGTTCTGTCATTTGAGGCATTCATATGTAAGGACTCACACTTCTACTGTATGTGAATGGTAAAGCCTGAAGGTGTGGGGACAATGCATTATTTGAACAGATGAGTTGATGGCTTTCAAAAGGGAAGACCAAAACACATTTGAATATGAATGTGTGAGTGTGATGATTGCATGTGTGCCTGCAATGCAGTCCCTATTCCCAGCCAATTCTGGGTTGCTGTGTGTTTAGCTCCCATACCCCACTTTACCACTGAGGGTGAGAGTGAGTGCCTTCTAATTAATAAACCAGATATGGTCTCCATGTGTTATTAAAGAAATTTTGCTGACCTTACCATTCACATACAGTATTTGAGGAATGCGAGCAAATGGGATTAACCGATTAAGAGAGGTTTGTTTAAGTCATTGTGTGGTTGTTGCCTCGGCTACAATTCAGAAATTTAGCTATAGTAGAGATTGTTTTCATGTATGTAAGCTACACTTAACAGGGGCACTGATGCTGTCAACTTCTGTCAACTGCTCACTGTATAACACTAATGTTAATAGAAGAATTCTACAATTGCACAAATAAAAAATTTTCATCACTCATCAAATCAAATCAAATCACTTTATTGTCACACGACCATATGCACAAGTGCAACAGTTGGTGAAAGTCTTGTTTGCAGTTCCGAGCAACATAGCAGTCATGACAGTGACGAGACATATACCAATTTACACAATTACACAACACAATAATAGTATACAATGTACAGTAAACAATACATACAATATGGAATACATGTACAATAAAATTAAAAATAAAATATACAGAAAATATACAGTAGGTTGTATTGCAAAAGAATATAATTTATATAATTTATGACAGTCCAATGTCCAAAGTGCAGTGCTGATGTATACTGATCGTGAGAGTTCAAGTGTTCAACAACCTGATTGCTTGGGGGAGGAATCTGTCATGTAGTCGGCTGGTGCATGTCCTGATGCTGCGATACCGCCTGCCTGATGGTAGCAGTGAGAGCAGCTCATGGCTCAGGTGGCTTTAGTCTCTGATGATTCTCTGAGCTTTTTTTCACACACCGCCTGGTATATATGTCCTGGAGGGAGGGAAGCTCACCTCTGATGATGTGTCTGGCAGTTCGCACCACCCTTTGCAGGGCTTTGCAGTTGTGGGCGGTGCTATTGCCGTACCAGGCAGTGATGCAGCCAGTCAGGATGCTCTCTACAGTGCTGGTGTAGAACCATGTGAGGATGTGGTGGTTCATTCCAAACTTCCTCAGCCATCTCAGGAAGAAGAGGCGCTGGTGAGCCTTCTTCACAATGGCCTTAGTGTGGACGGACCATGCGAGTTCCTCAGTGATGTGGATACCGAGGAACTTGAAGCTGCTGACTCTCTCCACCGGTGCTCCATTAATGGTGATGGGGCTGTGTTCTCTGTCTTTCCTCCTGAAGTCCACTACAAGCTCCTTGGTTTTACTGACGTTGAGGGAGAGGTTGAGCTCCTGACACCAGTGTGTCAGAGTGTGCACCTCCTCTCTGTAGGCTGTTTCATCATTGTCAGTGATCAGACCTACCACTGTCGTATCGTCAGCAAAATTAATGATGTGTATTGACTGGCCTGCAGAGAAAATCATCATGGACTGAAATGAATAACATCTACTCCTGGGCAACTCTGACATACTCATCCCCATCAGCAAACTCCAGAGAAGTTTGTGTCTATGTTAACAACACCTCTCCATGTATTGACTGGCCTGCAGAGAAAATCTTCTCAACGCAACATATTTTCCTGAGCCTAGAACCAAGCTTTTGACCATGAGATTGCAACCTGTAAAGTTGCCTGGCTAGGAAAAGCTGATATTACAGATGCCATCAAAATCATGCCTCTCTATTCTTCCCAATGTCTTTTCGGGGTCAAGTGGCAGTTAAAACTATATTTAAAAATTCGGCTAAATTTTTCGGTGCATGAGATACCGAAACCTTGTCTCCCCCTCGGATACTCTCCTTTTAATGGTCGACGGAAAACCCACAACGTGTTCTTAGTTCACCTCGAAGCTGAAGCAAATATGTATACCCAACGGACTCAATCCAGAAGCATACAAAAAGCCACTTTTTCAGGATCAGAGCAGCAACTACCACAGCACCCAGTGTTCCCTCATCTACCTTAAAAGGAGTGGGTCACTGGACTTCATCAGCTTACAAATGTAAGTACAGGCCCAGTTCCAAAGACATTTTGAAAAAAGCTCATGAGTTATTGACTATCAATACTCAGTGCTCAGGTTGTTGCTGTGGCATGCTTTCGGCCTGCAGCTAAACCCTGGCTCTGGCAGGACTCCTAGCACAATTTAATATAATAGTTATCTTTATGTTGCACACATAGTTAGCTTAGTCACACCTCAATGCAGCTCACAGGTCTGGTGGTCAGATCTGCTTAGTTGGCAGTTGGGGTTCTCGTTGTCTATCACCAACTATCACTGTTGGGGGGATTTATCTTGCAGCAGCATGTCTCTTCTGTCTCAGCAACATCATGTTTCAATGCCAACACCAGAAGCATATTGATACATGTCAAGAAACAGCAGCAGCAGATGCAGTTGCATCGCCCAAAGATGGCGCCTAGTATGGCTGCTGCATTGCAAGCTCTGATACAACACTGCAGTTTATAGTTTGTTTTGTTTACAGTTTTTTTGTTTTTTTGTCTTGGATGTTGTCTGCCTTATTGTTTACGACAGACAAATGCTTTTGGACATTGGTTCGGCAATTACACACCAAAAACCGGACTTCAAACTCCTCAATGACGACCCGCTGTTTACAAACACGCCAGCGGAGTCTTTTGTCTGGGCTGCCCGGCTGCGGAAACGCAGAAGGAAAAGGGGAAAAAGAGCCGGCATTCTCATCAGAGTAAGACATTGCACAAATCGACCCCCGAAACCCAGTATACTACTGGCAAATGTTCAGTCTCTGGACAACAAGCTCTGCGAGCTGAGAGCGCGGATCTATTTCCAACGAGAGATGAGGGATTGCTGCGTTATATGCCTTACAGAAACCTGGATGGACTCGGTCATCGAACCCACGGGTTTCTCAGTGCAATGAGCGGACAGAGCAAAAGACCTCTCAGGTAAAAGCAGAGGTGGTGGTGTATGTTTTATGATCAACAAATCATGGTGTGATCAGAGGAACGTATATTTTATCAAGTCTTTCTGCTCTCCTGATCTGGAATATCTCATGCTTCTGTGTCGACCATTCTGGCTACCGAGGGAATTCACAGCGGTCATTATCACAGCTGTGTACATCCCCCCCCACAAGCCAACACAGACCGGGCACTCAAGGAACTGTATGGGAGTATAAGTGAGCAGGAAACCGCGCACCCAGAGACTGCGTTCATTGTTACCGGGGACTTTAACAAAGCCAATTTTAAAACGTGCGTGCGTATGTTGGTGGTGTAAACAAGCCAGTTATGCCCTCCGAAACTCTATCAGAGCAGCCAAACGCCGGTACAGGCACAAAATTGAAGGACAGTTCAACACCACCGACTCTAGAAGTATGTGGTAGGGGATTAACATCATCATGGATTACAAAGGGAATAAAAACTCCACCATGAACACCGCTGCCTCTCTCCCGGATGAGCTTAACACATTTTATGCTAATTTCGAGGACAATAACACCGCCCTCACCAAGAGAGCACTCACGGCTGACGCTACAGAGGTTGGTTCACTCTTCGTCTCTGTTGCGGATGTAACCTGATCCCTCCGACGTGTGAAAATTCGTAAAGTCGTGGGCCCAGATGGCATTCCGGGCCACGTCATCAGAGCGTGTGTGTGGTGGTGTTTTTACGGACATTTTCAACCTGTCCCTCTCCCTGTCTGTAGTCCCCACCTGCTTCAAAATGCCAACCATTGTGCCTGTATCGAAGCAAGCCAAAATCACTTGCCTAAATGACTGGCATCCTGTTGCTCTGACCCCAATCATTAGCAAATGCTTTGAGAGGTTAATTAGAGATCACATCTGCTCTGTGCTGCCCTCCTCTTTGGACCCACTGCAGTTTGCTACCACAACAACCACTCTACTGATGATGCCATTGCATCTACAATACACACTGCTCTCTCCCACCTGGAAAAAAGCAACACATATGTGAGAATGCTGGTTGTAGACTACAGCTCAACATTCAACACAATAGTGCCCTCCAAACTTGATGAAAAACTCTGGGCTCTGGGCTTAAACAGCTCGCTGTGCAGCTGGATCCTGTATTTCCTGTCGGGCAGACGTCAGGTGGTTAGAATGGGCAGCAATGTCTCCTCATCACTGACCCTAAACACTGGAGCCCCGCAGGGCTGTGTTCTCAGCCCACTCATGTATTCCCTTTACACACATGACTGTGTGGTGACACATAGCTCCAATGCCATCATTAAGTTTGCTGACGATACGACGGTTGTAGGTCTGATCACTGACAATGATGAAACAGCCTACAGAGAGGAGGTGCACACTCTGACACGCTGGTGTCAGGAGCACAATCTCTCCCTCAATGTCAGTAAAATCAAGGAGCTTGTGGTGGACTTCAGGAAGAAAGACAGAGAACACAGCCCTATCACCATTAATGGAGAACTGGTGGAGAGAGTCAGCAGTTTCAAGTTCCTCTGTGTCCACATTACTGAGGAACTCACTTGGTCCGTCCACACTGAGGCTGTTGTGAAGAAGGCTCACCACCGCCTCTTCTACCTGAGACGGCTTAGGAAGTTTGGAATGAACCACCACATCCTCACACCAGTACTGCAGAGAGCATCCTGACTGGCTGCATCACCGCCTGGTACGGCAATAGCACCGCCCAAAACCACAAAGACCTGCAAAAGGTTGTGCAAACTGCCAGAAACACCATCGGAGGTGAGCTTCCCTCCCTCCAGGACATATGTAACAGGCGGTGTGTGAAAAAAGCTCAGAGGATCATCAGAGATACAGCCATGTTGGATTACAACAATTATTCTTTGGTGGTATGGTTCCATTATGGGGGATTCTACTCCTGCAATTTAAATGAAGCAGATGGAGGCTCTAACATGAAAACACTCCATACAGGAACCATCAGCATGAAAACATAACATTACAGTAAAATATCCAAAAGAAGAGAAAGGAGACACATGTATGAAGAGGGGAAGCTCAGAAGGTGATACGTCTGGGCTGCTTAGAAGACCTGGTCATGTCTGCTGCAACCTGCAACATAAAGCAACAGGACAGAAGAGTGCATGAGAATAAACAAGGCCAGCTATGACTATAAAAAAACAGCTGGACAATAGAAACTAACGAAGATAGAAGGAGGAGCTGGGGAGGAGGTGGGTTTATTGGCAAGTACTTGGCTGACCTGAAAAGGAATAGCTATGATAGGCATATATTAACCACCCTTTAGAGAAAAAGATATACAGAAAAGAAATAGAAAATTATAGGAGGGACGTGCTTTGAGATCCGATGAAGTAAATGGACTTCCGGACGAGTAGAGGGCCTTGGACACTGCTGATACTGGGGAAAGAGTAACAAAGGGCAGGAAAGAAAACAGCTGAGGCCACAGTGGAGGAAAGCGATTACAAGTCAAGAGGAGGACAACTGTTTTTTCATGACATCTCCTCCTTCGATAGTGAATAAAGTTTCGAGAGGTATAGCCTTGTGGTGTAGACTCAAAAATTGTGTCATGGTGGACATAGGACAGAAATCGGTGTTAGTACGAGAAGCATTAATGAAGATGCCTTTCCTTTGCTATCCACAGATATCTGTCCTGTATTGCATCCATAACTTTCGGTTTTGATTCAGCCACCAAATCAAACAGAAGGAAGCTACAACGGACAGTCAGGACTTTTGAGAGGATTATTGGTACACCCTTGCCCACCTTCCAAGAGCTGTACATATCCAGAGTGAGGAAACATGCAGGTAGAATCACTCTGGACCCCACACACCCTGCCCACTCCCTTTTTGAACTATTGCCCTCTGGCCAGCGTTACAGAGCACTCAGCACCAGGACAACCAGGCACAAGAACAGTTTTTAACTTCATGCCATTTACCACATGAACAATTAAACTGCCTTCAGGGCTCCCCATAGTGCAATAATGTAAATAAATACAGTACATCATGTACATATGTATTTCACTCGAATTTAATTCAATAATTGTTCACAACCCTAACTTGTGCATATTTTACAACTTGCACATGTATATACTGTACGTCATTCTATGTTATATGTCCTTTTTTGTATGTATATTTATACTCTTACCTTGTTACATATTCTGTGTCTCACTGTAAGTTTCTGTGTGCACTTGCTTGTTTCTCTCCCCCCCCCCCCCTCGTGTACATGAGCACACTTAGCAATAAAGCTAATCTTATTTTTAGTGCTTGAGATAGATGGAAAAGTGGTTAGGATACACATAATTATCTTCAAGATTAAGATTATGGAAGGGATCAAAAAACCTTATTATTGGTGGCAAACCTACGGGTGAAGCTGGTTGACCAGCATGGTATTTCTGATGAAGCTGGTTAAGCTACGTAGTTTAAAAGCCTTGTGGGATCACCCGCATTCCATGTTTGGGGACCAGCACCCAAAACACAACATAAGATGGTGATCAGCAATGCTGGACTTTTCAACAGGAACCAACATACTCTTAGAAGCAGTTTTTCTTAAAGTCTTTTATGGGTTTCTATGATACAGGGAATATGTGTATATGTATAATTTCAACTGGTTCACCAAAGAGTGCACATCAGAGAGAGTGAATGGTAGACGTTTGTCTGAGGGAGAAGGTATTTCCTTTTTTAAACCATTATGAGAAAGTAGACGGAAGGATTTTTTGACGGGATTTGGGAAGACGGATCCAAGCATCTTAGGTGGAACTGAATCCCAGATACCAATGATTTAATGGTAGAGGGCTGAAGCTTCTGAGATTCAAAACAATGAACTATGAATGTGCAGACTATGGAAGTATCAGCTAGAGAGATTGGTAAAACTTGTAGCTCAGAAATCAGAAAAATATGACCAAGCAAATTCATAAGATTTTAATGAGGATTTTGCTAAACCAGACATCATATAATGAGATGTTAAATGCAAATAATTTTGCAGGATGACATTTAGTATAAGACAGTTTTGTTTAAGGGGGGACAAAGTAGGCTTGCAGGAGCAGCTGGACACAGGCATCTGAATTCCTGGAAATGTAATCAAGACAGAGAATCAGCAATATTATTATCCAGGCCTGGAATTTGTTTAAATTTAAATAAAAAAAGATGACATGGCCCCAATAGCGGCCACTTGGTCAAAACAGAAGAAAAAAAGGCTAAGTTAAGAACTTCAGAGTTTACAGTGTCAAGGTAACTTGATCCCCACAGCCACCACCAGTGTGTCCTTGAGCAAGGCACTTAACTCCAGGTTGCTCCGGGGGGATTGTCCCTGTAAAAAGGGCTCTGTAAGTCACTTTGGATAAAAGCGTCTGACAAATGCATAAATGTAAAATGTATAAATGTTTAGCTTTATTTGTGAAATTACCCATTACTGCTGTACAAGCTAGACACATAACGAAATGGCTAATAAAAGCAACAGAGGAGAGAACTTTATTAATGATAACTGTTGCCTCATTGTCACAGAACACCATGATTTGCTACCTGGACCACTGATCTGCTCATAAAAGGCACGCTACAATGACTGGATATAACTCCAGTAAGGCTGTGGATTGAATGGAACATAGAAGGTCTTTGAGCTCTTTTGGCCATTTTTTCATGAGCTTCCATATCCCTCCAAAACAAAATTCAAACTGAACAAGGTTTCTATTTTAACATAATAGAAAAAAGATATACCTTTCCAATTATCTGACAGTTTTGACCAAAAAATAAATCAGATCTGCTTCCTTCATCTAAAATTATGACATGCAAATTGTAGACTGATTTTGACAGATCTAGTAATCTAGAAATGAAACGACAGCCTTGAGGGATGATTCTCAAGGTGAAAGGACAAAAAAGATGTTGCCACTTGGTCAAAACAGAAGAAAAAAAAAAGGCTCAGTTAAGAACTTCAGAGTTTACTGTGTCAAGGTAACTTGATTAAAACTAGTGAGAGTAGTCAAATTAAGCTAAAGTCAACTAATTTCTTTTATTTAAGATAAATATTTGTACAGTATGTACAGTGAATCTGGAGAGGGGGGAAACATGGCACCTGCAGGCGCCTTTGGAATAGAGCAAAAAACACCTGTAGGGAGAGTTGCAACAAAACTTTTATACAATCCTGTAGAAAGATTGATACAAACTCTTGTAGACACCTACTGAAAGAAAACATACCTGCAGAAACCACTAAATATACTGCAAGCATATCAGAAATAAGATGCTCATCCTGCAGGTGCAGGGAGTGAAAGCACTGCTGCTGCAGTGGAGTTATTTAGATAGCATGCTGAAGGAGCTCCTGCATGAGCAGCCTTGCAGCTTTATGCCAAAGAGTTAACCCTCCTATTGTCTTTGGGTCATTTTGTGACCTGGAACAGGTTGGAAATATGTTATAAATAATGCATAGTTTTTGGTACTGGAACCAAACGTTATGACTTTGTCAAGACCATCAATACAATACAAACAAAATAAAACAGGAAATACATTTTTTGCATATCATTTTTTAAGAGCAATAACATATTAAAACAAATTTTGAGTGCTGGAAAAGGCAAAAGAAAAACATCATGTACTAAAATGCATACTGTTGATTTTCGGAATAAATCAGAAATTGTTGTTATATAGTTTGTATATATTATAAAATGACAAAAGTTATTGAAATAAACACATTAAAACATCACTGGTTTGATAAGTTTTGTAACTTTTTTTTTCATATATATATACTGTATAAAAAAATATTGAAAACTTATGTCACTCTAGCATATCTAGCACGTATGGATGTCACTGAATTTGTAAGGCTGGCCGCAAATAAAAGTAAATGCCAGAAAAACTGAAATTTCTTAAAATCTCTCAGTCTCATGTAAAGTTGATTGACACTTAATATTGTCGCCACAATATATATCATCATATTACCCAGTCCTAGAATCCAGCATACAATCATGTAGAGAGAATATAACAAACTCTTGTATATATCTGCTGAAGAAACACCCCTGAATGGAATCAAAGGTTGTGTAGTAAAAGGCTGCAGGAAAATCTGTAAAGAAAGAAGGTGAACACATCAGTGAATTTTGAAATGAAACTGAAAATGGAAGTCCTGTTACTTATGTAATTTCAGTATTTCACATAATGTATGTGAGACTCAGCAGCCTGCAGGTTGTCATGGGTAAAGAATCAGGCATAAAAAGTGATGTTTAGCAATAATAATACTTTGAGAGCACCACAACGACTGACTGATAACAAACAGAGAAAGGGCTTAGTTTGCAGTGATGGAGTGATGAAAATCATCAACATATGCTTATTTATGGGTGGAATATGGTATTAGCCTCAGAGGCCTACAGACCAAAGCAGGTTGAGAAACCGGACATGTTCTGTTGTTCTGTTGCATGAAGGATCTGCCAAGGTGACCAGCAGCTAAAAATAAGCAGATTTAGATTGCAATTGAGAGATATTCTTCTCATTTGCTTACAGTTAAGCACAAGCAGAAAGTTGAGGGGCAAATCTTGAAATTACGTTTCCTGAATTACGTTTCTGGATCATCTATGTAAAAATCATGAGACATATGTGTACATTTTCAAACATACACAATCTGATGGTTGACCTTTAATTTGGAACTTTGTGGTATATTGTCATTTATCACATGGAAGTGTCTGAAACTCAGAAAATAATAAAGTGGTTGAATCAATTTCATGAAATTAATTTAGCTTTATGCATATGGTTTCGAGCTCAGTAGATTATTCTCTGGATTTAGAGTAATTCATTAAATTCTGTAATATTTTTACAGATTACTTGTTCAAATTTCAACAGTAATATCATCTGTAAAAAGGAAGAAACCATGAGAAAATATAAACCAAGCAGGAGAACCCACCTGCATAGAACTGGCATATTATTGTAATATAAAATTTGCTAATTCATTATAAATGTCATTTCTAAATTCATTTAGTAATTTATAATTAATTTGTACTGTAGTGTTTTATTTGTAGTAGAAATACTTAAAGAGTTAAAAATGTTTTACAATCTGTTTTCCCTTGTTGTTTTTGCCTTGCAGTGAGTATTAGTTTATGAATGTTATTTGTTCAGTGTCCCTTTAATCGGGGTACATTTCCCCCAGGGGAAAAAAAAGGTTGGGCACTTGCGCTCGAGGCTGTCATCTGTGGGTGTGCACCGAGTGCACAGGTGCTGCTGTTACTGCTGTTTTGCTGGTACTTCTAATAAAGAAGGTAAGTTGTAACCCGTGTTTATTTTATGTCATTCACGCCTATGGAGACTGGAGTGTTCACCGATGCAGAGTCAAAAAATAAGGGTTATATTATCAATCCTAGCCAGTACCAATGCCTTTATAAAAGCAATATATTATTGTGGTGAATCAAAATGTAGCTTGACCACTTGTCTAAGTTGACAACTCTGGAGAAAAGCATGGTGACATACATGTGTGACTGCAAGAGAGCTTATACATGCTCTGAGTGAGTATGTTTAACTCCTTTATAATGAGGATTACTCATTGCATGGTGTCATTATAATGAGAAAAAAAAGACAATTATTTAGAGCTTCATACTTGCTTGTCAGAATCACGTCACTTTGTCATTCATGTTTTTAGTGGTGACTGGATCCAAACACTCATATTCCGTGCTTGTGTTTTCATGTTTGGAGCATGGTTTCTGGGTCCTGATTTAGCCTAGTTCGGTTTCTATTCTGGGTTGGGATCCAGACACTCATGCTCCATGTCTCATTTTTTGTAAGCACATGGCTTTGGGTTCAGTCCTCTTGCTATGCACTCTTCTGTCAGTCTTGTGTGTTGCACTCGTGTCTGTTTTAGTTTTGTGTGAACAAAAATGTAGAAGGGATAAATTGCAGGTATCCTATGAGATTTTTAAAGATTGTTTATCCAAGTACCAAGAATCTGTGAAATTATCTAGATCTAACTATTTTTCATTACACAATTTTCATTTACTGCTTTATTAAGTTGTTTGAGATCAACACAAATTCGAATCTGCCCCGTCTTCTTTGGAACGGCCACCATAGGAGTGCACCACTCTGTAGGCTCAGTAATTTTATCATTACACGAAAGTATCATTACACATTGTATCATTACACAAAATTCTCAAAACCCTCAGGTGTTTTTTAACACCATTAATTATGTTTTGACCGATGGACACAGTTGGGCTCCATCAATCATTAGAGACTTGTGAAAAGTTTCTTCACTTTTTTTACAGCTAAAATAATTGGAATAGAATCTGCGATTATATCTCGTAATCTGGTCACAATCTGTATACCAACTGTAGCTGGGACCTTTGAGGAGTTTGAACCGGACTCACTGTCCTGTATTGTAGACATTTTGGGTGTGTTGAAAGCCACTTCTTCTTCAAGAGATGTGATCCCTACCAAACTGTTTATTGAGTTGATGGGTACTATTGGCCCAAGTATATAATCTATCATAAATTGTAGTCTAATGAATGGTGATGTCACCGTTAAGCTTTAAGCATATGGTGGTTCAGCGCCTGCTTAAAAAGTCAAATTTTGACCCCTTAAATTTAAATAATTTTCAGCCTATTTCGCAGTTGCCGTTCTTTTCTAAAATTCTGGAAAGGATAGTTTTAAAGCAGTTAAATCAGTTTTAAAATGCAGAATAAATTACCTGACAAATTTCAGAGCAAGTCACAGCAAAGAATCAGCCCTTATTAGGGATTTAAATGATATTTTTATAGTTCTTGATTCTGGAAAAAGCATGGGCTTAGTTCTATTAGACCTTAGTGCTACATTTGACACTATTGATCACACCATTTTGATCGAGCTCATTAGACAATGTGTCGGTATTCAAGGAAAAGCGTTAAAAGGGTTTACGTCTTATTTGCAGCATAGAACATTTTCAGTTAAGGTGGGAAATCTATAATCATCCTCTGCCAGGTTTTATATGGGATCCCACAAGGTTCGGTTTGAGGACCGCTATTGTTTTCTTTGTACATGAAACCACTCGGAGCAATTTTCAGAAAGCACAGCATTTCATATCACTCTTATGCCGATGATATGCTAATGTATCTACCACTTAAGGTAGGTGATAAAATGTCTGATGGGATGTCTAGATTATGTTAAATGCTGGATGAGCAGCAATTTTCTAAAGCTTAATGATAAGAAAACTGAAATTATAATTTTTGCCGGCAGTGGCTGTGCTGAAACATATAAAGATAGTTTTGTGCCCTTATCTTCTTATGTGAGGAACCAAGTGAGAAATCTGGGTATTACCTGGAGTGCCTTTCCCAAAAGCATCGTTAGCCAACTATAGTTGCAAGTTCCATCGTTTCCAACATAGTTCAATGATTTTGTGTTTCCCGAACCGTAGTTTCAACGAAAATTCACAAACAGCATTGCAAAGTTGTGTGGTTGGAACTAAAGCTCTCCAACTGTGGTATTACATATAAATCTTTAATACCGTCAAGACTTTGACAACGCTTACATGCATTAAGAAAACTGTTTATTCCAGGGTTTTGCAGAAAAACACTGTTCAGAAACATCATGTAAACACAATTGCAGCCATTTAAGGGATTAAAGGTTGTTAAGAGAAAGTGCTTTACCACACTTGGTTTCTGTCACAGAATGCGGCTTTTGTGTGTTTATGTGAACACATATGTGGAGTTTATATGTTTTTGAAGAGTGCACATGTGCGTATGTGCTCAAGTGCATCGGGGAACCCTGAAGTTTGTTATAGAGGGAAACCCATCTATTGCAGCGTATGTATCTACACAGTGCATGCAGCTTTCCTGTCTTCAGCAGCTTTCTCGCAATATACAACTTTCTATTGAACATTTAAATGAGCTTTGCATAATGTCATTAAGGACAGCTCTATGTTGTTGAACCAGAATGGTTCTAACGATGAATGTGTGACATAGTTACTACGGTTTCAGGAAACAGTCGTGACTAGCTAGTTAATTTCTCCAACAATTCATCATACTCTGAGTGAAGCAGTGAGTTCCATTGTTGAATGAGAAACACACACCAGAATGGAGGAAACAGCTTCTTTTTTATGCTTATGCTTTTATGCTTATGATTTGCAGTCTTAGATGAACAAGCTCCTCCTAAACCTACGTTTGCAACTTCATTTATATTAAGACTTCAAGTAAAAGCAATGGAATCTGACTTTATGTACAAAGGAGTTGTAAGGTTTATGTGACAAATATGCTTCCATTTGATTAGTGACCAAAAATTTTTGTCAAAACATTTGTTTGATTAAAACTTTTCAAGCTCACTGGACCCTAGGTTAATTAAATTTATCTCCCTAATGAAATACTCTTTTGACATCCCATCAATTCAGGGGGAAAAAAACTCTAAATGAGCAGCACATGAAAGGGAGAATCAACTAAATTGGTTTTGTGAGGTCAGGTGCAATTGGTGCAGCACTCTCACTGAACTGGAGATGAGACTCTCCAATTGATGAGGCAGTGGTACATCAAAGCAGACCCCCATTACTCTAAGGTTTTGTTGTGTGTAGTCCTCAGGCAGAGTCTTTTAAGTGATGATGGAACAGAAGGATTCCCAGAACAGGTTCCTGAATCTTCCTTGGTGTCTCTGTATATCTTCGAGATTGCTCAGCCCCCCTGAAGGCAGAACTGGAGAGGGAATCAAGATAGTAAAAATAGCACAGAGCAGATGCTCTGTTGTCTTAAAAGCCATTATCAGTCAGCAGAGAAGTGCTGCTCTGGTATGCACACCAACACTTACACCCAGGTGAGGTGAGACAGAGAGTGAGTGAGTGAGTGAGTGAGTGAGTGAGTGAGTGAGTGAGTGAGTGAGTGAGTGAGTGAGTGAGTGAGTAAGAGTGAGTGAGAGAGAGAGAGAGAGAGAGAGAGAGAGAGCGCAGGACAAGAAAAAGAAGAAGCAAGCAAATTAATATTGTACTGCTGGTATGAAACATCTGCTAAATAATGCATACAACTTGGTGATGTTTTCAGTTTATCAGTTCTTCTAAAGATAACATTTCGCTCATTCCTGTCATAATGTAGGTGATTTTTGGGAATTCAAGACCCTTTTTAGGGGGGATTTAGCCTTCCAGTTTTTCCTTTCAGCCCCAGTAAAAAGTATGAAATTATAGCTGCGTCCCAAATTGCATACTGAACAATTCAACAAGAAGAAGACATAAACATTTTAAAAAGTGAAATTTTAAAGTGAAAATGATAACCACCAAAACTTCTGTGAAGACAACACCCTATACACACTATGTAGAGGTTGACCGATATTTGATTTTGCCAATACCCATAACTAAGCTGGTGGAAAAGACCAGTAAGAATATATATACACTACCGTTCAAAAGTTTGGGGTCACATTGAAATGTCCTTATTTTTGAAGGAAAAGCACTGTACTTTTCAATGAAGACAACTTTAAACTAGTCTTAACTTTGAAGAAATACACTCTATACATTGCTAATGTGGTAAATGACTATTCTAGCTGCAAATGTCTGGTTTTTGGTGCAATATGTACATAGGTGTATAGAGGCCCATTTCCAGCAACTATCACTCCAGTGTTCTAATGGTACAATGTGTTTGCTCATTGGCTCAGAAGGCTAATTGATGATTAGAAAACCCTTGTGCAATCATGTTCACACATCTGAAAACAGTTTAGGTCGTTACAGAAGCTACAAAACTGACCTTCCTTTGAGCAGATTGAGTTTCTGGAGCATCACATTTGTGGGGTCAATTAAACGCTCAAAATGGCCAGAAAAAGAGAACTTTCATCTGAAACTCGACAGTCTATTCTTGTCCTTAGAAATGAAGGCTATTCCATGCGAGACATTGCTAAGAAATTGAAGATTTCCTACAACGGTGTGTACTACTCCCTTCAGAGGACAGCACAAACAGGCTCTAACCAGAGTAGAAAAAGAAGTGGGAGGCCGCGTTGCACAACTGAGCAAGAAGATAAGTACATTAGAGTCTCTAGTTTGAGAAACAGACGCCTCACAGGTCCCCAACTGGCATCTTCATTAAATAGTACCCGCAAAACACCAGTGTCAACATGTACAGTGAAGAGGCGGCTGCGGGATTCTGGGCTTCAGGGCAGAGTGGCAAAGAAAAAGCCATATCTGAGACTGGCCAATAAAAGAAAAAGATTAAGATGGGCAAAAGAACACAGACATTGGACAGAGGAAGACTGGAAAAAAGTGTTGTGGACAGATGAATCCAAGTAATGAGGTGTTTGGATCACAAAGAAGAACGTTTGTGAGACGCAGAACAAATGAAAAGATGCTGGAAGAATGCCTGACGCCATCTGTTAAGCATGGTGGAGGTAATATAATGGTCTGGGGTTGCTTTGGTGCTGGTAAGGTGGGAGATTTGTACAGGGTAAAAGGGATTCTGAATAAGGAAGGCTATCACTCCATTTTGCAACGCCATGCCATACCCAGTGGACAGCGCTTGATTGGAGCCAATTTCATCCTACAACAGGACAATGACCCTAAACACACCTCCAAATTGTGCAAGAACTATTTAGAGCAGAAGCAGGCAGCTGGTATTCTATCGGTAATGGAGTGGCCAGCGCAGTCACCAGATCTGAACCCCATTGAGCTGTTGTGGGAGCAGCTTGACCGTATGGTACGCAAGAAGTGCCCATCCAACCAATCCAACTTGTGGGAGCTGCTTCTGGAAGCGTGGGGTGCAATTTCTCCAGATTACCTCAACAAATTAACAGCTAGAATGCCAAAGGTCTGCAATGCTGTAATTGCTGCAAATGGAGGATTCTTTGACGAAAGCAAAGTTTGATGTAAAAAAAATCTTATTTCAAATACAAATCATTATTTCTAACCTTGTCAATGTCTTGACTCTATTTTCTATTCATTTCACAACGTATGGTGGTGAATAAGTGTGACTTTTCAGGAAAACACAAAATTGTTTGGGTGACCCCAAACTTTTGAACGGTAGTGTATATATATTCAAGAGTTCAAGAATATAGTTCAAGAAGAATAGTTCAATAAGAATAGTTCAAGATGGCGCCGAGTATGGCTGCTGCATCGCGAGCTCCGTCAAAACACTGCAGTTTATTGTTTGTTTTGTTTACAGTTCTGTGTTTTTTTGTCTTGGATGTTGTCTGCCTTATTGTGTACGACAGACAAACGCCTTTGGACATTGGTTCGGCAATCACACACCGAAAACCGGACTTCACATTCCTCAATGCCGACCCGCGGTTTACAAACACGCCAGCGGAGCCCTTTGTTTGGGCTGCCCGGCCGCGGAAACGCAGAAGGAAAAGAGGAAAAAGAGCCGGCGTTCTCATCAGATTAAGACGTCGCGCAAATCGCCCCCCGCTACCCAGTATACTACTGGCAAATGTTCAGTCTCTGGACAACAAGCTCTGCAAGCTGAGAGCGCGGATCTCCTTCCAACGAGAGACGAGAGAATGCTGCGTTATCTGTCTTACGGAAACCTGGATGTCCGCGGAGATTCCAGACTCGGCCATCGAACCCACGGGTTTCTCCGTGCACCGAGCGGACAGAGCGAAAGACCTCTCAGGTAAAAGCAGAGGTGGAGGTGTATGTTTTATGATCAACAAATCATGGTGTGATCAGAGGAATGTACATTTTATCAGGTCTTTCTGCTCTCCTGATTTGGAATTTCTCATGCTTCTGTGTCGACCATTCTGGCTACCGAGGGAATTCCCAGCGGTCATTATCACTGCTGTGTACATCCCCCCACAAGCCGACACAGACCGGGCACTTAGGAAACTGTATGGCAGTATAAGTGAGCAGGAAACCGCGCACCCTGAGGCTGCGTTCATTGTTGCCGGGGACTTCAACAAAGCCAACTTCAAAACAATAGCACCAAAATACCACCAACATCACGCGGACTGGGAGATGTTCCGGTCTGCCTCCGATGACGACATCGAGGTTTACGCTGATAGCGTAACGTGTTTCATCAGGAAGTGCGTAGAGGACGTTGTTCCGACGAAAACTATATGGATCTACCCCAACCAGAAACCCTGGGTTAACGGCGATGTTCGCACGGCACTTACTGCGCGGACCACCGCTTTTAATTCCGGGAACGCGGAGGAGCGTAAACAAGCCAGTTATGCCCTCCGTAACTCCATCAGTGCAGCCAAACGCCAGTACAGGCACAAAATTGAAGGACAGTTCAACACCACTGACTCCAGAAGTATGTGGCAGGGAATTAACACCATCACGGACTATAAACGGAATAAAAACTCTGCCACGAACACCGTTGCCTCTCTCCCGGACGAGCTTAATACTTTTTATGCTCGTTTCGAGGATAACAACAACACCGCCCTCGCGGAGAGAGCACTCGCGGCCGATACTACAGATGATGGTTCACTCTCCGTCTCTGTTGCGGATGTAACCCGATCCTTTCGACGGGTGAACATTCGCAAAGCCGCGGGTCCAGACAGCATTCCGGGCCGCGTCATCAGAGCATGTGCGAACCAACTGGCTGGTGTTTTTACGGACATTTTCAACCTGTCCCTCTCCCTGTCTGTAGTCCCCACATGCTTCAAAACATCAACCATTGTGCCTGTACCGAAGCAAGCCAAAATCACTTGCTTAAATGACTGGCGTCCTGTTGCCCTCACCCCCATCATCAGCAAATGCTTTGAGAGGTTGATCAGAGATCACATCTGCTCTGTTCTGCCCACCTCTTTGGACCCATTGCAGTTTGCCTACCGTAACAACCGCTCCACTGATGATGCTATTGCATCTACAATACACACTGCTCTATCCCACCTGGAAAAAAGGAACACGTATGTGAGAATGCTGTTTGTAGACTACAGCTCAGCATTTAACACCATAATGCCCTCAAAGCTTGATGTGAAACTCCGGGCTCTGGGCTTAAACAGCTCGCTGTGCAGCTGGATCCTGGATTTCCTGTCAGGCAGACGTCAGGTGGTTAGAATGGGCAGCAACATCTCCTCATCACTGACCCTCAACACTGGAGCCCCGCAGGGCTGTGTTCTCAGCCCACTCCTGTATTCCCTTTACACACATGACTGTGTGGCGACACATAGCTCCAATGCCATCATTAAGTTTGCTGACGATACGACGGTTGTAGGTCTGATCACTGACAATGATGAAACAGCCTACAGAGAGGAGGTGCACACTCTGACACGCTGGTGTCAGGAGCACAACCTCTCCCTCAATGTCAGTAAAATCAAGGAGCTTGTGGTGGACTTCAGGAAGAAAGACAGAGAACACAGCCCCATCACCATTAATGGAGCACCGGTGGAGAGAGTCAGCAGCTTCAAGTTCCTCGGTGTCCACATTACTGAGGAACTCACATGGTCCGTCCACACTGAGGCCGTTGTGAAGAAGGCTCACCAGCGCCTCTTCTTCCTGAGACGGCTGAGGAAGTTTGGAATGAACCAACACATCCTCACACGGTTCTACACTAGTACTGTTGAGAGCATCCTGACTGGCTGCATCACCGCCTGGTACGGCAATAGCACCGCCCACAACCGCAAAGACCTGCAAAGGGTGGTGCGAACGGCCAGAAACATCATCGGAGGTGAGCTTCCCTCCCTCCAGGATATATATAACAGATGGTGTGTGAATAAAGCTCGGAGGATTATCAAAGACTCCAGCCACCCGAGTCATGGGCTGCTCTCACTGCCTCCATCAGGCAGGCGGTATCGCAGCATCAGGACCCGCACCAGCCGACAACATGACAGCTTCTTCCCACAAGAAATAAGACTTTTGAACACATGATCTCTCACAATCTACAATCAGCACTGCACTTTATTAATCCTCATTCTGTCAATATATTCTCGCTCCCAATTCAGTTAGTGTATATATATATATATATATATATATATATATATATATATATATATATATATTTATACCCTTATCTAGTGTATGTGTATGCTACATTGTGTGTATTGTGTACATTTGATATGTAAATTGTTGTGTAGGTATGTGTACATTTGTTATGTAAATTGTGTTGTGTAAATGTTGTTATTGTAAAGTGGTTTATGTCTCGTCACTGTCATTACTGCAATGTTGCTCGGAACTGCACACAAGAATTTCACCTGCTGTTGCACTCGTGTACACAGTAGTGTGACAATAAAGTGATTTGATTTGATTTGATTTGATTTTGATATATATATACATTTCTCAGTCGTTTCCAAGTCTTTACTGAATCAACGTTAGGAATGCACAGGAGTCAGGAGTTGGCAAACCTGACATCCTGTTATTGAATTGAGATGGGAGGTGTACTATTTAGAGTTACTTTGAATTACAAAAAGCACTCAAACATTTTAAGTTTGCAATTCACAAGAAGAATCTGCTGACGTGGACCATGCCTTGCAAAAAGAGATCTCAGAAGGCCCATAATCAAGAATTGTTGCTTTGTATAAAGCTGGCAAGGGTTACTAAGTTATCTTGATGAGCTTAGGTATTCATCTAACAAACTGTCTATAAATGGAGACTATGTATTACTGTCAGTACTGGTTGTGTCCCCATTGTTGTCTAGGTGTATGAGGGGACAGATACATTAAAATAAATTTGTGGGTACATTTCAAAGAGTGAATTGGTTGGTGTGCTGGTGTGAAAAGCATCAACAAAGGCAACTGTACAGTGAACTAATATGGTTTTTATCATATACATTTATTTTAAAGGTGTAATTAAAGTTATAATTGGTAGCATTTGTCATGTGATGAGTAAGTAACCCTATGGGGGGAGCTGTTGTGCTCAACTATTGGTAAAAAGATGCGCTAGATGTTAAATTGCAGAGTTACTTGTTACCTCAGACACTGAACGAAACATAGTCCTGTCCTTTGAACATCACATGGTGTCAGAAGTAGATCAGTCGGAAAACTACGGCAAAGTTCCATCCTCCGGAATATTTTGATTTTAGCCACCCTGCACGTTGGCCAGAATGGCGGCAGAGGTTTCACCGCTACAGAATAGCCACCAAGCTCAATAAAGAAGAGGCTGAGGTCAGGTCTGTACATTGCTTTATTCATTGGGAAAGGAAACGGAACAAGTGTATCAAACATTCACATTCGTAAATGAAGAAAGGGAGGACTATGATACGGTAATCAGAAAGCTCGACAACTACTTTGTACCAAAAGTTAATGTCATCCACGAGCGTGCACGATTTCACATGAGAGTCCGAAATCCTGGCGAAATGGCAGAGTAATATATTCGCAGTCTCCACAAGCTAGTGAACACATGTGACTTTGGTGCCACTAAGGATGAAAATATCCGTGACAGGCTCGTGATAGGGATTCTGGACAGAAAAGCTCCAATTAATTTCTGATTTGACTCTCAATAACGGCATAGAGATTGTGAGGCAATCTGAACAAGTCTGAGGACATGTCAGTGAACAGGCTGCTAACGTTAGTGCACAGATCAGTGAAGTGGCTGGCTCTTGGTGGAAAACTCCTTATAATGAAAGAGGGAAACAGTACCGTGCCACAAAACGAAGCCAATCTGAGCAAACCTTTGAGTGGAAGTGTAAAATGTGTGGAAGGAATCATGGAAAAGGGAAAATGTGTCCAGCTAAAGGTGCTGAATGTCGCAAATGCAGACAGAAGGGTCACTTTGCTGCAGTTTGCAGAACTCGAGAAGTCCATGATGTTAGCAAACCACCGGAGGGCAGCATTGCAACACTTCCTAGGTGAGCTAACTCAAATTAATGATAAAAGTGGTGCATGGATAGTCACACTTTCGATTAAAGGCACAGACATAGACTTTAAAATCGATACTGGCACAGACATCAGCATTATTTCTGACAAAACCTTTTTAATTTTGAAGTATAAGCCACAACTCAACATTGTCAGTGTGAAACTTGAGAGCCTGGGAGGTACGTTGAACTGCAAAGGAGAGTTTACAGCCATGACTACCTACAAGGATAGGCAGTACAAATTTACTGTATTTGTGGTGGCTGGTCCCATTGTAAATAATCTCCTTGGACACAATGCAGCTATAGAAATGGGTTTAGTCAAGAGGCTAGAAGAGCTTCAACCCACTATTTCATCTGAACTGGGTCTGGTAAAGACTTAACTTATAAAAATCTGCCTGAAAGATGATGCTGTACCATACAGTGTGCCCACTACAAGACGGGTGTCCGTGCCTTTGCTTCAAAAGGTTAAATCGGAATTAGAGAGGATGGTACAATGTGACGTTATAGACGAGATTACTGAGCCTACAGAGTGGTGCGCTCCTATGGTGGCCGTTCCAAAGAAGACGGGGCATATTTTAATTTGTGTTGATCACAAACAACTTAATAAAGCAGTAAAGTGGGAGAAATATGTGCTACCAACAATCGATGATATTCTTCCAAAACTAGCACATGCTCAGGTTTTCTTACTTCTTGATGCAGCTAGTGGCTTCTGGCTGTTGCCACTAGACAAAGACTGTGCTAAATTAACAACATTCATAACTCCTTTTGGAAGATATTTCTTACGCAGGCCACCCTTCGGTATCACCAGTGTGCCTGAAATTTTCCTGCGGGAATCCTCAAAGACTTGGACGGAGTTGCAGTCTTCATGGATGACATCTTGGTATTTAGCAATACCCCTGAGGAACATGAGCAGAACTTACAGAGAGCTCTGGAAGCCATTAACCGGGTCTGGTCTCCAGCTAAACACAGAGAAATGTCTGCTGCACCAGAGTGAACTCAGGTACTTAGGACATGTCATAGATAAAGACGGCATTATGGCCAGACATAGCCAAGGTTGAGGCCAATACTCAGCTTGAAAAGCCATGTAATATCTCAGACCTAAGAACAATGCTAGGAATGATTCATTACTTAGGCAGGTATGTCCCTCACCTCTCAATGGTAACTAGACCACTCAACAAGTTGCTGAAAAGAGACACAATCTGGTGCTGGGGTGCTGCGCAAGATGAGGCATTCAGAAACGTGAAGTGTTTAATCACAGAGGCTCCTTTCTTAACATTTTATGATGTTACAAAGCCCACAGTAGTCAGTGCGGATGCTAGCAGTTATGGCCTGGTGGGGGTTTTGCTGCAGAACCATGACGGACAGCTGAAACCAGTGGCCTACTGCTCAAGGTTGCTGACCGATGCTGAGAAAAGATACATGCAGATTGAAAAGGAGTGCCTGGCATCTGTGTGTGCCTGTGAGAAATTTTCAAGATATTTGTATGGACTGGAAAGTTTTAACCTACAAACTGATCACAAATCACTCATTCCATTAATCAATGCCAAAGACCTTGATTCAGTTACGCTGAGATGCCAAAGACTTCTGCTACGCATGATTCGCTACAATCCAGTTGCACAGTATGTACCCGTTAAACAGCTGGTAGTTGCTGACACGCTTTCAAGGCACCCTCAGACAGCTATTTCATCTGATGTTTTTGAATTAGTGCAGGAAGTAGAAGCTTTTGAGGAAGCAGTCAAAGGTGCGTGGCCGATTTCTGCAACAAAGCTGGAATCTGTGAAAGGACATACAGAGTTAGACCCTGAACTACAGATGGTGAATGTCGGCTGGCCCAGGTATGCATCTGATGTCTCCAATGCTGTGAAATAATTTTTCAGTGCACGTCATCACAGCAGCGGGCTGGGCAACACCCAATAACTTCACAAGATTTTACAATCTCCAGGTTGAGCCGGTTTCGTCCCGTGTTCTTTCAGGTACGAACAGATAGAGTAATATGCAACAGCTGGCTGGGTGTATCGCTTGCGTATAGCGCCTTTCCCCTCCCCTGAGGCGAAAACGTGCGCTTTTACCCCCAGTCAAGTTCACGAAGTTGTGGACTCTGGATATCCTTCCTCCCTAGCCCTATAGTTCCCAAACTCGGCGGAGGAGTTCGCTGCCAGCCCCGCTACAGGGTTTAATATGCCCTGTACTGGGATAGGTGCTCCACAAGTGCTGATTACTCCGGTAACCCCTGTGATATATATTCCACGGTACGGTTTCCCTGTCAGCAGACTGTGGGGCCTTTTCCCCCAGAAAGAATAGGAAAGGAAAAGAACACCTTCCTCGATGCATATGATAGCGTTAAATGGCCCCAGCCTAATCTAATACTCTGTGGAGATAAAACATAGAGAGAAAAGGCTGCAGCTGGCATGGCGTGCTCCCATGCTAGTTACGTCACTTCCCCCCCTCAGGGATGTGGGGAACTACATGACATCTTTTGGGGTGTTGGGGAGGTTACGTGCAGTCTGATGCACCTGCTTTTATGCACGCAGCAGCCTACTTGCACCTGCATCATCAGTTCAGGTAACGCGGTTCAGCTGTTGTGGTGTTTTTCTATAGGGACTCCTAGTGTCACTACATTGACACAACGTCAAGTGAGTGACAGAAGGGGAACTTCTTGGTTACTGTCGTAACCTTCATTGCCTGATGGAGGGAACAAGACATTGTGTCCCTCTTGCCACAACACTGTACTAGCCGCTGAAATAGCCGGACCTTGTCTCGGCTCCTCAGCACAAAACCAGAATGGAATCGCATTCCAACTCCTTTTATACCCGTATGTCCGGGGGAGTGGCATTGCAAATTCCACTCACCAATTCTCATTGATTTTTGTCAAAGAATGGGAGGTGTTTGGGGCTCTCAAGAGCAACCCCTAGTGTCACTACATCAACACAATATTTAGTTCCCTCCATCAGGGAACGGAGGTTATGACAGTAACAGTGGTGGCTTAGCGGTTAAGGCTCTGGGTTACTGACCAGAAGGTCGGGGATACAAGCCCCAACACTGCCAAGACACCACTGTTGGGCCCTTGAGCAAGGCCCTTTACCCTATCTGCTCCAGGGTTGCTGTATCATGGCTGACCCTGCACTCTGACCCCAGCTTAGCTGGGATATGTGAAAAAAATAATTTCAACGTATATATGCAAAAAAAATATGTATAATGTGTGACAATAGATCAAAAATTATTATTAACCAAGACATTTCTAAACATCACAGATATCTACATGTTGTAAATTGTATGTCACATTACTTTCTTACCTGTCCTCGTTTACCTCAGTTACAGATGCAAACTCAGAAAAAGAATAACCAAAAAACATGGAACTATGTAAATAGGAACAACACACAGTTAAACCAGAGTGACAACATATACCGAAATACCAACAGTAAACAGAAGCAAACAAATGCGGAATTTTTTAGCGTAAGTCAACACCACTCTCTTCTCTCTTCCCGGTCACAATTGAAATCCGTCCGGATATGCTAGGAGAGTGATGTTGTCAGAGAGGAAAATGATGATGGGGGTGGTTCCTTAGTAGTGAGAGTGAGATTGCAGTAAGACAAGAGAGAGTACATATTAACACAGTCAAACACACAACAGAATGTAACACTACCCTCTCTAGAAGTGGCTGTCCAGCCAAGGTGACTCAAAGGGCACACTGCAGAATGCTCAATGAGGTAAAATGAGCCCTAGACTGACAGCTAAAGACATGAAGGTATCATTGGAACTGGTTAACATCTCTGTTCATGAGTCTACTATATGATTCTACTAAAACATTAAACTGGCATGGTGTCCATTTCAGGACACCACGAAGGAAGCTGCTGCTTTACAACAAATACACTGCTGCACACCTGAAGTTTGCCAAAGACCACCTTGACAATTCACAAAACTTCTGGGAAAATATTTTGTGGACTGAAGGTTGTTGTTTGGGAAGAACACATATGGTGTAAAAAGGGCACCGCATACCAATATAAAAACATCTTCCCAACGGTGAATTATGGTTCAGGGAGCATTCGATTTACATCACAGTGTTTATCAAGATATTCTACAGGATAATGTCAGCATGACTGTACACTAGCTGAAGTTTAATAGAAGTTGGGTGATGCAGCAGGACAATGACCCTTAACATCAGTAATGGCCACAACAGAATGCCTTATAAAACAGAAAATCCATCTTTTGTAGTGCCTCAGTCAGAGCCCAGACCTTAAACTAGGAATGACCTCAAGAGAGTCGATCACACCAAACATCCTAAGAATATGGCTGAGCTGAAGCAGTTCTGTAAGGAAGAATGGTCCAAAATTCCTTCTGAACGTTGAGCAGGTCTAATCCTCATCTAGAGTAAATGCTTGGTTGATGTTATTGCTACCAAAGGAAGATCGGCCAGTTGTTAAATCCAAGGGTTCACTTATTTTGTACAGCACTGTGAATGTTTTATGAGATGTGTTTAATAAAGGCATGAAATATTGTAAATGTTTGTGTCTTGTTAGCTTAAGCACCACCATGTTTGTCTATACTTGAGACTTTGATGAAGATGAGATCACATTTTATGACTAATTAATGCAGAAAACCAGTTAATTCCAAAGGGTTTACAAACTTTTTGTTGCCACTGTATATCTTTTATCCTCACAAAGCTTTGACGTTTACATTCACTTAAGAAACTGCCATTCCTTGGCTTTTCTCTGTTGATGTTTTAAATCAGCTTCTTAATGTCAGTATCTGTGCATAGCATTGTCACTTGTCACAACAAATTCCATGTGGAACAGGCGATTGTTTTAATTTCACCTCTTGAGGCCACTGTTTGACTGTAGAACCAATGAGTCCAAGCTGTAGAATCCTGTAGAATAGAAAAAAAATATTTTAATAACTAATAAGCACTGATTTTTGTGGATAACCGGGAATTCCAAAAAACAACTATCAGCTCTGATCAGTTGAAAAAAAAATATATATATTGGTCAACCTCTAGTCTATATGTATATTATTTGAAATATAAATGTTAGTCTGAGGCTGGCTAATGAGCTAAAACTAGCTTCAACACATCACATGCACTTCCTTCAGCTGAAAAACAGTGAATGCTTCCATGTGAAAAATTGCCATAATAGTAAGGCAAAATGAAAATGGAATGAAGGTCATGGAGGATCATTAGAACTGATTTCTTAGAATAGGATTAATTTCTCAGAATAATAGTAAAAATGCTAATTATTATATATAAACATGTAATAGAAAACACATTAACATTTTAGCGGCATTAAAACCAAAGCACATGGGATAGCCCAAGGATTATTTAAACCATGGCACTCTATATGATGTAAAGCCGTTCCCACTATAAGTAATATAATTGAGAGTGGGAGATAGTGAACAAAAAGCAGAGCTTGAAGAGGAAGAAAGCCAATGCCATACTGGCTAAAAATGTCCACAGGGACAAACAGAACGCTATTGGTCCCTCATCTCAGATCCTGAGAGCAGCACACCTCTACAGCATCTACCATTTGGTGTCCTAAAACAGGCCAAGGGGTACCTTGCAATTCTGAAACAATACAGCTTTTTTCAGTGCCTGAATGGAAAGTGTTTCAAATGAGATTATATTCAGAACGTTTCCATAAACAATTACCTTTAAAGTAAATGAATGAACAAAACTTTGTGGTGATGACAATACCATTACTCTGTTACAATGAGAAGAAAATGCATTCGTTTCTGTTGTGGTTGGGCGCTAGACCACTATCCGTTGTCATTAAAAGGTTAATTTACCCAGAAATAAAAATGTTCTCATTTTCCAATAATCATTTTGGGGGAATTATTTCTGTAATTAAGTTAGAATTAAAAACCAAAAGCTGCTATCTAAAAGTCAAAAGCATGCAATCTATTCAGTGGTCTACGCAGGACCAGTAAAATTTTGCTGGTAAGAGTCAGCAAATACATAAATACAGACAAGCTAGTGAAAAATAATAAAATATATTGTAGTCAATATGCACATAGTCTTGCCAGTATCTAACCCTACATGTTAGTTCACTTCTAACAGTTGTAACAAAACCATCTAACATAATTCAGTAAAAAAGCAGTTTTCAGAAAGCAACCCATTCTAAATTAAACTATATACATTTAATTTGAATCTAGTAATCTACTCAATTATCCCTTAAATCTAGAGCCAGAAAAAAATTATTAACTGATCATCAACTTCCACTTTAACTGTTTTTTTAGAACACTTCACTTTGTATGATTAGATTTTTTTTATTATTATTATTTAGGTAGCTCTAGTACAGGTTAGACACAATTTTAACTTGCAAATGTTCATTTAAAAACAAATAACTTCACAGAAATTAAAAGAAGAGGAGAGGCATCGGTAAAAAAAGACTAACCAATATTTATTTTAATTTCTAATTTATTTTAATGTTTTTACATTTTATTTCTAAATTTCTTCTAGCACTCTGAAACAATTCAAACACTACTTGGACATCACTAAAACATATTGGCTACTTAAAGAAAAAAAGGAACTTTGAAATTTGTGAAACTTCCTGTTTCAATTGGAAAAATATCAACACCTGCACTCGTCCAGACACTTCATGGGGTCTTTAAACTGCCTGAGAGGATGCATTTAACTGTTAGTGTTTAATTAAACCTGGACCTGTTGGGTTCAATATGGTATTAAATGATCTTGCATTTGCAAGGATGACACATTCTGTAATTAAAAAAATGCTCTATATTTACTTTAGTTGCTGTATAGAAAAGAATGTAGACGGCGTGTTTTTCATCATTATCACTGAGGACATACATAAACAAAGAGCAAGCTTAATTATGACTTCATTATGGCTCTATGTCAGTGATTGGTTGAGAGGAATGTGATAAGCTGATCTGCTGCTGTTTCAATTTTCTTACCCAAGATGAACATTAGACATTACAACATGCTGAAATCACACTTTCCCCAATGGCCACCTTGAGATAAAAGACAAAAAGATTCCATTAAATCTAAGCACCTTTAGTGCCTGATGTCTTCACTGAATAGTGGATTGCCCATGTCACAGTGTCTTGAATTAAATGCACATTTGCTAAGCACAGACACACCAGACAATTCAATTTGACACTGCCTTTAGAGAAGAGCTGAGAGCTAATGACTTGCTCTGTCTTTAGTGCATGTCCCACCACTTCCAGATCAGCGCATTTACTGCAGTCAAACAGATGAGGTCATCACTTTCCACCCCCGTTGCCATGAAGAAAGAAATATGGGCTGGTAATGATATCCACTATTCAATCCGATCTGACATTTTTCCTGGCTCCAGAGTCTTACAGCTTTTCACTTAAGTGGAGTCGGGTCAAAGCTGTCTGCCAGGTATTATATATACACTGATGGCCAAAAGTTTGGAATAATGTACGGATTTTGCTGTTTTGGAAGGAAATTGGTGCTTTAATTCAACAAAGCGGCATTCAACTGATCACAAAGTATAGTCAGGTCATTGCTGATGTAAAAAACAGCACCATCACTATTTGGAAAAAAGTATTTTTTTTTTTATCAAAATCTAGACAGGCCCCATTTCCAGCAGCCATCACTCCTTACCTTATCCTTGCGTAATCACGATATTGCTAATTTGGGACAAGAAAATCTCTTGCCATTATATCAAACATAACTGAAAGCTATTTGGTTCATGAAATGAAGTTTAACATTGTCTCTGTGTTTGGTTTTGAGTTGCCACAATATGCAATAGACTGGCATGACATCAGTCTCTAGTTTGAGAAATAGACACCTAAGCTGACAGCTTCATTGAATTCTACCCACTCAACAGCAGTTTCATGTACAACGGTAAAGAGAAGACTCGGGGGTGCAGGCATTATGGGAAGAATTACAAAGATAAAGGCACTTTTGAAACAGAAAAACAAAAAGAAAAGGTTAGAGTGGGTAAAGAAACACAGATATTGGACAAAAGATAATTGGAAAAGAGTGTTATGGATCTTAACCCCACTGAGCTTTTTTTGGGATCAGCTGGACTGTAAGGTGCGTGAGTAGTGCCCGACAAGACAGCCACATCTATGGCAAGTGCTACAGGAAGTGTGGGGTGAAATGTCACAAGAGTAAATGAGCACATCTGGACAAACTGACAGCTAGAATGCCATGTATCTGCAAAGCTGATATTTATATAAAAACAGTATATTTATTTTAAGAGATAAACACATTATCCAATTTGACATTGGAATATTATGACATTTTATTCAGGTCTGTGTGATTTCTGAACACTGGGTGGAGTAGGGCAGAACATTTGCGATGTGTCTGTGGTCATTGCTGTGGCATACACACCACAAATACTAACAGTCACAAATACAGAGAATGCATAAAATTGCTAAGACTTGTTGGCAGAATATCAGGATGCATCGGATGGTGGGCAAGAACCCATTTAAAGTACCAAAAGACATAGTGGCACTATGGTGGCATTTATCGTTTTTTTCCCTCAACAGTTTACTGCTATAAGCTCAGAGGCACCTTACGGCTTGTGAGGGTTGTCACATTCTGCAAATTTGTATTTATATGGGCACAATTTTAATAATGTAACAAACACATTGAGGAATCGAGTGTTAACAAACTTTTTTCTTTCAACATGTCATAAGTCCTGATAAACCTCACTGGTGTGATGATAACAATGCTGTCACTGGTGTGTGCTAATGCCAGTAGTTCTCTCATATCAAAGTTCACAATACATGCATTCTTAGTCCTCTGTCCTTTTCAGTTCATTCTTCCAATGTAGCTTGGCTTGACTGATCTTCATAAGAACTCAAGTCTAATAATAATATTATAATATATAGACTGTAATTTCATTTCATTTATTCTTCACATTGTGTTGAACAATACTGAGCTGCTTTTCTCATAACTTCAGACAAGACATGTAAAATAAAGTCTGGCTTTATTGATATGAATCACATTGCAAATACAACATGGATGCAAGCATTTTAGATGTTGCCATCTATTTCTTCTAACTAAGACAGCTGACACATCAAGCTGTCTTTAAATACAAGTCAAAGAATACTATCTTGTAAATACATTTTTCACATTGTCTTTTGACACATTGTGTTCTTTTTTTTCTCTTTTTTTTTTTTTGCTGACAACTCTTGGATTGTTTTTCTTACAATCCATCCTACTATTTAAGAGTCACTTTATTAACACAAATTATAAAAGCCCAACACAAAATATACAGCAAAAAACTAAACATGGCAGGAAGAATAGCAAACCCATAGCTAATCTAATGACTTTTTCACATATAAGGTTCATATTACTGCAAAAAAATAAATAAAATAAACTTACAATCATGTAAATCTTAGTGCTAAAATAATGCCCATGCAAATCTTTGAGAATTTTAGAAACTACATACAATCACAATAACACACAGCAGTTCTTTATCAGAGTGCCCCCAACAGTCAATGCCTTCAGTTCTTTTAATTAATATTATATTGTCTTGATTGCTCTCAAAACAAAGTACATACAGAGATCCCAAAAATTTATTTGGACACTTAAACCAAAAAAGGATTATTATCTAATAATTTACTCACCCTTATGTCATCTCAAACTTGTATGACACTCTGCATATGCGTCAAGTGCTAGTAAGTGTATTCAAGCTTCAAATCAGGACTGTGCCTAGGAGACTGCAATGTCAAGATTTATTGTGAAAAAAGGAGTTCCATTTTGGGGTTTTTTTCTCACCCAAAACCAGTCATATTGCTTTAGAAAACATGGATTAAATCACTTGAGTATGGATTACCTTTAAGATGCCTTTGTGTCCTTTTTGGAGCTGGAAAGAGTTGAACCCAACTGACTTTGTATGGACCAAAACGCATTATATCTCCATCAAAATACCTTTGTTTGTGTTCCACAGAAGAAAGAAAGTCATATGAGTAAATGATGAGAGAATTATAATTTTGGGGAGAACTATTATTTTAAGTCATGCATGAATTTATTGGATTAAATCACAAAATATCAAATGATGCTAGAACTGAGCTATTTTTGGAATAACTTTTAACCAGCTGTTTTCAAGTCCATTTTTAGTGGATGCATGAAGTCAGTTCCCCTCAAGTTCTCACAGGTGTCCTAGCAGAGTAACCATAGGTGTACAGTTCATTACATTAAATAACTATCTATGGACATGTTGTACATATTTGACATTCCTAAATTGTAAAAAAAATTTTTACTTGTATAATTGGGAATTGTTCACCCAAAAGCTGAAAATTCTCTTATTATTCACCTACCCTGATCCCATCCCAGATGTGTATGACTGTCATTCTTCAGCAGAACACAAATTAAGATTTTTAGAAGAAGATAGAGCTCTGTCAGTTCCTTATAATGGAAGTAAAACGGGTGCCAACACATTGACGTACAAAAGTCACATTTTCGATAGGTTTATGTAAGAATCAATCGATAATTAAAATGTTTTTAACTTTATATCTGCGCTTCGATCCAGGGCTCTGATGCTGTTTGAAATGGCCAAGGTCTCGTGTGACATTTGTTCTTCTGTTGTAAATAAGCACCACTTAATTCTTGCGTGAATTCTCTGATGCGCTTACTTCGCGTTTTGCGTCAGCTGCTGGCAGGAAGCGTTGTAATTACTGATTTAATTTAAACTTTTTAGATTTGCTTCAGAAGAGATTCATTGATCGACTGGAGTCATGTTGATACTTTTATGCTGCCTAAATATGACTTTTGCACCGTCAAAGTTCTGACACCCGTGTATTACCATTATATGGACCTGACAGAGCTCTATCTTCTTCTAAATCTTAATTTGTGTTCTGCTGAACTATTCCTTTAATAATGAACAATATATCTATTGTTGTAGAATATTTAACCAAAAAAGCTTCTTTTTTGCTTATTTGCTTGAAAAGAGATTGTGCTGTGTTTATTTAGAAGAAATGCTATTTGGCTTGATATTTTGTAATATAAGTCAATAACATTTATACTGTTTTAAGTAGGGCTTATGTGTCTTAATACCTTTTGAGGTCACTGGGTAATTAATATATATCAATATATATATATATATATATATATATATATATATATATATATAATATCTTTCTTGCGTCACACTTCTTTACCCACTATTAACAGGGTGTTTTGAGTAATGTTCATACATAAAGCTGTACAAGTACTTTGTGATAAGAAAATCCAACACAATCATCTAAAGAAACTTGAACTAAGCATTCATAGTCTTAAAAAACAAGAAAAAAAGACCTGTTGGCAGCTGTTAATTATGTTGCCTTTAACTATTACTTTTGATACATTATTATGTATTTTATTGAACAATCATCAGGCAATACTCTATTTTTCAATAACAAATTCCATCAGTGCTACTGAAGATCTCAAACGGGGGGAGAATGTCACTTTGTGTGTGTTTAAAGCTCTTCAGAGCGAATGACATGGAACAAGGTGACATTATATAGAACCTGGTGCCCATTGTTCCATGCATAAAGAGCTCTGTCTCTGGGGTTATAATCCAGCATGGAGATATGGGAATACTTGTTCTGCAAGGGAATGTCAATGTACTCATATGTAGAGGAGTTGGTATGAAAAGCATAGTAGACCTTTGTTCCTCCTGAGTAGCCATTGGTGACATAAAGAGTTCCACAGATCATGAAGGCCTCGCCTGCACTCCTCTTTGGGTGGTTGGTGGTATAGCTCTTGATAACCTGAAGGGTTGATGGATTGAGCTTGCTGATGACGATGTTCCCCGCATTCTGATTGGTGGCATACACAGCCCAGAGCCCTCCTTCATCCACCATAAGATCAATGTCAGAGTGACCACCCCAGGAGTAGTGGTAGCGATTGTTGTATCCAGCATAATCCAGCTGACTCGATTTGCTGATGGTTGACGTCTTAAAGTCGAATTTGATGACGGTGTTGCTTTGGAATTTATTGAAGTAGATGGAGCCATTGTAGACAACCTGCCCTGTGCCCGACCAGGGGTGAGGAAGCCGATGTGAGGTGAAGTTGTCAGAGTACATGAAGTCAGCCATGGACTTGTATTCCCGGACAAAGCGGTTATTGTGATAGCCATCCATATACCACACCTGTTGGTGGGAAAATTAATTTGAATCAATGCATATTACTTGTAACAAAAACCAGGAACTATCTGAAAATTGGTGTGTCTGGGATATGATTCATGAATAGGGCTATCAACAGTGTTGAGAAACTACATTTACATTTTTCTGTTAAAAATCTGAACATATTGAATTATATTCACATTTAAAAAAAAATCACATTGATGTTGTCTCCTAAGTTGACAAGAGAGTGCAATGAATAAATATTAATCAAACAGCAGTGTGATGTTTATTGCAAAGTAAATACCTGGCTAAAGTGCATTCCATTTTAAACAATAGTGCATTAATATTTAAATCCAAAAATATTTGCCAGTACATACTTTCACGTACCGGCCCACTTTGAGAACTGGCTATAATGGCATGTATATGAGCCGTGTGCTGCAGCGACTATTCAAACAGGATGCTAGACAGAGCACAATAGAATGCAACAGATCGTGGGGCAACAGATCGTGGGGATGCGCATTTCGAAATGAAACTCCTTAAAATGCATTAGTTATGCGGTGAGACGCTGATAAGCGAGCAGGACACAGCAGCCAAATACCTCTACCTAAGTCATCGTCAGTGCTTGCGCACATCTAAAATTCAAATTAAACAACAGAATGTGCATTTTATCTTAAATTTGACAAATATTTAAATTTCAAATTCAGCCTTACTCATGAATATTAATAATGTGACATGACATTCTCCCATTAGTTCGACCTGACATGCTGATATGCTATGCAGAGGTTGGCACGGATTGCCACACATCACTCCAATTAATTTTTTTTTTAAATAAAATAAAATATTTTAAGTATTGTTATTATTATGCATTTTTATTTTGTTTAAAAACCATCTAAAAATCCAAGATAAATTAACTTCATAAATCATAAATAATACATAATAATAAGACTGGATTTCTGTAAATTACTATATATATATAATCTTATAATAAACCTATAAACAAAATACACTGATCTTTATGCTTCAAAACAAGAAAAGAAAATTGCTAATAGGCCAAGAAAATTCTACTTGATATAAAGTATATCTTAAAAGATATATATTTTCTAAATAATTCTTATAGTTTGCTTCTCAAGAAAATGTATCTTGTTTTAGGGATATTTTTACTGGAACACAAGATAAAAATACTGAAAACTATTTTTATAAAAAAAAAACTATTAAAATATGATGATTATATCCCAGTGCTCTTGGGAAAGATCCAAGATGGCGGCGCGGTAGCATGCAGTGGCCACTCCAGATCCAAAATGGTGCTATTTTTGTCACTTAGCCCGACATATACAGCACATGGACATCGGAGCAACCGGTGTTTGTGTCTACCATTGCCACACACTGTTAAAATATAAGCTTCATGCAACAACCAGACTGCATGATGATCTGCAGGAGTTGCTATGTGAACTCGGCTTGCTGCAGAGACTGGCCCTCCAGTCCTCGGTTTCGCCTGATGCCGGTGCCCGGAGGAGGGGATGTTGTAACTCTGTGCAAGGAAGCGAAGGGGCGGCAAGAGGGCGGGGGTCCATGCTAGGCTAAAAACAAACTCTAGCCGGCCAGCTCACCCATCTATCCTGCTCTCAAATGTTTGCCCCCTGGACTATATCCGACTCCAGCAGACTACGCAGCGTGAGCTTAGAGACTGCTGTGTCTTTGTTTTCATGGAGACGTGGCTCAGCGACAGAATTCCGGACGCCGCCATTCAGCTAGACGGGCTCGCCTCGTTTCGTGCCGACAAAAAGGCAGCACTGTGCGGTAAGACTCGCGGGGGTGGCTTGTGTGTTTACATCAACACGGAATGGTGCAATAACTCTATGCTAGTCTCTTGTAACTGCTCATCACTGGTGGCGCTTGTGACTGTTAGATGCAGACCTATTTATTTACAATGGGAATTCACCACTGTTATTATTACCGGAGTTACATTCCCCCCAGCACTAACGCTAAGGAAGTGCTCTGTGAACTGTATGGGGCTAAGATCGAACTGCAGAATGCTCACCCTGACGGACTGTTTATTGTCGCATGAGATTTCAACCATGCGAATCTCAAAACAGTGCTCCATAAATTCCATTATTATGTGGACTTTGCAACGAGAGGGGCGTACACGCTTGATCTTGTTTACACAAACATCCCAGGCGTGTACAGGGATGGAGCCCCGCCCCCACCTTGGCTACTCAGACCACATCTCTGTTATGCTAATTCCAGCCTACAGACCACTTGTAAGATGCACAAAACTGCTCCAGAAGGGACTTCCGGTATGGCGCAGAGCTCAACAGCCGCATCTCTTTTCGCTCCAATACAAACCTGAAAATAACCCTGCAAAAGTTAACTTTTGAGTTTAAAATGCCAGGTAGGGTGAGTTTATGTTAGCAGCTCCCCTCACTCAGAATGCCGTCCAAAAACACCCTCCAAAGAAGGACAGATTCTGTAATTGAAAATCTAGAGTCGGAGGAAGACATCTCGCTAGCTAAAAGGGCTATACAGGCTAATACTCGCGGGGAAGAAGGAACTGAGGCGATGAAATCAGGCAGCGGCGTTGGCTCGGAGGATATCCTTAAGGCCATCAAAGACATGAATGCAGAATTTTCGGCTAAGTTCGAAAGCGTACTACTGGCTGTAAACAGTGTAAAGGAGGAAATAAAAGAATGTACGGGACAAATATCGCAGGTGGAGACATGCATTTCTGGAGCTGAAGAAGACATCACAGCAATACAGGCAATTACCGCGACTCTCGAAAAAGAGGTTCCATGCTCACTTCCAAAGTAGTTGACCTAGAAGGCCACAGCAGGAGAAATAATTTAAGGCTGGTACATCTTCCGGAAGGCGCCGAGGGAAGTGACGCTTGTTGTTTCCTCGAATAGTGGCTTCCAGATGCCCTGGAGTTGGAGCCGCGGCGCTGCCCCCTGGTAATAGAGAAAACTCATCGGATTTCTGGTCCAAGATCCGACCCAAACGCAGCACCGAGAGCTCTGATAATTAAGTTTTTAGACTACCCAGACAAGATCCACGTTGTGAAAGCAGCCAGGGCGAAAGGGAAAGTACTCTACAAGAACCAACAAGAGATGTTCTTCCCCGACCTCCCTATGAAAATCCACAAACAGCAGAAGTGATTTGACGGTGTCAAACAGCAACTGCAAGCCAAGGGTATTCGGTACGGAATCATCTTTCCCGCACGCCTGAGGGATTACGATGTCAGCAGATTCTACTTCTTTGATACCCTGGCCGAGGCAGAGCAATTTCTGGAAAGAGGGGTAGAGTCGGGAAAGTGAAGAAGCGCTGAGGAAAAGGCAATATTGCATGGTGGAACTATTATTCTCTATCTATTTTTCTTGGACAGTAAATATAAATGATTCCTTCTCTCCCTTCTTTTTTTTTTTTCTTTTGTAGCCATTTTTCACGCAACCTTAATAAAACAATAGCCTAGAACAAGCTCATTGCCTAGGCTAACACTTTATAGCCTATACATGGCTTATTAATATTTGTATAGGAATATTCTAGCCCAAACTATATGAGGGCAGTTCAGGGTTATGGCATAATATGATTCCCCTGGTGTATTTGTGTAACTTCTGTTTATTGGTGAACATAGTTCCTTATAGTGTAAGGAGACGGTTGGGATGATCTGTTTAGCACCCTACACAGAGGGTCAACGAGTGGGGGGGGGGGGGGGATAGAGGTCAAAGGGATAAACACATGTTCAGGATTGTGTTTTGTTCATTGAGGTTTTTTGAAATGTATTTTAGGTTATTTATGTCTTATTGTTTTCTCTTGTTTTTTGGGGGGGTAAACAGAGTGGTATTCTGTATCAGTCGGATCCAATGTACGGATATGAGGCAATATGTTTCAAAGTTCCATAGCATATATGATGACTCAGAATGTTAAGGTCAAATTTACATCCTGGTATTGTAGGGGATTAAATAAAACTTCAATCTAAGATTATATTCTTGCAAGAATCACACCTACGGTGATATCCCTAAAATACACAAGAGATGGCCTGGACAGGCAATTTCAGCCCCATTCAGGTCTCACTCAAGGGGAGTTATTATTCTTATTCATAAATCTATTTCATATCATATATCGCACACAACTTGCGATCCAGCGGGCAGATATATTATTATAAGAGGCACCCTCCATTCCGAACAGTTACATTTAGTTAATGTTTTTGGTCCTAATGAGGATGACCCTAAATTTTTCAACAATCTTTTTCTAAATCTGTCCACATTGGCAGGTAATATATGGTTTCAGGTGACTTCAATTGCATTTTGGATCCTATTAAAGATCGCACTTCAAGCTCGAATATCTCACACACCCAGGCTAGGAAAACTATACTACATTTTATGAAAGAGTTGAACTTAACAGAGATCTGGAGAGAAATGAAACCAGATAATGTGGAATATTCCTATTACTCTAGCACTTACAAGTCTTATTCTAGAATCATCTCGGCAACACTAAGATCCAAGATCGAGGATGTTTTTTATGATAGCATTGTTATCTCGGACCATGCCCCAGTGTATCTCATTTACCATGACCCTAAATTAATAGGTGACCCACCAAAGTGACGTTTTCAACCTAAATGGCTACAGGATAAAAGCTTTAAGGAATACATTGACCAACAAATTGACCTTTATTTTCTAATCAATACGAATTGAACTTCAGCTTGCACTAGATGGGAAGCCTTTAAAGCTTTCATAAGAGGCCAAATTATAAACTTCACCAGCTCAAAAAAAAAAAAAAAAAAAAAAACGAATCAAAAGACTAAATTACTCAAAACTAAAATCAAAATTCTGGTGAGAGAAACTGTTTAAAATAATTCCACAGGCGTGCACAAGGAGTTACTGTTACTTAGGGCTCAATACAACAGCATCTCCGCTGACAAGGCTGCAGCTAACCTAATGAGACTACATCAAAAATATTATGACCAAGGGGAAAAACCGGGGAAACTCCTGGCCTGGTGAATTAAGAAACAACAAACAGAGAGAGCAATCAACTCAATTCAAGATGAAGGTGGAAACATTACAGTAGACCCACGGGAGATCAACAATAATTTTAAATCCTTTCCTAAAAATGTATACTCATCTGAATACCCTTCTGAAACTAGTACCCAGGCCAAGTTCCTAGACAGCTTGGAATTCCCAAATTTGTCAGAAGAGGCTAGATGCACCCTCAACGATAGGCTAAATGTGGAGGAAATATCCAGCGCCATAGATAGCATGAGGGCGGGGAAGGTACCGGTCCTGATGGGCTGCCTACAGATTTCTACAAGAAATGTAAAAATAAACTTTGCGCTGCTCTCCTGGAGATGTTCTTGGAGTCTTTTGAAAATGGTATTCTACCCCCTACCCTGAGAGGTGCCCTAATTACTCTAAAACCTGGCAAGCTGCATACTAAATGTAATTCATATCGCACTATTTAGCTTCTGAACTCCGACACTAAAGTGCTTTCTAAAATACTGGCTGGGAGATTGGAGGGACTTCTCCCGGTCTTGATAGGTGGAGATCAAAACGGCTTTATACAGGGGCGTCAGGGATTCCATAATGTCAGGAGAGTGCTTAATGTTTTACATTCTAGAAAGGGGTCATCGGACACTGCAGTCCTGTCTCTGGATGCAGAGAAGGCCTTTGACAGAGTGGAGTGGCCTTACCTCTTTGAAGTGTTAACTCGCTTTGGGTGTGGCGCTAACTTCTGTAAATGGATTAAGATATTATATACAAATTCTTCGGCAGAGATCCTTACGAATAATATGGCATCTGAGCCTTTTGACATCCACAGAGGTTCTAGGCAGGGTTGCCCACTTTCTCCCCTCCTATTTATTCTCGCTATTGAGCCTCTAGCTATAGCTATAAGATCACACCCCGAAATTTCAGGTATAAAAATTGACAAACGAGATCAACGAATAGCTCTATTTGCCGATGAGGTAATACTGTTTCTTACAAATTTGCAAAGCTCGATACCAGCTCTCCTAGATTTAATTAAAGAGTTTGGAATATTTTCAGGTTACAAAATAAACAATGCAAAATCCCAAATTATGATACTAAAGGGGGAGGAAAGACGTAAACCTACACCTCTGATCCTTCAATATATCTAAGTGTTTTACATATTTTTGCATTCGCATTGTGCCAGAGATAGACAAGATAGTTTCAGCTAACTACGACCCCATTGTAGACTCAATAACTAAATCGCTAGATAGATGGTCATCATTACCTATATCCTTAATTGGACAGATTAACGTCTTTAAAATGAATATTTTCCCAAAACTTTTTTATCTATTTCAGAACATTCCCTTACCACCACCACCATCTCTTTTCTCAAAACTAAAAAGTAAGTTTTCAGTGTTAATCTGGAATAACAGACGTCCCAGGATTCACTTGTCTTTGTTGTTCTTACCATATTACAGGGGGGGGGCTCAAAGTACCTAATATTCAGTGGTACTACTGGGCAGCTCAGCTTCGTACCGCAATGTACTATTTTTACTTAGATACTATCCCTGCGTGGATGGGAATTAAGATGGCCTCAGTAATTCCCAAGTTACCCCTTAATCTGTATTTCTATTCAGCGGATATCAAGAAACTAATAAAACAAACAAAGAACCCTTTTCTTTTAAATACAAAAAACGTATGGTATGAGGAGCGGAAATTTCTGGGTGAAACAAACACTCTGTCAGCCTTCAGTCCTATATTGGGAAACCAGAAGTTTGTCCCTAGGAGAGCTGATCCGGGCTTCCGACTATTGGGCAAACAGTGGTTTGAGGAAAATTCTAGATCTGTATAAGGATAAAAGTATTATGTCATTTGAAGAACTCACGGTAAAACACAATGTTCCAAAAAACACTTTTTTTAAATACTTACAAATAAGGAGCTATATAATGGCTGCCCAGAATCAAAAAAATACGAAACCCCCTATGTCAGAGTTAGAAAATATCTTGTCAACCAATTGCATTAGCAAGGGTAGAATCTCAGTCATATACGCTACGCAAATTAAACTCGTGGAAGGAAGATATTCAAGAGGATATAACACTGGAGGAGTGGAGCAGTGTCTGTATTAAGGCTCAGATACAGACTGTGAACACCAGGTTTAAGCTACTACAATATAACTGGCTAATGCGAACATATGTTTTCCCAGCAAAGTTACATAAGTTTAATAGGGTAAACCCAGATCTATACTACAAGTGCAATGACTCCAAAGGGACTCTGTTTCATTGTTTGTGGGAATGTAATAAAATTAAAGACTTCTGGAAAGAGGTAGTACATATGATATTTCAAATAGTGTCAGTTAACCTGACTCTACATCCCAAAGTATTCATCCTGGGGCTATACCCTTCTGATCCTATCTTAAAAAAAGAGATAAAAGTACTTATGGATATGTGCCTACTACAAGCCAAATGGTTGATTTCTCTCACTTGGAAATATGTGAATAGGTCTAGTATTGGTCGGTGGCTTAGAGAAATGTCTTCTGGTTTAACAATGGAAAGAATAACATATATGGTCAAAGATAGACAAGACACTTTCAAACAGGTTTGGGGACCATTCTTGGACTTTATTGAACAAAATGATGTGGACGATATACTGGAAAATGAAGGAAATCCTGAGTAATTTAGTAACTTTCATGCGGGAGAGGGATATTAGTAGGGGACAATGACATTGTTTGACTGGATATAGGCTCCAGATAAATTCTATAAAAGGGATCAGACCAAGACGAAATGTAATCCTGTCTGTATTTAATATATATAATTTGTGTTTTTGTTTTAATTTATATAAGGGTTTTTCTTTTTTATATATACATTTGTATTTTGTATACTTAATTTTATTTATATATTAAATGTAATTTTATTTCTAGTCTGCTGATGTGATTGATATTGGTAGCTTGGTTTTCATATCTATTATTTGTCAGGGTTTGTCTACATTTATGTATGTTTTGGTTAAAAGAAACTCAATAAACACACTGTTAAAAAAAAATTAAAAACCTGCTCCAGAAGCAGGTGAAAACCTGGCCAGCAGGAGCCATCTTTGCTCTTCAGGACTGTTTTGAGTGTACTGACTGGCACATGTTCAGGGAGGCTGCAACATATGGCGACTCTACCAATTTGGAGGAATACACAGCATCAGTGACCAGCTACATTAGCAAGTGCATTGATGATGTCACTTTCTCCAAGACATCACAACACACTCCAACCAGAAGCCGTGGATGACTGTGGAGGTGCGTGCACTGCTGAGGAACCGAGACTCCGCCTTCAGAGCAGGCGACAAGGCTGCCCTAAGAACAGCGAGGGCCAAACTGTCCCGGGCCATGAGAGGATTCTTACCGACATCTTAAACATCTCTCTGAGCAGTGCCTTCGTTACAACGTGCTTCAAGGCCACCACCATCGTCCCCATGCCAAAGAAGTCTTCAGTGTCCTGACTCATCGACTTCCATCCCGTCGCACTCACACCCATCATCATGATGTGCTTCGAGAGGCTCGTCATGAGGCACATTAAGACCCAGCTGCCCCCCTCACTAGACCCACTGCAGTTTGCGTATCGTCCAAACCGTTCAACAGACGACGCCATCGCCACCACCCTCCATCTGGCCCTCACCCACCTAGATAAAAAGGACACATACATTCGATTGCTGTTCATAGACTTCAGCTCAGCATTCAACACAATCATTCCCCAGCACCTGATTGGAAAGCTGAACCTGCTGGGCCTGGACACCTCCCTCTGCAACTGGATTCTGGACTTCCTGACTGGGAGACCTCAGTCGGTCCGGATCGGTAACAGCATCTCCACCACCACACTGAGCACTGGGGCCCCCCAGGGCTGTGTGCTCAGTCCACTGCTGTTCACTCTGCTGACTCACGACTGCAGCAATGCACAGCTCGAACCACATCATTAAGTTCGCTGGTGACACGACCATGGTGGGTATCATCAGCAAGAATTACGAGTCAGCATACAGAGAGGAGATGCAGCGGCTAACGGACTGGTGTAGAGCCAACAACCTATCTCTGAATGTGGACAAAACAAAATAGATGGTTGTTGACTTTAGGAGAGCACTCTCCACTAAACATCGACGGCTCCTCTGTGGAGATCATCAAGAGCACCAAATTCCTTGGTGTTCACCTGGCGGAGAACCTCACCTGGTCCCTCAACACCAGCTCTATTACCAAGAAAGCCCAGCAGCGTCTCTACTTTCTTCGAAGGCTGAGGAAAGTACATCTCCCACCCCCCATCCTCACTACATTCTATAGAGGGACTATTGAGAGCATCCTGAGCAGCTGCATCACTTCCTGGTTTGAGACTTGCACTGTTTCGGACCGCAAAGCCCTGCAGAGGATAGTGAGGACAGCTGAGAAGATCATCTGGGTCTCTCTTCCCTCCATCAAAGACATTTACAAAAAACACTGCATCCACAAAGCAACCAGCATTGTGGATGACCCCGCACACCCCTCACACAAACCCTTCACCGTCCTGCCATCTGGCAAGAGGTACCGAAGCATTCGGGCGCTCACGGCCAGACTGTGAAACAGCTTCTTCCCCCAAGCCATCAGACTGCTCAGAGACTGGACTGACACACACACACACACGTGTCTTGAGTTGCACTTTAATTATTGTCACTTTATACCTGGCTGCTACCTCAATAACTGCTATGTGCATAGAACACTATCTTCTAGTATGTTATGTTTACATTTGGCATTTTTAGAAACTGTCATCTTTTTGCACTGCTGTGTGCTGGTCGGCGCTGCACTGTCTCTCACTGTGCCTATTGTCCTGTTAATTTTTAGTAATTTGGAGGAACGTTGTCTCGTTTCACTGTGTACTGTACTAACTGTATATGGTTGAACGAGAATAAAAAACACTTAACTTGACTTGACTTGAAATGTGGGGAAATAATCCTTTATTATAATGGTTGCTATGCCCTTGACAAAGACCTCACCTCTGTAGTGATGATTAAGCCTGGCTTTTAACAAAGTGATCATGCACATTATATTATATTTTATATTATACAGACCTGAGTCCTAGGGACTGATAAACAAAATTAGTTAATTTACTTGCTTATAACACCACATTCCTGCTCCAAACCCATTCCCTAAAACCCATTCCTTAAAACTAGAATGTTTTAACTCTTAATGTCTGATCCTGTAATGTTTGTTCTCACTGCCGAGAGAGAGTTGAACTTAGACTATAGATTATAAGAGGCTTCAAGGGCAACTCTCTGACCCTTCATCAATCATTCAGTGCTCAGACAGATCTGCAGGCCAGATGCCTTTCTGTTTCTGGGCTTTTCTGCTAGATCGATCAATCTCAAAGGAGCTAAAAACTCCTCACCTTCAGCCACCCTCTTTGAAGTTGTTGCATTAATATATGATGGGATCATGCATTAGTTGTAAAGCAGCTTACTTGCTACTGACATCTAACAAAGTTGTATGTGTTAGACAATGTTAGACAAACTGGAAGAAGATGGAAAAGCTTGTACAATGATAGGGAACCAAAATGGTCTTTCAAGACTGTGGTTTGCACAGAATGCTAAAGTATGTGTAAAAAAGCTCTGAAACCTACAGCATTGTATGAACATTTGTGTTTGCAAAATACTGACACAGGAATTAACAGACATCATTCAGGCCTTACTGGGAATGACTTTTCTGCCAAGCTAATGAAATCTTGCAAGATTTACACCTATCATTTGCATCTTAATGTGTGGTGGTAATTTAATAAACCATACTCTTGGCCTGTTTTCAAGAAAATACACTGCAGGGACAAAAACTGTGCTGATAAGATGAAGTGAAAGACATTTTACCCCCAAAAACCCACAGCGTCATGATTAAGTCAAGGGCGTGCAGTGATTAAAGCCATTTCTCTTACACTGAACAGTGCATTTGCAATTTCTTTTTGCAGACAAACATAGGAATTCAGCTATGACAGATAGGATTTGATTAACTCACCCTTGTATCACCATCAGGGGCAAGTGGATCAGTCATCCAGGATCCATACCTTGATCCAGACGTCTTTATGGTTATGGAATCACTTATTCCTGTTAGCTTCCCACATGCTGGTAATAACAGTAAAAATTGCATGATAGTCATCAAAAGTTTTCCTATAGTATATAGTAGTATACTGTATAGTACAGAGGTCCTCTACTTTCCAACAAGTGAGTGACATGCTGTTACACTTAAAGGGATAGTTCCCACAAAAATATAAAACAATCTGTCATCATTTACTCACCTTCATGGTGTCCCAAACCTGTATAAATTTCTTGCTTGTGAAACATAGGAGATGTTAGGCAGAATGTTAGCCAAGGTCACTGTGGCAGGGCGGAGGGTGGGGCTGGGTCGTGATCCTACACGGTCCCGTATTAGGCTAATCAAGCCTCCAAGAGGGATAAAGGCCGACTGCAGAGGATGGTGCGGGAGAGAGAGATCATTTACGGACATCATGTGTGTGTTTTGTCTTTTGTTTAAGTTTTTTTAATTAAAATATGATTTATATTGTCAAGCCGGTTCTCGCCTCCTCCTTGCCAATGAACTGCTTTACAGTCCCCAACTGCTTTCATTGAAAAAAGAAGCAATGAAAATGAATGGTAACTGGGGCTAACATTCTGCCCAACACCTCCTTCTGTGTTCCATGGAAGAAAGAAAGTCATAAAGGTTGTGACATTTGAGTGAGTACATGGCAACAGTTTCAATGTGAACTATCAATTTAAAGCGGAGGAGTGTAATATATGCCACACTAGCATCACAAACAGAATTCATTAATTACAAACAAATAGTCCCACCCATATCTCCAAAAATTGGTTGTGCGAATGTTGCTGTGTCAGGCATGGGTGTGTTTACTGTAAACCATCATAACTTACTCCTGAAATTAACTACCTAGTCATGACTCTATCCCGACACTGTAGTAACTATGTCACTCATCCATCATTTAAACCACATTGTTTCAATAATATAGAGCTGTCTTTAATGATGTTATGCATGGGTGGAGTAATAACATCTGCGGAGAACGAATGGATGTCAAATTATAAAAGCTAATTTTCATGGATACCAAAAAGCCGTTTTTTGCATGAAAGATTCTTAAAATACAAAAGTGGCGTTCACGTTTACATGCACTTTGTAAGCGGCAGCGGTATTGCACTGCAGTAGTGGGGTTTCCCTCTTACGTCATTCTCCAGGGTTCCCAGGGTTTCAATCTTGAGCACGTATGCACTCTTCAAAAACCTATAAGAATGCTGCATATGTGGTTAAATATGCTGGACAGCGTGTTCTCCGTCAGAAACCTAGGTGTGTTAAAATGCTTTCTCATCATCCTTTAAACAGGTAAGGAACACTGCGGTTGAGTTTACACAACATTTCAGACCATATCTTTCTGCAATAAGCTGTGCATGTAAACAGGGTTAAAAATCTTGACATAATGAAAGATATATATGGAATAAAAGTTACAGTATAGAAGCCATAGCAAAGTCAAATGACATCGACACAGACACTAGCAAGGAACTATGCTTCTAACCACAGGTGGTGATAATATTTTCTTTCTTGAAACCATAACTCCAACCAAACAACTTTGTGATGCTGTTTGCAAATGTTTGCTGGACCTATGGTTTCAAGAAAGAAAAGATTATCTTTGAAATATGTTTGTTATGTTGAAACTTGCGACCATAGACCTTATTCACAGCAGCCACATTATATTTTTTTATGTGAATGAGAACAAGACTGTGAGGGAAAGACTTACAGGCTCTTCTATGGCATGCACTGTATAAAGCTCCTTGATGACCTAATTTTACACAACACGTTTCTGTAGTTTGTGTTGATTTAATTTTTTTCAAAAGATGTTTTTTAATTTTTAAAGTTTCATCAGCAGAATGATCTAAAACACTCTACATTAGAATGATCTAAAACAGTACAACCCATTGAAGAGACTGTTAGTCTATCACTCAAAGCCTCATTGTCATTCCTATTAAAAATTAAAGATGGTGCTAGTGTGAATAAGTTCTTTTTGAGAAACCAAAACACACACCTAGACGTGATGTTCATAAACTGAGCAATGTTTTGAAAGCACCTAAGAAGCATGGCATTTACTTTTAGGTGAAATCAACCTATACAAATGTCTTACTTTTATTTGAATCTGCATATTAATCTCAGACAAAAGAAAGTATTTTAACAACTACACACTTCATCTTAAAGTGTTCTACACTGATAAATGGCACATTGCCAGATGGGGGAGGTGTAGGTGTTTCTTCATATTCTGGCATGTGTTAGGCACTCAGGCAGTTTGCAGGCATCAGTGAAACTCTCATAGTCTCTGTTTTGACACAGTGTCAGTCAGACTCACCGAAGCATAACTTGTGTGGACGTCTGCAGGATATGCATGCATCTCTCATTTATTCTTCTTTCTGGCATTCTTTCTTTTTCTTTTTTTTTCCTGTCGAATACTTGATTCTGCACCCTCTACTCTCTCTCTCTCTCTCTCTCTCTCTCTATCTATCTATCTATCTATCTATCTTTCTCTTATGTCTTTTCTTTCTCCTGCTGTGCTGTTCTGATAGCCTACTGGGGCATAGCAACCATTTTTTTTAACAAAATGTCCATTTATAGTTACTCCTCTGTTTCCCATGATATCTTTCCAATATTCTTTTCCACAGAGTGAAATGTGATCACTGTGCTAGTTTATATAAAGCCTCACCGGAGTCAATTCTGGTGAATGGATTGTTTTACATTTCACTGATCTGGTGTTATGTTATACTGTAGACTTATTTAAAACTGCAAACAAATGGTCAGTGAACTATATTGGATCTACTAAACAATAACCTTTGGCATACAGTTATTATAATAGGATAATACTGATATACCCTGCATTAAAGTCACTACAAAGCACTTGAAAAGTCAACAAAACTGGCCTCTGTATAATTACTCATAATCTGCTAATATTGACCTGTGTTATTCCATAATCCTTCTGGGATTGAATGAGTTGTGATTTATTCCCCCAATTCTCTGTCCCAGGCATGCTGCTGCAAAAATAACCTACATTCAAAGCTTTTCTTTGGCACATAATAGTCAATAAATACCAGCACAGGTGGTCAATCTTTACAACAGACATGATCGGCTAATATTATTTTAATAATATGTGGCAGGCAATAGATTGCAATTATATTAGTGTACATATGGTGGTATAGTATGAAATAGCAAAATACCATTTCTTGATTTGCAATGCTATGTAACGGTGCTGAAGCAGACTGTTAATGCAATTATGTCGAAATATATACAAGCAACACTGAGTTCACATGCAGCTTATATAGCTAATGTGTGACATAGTTAAATATGCCTGCAGTATATACTGTATTTTCCTAAAATATGTACATAATGTCATGGTATTAAATATCCCCAAGCAATCTTTAAGTGATGTTCGGGATTCAGTACAGGTTAAGTTGTATTAACAGCATTTGCAGTGTTGATTATCACATTATCAAAACTCACAGTTACAGTAAGGCACTTACAATGGAAGTAAACAGGGCCTTAAAAGCTGAAATGTGAAGCTCATAAATTGGATTGTTTTAGCTGTTATTTGTATTTTTAAGGAAGGACAACTGGGCGGATGAACTTCTATTTATTCATCATGAAAGTAATAATTTTTATTTTATCCTCCTTGCCTCTGTTTCGAGAAAGTTGTAGGGTTATAAACTTTACATGGTCAGGAGTTGAAATAGTGGATATAACTTATCCAGCTTTATTTTTATCACACTAGTCTATGTTTAAATATTACGGCCAAACTATTTGAACAGTATGTATTTTAATGGTTTAATTTATTATACTGTTCAAGTGCCTTGCAACCATGAAAACCAAAAAACAGAGGGATGAGTTGAAATTAATTTCTGTGATAATCAATAAATCATAAAAATTAACACTTTACAATATTTTGTAATATACCTTATAAGGTTCAATTCGTTAACATGAGTAAAGGCATTAGGCATCATGATTTAACAATGATCAATGATTATTTATTAAACCTTATATTGTTCATTGTCCGTACATGTTAGTTTATAATCCATTAACATGTATACTATATAACATTGACTAAGTTGAATAAACGCTGTTAAAATATCGTTCATTGTTAGTTCATGATACCTAATGCATTTACTGTTAATGAATTATTAAGGTATATTGTATTATTTTATTATATTGTTTAATTGTAATGAATACAACCTGATTGTAAATTGTTATCTCAACAAATGAGGTCGATGGAACTTATGTATTGAACCCGGAACATTAAACGTTCTTAAGAATCTATTATCATATGCATTATGGAATGGCAATGGATGTATAATAAGTTTGAGGAGCATTTTTTTCTTAACCCAACTCTTTTCTTAATTTATAAATAGCTCTTTGTCCTTATAAGTAGGCCTACTAAATACTTATTTATACTTGTACTGGTAATTTGTATCCTTATAGTTACGTACCAACTGAATTCATTATTACAACACAATATATGCACCTTGTTAAAAAAAGAGAAAGTGTAAATGTTAATGTAAGTCAAGCATGGTCAGCATTCACAGAATAGCAAGCTCAGGCTCCCATCAAAGCAAGGCCTATTAGCTACATTGTAGCCCACCTAATTTAGATTAGTAAATGCATCTCTAACAAATTATTGATGGACTTCTTCCCTTGTCCGGTGGTTTAACTCCTCTGCATAATGCTGCATTAGATTCATGCAGTCAGGAGGATACTGTGCTGGGAGCAATAATCTTGAAATAATATCTAGTTATCATATTTAGATGGCCCTCTTTATCACTGTATGCTGCTTTTTTCTTGGTGGAAAACTTGAGACTGCAGCTCTTTTTGGTATTTATTGTGAAGCAACAAAACTCAGCATGCTGTCCTCCTTTAATCAATCAAAGTATGGCTGAATTTGCATTATGCATGAGAACTAAATCTGTTATTCGACTGAATCTAACATAAATGCTCCAAAGAGAAGAGAAGCTCTCTATTGTTAACCAGTGAATGCTGCTGCTGACCTATATTCCAATGTTTGAATGGTTTCTGTGAAAATCTTCATATTGCTTTTAAATAAAATCTTATTATCTTTATTCAACTGAGGTTTTGTCTATTGATCAGTTATATGTCAGAGAATGTGTCCTGTCAAACAATATTTGATAACCTATTTTACTTGTAAAGCCTCTGTGAATTCATGCCATGTCTCAGATGGACCCGAAGGTATTTGAAGGTATAACCTCTGGTAATTGTATGAACTCCAATTACATTTAAACACACGTTAATAAAAATGCTTTCATTTCACACTGTATAAAATAACAAGAGCCATTCAATTATACACTCACTTAACACTTTATTAGGAACACATGTACACCTACACCTAAAAAATGTGATCTCAGTGATTTCGAACGTGGCATGATTGTTGGTGCCAGAAGGGCTGGTTTGAGTATTTCTGTAATTGCTGATCTCTTGGGATTTTCACGCACAACAATCAATAGAGATTCCTCAGAATGGTACCAAAAACAAAAAACACAACAGTGAGTGGTTCTGTGGATGGAAACACCTTGTTGATGTGAGAGGTCAACAGAGAATGGTCAGACTGGTTTGAGCTGACAAAAAGGCTACGGTAACTCAGATAACCACTCTGTACAATTGTAGTGAGCAGAATAGCATCACAGAATGAAAAACCTTGAGCTGAATGGGCTACAACAGCAGAAGACCATGCCGGGCACTTTTTTAGGACCATAGTGTTTCTAATAAAGTGATCAGTGAGTGTATATATATATAAAACAAAAGTCTAGTGTATTGTTTAGACCTTTGTATTCAGTTGACAAAAGGTAGTGGATAAATAGCCTAACTTGTCTTTATAAACAAGAACTGAGGAGCTCCAACAGGTAATTTCACTGTGAAAACATTGCCTTTTTAATATTATTTGCAGTAGTTTTACTCTGCCTCATAAGCACAGGCACAGTCCAGTGGAATTTAAAAATTGCATAAGTACTATGCGGAATGTAAAAAAAAAAATTGAGCCTCCCGAAGGCTAGTCAACGATGACGTCACATTGTGCGTGTGAACCCTCGTAAACTAAATGCAGCGTCAAATATAAACCAGGGTACAGACCTTATTCACAGTGGCGCCATCTTCGCAATCACACCTTGATTTTTAACGGGAATGGATACTAGGCTGTGAGGAAAAGATTTACCATCTCTTTAATTCCATGCAGTGTATAAAGCTATCAAAAAGCTTCTAGATCACATCTAATCTTCCACATATCATGTCTGGAGTTTTTTGTCTACTGGGAAAAAGGTCAATTGATAGCTTACAATGCTTTTGGGAAACACACACCTGGAAAGGATGTTTATAAACTGAGCAATATTTTGAAATCACCTAAGAATCATGTTGTTTACTTTTAGGTGAAATGAACCTCATTTAATGAAAAAAGATTGATTATATGCCAGAGAAACTAGCGTGCGACAATCTTGAAAATTTTATCTTCGATCTTCCTGTGTAGCGGTTGCTATATAGATATCTATGGTGTTGATATAAAAGCACAAGTAGCTAGTGAATTGGATTTACAGGTTATAGAGTTGCCAAAACTTTTCATTAATATTTTAAAGCGTTATAGGGATGTCATAACAACTGGAAGTAGAGGGGGAAGATTTTAAAACAAGAGTGCTTCATTCATAAATCTACAGGAACCTACCTTTATGCTTTTGCATACTGATTTGCATCTGTGCTCATGAAACTCCACGAGACAACACAAAGGCATTTAAAAAAGTCACCCATCACATTATTGTTAAGGTGAACAGATTTTTTACGTGTAAAACTAGGAAGGAGGTGGGGGTGCCACTGCAGTCATATACATGTGAAACTGTATATTTTATATTCTGTTTTCAACTATTTTAATCTCATTTAAATTGTTGTTTTTTCCCCTTCATGTAAAATACTTTCCCACATGTAATCCATTTTGATCAACTCAGTAACTTTAATACAAACAGGAAGTTAGGATGGCAAAACTTGGAAGAGCGGAGTGCTGAAAAGGGGCAGGGCTGATTGTAAAGATCCACACCGTCTTTGGCTTGTGTACCTTTTTATTTAAGTTTTTGGCACCTTTTATGTTCCGTATTGCCTTTTGTTTTATGCACTCTTATTTTGAAGTTTTGTCATGTCCTGTTTTCCCTCCTTGTCCAATGTGGTTTTAGTTAATTGCCCTTTTACCTTGTTATGAGTTCTGTTTGTCCATTGGTCTATGTTTTCCCTTGTTTTGTATTTAAGCCCTGATGTTTAACCTTGTCCTCTGTTGGTCGTTGTAAATGTTATTGCTAATGTTAATGTTTGATGCTCTGTTCTTAGTTCCTGCCTTGGTCCGTGTTCCTGCCTGTGCCCTCCTTGCAAGACCCCCGTGTTGTTCTCTTGTGTTGTTCTCTTTATTTTTCCCCTCGTGGACGTTTCATTTGTTCCTGCATTTATACTTCCCCTTACTTTGCGAACTTCAATAAAGCTGCATTTGGATCCTTACTCCCTCGTCTGCCTTCTTCATAACAGAACGACCAACCAAAATGGATCCAGCAGCCCTCACTGCCCAACAGGCGAATTACCTGCTTCTCGGCCTTAGACAAGGGGACCGCCCAATAGAGGTCCACGTCAGTGAGTTTCTGGAGCTGGCAAATTCTTCAGATTTCCTGGACTTTAGCTTGGTGGTATTCTTCAGGGCCAATCTCAACAGTTCGCTAAGGGAGTGGTTGCCTCCAGCGACCCTGCGTTGGACGCTCCAGGACTTCTTGGAGGAGACCCTGAAGATCTGTGGCTCGCCATTCACTGTGGGTGTTGCAGAGGAGGACGCTATCTCTCCTCCCACAGTGGCCACCTCCCAGCCTTCCATGACTCGTTCCTCCACGGCCAACGCACCCCCAGTCTCGTCTGTCCCAGGGCCAGCGTTGACAACCCTGTCCGCCAGGAGAAGGAGGAGAAGAGGAAAGGCTTCTGCTTCCCGGTCTCCGCCTGCCACGGCCAACGAGCCAACGCCCACGCCTGCCACGGCCAACGAGCCAACGCCCACGCCTGCCACGGCCAACGAGCTGGAAGCCTCGTCCGTCCCAGAGCCGGCGTTGCCAGCCTCGTCCGTCCCAGAGCCGGCGTTGCCAGCCTCGTCCGTCCCAGAGCCGGCGTTGCCAGCCTCGTCCGTCCCAGAGCCGGCGCTGCCAGCCTCGTCCGTCCCAGAGCCGGCGCTGCCAGCCTCGTCTGCCAGGAAGAGGAGGAGAAGAGGAGGGGCTTCCGCTCACCAGTCTCCGCCCTTCACGGCCCCGTCCTCAGAGCCAGCGCCTGTAGCCTCGACCGTCCAAGAGCCAGAGCCAGCGCCTGTAGCCTCGACCGTCCAAGAGCCAGAGCCAGCGCCTGTCACGGCCAACGAGCTGGAAGCCTCGTCCGTCCCAGAGCCGGCGTTGCCAGCCTCGTCCGTCCCAGAGCCGGCGTTGCCAGCCTCGTCCGTCCCAGAGCCGGCGCTGCCAGCCTCGTCCGTCCCAGAGCCGGCGCTGCCAGCCTCGTCTGCCAGGAAGAGGAGGAGAAGAGGAGGGGCTTCCGCTCACCAGTCTCCGCCCTTCACAGCCCCGTCCTCAGAGCCAGCGCCTGTAGCCTCGACCGTCCAAGAGCCAGAGCCAGCGCCTGTAGCCTCGACCGTCCAAGAGCCAGAGCCAGCGCCTGTAGCCTCGACCGTCCAAGAGCCAGAGCCAGCGCCTGTAGCCTCGACCGTCCAAGAGCCAGAGCCAGCGCCTGTAGCCTCGACCGTCCAAGAACCAGCCCCCCTTGAGCCTTCCACGGCTCCGCCTCCCGAGCTTCCCAGAGCTCTGCCTCCCGAGCTTCCCAGAGCTCCGCCTCCCGAGCCTCCCAGAGCTCCGCCTCCCGAGCCTCCCAGTGCTCCGCCTCCCGAGCCACCCAGTGCTCCGCCTCCCGAGCCACCCAGTGCTCCGCCTCCAGAGCACCCAGTGCTCCGCCTCCCGAGCCACCCAGTGCTCCGCCTCCAGAGCCACCCAGTGCTCCGCCTCCAGAGCCACCCAGTGCTCCGCCTCCAGAGCCACCCAGAGCTCCGCCTCACGAGCCTACGAGACCACAGTCATCAAAGCCTCCCACGCCTCAGCCAACAAAGCCTCCCACGCCTCAGCCACCCGAGCCCTCCACACCCCTGTCTCCCGAGCCTTCCACGCCTCTGTTACCAGAGCCTCCCAGGTCTCCGCCTCCGAAGACTGCCTCGGCTCTGCCTGCACCTGCTCTGCCACCAGACCCTTCCTCGGCTCTGCCTCCAAACCCTTCCTCAGTTCTGCCTCCCACGGCTCTGCCTGTTCCGCCTTCTTCGGCTCTGCCTCTGAGGGCGTTCATGGTTCCACCCTCCACGGTTCTGCCTGCGCCAGCCCAGCTTACTAAACCCCCAGAACCTTCCAAGCCTCCTTGGTCACCGCCTACCATGGCACCATCCCTGGAGTCCTCCTCGACTCCTCCCTGGCCTTCTGACCCTGTCCTGTGGCCGCCTCCCTGGCCTTCTGACCCTGTCCTGTGGCCACCTCCCTGGCCTTCTGACCCTGTCCTGTGGCCTCCTCCCTGGCCTTCTGACCCTGTCCTGTGGCCTCCTCCCTGGCCTTCTGACCCTGTCTTGTGGCCTCCTCCCTGGCCTTCTGACCCTGTCTTGGGGCCTCCTCTCAGGCCTTCTGACCCTGTCCTGTGGCCTTCTCCTTGGCCTCCTGACCCTGTCCCAGTCCCGTGGCCCTCTCCTTGGCCTCCTGACCCTGTCCCAGTCCCGTGGCCCTCTCCTTGGCCTCCTGACCCTGTCCCGGTCCTGAGGCCATCTCCTAAACCTCCTGACCCTGCCCTAGCCCTGAGGCCATCTCCTAAGTCTCCTGCCCTATCCCTGTGGCCACCCCCTAGACCTCCTGACCCTGGCCTAGACCTGTGGCCATCTCCTAGACCCCCTGACCCGATCCCTGCCCTACGGCCACCTCCCCGGCCTCCTGACCTAGTCTCGACCCCGCAGCTGCCTCCCAGTCTTCCCGACCCGGTCCCCTCCTTCAAGTCGTCCCCTCGGCCCCCCGGGCATCTGCCCGGCCTCCTTGGTCTCCTGGCCACCCACCTGTTCTGTCTCGGTCTCTCTGTCCAAGTCTTGTCCCTCTGTGCCCCTCGTGTTCCCTTGATCTGCCTGTTCGTCCTCGTTTTCCGTTGTCGTTTTGCCCCTCCTTTGGTTAGGAGCGTCTGGGATCCGCTCCTTAAAGGGGGGGCTCTGTAACGATCCACAACGTCTTTGGCTTGTGTACCTTTTTATTTAAGTTTTTGGCACCTTTTATGTTCCGTATTGCCTTTTGTTTTATGCACTCTTATTTTGAAGTTTTGTCATGTCCTGTTTTCCCTCCTTGTCCATGTGTCCGGTCCTCATTGGTTTATTGTTTTGTCATTGGTTTTAGTTAATTGCCCTTTTACCTTGTTATGAGTTCTGTTTGTCCATTGGTCTATGTTTTCCCTTGTTTTGTATTTAAGCCCTGATGTTTCACCTTGTCCTCTGTTGGTCGTTGTAAATGTTATTGCTAATGTTAATGTTTGATGCTCTGTTCTTAGTTCCTGCCTTGGTCCGTGTTCCTGCCTGTGCCCTCCTTGCAAGACCCCCGTGTTGTTCTCTTGTGTTGTTCTCTTTATTTTTCCCCTCGTGGACGTTTCATTTGTTCCTGCATTTATACTTCCCCTTACTTTGCGAACTTCAATAAAGCTGCATTTGGATCCTTACTCCCTCGTCTCCCTCTTCATAACACTGATTAAGGTCAATAAGGCAACGTTGGAATCTGTTGCTACTATATATACATAAGATTAGCTATGCTGAGATAAAATATTTCAAAGGTGGAAAATTACAAGAATGAAGAAAGACTACTGTGTATGCTAATGTCCAATTCTGTAAAACTGCACAATAACATTACAGTTTTTCATATTTTGAGCAATCATTATTCATTGAGTCAGGACCAATATTTCTGATGCTATATCTAAAGGAAATATCCTTGAATGTAATTTTCAATAAAGATTGAGTGTACACTGTGTTATTGATTTTTGGTAGCAATAAATATGTAATTAAATGTTTTAGAGCAGAGCATAACAAAAATCTAAAAATAAATAAATAAAATACAACCGTTAGTTCCATTCCTCAAAATTGATTAGTCGAGAGTCGTTCCAAGAGTGTTGATAGCTCACACCATCTACACTCGGACACTTTACTGTGCCTAGTCTCTCTCTCTCTCTCTCTCTCTCTCTCTCTCTCTCTCTCTCTCTCTCTCTCTCTCTTCTCTCATACACACACACACACACACATCCTTGTTTCTCCAAAAACTTGTTAGAAACAGCCCAAGCTGTTGTTTCTAGTTCTAAAGTGTGGTTTTCGAATTAGAAAGGGAGGTTTGGGCACATCTTTCAACATAGCAGTGCCAGATAATGTGGTGTAAGAAAGTGGTTTCACACACAAGTGTTTTTTTTAGACATTCCTTAGTTTTTCCCTACTTATTTATTTCTTAGTTCATGGAACTGCTGTATAAAAGCAATATTGCAGTAATGCTGTATTGTCCATCTGTCATCACGGCTTACCTAATACACAAGGCCGCAGTCACAGCCATGCTGATTGCTGGACATATGGTTCCCCCTGCTTGTGTGATAATGCTTTAATAATTAGGAACACTATGTAGTCTTCTGCTGTTGTAGCCCATCTGACTCAAGGTTCCACATGTTGTGCATTCTGAGATGCTATTCTGCTCACTACAGTTGTACGGAGTGGTTATCTGAGTTACCGTAGCATTTCTGTCAGTTTGAACCAGTCTTGCCATTCTCCAACAAGGCATTTTTGATGCAGAACTGCCGCTCACTGGATGTTTTTTTGTTTGTTTTTGGCACCATTCTGATTAAACTCTTGAGACTGTTGTGCATGAAAATCTCAGGAGATCAGCAGTTCAAAACCAGCCCGTCTGGCACCAACAATCAGTCAAAATCACTGAGTTCACATTTTTTCCCCATTCTGATGGTTGATGGGTGAACATTAACTGAAGCTCCTGACCCGTATCTACATGATTATATGAATTACACTGCTGCCACATGATTGGCAGATTAGATAATCGCATGAATAAGTATGTGTTTTCCATGACCGTGCAAAGCACGTTTTAAAATGAGAGAAAATCTGAAGTGTCTCAGCATTTAATTTCCTATTATATGGTAATAGAAAGATTTTGAATTTTAAAATTTGCATTATAAAACAAATATAAATCTGTGTCTGTCTGTGATTCTAATTTTAAATGAAATACAGCAGAAAGGTTGTTTGTGTTTGTGCTCAAAACTCATCCTACCTAATTTTTGCATGCATGCACGGAGCCTCTCCTCAAGATTTGACACCCTGTTGTGAAGCTCCTCGTAGTCAAAGGCCCCAATCTCCTCCTGCAGTTCACTTAGCACTGACGTCAGATTCTTGACCTCCTCTTTAAACTGCATTACCAATTTTGCATCGGCCTTGTATTCCTCCAACACTGGTATCATTGGCCTAAGTTCCTCCATTTTCGCTTTTATGGCCTGAAAGGTTAAAATAGGCTTGGTTCAGTAGACATGCGTGCAACGATTCTGTCCAAACACCTGTCTTGCCCTACACTTCCTCTCTGGCTACACTATCATGAGTGTGACTAGCAAATAGATGTAGAGTTCAACATGGCATAAATATCATAAAACAAGTTCTCAGTACACCAGCAAAAATTTTAAAAACTCTCTTTATTTGTCAACGTTGAAAATGCAATGTGTTAAGGGATACATGCTTCACAAACAACAATAGTTTCCCTCTTTTCAAAATATCCAAATATGCATTAACAAATCTGAACTAGCAAAGACATGGAGATGATATTACTGTATAACATAAAATCAATTAATGAAAGCCTGCTATAATGACATGCACAAAAAGACGGCAAACAGAATTAAAATGTGCTTCGTATTTAAAACAAACTGAATGGTGCAAATATTCAGTTGACCAGTTCAGGATTACAATGGGATTGAACTTGTTCTTCAGTCTCTGCAGCTTTGATTTAAGTCATAAAGTTAACCCTGTAAGCAAGAAAATGAAATATTGTTGAATAGCTAACTCGCTAGCCTTTCTAATACACAAATTGAGGACTTATACTCTCAGATACAGAAATAATGCAACACAATTTAATTTTAAATTAATAAAATTCACAAACACACATGCTTAGTATTATTTACAGATATGCAAATAATCATGATGGTATCTATCCTACAGTTAATGTGTGTAGAGTTTTTTCAGGTTATTTTACTGTTGTAAAAAAAAAAAAAAAAAAGCACACACACACACACACACACACACACACACACACAAGTCTAATACTAAGAATGAACATAACATACATAGCAATACTTCCAAATTCTGAGTTCATTACATATTGCTTTGTAACCATCAAGTGCAAAATCACTCTTGTGCAAACAAAGAAAGATGCCTTTTTTCCAGTGAGTTTCCATTTATGAAACTCACACCTGTATGTACTGTATTCCTGCAGCAACTGAAATGCCATGTTTGTTTAAGCACTGTGTACACCTGAACTTGTGAAAATTAAGACCACCATGTGGACTACAGATTATATGATGGTGTGCAAGATGATCTTTCCAATGATTGCATCCAAATATCAAATGCCTTGATGCAATTAATTTGAAAAGGGTAGAGCTCTAAAATGTTTTTGAATATTTTTCTGAGCTGATGAATGAACAAGAAGTGCCACCAACAGCCTCAATGGCTACTAAACAGCTGCTTGGCCTCTTTGTATGATACCATTTGTACAAATTCCGGACCATCTTGTTTAAACTTAGCATGCATTGCTTCAACAGCTCTAAAACAATGGAGAATTTTTTTGTTTTAAAGGCTTTGAAGGGCATGCCAAAGAAGCTAAAAGATATCCCCTGACCAATCTAAAAAAATCTGTCCACTCTGAGAGCTGAATATACACTACAAGTTGCAATGTGCAACAAAATCACTGCCCCCCTGTTTAGAAAAATAGCAATGCCTCATTAGCATGCAGAATAAATTGACATACTTGGCCAGCTAACAATACCTAAGATTGAAATGTATCTATGTCACCAAAATTAATCACATTTTGTCATTCAGTACTTGTCGGGGAAATGATTATGGAATCTAGTCAGGAGGCAAGAAAATCATTCAAAACCAATACTTTGAGCAAACTGACTTAGCTTGAAAATTTACATGCATTTTTAATGTAGCAAATTATTCTCTACTTTTCATTATAAAACTATCAATTAGGTAATTAAGTGTTAAATAGCATTAACAACAGTTGATCTAGAACGAGCCCAGTGTTTGAAGATGACTGCAGTACATAGGTAACAGTAGCTATGTTTCCATCCATGTTGCGAATTTAATTCATGCAAAAAATCTGAATATCGCAAGAACAAAGTACGAATAAAGCCGCGTTTCCATCCATGTGTTCAAAAGAGCAAACTGTCACATTCGGGGAAATGGTACTCTTTTTTTAATCAAATACTGATGCATTATAGCACACAGACAAAACACTGTAACAAACTTTGTCTCATGTCTGGGAGCAACAGTGCGTCACACAGTTTTGGGAGAGCAATGTGTGTGTGTGTGTGTGTTTCTCTGTCTTTATGTCTTTATCGTGTGGATCAATATAATTTTTTCAAAAGTGTCAATAAACCTGCTCTGTAAGTTTATGTTTGACTTATTTTCTCTGCAAACTTTATTCAAGCTTTGGATTTTCTGGACACTGGTATTTCAGAATGACCAGAGCAAAATTTCAGATGCAATGATTGGTCCGCTGGTTGGTCCAGTTATGAACGAAATATTCAGTCACATTACTTTTTTGATGTGACTCATGTATTCCTAATAAATTCAATAGGAGTTTATTCAGTAAATATGTTTCCATCACAGTTTATGCTTCTTATCAAATAAAACATTTATCCACCTCAAGCAAGCGTAAATGTTTTTTATGTGAATGTTTGAGATTTTATTCGCATCTTGGTGTTTCCATCCAGCAGTTTTATGCGATATCCCAAAATGTGCATAAAATATGATATTTTGAATGAAATTGAATGAAATGAAGCAGTAAGACGGATGACTATGGAATAACCAGAGATATGTATGTACCTTGTATTGCTTTGCGATATTCTGTTTGTGGCTTTCCTCCACCTGTTTGAACTTGGATTCCAGGCCTCTCAACTGCACCTCCATTCTTTGCACATATTGTAGGTCTTTTTGGGTCCTCTGGTCAAGATTCTGGATTGACTGGGTCATATTCTGGACCTGAGGGATAGAAGACAACATATGTAAATATTAATGTAAAATATTAATAATAAAAAAAACATGTGTAAACATAAAGTGAAAAAAGGTCTCCAAGTCTGGCTAAGCTGACAAGTTCCCCAAACCCTTCTAAAACTATTAAAATAGACCTTTTGACCATTTTGGACAGGCTGGTAGACCATCTAACTGTGAAAGGCAGCAGGTTAAAAAGGCTTTTACTGGGTTAACACCTTGTTGAAAGGATCTGTGAAAGTGATTCAGTGAGGTATTTACTCTATCAGTAAGTGTTTGTTTGGATGTGTGTGTGTGTGTGTGTGTGTGTGTGTGTGTGTGTGTGTGTGTGTGTGTGTGTGTGTGTGTGTGTGTGTGTGTGTGTGTGTGTGTTTTTCCCACAGAGTTGAGGTTACTTTTTCCAGGAGCTGTCTCAGTTGTCTGGTCCTGGCATCCCGCGAGCACATGGTCTGCTGAGGAGCCACGACAGTGCACACACACCTGCCCTCGCTGTCTTGCGCTGAGCTGTACACCTGCCATGACTCCTCTGGGTTAGCAGGCAGCACCTGGGCAAGAGACAAAACAAAGAGAAAAAAAGGTCAATGAGTGAGGAGAGCAAAGGAATATTGTTCAAAGAAAAGCAGCTTTGTACCAATTTTTTCTTTTCAGTATTTATGATGTATTTCCTCTTTGAAAAGTTTAACTCCCTGAACACTGTCTACTCTCTATATAACTCCCTCTTTCTCAAACTCAATTTCTTTCTCTCACTCTCCCTCTCTCATTTTGTTTCTCCCTGCTCATTGGGAGCAGGGCTTTGTATTAGGGGTCAATATATGAACATCCTGATAAAACAGTTTTTCAAAGGATTTTTATACTTGGTGCTTTGTTGTGAAATTGTCTTTTTCTCAAAGGGGATTTTATGACCCAATGACTTTACATATAAGAGCCATCTGAAAGAGTGTTTCCGTATGTCTTTCCAAATCCTGAATAATCCATATTCATAACCAGTGGGGACACAAAGCACTTTTTATTAAATTGAAAGAACCTTGTTGCAAAGCTGAATTCAGATTATAATAAAAATTAAATATTGTGAGAACACACAATACAAAACCAAAATAGTAAAAGCATTGTTTTTTTTTTAAATACAAGAGATTAATCTCTCTCTCTCTCTCTCTCTCTCTCTCTCTCTCTCTCGCTCTCTCTCTCTCTCTCACACACACACACACACACACACACACACACACATGCACACATGCAGTTCATTTGAATAGTATATCTTACATAACATGATTTCTTTAATTTTATAGATGACTGATATAAATGACCAAACACTACAAATACACTCTGGTCAATATTCTCCCCACTGAGAAATGTTTTACCTTTTGCATGCTAGGAGAGATTTGTGTCCAATTCAAGAGCTGCAAAATATTGAAAATCAATTAAAATTAATTTCAATTAAAATCTACTTCTTAGACCGAAACATGTGAACTAATGGTAATTAAATGTGATTTTTTCTTTGCATGGGCGAGTTCATTATCAAAGATTATTTTTGTTTTTGTATGGTTGTTATTTATCCCCTTTTGTCTTGTCGCACTACATGGGTCATGCAAATACCGGCACATGAAAGATGCACAGGCCCACTTACAGTCGTGCAATCCCAATGAATAAATGAGCACTGCGAATGGGATCTTTTATTTCTTATGATAATAATATAAAATATTATACTATTTTTCATACTATTGTTTTACAGTAGCACATCTGATGCTTCCCTTACAAAAAAGTACTGTGGCTGTAGCATGGTACAGTAATGCTATCTGATTATACAATGGCACTGGATAATTTTTCATGACCCATGATATGTGTACATGGTACTCATTCTATGGTACACGGTCCAATAAATCATGGCACTGCAATGTCTAAACAAACGATGGCATTATCATTGTACAATGTCAAATAAAAAATAATAACAATACTGATGCTTTTATATACTATTTTGTTAGTGTTACTTTTACCTAAATACTTGGTATTGATAATCATAGAGTAATTAATAAATCATATATATTATTCCAATCATACAATAAGTACATTCATATGTGTACCATGGCACTGCCATGTACATGTAGAGCCATTGTTCTTTTTGGTACTTTTTATTAGTGTTACTTTTATCATGTCCATCCATCCATCCATCCAGTAATTAATTATACAAGTTTAGTATACAATATAATTTCGATTATATAACATGATTTAAATAGCATAATTAGCCTAATAAATAATACAAGCCTATTTCGCATCAAAACAGATCATGATAACATGAATAAGGATAATATTAAAACTCACTCCAGTGATCCGGTCCGGCACACCCGGAGGTGCCACACTTAATTTGGTGCTATTCAGACCTACTAGAGAGGGCAACGTTTGCGACATCCAGTTGCTGATCATCGCCATCGTGCTGAGCACTACTCCAATTTTCAGTAAAGGCACCGACATCTCTGCTCTTCTTTTTTCACAGTAACCTTCATTATTCACATTCCTGTTGGAGAACTGTGCGGCTTGCCACCTGCGCTGCTGACAGAGGTGCTGTGCTTCTTTAAAGCACCCATTGGAAATGAATTCAAATCGGGCATTTTTACGCGCACTATCCTATACTGAACTTCACAATTACTGAGGCTCTCTTAGTTTATGAGGACAGTGTTGCTGTATTCTCTCACTCCGCTCGAAAAATGACGGCAATTCAGCAGACCATCCCATCTCATTGGTTCAGTGCCTCCGCCCACTCAGCATACTGGTGAAATATTCATAAATATCACAAACCTTCTCCCGAAGCTTGACGCAAGAGCATACAAAATTACTAAACACATGGCAAAAAAGTTCCTCTAGTCTCACAATGACCACACGGCGACCACAAATCAAACGCGGTTTAAAATTGGCAAAATATAATAATGGAATCAAATATTGCACTCAGCCCTCAAAGTTATTTCCAATTACGAGTATCTGATGTAATATTGCAGTATTCTTGGGGCAGCGACCTACACCCTCTCTTGCAGCACATAGTAGGGGAGGCCGGGGTTGGTTGGCACATTTTTTGATACTTTGTTGAATATATCTGGTAGAACAAACGTTAAGATAGAGGCAAATGAAAGATAGCGTCTCTTTGTTATTTAATGGTCAAAGTTATGTTGTGCATTTGTGCCAGCTCCATACAGGGGTTGGTTGGCACAGGTTGTGGGGTTGGTGTGAACACTATATTTTTAAGAGAGAAGCAACACACAGAAAAACAAACAACAGTTTATTTCAAACAAGGACAACAGATCATCATTAATGTGAGGAATGATGATTAGTAATGTTTTATGTTTTATAATTTTTTTATTATGATTGTGATTGATATATACTGATTTACAGTTTAAACTTATGAACAAGTTTTAATTATATAATCTTAGATAAATATTTGTTTAAACATGTTATATATAAATGTAAAACAATATTAATCACATAAATGAAAGGAAATAATTGTATAATTTGGCTTGGCTAGAAGTGTAATAATAATAATAATAATTCATATTATTATTATGCATTAGTTTAAATGATATATGCGTATATTTAGAAGTACTAAGTTGGTAAAAAGTGTGTATGAATGTTATAATTTATTTTCTAATCTTTTTTGAATACCCATTGTGATAACCCACACAAAAACCAATGTGCCAACCAACCCCAAATCCAATGTGCCAACCAACCCCAATCACACTCTTTTGATAAATGATGTTAGTTAGCTAGTATTGCTTTTCACAGGCTTACAAATCTCATATCAAAATACCCATCACTATTAACCTAAATTATTTATTTATTTATTTTGAAATACATTTTGAAATAGATTAGTTTTTATTTGATTTTTTGATTTGACATATATTAAATGAAAAGTTGTCTTCGCAATAACATATTTTATCATTCAGACAGAATCAGTGTAGATCAAGAAAGTAAACATTTAGATACTTTTGTAAAAATTATTTGAACAGAAATGTACTCTGTGCCAAACAACCCTGTTCTCTCCTACAATATTTATGGGCTTGAATAAAGGGTTCCTATGATTGTTAATGCTCTCTGAGCTGTTCACAAAGCTTTAAAATATTAACAGATGTCATATTAAAGATAAATTACTTATGAACAAACTCTAAATATAAGGCTTTTTGTCTGTGAGTGTTCAAGTCTCTGGACAGAAGATGGGTAGAGGAGCATTTTTTATTAGTATATCTGACCACTGAATCTGGGTTCTCGCAGCATGTCATGACGTGCGTTGACCAACAGAGTGCAGTGGAGGTTTCTAATTATTACATTCTTGTCATTGACAGAAGTTTCCATTAGTTTTATAAGAGTAACTTCAACACAGAGCGTGCACGGACCTCCCCATACACCAGACCAATTTATTTTTTTAAACCCAAACTTGCATGTATAGACATACATATAGAAATATGGTTCATTCGTTTTTTTATTTTTTTTTTGTCCTTTTTTAAATGTTGATTAGCATAGTTTCTTTTCACCTGCACTACCATATGAAGGGCAACCTCTGATTTCTAAGAAGTTTCCATACTGTGCAGTTCTACCTATTTGTGCTAAAGACATTTTGAAAAAGTGTATGGCTACATTAAAAAAAATCACATCTAAACTGTAAAGAGTTTAATTTTAAAGTAATTCATGAATATGAAAAATCTTAAATGAATGCTTCACCTCTTAATTAATGAGAATGTTGTGATATGAGGTATTTTCAACTCACTTGTGAGGTCAAATGTGTTTAGTGTGGATGAAAAGTAGGCTACATAGTATGTATTTTATATATTTCCTCAAACACTAAACATGTTCACTGTTTCATCATTTGTGTATTAATATTTTTTTTAATATGACTTTCAAGATCTAATTTTTCAGTGACTATTGATTTTGGATTATACAAATCATGGCACACGGCACTGTAGATTATGTGACATGTGCCATGATTTGTATAATCCCAGATCAATAGTCACTGAAAAATTAGATCTTGAAAGTCATATTAAAAAATTAAGTAACTATTAGTAATCATAGTAAATCAAGTTCCCTGAAGAACTAGCACCACATACTCACAATGTTGCTTTATTAATCACCTACTTGTATAAAGGTATACTAAAAATACCAAAAACAGCAGTACTTGCACTATTTACCTGTAGAAAATAGTTCAGTGATGACTACTGAACACAGGCAAGTAGTATTTTGCTAAATGAATTTTCTGGTCATTAAAACAAATGACATGTTCCCTCCAGGCCAGTTGTTACCATTTAATAAAACTCCATAGAATCTGCAATTAAAAGAGTTAATTCATTTATCCAAAGGCTTCCCTACAGCGTAAAATTGTCTAGAAAAAAGATAAGTAATGTGGGCAATGTTGTCTTCAAAGTGGGATTGTAAAGTGTCAGAGATAATCACAGTGTGTGGATAGTGATCATTTACTGCACAAGCACATTCAGGAGGTTTTTAATCTTGAAATGATATAATCAGATAGTTTGGTACAAAATGATAAAAAAAAATAATACTTATCACTCTCACAAATGGATTTAAGAGTTAGATACCTTAATGCAAGATAACCTATATTTGTCTTCATTTATTAAATCTGTCAGCATATACTTTGATTGCAATCATGCATCATGTTTAAGCATAAAACCTAAAGTTTCTACAGAACATCTAACCATGTGGCTTAAAAGGTCTGGATACAAAAACCCCCGCTGTGATTTCTTCTGCATTCGTCTTAATCGTATCATGCAACACTGCTGCTCAAAATATTAATCTGCCCATTTATGATAATACATTGAACCGGCTGATTGTATGCATATCTAGATAATTACCCCGAGATATGCGCTAAAAATGGCGTTTATAAACCTACTTGGGTGAGTTCAGTGCCCATCAGTACAAGGAGGGTAAGACTTAGGAGCTTGCTTGCAGGCTGCATCTTCTGCCGCCGATGCCACCTGATCCAAGGATATCACATGCAGATCAGTTGTTCAGTTGTCCGGCTCTCTATTTAGATGCTCCTCTTGAACAAATATTTTATAATTCAGCACAAAAATAACAATGGAACAAATAAGATGTGGTTTGCAGAGCCGTCTATTTGCATATTTATCGCATCTCAGTTTCTCGACGCTTCCTCGCCCCCTTCCTCGCTGCCTTTGAAGACCACAGATCAGACCGCGAATGTAGGGATGGGCACGAAAGCGGTGGAAATATTACTTCATCACTAGACAAACTTGGCTGGTTAGTACAGGAGAGTAGGAGTGGGCAGGAAATTTCAGAAGCGGTGCCAAGCAGTGGTGCTGGACCGGATGTGACACGGTCTGGCGTGGGAAATTTAAAAATGTCTGGGCGGGCAGTGATGCTGTGAATGGTGTGAATAGCGTGAAAGAGGCTGGAGCGGGTAATATGTTATCGCAGTTGGACATAAGCAGTAAGTCCGAGTGTGAACCAGCACAGTTCACAGCAAAAGTGTAAGTGTAACTTAAGGATAGCCTACTAAATTAGTGGCGAGGTTGCCATGGCAACTGCCTCCTCCTCTTTAGAAGATCAGAAATCAGAGGTTGAAAGGTCAAATTTTGTTTTGTGTAGGCTATTGTTTTTAGTATTCAATCCTGATTTGTATGATATTTGCTTAGATTTAGATTTAAACGGTAGTCTGTTTCATTTGGGTACAATGGGGGCATATTTTGCCCTATAAGTCCCTAAATTTAAAAGATATCACTATAACCCCCTTTGGGGCTTTTACCCCAAATGTGTTGGGTAAACGGCATCCTCGCCACCTTTAAATAATCAAAATAGTAGTAATAATTTAAATCAAAACAACCTTCCATTATTATTTATTTTCACTACAAATTATGTTACTCCATCAATTTTCAATTAAATGTTTTATTTATTTATTTTTTGACCAGAAAAACAAGCCCTTTTTCCTTAGAGGTACACTCTGTGATTTTTTCCTAATTAAAAAAGATAAACTCCTAAAGACATTAATTGTAATTTTGCAATATATGTATAAAATTATGACCACTCAAATTAAAATGAAGACACTATTCATATCAGTTTTATTCTACATGGAGGGGGTCAGCACATGGGGGCTGCCATGTTAGAATCAGATGACTAGCCAAATACTACTTGCTTAATCTCAGTAACCATCCTGTTATTTGACACTTTTAATCATTGATTAAAGTAATCAAGGCTTACTGTGAACACAACATTTCTACAATGCATCTGGAACTGAAAACTGGACAACTTCATGTGCCTCTCTTAATTTAAATGTTATTATACATAAATGTGCACTAGATGTTACGGCTTTGACCATTATCATACATCTCGCACAATGTCAAGTTATAACTCTAAAATGGAGACCCCCCCCCATTATGTTTCATTCAGCTGTGTTTAGTTATGTTGACTGTTCTACCGGTTGCCGCCTCCTCCTTGCCCATCCTTTACCCACTAAACTGGTTCCGTAACCCGGGAAGGAGTAGGGATGTGCTGCCGTGGAGTTCTTGCTGTTGCCATCCACCATGAAGTGGGACGTCCATCATTATGTCCCGGCCCCATCCACCTCCTCGTCACAAATTGAGGTATGAAGACCAGCATCTCTGCTTTGGCCTGTTGAAGCACCCAACCTCATGGGTTGAATTGCAGTCACAATATGATTCAATCTTTGCAAAGGAACTGTTATTGAAGTTAAAAAAAACTATTTGACTTCAAATCCACAAGTAAACAATTTTATTCAGGGATAATACAAATGTCATGACTGTTTAATATTTTATGGTGCTTCTTGAGTGAACAGTTTACAGTTTCAATCGCAATTGCTTTGGCTCATTTTTTGAAACAGTCTTAACATTCTCTTAACTGTAAGTTCAATTGTCACAATTGTATTATGGGACATCACAACTCTAAATGTAGTAACTTACTGTAAAGGAATTCATGGAAAGGAGGAGGCGAGAACCGGCTTGAGAATATAAATAATATTTGAATAAGAAACTTAAACAAAAAGACAAACACACAAAGGTGTTGGACAGCTGTTCGTAAATCTCTCTCTCTGTCGGAGACAGTCCTCCGGTCTCTGGTGGTTGGAACGCCCAGCCATGTTCCGGTGGATGGAAGGGGTCTCCCCCGCCCCTGGCAGCGGTTGGCCAGGAGCCCCTCCCAGGTCACGGTCGGCGGTCTCTGAACCCGCCTCATTTCAGCGGCTGGTAGGGGTCTCCTCCACTCCTGTCAGCGGCCCTGACCACTCCAAGAGGTCGGTTAGAAGCCCCTCCTCCCCTTGTGGTTGTCAGCCATACTTCCGCTCTCAGGCAGCCGGGCTCCTCCGTTCCCCGCCGAATGGCCACGGCTGCTCTGTTGGGGTGGATGGTAGTGGTGAGGACCTTAGTGTTAGGTAGTGATCCTCCTTCCCATGTTTTCTGCACCAGTGTAAAGGGGGTTAAAGGGAAAGAAGGAGGCCAGAAACGGCTTGACAATATAAATAATATTTTAATAAGAAACTTAAACAAAAAGACAAACACACAAAGGATTCAGACTGCTGTCCGTAAATCTCTCTCTCTCTGTCCCACTGCAGTCTCCAGTCGGCCTTTAACCCTCTCTGAGGCTTGATTAGCCTGATTAGGGGCCGGGTGTGTGGAATCAAGACCTGGCCCCGCCACACTCACACAAAACATTTAATTCATGCGTCAAAACCTAGTTATTGTGTCAGTAAATTGGCCAATGCCACCAAAATGAAAAGTTTTTTGTCATCTGGTGAGCCGTACTTGTCAAAATGTTTAGATGTTTAAATGTCAACAATGGAAATGTTTGATATATACACATTTAATTTTTGTCCTACTTTTTTTTGTTGACACTGACTGCTTACAAGAATGTCAGTTTTGTCTAGCTGAATGCTATTGTGTATCACACTGAGCTTTTTTGATACCGATTTCAACAGCAGGGAAAAGTTTACTGGGTAAAGTCAATACTGTAGTACAGAGAAAAAGTATATGCACATTTGTATGTATACAGTTAATTTATTTTTTTTATTTATTTTTTTGTGGCAATTTGTTACATGTAAAAAGAACATTCTTATTTACATGTCCATTTTTACAAATTTCTTACATGTAAAATCATATAGTGAACAGAAAATTGCCACAAAATGACATCCATGAAAAAAAAAACTCAACAATGAAAAAACCTGCAGTAGTTCTGTACAAAACAATAAATTGTACCTCCTCACAGTACGTAACACTTCAAGTTCACTTCAGAATGGGAAGAAAGTCAAATCTGCTGTGAAAAAGAAATGAATTGTTCAGAGATTTTAACTTATTGTTTTGAAAAAAATTATTCTCATTTGAGAATTGAGCCAAAGCGATTGAGTAAAATTAATGTTTTCAAAGATGAAATGTGTTGGATGTATGTTATGTGTTAACCCTGAAATGTAGTGTGGAGTTTGTTAATTTTCAAATTTCAGATTGAGTTTCAAATATAGTTGTATTGGAAGGGCTGCATGATGTTAGCTAATCAGAACAGAAACATTTTAATTGAACTTTTAAAGGGCCAGACAGCTTAAAACCAAATGTTTCAGAAAGAGGGCCAGAGACAGGGTGGAAAATTATTATATATCACTAAATTATAACTTTTATAATAACTTACTGAAAACTATACTGAAATAATAATTGGCCCTCAGGGAAGATAGTACAATTATTTATAATATATATATATATATATATATATATATATATATATATATATATATATATATATATATATATATATATATATATATAAATAATTGTACTATCTTCCCTGAGGGCCAATTATTATATATAAAAGAGTATGTCATGACACCTTTACAGTGTCATGTGTGAATCAACCTGTCTATATTAGGTTACACTAACAAAAGTCATTTTTAAGTGTTAGGTCTGTTAGAATTAGCTCCTTAAGGCAACAGTTTCAGTATACCACTTTTAACAGTGTTTTATATAGAAAACGTCTAGGTTACGTATGTAACCTCCGTTCCCTGATGGAGGGAACGAGACGTTGTGTCGAAGAAGCGACACTAGGGGTCTCTCTTGAGTGCCGAATATGAATGAAATAAATTCAACAAAATATTCTCCTCCCGGCCCTCCACCGGGGGACAGAGTGGTCTGCTTACCAGCTCCGGAGCTACGTCTTGGCCTCTGGGTTGAGTGTCTCAGGAGCGCCTGGGAGCCTTCCGGGTCCTCGAGGGGATCCGTGAGACGGGGGGCGTCTGCTTCCTGCGGTGTGCTCGATGCTGGGGCTGTGAGTTGGGCCCAGGTTGAGGCGGAGCAGGGTTTTCTTAGCTGCAGTTGGACGCCCTTGGCGAGCAGGCTTGCGGCGGGGCAGGATGTGTGAAACTGCAGGCGTCACTGTAGGCTTTGGCAGTCAATGAAAATGTCGTCCTACAGGCCTTGGAGGGGAGCACAGGGCGACCCCGCCAAGTGGTAGGGTTTCAGGGGCACAGGTGGAGCGCAACAGCCCTGTCCACCTGGGGAATCGCCGTGTACCTGTGGGCCACTCCACTGTTGAGAGTAGCGAGAGCAGATGAGCGAGTGGCTTTGTGACGTGTGGAGAGGGGTGCCTTCCACGAAGACGTCAGCTCATCATGCACTTCTGGGAAAAACAGGACCGGGGGGAGGCGAGGCTGTGAGCGGCGCACATACCCCAGGAACCAGTCATCCAACCACGGTGGCTGTGGGGAGGACGGAGGGTTCCAGTCCAGTCCCATGCTGGCGGTGGCCCGGGAAAGCATGTCAGTCATCTGCACGTCAGCCTCAGCCTGGGCATGCTGGTCCGAAGGCGGTAACCCAGGGGAGTCGTCTGCATCAGACGCAGCGCTCTCCAATGCAGCGGTGAGCTCATCCAACTCAAGCTCTAGAGGATAAGCGGGCTGGCCGTGAAGCGAGCCGCCATTGCCTCGAGCACGGACGGGAGTCAACGAGCGTGATGGGGGGCAGGTGTTCCGAGGGGGCATACCCGGCGGAGCTGCACCCGCTGCCGTCCCCAGCCACCTTTTTTTTTACCGTTAGGTCTGTTAAACTTTCAAAACTCAAGCTTTTAAAACTTTTTGAAAACTATTTTAAAAACTTCCATGCCAACATCAACATCATGTCTTGACTTGATCTAGTTATGGATTCGATTTTCCCATCATCCTCTTCTCAGCTCTTATTCTGATAACAAAATCAGCCTTACCTATTATTTTACCATTTTAACAGTTTCTGGTAACTGATCAGTTTTTTCCATCGGCCACTACAGACAGATAGATGTTCTGTTACATGGAGAAAATCTACCACCAACATTTTTTGTCTTGTTTACACTGAAACTTCTGTGGGTATTATGAACTAGGGCATCTATTGTAAAAGGATTGGGGTGAATAGGACACAACTCCCTGAATTGCCCGGGTGCTGCTTACTAGTGTGTGCAAATAGTTGCCTGTCAGTAAGATAGAGTCCATGATCTCTAGGGGAGTTCACTTGGATCTAAACTTGTTTGCATGAATATAAATAAAGGCATTGGAGTAGTCGAACTTCAAAGAACATGATTCTATTTGTGGAGTCAGCCAAAAAAAATCAAAAGTGTACTTTCTTGTAAATTTTCTTTGAGTAACATTCCAATAAGTGTATGACACCAAAATTATCATATTGTCATGATCCTGTTCTGTCTGCCCTCCGGTCCCTGTCTTTATTCTGTTTGTGTGTGTTTGTCATTTGTTTGTGTAATTGGTTGTGTCTGTGTTTCTGTTAGGCATGTGCTTCCCTGTCCCTGCCTCCTTGTTACATTTGTCACTCTCCCTAGTTTAGTCCTTGTTATGTTAACTGGCTTCACATGTTCACCATGTGTATTGCCTATATATTGTGCCATCTTCCCTCTTGTATTCAATCTGTTCCTGATCCTCTCATGTTTCTGTTTGGTACTAGTTATTATTTCTTATTCTAGTTTCTGTTCTGTTCTGTTCTGTTTTGTTTTCTCTCCCCATTGAGAGTTTTGTGTTACCGGTTTTGTTTTCAGTTGTTTAATAAGATATATTTTATTTTTCACTCATTTCTGCTTTTGGGTCCTCATTCCTGACAAATTCAGTGACACCTATAAGATAAATGTGCTCTCACAATCGTAATTGAGTGTCTATCCAGCAAATATGCATTCTATTGCAAATTCTTGCACCAGACTTAAAAATGAATGCATAAATAGGACTCCATGATTAAAATCAACCCCTTGAGATGTTTGAGACAAGCTTGGGGAGATGTCCCACTTTTCAGCCTCTCTTACTTCTTTTGATGCAAATATGAGTGAAAATACACAATGCATTTTTGTCTTAATACCTTTGCATCTAATTTAAACAATGGCATAATCATCTAACTTTTCTTTTTTTAATTTCTTTTTTATATATAATGAAAACCACATTTTAACCAATATAGATCCTTCAAATGTGTTTGTGGGAATGGGAAAGTAGAATTAAGGGGCATAATTAATGCTGCGATTACATTTTGTTTGACTTGGAGATTAATCATAGCTCAGTGGAACACAGAGGAACACTTGTTATTTTTCAGATTAGACATTGATTGATGCTTCTAGAAGAAAGAGATTCAACATCAGGCACTTACATCAGCAGAATGTCAGGCCACCATGTTTTCTCACACATCAATTTCCTGTATCAGTTCATCCTGCCGTGTTCATCGTATGACATCCAAGGGAACGTCCTGGTTTCTTTCGTAACCCCCGTTCCCTGATGGAGGGTATGAGATGTTGTGTCGATGTAGTGACACTAGTGGTCGCCGTTGGAGCCCCAAACACCTCTGATCTTTGAGGAAACGCCAATGGGAATTGGTGAGTGGAATTTGCATGCCACTCCCCTGGACATATGGGTATAAAAAGAGCTGGCTTGCAACCACTCATTCAGGTTTTGTGCTGAGGAGCCGAGACAAGGTCCCAGCCATTTCAGCGGGTAGTTCAGAGTTGTGGCAGGAGGGAAACAACGTCTCTGTCACTCTCTCGACGTTGTGTCGCGGTGACTGGGGCAAAGGGGCCTCTGCCCAAGGAAGATGTGGGTTTACCAGTGGGGAAATCGTTTCATGGGATATACATCACACGGGGTTACCAAGGGCAACCAGCGTATGTGGAGCACCTACCTCAGTACAGGGCTTAGTTAGCACACGTACTGGGCCAGCAGTGAGTTTCTCTGTAAACTAGCAGGGCTAAGGAGGAAGGACATCCAGGGTCCACAACTTCATGAACACGACTGGGGGTAAAAAGCACACGTCTTTAACTCGGGGAGGGTAATGGCACTATGTGCTAGCGGTAGACCCGGCCAGCTGTCCCAGAACTTAGCTGCTTGTACCTGACAACACACGGGAAGAGACCGGCTCAACCCGAAGATTGTAAAACCTCACAAAGGTGTTGGGTGTTGCCCAGCCCGCTGCTCTGCAGATGTCTGCCAAAGAGACACCATTGTTCAGGCCCAGGAGGCCACCACACTCCTAGTAGGGCAAGAGAAAGGGAGGACCTTGTACTGGTATGCCCGGCCCTCGAAAGCAAAATGTAGGAAGGGCCTGTGTCGAGGTAAAACCGAGACGTGGAAGAACGCGTACATCAGGTCTACCGCCGCAAACCAATCTTGATGCCGGATGCTTGCTAAAATGCATCTTTGAATCAGCATCTTGAACGGGAGCCTGTGCAAGCCCGGTTTCAGAACTCGCATGTCCAAGATTGGCCACAACCCAGCCTTTTTTGGGTACGATGAAGTAGGGGCTATAAAACCCTTTTATTTCGGCTGAAAGGACAGGCTCTATCGCGTTCTTCTGTAGAAGGGAAAAGATCTCCGTCGCAAGGCAGCAGCATGAAGTGGACACCGCTGAACCTGAGCAAGCGCCTGGCAAACTGAATCATGGCGCCAAGTCGGACGGTCCTGATCAGACACTGCGACGAGTTGGGGATTACAAGCTACTCCCCAAACTCCAGGCGAGGGGGACCAAGGGGACAATCGTGTTGGTTGTACCAGCGGGTGAGGTCTCACGGCTGGGTAGAGCCTGAGTCACCACTCATGGACATGCTGAGTCCAGGGACTGTTGCAAACATACTGTCGTGGGTGGGATTGTGCCATAGCTTGGCGCATGGGGGCGGGGGGCCCCCGTCCAAAGCACCGTACCTGCCATAAAGGAATGTGCCCACCAGTCGTGACAATGACGGCTGTGGACACTGAATGTGTGACCCAGGAAGTAAGGAAACCACTCTTTTCTTGAAAATGTGGGTACCACTGCCCCTTGGGCATGCACCGAAATTAAAAGAAAAGGTAAACAATAATTTTCCACCCGGCCCTCCACCAGGGGATGATGTGGTCTTCTTACCAGCTCCTGTGTAGCGGGCTTCGGACTCCCTGGGTTGCCTGTCTCAGGAGTGCTTTGAAGCCTTCCTCTGGTTCTTAGTGGCCAGTCATGAGATTTGTGGTATCTGCTTCCTTCAGGTGGCTACACACCAGGTCCGGCCTACTGGGGCGGGCTGTGGTGGAGCCAGTGTTTCTGCTGCAGGGGGATGCCCCTGCAATGCAGACATAAACCACCTACGAATGTCTCCACATGGGATATGCCCGATCACTTGAGACAGCGATCGTGACTGTCAGAAGTGGAGAGAAAGTGACTGCAACCAGGAATTATACACAGACGGAAAGGCATTTTGAAAAAGACGCTCCATCATTGCCACTCATTTAGCAGGAAATATACTCTTTTTTTTGTGGAAAGAATATACTCTTTTAGCTGCTGAAGCACCCAGGGGTGTTCTCTGCAGAACGCTGGTGCAAGAGGGGGAGAATCCGCTGCAATAAGCCATAAATCCAACAGCTTCACTCGCTTTCAGAGGTGAATGGACCGGCAGAGGTATTCAGCTCATTGAACACAACCGCTCGGCTCCAAAGAAAAAATCTGAATATGTGGTTGCAAGCCAGCTCCTTTTGTACTCGCATGTCCAGGGGAGTGGCATGCACATACCAATCACCAATTCCCATTGGCCTTTTCTCAAAGATCAGAGGTGTTATGGGCTCCCAAGGGCGACCCCTAGTGTCACTACATTGACGCAACATTGAATGAGTGACAGATAGGGAACAAGTGAAACATTCTATAATTATAGATTTTACCTTGGTGGACTGGTTACTTGTAGTTTTGAAGTACCATTTTACATTAAAATGTCAAAGACAGTCCATTTGAACAACCTTCAATCAAGTGTCTTCCTCAAGTTCAAAAAGATGATACAGTATGGTATGAGGTGGACCTTGAGAAGTCTTCTAGTTAATGCCATAAATGACACATAATGGAACAGTTCTTGTTAGTCAAGTCAAGTCAAGTGGTTTTTATTGTCTTTTCAACCATATACAGTTAGTACAGTACACAGCGAAACAAGACAACGTTCCTCTAGGACCATGGTGCTACATAAAACAACATAGGACAAACACAGACCCACATGAGACTACACAAACTAAATAAAATACCTATATAAAGTGCACGTGCAAACATGTGCAAAAAGTATGAGACAGTACAATCAATTACTAACAATGAACAGGACAATAGGCACAGTGATAGAGACAGTGCAGTGCCGACCAGTACACAGTAGTGCAAAAAGATGACAGTTTCTAAAAATGCCAAATGTAAACATAACATACTATAAGATAGTGTTCTATGCACATAGCAGTTATTGAGGTAGCAGACAGTTATAAAGTGACAGTAATTAAAGTGCAACTCAGGACATGTATGTGTGTGTGTCAAACCAGTCTCTGAGTATTGAGGAGTCTGATGGCTTGGGGGAAGAAGCTGTTACACAGTTTGGCCGTGAGGGTGGGTGAAGAGTTTATGTGAGGGGTGTGTGGGGTCGTCCACAATCATGGTGGCTTTGTGGATGCAGTGTTTTTTGTAAATGTCTTTGATGGAGGGAATAGAGACCCCATGATCTTCTCAGCTGTCCTCACTATCCTCTGCAGGGCTTTGCGGTCCGAAATGGTGCAAGTCCCAAACCAGGCAGTGATGCAGCTGCTCAGGATGCTCTCAATATTCCCTCTATAGAATGTAGTGAGGATGAGGGGTGGGAGATGTGCTTTCTTCAGACTTTGAAGAAAGTAGAGACGCTGCTGGGCTTTCTTGGTAATAGAGCTGCTGTTGAGGCACCAGGTGAGGTTCTCCGGCAGGTGAACACCAAGGAATTTGGCGCTCTTGACGATCTCCACAGAGGAGCTGTCGATATTCAGCGGAGAGCGTTCACCTTGTGCTCTCCTAAAGTCAACAACCATCTCTTTTGTTTTGTCAACATTCAGGGACAGGTTGTTGGCTCTACACCAGCCCTTAGCTGCTGTACCTCCTCTCTGTATGCTGACTCGTCATTCTTGCTGATGAGACCCACCACGGTCATGTCATCGGTGAACTTGATGATGTGATTTGAGCTGCACAGTTGTGAGTCAGCAGAGTGAACAGCAGTGGATTGAGCACACAGCCCTGGGGGCCCCAGTGCTCAGTGTGGTGGTGGAGATGCTGTTCCCGATCTGGACTGACTGAGGTCTCCCAGTCAGGAAGTCCAAGATCCAATTGCAGAGGGAGGTGTCCAGGACCAGCAGGTTCAGCTTTCCAATCAGGTGCGGAGGAATTATTGTGTTGAATGCTGAGCTGAAATCTATGATCAACATTCAAACTTATGAGTCCTTTTTATCTAGGTGGGTGAGGGCCAGATGGAGGGTGCTGGAGATGGCGTCGTCTGTTGAACGGTTTGGATGATACGGTTTGGAGGATACGAACTGCATTGGGTCTAGTGAGGGGGGCAGCTGGGTCTTAATGTGCCTCATGACGAGCCTCTCGAAGCACTTCATGATGATTGGTGTGAGTGCGACGGGATGGTTGCTGTTGAGGCAGAACACTGAAGACTTCTTTGGCATGGGGACGATGGTGGTGGCCATGAAGCACGTTGGAATGACAGCGCTGCTCAGAGAGATGTTGGTAAGAACATCTGCCAGCTTGTCTGCACATCCTCTGAGCACTCTGCCAGGAATGTTGTCTAGTCCAGCAGCCTTCCGTGGGTTGACGCTACGTAGAGTTTTCCTCACATCCGCCGTGGTAAGACAGAGCACGTGGTCGTTGGGAGGAGGGGTGGTCTTCCTCGCCACCTCGTCGTTCTGCACAAACCGAGTGTTGAAGTTGTTCAGCGCATCTGGAAGGGAGGAATCTTTGTCACAGGCAACTGATGATCCTGTAGTTGGTGATGACCTGGATGCCCCGCCACATGCCCTGCCTGCCACTATTATATAACAATAGTCAGCCAACTGGCATCTGAAAAGATGCTGTTTAAAAATAGAAGTGTGAATTAAAATCAAGCTGTGACAAGTATCAAAAAGAGTTAATATTATCTCACTTATTTTAATCAACAGCATTCAGTCCTCAGCCTTAGCAGTGCTTAGTGGTATCATAGAGGAAGATTGAAACTCTATTTTATAGTTTCATTAGAGGAAGAGCCCTCTCTGAAACACTTTCAATAGGATTCTAAGGACCAAACAACCCTTTGATGTGGTATCTAAAACACAAAGAGCAGGAGTATAATATCTCTGATCGCAGTTTTGGTGGCAGTTTTCAGTAATTTTAGATGTACTGTAGATGTGCATATTTTATACTCATGTTCAACTGTAAAAAGCAAATGTCTGGCTATTTTGTTTATTGTGACTGTGAGCTGGTTTAAATATTTTTCTCAGTATTTGGGGAATCCTTTTTCTGAATCGTTGTCATATAAATATGTTTTTATGACATCTTTTTAGCATCATCATGTCAGATAGACATTCAAAGTATGATCTGCATTGTAGATCTTTTGAAAGCTGTTGAAGTCACAGAACTCATCTTTTTTAGAAAACAACAAAAGTAAAAAACTATATTATTTCTTCAAACCTAAACATACAGTTAGCAAACATCTCCTTTTGTCTTACACAGAAGAAAGAAAGTCTAACGGTTTGGAACAATATGAGGATGCAGAAATTGATATTTATAGGTAAAATATTACTTTAATTTAAGATCAGAGAGCTTCTTCCATCCCTTCACTTATAAGATCCTATTTTTCACATTTCCTTTTGTTAGTAGTAAAAAGGCTCTGTAACAATATTTAAAAAAGACCTTTGCTTCCATTATGCTGCTCATCTGGGAGGAAACAGACAGCAGGGAATCCAACTCCATATGCTCAGACTTTTACTTGCTGGAAATAACAAGAAATGAACTTGTTATATTAAAGAATGACTAACAGGCTTCTCCAATATTTACAAGGTCCTTCAATGGTGACTGCTCTTTCACAGTATCTCCAAATTTAATTGCAAATCTAAATTAGTCATTGAAACCTTTTACCTCAACACGAACATGCAATCCCAAAAGCAGTGACTTGAGTCATAGACTGGCATGTTTGCTGCCAAGAAGAGGAGGATGGCGGTCCAGATCTGACTGTGGCAACCATCTGCCTCTCTCTAATCCAGTAACCAAACATGCGCCTCACTCTGGTTCATTTCCTTACCCACAGTACTGTGCTGCTGATGAGATTGAGGCACTGGCAGCCTGATAAAGCAGATTATTAAAACTTCTCTCAAAGGATGAGGTGTAGGCTAGGGTGACTTTTACCATTAAACAATGCTTCAATTATTTAATTAGCCTTACAGTAATGTTTTAAGAATTTTTACACAAATAAATTTAATGAAGCAGAATAACAGATTTACAGTGAGTATAAAATTATAGATGAGATATAGACTTCTATGCAGGGGTTAAATTCGGGAGGAATGGTCCAGCATGGCGTTCCGGCACCTCAGTTTGTTTGTTTTGCCAGTTTGTTCATCACTTCATTCTATTTCCTGAAGGGAGGCTGCAGTTCAGTTTTTTTTTTTTTTTTTTTTATAAATGGTGGTCTTAGAGTTTCCACTACTCGAAAAACCCAGTTTAACCCCTGCTTCTATGGCAGTTATTTTTTACATACTCTTTGTTTTTCAAAGAGTGAGTGGACAGGGTATGTGGTGTCAAAAGTGATTGTACCTGCACGTTTCCTCACTCTGGAGACGTACAGGTCTTGGAGGGTGGGCAGGGGGGCACCAATAATCCTCTCAGCTGTCCTGACTGTATTTTGTAGTTTCCTTCTGTCTGATATTGTAGCTGAACCAAATGTACACAAGACAGACTCAGTGATGGCTGAGTAGAACTGTATCAGCAGCTCCTGTGGCAGGTTGAACTTCCTCAGCTGGCGAAGGAAGTACAAACTCTGCTGAGCCTTCTTCACAATGAAGTCTATGTGGGTGTCCTACTTCAGGTCCTGAGATATGTTAGAGCCAAGGAATCTGAATGACTCCACTGCTGCCACAGTGTTGTTGTGGATGGTGAGGGGTGTCTGTGTTTGTGATGTGATCAGCCAGCTGTGGCAATTCTGCATTCATGCATGCTTGTGGTGGGATATAAACACTTTATGTTTTTATTGTGAACATTACATGATAATGAAATGTCAATGTCACTTTATTTATAAAGCACAACTAAAACAACAGCTGTTGACCAATGTGCTGTACATAGTAAAATAAAAGTTAAAACTCAATAAAAATGCATAAGTAAAATAAACAATCAACAGCAATAAACCTATAGGTCATAGAAAGAATGGCAGAAAAGTGCCATCACCTCATTGATTAAAAGCTATTGCAAACAGATATGTTTTAAGTTTTGATTTAAAACTGGATATAGTTGAGCCAGTTCTAATACTCACATAAAGACTGTTCCAGAGTTTTGGAGCTGCTACTAAAAAGGCTCGGTCCCCTCTAAATTTTAATCTGGTCCTTGGCACTATTAAAAGTTTACTGGGATAACTCCGTCGAATTGATCCCCAATCCTTGATTTTCTTCTTTCACATTTGTTCATAAACCTAAATTTTAAACTTTACAAACGTGTGAACATATCTCCGATACTACTCTTTATAAAAAACAATCAGATTTCTTTGATATCGCTACTTATATCCAACTTTCCGAACTTCCGCTACTAGTCTTAGCCCGCTAGCACTGCACGCGTGGTCTCTCGCCTATCGATCGTCTTACTTACACCTGTATAACTGAAAGCTATAATTCGCCATTATAGCACATCTGCTATAATGGCGAATATAGCGGATGTGTGTCTAACGCTGCCTCTGTGTGCAGGTGAAGACACCTTTGAACTACATTCGGTGCAGTTGGAGCTCGAATCCGTCGAGAGGCAGATCCACGACCTGCTAGAGAGACAGGCCGAGCTGCGAGATCGGCGGTCCGCGCTTGAAGCATCACGCGCCGATGCTCACATGTCAGTGGTTAATAATTTTTTGACTCCGACCTCGTCTACTCCGTGTGTTTCTCTGCACAGGTCCCGAGCAACCAGGACGCGATCCTCCCTGGCTTCATTCACTCCGGCACCGACACATCACCACGGACCCTGGGTGATTCCGCTTCTCACCTCTTCGCGAGTCGGAGCGCGACGACGCCGTGATCATCGGCGATTCCACCGTCCGTCATGTCCGCGCTATCTCTGGCAAAGGTAAGGTGCGCACTCACTGCTTTCCTGGTGCTCGTGTTCTTGATGTCTCTACGCAGGTTCCCGAGATCCTGAATGGTGACGAGCACGTCGGAGCTGTCGTGCTGCACGTGGGAACGAACGACACCAGGCTCGGAAGACGGAGGTACTGAAGAAGGACTACAGGAGCCTGATCGAGACGGTACGCAGCACTTCGCCAGAAACAACGATCGTCGTGTCTGGACCGCTTCCCACGTACCGACTAGGACAAGAAAGGTTCAGTAGATTATTTGCTCTAAATGAATGGTTAATGTCATGGTGTAATGAACAGAGACTGCTCTTTGTTAATAATTGGAATCTGTTTTGGGAGCGACCTAGGCTCTTCCGTGCTGATGGCCTTCACCCCAGCAGAGTCGGAGCGGCTGTTCTGTCGGACAACATCTCCAAGACGCTACACACCATATGACTAGTAAGTCAAAGTCCAAATCACAGTATTTGCTGTCCCAACTTAATTGATATAAGTAACAATGTAGAACATTATATAGAAACTGTCTATTCCTCGTTTAGTAAAGCCAAACAATACATCTACTGTAGGATCTAGGAAAAATCTAATTGTAATTAAACCAGAAAATCTCAATATCAGTGAACAAAAACAATTTCTAAAGCTAGGTCTTCTAAACATTAGATCGCTCACACCTAAGGCAGTTATTGTAAATGAAATGGTCTCAGATAATAGTTTTGATGTATTTTGCCTTACTGAAACCTGGCTTAAACCAAATGATTATTTCGGTCTAAATGAGTCTACTCCGCCAGGATACTGTTATAAGCATGAGCCCCGTCTGATTGGTCGTGGCGGCGGTGTTGCAACAATCTATAGAGATATTCTTAATGTTACTCAGAAAATAGGTCACAGGTTTAATTTGTTTGAAGTACTTGTGCTAAATGTTACACTCTCAGATGTAAGAAAAAAATCCCTATTATCTCTAGCCTTGGCTACCGTATATAGACCTCCAGGGCCTTACGCTGATTTCCTAAAAGAGTTTGCAGACTTTCTATCAGATCTATTGGTCAATGTCGATAAAGCAATAATTGTTGGAGATTTTAACATACACGTAGATAACACAAATGATGCGTTAGGGGCTGCGTTTACAGATTTGTTAAACTCCTTCGGGGTCACGCAAAACGTCAGTGGTCCCACTCATCGCCTAAATCATACGCTAGATTTAATTATATCATATGGAACCAATCCAACCGATATAGATATTATACCGCAAAATGATGATGTCACTGATCATTACATGGTAACTTGCATACTACGTACCACTGAAATCTGTCATATTGCGCCACGTTATCGACCAAGCAGAACAATCCTTCCAACCACAATATATAGATTCTCAAATAGCTTACCTGATCTATCTCAGCTGCTCAGTGAACCCAAACAAACAGATGAACTAGAGGAAATGACTAGCAGTTTGAGCACCATTTTCTCTGGTACATTAGAAATTGTTGAACCAATTAGATTAAAAAAGTTTAGAGAAAAAACTAGAGCACCATGGTACAACAGTGCTACGCATGCTATCAAGAGAGAAACTCGTAACTTGGAGCGTAAATGGAAACAAAATAATTTAGAGGTCTTTAGAATCGCATGGAAAGACAGTATGTCACGTTACAAAAAGGCTCTAAAAACAGCCAGGGCTGAGCACCTCCGCATACTAATAGAAAATAACCAAAATAATCCAAGGTTCTTATTTAACACCGTGGCTAGACTAACAAATAAACAGAGATCACCTGAGCAAAATATTCCGTTACAGTTTAGTAGTAATGATTTTATGAATTTCTTCACTGAGAAAATAGAAAACATCAGAAACACAATTGTAAACACAACTGTTAATGTACAATCTTTTATGGTGTCTTATGATTCAGCCTCAATTATCGCCCCTCAAGAACAACTACACCGCTTTACAACTATAGGACAGGAAGAGCTAAATAAACTTATCATTGCATCTAAAACAACAACATGTTTACTAGATCCAATACCCACTAAACTACTGAAAGAAGTGTTACCTGTAGTGGAAGAGCCTCTTCTCAATATTATTAACTCGTCTTTATTTTTAGGTCATGTTCCAAGAATATTTAAGCTGGCAGTTATAAAACCTCTCATTAAGAAACCACAATTAGATCCAAATAACCTAGCAAATTACAGACCCATCTCAAATCTTCCATTTATGTCTAAAATATTAGAAAAAGTTGTGTCCGCTCAATTGTGCTCTTTCTTGCAAGAAAATGATATCTATGAAAAATTTCAGTCAGGATTCAGACCGCATCATAGCACAGAAACTGCACTAGTTAAAATTACAAATGATTTACTTTTAGCTTCTGACCAAGGCTGCCTCTCAATATTAGTTCTACTCGATCTTAGCGCTGCGTTCGACACTATAGATCATAAAATACTCTTGGATCGACTACAAAACTACACTGGTGTTCAGGGACAGGCATTAAGCTGGTTTAGATCGTACTTATCAGACCGTTACCATTTTGTCTGTTTAAATGGGGAAAAATCGAAAATAACGTCAGTAGACTATGGAGTGCCACAAGGATCTGTGTTAGGCCCTCTATTATTCTCAATATATATGCTGCCACTTGGTAAAATTATAAGAAAACATGGAATTAATTTCCACTGTTATGCTGATGACACTCAATTATATATCTCATCACGACCAGATGAAAACACTAACTTATCTAACTTGACAGAGTGTCTTAAAGATATAAAATGCTGGATGACACGTAATTTCCTGTTATTAAATTCCGATAAAACGGAGGTATTACTTATTGGTCCAAAAAACTACCCACAAAATCCCTTACAATATAACTTTAATTTAGAAGGATGTCCTGTTACATTATCCACTACAGTAAAAGACCTGGGTGTTATACTAGACCGCAACTTGACTTTCGAAAATCATATTTCATCTGTTACGAGAACAACCTTTTTCCACCTTAGAAACATTGCTAAGCTACGTAACATGCTATCTGTTTCTGATGCAGAAAAGTTAGTTCATGCATTCATGACCTCGAGACTAGATTACTGTAATGCTTTATTAGCTGGTTGCCCTGCATCCTCAATAAACAAGCTACAGTTAGTCCAAAATGCAGCTGCTAGAGTTCTTACTAGGTCAAGAAAATATGATCATATAACACCGATTTTATCATCTCTACACTGGCTACCTATTAAGTTCCCATATCAATTACAAAGTATTACTACTGACCTATAAAGCCCTAAATGGTTTAGCTCCTGTGTATTTAACGGATCTTCTATCGCCATACAATCCATCGCGCTCTTTAAGATCACTAAATTCGAGGCTTCTGGTCATACCTAGGATATCTAAGTCCACTAATGGAGGGAGGGCGTTCTCACATTTAGCTCCTAAACTCTGGAATAGCCTTCCTGATATTGTTCGAGGCTCAGACTCGCTGTCCCAGTTTAAAACTAGATTAAAGACACATCTCTTTAACCAAGCATTCACATAATGCTTACTTTTTATACTACTGCTGAATCAGTTATAATGCATTAATATTATGAACATCAGCTATGCTAATTATTTCCCATCTGCTTTTCTGCTGTTATCTCGGGACGCCAGTCCCGAGGTAAATAGCGTTCGTCAGCTCCAGTTTGTATCCAGCCTCCACGGAGACTTCAGATGCCCCATCACCATGGACTACGATCTTGAAATGGGATACATAGACTAATTATTGCCAACAAAAGCCTTCATCAGCCAAACAAGGACAATTGCATCTAAGTGAACTTCTGGAATTTAATCAAGGATGGACTTCAAAGACACTGGTCACTAATCTTGCAGTTCAAACACAATCACTGTCTAAATACTGACCCTTAGCACTTAATAAGTTTAATAATTTTTTAAATCATGTTTTTTAACTATAAATAATTCTTATTTACATTATTCATGATGTTAGCCAGAGGGGAACTGGCCCCCCACAGTGAGTCTGGTTTCTCCCAAGGTTATTTTTCTCCATTAACCATCATCTTTTGGAGTTTTGTGTTCCTTGCCACAGTCGCCTTCGGCTTGCTCACTGGGGTTAATACAATTATTATTTAATTATTTTTAAACACTATAAAGAATCATATCTTATCTAATTCCACAACAAGGCTCCAAACAAAAAATCAATTAAGGAGCCATTGGCTCCTATAGGGGGAAAAACAGGCGCCAAATATTTTCATTTTTAACTCCTTCCATTCCTTTTCGTCCCGCAGCTCACATGCAAGAAAAACTGCACGTGCTAACAGTGTAGTCTGTGGAGCATTCTTCGCAATTATGTGATCACGTGCATTTTTTATGCTTGTTACTGACACCGTGTTTTCTCACAGTCTCTTTTTTGAAATGGTTAGTTCCTGCAATGAACTCCATTTTCCCCGCTATTTCTTTGATATAAACTTTTGTAATGTATCTCGGGAAATGTAATGCAAATTTTAAAATCAAAGGGAGTAAATTTTTACTGTCGCCAATGGCGACCTTGACAGAAATTACACTCGCAAATAAATTTATTTGGTCATAAATGCGACCATTTTTAGTCGCAGTTTGGAGCCTTGCACAAGGATGATGATTTATCGACTTTATAGACATTACATTTTTATCGTCTGTTAATGCTGAACTTCTGTAAAGCTGCTTTGAAACGATGTGTGTTGTGAAAGGCGCTATACAAATAAAATTTACTTGACTTGACTTGACTTAAAAGTCTCTGATTGAGAATCTCAAAGATCTCCCTGAGAAATGTTCTGACAAGAGATCTGTGAGATAGGCTGGCGCCAGACCATTGAGTGTGTTCTTTGCTGGAATTAAATTATGAGCATAACAGTTCTCTAAATCATGGCTACAGTGTCTGGTCAGTTTACAGATGTATGTGCCCAACATGCATATTCCTTGGGATTTCTCTTCTGCTCATTACAAATTATTAACTTTGGCAGGTTTGATATTGTGGAGGTCTGAGTAATGTCATTTGATTGAGGGGCATGTTATGCACCTGAGGAATGTGTATGTAAATGCATGCATGGTGGATGTAAAACCTGTTATGTTGTGAGTCAGAAGAAGAGATATCCCAAGGAATACATATGTGTTGGGCACATACATCCCTATATTTCTGTAAGGTAAGCTGACTACGATATACAATAAAAACATAATTATTCACATTTTAGACAAATGTTTATATTTTGATTAGTAATTAATTTGTAGTTATTTTAAATTAACCATTGTTAGTTGGTAGTTCTCAATGAGGCTAATCAAATTCAGTTATTATTGATTACCTAACAGTGAACTACCTCAGTTATCAGAATGCTATTACTTATTGATTGGTTAATCATGTTTCCATATTAGTTAATAGTAGCAACTAAATTGTTAATGTATTACTACTCATTTGTCCTGCATTAATTCCTGCTATTAATGATGGACCATTATTATAAAGTGTTACCGAAATTTCAAGCACTGACAAGTCATATCATTATTACACATGCAATATGACATCATATGGATAGAATAGGCTATATGGAATTTGTACATTTCACAAATATCTAAAATGTGGTTAAAATCATATAAAACAATATTTAATAAAATCAAATACAATTTCACATACTAAAAGATGTTGTACTGTTGTATTTAGCTTCATATTTTCAATATATCGAACGCTCTAGGTGTTCAGTTTTGAGACTTTCAAAATCTGGTCACCCTATAGTTTTTATTATAATTATCTAATCAGGTCTGCTGAGGGCAATACTAGATCTCTCTTCTCTACTGTAAATAACTTTTTTCGGTCCCCTGATACTCTTCCAACTCACATGCATTCTACAGCTTATTGTAACACTTTTTTGACCTTTTTTAAGGATAAAATCTCTAGCATTCACCAGCAATTGAATGCCATGAGTAATGTAGCTTGTAGTTCTGTTTACCCAATTTCTCATGAACCTCCCCAAATTACTCTTATGAGTTTTGATCTCCCGACAGATATCGAAATATCCAATATTATTTCTTATTCTAAATCATCTACTTCTCAGCTAGATCCTCTCCCCACATATTTGGTTAAAGCTTGTTTACCTTCCCTGCTCCCCAACTAAAATTATTCATGCATCTTATTTCTGGATGTGTCCCATCATCTTTTAAAACTGCTGTGATCAGTCCTATACTGAAGAAAACTGGTTCAGACCCACAAATACTTGAAAATTACCAACCTATCTCCAATTTACCATTTCTTTAAATTTTTTTTAGAAAGGATAGTTGCTTCTCAGGTCCACACACATCTTCTAACTAATAACCTTTATGAACAGTTCCAGTCAGGTTTCCGCTCACATCACAGCACTGCAACTGTTATGGTCAAAATCACTAATGATCTGTTAATCTGAGCTGATGCAGGACTTCTGTCAGTACTCATTCTTCTTGATTTAAGTGCAGCCTTTGACACTATCTCACACAACGTCATTTTAGAGAGATTAGCATCCATTGGTATTAGCGGCACGTCTCTTGCTTGGTTTAAATCTTATCTCTCTGGTCGCACTCAGTTTGTTAAGTTGAAAAATTTTCATTCACAGTGCTCTCTAGTTACTACTGGTGTACCACAGGGATCTGTCTTGGGACCTTTATTTATAATATATCTTCTACCTCTTGGCAATATTTTTAGGAAATTTGGAATCCACTTGCACCGCTATGCTGATGACACCCAGCGCTATATATTTCCACCAAACCAAATTCTTCTCTCCCACCGTCTTCCCTTCATAACTGTTTACTTGAAATACAATCATGGTTTTCTTGTAACTCTCTCAAACTCATTAGTAATAAAACTGAGGTTCTTCTTGTAGGTACTAATTCGAATCTTGCCAAATCAAAAAGTTTTACTCTGACCATTGACAATTCCACTGTACTTCCCTGTTTGAAAGTTAATAGTCTGGGTGTCATTCTGGATAGCGCTCTTTCTTTTGAATCACATGTAAATAATATTACCCGATCTGCTTATTTCCACTTGCGCAACATAAATCGTCTTCGCCCCTCCCTCTCAATTCACAGCAATGCCACTCTCGTACATGCTCTGGTCACGTCCCGTTTGGATTATTGTAATTCCCTTTTATTTGGTCTACCTCAAAAACTTTAGTATAAATTGCAGCTGGTACAAAACTCGGCTGCACGGATTATTTCACAAACTTCTAACTCTGCCCATATAACTCCTATTCTTCAACAACTTCACTGGCTCCCTGTTAAACTTCGTATTGATTACAAGATTCTGTAATTGACCTTCAAGGCTCTTCATTGCCTAGCCAACACATTCTCACACCCAACTCGTCACATATTGACGCTTTTGACAGGACCCCTTGGCGTCATATTTTAACGCCCTGGATATACCTTTGGCGTCATTTTTCGATGCGTTGGGTAGTCTTAACCAAAACCGCATCAAAGGTGAGCTTAACAACGCTCCACGGCGTGTGCAAGTAAGCAGTTTAAGCGTTTTCATAGGTACAGGTAACTAGAGCATGCTGGATAACGTATTTTTATCGGAGGTTTGTTGATGTTAATAAATATATATATATATTTTTTTAATATTTTTATTTATAAAATCCTCTATAGAAATCTATCGAACTACCCAACGCGTCGAAAAATGACGCCAAAGGTATACCCAGGGCGTTAAAATGCGACGCCAAGGGGTCCTGTCAAAAGCGTTAATACGTGACGAGTTGGGTGTGAGAATCTTCTAGATCTTATTTATATATATTCTCCTACCCACACTCTTAGATCCTGTTCCTTTCTCTCTCTCTCTTGTGATACCTTCGGTTCGTCTGACTTCTAGGGGGTCCAGATCCTTTAGCAGTGCTGCTCCACGACTCTGGAACTCTTTACCGCCAGATATCTGTATTTGTGATCATCTTTCCACTTTCAAATCCTCAAAACCCACCTTTTTAAATTATGTTACTACAAATAACTCTTATTTATGACTGTATATATTCTTATGATAATGCAAATTTTTATATGTGATTTTAGGTTTTTATCTTTTATTATTGTAAACTTGATTGTGTCTGTAAGGTGTCCTTGAGAGTCTTGAAAGACGCCTATAAATAGAAGTTATTATTATTATTATTATTATTATTATTATAATTATTATTATAGAAAACACACTAGCTGTGTCTGGAACTTCAATTATGAAACATTTGAACCTTTATTAGAATGACTGTTCATTGTTTTGACAATGCATAATGTTAAAACAAAGAGAACAGAAACAATATAATATCCAGTCATTTATTATGACTTATTCTCTCTCTCTCTCTCTCTCTCTCTCTCTCTCTCTCTCTCTCTCTTTCTCTCTCTCTCTCTCTCTCTTGCTTTGCATGTTGGGATTGTTGGGTATGTGAGCGTTTATGGGTGAGAAGAGCAACTGTTTTTTTTCTCTTTACTTTTTGGTGGTTGGTTTGCTATTAGTTTTTTGTTTGTTTGTTTATTTTCCGACCTCATGGCGGGTGTAGGGATGGAAGCTCACCCCAGTCAGTGTAATTCCTCTCTTTCACTCCGTCACAAAGTCAGGAGTATGCCTGATGCTGGCGCATCTGTGGAAGATGTGCTTGTGGCTGTGTATGAACAGACTGACTTTGAGAACATCATCTCGGCCTCAAGAATGAACAAGGCCATTGTGATCTTTTTGAAGGAGGGCGGTTTGGTTAGTCGGCTGATTGAGAGCGGCGTGTGGGTAAGTGGCATTTTTTCTGTTATTTCACCACTTGTCTCACTCTCAATGAGAGTTACTGTTGTACTTTGGGTTCGTGTATTGCGATTAATAAACACACAAGAGAGCTGTGTTAAACTACAACATAACAGGTTTTACTTCCACCATGCATGCATTCACATACACGTTCCTCAGGTGCATAACACACCCCTCAATCACATGACATTCACTAGTATATCCACATATACTACAGTTACTATTTCCAATATCCCACTGCTCATATCTAACAGTGATATTGAACATGAATTGCTGAGATTTGGAAAACTTGCTAGCAGAATAAAAATGATTCTGCTAGGTTGCAAAAATCGAGCGATAAAGGATGTGTTTTCATATAGACGCCAGGTGTTTATGTTCTTGGAATCGCAAACTCTGGATATCTCTTTCGGCATTCAGCATGAAGGGAAAACCAAAATGATTTATGTGAGTACTGGCAGTCTGAAATGTTTACAGTGTGGAGATATTGGACACAAGAAATTTGCTTGTCCACACAAAACGCAGACTGAGAATAACGTGAATACAAACAGAACTGAAACTGTGGCGCCAATAGTCAAGTCAAGTGGTTTTTATTGTCGTTCAACCATGTACAGTTAGTACAGTACACAGCGAAACGAGACAACGTTCCTCCAGGACCATGGTGCTACATAAAACAACATAGGATAAACACAGAAGATGAGACTACACAGACTAAATAACATTTCTACATAAAGTGCACATGCAAACGTGTGTAAAAAGTATGGGACAGTACCATAAATTACTAAAAGGAACAGGACAATAGGCACAGTGAGAGACAGTGCAGCGCCGACCAGTACACATTTGTAATCGAGTAGTGCAAAAAAGATGACACTTTATAAAATGCTAAATGTAAACATAACATACTATGAAATAGTGTTCTATGGACATAGCAGTTATTGAGGTAGCAGCCAGGTGTAAAGTGACAATGAATCAAAGTGCAACTCTGGACATGTGCAAAAGTTGTATGGTGTACAGGTGTGTGTGTGTCAGTCCAGTCCCTGAGTATTGAGGATCTGATGGCTTGGGGGAAGAAGCTGTTACACAGTCTTGCTGTGAGGGCCCGAATGCTTCGATACCACTTGCCAGACGGCAGGAGGGTGAAGAGTTTGTGTGAGGGGTGTATGGGGTCATCCACAATGCTGGTTGCTTTGCGGCTGCAGCGTTGTATGTAAATGTCTTTGATGGAGGGAAGAGAGACCCTATGATCTTCTCAGCTGTTCTCACTATCCTCTGCAGGGCTTTGCGGTTCGAAACTGTGCAAGTCCCAAACCAAGCAGTGATGCAGCTGATCAGGATACTGTCAATAGTCCCTCTATAGAATGTAGTGAGGATGGGGGGTGGGAGATGTGCTTTTCTCAGCCTTCGAAGAAAGTAGAGATGCTGCTGGGCTTTCTTGGTTAATGAGCTGGTGTTGAGGGACCAGGTGAGGTTCTCCGGCAGGTGAACACAAAGGAATTTTGTGCTCTTGACGACTCCACAGAGGAGCCATCAATGTTCAGCAGAGAGTGTTCACTATGTGCTCTCCTGAAGTCAACAACCATCTCTTTTGTTTTGTCCACATTCAGAGACAGGTTGCTGGCTCTACACCAGTCCGTTAGCCGCTGCACCTCCTCTCTGTTTGCTTACTCGTCGTTCTTGCTGATGAGACCCACCACGGTCATGTCATCGGCGAACTTGATGTTGTGGTTCAAGCTGTGTGTAGAGGTTTGAAATTATTGAGAAGTACGATGGCTTACACCAACAACTGTCTAACGTTATTCCTAGTAGTTAGTCACATTCGCAGTGTCCATTGTAAGTTCTGCAACGCAGTTCAATAAATCCACTTCAGAAACGTTGTTGAAATAAAAGTTTAAAATCTCCGGTTTTTATTCCTTGGTTTCCGATTTACAAAAGAAAATGTGAACTGACTAATACACTTATTCTGATTGTTAATGAAATAAAATATTCTTACTGAAAGTAGTTATAAGTCAACAGTTAGCAGTTATCAGGGTAAGAAAACCGTTCGCTTCCACAGCTCTCAATAACTGCGTAATACAGAGAATCAACATAGTGTAGTGGGAGTAAGCCTTTCCTTTAAAGAGGCAGTACACTATTTTTACCAAATTATACAAACACATGAATTCTAGTATGCTTTTAACCTTTCACGTACTATTTAACATTTTTAACCATTACATGAACTTCTAAATTAAATTATTTACCTGTTTAACATTAATTCTTATTCACATTACTATGAATGGTACTTTGGCCTCTACACTGTGCATTGCTGAACAGTCATGAGTCAGCAGAGTGGACAGCAGTGGACTGAGCACACATCCCTGGGGGGCCCTAGTGCTCAGTGTGGTGGTGGTGGAGATGCTGTTACCGATCAAAATGTAACCAAAAATGAGAATGTACAAGGTGTGGTTGTGCAGGAAAGTGTGGAAAGTTCTGCAGGTGTAGTGGTAAAGGAAAGTTCAGCAGGTGTAGTGGTGGAGGAAAGTTCTGCAGGTGTAGTGGTAAAGGAAAGTTCAGCAGGTGTAGTGGTGGAGGAAAGTTCAGCAGGTGTACTGATGGAGGTTAAGTGATAGAGGCTGCTTGTGTTGAATCTGAAGCCTCTGAAATCATGTTTACTCTAGAAACTGTTAGTGGGGATAATACAAGTGCAGAACAGTTTTCTCTTTCACAGATAGAAGAGGCAAGTACTAGTGATGGTATGGAGGAGATGATGATAATAACATTTCTGAAATGTCGGACATCCCTTCTCAGTGTGGAGATGAACAGTTGCATACAGTAAAATAAATTAATATTCCTCTTCTGTCACTTTCTATGTTGTGTCGATTGTAGTGACAAAAGGTGCTTCTTTCACATTTATGAATGGTTCATGTTCTCATTCTCCCAATTGTTCCTGAGACGGTCGACTCAGGGAGCAAGATGGCCTCTACGGAGTTGGCCTTTAGACCACTCCATCCCCCAATGGAGGGCAGGCAGGGAAACCTTTTCCCATACCCCAACTGGGCTGTGGTACCCAAAAGAACCACTTCCTCACTCCTTGACTCACCTAGCCGGTGCTCACAAACGCCATTCTCACAGCGCCCCAGCATCAAAGTCTTACAGTCAAAGTGGCATTATGAACGTAGACCTTTCACCTCCACATCCACAGCTGTACCACATACACACCCACGGCCACACACATCTAAACCGCTTCCTTCTACTAAGCTCATCAAAACCCACAGACTTCTGTATTTTTCTCACTGAAATCAAAAACGTATTGATGTCTTGGAAAAACTTTCGTACTTCAATTGTTCTGCCAAAAGTTTAATCTAAGAAATCGGCCAATGCCAAATTGGCGAACAGAATTTGCATGTACCACCCCCGGACATGCGGGTGTAAATGGCAGGGATCATGCATATGTTCTGTTAGGTTCTGCACTGAGGTGCCAAGGTTCGGCCATTACAGCAGCTAGGTACAGTGTTGTGGCAAGGGGAACACAACGTCTCGTTCCCTCCATCAGGGAACAGGGGTTACACTAGTAACCTAGACCTTCCCCTTCTGTCACTCACTCAACATTGTGTAGAATGTAGTGACACATCTGCAGTGAGGATCTGCAGTCCTTATTCAATAGCGCCACCTACACTGAACCATGTTACGTGATCTGGTGTAGCAAGCTGTAGTGTGCCAAAGGAGCATGGGCATCAGACTGCACGTAACCTTCCCCAACACCCCACTAAGATGTCATAATGTTTTTATTAGCTTCCCAGCATCTGACCAAGGATTTCCCTTGAGGGGTGGGAACAAGCGACGTGACAAGCATAGGAGCAGGACGTGCCAGTCGCGGCTTTTTCTCTCTCTATGTTTCTCCTCATAGAGTGATAGATGCGGCTGAAGGCATTCTTATCCAGTCCTATTCTTTCAGGGGGAAAAGACCTTGCAGAGACCACATCCTGCCCAGGCTGGGGAGGTGAAAATGTGGCAAATACATCACATGGGCCTGTTACACCACAAATTGAAGTGGCACAGTGGTAGGTCCTGCCTAATGAGGGAGGAACTCTACAAACACGGCGACCGGGGCAGATGGGACTGCCCAAGAGAGACGAGGACCTGCCTGACAGGGGGACCGTACTGTGGAAAATACATCACAGGGGGTTACTGTAATAACTGGTACCTATGGAGCACCTATTCCAGTACAGAGTAACTAGTCTGGTCAGGAATTCCTCCTCTGAATTCATGAGCCAGAGGGCTGGGGAGCAAGAACATCCAGGGAGTGTGAGTTTGAGGACTCACCTGGGAGTAAAAGCGCACGTGTTGGTCTCAGTGGAGGGGAAAGGCGCTAGTGCAAGTGGTATACCCGGTCACGAAATGACTCAACCCTGAGATTGTAGAATCACGCAAATGTATTGGGTGTTGCCCAGCCCACTGCTCTACAGATGTCTGTTATAGAGGTGCCATTGGCCAATGCCCACGAGGATGCCACACTCCTTGTAGAATTTGCTCGATCCCTCAAGGGGTGGGCACGGCCTGGTTCTGATATGCCAATGCGATGACTTCGACTACCCAGTGGGAATGCCTCTGTTTGGAGACAGCGTTCCCTTTCAGAGAGTCTAAAGCTCTGTGTGTGGTCCAAAAAGGTATGTAAAGCACGTACCGGACACAGCAACGTTAAGGCTGGGTCTGCCTATTCCCAGTGCAGGTTCATTACCTGGTCCATGAAAGGGGTTGTACCTTGGGCACATAGCCCGGTCGAGGTCTTAGGATGACATGAGCATCTGCCGGATGAACTCCAGGCAAGTGTCGCTGATAGAGAACGCTTGCAGGTCTCCAACCCTCTTGATGGAAGCGAGCGCAATCCGGAGGGTCGTATTCTGGTAGAGGGTACTTAGCTTGACTGACTCTAGCAGCTCAAAGTGGGTTCTCTGAATACCATAGAGAGATCCCACGAGGAGAAAAGGCATGGCCTGGGAGAATTCAACCTTTGGGCGCCTCTTAGAAACATGATGAACAGGTCGAGCTTCCATAGGGACTTAACATCCACTGCATCATGGTGGGCCGCTATAGCTTCTACATACAGCTTCAAAGTGGAGGGGGACAGCCGCCCCTCCAGCTTTCCCTGCAGGAATGAGAGCACTGACCCAACTGTGCACCTCTGTGGGTCTTCAGATCTGTGATTTTCAGATAAAAAAAATCACAATGCTCTTGTTTTTATTGGCATTATAATGTAAAATTATTGCATGATGTACTTTTTTTGTGAAAAGTTTGTTTTATTGTGGCATAAATGGAGATAACAGAAGAGTGAATATGATGATATTGTACAATGGTAGGAGGTGGGGAAAACCCAAATAAAAATGTTCTGTCAAAATTACACTGCTTATAATAATAGTTTGTTTAAAAAAACACAAGAGAACTTGAAAGAGATATTGAACAACCTGAAATGAGTATAAGTAACAATAATTTGGCAGATGTAGGAATGTTAAAGAATGCTGTATTCTTCTTCATGTACATGCAAAAGGAGCTTCAATCAGAGCCCATTTTCCTCGTTGCAGGAATTATTTGTTAAGTTTTTTTTAATCTAGAAAGAAAAGAATCAGAGGGAAAACAGGAGCTACATCTGAAACGAACTAATGGAACTTTGACGTCTGATCCAAAGGAGATGCGGACACTTGCAATGGACTTTTATAATGAACTGTTTGGAGTACAAGAGTGTGATGGCCCTAGTATGGACTTTTTACTTAAAGATTTGCCTAAATTGAGTGCTGAACAGCAATAGGAATTGGACTCTGAGACACAAATACAGGAATTATCAAAAGCAGTTCAACAAATTTCTGTTGGTCGGGCCCCTGGTACTGATGGACTTCCTGCTGAATTTTACAAACATTTTTGGAACTTATTTAAAGAAGACATGCTAGCAGTTTTTAAAGTTTCTTTTCAAAAGAAGGCATTACCAACAATTTGTAAAAGAGCTATATTGTCTTTACTGCCCAAGAAGGGTGACCTTTGTCTTTTAAAAAACTGGAGACCAGTTGCTTTATTATGCACTGACTATAAGAGTCTTGCAAAGTGTTTTTAAAATAGACTAAAGCAATACCTTGGGCATGATAGAAGCTAAGGTGTTAAACCTTAAGAGTTTAAGGACTATAATGACAAAAGTGTGTTGCCTGATGGTCATTAAGTCTGTCAGGTTCATGAAGATGGTACTTAATTACATTTATTATTTTTTACCTTCGTTCCTTAGACAAGTTTCTGAGGCCAACAAGATATCTCTGCTGAAGGAGGAAGGCTATCTTTTTTTCCAGAGATAAAGGTTTTTGCTGCTATTGAGGAACAATCAATGGAGGACTCGATTGTTAATTTCAGAACTCCAGAACTAACAAAGTTTGAGGAAACCTCTAAGAAAGCAATGTATGTAACATGTGTGAAAGTGTCTCATCATGCCTTCCTAAAGAAGCTGAAGGAATGAAAATGGATAGATCTATTTGGGCTGCTGGAAGTCCCTGTATAAGCCTTCCATAGAGAAACGCACTGTGGATCTCCAGTGGAGGGTTATTCACTGGGCGGTAGCCACAAACATATATGTGGCACACATCAATTCCATTGTGGAAAAGGGGTGTCCGTTTTGTAATTTTGAAGACCATTCTTTAGACCGTTTTTTTTACACTGATTTACACTGAAATGGTTGTTTCAGACTTGAATGGGGGGATTGGTTTAGGAAATTTGGGGAAGTGTTTAGCGCAATTATTTCTTCTTTTTTTGGGGGGAATTTTGGGGAATTGGTGAATTTTATTTACAGTTGATGAAGAAAACTATTTAGTTTTAATTTTGTAATCATATTTTTTTATGGATGGTGTTTAATTGAATAATTAAATGTTTTTTATCACCTAATCTTTGAATTATGATTTTTTATTTGTTGTCATAAGAAATACCATAACATTTTTAATAAAGGAGTGTGAAATCTCAAATCTCTCTCTCTCTCTCTCTCTCTCTCTCTCTCTCTCTCTCTCACACACACACACACACACAAACACACACACACATGCACAGAGTCTTTTCATAATTATTATTTACGAACAAAATACAAATATTTAAACTATTATAATCTTGGCGCTAGCTGGTGTTTAAGCACCTCCATGAATTGACTTAACACCCCCATAGACTTCCCTAACATTTCGTAGTCCTACAAGTGTCAATCAATAACACAAATTCGCCACAAACACTTAATAAATCTGTTAGATATGCATAGGATAATTCCGATAGCATGTATAGCAGCATCACTCTACAACCGAGTGGATTACTATCACACTACAGCTGAGGAATAGTGTCAAACTAACAACTGCAGCATTACTGTTCATCATTGTAAGGTAATCACATGCTCAGTCTCACTCACTAGCTCTCTCTCTCTCTCTCTCTCTCTCTCTCTCTCTCACACACACACACACACACACACACGCGCACACACACATGTCCTTGTTTTTCCAATAACTTGTTAGAAACAGCCCAAGCTGTCACTAGTTTGAAGTTGTGGTTTTCAAATGAGTAACAGAGGCTTGGGAGCATCTTTCGAACTAGCAATAGCGGATCCTAAATCGGTGGCATAAGAAAGTAGTGAAATAAAACTGTATATAAATAAATATACAGTTTAAAAATAAAGTAAATACAACCGGATCTGAACACTGTTTAATTATTCCCTTTTATTAATTAAAAAACCAAAGCAACATTGCTTATTTCAATGCTTTTTGTCTTGATCCAGCACCTGTTGTAGAAGTGTTGGATGTGCTAGCATTACTTCTTCCCATTTTATAAGAAAGTAATCCCACACACAAGAGCGTTTTTTGGGACAGTTCGTTTTTCCTTAGTTTTTCCCTTACTTACTTATTTACTTATTTGTTGAACTGTTGTATGTCAGCCATGCTGATAGCTGGACATACAGCACTCTTGTTCATTTGATTGCTTTAGTAGCCTACACAATCTTATGGACCACTATTATGATACTTTTAAGATGTTTATTTAATTTTATTTTATTCCTTTATGGATGTACATTGGGTTGCATTGTAAGAGTAACTTTTAAACTTTGTTTGACAATGCAACCAAATGTCTGATGCTTGAGACTTTCATTTTCATCAGGTCAGGTGATTGATATAGTGTGTTTAATCTCAAGTGATGATGGAGTTTTTCTTCTCTCTCTCTCTCTTTTTTTTTTTTTTTTTGATTTACAGTACTAGGGTGTAAACAAGCCTGTCAGGTTTTCATCTAAGAAACAGCTCACTGGAGTGCAATAAGCCTTGAAGCTGTTAAACAACTAACCACAGCAGCCATCTGACAGACGTATAGACCCCCACCATTTCACAAGATTCTAAAGAAATGAAATGCTGAGAGATATAATATGTCAGCCTTTATGGACTCCAACATGGATCGAAGAGAGTATAAGGTGTAAACAAACCTGCATTCATTAAATTACATTTAGCTTTGATTTGACAGCAGAGAATTTGTGGTGTAGTTATGAAGGATTATAAAACACTCCTTAAGTGAGTATGACATGTCCAGTGCTTTTACAGAATGCCTTGGTAATACTTTAAAAGTGCAATCTATGCGTTTCAAAGGGAGAAGACGAGTAACTAGTGAGTTATTTCTGTCTTAGGATGCAACTGTACAAAATTAAACACCACGGGTTGCATTTTCTTTAACAGCTTTGTTAGGTGGAGCATGAAGATAATGGCAATTTAAGAGGGCAAATTGAGAGCATAATTTAAAATAGTTACCCTTTTTACAATTGTGCTTAATACAATGTGTTTTTCTTAAAGCAGCCTTGAAGGTCTCTTTGAAGGTCTGAACAGTAAGGCCCATTCTGTTTACACAAATAGTGTTCTGTGACAGTGGTGTTACAATGTGGAGGCTTCAGGGGCTTAAGCCCCTGATGAATTGTCCCTAGCTACTGATCTTTTTTGAAGATTCACACACATTTCATTTCACAAATAAAATGTGTTTATGACTTTGACTTTGTTCCTCCAGATGTTCCTACTTAAACTAAGCAAGCTAGCTCATAACTCATTCTTGAAGCCGTAGTTAAATCAGAGTTTGTAATTAACCTCAGTTAATTAACCACTTTCACAAATTAGTATACGTGTAGCCTTCTAGTACATTGCTTGGAGTAAGCTTCATCCAGACTGCTATCTTAAACCATTAATTTTCAGATGTGAAGAATAACTAAATTCAGAAAGTAGACAGACTCTGCCAGTCAGGAGGACAAAGGGAGATTTTAAAGGGCAAGACTTCTTATATATTTCAGGATTGGTGAATAGTCATCCATACAAGGTAAATACATGAGTTGGTCATTTACCTACGTGCCATGTAAAAATAAATAAATAAAACAACTGGCAATTACTTTTATTTCCTTTTTTTATTTTCTTTATTTTAGTCAGATAAAGCATCACCGATACAGTCAGCTATGGTCAGCAGCCAGAAGGTACCTCACTGGTAGCTTTCCAGCTCTAATTCACATAAAACGTTTTGTTGCCAAGGACCTCCAAATATGATAATCTCTTCGACCCCTTCCTGAAATATAAAGGAATATAAATAATAATATGTTTCATAATATGGTTATGTATGAATAATAAATTATAATGTAGTGGCTAAGCCCCTTATCTATTCCAACCCTAGTTTGCCCCTGTTCTGTGAATAGATTGGGGAATGAAGGATGAATGATTCCTTTCACAAGTTAAGTGTAAATAATAAGTATAGTTCAATATTCTCAAGTTCTCCTGCTGCTCATGTACAGTAGAAGCATTTACAGTAAAGGTGTACTCATTAAAAAATTGTATCTCCTAAAGATTCTCTATGTAGGAAATCATGACTGCTCACATTATAATGAAGACTCCAGTCATATCAGTAACCTTATGAAAGCTGTTTTATTCTACACGGTGTGGGTCCGCACATGGGGGCTGCCATTTTAGAAACACATGACCAGCTGAGTAATACTCATCTTCATCTCAGTAACCATCCTGTTATTTGACATTTTCACTCATTGATTAAAGTAATCATGGCTGACTGTAAATACTAAATTTCTACAATGGCAGCTGAAACCGAAAACTATTGATTTGAAATGATACACCATCAAAGCCGCTTGACATCAGTATAAGTAAAAGATGACACAAAAGACAACATTTATAGAGTGCACCTTTAATGTAGCAAGAAATTACAGGAAAGGTATACTAACCCAGTTCTAAAAAAAATAAAATAAAAAATAAATAAAAATGTGAATTACTTTTAGGGTAACCTGATTTTTTTAGTTGTTCCATATATAATATAACTATGCAGTTATTAAACTGTAATTACAATGTAATGGTTGATTGTACAATTATTAAAAAAGAGGCATCGATGCAACAAAATACAGACAAGCTAAATTCTCCTGCTTCAAATTCACATATCTTGAAATTAAATGTAGAACTTTTCAAATAGATAATTTTGAAATAATTAAAGAAAGACCTGAAATAAAAAAATTTTGTTTAATTCTGTTATGAAGTGGGCAGACGAGGGAGTAAGGATCCAGGTGCAGCTTTATTTGAATTTCTCAAAGTAAAGGGAAGTATAAACGCAGGAACAAATGAAACATCCACGAGGGGAAAATAAAGACATGAACACAAGAAAATAACACGGGGGGTCTTGCAAGGAGGGCATAGGCAGGAACACGGACCAAGGCAGGGTTCGGGAACAACATGAACAGAGCATCAAACATTAAACAACGACCAACCAAGGACAAGGTGAACATGAGGGCCTAAATACAAAACCAAAGGGAAACTAAAGCCAATGGGCAAACAGAACTCAAAACAAGATAATGAGGCAATTAACTTAAACCAATAACAAAACTAGAACTGATAATAAAGTAATCAAACAATAAACCAATGAAAACCAGACACATAGACAAGGAGGGAAAACAGGACATGACAAGACTTCAAAATAAGAGTGCATAAAACAAAAGGCAATACGGAACATAAATGTGCCAAAACTTAAAATAAGAGTGCATAAACAAAGAACAATGTGGAACATAAAAGGTGCCAAAACTTAAAATAAAATATACACAAACCAAAGACGGTGTGGATCGTTACAAATTCCTAATGTTAATAATAAATTAATGAGTTGACAGCACATTTTTATTTAAAAGAAGGTACATAATAGAATAAGCTGAAGTGTGTAATTATTTTTCTATGTTTAAGTCTTATCCCTGCCTAATATGCAGAGACAAGTACTCCAAGTGTACACATTGTGGTGCTTTCAAAAGATTTCTATTTTTCTTTTTCTCTTTCTTTTGCATTTCTTTGAGCAATGGTGTAAATTTGGGGCGGGACTGTCTTTTTTGCCAACCAATGTAAGACAGCTTTTAAGTTTGCAATTTAGTTTTGTAATTTAATTCAGTGCGACCAGCGGTGCAGAAATAACACATTTGACCTTTAAGAGAAAATCAAAGCATTTCAACAAGATTGCATAGAAATTGGTGTGTATGTTCCAATTTTTTTCCATTTAAATTTGGAAACATCATGCCAAATTACAAAAAAGTTGCACCATGCAGCGAATGATCATGGTCCGACAATCATCATCATCATCAATGTCACATTCCTTTTCAGCTCTGGCTAGTAAGATACTACATTTGCAAAAAAACAATTACAATTTAGCAGACAAAACATTCAACCAGCTGTCGCAAATTTCCTGTGAGATCACTGACCATTATAGAAAGACATTGTTCATTAAGCATCTTTATAAATCTTAGTTTTTCTTTCTGCCTCCATTTCCTCCATCCATTTTCTGGTTCCATTTATCAAGAAAATCCAAGAATTTCTGCTGACATGCTCTGCATTTCTCTCAGAGGCCTGGTAAGCTCCAATTTAAAGCTTGATCATTAATGTACAGTTCTGGTTCAACACACTCTATTATGGATTGAGCTGTCATTGTTCCTAGTGTTAATGCATTCTACTCATGTATAATGGAATACAGTCGTGTCTTGAGCCAGAACCAGCTGCCTGCTACATTACATCAAAAGCAGATAAAGGGAATGCACCTCCATGAATGTAATGTGTGTCACCTGCATGCAGGGCTAAATCCATCACACATAAAGGTGTGCTTAGCCGCCACAATCATGACATCACAAAGCTTTTTATATTCCCCCCCCCCCCTCATATTTATTTTTCATTTTCTCACCTTCTTATGATGTTTACATCAGCATGACTTCTATAATTTTCTAGCTGTCAATAGGAGTCCTAAAACTAAACTTGATAAATCACAAAAATTGTCTGACTTGACTAAACACACCCTGCTGAAAAGGATTGATGTGTTGTGTTTTGGATTCTGGTCACCCACATGGAATGCCACCAGACTTTTTAACTAGCTTAAGGCCCTTTCACACAAAACGCAGCACATGACGTAAGAAGCATGACAAATCACAAACTAATTTCCATTTTACACCAAGAGTGAATTGAATATCCATCTGTTGCAATAAATAACCCAGAATTTTTAGTATATCATTCAAAATAATTACGTGCATTCATTCTTACAGATCTGTTGTTTTGTATTAATCCCTTTATGAGGAATTTACTTGCAATTCATTTTTGGAATTTGGTGGTTCATACAGCTACCATGCAGCAGTTTTCTTCCAGTTAGGAATGAATATTGTACAAGGAGAAATTGACCTGGTAAACTGCCAGTAAGATATAAAGGCCTAGTGCATGAGAAAAGATTGATAACCATAAATTTAAAAGAAAATTAATAGCAAATGAGGAGAGAATGCTATTGTTTAATGCGAGTATGCTTTGTAAATAGACTTGGAGAAAAAAAATTCTGCCTGCAAGCTAAATAACCTTTTAAACTTGAACAACCTAAAAGTTTAGAGATGTGCTTGGTCACGCAAATGCTTTGTCCACGCTCTCACTATTGCCTGAGTGACAGTAGTTATCCCACTGGCATGGCCAACCCCTGGGCTAACCTTTTAGACTACTCCTCAATGTCCTTTCAGTAAGCTGTCTATCCCCTAACCCACACCTCCGTGCTAATGGTTCAGCCCACAGCACAAAAAAACAAAAACGAGAAACAAATGGAAAAATAGAAAACTGGTGATAAGCCATTGATTCAAAACATAATTTCTGAAGTAACAAATTAAAAAAAGTAAAATTGAATAAAGGGAGTGAAAAGGTCAATTATCAATTAATGAAATGACCAGAAAAAAAAGTTTATGTTATGTTTGTTTATGCCGGAGAAGAGCATGGTTCTGCTGGTCCAAACTAGGACTAAGCATCAAAACATAAGACTAACCATAACCTTCCAGCATAAACCATGAACCAAACTGATCTCACTATGAATTCGACAACAGTAGGTCAGCTGAAATTTCTTCAGCTGAAATCAGTCTGCGGTTACCAAAATTCTAAGCAATGCCACCACTGGCTGAAGCTGGTTATTGAACGCATGGGCAAGTGTGAGCTCTAGTTTCCAGGTGAAAACTCCACAGTGGTGCCAAAAGCAAGTCAAAAAATTTTTTTAGTTGTAAATTATGTAATACAGTCAACAGGAATGCACAGAACTACATGCCCTAACCCAAACCCCAACCCTAAACCTAACCGTCAGTGGAGTAAAATGTAATCTTGGAGGGAGAATGCAATCTCGAAATCGTGCTCCTCATTGATTATGTGAATTCGACTGCATCCTGGTTTCTGTGGGACCAGAACCCATGTCTTTAAGGCTGTTCATGCAACACACTATTGGTAGAGCCACAGGAAAAGGCACACGCATTGAAATTGATGCAAAGATGCCTGATAGAAGATGGAACTTGTCATTAACTCAGAACACAGAATGGGTTTGGTGTCAGAGTACATGAACCTTCAGAAGCATGATCAGGTTTCTGTATGATCACTTTAGAACCAGCATGGAAATTGAATCTGGTTTAAGCTGTTGGTTTCATCAGGGACTCTGTCAAAGGTCTAATGATATGGCTTTAGGTTTGCTTTTACAGAGAAGACCAAATCCCCTGACATGTCCGAATAGAATCTGTTGATAACTCTTTTACTCTTATCTGAAACCTGCTTTGAGGCATACTTTATAACAGGTAAGTGTAGGATTTTGTATGGTCAGGATGTTTCCATGTCTTTGCAAGGAATACCATTACCTGGGCTGTGTGTGTTATGTGCATTGCAATCCATCATGATGTTAGCAGATGGCTCCTGCATGGGTGGCATAGAGTGGGTGTATGAGTTGATTTGTAAGCTCACAGTGACCAGCAGGTCTTTCCTGTACTGATATGATGAGCCTACAGAATTGTTTGGCTAACGTCCGAAGAGACTGTTTTAAAACATCCTTATCTTCAGTAATTGGCATCGGAAACCAGCTGGCATGGGCATCACTTTATTCTTATTCCTACTATTGAATAGATGCATACCAAAGTGACCTCTCCACTCTCCTGTTGATTAAGTTGGGAAAACGCCCTCCATTCCTGCCCACCCCCAAAAAACACAAATCAGAACAGGGCATCAGGGCTCACAAACAAAGCATCACCATAGCAGTCTCTCTTCTCAGTTAGGACCAGTAGTGTAGTCTAGGGCATACACAGGCATATGCCATATGACAACTTATCTTTCTTAGAATGTTGCATATGCCCACCTAAAATAAGTGATGAGACATATGGCCGCCAGTATAAAGAGTAGGCTTTTGACCTAGAACTTTTTCAATCTAATAACGTGATGCCACAGCACCGTTGAGTAAATCGCTTTTTATTATTATTATTTTAAAAAGTATAAATAGATTCTCCCTAAACGTGCACAGAGCTGTGGGATGGGGGGAGCGCAACTGATGGCACAGGCAAAACAGACAGACAGACTAAGCTGATCCACCAATAATAAAGATTATTTCAGACGCAATTAGATATTTGCTAACCAATCAGTTTCAGTAAAGGGGCGGGACATTTCTAGCATCTAATGCTAATGCATAAGCATCCCTGGAGTAACCATAATGTGTGCTGTAAATGTATTTCATCGCTAAATGTAAATAAACACATATACATTTAAATGTAACTTTGTGAAAATACTGCATGTTTTTGCACCAGTGCTAGTTTTTGATGATCTTTACAGATGCTGGATAACTGTGTCCCGTAATTATATAAAATATATTTTTTCTTTCGTGCCTTTTACTGCTGTCAGTGGTGCATTTTTTTTTTTTTTTTTTTTTTTTTTGTGATATCAAGTAATTTTAATGTATATTTCTTAGTAGGAAATCAATTTCACTGTACACAAAAAAGTACATTATAGCACACAAATAAAAAAGTAGTCATTAACTATTGGGTAGGCTATATATAGTAATATATAGTAAGGTGTTAACGTGAACATTACTACACTTATATAAGCTATACAATGCTTAACAGTTCACTGTATGTATTAATTTATTATTTAGAGTAATTTTCATAGATTATATTTCATACATTTACAGTGTGCTCACCTCTTCAGACACTACTACACCACTTGTTAGGACGATTCCATCACAGTCATGGAAATCTTAGGATAACATTGTATGTTTCACTGCAGTATGTGTTATCATACTTGGAAATACATTATTTTAATTGCATTATACTGTACTAACATATCAATATTTTAGAATCCTGAACCCAACCCAAACCCTAAACCAATTATCAACCATTTAAAACATGTACCAAACAGGTCAAATTAGTAACAATAATTGTATTTGCATTACAATTTATTCCAAAACATTTATTTAAAAGGACTCAAGCTGCATTCAAAGTCCTCTGAATTCACACAATAGATCTGTGTAAAGAACAGAGTGAAAATGAATGTTTTAATAGCTGAAAATCTTTGTAAAGTCTGTGACATCTCATTCAAAAATACACTTTTTGTCACAAGACAAGCAGCAAGCAACATAAAACTGTAATAATAAAGCAATGAGTAAATGGTGACAATCATTTAATTTAAAAATGTAGCCTTGAGTAAAGTAATTGAATGCTTCATACGGCATCTGCGTGACAATACAGACCAAGGGCAATGTTTTGTTGGTGCAGGCAAACAGTGACATTTCTTTATTAGAGTATTTTGATTAGACAATAATCATTCCAGTAACCTTTTAAATAAGTTCACCAATGGAAATTTTACAGCATTATACATGGAGATATGAGCAGAAATTAATAGAACAGGACAAGTAGATTGGTGCTCAGCAATAAACTTCTTTCGTATCATGTCCGGACCGGTGCTCTGTTATAAAAGGGAAGGTATGGCTAGAAAATTATAAAATTATAGTATAAAAATAAAAATTCTGTCATCATTTAATCAACTTCATGTTTCTCCAAAGCTCAGTCACCATTCACTTTCATTGCATCTTTATTTCCATACAAAGTGAATGGCGACAGAGCCGTTTTGCCTAACATCTCTTTTTGTGGTGGTGAAGAAACATGAGGGTGAAGAAAATATAACAATTTGTCATTTGTGGTAAACTATCCCTTTAACAGACAAATGTGTGTGTTTCAGTTTCCCCATGTCTCCCAGAGTACATTGAACATCTCTAAATGTGGCCCTGCACATCTCCTTAATCACTCTCAAACCTGACACTCCCGCTGTCGTCATAGCAACATGATCCAAGTGATCTCTCTGCATCCTCTTGAGCATTGCACTATTTTCTCTGAGCCAATGTGAGATCTAATCAAGATTGTGTGTGAACAATTATTTATGCTGTTCAGCAATTCACCATGGAGGCTGCATGAATGATTTGTTTACATTTTCAAAAGAAGAAATTCTATTTTAAAGTACTTGAAATAATTATTTCTAAACTCTTTTCTTGAAAGGCAAGGCAGTCCCTTTTTCATTATTATATGGTTATCAAAAATCAAATGTGGACCCTTTTGAACATAGTATGCTATATTTGTTTCAATAAGATCTATAGAACACAACTGAGGTGAACATGATTTTAGCATTTCTTAGTTTATAGCTTCCGTAAACCAAACCAAAACCACTTAACGTTTGTTTTGCATCTTAGATCGTAACCTTAAAGCTGCCCTTGAGCACTCAGACCAAAATCCAATCCATTCCAATAAAGGTAATTCATCTCCAAAAATAAGGATTTGTATTGGTTCAGTAATAAATTTGTTTCAACTCTCCATTCCTTTCACACTGGACAGACTTGCTGGAGTTAAATGCAACAATTAGCATTTGAAAATGCTCTGTGGCATAGCTGTTGACTGAGCATGCATAATGAATAGTGTTTGAAGGAAAAACATCTCAGAGAGCACAGCTGAGATGTCTGTAGTGCCATTGGCTGATGATATGCATTCATACTGCTTTACTAATTCACAGTTGAATGGAATCACAGAATAACATTTCACTGCAAGCTGTCAGCCCTATTACCCCAGCCCCATAATATGTATATCATAGAGAGAAAAATAAACCAATATATTGTTGGTATGATGCTGCAGTCGGCCAATTAAACTTTCATAGCCTCAGATTTATAGTTCCATTTGGGTAGCACTGAAATCATAAACCATCTGATGTTTGAAAGGAACTCAGCAAAGACAGGACTACAAACCAGCTAATGGGACAACAGAGGCTGTAGCTGTCACCTTCACTGATGTAGGCACTGTTAATATCGTTGGTCACTATGAGTGCCTTGTGATTCAGTTTTGAAATGTAATTTGAATGTCACTAATATCACAGTGGTTTAATTGGATATTCTAGTGATCAGACATCTGCATATTTTCTTCATGACAATTTATAATATGACTGTATTATTTTACTAAAGACTTGCAGCCAAGACCATCATCAATATAAAGCTTGCAAGAGAGAAAGTGTCTGTTCAGCCGCATCTCTCTCGGGGTGATCAAACTCTTTTTTTTTTTCAAATGGCTCTTTCAACCTTTGTGTTTCCACTGTTCGCATCCCCCTATTTTGCAGTTCACAGGCTTTCTAACACAGTACTCAAAGATATTGATTTTCCCTTTTCTCTTGTAGTCATTCATGGTCATTTCCTAAATGAGGATTAAGGCAGCAGTGTTTGAAGTCACAGGCAGAAGTCCTGTAAGATTTCTGTCTGCCTGAGTGAGCCTTTGAATTGATCAGAATTTCTGATGGTCTGAGAAATAATTTCATTTCAATCCAGAAGAGAGCAGTTAATAATAGGGTTAGCCTATACTTTTCAACATTCATGAGTTTTTCAGGAAAGAGTGTAGTTCTGTGATCCCAAGTTCCCTTTACAAAAAGCTTCACTTTGATGCTGCGCTGCTAAGCGCTATGGGGAAACAATCTTATTGTGAGCTGCTCTGAACATGTGTGTAACACGTCAATGAAATTGACTGGAATTTATAGCCTCGGTTGGTGAGATCATTGGACGCACCTGTGGCCATGCTATAAATAGGAGGCGTCACCAGAGTGTCGTCAGACATTTTTCTTCAGAGCTTTCTCTCTGTGTGTTTTCACAAAACTCTTGTTAGAAAATTGTTTAAAAATCTAAGTCTTTTCATTCCTTCTCTCTTTATATATATATATAAAAAAGAAAAGAAAAAAGGGGAAAATGGCAGAAAAACAGGGCAAACAATGCGTGTTTCCTTGTCAGCGTTCTATGTCTGACAGGGACACGCATCAATTTTGCTTTGTTTGCTTGGGGGAAGAGCACGCTACTCTCGCGTTGGAACAGGGCGGGTGCGCGCATTGCGACCTACTTTCGGTCGGGATGCTTCGCGCTCGCCTTGCTTACTTCCGAGAGCCGGCACCCACACTTCATTCATGGGGCTCTCGCATGGATCTGGCTGAGGAGCGAGATTCGCCCCTTTCGCTCGCTCTCTCCCCAGATCCTGCTGGTCCCTCGCATGATCCTGAAGCGTGCTTCGGCGCCTCTTCAGTTCACGAGGGGGACCTCCATTCCCTTGGGTCAGATTCCGAGTTAACCGCATCTGAGCGCTCCAATCGCGATTCTAAATCTTCGGAGGAGCTGCTCAATGTGGTTACTCGCGCGGTGGCCAGGCTTCAAATAGACTGGCCACGTGACCAAGTTCCCCCCAAGCGCTCTAAGTTAGAGGCCAGATTTCTGTCTGGTGACCAAAGGAAGGGAACACCTCATCAGTCCCTTCCCTTCTTTGATGATCTCCATGACGAGCTTTCTCGTTCTTGGAATAAACCTTATACCTTGCGCATTCACGTGCCCTCGACGTCAATATATTCGACTATCGCTGAGGCGCGAGGGTATTTAAAGATGCCACCGGTCGAAGAGACACTTGCGGGTTATCTCTCGCCGGGTTCGGCATCGTCGCTTAATAAATCTGCTCTCCCTTCTAAGCCATGCAGGGTAACCTCCATGCTGGTCGGGAGAGCATATCAAGCGGCGGGTCAGGCTGGTGCTGCGCTGCACACCATGGCTGTCTTGCAGGCGTACCAGGCTGACCTACTAAAAGATTTGAGTGCTGGAAGAAGCCTCGACGACGAAGCTTTTTCTGAACTTCGTCGAGCTACGGATTTGTCTCTCCGTGCCACCAAGCAGTCAGCCCGTGCTATTGGCCAGTCTATGTCCGCTTTGGTTAGCACTGAGAGGCACTTATGGCTTAATCTATCCGGCATCAAGGATAAGGACAGAGTTTTCCTCCTTGATGCCCCAGTTTCGCCTTCTGGTATCTTTGGAGACGCCATGAACACGGTTATCTCCAGATTCCAGGAGGCGAAAAGCCATGAGGAAGCCTTTGGGCAATTCCTTCCTCGTCGCACTCAGGGGGCGAGGCCGTCGGTCACCCAGTCTCGCCCTGATTCTGTTAGGAGGGAGGTTCAGAAACAGAGTGTGGCAAGTCGTGCTCCCCCTCGCAGAGATTGGGGACAGGCTCGTCGCCCTCAGCAACCTCCCAAACAAGACCTCAGGGCTTGTATCTCCAAGAGAAAGAAGCCCTGACGGTCTTGTATCCAACCCTGTGAGGGTAGTTCCCTTCGGGACGGGGCGCGTGTATCATTCACTTCGGCCCTCCCGATACCCTCACGAAACCTCTTCACTCCCGCCACCCTTGGTGTTTCGGGTGACAGGGGTTTCCAACAAAATGTTGAATGTACCGTTGCTCCCTGCCATAATCCAGGACACGGAACATTCGACACCCCCTCGACAGGAAGTCTTGAAATTAGTTCCCATCTCAGAGAACCTGGCAGCTTGGAAACTTCTGCCAGGTATTTCTATGTGGGTTCTAAAAACAGTAGAAAAAGGCTACAGAATTCAGTTCGCTTGCCGCCCTCCGAGCTTCAACGGCGTGGTTTCCACTACCGTAAGCCCGGAACAGGCATGTCTACTTCAGGTAGAACTGCAAAATCTCTTGGAAAAAGGGGCCATAGAACATGTTCCCCTTCCAGAGAAAAAGTCTGGCTATTACAGCAGATACTTCCTGGTCCCCAAGAAAGGGGGGGGGGTTGCGTCCCATCTTAGATCTTCGTGCCTTGAACCGCTCGGTCAAGACGCTCAAGTTCAAGATGCTAACAGTCAGGTCTGTCGTGTCTCAGTTCCAACGTTTCGATTGGCTGGTCACGATCGACCTCATGGACGCACACTTTCATATTGAAATTCTGCCACAGCACAGGAAGTTCCTGAGGTTCGCTTTCGGGGACGAATCCTTCCAGTATCGGGTCCTTCCATTCGGCCTAGCCCTATCACCCCGCACATTCACGAAATGCATGGATGCAGCACTGGCTCCGTTGCGACTCCAGGGCATCCGCATTCTGAATTATCTAGACGACTGGCTGATCCTAGCCCAGTCTCAAGAACTGGCAGTTCAGCACAGGGATATCGTCTTGGCTCATCTAGGTTCTCTGGGTCTGAGACTCAACGCCAAAAAGAGCGTTCTTTCCCCGACCCAGAAAATTTCCTATCTAGGGGTTATATGGAATTCGATCACGATGCAGGCACAGTTGTCTCCCGCTCGTGTCATCTCCATTCAGAACTCCCTGAGCATTCTCAGGCTAGGTCAAGGTTGCACTGTTCTTCAGTTCCAACGAATATTAGGTCTCATGGCGTCTGCGTCCACGGTGATTCCTTTGGGCCTTCTCCATATGAGACCGTTTCAGCTGTGGCTAAAAGCCAGGGGGTTTCATCCAAGGGCCAGTCCCCTCAGGCAAATAAGGGTTACGCGCCCAGTGCTTCGTTCCCTTTCTATGTGGTTCAGACCCCGGTTTCTCACCTTGGGTCCCACTCTTGGTGCGTTGTGTCGTCGCAGGATGCTTACGACAGATGCCTCCCTGACGGGTTGGGGTGCGGTCTTAAGTGGTCGTCCAGCCCAAGGGGAATGGGAGAGTCATCAACTCGATTGGCACATAAACCGCCTCGAGCTGATGGCAGTATTTCTGGCCCTGAAATACTTTCTCCAACATTTGAGAGGCTGCCATGTCCTTGTGCGGGTGGACAACACAGCAGCAGTCTCCTACATAAATCATCAAGGAGGCCTACGTTCTCGCCACCTCAATTTGCTGGCACGTCGGATTCTCCTTTGGGCCCAGGGCAAGTTATTGTCACTCAGGGCAGTCTATATCCCTGGACGCCTGAATGTGGGAGCAGATTTTCTGTCCAGACAAAACTTACCATCGGGCGAGTGGAAACTCCATCCCGAGGTAGTACAACAGATTTGGGAGAGATTTTACAGAGCCGAAGTGGACCTCTTCGCCTCTCAAGTGACTGCGCAATGTCCCCTCTACTTCTCTCTGAGTCACCCAGCCCCCCTGGGTCTGGACGCGATGGCGCATACATGGCCCAGAATGCGCCTGTATGCGTTCCCTCCGGTTTCTCTGCTCCCGGGAGTCCTGGCCAGAGTTCGCCAGTAAGGGTCTCGCCTCTTATTGATAGCGCCTCGCTGGCCGAACAGGGTTTGGTTCTCAGAGATGATGTCTCTCCTAGATGGCTCGCCCTGGGCGATTCCGGACAGGAGGGACCTTCTGTCTCAAGCACAGGGGACAATATTTCATCCCCGGCCCGAATTGTGGAAACTTCATGTTTGGCCCCTGAAGGGTACCAACTGAGGGACACAGGGCTGTCGCTTGGGGTTATTGAAACCATTCTTAGTGCTAGGGCTCCCTCCACCAGAAGAATTTACACCAATAAATGGGGTGTCTTCGAAAGGTGGTGCAGTTCACATGATGCAGATCCAGTTAACTGCCAAATTGTTTCAGTTCTGGAGTTTCTGCAGGAAAAACTGTCAGCAGGCATATGCCCCGCTACTCTCAGGGTTTATGTGGCCGCCATTTCGGCTTGCCATGCCTTGATTGACAGGGTGCCTTTAGGGAGACATCCTCTACTCGCCCGCTTCATTCGTGGAGCCAGGCGACTGAGGCCTCCCGTTAGGGCCAGAACTCCTTCATGGGACTTAACAATAGTCCTGGAGGCTCTGGTCGAGACCCCTTTTGAACCTCTGGAGTCAGCGTCTGACAGACTTCTGACTCTCAAGATGGTCTTCCTTATGGCTATTACCTCTCTTAAGAGGATTGGGGATCTACAGGCTCTGTCTATTCTGCCGACCTGTTTAGAATTTGCCCCCGGTATGGCCAAAGCAATTTTGCATCCTCACCCTGATTACCTTCCTAAAGTTCCTTTTTCGACAATACATCCTGTCACTTTAGAAGCCTTCTGCTCCCCGCCGTTTTTAACGCCGGAGTAGGAAAGACTTCACGGACTCTGCCCAGTCCATGCCCTTCAGATTTATGTCCACCGCACAAGCCAGTGGCGTAAATCAGGGCAATTGTTTGTTTGCTATGGGGGCCGCAACAGGGGGGCGGCTGCTACTAAGCAGACTATGTCACATTGGGTGAGGGATGCTATTGCCCTGGCCTATGAGGCGCGCGGTCAAGCTTCGCCAGTAGGTGTCAGGGCTCACTCCACCAGAGGGGTCGCTTCCTCTAAAGCCTTGGCTAGAGGGGTCCCTCTGCACCAAGTTTGTGATGCGGCAGGTTGGTCCTCTCCGCACACATTCATTAAATTCTATAGTTTGGATGTTCATGCTACTCCGGGCTCTTACGTCCTCGAGTCGACATCTCAAACTCATGCAGGAACAAGTTTGTGACGTGGCGGGCTGGTCCTCTCCACGCACATTCTACAATTTTCTACATGGGCTAGGATGTTTTGCTACCCCGGACTATGTCCTTGGGTCGACATCCCAGGCTCATGCCAAATCCAAGTTCATGGTACGAACTTTTGAGTTAGAGCCCTTGGATCGGCTTCTCAAACTCATCTTTTGACTTTGTGGGCTAGATGCTCCGCTACTCCGGACTCTTATGTCTTTGAGTCGACATCTCAAGCTCATGTCTAACCAGGTTTGTGATACGGCAGGCTAGTCCTTTCCGCACACACTCTTCGGATTTTATGGTGTTAGATGTTCTGCTACTCCGGGCTTATGCCCTTGAGTCGACATCTTAAGCTCATGTCTGGAACCTCTCGCGTTCTGTGAAAACACTTCACAACGATCAGGGGTCCGGACAGCCCCAGTGCAGTGGCGTGGGCATTTCGTTCCCCATAGCACTTAGCAGCGCAGCATCAAAGTGAAGCTTTTTGTAAAGGGAACGTCTCGGGTTACTTGTGTAACCCTTGTTCCCTGAAAAAAGCGGAACGAGATGCTGCGCTTCTTTTGCCGCACTGGGACGTCCCAGGACCGCTCTTCAGAAAAATAATCTGACGACACTCTGGTGACGCCTCCTATTTATAGCCTGGCCACAGGTGCGTCCAATGATCTCACCAACCGAGGCTATAAAATTCCAGTCAATTTCATTGACGTGTTACACACATGTTCAGAGCAGCTCACAATAAGATTGTTTCCCCATAGCGCTTAGCAGCGCAGCATCTCGTTCCGCTTTTTTCAGGGAACAAGGGTTACACAAGTAACCCGAGACGATTTCTGCCACAGTACTCTTTACTCGTTACACTGGTACTAATCTCTTCTTCACAACAACTATATAGTAAAATATGAGTTAATATGAGCACATTTCATGTGGTTGCTGCACACTGGGTGTGGTTGAGGAGAGTACCCCTATATTATGTAAAGTGATTTGAGTGCCTGGAAAAAGTTACATTTTAGGCTTAAAGGTTCAGGAGCCTTACTTTTTGAGCTATAGGGGTACCCAAGACAAAAAAGGTGGAAAACACTGTATTTAATAAAAAAATAAATAAAAAATAAATAAAAAAAAAACCTCAGCAGGTAATTCCTTTTGAAGCTTTTTGGCCCTCTTTCTCACACACTCTCTCTTTCTCTGTGTTTTTCTCAATCTCTCTTTGTCTCCAGTGACTGATATTGATTTTCAATGTTGCTACAAGACCAGAACCGCCTGCAGCAATTAGCTCCATGAACTAGGATAAATTAAATGCAAAGTGCTTTGAAAAGAACAACCACTGAACTCTCACATCGGCCACAAATCAAACTGGGGAAAAGTTCACACATTACTATTCACACATATTGTATTTCAAGAAGTGAAAATGTGAAGACACTCACTGGCTGAATGAATGAATCTAGAAAAAATGATAAAATGCAACTGCCTGCAAATAATATATTTACCACTTGTTTAGTCAAACAGGAATCAGTAGCCGTGCGACTTCAGACAGGTGTTACAGTATATTAGAATAATTGGTTGCATACACAGCATGCAATATGCTAATTTGTTAGAATTTCTTCTGTTCTGAAATTGAATTTATTGAACCTTATGAACTTTAAACCAACTCATTCTGTGCGGCAGTTATTTCAGTCAGTCTTGAGAGATCTGTGTGGCTGCCTTTTTAGTATGCTGAGCTTGTGCTTGCTATTGATTCCTTCACATCAATACACACTGAACAATTCTATAAAAAATATTGTTTGAAGCGCAGGGGTTGAAAGCTCATTTTTGGCCTTCATATGCATTTGCTAAAATGACACAAATAGTTGCCAATGCTGAGATTTACTAATAAACCATGAAACAATAGCAATAGTGGTGAAGATAAGAGTGAACTCAAAATAACAGTTAAAAACATTTCTTATGTACATGGGTAGTTGATGAATAACAGGTGCATGAACATTTTCTTTTGATTAAGGTTCGAGGTTAAAACATCTTCTAAGTTGCACCACTAATATTGGCACCCTTTGTAAATATGAGCATAGAAGGCTGTGAAAAATATGTCTTTATTGTTTTTCCATTTGATTGTTTTTCACCTGTCCGCCTCTGCCAGAAAGCTTAAAATGGGCCATGGTTTGATCTTCCAGCAGGATCCAAAAAAAAATAAAACATCAAAATCGATAGAAAAATGGTTCACTGACCACAAAATCAAGGTTCTGCCATGGCCATCCCATACATTTGAAATATATATATATATGTTTGTGTATATTTTTAATGAAAGCTCAAATGGATAAACAATAAAGACATATTTCACAGCCTTCTTTGCTCATATTTACCAAGGGTGCTAATATTTGTGGAGGGCACTGTAAATATGATCATTTTTTTGCATTCACAGAACACATTGGTTCTGCAGTCTGGGGGGAAAATTATTTTTATAAGTATAAATTTTTCATGTAGTTTCTCAATTAATATAAGGTCACAAAAGCAGCATGCATAATATTGTAGAAATACTGTGTAAAATAGATTTCGATGGAGTATAGCATGTCACACCACAGGACAAGTCAACCAAAATTATTTCATGTCATCTATCCATATGCACAGCAACTATTAAACATTGTGAAGAATTACTTGGGGCCAAAGGTTATTCATTGGCATTAAACAAACTTAATTAAAAAAACAAAAAAACAAGCAGAATTAATTTTTCTGATAATCCTTTTAATAACAGAGTTTTTGACCTTTAGTGTCAAAGAGAGGTGTAATAAAGCTTGAGAAGGTAAATAAGGCTTAAATTAAATGGACTGATGTAGAGGCTGATGTCAGTGCTCCATAATTGACTAGTATTAAATTGAGAATAAGGCCTGTTAAAGGACTTTATTTAACCCATACATAACCTGTACCCTTGTACACAGGGGTGTAGTAACTGCATGCCAGCGTGTGTATATGATATTTATGTGTGCATTATTTATTCATGCTATGCATTCACATATATGCAAAACATAAAGAAAGTAAAAAAAGGGATAGGAGGTAGGGGGCTTTGAGAATCTTTCAAATGAGTACTAAGTTGTAATGTCATACTTTTGTCTATAAAAAAAAATGTGCTTGATATTATTATGGAGATACTGTCCATCTGCTGGTCAGCTTGGCAAACTGCATCTACTGGGATGCGGATGCATACTGTCCAGAGTAAACTGTATATTTCAGCACTTAACTAACCCATAGAATTATTGAACTTAAAGAAAAAAATAGTTTCTCCAATGTTCTGCACTGAAACTAGTGTACTATTCTAGTACTCAACTGAAATTTCGAATGGTAGCAGCACTACTTGTAATTTTTTTCTCCCTTTGAGTAATAATTTATGCTTGTGTTGTTCTAATTTATTATGAACTTTAGATAAATGAGCCTGCTTAAGAAATACATTTAAATGTAAAATTAATTTACTGCTGACATGCAAAATACATTAATATTTCTATTTCTATTCTAACAGCAGTTACAATGTCCAAAATGTCACACCTGGGGCAAAATCAGACTTAAGGTCTGTGATAGAAATGTGTCAATTGAAAGGAACATAAATCACTTAACTTCTTTTTTAGTGCAGGTGCATGTTTTACAGTAAGTAAGAATTTGATCCAAGGAGTTTCATTCTGCTCTCTAGTGGACATGTCATGCAATTACACAGCGTGACACCTCCAATCCTTGTTTTGACAGCATGCCCTTAAGTGTCTGTACTTAGGGTACCCTTTAGCTGCTTATTGGCACTTACAGTAAGACATGTTTGCACTTTAAGGATTACTGTAAGCTTTCGACTCTTCATGAGCACCAATGAAATGCTTTATCAAAGAGGATTATGCCTGCACAGCTTCAACTTCTTTATATTATTATTTTTTTTAAAGGTCACTGTGGTGAGGTAGGCGTGGCCGGGCGACATTTGTGGAGAGTGAGGTCGGGGGAGATAAGTGGTGAAAGATTTCCACCTGTGTTTACACCTGTATTGTGTTTCAGTGAGGAGTGGCAGGGGCATTTAAGAAGAAGGGATGGCAGCAGACAGGGAGAGAGAGCCCAGCTCACAAGCTGTTTGTGTGTTGGCCAGTTGCGGTGTGTTGAAAAGCTGTGTTTTGTTGGCCCTTTTGATTTGGTAGAAAGTGTCTCGGGTTACTTAACTGTAACCCCTGTTCCCTGATAAAAGCGGAACAAGATGCTGCACTGATTTAGCACTTTGGGAACAACTTTAGGTGTGACCAGCTGTGAATATGTGTGCAACACGTCAATGAAATTGACCAGAATTGATAGCCTCTGCTGGTGACATCATTGGATGCACCTGTAGCAGAGCTATAAATAGATGCATCACAGGTGCTTCGTCAGGTATTTTGTCTTAAGAGCAGTCCTGGGGCAGCGCAGTGCGGCAATGAAGCGCAGCATCTCGTTCCGCTTTTATCAGGGAACAGGGGTTACAGTTAAGAAACCCGAGAAATTCCCTATCAAAAAGCTACACGCTGATTTGGCGCTTTGTGAACGAGAATACCCACGCCGGCGCACTGTGAATGTCCAGACCCCTAACGGTTGTATAGTTGTGCTCACAAGAGCGCGAGAGGTCTCAGACATGAGCCTGTGATGTTGACTCAAGGACATAAGAGCCCGGAGTGACATGAACATCCAAACTATAAAATCTTATGAATGTGTGTGGAGAGGACCAGCCTGCCGTATCACAAACATGCTGCAGAGGGACACCTCTAGCCAAGGTTTAAGAGGAGGCAACCCATCTAGTAGAGTGAGCCCTGATACCTACTGGCGAAGCTTGACCGTCCCTCACCCAGTGCGACATAGACTGCTTGGTGGCGGCCGCCCCCCTGTTGTGGCCCCCATGGCAAACGAATAGTTGTCCTGACTTATGCCACTGGCTAGTGCGGAGGACACAAGTCTGTAGGGCACATACTGGACAAATTCCATGAAGTCTTTCCTGCTCCGGCGTTGTAAACGGCGGGGAGCAAAAGGCTTCGAGAGTGACCGGATGTACAGTCGAGAAAGGAACCTTAGGTAGGTAGTCAGGAGGAGGGTGCAAAATTGCTTTAGCCATTCCTGGGGCAAAATCTAAGCAGACTGGCAAGACAGACAGAGCCTGTAGATCCCCAATTCTTTTTAGAGAAGTAATTGCCATAAGAAAAACCATCTTGAGAGTCAGAAGTTTATCAGATGCTGACTCTAGAGGTTTGAAGGGGGTCTCAACCAGACACTCAAAGGGATCCTGGTCCTAGTAGGAGGTCTCAGTCGCATGGATCCACGAACAAAGCGAGCGAGCAAAGGATGTCTCACCAATGGCACCCCATCAAACAAGGTGTTGCAAGCCGATAGAGCAGCCATGTAAACCCTGAAAGTGGTGGGGCATGTGCCTGCTGACAATTTTTCCTGCAGAAAGTCCAGAACTGAAGCAATCTGGCAGTTAACTGGATCAGCATTATGTGCACTGCACCATCTTTCAAAGACACCCCATTTATTGGTGTAACTTCTTCCAGTAAAGGGAGCCCTAAAATGGTCTCGATAACATCAGGTGAAAGCACTGTGTCCCCTCAGTTGGTACCCTTCATGGGCCAAACATGAAGGTTCCACAGCTCAGGCCGGGGATGAAAACCCAGAAGGTCCCTCCTGTCCAGAATCGCCCAAGGCGAGCCGTCGATGAGAGATATTATCTCCGAGAACCATACCCTGTTCGGCCAATGCGGTGCTATCAGTAAGAGGCAAGACCCTTGCTGGCGAACTCTGGCCAAGACTCCCGGGAGCAGAGAAACCGGAAAAAACGCATACAGGTGCATTCTTGGCCATGTATGTGCCATCGTGTCCAGACCCAGAGGGGCTGGGTGACTCAGAGAAGTAGAGGGGACATTGCGCTGTCTGTTGGGAGGCGAAGAGGTCCACTTCTGCTCTGTAAAATCTCACCCAGATTTGTTCCACTACCTCGAGGTGGAGTTTCCACTCCCACGTCGGTATTTTCTGTCTGGACAGTAAATCTGCTCCCACATTCAGGCATCCAGGGATATAAACTGCTCTGATTGACAGGAGCTTGCCCTGGGCCCAAAGAAGAATCTGCTGTGCCAGTATGTTGAGCTGGCGTGAACGTAGACCTCCTTTACGGTTTATGTAAGAGGGTTAGAATGCTGTGTTGTCCACCTGCACCAGGACATGGCAGCCTCTCAATACTGGAGGAAGTATTTCAGAGTCAGAAATACCACCATCAACTCAAGGCAGTTGATGTGCCAATCGAGCTGATGACCCTTCCATTCCCCTTGAGCTGGATGACCACTTAAGACTGCACCCCAGCCTGTCAGGGAGGCGTCTCTCATTAGCAATTTGCGATGGCAAGACGCACCTAGAGTGGGACCCAAAGTGAGGAACCGGGGTCTGAACCACATAGAAAGGGAATGAAGCACGCAGTGCGTAAACCTTATCTGCCTTAGGGGACTGGCCCTTGGATGAAATCCCCTGGCTTTGAGCCACAACTGAAACGGTCTCATGTGCAGAAGGCCCAAACGGGATCACCGAGGACGCAGATGCCATGAGACCTAGTATTCATTGATACTGATGAACAGTGCAACCTTGGCCTAGCCTGACTTTGCGCAGGGTGTCGTGAATGTACACGATTCGATTGGAAGACATTTGTGCCCACATCATGATCGAATTCCATACAACGCCCATATAGGTAATTTCCTGAGTTCCATGCTGCATCCATGCATTTCGTGAATGAGCGGGGTGATAGAGCTAGGCCGAATGGAAGAACCCGATATTGGAAAGCTTCGCCCCTGAAAGCGAAACTCAGGAACTTCCTGTGTTGTGGCAGAATATCTAGATGAAAATATACGTCCATGAGATTGATCGTGACCAACCAATCGTGATGTTGTATTTGAGACACGACGGTCTTGACAGTTAGCATCTTAAACTTGAACGCCCTGATTGAGCAATTCAAGCCTCAAAGGTCTAAAATCGGATGCAACCCCCACCCTTCTTGGGAACCAGGAAGTATCTGCTGTAGTAACCTGATTTTTTCTCTGGAAGGGGAACATGTTCTATGGCCCCTTTGACCAAGAGATTTTGCAGTTCTTTCCACAATAGACATGCTTGTTCTTAGAACCCAAATAGAAACACCTTGCAGTAGCTTCCGCGCTTCCAGGTTCTCTGAGATGGGTATCAATTTTGACACTTCCTGTTGAGGGTATTCTGCGTCCTGGACTAAGGCAGGAAGCAACGGAACACCCAACATTTTGCTGGAAAACTCTAACTCCCGAAACACCAGAGGTGGCAGGAATGGAGAGGTTTCGTTGGGGTATCGGGAAGGTACAGGTCAATGCTTCATGCACCCCTACCCAAGGGGGGCTACCCCCACAAGGCTGGGCGCAAGACCATCAGGGTTTTTTCTTCTTAGAAATGACTGCCCTGAGGTCTTGCTTTGGGGGCTGCTGAGGGCGACGAGCTGGCCCCCAGTCTCTACGAGGGGGAGCACGTCTCACCACACTTTGTTTTTGAGCCTCCCTTCTAGCAGGACCAGGGCAGGGCTTCCTCGTGACTCTTTGCCTCCTGGAACCTGGTGATAACCACATTCATAGCGTCACCAAATAAGACAGAAGGATAACCAGGGCATCGAGAAGGAAAAATTTGTCCATGTCTCTGATTTCCGACAGGTTGAGCCATAAGTGTCTCTCCGTGCTGACTAAAGCAGACATAGACCGACCAATGGTGCGAGCCGTCTGATTGGTCGTGTGGAGAGACAGATCTGTGGCTCGACGAAGCTCAGAGAAAGCCTCTTCGTCGACCGTGGTGCCCGCACTCAGGTCCTTCAACAGATCAGCCTGGTACGCCTGTAACACTGCCATAGTGTGCAAGGCAGCATCAGCCTGACCTGCTACCTGATAAGCCTTCCCCACAAGCGTGGAGGTGGTCCTGCACGGCTTTGTGGGGAGAGTGGGTCTCTTTAGTGATGATGCCGAGCCATGCAAGAGATAACTTCTTCTACCAGCAGCATCATTGAATACCCCTGTGCCTCGGCACCCACGATAGTCGAATATGTTGACTTCGACGGCACGAAGACACGAGAAGTATCAAGTTTCCTCCATGAACGAGAGAGCTCATCATGGAGGTCATCAAAGAAAGGAAGGGACTGATATAGCGTTCCCCTTTTTTTTTGGCCACCAGACAGAAATCTTGTAGTTTGGAGCGTTTGGGGGGTCTCTTGTTTGTGTTGCCAGTCTAACTGTAGCCTGACCACAGCCTGAGTAACCACCTGGAGTAATTCCTCAGCCGCTATATTATTGTGCGTGGAATGTTCAGAGGTTCAGCAGCCCCCTCATGAACCGAAGAGGCACCAAAGCGTGCTTCATACTTACGAGAAGGATCAGCTGGATCTGGGGAGAGAGTGAGTGATAGGGACGGACCCGTCTCTCGTTCCTCAGCCAGATCTATGCAAGAGCCCCACAATGACAGAGTGGGCGCTGGCTCTTGGAAGTAAGCAAGACGAGTGCGAAGCATTTTGACTGTAAACAGATCGCAATGCTTGCACCTGCCCTGCCCCAACGCAAGATCAGCATGCTCTTCCCCCAAACACACAAAACAAAACTGGTGTGTGTCAGTTTCAGCCATAGAGCATAAACATAAACATTGTTTTGTTTATCAGTCATTCTTTTTTTCTTTTTTTTTAAAGAAAAGAGAAAGAGAAAGGTTTCTGCACACTGCCTAACAATTCTAACTCCTAACAGAGGAAAGTAGAAAGTTCTGACCGTCAAGAAGCACGACACAGACAGAATAAACTGAAGACAAAAGATCTGACAATGCACCTGTGACGCATCTATTTATAGCCCTGCTACAGGTGCATCCAATGATGTCACCAGCAAAGGCTATAAATTCTGGTCAATTTCATTGATGTGTTGCACACATATTCACAGCTGGTCACTCCTAAACTTGTTTCCAAAGCGCTAAATCAGCGCTGCTTCAAAGTGTAGCTTTTTGACAGGGAACTAACACTATTCCATCTATTTTCATTATCGCTGCTAAGTGACCTATTTTGTTAAAAATAAAGTGTTCTTCCTGTTTTGGAATCGCCATCTCCCACTTCCTCATTCACTAGGAGCTAAGGGATTTTGTTTCATTAGTGCTGAAACCTGGGACTGCGGGAGTTGCCTTCATGAAGTCTTCACCATTGGTTTACATCATCAAGTCCCTCGCTGACATTCACAAGACACAACACCAGTCCCTCCTTGCGCTTCATGCCAATCAGGTACAATGGTTCAAGGTGATTTTGCAAGCCCAGGTGGGGGACTGACAGGTGTTCTAGAGCTTGCTGCCACAATGGGTACTCCAGCAGTGACAGCGGCCACGGGACTCTCACCTCAGATCGCCCTTGCCAAGATGGGCCACAAGGCTTTCTTGTTTGAGCAGGCAGCTGGGGGGTCGTGCTGGCCCAAGACGCATTTGGCACTCCGCCTGCTGCCACTCTTGTTGGGGGAGGCCCAGCTAACCGCCCAACAACTACCCATGGATAACCTGCTGGAGTACTTGGACCTGAAGTGGGCCATTCTGCAGCGGGTTGGCCGGAACCCAGAGCAACATCGTCAACACTTTTGAGTGCTGACCTACGGGGAATTCAGTCAGCCATTTGCCTTCGCTCAACAGCTCAAAGATGCCTGTTGGAGACCGCGACACTGAGGGGATTGTCAACTTGGTGGTGCTGGAACTGTTCATCAACCAGCTGCCGAAAAGTCTGAGACCCACTGCACGGACCCAGGGGTTCCAGAAATTCCTAGCCCCCCATGTCTGTTCCCCTTTTCTGCATGGTTGGAGAATCCATGGCCACAGGTGCGAGGGTAAAGTCTGGTCTGGTATGCTGGTGCTGTAGGGAACCGGGTCACTTCCAGGACCAATGCACGGCGATGGATATGGGGATGTGGGTCTGGATTCCCGACGTGTTGTATTCCGCCCCTGATCAAGCAGAAATGTACCAGATACCTGAGAGTATTCAAGGGGGTGCCTACCAAGCCTGGGTGGTTTCCAGTTGTAATCAGACCTCGATTCACCAATGCTTGGTTCAGTGTGAGGCTTTGGGTACAGCATGTAGGGTCAATGTGATGTGTGTACATGGGGATGTTCACAAAATCCCTTTAGTGCTAGTTCTGATTAAATTTCAGGGGAAAAATCTTAAAATAGAGTCAGCGGGTAGTCCTTGTCTCACCCATCCACTGATTTTGGGTACAAATTGGCTGGCATTTCAATCGTTTTTGTGGGGAATGTGTGTAGATGGGTCCTGAAACAAAGAATATTGTGTGTGGTGTGCAATTCGCTAGCTGGGTAGGCGGTGCCAAGGCCATCCACATCAGCTCCACATCAGGAAAACTCAGGGGAGGGGGAAATCTTCCCCAGCCCTTAGAGGATTCCAGGCAGGGAATTTCCCTCTGGAGCAGATGCGAGACAAGAAACTTAGGCATGCCTTTGACCAAGTGAAACTGATTGATGGGCAATGCTTCCAGCCAGACATTGCACTCTCATACCCATATTTTTAAATTAATAAAGATCGGTTGTATCGAGTATCGAGTGTGCAGCATGCCTTGAATGTCAGTTGGTGAATCCTGCGGCCACACCAAAAGCACCTTTGCGCCTCTTCCCTTGATCGAGGTCACCTTCGAAAGAATTGGCATGGGCAATGTTGGGCCATTAGAGCGGACAGCATGCATGCATCACTTTGTGTTTGTTCTGGTGGACTATGGAAGCAGTGCCTTTGCACAATAATAATCTCCCGAGTGGGGATTCCAAAAGAAAAAAAAAGCACTACACGAACACTGCACGAACTGTATGAATTGTTGGGGATTAAATCGATTCGGACCAGTGTTTACCACCCCCAAACAGATGGCTTGGTTGAACGAATTAATCAGACACTAAAGAATATGATTTGTATGTTTGTGCTCGGAATTGGTATTAGTGGCTCGAGCCCTTATTATTTGCAATTCGAGAGGTCCAGCAAGCCTCCACGGTGTCCTCCCATTTTAATTATTGTACGTGAGGAGTGACAGGGGGGAGAGGGAGTCCAGCTGACAAGCTGTTTGTGTGTTGGCCAGTTGCAGTGTTGTGAAAAGCTGTGTTTTTGATTTGTTAGAAAGCTGATGTTACGGGTACCGGGCAGCTGCACCCATAGGCAGCTATATGTGTCCTGAAATACAGGAAAAATGGTGAGACGGAGAGACGTGGTGTTTCCCCGCTGAAATCTCCGCGGTTATTTATTCATTTACATTTCTTCATACCATCAGCATTGTTTAAATTTATCAGTTATTTATCAGTACTGTACATGTCTTGTCTTCCTAGACATATTGTTCATGCTATTAACATAACATGCAATAAAACTCCAAACCCAAAATGATACACATTTTACATCCTCCTTTTACATACATAAATTCATCTGTCCAAATACTTTTGGCTATTACTGCAGTGCAAAATACACTGATACACTGACGCCATGAAAACTCGCTGACAATATAACAGTATTCATCACTAAAACATATAAAAATGTGTACAATTAAAGCATTGTCAATAGTTTTAAACATAACATAATTTCAAAATATTCCAACATGCTACATCGTTATTGGAGCCAGACAGTATATTGCTCTAACGCAACAGTGGAGACGTGTGGCCCACGCTAGGGTCTTACGCTAACATGCTCATTAACAGAGTAAACGAGTGTACCATGCCACTATCGTTACTCTCGGTGGGCCTCATGTAAAACCAGATCCCCAACAACTGCTCATATTACTCTTGTTCTAACTCAACTTATCTCTCAGCATTAACTAATGAAGTGCAGTGATTTATGTGATGTTTTAACACATTACTAACCTGAAATACAGGAAAAATGGTGAGACAGAGAGATATGGTGTTTCCCCGCTGAAATCTCTGTGGTTATTGCGAGAAAACAGCAGAGCATGCGCTCTTGATCATGGTTCCTGAGGGTAAACCACAGTCTCACAGTGCCACCTACTGCCGGAAGGCTGTTATAGCAGGCCAACCATTCAAAGACAAACCATTTTACTAATTTTACAACACATAAAATCCTCTTCAAATGAAGGAAATAAAATACAGATATTACTTTAGATGATCTTACACCATAAAATCAAACACGAATGTGATCACACTCTGGTGGGCATCACACGGACACTATTCTGTCTATTTTCGTTATCGCTGCAAAGTGATCTATTTTGTTAAAAATAAAGTGTTCTTCCTGTGTTGGAATCGCCATCTCCAGCTTCCTCATTCCCTAAGAGCTAAGGGATTTGTTACAGTCACTTTATCATTATCTTTATCGCTTGGAGTCTGTTCTCATCAATATTATCTAGTGGTAATTGTGGACTGATCGAATAATGGCGTCGGTGTCTGTGGCATGCCATCTGCGGTACTCCCTGTTTCTGCCTTTGGCATTTGATATGTTTTTATTATTGTCTTTCTTAACCTCAAATTGCAACTCTATATTGGTTTACGACCGCCTAACACTACTCAACATTCGTATTGTGGTCGTTCCCCTGCCCAAGCATGATGTTTGCAGACCGTGTTTCTGCTCTCCACCATTTTCCCTCATCAACCTTCATACCTGTGTTGGCCTCCCATGGATCTGCCTCGGCGAAGATGCCGGAGGAGGCGCGAAAAGTGCAGGGTATTGCTGTGCGGCTCAGATCGCTCTTGATGCATGACTGTGGCATGCAGCTTCGTTCCTTCTCGTGCATCTGGGTTCGTCCATGGACTCAGTGCTGGTCAGCGTCCTCAGGATGGTTTACATCAATGGCTGTGCCCTATAATACCTGGATTCTGTTCTGCACTTCCATGTTGTACTTCTCCACATCTTCGTCGCGGAGTAGCGAATTCTCAGTACCTTCGTCCACTGTGTCATCAAACACAGTCTGTGAAAATGTCATCACAGTTGAAGATGGCTCTTATTAATGCCTGGTCTCTGGTAAACAAGAGTAAGGGTAATTTCACCTCACATGGGCTGAATTTTTTTTTAAGTGTTACCGAAACTTGGATTAAACCAGGCGAGCTTTACCCTTTTTCGGAATTGGTGCCTCATGGCTGTATTTCTTAAACTCACCTCATTCGTCTGGATGTCTTCCAATTAGTTTTAGTAAACCCCATTGTTATAACTCTAATATATCGTCAGCCTCTCCAAAACAAGGACTTTCTAAGCGAGTTTGCAGTATTTATAGGGGATTTAGTTACTAGGCATGAAAAAATATTGGTGTTGGGTGATTTACACATTCATGTATGTTGTGCCTCCAAACCATACTCTACTGATTTTCTTAATCTAATTGAGTCATTTGACTTTGATGAATGGGTATCTGGTCCCACACACTCTTAAAGACACACATTGGATTTAATTTTAACCCATGGTTTTTCAATCTCTGAATTAGAAATCAGCTGTGAAACATTCTCTGACCACAGGCCTGTAATTTTCTCTGTACCTCTTGCTGGCCAAACCCTGAAAAAATCCATCACTGGCCCGTCTATCATGCTCTCTCACTACACGCTCCAGAGAAGAGTTTTCAACTACATATCAGGAAGTATGCAAATCTCTGGAAATTGACTCTACTCAGCATAATATTGATCCAGATGAATATTTTAATCTATTTAATTCCAACTGTGCCAATATTATGAACTCCATTTCACCCTTAAGGTTTAAAAATCAGAAGCCTGTGCCAGTGCCCTAATGCCATAATGATACTACACGCTCACTCAGACAGGCCTGCAGACGTGCTGAACATAAATGGAAAAAGGACAGGCTGCAAGTTACATATGAAATCTTGAGTACCTCCTACAACATGTTTCAGAAATCTGCAAAGGCTGCTAAATGTATATATTTTTCTGAACTTATCACAAACAATAGCCACAGACCAAAAAGTATTTTCTCTACTATTAACTCAGTTTTAAACCCTTCTGTGCATCCTATTTCTGAGCCTTCTGGCTCTTTCTGTGAAAATGTTGAAAAGTTTTTTATAGAGAAGATTACAATTTTAAGATCTCAGATGTCTCACTCGGATTATACTTTGCCCGATATTCCACTTTGCTCTGTCATTTGTGAGGGACGGTCATGAGGGAGAGAGAGAATGTTTTGTCTTTTGTTTAAATTAATCATTAAAATATTATTTATATCCTTTCCATTGAAGTGTAACGCAGTTAAATGAAAAGGAGGAGGCGAGAACCGGCTTGGCAATATAAATAATATTTTAATGATAAACTAAAACAAAAGACACAAACACACATGATGGACATGTCCGTAAACGATCTCTCTCTGCCGCACCACCGTCCGCAATCAGCCTTTATCCCTCTCTGAGGCTCAATTAGCCCGATAAGGGTGTGTATAATGTGTATAATCCGTAATAATGTGTATAATCACGACCTGGCCCCGCCCTCCGCTCTGTCACATCACCCTATCAAAATATACATAATTCTGGGAATATACAGAAACGACAGGTATATTGAGCCTCGGAAGTCACTGTTTTTCACATTTCCTTTGAGACACAAAACATAGCTACTATAAAGGATTCCAAAACCTTGCTGATACAAAATATGTCAAAGAGAACTACTGAACTACAGAGTTGATGTTATAAAATGGGATTTCAGTGTGAGAACTGTGAGTTGTTTCCAGTTTATCTTGATCTATATGAAAGTGAACAGGCAGAGTTGGACTGCAGGCTGAGTCGCAAGAGTTCAGCTGCAGACTATTCCTGAGGCAGTCATTGTTTTAAGAGGGAGAACCTGCTGTACAGAAATTAGCCAAAAGAATATACTTGTCTCTTATGTTTTGTTCATCAGAGATTTTCTTATTCTTCACCATTGTGTCAGTAACCAGCTTTGTTCTTGAAAGAGCATGATAATGTGTACAATGCACTGTATCTGCACCTTTAGTCTTAGAATGCAGAGATACTTCAATCATGACATCATTTAAAAGTAATGGACTACCCCACTCCAGTTCTGAATAAGGTTAGCCCATACCACAGAAATAATTTTCTGAGACCCCTATGCCAACTGGACCATTTTCAAACAATACTGCCTGATTTGAGAATAAATAGCACATAAGCTCGGCTGAATTCCTACCATAGTCTAATGTAAGACCGACAAAGCTTAAATGAAATTACAGTAATCGGATGCTCTTTGGAATCCATATTATTTTCATGCAGGCAGATTTCTAAAGGGGATTATTTTCTTAATGTTGCTATGAATGCATTACACACCTGATGAATAGTTTAAGCTACAAAGCTCTCATCACCATCTGAAAGGCATAAGAGATAACAGGCTCTATTGTTGCCTCTTAGTGAGTTGAACATTTTAAGCTTTTGTGCAGCATGATTTCTACAATATTGCTGGACTAGTGCCTCAGCTGACTTTGTCATCATGCCTGTGCAACATCGAAGACTCAGAATCCCGTAGAGCACACTTGTCAATCACTTCTATCCTGCCCTAAATGACAAGTGAATTGTAGGCTGCATACAGAGGTGTTATGAGCAATTATTCTGTACTGTATGCAACCCAGAGCTAAACCAGGAGCTACTTGTGAAGCTTTTACTATTTGCAAGGTTAATCTTTCACAAAGAGAATGCAGATTTGGCTCATGCCAAATAGAGAGGGAATGAAAAAATAGAGCTTTCCCATGCAGTCTAAGCATCATGCACTGCAAAAAGTGAAAACGTGCATTGTTACAATAGATTATTGTTGCAATTAAATATAAATAATAAAAAAAATAAAAAATAAAAAATAAAAAAAAAATATTATGAACCATTATTTTAACTTGAATAAAACTAGTTAATTTATGTGTTATCACATAAATGACACATTTTTAGTTTACCTGACAAAATTTTTTTCACAGTGTACTGTATGTGCACTGTGCATAGTAGTTACTCAGAAGAGTATATCATTAGAGGTGCTTGCTAGCATCACTATTGCTACTCATACTTTGGCTAGGGTTAGGGTTAGGGATTTTAACAAATCTCAACTCTAAGTTTTAAAATTTTGCACATGATTTGTCCTGCATGTTTGTGCTACAAAAATTAATAATACCTAAATCACATTGTTAGTTACGGAGAGGTGTGCCAAAAAAAAGTCTCATAATAATTACCTACATTGAAGGAGGGATCCAAGCCATATAGGATGTATATGGGCCTTGTTGGGCCATCAGAGCGGACAGCATGCGTGCATCACTTTGTGTTTGTTCTGGTGGACTATGGAAACGGTGCCTCTGCACAACATCTCAGCATGAAGCGTTGTGGAGGCACTCTTCAGAATAATCAGAATAAATGCCCACATCTAACATAGCCACATTAATGACTGTATAATAAAGTTTCAGGTCACCATCTAATAAATTTTGAAACTGATTGGACCCTTCAAAGCACAGCAAGGGCTTTTGATATGTGTCTGTGTTTGTTCCAAAAATCCACCCCCTCCTTCATTAAGCATCACTTCCTGAGGATTTACCTCTTGAATAGTATTAAACAGAATATGGCCTGAAGGCTCAGACATATGGCTAATACCACACACATAAGAACATCGAAACTGACTCTTCTGTCACAGTTAGAGGAGAATCTGGGTGTGAAAGTGTTTGTCTGGGGCTTTGGGATTATCAATGAGCAAATTACCTCTGATCCAGTTGAGGGGTCTCAAGCAGACTGCTTGCTTCTGTCATCAGTGACTAAAGTCTCACTCTGTCTCCAGAGCTTATGAAAGCATGGGCAAAACGAGGAACAAGTGACTGCACTTTATTATGAAGTAATGCATGTAGCATATTCTTAATGGCTCTTTATTGTTTCTTCTGTTTTGTCCTTTTTTATATTACGCCCCTCCCCTTTTCCTTTGGAGTGTCTGTGTGTGTGTTTTGTTTGAGAGAGGTGGCTCATGCTGAAAGAGAGCACTACTCCCATGAGGATTACTCTCAATACCAGTTGTTACATTGCATTGCTCAGCCCTGGGTGATTTTTTTCTTCAGCTGCACCCATGACTTTCCATACACGACTTCTACATGGATGTGGACTGTGTTATTTCTTTGCATTGCAGACACTTTTCCTGTTACAAGGTAAGTACAGTAGGTGTGCTTGTCTTAGCGTATATGTTTGCATATGTGTCTGTCAGTCATTTTTTAAGAGGTAAATGTATGTGTCTGTGCATTTAAATGTGGGTCAGGTTTTACCTGTTGTGGGAACCACAAGGATACACTGTAAAAAGTGGTAACCTGCAATTGTTACTTTAAGTAGCAATTTACCTGATGTAACCCTTAAACATATTTTGTTGGTGTAACCAAATGCATTCAGATTGATTCAGTGATTTTAAATAATATTTTTGACTTTAATATAACCAGTTAATTTAGATGTAAACACATAAAGCACATTTTATTTAGGTTAACTTCTTTCAGTGTAATACAGCCTGAAACCACCTACATTGACAGGACCAGCCAATGGTCTCCCCTAAGAGGCAACAGGTTTATAAATATTCTAAATAACGTGTTAATGAAAAAATAGCACAGAAAATCTTATGTGAGGGTTGGGTTTAGGAAAAGGGATAAAAAATATTTTTAGCTCAGTATAAAAACAATGTAAGTCAAAAGAAAGCCCCAGCCATGACAGAGAAACCAACAGTGGTGGGCCGAGCATTTAAAGTCTAGGCCTTCAGTGTGATTCATGCCATTAAGAAAACACAATTTCACAATGAATAAGACTCTCTATGCCTTTGGGCAGCACACATTATGTTGCAGCTAACTAGTAATACCAATTGACATTTTAAAAACACGTCCACACACGAAACCCAGAACTTGAAATGAAACTTAATGCTCAAGCAAGCCTAATGTTAACTGCAGCATGATTGTTTTGTGAAATTAACTTCTCCTGAACAGACATTCAAAAATCATAATTTTTCATATGAATCTACCAAGGAGGTCTATAATACCTGGAAAAATCTATCTAATAATATTTGTGATTTAAATGTTGCTTGCAATAAATTGCGTTTCGTCAGCATACACGGGAATGCTGCGTTCCATTCAAGTTGGATGTGGGATATTCCTACTTGATATCTCCAACCATAAATGCATTCCATTCTCCGTTATTCGGAACCGCAATGCTCCCGTTAGCTTAACAGGGGTTTGACTCTCATTAGAGATGTCTCCTAGCAATCCAACTGATAAACAATGCTGCAGCGCTAGCATTTGTGCTTCAGGTGTACAATTATCAAAAGAGATTATAATGTTTTTTACACCTGTTTCTGCAAGTGTTTGTTAAACAAACACTTTTCCTAGTAGGCAGTTGAAAAGTCCAACTTATCCGAATTGAATGGATCACAGCACTACTTTTCAACACTGACAATGAATGCTCAAGCAGCCTAATTTACATTTCGAAAAATCCTGATGTTGCTATAACAATGCGAAAAGCATTTACCAATTTACTTGAAGTGAAAATCAGTCCTCTTTTCCTGTTTAATAAATCAATCAATCACACGATCATGCAGAACATTTCAGGTTTTTAACTCCATAAGAATCTCTTTCTCAGTGGTGATGTGGCAGTGACATCCCACTGACTGGTGAGCAAGATCTTGCGCTCTTTGCTTTTAAATTACGTACATCACTTAAAGCATGATTGTGTCACTCAAGGCCAGCTAGAGGGACTCGACCAGGACACATCCTAAATATCTCACATACCAAGAACAAATAAATCTGACAATCTGACTTTAGTTTCTCATTCATTTGCATTGTTGAGAGATTCTGAAGAAATTCTGAAGGCCCGATGGGGAGGAGCACAAACTCACGTGCTGCTTCTGGCATGCGATTTGTGAAACAGTTGTCACACTTTGCTTGTAAGCATCAAGGAATAAATTCTGACTGGATACACTTTTCATTTTTCTCTATTTGTTTGGAGATTAATTAAGAGTGGAAAGCGATTAAAAATGCATAGGCAAAAAGGTGATTGAGAATGAAAAATATTTATTTGGCATGTTAGGCCAGCAGAAAAGGCTTTGCTGGCCCTGAGAAATCACCACTGCAAACCAACATGTGTGAATTTGTGTGTGTGTGTGTGTGTGTGTGTGTGTGTGTGTGTTTGTGAGTTTGTGGTTAAGTGATCCTTTTTTGTAAAAGTGCATTATACTGAGTAGAGATTCTTCTGTTCTTTTAAACAGTGCATAAAACCAGTGAAATTACCCATGACTTAAATATTTAGAAAATGAGAGGTGTACTGTACAGTATTTCCATTGTGTTCACTTCATTAATCTTATCTCATAAATCAAATTATGTTCATAAAACAAGCAAATACAGTTCTATGTGATGGAGTAGTCACTAGAGCCATTTGTATTTGAATCTTCAAGATATAATTTCATTATGCCAAATATATCTGTGTGATATGACAGTAATTCATTCAGATATCATTGTTTGCTCACAGTGCCACCTCCCAAAGCTCGCTAGCCTCATTTAGATCTAATCTTACATGCAAATACAAAATTTCTGTCCAAACAGATTTCAGTGAGAAGGTTATGTAAAGTGAACCACTGCCACCAGACGAACTTTGCCTTTTAAAAAAGGACACAGAGACCATATCAGCATAAATGAGAAATTACCATACATGAGAAAGAGCCAATAACCTGTCAAAAGCTATACACACATAAAGATTCTTACTGGATAGTCTCAAAGAGACTGTTGCCTTATACAGATGGCACGTAAATCACTCCAGTGATTAGCGTGCTGGACTCAATTGCATCAATAATGCATGCAAGTAGCCTAAATGCCTTTCCTTCTTAATGTATATAATTAACGTTTTTGTGACGTTCCATTAATAAGGTGCAATGTACTGCATGTCAAGCACAGCATTACTAAAGAGGAACATTACATTAGGCTACCAACAACCTGTCATGGTGTAGCCAGAGGCATAGTGCAGCTAATCCCATGTGCATCAACAGCAGGGTTTTGAACCCATGGCTGAGTGACTAGAAACCTTAGGGCTAAATTCAATCTCAGTCACTATAACCTCATCCCTGCTTTATCTGCCGTGTGAAATCCTTGGCTATTGAGAAACTGATGATAAAAAAAAAAAGATATTGGTGTACATTTACTCCAAATTCGACTATTTTAGGAATTTCATAAATTCAGATGTCATCCAGCCCTTTAAAATGGCATGAGTAAACAGATTTGGCTTGCCGTAATGTAGGCACATGAGCACAAAACTCTAATCAAACTCTTATTTCTTTACTGTTCTACTTACTAAATAAAAGTTAGTTAATTGGATTATTCTGTCCTCATTTACTTAAAATCTGTATGACTTTCTGTCATCTGTGGAGCACCGAATGAGATGTTATGCAGAATGCTAGCCTAAGTCACCATTCACTTTCATTACATATTTTTTTACATACAATGAAAGTGAATGGTGACTGAGCATGCCAGTATGTACTATCCTGCCTTACATCTCCTTTTGTGTTCCACAGTGGGAAAAAAAATAATAATTCTGGCTTGAAACAACAGAATGTTAAGTAAATGATTACAGAATTTAAATTTTAATGTGAGTGATGCATTTAATAAGAGTTGGGTGGTTGAGGGATGCCAAAATAAACGTCACAGAAGTGAGGTAAGCAGTCACGTACAGAAGGCATGCTTGTGTTGGGATTGGCAAATTTAGATAAACAAGCTCCTTTTTTTCATTAATAATCCATACAACACAATTGGAAAATATATTTTCATTGTTGTTTCTAAGTGTTCTCCATAGCTCTGAGAAAGATGTGTTTGTGTTTGATGCTTTATAGCTGACGGGCTGCAGTGTTATGCCTGTAACATCATACATGACCAGAGGTATGTGGACGTAGGCTGCTCCCGCCCTGAAGTCATCACCTGCTCCCACTCATACAAGGGCTTCAAGCATCGCTTCTGCATCAGAACCGAAAGTGGTGAGAAATCCCCCACAACAACCACCCACCAACACCCACTAGCAAATATACAATCAATAGATTCACACATGGGTGGAAATTTGTATGGCTCAGAAGTTGCTATTCTAAAGCTCAGGAAATTTATTGGAGATTAATTTATTGAGTATGTTTCATTCAAGCATCAACATTTGTCTCAGATTATCCCTCAAAATACAAGGAGATGCAAATGAGACAATTGTTAACAGAGCAATTCTGTTATTTTTGGATAGCATCATTTGGTCTTGGAAAATATAATGAAAAATGTTTGAGTTCATCTTGAAATATCTAACTTTGAAAGGCAGTCTTTAGTACATTACAGTATCCCTTAGGGATATCCCATTCCCTATAGGCCTACTGGTATTGGAATCGTGTCCGATATGCACTCATGTACTTGCACTTGTACTCATGCTCTGATACCAAAATACCACTGATACCATTTGACATATGAATGTCATTACATAAACATTTAGTGCACAAATTAAAATCACATCATGTCCTAGTGAGATTATTTAACAGCAAAAGCTGTGATTTAATGAGATAAATATATAGTTTGCATGTGCAGCACTTTAAATGCTTTGTGTGCTTGTGAATGTGTAGAGATGGTATTGTGCTGACATAAAGACACAAAGTGATTATGCCTTTTAGAGCTCCTTGACTCATACACGGAAAACACAATCATGAGTATTGCGTGCTCTGTTTGTTGCAGACAACAGCAGGCAGAGCACTAATTCACTTTTTAGCATGAGGCACATACAGTACATACTAAATATTTATTATAAAATAACTGCCTTTTGTGGTTTAATAATAACTTTGAGTCATGTATTGACCAGCTTTTCCAGAGTGGGACGCTACCATCATAAGGTCAGTGCTCCTTTGTCATAACAACACAGAGAAACACTTCACAATCAAAGCTCGGCCAAAATAAAAGCTCAATCTAATTAAAGGAAAAAAGTATGAAAGAAAAAGATCACTACAGTATAGTTCATTAATATTCACAATGATACTACAAATAATAATTATTATTATAAAATCAACAGTAATTGTATTTTATTTGAGCAATATCTCACATCTGTAATGCTCTGTTATGCAGCACTTTATTTGACAAAAATAACTGATATGATAAATATGAAAAAAAGAATACAATATCATGTTGAAAATGAATTGTTATAATTTAATTTGATATTTTTTATATTTTATATATATTCAGTAATTTAAACACCAATTAGATTATAAAATGTAAATACATTGCTGATATGGAATTCAGATATTGTTTCCTGAGCAGTGATCATTATGGAGAGTCATTTCTAGTGAGAGTGAAAGCTTATTTCTAGTGAAAAAAAATGTTATTAAATTCATAGAGAGGGTTTTCAAAATCCTTTTGAGTAACAGAACTCCAGAATGATTCCTTAATCCTCCCTGTGAGACGCTCTGCGTGTAATTGTCATCACACCTTGGCAACATAAAGAGCATTAGAGGAGGATGATCGTTGATCAGAAAAGACTGACTGAGCTCACTGTCTCTGTGGTGATCACAGTATTCCCTGCCCCCTCCATTCAACTTGCTTTAACCTTCAGCTCTCAATTTACAATACAAGACAACACCTACTGCATAAGTTTGCACAAAGGTCTAATCCGTCATCAATTCCTTTTGACATGTTGTATTCAATAGACTAAGCATTCCACATTAAAACAAAAAGGAGATTTAAATTATATATATATATATATATATATATATATATATACAGAATATATTTAAATTACCATTCTTTTTTATTACCCCATGCTTCCTGTAGCACTTGCCATAGATGTGGCTGTCTTATCGGGCACTTCTCACACACCTTACAGTCTAGCTGATCCCAAAAAAGCTCAATGGTGTTAAGATCCATAACACTCTTTTCCAATTATCTCTTGTCCAATGTCTGTGTTTCTTTGCCCACTCTAACCTCTTCTTTTTGTTTTTCTGTTTCAAAGTGTCTTTTTCTTTGCAATTCTTCCCGTAAGGCCTGCACCCCTGAGTCTTCTCTTTACTGTTGTACATGAAACTGGGTAGAATTCAATGAAGCTGTCAGCTGAGGACATGTGAGGCATCTATTTCTCAAACTAGAGACTCTGATGTACTTATCCTCTTGTTTAGTTGTACAACAGGCCTTCCACATCTCTTTCTGTCCTTGTTTTTATTTGCCAGTCCAGTGTTTTTCAAACTTTTGTCTGGTAGTGTATTTAATATTACATACACTCCCTGTCTTTGTTCCATTAAATAAAAAAAGGGAAAAGTGTAACAGTATTAAAGACCCAAATGACATTGACAAGCTAAGGCAGACTCCAAAACAAACAGTTTCCAACAGAGGTTGACACAGTCAATTGATAAGGCTGATAAGAGCATTTAGACAGTGATCATCAGGGATTTCTCTCTCGCTCTCTCGGTGGTCAGTCATAATCCTCCAGAGTTATCCACTTTCACAATTTGAGCCAGCTCTGCCTCCCTCCACAGCTCAGCATGTCTCAAAGACCTATCACATGACTCAGCCCTGAGCAAGTTTTCATGCTACTTGTTTTATTTTTTATTATGACCCAATCCATTTTTGCTTTAATTAATTTTAATGTATAAAATTAAAGCTGGACTGACAGCATCTGTGGCTCGCTGTAGATTACCGCAGACAACGCTGTTGACTAATCCTTCAAAATTTGTATTGACAACAGTTTACTTACAATGGAAGTCTGTTTGGCAAAGCAGTAAATAAATAAATAAAAGCAGAAGTGAACAGGATATATAAACAGCTATTTTACTAACCATTTCAGGTATCCTTGTATGTATAAAATTAAAGTTCCCTTTACAAAAAGCTTCACTTATGATGCTGCTGCGCTGAGAAAAGCGCTTTGGGAACATCTTATAGTTGTGACCAGCTGTGAATATGTGTGCAACACGTAAATGAACATTGACCGGAATTTATAACCTCTGCCGGTGTAATCGTTGGATGCACCTGGGGCAGGGTTATAAATAGATGCGTCACCAGAGCATCGTCAGATCTTTTGTCTTCAGATCACTCTATGTTTGTGTGCTATCATGAGCCTGTCAAACTTTCTTTCCTCTGTTAGGAGATAGAATCTGTTAGGCAGTGCGCAGTAAACCTTTTCTCTTTTCTCTTAAAAAAAAGAAAAAGAAAGAAAAAAAAATTGACTGAAAATCAGGGCAAACGATGTGTGTTCCCCTGTCTCCGCTCTATGGCCGAGAGGGACATGCATCAGTTCTGCTTTGTTTGTTTGGGGGAAGAGCATTAAGCTCTCGCGTTGGGGCGGGGCGGGTGCGAACATTGCGATCTGCTTTCAGGCAAAATGTTTCGCGCTCACCTTGCTTACTTCCGGGAGTCAGCACCCACACTTCATTTGTGGGGCTCTTGTATGGATCTGGCTGAGGAGCGAGAGACGGGTTCGTCCCTTTCTTTTGCTCTCTCCCCAGACACAGCTGGTCCTTCCTGTGATCTTGAAGCGCGCTCCGGCACCTCTTCGGTTCATGAGGGGGACCATGAATCACTTGAGTTGGCAGATTTCGAGTTACCCACCTCCGAGCATTCCGGGCATGATAATAAATCAGCGGAGGAATTACTCGACGTGGTTACTCGTGCGGTGGCCAAGCTTCAGTTAGACTGGCCATGCCAACAAGAGACCCCCAAACGCACCAATTTGGAGGATAGATTTCTGTCTGGTGTTACAGGCACACCAGGCTGATCTGCTGATGGACCTGAGTGTAGGTACCACGCTCGGCGAAGAAGCGTTCTCTGAACAAAGATAAAGCTGTCCTCCTTGATGCCCCCGTTTCGCCTTCTGGCCTATTCGGAGACGTGATGAATACTGTTATCTCCAGGTTCCAGGAGGCGAAGAGCCACGAGGAAGCATTTGGGCAGTTTTTTCCTCGCCGCACACAGGGGGCGGGGCCGTCAGCCACCCAGTCCCAGTCCTGCTAGAAGGGAGGCTCAGAAGCAGAGCGTGGCGAGTTGTGCTCCCCCACATAAAGACTGGGGACAGGCTTGTCGCTCTCGACAGCACCCAAAGAGAGACCTCAGGGGAGTAATTTCTAAAAGAAAAAAGCCCTGACGGTCTTTTGTGCCCAGCCCTGTGGGGGTAGTTTCCCTTGGACAGGGCGCGTGTACCATCAACTTCGCCCCTCCCGGTACCCCCACGAATCCTCTCCTTTCTCGCCGCCTCTGGTGTTTCAGGAGGCAGAGGCTTCCAACAAAAAGTTGGGTGTACCGCTGCTTCCTGCCTTATTCCAGGACGCGGAACACTCGACATACCCTCAACAGGAAGTGTCGAAATTAATACCCATCTCAGAGAACCTGGCAGCGTGGAAACTTCTGCCCGGTATTTCTATGTGGGTCCTAAGAACAGTAGAAAAAGGCTACAGAATTAAATTTGCTCGCCGCCCTCCGTGTTTCAACGGCGTGGTCCCCACTACCATGAAACCGGAGCAGGCATGTCTACTGTGGAAAGAACTACAAATCTCTTGGTCAAAGAAGCCATAGAACGTGTTCCTCTTCCAGAGAAAGAGTCAGGCTATTACAGCAAATACTTCCTGGTCCCCAAAAAGGGTGGGGGGTTGCGTCCAATCTCGAGGCTTTAACTGCTCAGTCAGGGTGTTCAAGTTCAAGATGCTAACTATCAAGACGGTCATGTCACAAGCCCAACATCATGTTTTGGCTGGTCATGATCAATCTCATGGACGCATATTTCCATATAGAAATTCTGCCACAGCACAGGAAGTTCCTGAGTTTCGCTTTCGGGGGCGAAGCCTTCCAGTATCGGGTTCTTCCATTCGGCCTAGCCCTATTACCCCGCACATTCACGAAATGCATGGATACAGCACTGGCTCCTTTGCGACTCCGGGGTATCTGCATTCTGAATTACATAGACGACTGGCTGATACTAGCGCAGTTCCAAGAACTGGCAGTTCAGCACAGGGATATCGTCTTAGCTCATCTGGTTTCTCTGGGTCTGAGACTCAACGTTAAAAGAGCGTTCTCTCTCCCAAACAGGGATTTACCTATCTGGCAGTTATATGGAATTTGATCACAATGCAGGCACAATTGTCTCCCACTCGAATCATTTCCATTCAGAACACCCTGAGCAAAGTCAGGCTAGGTCAAGGTTGCACTGCTTGTCAACGAATACTAGGTCTCATGGCGTCTGCATCCATACTAGGTCCCTTTGGGCCTTCTGCACGTGAGACTGTTCCAGCTGGGGCTAAAAGCTAGGGGGTCTCATCCAAGGGCCAGTCCCCTAAGGCAAATAAGGGTTACGTGCCGCGGGCTTTGTTCCCTTTCTACGTGGTTCAGACCCCGGTTTCTTACCTTGGGTCCCACTCTAGGTGTGTCTTGTCATCGCAGGCTGCTAACGACAGACGCCTCCCTGACTGGCTGGGTAGCGGTCTTAAGTGGTAGTCCAGCTCAAGGGGAATGGGAGGGTCGTCAGCTCGATTGTCACATTAACTGTCTCGAGTTGATGGCTGTATTTCTGGCCCTGAAATACTTACTCCAGAGGCTGCCATGTCTTGGTGTGGGTGGACAAGGTGGCACATACATGGCCCAGAATGCGCCTGTATGCGTTTCCCTCTACTAGAATTTATACCAATAAATTGGGTGTCCTTGAAAGATGGTGCAGTACACATAATGCATATCCAGTTAACTGCCAGATTGCTTCAGTTCTGGACTTTCTGCAGGAAGAACTGTAAGCAGGCACATGCCCCGCCAGTCTCAGGGTTTATGTGGCCGCCATTTCGGCTCAACACGCCTTGATGGATGGGGTGCCGTTGGGGAGACATCCTCTACTTGCTCGGTTCATTCGTGGAGCTAGGTGACCTAGGCCTCCTGCTAGGACCAGGACCCCTTCATGGGACTTAGCAATAGTCCTTGAGGGTCTGGTTGAGACCCCCTTTGAACCTCTAGAGTCAGCGTCTGACAGACTTATGACTCTCAAGATGTTGTTTCTTATGGCGATTACCTCTCTAAAGAGATTTGGGGACCTGCAGGGTCTGTCTGTCTTGCCAGCCTGTTTAGAGTTTGCCCCAGGAATGACCAAAGCAAATTTGCACCCTCATCCTGACTACCTGCCTAAGGTGCCTTTCTCCACCTTACACCCGGTCACTCTTGAAGCCTTCTGCTCCCCGCCGTTCACTACGCCAGAGCAGGAAATACTTCACAGACTTTGTCCAGTCCGTGCCCTTCAGACTTATGTCCACTGCACTAGCCAGTGGCATAAGTCAGGGCAACTATTCGTTTGACATGGGGGCCGCAACAGGGGGGCGACCGCCACCAAGCAGACTATGTCGCATTGGGTGAGGGACGCTATTGCCCTGGCCTACGAGGCACGCGGTCAAGCTTCACCTGTAGCCATCAGGGCTCACTTTACCAGAGGGGTCGCCTCCTCTGAAGCCTTGGCTAGAGGGGTCCCTCTGCAGCATGTTTGTGATGTGGCAGGCTGGTCCTCTCCGCACACATTCATTAGATTCTACAGTTTGGATGTTCATGCCACTCTGGGCTCTTATGTCCTTGAGTCGACATCTCAAGCTCATGTCTGAGCCCTCTCACACTTTTGTGAGCACACTACACAACCTTAGGGGGTCCGGACAGCCATAGTGCGGCGTGGGTATTCTCGTTCCCAAAGCGTTTTGCTCAGCGCAGCATCATAAGTGAAGCTTTTTGTAAAGGGAACGTCTTGGGTTACTGAAGTGTAACCCTTGTTCCCTGAAAACAGCGGAAAGAGATGCTGCACTTCGCTGCCACACTGGGATGCCCCGGGACTGCTCTTTAGACAAAATACCTGACGATGCTCCGGTGACGCATCTATTTATAACCCTGCCCCAGGTGCATCCAATGATTACACCGGCAGAGGTTATAAATTCTGGTCAATGTTCATTGACGTGTTGCACACATATTCACTGCTGGTCACAACTATAAGATGTTCCCAAAGCAATTTCTCAGCGCAGCATCTCATTCCGCTTTTTTCAGGGAACAAGGGTTACACTTGAGTAACCTGAGACGATATCAGGTTTGCCAGCTTTACAAATTCATCATGACAAGATTTGAAAATTGGATTTACCTTTGCACAGACAAAACATTTTTCATAGCAATAACACTTCCAAGTCTTGTGGCCATACTTTGGAAACTGTATGTACAGTTGAAGTCAGAAGTTTATATCCACTTAAGTTAAAGTCATTAAAACTATTTTTTTATCCACACCACAGATTTCATATTAGAAAACTATAGTTTTGTCAAGTCATTTAGGACATCTACTTTGTGCATGACATGAGTAATTTTTCCAAGAACTGTTTACAAACAGATTGTTTCATTTTTAATTGACTATATCATAATTCCAGTGGGTAAGAAGTTTACATACACTAAGTTAACTGTGCCTTTAGGCAGCTTGGAAAAGTCCAGAAAATTATGCCAATTCTTTAGGAAATTAACCAAATAGCTTCTGATTGGCTAATTGGAGTCAATTGGAGGTGTACTTCAAAACTCAGTGCCTCTGTCTGGTTCATCCTTGGAAGTAATTTACAAATGTCTGAAGGTACCACATTCATCTGTACAAACAATAGTATGCAAGTATAAACACCACTGGACCATGCAGCCATCATACCGCTCTGAAAGGAGACACATTTTGTCTCCTAGATATGAACGTAGCTTGGTATGAAAAGTACAAATCAATCCCAGAACAACAGCAAAGGACCTTTTGAAGATGCTGGAGAAATTTCCTCTGGTCTGATGAAACAAAACTTTTATTAAAAATGAGCCGCTGCTTTATGCAGAACAGACCACAAAACAGCGCCGCAATATGCAGAAAAGGACAGCTTAACTTTTGGGCCAGTTGCTATGTAACATCCCGGGCGGATTTCTCTTCCCACTCCAGACATGATACCAACCGAGAAGCATGGGGGTGGCAGCATCATGTTGTGGGGGTGTTTTGCTGCTGGAGGGACTGTTGCACTTCACAAAACAGATGGCATCATGAGGAAGGAAAATTTGTTATATTGAAGCAACATCTCAAGACATTAGCCAGGACGTTGGTCACAAATGGGTCTTCCATATGGACAATGACCCCAAGCATACCTCCAAAGTTGTGGCAAAATGGCTTAAGAACAACAAATTCAAGGTATTGGAGTGATGATCACAAAGCCCTGACCTCAATCCGATAGAAAATTTGTGGGAAGAACTGAAAAAGCATGTGCGAGCAAGGAGGCCTACAAACCTCTCCCAGTTATGCCAATTCTGTCTGGTACAATGAGCAAAAATTCCAGCAACAGGAAGGCTACCCAAAACGTTTGACCCAAGTTACAGGCAGGCAACCCAAAAAGTTTGACCCAAGTTAAACAATTGAAAGGCAAGCCAAACACTAACAAATTGTATGTAAACTTCTGACCCACTGGGAATGTGATAAAATAAATAAAAGCTAAAATAAATAATTCTCTATACTATTATTCTGACATTTAAAATTCTTAAAATAAAGTAGTGATCCTAACTGACCTAAGATAGGGAAAATTTTCTATGAGCAAAGGAATGTATTTAGTTAAGGTGTATGTAAACTTCTGACTTCAACTGTATCCCTGCTGTAGAAAAACAAGCTAAAACCAGACTAAGCTGATTGGCTGTTTTTTTTTTCACCCACTTTGGTCATTTTGCTGGTTTTAGAGGGGTTTAAAACACCCTTTAGCTGGTCAAGCGTATCACTATAAACACAACTTTTTGTTTTTTGAGTAAAAAATCTGCATCTGAAAAGCTGTCAGCAAAGTTAAGTGAAGTGAGATTGTTTTATATTTTTTGCTAATAGCTAAACTTTTTAAAAGAAAGAAATATGAATAGAAGAAGAGTACTGATTTTTAGTTTTCAATATGTTTAAGATAATGTACCCTCAATCTTTTCATATCAGTCTCAGAGAAAAAGGCTGCTGTATTCTACATATAAGTTGAAGGCTGCCATGTTAAGATAATATAACCAGCCGAATAGTACTCACTTTTTCTCAAAAATCTCTTGTAATTAAAGCTTGAAATGACAGCAAGGTCAGCACAACAAATTTCCTGAGTTCATGTTTAACTTGTACTGAACCAAGAGCATTCCTTTAATCAGTGGTGTCATGCCCATTCAGACTTAGGGGGCATGTGTCCCCTATAGATTTTTGAGCCAAAAGGATTTTGAATGGATTATTTGAAATTGCAAAAATGTATGCACCTTCGATAATTACATTAAATGTAAATTATTGCATGTAAAAATGAATGTCTGTGGCATTAATCTTCCTACACCAAAAATTTTGTCAGTTGTATTATTCCTCTTTTGTAAGTCACTTTTGATAAAAGCGTCTGACAAATGAATAAATGTAAATGTAGTCTGATTGAATCAGTCGCTGCTTGTTCCCTATATTGTGCAGCAATCACTGTATATGGAATAGTGAAAGAGTTCACATCTAATCTGAGTCCATTTTGTGGTTAAACCATTTAATGGAGAAGTAACACACTCATGGAAAAATACAAACCATTATATTTAGTTCATTTTCTTACATTTAATAGCTATCACTGAACACAGAATACAAAATTTACAGTAATTTCCTCATTCAGAGATAGACACATGTTTTCATTCTCTATTGAGCTGAAGCAGTTGCGTTTGTGCCGGTGCCTTTTGCACCAACTCTCGTGTTGTGTATGGAAAATGTCCACACAAAAGTTGTGGCAAGAACATGAAAAAGTGACATAAAAGCACCTGAAGTTGTCAGAAATGCACTCTACCTCATAAAATGTAACCAAATGCAAACATGACTGATACACACACATTGAAAAACAGTTTTCTTAAAAAAGTAAGTGCAATACTGTGCGTGTGTGTGTGTGTGTGTGTGTGTGTGTGTGTGTGTGGGTGGGATTTGGTGGTTTAATTTTTGATTACTGATTACTTTTTTTAAGGTTACAAACTGGTAATTACAGGGTTAATAGGCTATAAATATGGTTTATGGGGACATTTCTAGTGTCCCCATAATTCAAATTGCTTAAAAAAACATATTAAACAATGTTTTTTTGAAAATGTAATAATGCAGAAAGTTTTTTGTGAGGTTTAGGGTTAGGGGATTGAATCTATAGTTTGTACAGTTTAAAAATCATTATGTCTATGGAGAGTCCTCATAATGATAGCCACACCAACATATGTATGTGTGTGTGTGTGTGTGTGTGTGTGTGTGTGTGTGCGTGCGTGTGTGTAAGTGTATTTATAATAGATTTCGGTGCACCCTCGAAAAAAAAATAGGTGCATGACATGTCTTTAATGTCCTATTGTGAACTGTATCGAGTCATGCTTTCGATTAAAATTGGGGGTAAACCATCTGAAGGTGATTTTCTGTAACCCAGCATGTGGTTTGGTCAATAACATCTGTATGGTTTATGTGCTTTCAGTTGCATTGGGCATCATGCTGACCAGTGGCTGCGCAACATCACGCCACTGCCACACGGAGGAGCTGCCGGGAGTCAAGATCCATTGCTGCGACTCTGATCTGTGCAACAGCGCCACCCACTGGCAAAAACACACACTGATGCCTATTTGCTCACTGACCTTTGCTTTTTTGCTACAAAGGGTGGTGCTGTCGACGAAATAAATGTGCACTTTGAACTTTGCAAAAAAGAAGGGACTTAAAAAAATTAATCTGTGAACACAGATTCTGGTATTTTGTATTATGTTAATCACAAAAGTATTCGGTGTGCAAAATTAAATTATTTATTGTGTAATAGTTCTTCATGTATCATATTATATCATACGATTATAGTTCTCTTTGGATCTAGATGGACTGGGCAACATGGTAGTGTTATACTGATCATTTATAAAACTCACCCTAAGCCTGAAAGGACCTTTTATGTGGTCAACAAGTGAAAGCAAGATCTGGTTAATTTTTTTAACAATTGTTCAGCCAAAGAATGAAATAAGAGGTTGATGACGTTTACATTTATATTTATTTTATGGGATGAAGCTTTGTATGCCTTTACGGGAATTGTAGTATACAGTGTGGGATGTTTTGTGCGTTACAACAACTGGTCTAATTCCTTATTAGAAGGAATGGCAGCTACTCCAGAATGCAGTCCAATACATTTATTGTGAAGAAAGAATCATAAGATGTGTGAATGTATGGTGTAAGTATGGTTTTTGTGAGAAAAACAGAAATAAACATGATAAATATTTGTACATATGCTAAGCGACTCATGTTATACAGCAGTGAACAAGAACATCTATCAATCTGATCACAATTGTTGACATATTAAAGCAAGCAAGTCTTTCTCTGCTGCTGCTGATGAGTGGTGTCAGGTTACACCAGCAAGAGATCTCAGCATGGAGACTTGCAGGTTCACTCAGCGCTTGTAATACTGATTAAGCACGAAATTACCTTTTAGTTCACATTTATATTATAAAGAATAAACTTGTGACGATAAACAAGCAATTTGTCGAGTATCTGATTATCACACTATTACACAGTAATTACCATTAAAAGGTTTCTGAGGTCAAATTAAATTGTGCTACATGCCAACACACTTTAAAACATATCTGAACAGTGATAAATATTATTATTTACTTCGTCATAAATTTACAGCAACAGCACACAACGAAAAAACAGACTTTTTAAACAAATAAAGACGAAGCCAGGAGACTCACACTGAAGATGCAGAATAGAGATTACACGCATCCAGTAAAAATAAACAGACTGCTTTTGTACATACAGTGGCCCCAAAAGATTTTGTACACTTAAAACACTTGAAAATGTACAAATGGCATTCCATGCAATACAAAATATAAAACTTGTTGGATCTGCAAACAAATGATTCTAGATTCTTTCAGAATTAACTTTTGTTAGACATTGGCAATTATTTCAAACCACATGATTCCAAGGTCATTTGTAGTGCATTTTCAAGTCAGTTATCTTAATTTGTATAATCCGTCTTTACAATAATTGCCACTTAGTTTAAGACTTTGGTAATCAAATGCAATTAAGTGTGACTTAAGTGTTAAAATACATATTGGATCCCATATTGTTTATAGCAAATGCTATTATACATATACCCAAGATAAAACCTTTTTCCTTTTAGTGCATTCTGTTTTGTGTTGTGCTTTAGATGATGACAAAACCTTTTATATCAGATAGAGCCAGTACATACTTCATACCACAAATTTGTATCAGAGGTGTAGAGTCATCTAATCTAACAATCTGATCCATGTACAGTATATTCTTTGACTGAGAACTGAGAATCTCATCTAGTGCTCCAAGCTACAGAAGATGGCAGTGTTTCTCAATATCTTGACATAGACATAAACAACACACAAGAGATTGTGTGGTACTCAATCCATTGTGTTCACCGTAATTAGATCCATGAACCAAACCTGACTAGTGCAATATTTTTAAATTATAGGCCTATATTCATTTGTTGCCAGGTATGATGTTTGTGATATGTGTATAGCTGCTCTTTATATGGGCCCTTTGCAGAGGCAAAAAAGATTTAGAGAACATTTAAATAGTAACAATGTCTTAAGGTGAAAGCTCTTATGAAAATGAATGAGAAAAGATCCTTGGAGGCTCATGGCTGTGTTTTGATTTGTTTAATCCAGCCTTTGAGAAAGCACAGGTAGAGAGAACCAGCTCTCCCACAGAGTGCAGGAAGAAGTGTTTCATCTTTTAACTCTCCTCATGATTCATCCAAAAATTAGCTGAGAGAGATTGCTGAGACAGGTTTGAAAGCTGGCGTATGAAATAAGAAAGACAGTTTGAGTATACACTCCTGCCAAACTCTCTTAAAGTATTGCAAAGCCTATGAGAAACAGAGCTAATGAACAGTGAAGCACAAGCTGTACTCAGTGTGGTAGCATACAGAACTCTCCCCTATGGTATAACTTCTGCTGTCATGTTACTTTTTTTTTTTGAGAAAGTCTGAAAGGAGTGGAATAGCCTAACTATACCCTACACTACTAAAGGAGTATTATGCCTTTGTTCATGCATGTTGACTAATATTTGAATTCCAAAAGCGTATTCTCAATCATTGTGAAAAATGTTTTTTGATTCTTCTGAATTAGGTGGCTTTTGAGTGGTTTTGTTTAATACTCAAGATTAGTCAAGTGGAGAAAAAAAAAATCCCTCAAAATAAATGTGAAGGCTGAGACAAGAATTAAGCTATACTAATTCTCTAAAATGTAATTCATGGCTCATTGCACATTATAAATGATAACAGGCAAGTGAATATGTTAGTTCATTTTACCAAGCAAAATGCTTCACTAATTAAAGTACACGTTTCGTTGTGGGTGAGAGTTATGATATTAAAATGAAAGCTGTATTGTTGTAGTAGTCAATATTTTGTTGTAGAAATCAAATTGACATCCTTAATTTTACCTAGATTTGTAACTTTTTTATTGGGGGGAGGGGTGCTCCATACCCCATCTGACATTTTTGCTTCAATTCACATCTGATCGCCTTTCCCTCTAGCACTACTGATACTGTAGCATGATGCACAAACAACCTCCAAGATAGGAGTTCAGGTTCTATGGGAATCTGCGCGTAATCCCGTTTACATAAACAATGATGACTTCAATTCGGAGGTTGCATTTAAGCCCTAAAATTTAATTTGGACTCCCCTGATGGTTAGGTTGAGGTTTGTGCTGTGGGTAGTTAATAAAACATGCATTCCAAATCGATATAATAAATAATTTACAGTTTAACTAAATTAAAGTATACAACTAATTTTGGCATCACTCTGTGGACATTTAATTTGGAAACTTGTGCTCGCATGTCAATACGTCCAACAAAACTTCCAACTTTGGCCACTGGGAGGCAAGGATTCAAATTTCACAGTCTGATTTCAGAAACAGAACTTTTGTCCTACTGTTGCCGATTAGAACTTCTCAATCATGGGGTCAATTATTAAGCAAACCCAGAAGGCTAATTCACCATTGGTATCCCTTGGGATTATCCTATGTTTTTTATATAATTGTATTATTATAATTATTTATGAGAAATTATGTCTGTGGTAAACATTACTTGAAGATACTTAGATGTTTTTATTCTACAACATAAATTACACACAGCCATACTGTACAAAACTCCCCACTTCACGTATGCGCGAGGTGAAGCAGTCTGTTTAGTTTTGGCACATACGTTTTAAAGTTTCAGTTTGGGAGATTTATTGTCTGCTGGGTTTTCTGTTTAAAAAGTCTGTTTTTCTTTGTGTGGTGTTACAAATACATACACCCTACATACACATTCTTTATTCATATTCACAACAAACGTTTGGGCCTTACTCTTGAGGAGCTGCTATTCTTTCTGACAGAAGAATTAGACCAATTGGTTTACAACTAGTACATTTACGCACAAAAACATCTCAAAAGTTGATCCTTCATGCCGGATACTAGCTGTGCCATGGCTGTGTCTACAAAGGAGAACAAGTGCCAGATCCCCATCCACGTCGTACATGGTGGGTGCTCAACTTACTTGGAAGATTTTGTTCACCAGTAAATGCCACTCCAGGAACACCTTGTACAAGCCAGGACCAGGGCCTATGTCACTCATTTTCCTGGGGGAAAAGACTTTGAAAGTGAAAAGTTGCACCACTTGGAGTCATGTTGGAGGTACTTAAGAAAAGAGATGAGAGCTTCAGATCACAATGGACAGTGCTAGACAGACATCTTCGGTATCTAGATCTCCTGTTTATGGGCATTACAGAAGCCTCTTTCACATTGAACTAAAGTGTTTTCTCATCATTGAGAAAGCCCCTACTCAAGCATTGTCCCCACGCAGTAAAATACATTATGAGTAAACACTTTACCATGAGCCTCCTATGCAACAGTGGCCATAACAAAGGATGCAGCCAACCCTGTCACCACCTAATCTAGCTTGTGTGGTATCTCTGCCAGGCCACAGCCTCAAAGACAGCCTGTCAAACTCCCAAGGACAGGTTCATAGCTGTGCAGACAGCACTTGCTCCATTGCAGCTACAATATCAGCAGCCAATGTCAGCCCCAGTCAAGCCTATACTGACTCAGCCACTTACGAGATGAACCACTGTCAGGATTTTTATCTCTGGCCAGTCTACCCTTCAGTAGCAATTGTGGATTCTGTGGAGCTCCAGACATCAGACTGTGCACGGGGTGGCAGTACCTCCCATGCCCTCCACAGCCCAAATAGAGACTGAAATGGCTTCTCCCAATACAGAGACATTGTGTTATGCAACAATTTGTGGGACAAACCAGGGTATTATTATTCTCACTTTGCTCCTTATGGGACAGAGAAACACCCATCTACCTCCTGCAGTGAATGGACCCAGCAACCTGTGGGGGAAGCGAAACACAGAAGTGATTGCAGATCACTTGTGGTCTAATCTCACCATCATAGAGGCTGTCCTGACTGTATGCTCTCACTTGCCCAAAGTCTGGTGTCCGTTCAGACAGTCAACAAGGTTTTGCCTGGCAACGATGACAGATTAAGAGCTATGGATATTAAGTGCAGCGCATATGTCCACCCAGTTGCTAAACTTAGTGCACTACCTGAAATGTCTAAAGATTAGGTTACAACACTAATAGTTCAGCTTGTATATTTTGTGGACTTACTATGTAAATTTGTCGGGTGGCTGTAAACAATTCCAGACTTCACGCATGCACAAGGTAAAGCAGTCTTTATTTTGGCACAAGCTTTGTGAAGGTGTAACGGTCTCAATTTCCTTTGTGTGGTATTGCTGTGCATTTCTGACAAAAAAATAAATAAAACATACTTACACCATACATACATATTCTTTATTCACAATTAACATTTGGACCTTACTCTGGAGTAGCTGCTATTCTTTCTGACAGAAGAATTATACCAGTTGGTGTACAATCAGTACATTAACACACATACATCCCACACATACCTCAAACGTGAAGTCTGAAGCCTCTGTATTTACAAAGAAATGTATGTCGCTAACAAGTTGCTAAATAAAGACAACTACCACAATCATTTGAGTGTACATGCCAGATGAAAACAAGCCATTGCGGTCCTTATCTAGCAATTAAGAAGCAACAATTTTGCTTCATCATTCCAAGTCTAGCAGTTAAGAATTAGGAATTTAATTTCTTGAAAAAGAAAACGAGAAAACTCCCCTGTCTAACTAAAACAAATAAATAGGCACTCACATCCCTACAGATCTTCCGACTTATATTATAACTTAAGGCATAAATGTCAAAAGGACAAAATAAAGTTACATACACAAGACAATGTACACAACAGAACATTGAAAACAAACAGCAGTACCATTAGCTGTATGCAAAAGCCTGTGGAGGCAAGTCTCTCGGTGTGTGTATATGGCATCTGTTGGCTTTTTATCCTGGCATCATCCTCCCATTGGTCAACCACAATAGGATGACTCCATGATAGCAACTGGAAACAGGTGGTAACAATCAGTAATCTCTAAGAGGAAAACAGGTGGAGCAAAAAAAAAAAAAAAATGTGGGGAGTAACGAGAACAGTAGACCCAAAAGAGATTGCCAAATGAACTTTATAGAATTTTGTAAATGTACAGGTTTTGCTACAAGATGCAGCTGAGCAGATATCTGAAAGTGCCACCAACTTAAATGCTGCCCATGATGAAGCCATACTTCTGGTGGAATGAGCAAACCAGTTTTTATATTCTCTGAACTGGAATATTCTGACAAGAATATGCATGTGCAATCATGTCCACTATCCAGTGAGACAAATGCTGCTTAGATACTGTCTGACCAAGACTCTTTTATACTAACAAACAAATAACTGTATGTGAAAGTCACTCAGACTGAGTGTTCTTCAAGTTACCACATAATGCCCTGACAGGACACAAAATGGTAATATCCAGTCCCAAACACACGTATAGTGGGTCAGGTGGAAAAGCATCCAGATCATTCTGTTACGAACCGTTGTAGGTCTAGGGCTGGTACCGCAACATTTATATATTGAGTATACTGCTGGAAGTGGAATGTGGTGGAGATACACATGTCAGACTCATCTTGAAGAGAAAATAACTGGAATTTATTTCTATAAGCCGAAGCCACTGAATCCAGTCAAATAATAATAATAATGTGTGCTACATACAATAAATGATAGGGTGAATGAACAAACAATAAATAGGAAAAGAACAAAAGTGACGCCAAAAGAAAGAACACAAGATAACAAAACACTCCTTAAATCTAACCCTAAACTACCCAAAGAAAGATGTAGAAAATAAACCGAAATCTTCGGTGCATCCGGCACCCTAACTCAACTATCTCATAAAACAGAAATACAAAGAGTGGCGCTCACTTCTTACCTGGTGTGTCTAACAATTGTCTGCTACGGGTACAATGTATATCGCGATATACTTGCCTCTGTTCTTTTCCCAGAAAAGCAAACAAAAGATAGACAACACAAATGCAGATTGCTACTAAGAGCACAACTCTTTTACAAAGAGCACAAATCACTACAGAGAGTGCAGGGTTTGCTACCGAGAGAACCAGTGACAATGAACACAACATCCTTTTAACCAGCTGGGACGGCCTCCAATTAATCACCAAGCCCCGCCTTAAGGATGAATGACGTCCGACTCGGCCAATCACAACAACCTATAAGCAGAGATCGGGTGATAGAGACAGAGAGAGAATAATGAGCATAACGACCAACAGGTGATAAACACACCAACGTACACAGGATAATAAAAACATCACACACACGCGCGTGGAACGTAACACATTCACTTAATTGACTGTATCTTGTTTAAGCATTTTTGGTAAATAGGCTGGATTGGGCCAAAGAGAGACCACAACATAATCTGCCTTCATTTTAGGGCCATCTTCACTGACAGACATAATGTAATGTACCCACCCTCTTGGCTGTGCAAATAGCAAAAAGAAAATTACTGTTTTCCATGTTAGTGACTATAGATTTTAACACCACAATGAGATCCTAAGATGTTTATCTGAATAATCTTCTCAGATATAAGTGGTATGCCTTCTTGAGAAACTGGGCCACCAAAAGGTGGTTTCCTACCTTCATACCATGAAAATGGTAAATTACTGTGACGTAAACCTGTAAACCTTTTCTTCCTTTCTGAGTCAGAGTGAATGAAGGAAGCAAATAACAGGGTTTATGCCACATCTATCAGGATTCAGCTGTTGATCGTGGCACCATGCCAGACAAGTTAGCATTTTGTCAGTATAGCTATCCCATGTAGAGGATGCTTTGGAGTTAATTTTAGTCCTTAGAACTGCCTATGTCTGGAGTGGGGTACTTAGAAGAGGCCGAAAGTTGTAGCATGGCCAGATTTGTCCCTCTTCTTGGGAAAGGAGGTCTTCTCTTACTGGTAATGGGTCTGGATGGCCCTGGACCACATGAAGAAGTGAAGGAAATGGCCTCACTGACCATTCAGAGAAAACCATATTCTGCTATGGGTTGTCTCAGCTGCACAAACAGATTGGTCTTGGCTCTCCCAAACTGTGTCCACATGAGATGCAAGACTTCTAGGTGTTGACTCAATTCTCTTTGAAATGGTCTAGTCCAGGAAAGGATCGGCCACCTGATTCACCACACCGGGTATTTATGCTGCCCTGAGTGAGGCGAGTCTCGAAAAGGACCAGAATAAAAGTTTGTTAACAACGTTAACATGTTGTCCATCCTTACCAGAACATAATTAGCTTTTAATGACACATGAACAGAGACATGCCTGTTCGGCTGTATGCAAAACAGACTTGGAATCTGGATGAAAGTCCCATCCTGGCATGATTGGCATATTATTTAGTTTATTTAGTTTGGCATATAATTTTGTATAGTCTCAGGCAGAGATTTTTTGGCTAGCCAGATCTGTCTGCAAGGCCAAAATCATTGAAGAAATAGGTGCTATGATATTTCTGGTAAGCTTCGAAAGAGAGCAGCCTTGATTAGACCCATGATGTCACCTTCTTCTGAATTAACAATTTTCCTCAAAGTGGCTAAAACTATTGCCAGTATATTACCAGACCGGGTCACACTTGTGTCTGCATTATAAGCCTGGTGTGCCAGGTGATCAGTCCTCTGACATTCTCTTCCAGGGCTGCATGGATTGCCAGTAATTCGATCTGGACCTATGGTAGTAAGAGCTCTACAGGAGGCATGTCACCCATACCACACTCAGGAGAATATTGTACTTTAGCTAGTCTCCTGCTATCGGCCATTATCTGGAGTGTGGCTTTGGGATTGCTACATGCTTTTCTTAACTTTTAAGAATAAACCTTGGCCACTGGTGCAGAAATAGATGTTTGCCTATGGGAAATACCCGCCCACACCCCCTGTGCTGGTGCAGATTTTGTGGCTTCCCCCTGAGTCTCAAGACCCCAAATTCTTGCCAAGATTAAGAATATCGGATGAGAATGTCAAAATGTGCACTACCATCTTCTGAAGTGCAAGAACTACATTCATCCTCCAGCTCCTCTTCAATTTCAGTCTGCTCATCAATGACATACAGTGAATTATTGGCATGAAGAGAAATAGCATCCACAGAGTCTGATATGATGAAAATGAATCCCCAGGAGATACTGCAGTTGAAATTTATGCCTGTTGTCCATGCACTGTAGAATTGTGAGGATCAATCTGATTCACTTTTACAGCTAAATTGCTTTGAAGAGGAGGAGGAGGGTGGTGCTGGGCCATGAGGACACATGCCCAGCCCTGTATCAGGCTAATCAGCCAGGAGGGGGATAAAGATGAGCCGGAAGCATCAGTTCTAGAGGAAGAGAGATGCACATGGCTGCGCTGCATGTATGTCTGTTCGTTTATGTTGTTTTAAGTGATTTATATCATTAAACCTTTATGTTGACTGTTCAGCCAGTTTCCACCTCCTCCTTGCCCGTCCTTATACTATTACAGTGGTGCTGAAACCTAGGAGGGAAGAAGGATGCATCTGCCAAAGGAGCAGTCGCGGCCATCTGCCCGGGGACTGAGGGGTCACTACCAGCCACCGAGAGCCGGAGGAACCACTTCCATCCACCAAAGAAGAGGAGGAGGTGGTCCATCCCTCAGGGGCCGGAGGACTCGCTGCTATTCACCGGAGTAGGAGCGAGCTGTCGTCCGCCAGAGGGCGGAGGAGCAGTTGAGGACCGTGCAAGCAGGTTTTTTCTCTCCTCTCTCTCTCTCTCTCTCTCTCTCTCTCTCTCTCTCTCTCTCTGTCACTCCACCTCACACTTTCCCTCTCCCCTTTCCCTCCCCTCATCTCTCCCAGGGCTCCAGAAAGGCGGGGAAGACCTTGGCCATCAAGAGGATGCATGACAGCACAAAAACACAGCCATGATGTACTCACTGGTCCAAACAAAAAGGTTCATTTATAAACCTCTGTTGATAAGAAATGATAGCCTAAGATGTGAATCACTACTTTTTTATTTTCTTGTTAGTTGGTCTGAAAGGGACTCGCCAGAATAAATACTTAATGTCAGTTTGACAAAACAAAGATAGTTTTGAGACACACAAACAAGAAAAACAATTCACAGAATGATAAACCACATGTTCTGCATGTGAAGGAGCAGCAGAACGAACGTAAAACCAGTCTGCTGCAAACAGTAGGCACAGAAAGAACAGTCCTCCCCCAAACTTCTGGAACTCTTTGAACAACAAAAGATCAGAAAATACTAATGAAAAGCTGTCTGCTTTTTTGACGCAAGCTCTCAAACTGGTCTCAGACTTGGTGAGAACGGCAACAGGAAGAATTGAGCTCACCCGGATGTTTATACGTTGTAGACCGAACACTAAGGTCACTTTATTGTTACTTGGTCTCGAAGAAAGGCAGTAGAATGGTATCATTCAGTTTAGAGATTGTGGTGACGGACAATCCAAGTGATGTCGAAATAGATCAGCAGACACCAAAACAGTGGCAACTGATCCACATATACTGTACATCCTAAAATGTAATAAAAATATGTCCTGAAATGTAACACTTTCAAAAAAAAAAAAAACACACACATCACTTTAAAAAACGCACTACTTTCCTCAGTTTATGATTAGTGTCTAGTATTTATGCTCTTAAAGAACTATCCTCCTGTTAAGTCTCTTCAGTGGTAGAGGTCACCAGGTCTAGGTGTTTGACCTGGTCATAGAAGACTACAACACCCACATGCCTGAAAATAACTCCCATGTGCTGCTAACAAATCACCAGTGTCCACCTCAACACTTCTCCCTTTAAAAAATAGTTGTTGACTTTATTAAGGATGGGCCACTTTCTACATCATTTGACTGTGGTTTTATGTGATTACTGGGATTGTGGTAACTTGTGTCTTTGTGCATTCTTGAATTTATATAGGTTGTGTGATTTTTGGTTGTTAATTATTTTGTATTTGTTCTGCTCTTTTGTTTGTTGAAGTTGTTTTGTAGGGGTAAGTTGCCATATTTGTTGTCCCACTTTGTCTCCTATTTTGTTAGTTAAGGAGTGTTAGAATTGAGATTGGTTTGGATAGATAAGCTCGTTTTGTTTCTATTTAGATCTTTTCTTTTTATATTTGAATGACTTACTCTGAAGCCATTTTCCCTTTATCTACTGTATGTTGTGTGGCATTTAAATGTTGGCCTCACAGTAAATAAAGAAAAGAATACCACTGTGTGTGGGATTTGCAAACATCTCGTTACCCCCTTTTTTAATAACTGAAGGGGTTTGAAACACCTAATTCATAATCTTCTATGGAATTAAGTATAAATCTAAAAACTATCATGCAGCAGAAAACTGAGGCTGCAGATTAATGACAAATTAGAGCAACCTGAAATTTCATCATAACCAGGAGACAATGCCAATAATGGCTTTCTTCAGTGGGCCTGAGTAGCTCAGCAAGTAAAGACGCTGACAACCACCCCTGTAGTGGCGAGTTTGATTCCAGGGCGTGCTGAGGGACTCCAGTCAGTCTGAGTGTCTCTTAAGGAATCAAATTGGCCCAGTTGCTAGGGAGGTTTGAGTCACATGGGGTAACTTCTTTGTGGTTGCTATAATGTGGTTTGCTATCAGTGGGGCTCATGGCGAGTTTTGCATGGATGCCGCAGAGAATGGCTTGAAGCCTCCACACGTTCTATTACTCCGCGGTAATGCGCTCAACAAGCCATGTGATAAGATTTGCAGACTGATGGTCTCAGATATGGAGGCAACAGAGATTCGTCCTCCGCCACCCAGATTGAGTCACTATGCCACCACAAAGACTTAGAGCACATTGGAAATTTGGCATTCCAAATTGGGGAGAAAAAATATATAATGGCTTTCTTCTTTGCAATATCTTCATATATAATTTTTTTCTAAAAATGCATTTGTATGTCAAATCAAATCAAATCACTTTATTGTCACATGACCATATGCACAAGTGCAACAATGGGTGAAGGTCTTGTGTGCAGTTCCGAGCAACATAGCAGTCATGACAGGGACGAGACATATACCAATTTACAATAAACAACATATTTACACAACACAATTTACATATCTAATGTACACATAAATACACAACACAATAATAATAAACCATGTACTGTAAACAATATACACAATGTAGAGTACACATACACATAATAAAGAATACACATACAATAAAAAAAAAAATACAGTAGGTTGTATTGTAAAGAGAATATCATTTATGACAGTCCAGTGTGAGATAATAAGATTAATAAAGTGCAGTGCTGGTGCGGGTCCTGATTCTTCTATACCGTTTGCTTGATGGTAGTAGTGAAAGCAGCCCATGGCTCGGGTGGTTGAAGTATCTGATGATCCTCCAAGCTTTTTTCACACACTGCCTGGTATAGATGTCCTGAAGGGAGGGAAGCTCACCTCCGATGATGTGTCTGGCAGTTCGCACCACTTTGCAGTGCTATTGCCGTACCAGGCAGTGATACAGCCAGTCAGGATGCTCTCTACAGTGCTGGTGTAGAACCGTATGAGGATGTGGTGTTTCATTCCAAACTTCCTCAGCCGTCTCAGGAAGAAGAGGTGCTGGTGAGCCTTCTTCACAACGGCCTCAGTGTGGACGGACCATGTGAGTTCCTCAGTAATGTGGACACCAAGGAACTTGAAGCTGCTGACTCTCTCAACCGGTGCTCCATTAATGGTGATGGGGCTGTGTTCTCTGTCTTTCTTGCTGAAGTCTACTACAAGCTCCTTGGTCTTACTGACATTGAGGGTGAGGTTGTGCTCCTGACACCAGCGTGTCAGAGTGTGCACCTCCTCTCTGAATGCTGTATGTAATCTGATGTCAGATTGTACTTAAAAAAATAATCTGTAATTTCATCCAACTGACAGATAAACTATTGCCAGTGAACAGTTTGTAATATGGGCTGACAGTACATTAATCTCTCTTGTAATTTGTTTGTGTGTGACTGTTGCCTCAAACTATAATACAACAACACACCCCACCAGGGGTGTTAATTCTGGGTGGATGGGGGTAGTTAAATTCACAGTGCATATACCATCTGTAACCCTTCTTTCGGTTTAGTAAATACACCCGACGACTAATTTAATTAGCTATGGATCAAACTGGGCTAATATCAGATTTCTAGGTACGACTACGGAGCCTGAAACAATAGAATGTCAGCAGAAAAGAGAGAATACAACCCAGATGAAGCTCAAGAGATGTATTGTACAAATTAATGACAGTTATTTACATTCCCTGCCTATCTAAGCCGGCTTCCTGGGTGCACATTCGCACACTGAACCCAAAATAAACAATTTCAAACAAAAGAAAGAGTCCTTGAAAGTTTTGGTGTGTGTGTGTTCTTCAGAGTATGTAGGTTTCACTACCCGGGTAGGTTTATGTATGATCTTATCTGTATGTAAACGAAGCACAGGATGATGATGATCCCAAAGACGCCACGGCTGGCCACACCAGGCTCTTGGTCCGTTCACTCACTTCTGCGGTTGGCTCGCCACTGACCGCCAGGGTCAGATTCAGATCTATCCTTCTAAAAAACCAATCTATGTACACAGTACAGAATGCATTAATTATTATTGCCTCATTTAAGTTCAAATCCAATCAACTTATCTCCATTCAAATCTCAAATCAATATAACCAATTGTACAGGATATAAATACTCTAATCATTATGTAAATGAATAGGTACACATCACACCTCATAAGATAGGTCAGTTCCAATAAACAACAATCAATCAATCATGTACTTCCATCTCACAGCATAAAATAGAATCATGAGATTTCTGAACCCAGATATTTATGCTTTAACTTCTTTTAAATCTATTTATGCATCTTAATGACATTTTAACATCACATTTTAATATATTCATTCTTTTTAACAGTTAAGATGAACTTATGTTCCTCATATACAGTGCAAATATGTATATTGACAATTAAATGAACTGAATCACCCTTATCTTACAGATAACAACAATAAAACAAATACTCCCTTAATCAGATGACTTCTAAATCAACAAAACAGAGTATAAAAACACCCTTAACGTTGTGACTAATATAAAAGATCTGCTATAATAGTTACTAGTTTAGCTGAGCTAACAGCAGAGCTAAAATCAGGACAAATTCACATTGTAAATGCTAGTGATTAGCACGCGGCTAGCGCGATTAGCGATCTTTTATGAGCATCTTAAACAGCATAAAACAATCTGAATCGGTGTCTATATGGTATCAGATAATAAGATTCAGGATCACAACTCCGATTGGTTTTATAAGAACAGTATTTTTCACCATGCTGGAGCTAACACAGTCAGCATAACACTCACATCAATAATAACATTCTTACCGGAGGTATCTTTAGGAGCTCGCAAAGTCGTGCGATTTATCTTTCTCTCTCACAGCTTTCAACCCTATGGATACGTAATATTTCAATATTTAGTAAAAGATTTCTCTTAGAATTTATATCTCTCAGAGGATATTTCCATACCAGTCCTTGATGAGTTCGGACAATGTCTTCACCGGAAGAAAGATGTGTTTTTTTCAAAACTCCCAGGAATGAATGCACCACCCCCTGGCGGATTAGAGGGTTTGCACTTCAGTAACCTTGTATGGGTTACACTCTCCCCTCCAAACTTATGCACGTCCCTGTACATGGCAATGTTCAGACAGTTATCACCGGAGGGGACAAAACAGGGGAATGCTTTGACGTATCACTCTCACTTATGATGTCATTCCACACAGTAGTCAGCCCTTGAAAGAGTGACTTCACCACTGTAACTAAGGGAGTTCCCAATTCAGTGTAGTCCAGCCGCCTAGGTGGCTGACGATTCCTCTCAGATCTCCTTATCAGATCATCAGTATCTGCTTGTTTCTCCAGCTCCTTAATCTCCTCTTCTCCTTTCTTTTCAGTGACAGGTGTCTCATCACATTCTGGTATGTCAGAGAGGATTGGAAATTGTTCAGGAAAATCCTCCTCCGAGCCTTCCGTAAGGTCATCATTGTCAGGTAAGTTCATCTCTGTTTCCATAGGTTCATCTCCATGTAAATTCATCTCTCTTTCCACAGGTTCATTTCCAGGTAAATTCAGGTCCAGCATTACTCGGTTGACTGGAGTGATACCAGGTAAGATATTTGCATTAGCTGGGACATCATCCATCACCTTGTTGGGTTTTGTCGTCAAATTCTCTTTAGGATGACTTTGACCATGGTGTATTGGAACATTTCGCGAGACAATATATCTGGTTACTTCTGGAACTGGTTCTTTTTGGGACCATGTAACAGGAATGATATCATCCTCATCCGAGGACTGATCAACTTCTCTTGGGCCACTGCAACTATTCTGGCGTGTCTTGCGGCGCGCAAGTGTTTTGGGTTGTTCTTCTGGTGTTAATTGGAGGAAACCACATGGGAGCAAGAGGTCTCGATGCAGCGTGCGCCAAGGGCCTTCTCCGGTCTCTGGTTTTACTGTATAGACGGGGAGGTCTCCAGCTTTCCGCACTACCACATGGACCGTGGATTCCCATTTATCAGCGAGCTTGTGCTTTCCACGGATGCGTACGTTCCTAACAAGTACTCTGTCTCCAATCTCTAGAGCAGAGGGGGTCACACGCTTGTCAAATCTTGTTTTGTTCTTTTCAGCCAACTTGGCGGCACTCCTTGTAGCTATTTTGTAGCTCTCCTCAAGGTTGGATTTGAGGTGCTTTACATACTGGGAGTGTGACTTCTGTTGCCCTTCTTTGACAGGTAAGCCGAATGCAAGGTCGACTGGCAAGCGTGGCTGGCGTCCAAACATTAGCTCATACGGCGTGAACCCAGTCACTTCACTCCTAGTACAATTGTACGCATGAACCAAAGGCTTCACAAAGTCCTTCCAGTGTGACTTATCCTGGTTTTCCAGAGTGCCAAGCATGTCTAACAGAGTGCGGTTAAAACGTTCCACCGGGTTGCCCCTTGGGTGGTATGGAGTTGTTCGAATTTTCTGTATGCCTGCAACTTCACACAGTTGTTTGATTAGCCGCGACTCAAAATCAGGACCTTGGTCACTGTGCAATTTCTCTGGAATACCATAATGGACGATGAAATTGTCCCATAAGCACTTTGCAACCGTTTGAGCCTTTTGGTTTGGTGTTGGGATAGCCACTGCGTATTTTGTGAAGTGATCTGTGATCACGAGAATGTCCTTTGTGTTACTTCTGTCCGGTTCAATGGACAAGAAGTCCATGCAGACCAGTTCAAGCGGTCTTGTTGTCATGATGTTCACCAAAGGTGCTGCCCTCTCAGGTAAGGTTTTTCTGAGCACACACCGGTTACACATCTTGACTTTCTTGTCAATGTCAGAGGCCATCCTCGGCCAGTAGAATCTGGCTCTGACCAAGTCCAGCGTGCGGTCTTTTCCCATATGACCCATGTTGTCATGCAGGCTTGTTAAGACCGTCTCACGAAGTTCTTCAGGTAAAACTAGCTGATACTGTGTGTGGCCTTCTTCTTGTCGTGTTCTATAGAGGATGCCGTTCCGCAGTTCTAGCCTGGTCAACTCTCTCAACAACAGAGGTAGGTCTGGAAGCACAGCTCTTACAGCAGGCGGTGGTTTCTCACCACGCTCAATCTGGGAGATGACATGTTTAATGCACTGGTCAGCTCTCTGTTTGTCTCTGAGATCGGCTTCTGATAGGTGTGGGACAATGGGAAGCCCTCCAAGCTCATCCTCCTGCTCAAAGCTGTCAGTTACAGCATCTCCAGAGATGGCAAGGCTCTCGACGAGGGAGATACTTCCACCGCTGCCCGTTCCATCATTGGCACAATAAACAAGTTGTCTCTCACAGATGGCACGAACAACCCCCTGATCCACCGCCTCAATGTTATCTGGATTTGATAGATGGTGTTGCGCGAACTGGCGTATCTTGTCCCACTCTTTTTGAGATGAGGGGTCATCACGCAGATCGCCATGGGGACGTCGCGATAGTGCGTCAGCATCTCCATTCTGCTTCCCGGGGCGGTACTGGAGCTTAAAGGAGAAGGTAGAGAGAGCAGCTAACCACCTGTAGCTAGTTGCATCGAGTTTGGCTGAGGTAAGTATGTAGGTGAGAGGGTTGCTGTCGGTGACCACTGTGAACTGATTGCCATAGAGGTAGTCGCTGAACTTCTCGGTTACAGACCATTTTAGCGCTAAAAATTCAAGCTTGTGAGCTGGATAGCGCGACTCACTACGTGATAATCCTCTACTCGCGTAGGCGATGACACGCAGCTGTCCCTCCTGCTCCTGATATAAGGCCGCTCCGAGGCCGGTGGTACTTGCATCCGTGTGAAGGATGTAAGGAAGTGCAGGATTTGCGAAAGCCAGAACTGGGGACGTTGTCAACTTGCCAATGATCATCTCGAATGCCTGTTGGCAGGCAGGAGTCCAACGGTTCAAGAATGGTTCTTTGGGATGGTAGTATTGGCCAATCTTTTCCTTGGACTTTAGGTGCTTCCTTAGAGGTGGGTAGCCAGATGTTAAGTCATTCAGGGGTTTCATTATACTTGAATACCCTTTGATGAACTTCCTATAATACCCACAGAATCCGAGGAAAGCCTTTAACTCTTTTAGATGCAGAGGAACTGGCCAGGTCTTTAACGCTGCAATCTTTTCCGGGTCGGTCTCCACTCCCTGCTCTGAGACCACATGCCCCAAGTACCGGACTGAGGACTGAAAGAATTTACACTTTTCCGGAGACAGCTTGAGTCCATACTCCTTCAGGCGGTTGAGAACCTTGGTGAGTCTGGCTTCATGATCTTCTAACGTTCTCGAGAAGACTATCAAGTCATCCAGGAAAACAACAACTTCCTTCAAGTTCATGTCTCCCATGCACTTTTCCATCAGTCTCTGGAAGGTACTTGGGGCGTTTGTCACGCCCTGAGGCATGCGGTTAAACTCCCAGAAACCAAGTGGGCATACGAAGGCAGTCTTTGGCTTGTCAACCTCGTCGACTTCGATCTGATAGTAGCCAGACTTTAGGTCGAGGACGCTGAACCACTTGGAACCGGAGAGTGCTGTGAAGGTGTCATCCATCCTCGGAAGTGCATAGGCGTCTTTCACCGTTTGCAGGTTCAGTTTCCTGTAGTCAATACAGAGGCGTACCTGGCCATTCTTCTTCCTGACTACAACGATTGGGGAGGAGAATGGGGACTCACTCTCACGAATCACCCCAGCATTGAGAAGCTCTTGAAGATGTTGACGAACAGCTTCTACGTCGTGTGGGTGTATCGGCCGAGCTCTGAGTTTGAATGGTGTTTCATCAGACAGTTTGATGTGATGCTTGACTTTGTCTGTCCTCCCAAAGTCAGTGTCGTTCTGGGCGAAGACCTCGGGCATGCTATTCAATTTTCTAGTAATTCTGTCTTTCCATTCCGGAGGGACCGGGGACTCACCAAAGTCAAAGGTTAGATCAGCTGCCTTGGAGTGTACTGGTTCAGCTGGATGGGTCACGCTCTGTTTGTGAGACAGGATAGTCTGGATTGCACTGAGCTCAGCAATCACACTCTTAGCTGGGATAATAATGTCGTGTTCCGACTCGTTTAAGACCACAACTGGTAGTCGGCCTGGTAGATCAACTAGACAGGGCTTTACTAGCAGCCCTCCAGGCAGAGAAGAGGATGAAGGGTACCCAATGATAGCAGACTTTTCAGTATGGAACTCTTTAACTGATGCCACTCCCTCCAGAACAACTGTTTCTCCAGCTGGGATGAGCTTTCTGTACCTGCCTCGCATCCTCACCAGTCCGATGTTACTGTCATGACTTTGTTCCTGTCGCAGTTGAAGTACTTTCAGCACTGTCCTGTAGCCGTTCGAGACAGGATGGTAGTTTGCTGGACTTTTCTCCCTGCACATACAATATGCTACATCGAGTGTGTTTGTACCAACCAGTACCTGGTATCCTGAAGTGCCGCTGTCTGGAACAACTAAGGCCAATGTCGGGACTTCATATTCAGCTCCAAGGAACTGTTTTGGGAAGGTGATTGTGACTTCAACGTATCCAAGGTAGGGCACAGATTGACCATTGGCCCCTTCAACTTCCAAAAGGTTATAGAGTGGCTTGATTTGTTGCTCAGGTAGGTATTCGTCATAGAAAGACTTGGTGACTGTGGTTACTTGCGAACCTGTGTCAAGGAGACAGCTGAACTGTTTGCTCTGGATGGTAACTTGGCCTGTACTTTTCATGCCTATAAGTTTTTGCGGGACTCTGAAGGGGTGTTTTCTAACAGTAGATTGGTTCAAGGCAGCACTGAACTTGGGCTTGGCATCACTTTTATCATTAGCAGGGCGTTGGTGAACTGCTCCAGCCTCAGTTTGCCCTGCAACTGAGACTCCATCTAAAAATCCCTTTTTTCTGGTGAGTGTTCTTTAGCCTCCCAGAGGCGACGTTTTTCTCTCAATTGATCTCTTTTTTCATTTACGAGAGTGGGGTTTGGATTGTTGCTGCAGGTTGAGGAGATGTGTCCGTCTTTACCGCATTTGAAACAATACCAAGGTCTCAGCTAGGTGCTTGTCTTTGAGTCGATAGGTTTCCAGCTTGGTGCTCTAGGGTCAAGTTTAGATGCTGACCCACCTGATGGATGCTCAGTGTTCCCCTTGGTCTTTGGGACCTTCTTGGCCTTCTTAGACATCAGCGTGGCGAGTTGGCTCTGCAGAGACGCAACCTGCTGTTTAAGCTCTGTCAATGGGTCGGACTCAGGCTGGAATGCTGCTTGTTGACTGCAGACACATGCACTTGCCATAGCCCGCTGCCGGTGTGAGCCAAGGTGCTTCTTCATACGTGTGGCTTTAGCTGCCTGCCTATCCTCCTCAGTGCGGATTAATAACAGGAGCTCTGAAAATGTTGGTGGGTGACTTTTCTTTTCTTCGAGGTTGAGATCAGAGAGCAAGGAGTTGTCCCAACACCCTCGACAAAACTGTTTGAGAATGTGCCTATCTGCTTCTCCAGCAGCAGCTCCTCCTCTCTTAACAGCAAGGTTCAGGGCAGCTTGAAGGCGGCAGAGGTAGGTAGAGGCCTTTTCACCAGGATCCTGAAGAGTATTCATGAACTGGGCGAAAAGCTCCTCACCGTCCTCAACGGTTCCAAAGGCTGCGTCTAGCAGTTGAAGGTAGGTTTCAGGAGTAGCTTCAGGGCTCAGTCTTTTGACAATATCTGCTGCAGGGGAGAGCAAACTTTCAAAGATTTTCCGTGATTTCTGAAGATTAGACAGGGTGGGATCTTTCCGGAGAAGCTCAACATGTGAACGCCATGTGTCGTAGTCTGTCTCACTATTGGGTCTGGGGAGCTTGCCTGAGAACGAACGAAGCTTGATGGGAAAGTGTGAATGTGTGTTTAACTCATCTCTCCTTACAATGTGCTCAACAATGACCTTCTGAATTTCAGGTGGATTCAGGTCGCTTTCCACTACGGACAGACTTCGCCTCACATCAGCTGGTGGGCATGGCTCAGCACCACTATGAATGAACTTTTCCCTGGAAGAATCTGGAAGCAGCTGGGGATGTGGGGGTTCAAATGTGTCAAGAGGCTTGTCGAGCGGTCTGGGCTCAAACTCATTATCACCACTGCCATCAGTCTCGATTGTCTCACTGATCTCTGACATCATGTCTTTCAGCACCTCTTCAAAGCCTCTTCCACTCAGTTTCGCTAACTTCTTTATTTCATCAAGATAGGCTTTGGTAACACTGCAGCCAACTTTAGTGGTGTACACACTTGCCAGAGCTTGAACGTAGTATTTTACATCTGGATTGTCTTTAAGTACATGTGTGTAGGGCAGAAGAGGAGCTAAGGCTTCAATAGCAACACCCTCTTGATACTCGATAATCAGGTTTTTATAAAATTCTGAGTTAATGTCAGTAACTGGGACAAGTCTCATGGAGCCATATCTCTTAAGGAAGTCTATGATCTCCTCATCTTCTGGTGATTCAAGCAAACCACTCACCATTACTGCTTTGGGGATATTGATACCTGAGCTCATTATGAACTCCATCTTTTTTTTTTTTTTTTTTTTTTAGTAAAGAGTGATCTATAGACGGATAACAAATCTTAAACACATGGAACTAGTTTCTCACACTTGTAATGTGGTTCACTGCTAGCACATAACCAGGCTCCTGGCTGGCTCGCCACTTGTAACCCTTCTTTCGGTTTAGTAAATACACCCGACGACTAATTTAATTAGCTATGGATCAAACTGGGCTAATATCAGATTTCTAGGTACGACTACGGAGCCTGAAACAATAGAATGTCAGCAGAAAAGAGAGAATACAACCCAGATGAAGCTCAAGAGATGTATTGTACAAATTAATGACAGTTATTTACATTCCCTGCCTATCTAAGCCGGCTTCCTGGGTGCACATTCGCACACTGAACCCAAAATAAACAATTTCAAACAAAAGAAAGAGTCCTTGAAAGTTTTGGTGTGTGTGTGTTCTTCAGAGTATGTAGGTTTCACTACCCGGGTAGGTTTATGTATGATCTTATCTGTATGTAAACGAAGCACAGGATGATGATGATCCCAAAGACGCCACGGCTGGCCACACCAGGCTCTTGGTCCGTTCACTCACTTCTGCGGTTGGCTCGCCACTGACCGCCAGGGTCAGATTCAGATCTATCCTTCTAAAAAACCAATCTATGTACACAGTACAGAATGCATTAATTATTATTGCCTCATTTCAGTTCAAATCCAATCAACTTATCTCCATTCAAATCTCAAATCAATATAACCAATTGTACAGGATATAAATACTCTAATCATTATGTAAATGAATAGGTACACATCACACCTCATAAGATAGGTCAGTTCCAATAAACAACAATCAATCAATCATGTACTTCCATCTCACAGCATAAAATAGAATCATGAGATTTCTGAACCCAGATATTTATGCTTTAACTTCTTTTAAATCTATTTATGCATCTTAATGACATTTTAACATCACATTTTAATATATTCATTCTTTTTAACAGTTAAGATGAACTTATGTTCCTCATATACAGTGCAAATATGTATATTGACAATTAAATGAACTGAATCACCCTTATCTTACAGATAACAACAATAAAACAAATACTCCCTTAATCAGATGACTTCTAAATCAACAAAACAGAGTATAAAAACACCCTTAACGTTGTGACTAATATAAAAGATCTGCTATAATAGTTACTAGTTTAGCTGAGCTAACAGCAGAGCTAAAATCAGGACAAATTCACATTGTAAATGCTAGTGATTAGCACGCGGCTAGCGCGATTAGCGATCTTTTATGAGCATCTTAAACAGCATAAAACAATCTGAATCGGTGTCTATATGGTATCAGATAATAAGATTCAGGATCACAACTCCGATTGGTTTTATAAGAACAGTATTTTTCACCATGCTGGAGCTAACACAGTCAGCATAACACTCACATCAATAATAACATTCTTACCGGAGGTATCTTTAGGAGCTCGCAAAGTCGTGCGATTTATCTTTCTCTCTCACAGCTTTCAACCCTATGGATACGTAATATTTCAATATTTAGTAAAAGATTTCTCTTAGAGTTCGGACAATGTCTTCACCGGAAGAAAGATGTGTTTTTTTCAAAACTCCCAGGAATGAATGCACCACCCCCTGGCGGATTAGAGGGTTTGCACTTCAGTAACCTTGTATGGGTTACACATCACTATGAACACTTACAGTATATGTGATTTACATACATACAGTATAATATAGTATAGTATAGTATAGTATATATACACATATACAGATATGTGTATTGATTAGGCTCTGTAGGCTAGTGGCATTAACACTACTAAAGCTGCTGTTAGTTTTGTCACACTGGACTGTAGCAACACAGCAACACAACATTTCACTAAGTAAGTTTTACTTCAGCAATTGAAAGAAACATCTATCTAGTTACAGCACCTCAACAAAAAGGAAAATTGTATTCAAACTCAAAGCTTGCTCTTTCATAGCTCAGGAGACTTAATGAAGTTATATGTCTCCAAATATGTTTCAGCTTCTTCTTAAATGTTTCTCCTAAAATTACTTTATTGAAATAAAAATAGAAACAAATTGATAATTACAGTATGCTATAAAATTACTGTGGAGAGCATAGCCCAGATTTGTTAGTTTTTAAATAATCTAATCAGAAATATGTGCATTTCTATTGAAATCTCATTTTGACTTTATATTATTGTACCATAGATTTTGACTTTCTGAATGTTTGGATAATTTATCAGGAGAAAGCAGAAGAATTACCCAAAACTATCCATTTAATCTTGTATCACAATACAAGAATAAAATACAGTATAAAGGGCTCTGTGCATATTTTGGGCTATTGCATGACAAGACGAGATGACAGAGATGAGAGGTATACAACTTTTTTTCTCTTTCTCTCTCTGATTCTTGTAACCACAAGGAACTTTGTTTTGATGGTTCAGTTGCATCTGTAAAAACACTGGGCTCTTCATTGAAATGGTTCTTGCACATTTGGTAAACAAGAATGTCAGAATAAATATAGAAATAGATATTGAAAATGTTTCACTATTGAACACAAGAAAGTATTGGTTCTGTTAACATTGACCTAAATGTTTTTAATCTTAGTGGTAGTTAAATCTGGTACTGTAAAAGCATTTGAATTGTTGTGCTATCAACATGATTTTGAAATCTCTCTATCAATAAACAAACAATAAATTTGCACTTCCTAGCCACTGCTGTTCACAATTACCATCTCTTTTGAAACATACACTTGGCACAACAATTGTTCCATTGTACATCATGACTTGGTCCAATCAAACATTGTCAGAGCAGCATTTCTACTGTACCACAATGGGTAATTTTCTCAGATCCTCCCCTCTTACGGGTAATTTTCTCAGATCCTCCCCTCTTACTGGTCCACCACAGATCTGACAGAGCTTCAGTGTTCTCTAACCACTAATTGCCACATATGGTTTTATAGGATGTGGAACAACAGAGCATTCAGCTTTACATGAGAGCACAACATATCTGAGACCTCTCTCCGCCTCTCTCAAATGATTGCTTCAATCTTTACTGTGCAAAGAGACCCAGAGCTGGCAAAATTTAGATTGAGACTGTTTACTGTTGTCATAACTGCATCAGTTATCTGTTGTATGATTAAGAGGGCACAGAAAACATGATTGTCAGATGAGTTTGAAGTTTTTGGACTGGTGGATTATAGGCCCTAATAGAAGAAGTGATGTCTGAAACAGGAAAATCTGAGTGTTTTCTCTTGGTCATGCTGAGTTCCTGAAGACACTGTAGAACATACTACATGTCTGAGTTTCTTTGAGTGTAAGTTCACTGCTATACAGTTTCTGTTGTATTATAGAAAGCCTTAACGTGAGGGATCATGCAGCAGTCAGGCATCTGTTCTCTGAGGTAATTTCTGTGTAGAGTTCATAATAGGTTCACTGAGCATTATACAATTCTGTAGGTCCCTTTACCGCGGAGAGAGGCCTGCATACCATAAACCCTTTAACAGCTCCAGTCCTTGTACTGTGTGTTGGAAAGTATAGTAAGAAACAGGCATGATGAAGGTTAAAGTATTTTTTGTGTTATTTTATGATAAAATAATGGTACTGTGTTATTTGAAATACATTTTTTTTTTACTTTGTTTATTTTTCTTAATTTATATTTTTTATTCACAGATTGCTCTTTTACAGCTTTTACATCTGGAGATTATGTTACTAAAGTTATCACTTTCAGTAGTTTATCGTACAGTTAGAGTTTCATGTACAGTAAATATAAACTTCTTCAAGATGTTTCTACAAAAAACTAGACACAAGAAATGACATACCAGAAAGACTGATAAGCAAAGAAACAAAAATTAGACAAATTAGGTATTTGTTGATATATAGTAGATATAGATATAGAGCTATATATAGCCCAGACAATTCAATCGTTTTTGGGAATATTGATATATCTTTCATATTTTGAGATATATGACTTTTGATTGCAGACTCAAGCAAACACAGATTGAGACATCTGAACACAGATTGAGAAATTGCTTGAGATTTTTCTGAAACTGACATATATTTGAGATCACCAGGGGTCTTTATGTCAGGGGACATTTTTTGAAAGAGGAGACTTTAGCGCAAGTCTTGCTGTCCATTTGATTTCATTGCTGTCTAGGATAAATAACTCTTATATTAAAGAAACCTTATTGTCTTTACAACAGGTTCTTTCTTTCTAAATAAAAAAACAGAATGCCTATGGTGAAAGCTCTTTGTATCTTTCGCTGTTTTATAATTATCACAGATACAGCTTGTTCTCTGTTTTGTATTACAGTAGCTTGAACTGGGCCTGAGGCTGTTGATACAGGAAATAATTAACAGAGGAACTGAATGGGATCATTGGTAATGTCTGGTTTCTGTAATGTACACATTTCTATGAGATAAACTACTTGTAACGATCCACACCGTCTTTGGCTTGTGTACCTTTTTATTTAAGTTTTTGGCACTTTTTATGTTCCACATTGTTCTTTGTTTATGCACTCTAAGTTTTGGCACCTTTTATGTTCCGTATTGCCTTTTTGTTTTATGCACTCTTATTTTGAAGTTTTGTCATGTCCTGTTTTCCCTCCTTGTCCATGTGTCCGGTCCTCATTGGTTTATTGTTTGATTACTTTATTATCAGTTCTAGTTTTGTCATTGGTTTTAGTTAATTGCCCTTTTACCTTGTTTTGAGTTCTGTTTTCCCATTGGTCTATGTTTCCCCTTGTTTGGTATTTAAGCCCTCATGTTCACCTTGTCCTTTGTTGGTCGTTGTAAATGTTATTGCTATGTTAATGTTTGATGCTCTGTTCTTAGTTCCTGCCTTGGTCCGTGTTCCTGCCTGTGCTCTCCTTGCAAGACCCCCGTGTTGTTCTCTTGTGTTCTTCTCTTTATTTTTCCCCTTGTGGACGTTTCATTTGTTCCTGCATTTATACTTCCCTTTACTTTGAGAACTTCAATAAAGCTGCATTTGGATCCTTACTCCCTCGTCTGCCCTCTTCATAACAGAACGACCAACCCAAAATGGATCCAGCAGCCCTCACTGCCCAACAGGCGAATTACCTGCTTCTCGGCCTTAGACAAGGGGACCGCCCGATAGAGGTCCATGTCAGTGAGTTTCTGGAGCTGGCAAATTCTTCAGATTTCCCGGACTTTAGCTTGGTGGTATTCTTCAGGGCCAATCTCAACAGTTCGCTAAGGGAGCGGTTGCCTCCAGCGACCCTGCGTTGGACGCTCCAGGACTTCTTGGAGGAGACTCTGAAGATCTGTGGCTCGCCATTCACTGTGGGTGTTGCAGAGGAGGACGCTATCTCCTCCCACAGTGGCCACCTCCCAGCCTTCCATGACTCGTTCCTCCACGCCGGCCACGGCCAACGCACCCCCAGTCTCGTCTGTCCCAGGGCTAGCGTTGACAACCCCGTCCGCCAGGAGAAGGAGGAGAAGAGGAAAGGCTTCTGCTTCCCGGTCTCCGCCTGCCACGGCCAACGAGCCAACGCCCACGCCTGCCACGGCCAACGAGCCAACGCCCACGCCTGCCACGGCCAATGAGCCAACGCCCACGCCTGCCACGGCCAACGAGCCAACGCCCACGCCTGCCACGGCCAACGAGCCAACACCCACGCCTGCCACGGCCAACGAGCCAACGCCCACGCCTGCCACGGCCAACGAGCCAACGCCCACGCCTGCCACGGCCAACGAGCCAACGCCCACGCCTGCCACGGCCAACGAGCCGGCGCTGCCAGCCTCGTCCGTCCCAGAGCCGGCGCTGCCAGCCTCGTCCGTCCCAGAGCCGGCGCTGCCAGCCTCGTCCGTCCCAGAGCCGGCGCTGCCAGCCTCGTCCGTCCCAGAGCCGGCGCTGCCAGCCTCGTCCGTCCCAGAGCCGGCGCTGCCAGCCTCGTCCGTCCCAGAGCCGGCGCTGCCAGCCTCGTCTGCCAGGAAGAGGAGGAGAAGAGGAGGGGCTTCCCGCTCCCCAGTCTCCGCCCTTCACGGCCCCGTCCTCAGAGCCAGAGCCAGCGCCTGTAGCCTCGACCGTCCAAGAGCCAGCAACTGTAGCCTCGACCGTCCAAGAGCCAGCGCCTGTAGCCTCGACCGTCCAAGAGCCAGCCCCCCTTGAGCCTCCCAGTGCTCCGCCTCCCAGTGCTCCGCCTCCCGAGCCTCCCAGTGCTCCGCCTCCCGAGCCTCCCAGTGCTCCGCCTCCCGAGCCACCCAGAGCTCCGCCTCACGAGCCTACGAGACCACAGTCATCAAAGCCTCCCACGCCTCAGTCAACAAAGCCTCCCACGCCTCAGCCACCCGAGCCTTCCACACCCCTGTCTCCCGAGCCTTCCACGCCTCTGTTACCAGAGCCTCCCAGGTCTCCGCCTCCGAAGACTGCCTCGGCTCTGCCTGCACCTGCTCCGCCACCAGACCCTTCCTCGGCTCTGCCTCCAAACCCTTCCTCAGTTCTGCCTCCCACGGCTCTGCCTGTTCCGCCTTCGGCTCTGCCCCTGAGGGCGTTCATGGTTCCACCCTCCACGGTTCTGCCTGCGCCAGCCCAGCTTACTAAACCCCCAGAACCTTCCAAGCCTCCTTGGTCACCGCCTACCATGGCACCGTCCCTGGAGTCCTCCTCGACTCCTCCCTGGCCTTCTGACCCTGTCCTGTGGCCGCCTCCCTGGCCTTCTGACCCTGTCCTGTGGCCGCCTCCCTGGCCTTCTGACCCTGTCCTGTGGCCACCTCCCTGGCCTTCTGACCCTGTCCTGTGGCCTTCTCCTTGGCCTCCTGACCCTGTCCCAGTCCCGTGGCCCTCTCCTTGGCCTCCTGACCCTGCCCTAGCCCTGAGGCCATCTCCTAAGCCTCCTGACCCTGCCCTAGCCCTGAGGCCATCTCCTAAGCCTCCTGCCCTAGCCCTGTGGCCACCCCCTAGACCTCCTGACCCTGGCCTAGACCTGTGGCCATCTCCTAGACCCCCTGACCCGATCCCTGCCCTACGGCCACCTCCCCAGCCTCCTGACCTAGTCTCGACCCCGCAGCTGCCTCCCAGTCTTCCCGACCCGGTTCCCTCCTTCAAGTCGTCCCCTCGGCCCCCCGGGCATCTGCCCGGCCTCCTTGGTCTCCTGGCCACCCACCTGTTCTGTCTCGGTCTCTCTGTCCAAGTCTTGTCCCTCTGTGCCCCTCGTGTTCCCTTGATCTGCCTGTTCGTCCTCGTTTTCCGTTGTCGTTTTGCCCCTCATTTGGTTAGGAGCGTCTGGGATCCGCTCCTTAAAGGGGGGCTCTGTAACGATCCACACCGTCTTTGGCTTGTGTACCTTTTTAAGTTTTTGGCACCTTTTATGTTCCGTATTGCCTTTGTTTTATGCACTCTTATTTTGAAGTTTTGTCATGTCCTGTTTTCCCTCCTTGTCCATGTGTCCGGTCCTCATTGGTTTATTGTTTGATTACTTTATTATCAGTTCTAGTTTTGTCATTGGTTTTAGTTAATTGCCCTTTTACCTTTTGAGTTCTGTTTTCCCATTGGTCTGTTTCCCCTTGTTTGGTATTTAAGCCCTCATGTTCACCTTGTCCTTTGTTGGTCGTTGTAAATGTTATTGCTATGTTAATGTTTGATGCTCTGTTCTTAGTTCCTGCCTTGGTCCGTGTTCCTGCCTGTGCCCTCCTTGTGTTGTTCTCTTGTGTTCTTCTCTTTATTTTTCCCCTCGTGGACGTTTCATTTGTTCCTGCATTTATACTTCCCTTTACTTTGCGAACTTCAATAAAGCTGCATTTGGATCCTTACTCCCTCGTCTGCCCTCTTCATAACACTACTCTATGATGTTCAGAATTCTATAAGAGTGATGTAATTCAGTTGAGGTGCACATGCTGAGTTTCCTGGAGGCTTGACTATGTACCTTCAGCTCAAATGAGAAGATTGATTAATACTCCCTGTTGGACTTCAGTTAGAGACAGCTTTAGAAAATGGGACTTAACTGCGCAATTCTCATCTTAAGGGAAGTTGCTCAAAGTAAACTTTTTTTTTTTTTTTTTTTTTTTTTTTTTTTACACGTCATACAGCCAAGGATTATAATCCCTGTATAAAATTTAATTTGTAGGTATTTGATCTGAATTGTATTAAACTGCATGCAATTTAACATTCAATGTTTAAATACTTTCTCCTGTCCCAGTCAACTACAAGTATACATTTGTAGGTTAATTTAACCTAAAAGTGTAACACTGAGCACATTTACATGGACACCAGAAAGCTTTTTATTGCAAGAAAGCTGCTAATGTTTGAGAGATGTGTTCCCGTTTACATGCACTGTGTTCACAGCTTTCTCTTTATTCCTGTATATGTGGCTCAGTCATTAAACAGCTTTCTGCACAGCAACAATTTCCATACAACGCTTGAGTAAATAACAAAAACATGAGAGCCGAGGAAGACTTTGATATTGTTCTCTGTTGCTTCATTTTATTTACAGATATTCCAGAGTTGTTGATTCCTTAACATTCCATCCCAACCTGCAGCGGAATTATGCTGTAATAGCAGAGTTACCCTCCAACATTAAACTCCGGTATTCTCCAATATACTTGAGCGCATATACGCAGCTATAAGGGAACAGTAGTCAATATTTTTAATTGGTGTGTATAAATGGGTTTAGTTTAGTGTATGTACTTTTCCCTTTTCAACTTTACTTCCAGATATGTTGAAGTATTTCCACTGTGTTGACTTGTTGATATAATGTATAGCTCCATCCTCTGACATTAGTTATCTGGTCTGTTCCATGCACATGTGCAATCATCAAAAACCTGTTAGAACGCCACTAATGCATTTACATAGGAACATACACTGCGTTCTTCAGAAAGAAACTTGACATACCACTTTCTCTCAATCCCCTAAACTTTATAAGGAAAACAGCATTCTCATTTACATGATGTTTCAGAATGCCGCTTTCTGCAAAAACCCTGGAATCAGCCATTTTCTTAATTGCATGAAAATGTGGTTCTGTGTCTCTATCCAAAAATTCCTGTTTCTTAAAGCTGCCCGTTCAGAAAATTGGCTCCACCAATGGTGTAATTTTGTTGTGGGACTATTTGCATAACTGTAATCTGTTTAAAAAACAATAAAAAAAAAGTTATTTTTACAATTCTGTTTGATGACAATAGTGGTGCAGAAATTTTAGCATTAGCTTTATTTTTTGCAGCAGCTATTTGCATTAAGCGCAAACAGCGATAGATGCTAATTACACTAAGTGCAAAAAAGTTTCAGCATAAGTACAAATAGTGTTAGATGCTGTTTGCCTACCTAATTAAATACTTACATACAGTATAAGGGCATCACTGCAGCTTATTTATAGTGTTTATTTAAAGTCCCAAAGATGCCGTACACCAACCTCTACTATACACTCATTTATAACAAAACAGTTTTTCTGTTTCTGAGAATGCTCTCTAGGCTGAAGACTGTTGAGTCTTCTGAAAACATTCAGTCTCCCCTCAGGGTCAGTAACATGAGCTGTGAAGAAAAAAGTTGAGGTTTTCTGAGCCAGAAATGGGAGAGGAGATTGGGAGGTTGTTGGTGCTGGCTAATGGCTTGTGTCATTGTAATTTAGCAGATTGTATGACATGGATGAATTAAGCTCAAATGACACTGTCTTGTCAGCACTTCACAAGGGACACTTTTTTTTTTTGCTTGAGGCAGCCATGTATGATCTCAAATAATGCATTATGTTCATTTTGTAAGAATAACTAAAGAATGTTGGATTTGTTTAGGAATGCAAGGACTCCAGACAGATTGAGAACATTAAAAGAGTGAGAGAGAGAGCAGTTATTAGGTCAGTGATTGGTACTAAAGTCCCAGTCCAGTAATACATTAAAGCCCAGTCTGACGCACTCAGGAATTAGGAGGATTTCTATGATCTATGCTTGCACAACACACCACTGGGCAACTGGTGCTGGTATATAGATTACGGTGAATGCAATATATGTATTTTTTTACCTGAATGTTTTGAACATGCATGTGATCCACTTCTTATAGATAATATGTGACCTGCTTCATCATTTTGTGTCACTTTGACCCAAACATACTTTTTGAGCTTTTTGCACTAAAATAAAAAATTCAAGTACTCTAGTGCATTAAACCCAAAATGTATTTGGATCAAAGTGTCTCAAAACGATGAAGCATGTCACACATTGTAATTTGTTAGGGAGACGTTTTTCAAAGGTTATGACGTCTGATTGTTCCAGTCAAGTATATTTTTCCAAGGGATTTGTGTCACAAATGTCACAAAGACACAAAAGTCCTGTGATCACAATGTGATTCTTTAACGTCAAGCAGTGGGTGGGTAGTGGGCTGGATGGGTGGTAAAAGGGAAGCATAACTGCCATTCTCAGCAACATCATAAGCTCTGCTGTGACAGTCACACTCACGTTATGACAACTGTGTTCCACAAGGCATGATCGTTCTATTACAATTCAAATTTGTACACAGAGACTTCCTCAGAAATAAAGGATGTGTGTGTGTGTGTGTGTGTGTGTGTAGCGGACAGTCACAGAAGCCGAAATTGGCAGTTACTTTCACACTACTATGAGTATTTTTGCACTTCCTTATTTATTACATTTCAGAATGTGTGATAAATTATCTATATTTGACTGGATTAAGTGCTGTGGTTAACAATAAAAAGGAATGCTAGGAAAGAACATAATGCCTTCCCTACATAATATTTCATTGCCCATGTGCAGTTTATTCATGTACATAAATATTTAAATTTTGGTAAAGACCAAAGATAAATCAGGTGTAAGACATCTGTATGTTCAATAATTTCATCATTAAACTTTTTAAAGCTCTTTAACCACATATTCTATGGTTACTGTCTTTAGTGGTACCACAACAAAACATGTTTAGTTGCACAAATTGCAGAAGGACCTGCAGTTGTTATTCACATTCACTGCAAATTAATGCAATTAAAATTTGTATGTAATCTAATAAATTACAAACTATAGCCTCTTTTCCACCATAGGGCCAAAGGTAATCATTCAAATTGCACTGAATTGTGCCAATCTAACTCATGACAAGTCATTATAATTAGTGTGAGATGGTGAAATTGTAATTGTAAGTTGGCTTGTACATAAATGAATGTCTTGTACTCCCATATGAAAAATAATAAATTCAACAAACAGGGTTATTCAAATGTATCATAGGTTTAAACCCAAACATTAAACTGACCATATGTCTAACCCCTTACCCAAACCCTAAACATAACCATAATTTTAATAGAAAAATAAATAGGCTTGGGATCAATGACTTTTTCAATTACAAGTATGTCATTTTGTGGTTTGACAGCTTGAATGAAAGACCCATTCAAGGCTACATACACAGAAATTACTTAATAAGCATTGCCATATCTAATCGTTCAGTTGCACAGTTACACCAGCTTCACTAACCTGCAAACTGATCAATGACACTTTGTTCATTCTTGAAGAAGTACCAAAGAAGTACCTTGTTGAGTGTGTGTGTGTGTGTGTGTGTGTGTGTGTGTGTGTGTGTGTGTGTGTGTGTGTGTGCTTCAGTAAATGTTATATCACCCTCATGTGATCTCCCAATTCTATTAATCCAAACTGTTGAACAGAGGCCAACTGAGTGTGTTGGAAAGCATGCAAATTGGGCTTCTAAATTATAGTAAATGTAAGCTAATTTTTATATATCGGAAGCTCAAAAATATATAGATATAATAATGTGCCGACCAAAAATCAACATTTCAATATTTTATGACATCTCTAAAAATAAATTTTGTGTACCATGGAAGAAAGAAAACAGCAGGGTTTGGAACAAGACAAGGGAAGCTTGTTACAGGTTACTGCCATACATCAGTTATTTGTATTGCATAAATAAACATTGAATGAGTAACCATATTTGTTCACTGACATGGATAAGAGGCTTGGAACGAATGCATGTTTTTCAGTTTGAAATTTAGTTTGGTTGGCCTCTATAGGAATAAAAGTCTTACCTTTTCTTACAAACTGAGAAGTTGTAAGAAATGTTACAATGTTGCCATTTCATACTAATTATTACAAGACACCTGAATCTTTTCTATAAAGACCCATCACCACATACAATATACACATACAATGAGAATCAGGCAGTTTAAAGGGTAATTGGCACTGCTGATATTTTTCCAGGCTGTTTTCTCTTTAGCTACAAACACTCAGTACAAACCTTCACATCTCTCTGTGGTTAATATAGTCTACTGGGTTAAACTGCAGACCTACTGATATGCCTTTATTTTTTATGTTTTCTAAATCGGATGTTAATTTTCCACAAGCTTTTGATTACAGGTGCATGAATGAGAAACAAAATTAATGATTAAAAAAAATTTTAGTAAGAGGAAATAGGCTGGTACAGCCGGCATTTCAGACTGTATTTTCAGTTTTTTGGAAAGTGACTTTGAAATGGAGCATCCCCAGGGATATCTTGCAAAGTTATAATCACAACATCTGTGAGTCTGATCGTTTATCACAGAAAACTTAATTTGAGCATACTGAGAAAGGAAGCGAGAGAGAGAGAGAGAGAGAGAGAGAGAGAGAGATTTATTTCCACGCTCATCACAGTTTATTTATTACATACTCACCCATCTCTGACAAAATTATTATCTTTTAGTCTTTTTTGTAGACTAAATAGCTAGAGAATTTCCTCTCTTCCAAAAGGGCACCATACCTTTATATTTATCTTTCCCCCAAGACTGATTTCCTTTTGTGTATTATATAATAAAGTGTGCATATCATCTACTTGTGGAGAAACCACATGGCCTTTCTCTAGCTTTCCTTATATTTCTGGGTTGGAGGAATCTGAACACTCCTTCAGAGCAGGAATGATTCTGTAGTGCATTCAGAAAATAGCAGCAGTGACATTGGAATATCAACAGAAGCAAGGTAGAACCATTTCTGGAACTCAATATCCGAATGTGATACATGGTGTCCTTCATAAACCCCATTTCTTTTGTATCCAAATCACCTCCGAGATATTGAATTTTCAATGTACATTTATTTAAATAAAAGACTATATGATATAAGATACAATAAGAAGAAATCATGGATGGATGGATGGATGGATGGATGGATGATTGACCAAATTATTGAAAATCACTTCATAGCATCTATTACATTAACAAATTTTAATATGATGTAATGAACGTTATGGTTACTGTACATGGTTAAGGAACAAGACGTTGATTTCCCCTTGCCATCAATACAACAGTAACCATGACATTCCCCTTCTGTCACTCTCTCACAACTGTCACTCACTCACAACTGACGTTGTGCCAATTGTAGTGACACAAGGGGTCCCACTTAAAGTGGCTAGGGCTATCTTAACGCTATAGATGTGTCGGGGAAGGCGTCCTTTCCTGTTCCTAATCTTTCAGGGGGAAAAGGCCCAGCGGAGACCACGACCTGCCCAAACTGGGGGGAGGTAACTTGTGGTTAATACACACAGGGGTTGTCAAGCCACCTGTGGACATGGTGGTAGATCCTGCCTGATAAGGGAGGAGTTGCTACAGACACGGCAACCGGGCAGCAGCGAGGACTGCCCCAGGGAGACGCGGGTCCTGCCAGTGGAGGGACCGAACCGTGGAAATACGTCACAGGGAGTTGTCTGAAGCAGGATCTATGCCTGTGTAGCCCAAGCCCAACACGGTGCACTCGACTCGTGGTTGGTCTGGCGGCGAATTCCTCCACTGAATCTGCGGCCAGAGGGCTAGGGAGGAATAGCATCCAGGAAGCGAGAGCTTGCTGACTCACCTGGGAAAGAAGGCACACTGGATCAGCTTGGTGAAGGGCGCAAGGTGCAAGCGGAACACCCGGTTGGTTGTTCCGTTTTACCAATTTCTACTGGCTCGGACCTGTTAAAACACAGGACGAGAACAACTCAACCCTGAGGTTGTAGAACCTAGCAAAGGTGTTGGATGTTGCCCAGCCCGCCGCTCTGCTGATGTCTGCTATGGAGGTGCCTCCATAGCAGATGCCACAATTTTCGTAGAGTATGCTCGAACCCGCAAGTGGGGGGGGTATGGCCTGGGTGTGATAGGCTAAGGAAATAGCGTCAACAACCCAATGAGCTAACCTCTGTTTGGAGATGGAGTTCCCTTTCCGCCGTCCGCCAAAGCAGACAAAGAGCTGCTCAGAGCATCTAGAGCCCTGCGTGTGGTCCACATGGGTACACAAAGCACGTACCGGACACAGCAATGAAGAGGTTGGGTCTACCTCCTCCATGGGCAGCTTCCCTTGCAGGTTCACAACCTAAAACCTGAAGGGGGGTCATAGGAACCTTGGGCACGTAGCCCATTCATGGTCTTAGGATGAAGTGAGCATCTGCTGGACCAAACTACAGGCATGTGTCGCTGACAGAGAAAGATTACAGTCCCCAACCCTCTTGATGGAAGCAAGCGCAGTCAGGAGGGCCGTCTTCAAGGGGAGGGCTTTGAGCTCGACTGAATCAAGCGGCTCGAAGGGGGGTCTCTGAAGGCCCGAGATGACCACTGAGAGATCCCAGGAGGGGAACAGGCTTGGCCAGGAAGGGTTCAACCTTCGGGCGCCACGCAAGGAACCTGATAATCAAGTCGTGCTTACAAAGGGACTTGCCATCTACTGCGTAGTGGTGGGATGCATTAGCAGCAACACACACCTTCAAGGTGGAGGGGGACAGCCTCCCCTCCAACCACACCAGCAGGAATGAAGCACTGACCGAACTGCGCATATCTGTGGGTCTTCAGATCTGGAAGAACACTAATTTGCGAACAGATGCTACTTGAGGGCGTAAAGTTGCCTGGTAGAGGGAGCTCTAGCTTGGTTGATTGTGTCTACGACTGCAGGTGGTAGACCACTTAAGTCTTCCGTGTCCCATCCAGGGGCCAGACGTGGAGATTCCAGATGTCTGGGCGCGGGTGAAGAGGGTGCCCCATCCCTGAGAAAGGAGGCCCTTCCTCAGGGAAATTTGCCAGGGAGGTGTTGTCGCGAGGAGCGTGAGATCAAAGAAACAGGTCCGGGTGGGCCAATAAGGAGCCACCAAGGTGACCTGTTCCTTGTCCTCCCTGACCTTGCACAGCACCAGTGCAAGAAGGCTCACTGGGGGAAATGCGTATTTGCGCAGCCCCCGGGGCCAGCTGTGTGCCTGCGCGTCTGTGCCGAGAGGGGCCTCTGTTAGAGAGTACCAGAGCGGGCAGTGGGAGTTGTCTTGGGAGGCAAAAAGGTCTATCTGTTCGAGTAGCCGTGAGGGGGGGCAGTCTACCACTGCGTTCCTCTCTTTCCTTCTCAGCTGCGGAGAAGCTCGTCCATGCCTTTGTCTCCTCCAGGCTGGATTACTGTAACGCACTGCTGTGGGGAATCCCTGGTAGGAGCCTCCAAAAGCTCCAGTTTGTGCAGAATAGTGCTGCCAGGGTCCTAATGAGAGTGCGGAAACATGAGCACATTACTCCTATCCTAAAATCCCTTCACTGGCTTCCTGTTCACTTCCGCATAGAATATAAGATCCTCTTGCACACTCACTATTGTCTGCATGGTGCGGCCCCCACATACCTCACTGATCTCCTTTCCCGAAATAGTTCCACTCGGACCAGAGCAGGCAAACGGCATCTCCTGGTTATACCTAGGACACGGCTCAACACTATGGGCGACAGGGTTTTTAAAGCATCCGCTCCTCGTCTGTGGAATGCCCTTCCAGAACAACTTAGAGCTCTCAAGACTACGGATGTTTTTAAAAAAGAACTGAAAACTTATCTTTTTAGAAAAGCGTATTTTTAAGTATTTTTTTTAAGTGTTTGCACACCCTAAGTGTCTGCGTATTTATTTATTTATTTATTTATTTATTTTATTTTTTTTTATTTATTTATTCTTTTGATTTTTGTAAGCACTTTGAGATTTGATGTCAAATGTAAAGTGCATTATAAATAAAAATTTCATTCATTCATTCATACCTCGCACTCACGGCAGCCAAGGAAAGCATAGCGGCCATCCATGCGTCAGGCTCAGACTGGGCAAGCAGACCCGAAGGTGGCAGCCCATGCTAGTCATCAGCACCAGACGCCGCTGTGACGCTCTCTGATGCAGCAGCGAAATCATCATCCAATTCTGGGGGCTTGAAGGAGAATGCTGGCACTCATCCCAACTCGTACGGAAGCAAGCAAGTGTGCCGGGGGGCAGGTGGTTCGTGGGATTTTACCCGGCAAAACCGAGCCTGTCGTCATCCCCAAATCGCCTTCTACGCAAGCCGGGTCGTCCTCAATCATGTGGGAAGAAGGAACGACGCGGGGGCGGCTGAAGTGGCTTTTCATTGCCATGGCAAGCCACGACTGCTATGTTGCCATGGCTATGTTCTCGCATTGAGAACATAAACCATTCATACAAAGCTGTCTGCATGTGTTCGCAGCCTTGGCACACGATACAGCTTTTATGACCGTCAGAAGTGGAGAGAAATCGACCACACCCAGGAACTACACAGCGGCGGAAGGGCATCTTTAAAAAGACACATCCTGAAAAGGACGTTCAACGCTCGCTTGTGTATGTTTCTCTTTTACCAGAATCAAACTCTTTTAGAGAAAAATAAACTCTTTCAGAGAAGTCAACTATTTTATAAGAGAAGCACTTTCGAAGTGCTCAGGGGCAGAGTCTGCACGGCGTGTAGAGAGTAGAAAGCCGCTGGAATGCGCCGTCAGATCCAACAGAAAGCTCTCTTGTTGAGGTGGGTGAAGCAGTCGTGTGTCACACAGTTCACTAATCACACAACCGTTCAGCTCCGAAGAAAAAATCTGTCTGGCATTCGCTCGCACGCTCCCTTTATACCCGTATGTCCGGGGCGGGGCATGCAAAATATGTCTGCCAACTTGACATTGGCCTTTTCTTAAGTTCAGAAGAGACTCCTTGTGTCACTACAATCGACACAATGTCGAGTGAGTGACAGAAGGGGAACTCCAAGTTATAGGGCCTCAGGTTAAACATACATGAAACACAATATTTCTCCAAGCATTCAAGAAATGTTGAAAGTTATACAGAAGTTATATCTTCTGCTTTAATGATTTCCAAACATTAATTTTGCATATAGAATAGAAGTAGAACAAGGAGTCATACAACAGATTGTGTGGCGCCCACAGAGCCCGGATCTCAACATCATTGAGTCAGTCTGGGATTACATGAAGAATTAGAAGCCTAAATACACAGAAGAACTGTGGTTTCTGCAAGAGAGTTCCCAAAGATGCTTGGAACAACCTATATATCCTAAAAAAAACTGCCTTTTCAGCCTTGAAAAACTGAAAGCAAGTGTACCTACTGTGGGAGAATTGGTGCTGTTTTAAAGATATAGGGTGATCATACATTTTTTTTATGTTTACCACACTTTGTGTGAAGTTAATTGATAAATAAAAATGATTTGTGGCATATTATTTTTAAAACATCCTCACTATACAACATTATTCACACTATACAACATTATTCACACTTAAAACATTTGCACTGTAGGCTTACTATAGTCTTATGAAAGAGAAATAAACACCAATCTCATGGCAACTTTTCTTTGAATGTTAATACAACTTATTAATTGTACTTGGTCTAACCCTTACCCTGTACTTAACCAACAGACTGCACCAACATAGTCCACTAAGCTCCAAAAGGCTCAAATTCACTCAAATGAGCATGTTCAGTGGAGGGCATGTGAGGGTGAGGGGTTACACCAGACTCTTGGCCTGATGATGGTAGAGTGCCTGTAAGTTGACCTGACTCTGACCCACTCTCTAGTGAAGTACCCCTGACAGTGGCCTCTCCACACCATCACAAAATGGCAGCGTCTCAGTGCAAGGGGCCAACTAGGGGAGACTATGATGGCCAACATACAGTAGGCAACTCTAAATCAGTTCTGGGGTTAGGTAAAGCTTCAAATTATGAACGTAAGGTGATGGCAAATAGGGCCAATTCATGCTTTTGTGGTTTCCTTTAAACCCAAACCAGTTCCATGAATTATAAATACACACATGAAATATTCAAAATAACCAAACCTACATTATTTTACAATAAAAACAAAGGGTTACTTCACATGAAAATTAAAATTCTGTCATCATGTCCTCATGTCTTTTTAAACAAAAATGTATTTGTAAAACACAAAAGGAGATATTCAGCAGAATTTTAAGGTGTTCATACAGAGTAAGCAATTGTGAATCAGTGGACTTGGGAAAGCTTTAAATTCAGTTTGTGAGATGATGGTAAACAAGGGCCAAAATGCTAATTTATGGTTTCTTTTCGACCCATATTCTCTTCCATAAATTAAAAATGAACAAACCAAAATATTTTTGAAAATCAATCTGTATTTGTACTGATACAGGCATCAATGCATTTAGCAATCTAAATACAGTATATATCTATCATAAACAGTCAATTTTTTTATTTCAGTAGAATTTACAAAGAGTTGCAGGCTCTTTACATTTGGTTTAGAGAGTTTAAGTTGAGCTTCACCCCCCGGTCGCATCTGTAATTTAAGTATTTAAGGACAGGTCATTCACACTCAGACTTAGTACTCATATCATAGAGCCAGGTGGTTTTCTAAGCACCCTCTCCATATGGTGCCCTTTTGTTTGCCTCCATCCCTGTGTTTCTCTCCCTCTCTGACTCTCTTTTTCTGCCTTTTACATCTTGAGAAAGTCCTAACACTTGACAGCTCTTTGAGCAACAGCAGGCTGTTGTTGTGAATGTATATAGAGAAAGCAAGTGAGAGAGAGAGAGAGAGAGAGAGAGAGAGAGAGAGAGAGAGAGAGAGAGAGAGAGAGAGAGAGAGAGAGAGAGAGAGAGAGAGAGAGAGCATGTGTTTGTGTGTGTTGATGCTAATAAATAGCAGATGTTGTGTCAGTGTCGAAGCCTGCAGTTGTGTTTGTGTCTGTTAAGTCCACATTCATGCATGCCTGTCTGTGGGCATGTGTGGATGTGTGTTTACATGTTTTCCCCCTACTGTCTTCCAACTGCTAAGTGTTCTTGGTGTCCCACCACCTGATAGGACAGCAGTTATTGATAAATAATATGCAGGCTGCATGGTGCAATAAGCCCAAGGAGTTCATAGTGAGTTGACCATCTGGATACACTGGTGGAGATGCAAACAGGGAGAGAGTGTGCCAAGTATCTAGGGCTATGGAGAAGTCAACCACACTTCACTTACTCATTATTCACAGTAGTAAATCTTTCAACTCATATTGACTCTTGTACAATACAACTGGGCCCCAGTACTTTGAAAAATACATTTCATTTCAATGTATTTTCATTTAATCTGAGAAATTAAATCTGTGCTCTGTCAGAAAATACACACCCTTTGTAAATATTTGACGTGCATTTTGATCTAAAGCATAAAGCATGAGTTATACCATATGTGGATGAAAGATATGGATAAAATACAATCTGATAACAGTCAGCCCTAAAGATTTGGTGAAGCAAATTTTAAACCACAAAATTCATATTAGCAGTTCACCCACAATTTTTTCTTTTAGTGTGTGTGTGTGTGTGTGTGTGTGTGTGTGTGTGTGTGTGTGTGTGTGTCCATAAGGATAGTAAAACCCAAAATGTTTGACGTTGTGGGGACAATTTGTCAGTCCCCATGAGGAAAACAGCTTATGAAAGATAACTTAATTGTGTTTTTAGAAAATGTAAAAATGCAGAAAGTTTTCTGTGAGGTTTAGGGGATAGAATATAACATTTGTACAGTATATAAACCATTATGTCTATGGAAAGTCCACATAAAACATGGAAACCCAACATGTATATGTGTGTGTGTGTGTGTGTGCATGCGTGCGTGCGTGCGTGCGTGTGTGTGTATTTATCACTTTGTGGGAACCAAATGTTTCGTCCCTGGCCTTGAGAGAGAACAGACTGAAATTTGAGTCGAAATTTGCTGAAAGTCTGCCTCTGCTAGGGCTCACGTTAACGGTCATATTTATATATGGCCAGTTTGAGAATGCCATTTGAGAGCTACATCAGAGAAGAAGATTTCCATTAAATACAAATTTTACTTCAGTCTGTTCCTTACACAAACCTATCACATAAATTCAGAAGACTTGGAATATTTATGTATTTATTGTGTGCACTGTTCCTTTAAATGCTGGTTTCTCTTATAATGGCAGCTTAAGTTTACCAGTCCAAATATTTTTTATTTCCATTATTCTCATGATGAATGCATTGAACAGACATGAAATGACTGATTACTTGTTGCTATGCTGGACCTTGGTGGATCATCCGCGCGCGCGCGCGCGCGTGTGTGTGTGTGTGTGTGTGTGTGTGTGTGTGTACTGTACAGGGGCAAACAGATTTAATGGGCTGAGCGCATGGGGGTTGGAGGGGCATTTCTCTTGAACTAGTCATGGTGTGAGGAAGTGTAAAGATTTATGATGGGGATGATTGCCCCTCTTTTTCCTCCACAGTGGCTGACCAGCAGAGAGAGTGAGACACATTAAATCACCGCTGCCACTGAGACCCTGCACTTGGCGTTAATCCTATAGAGATCAGTCAGAGAGACATATCTCAATTTGTCTCTATGAAAAAGTCGCCCTGCAAAAGGTTTTTTGCTTTTCTATCCCTAACCCCTGATAATATCACTGATGGAAGCATCTTCTTGTTTAAGGGTGTGGTGTACTCATTTCATCAGAGCTGTGCCTTTTCCCACACCATCACTGCTAGTAAATCTCTGGAGGAATACAATTTCTGAGAGCAGAGACGTTGTGTGACAGAGTAATTACAAAACATGTTACAGCAATGTGATGAAGCAAAATGAAACCATAGAAAAGCAACTGAGGAAATATGAATTTGACATAATTTAATTTATTTTTCCAATTTATTTTTTGAAATGCATGGAAGTAATTACAATGTCTATTTCTATATATTTGTTTATTTTTATTTTTATTCTAGTCTTTCCTCCTTATAGCTATAACTCTACCTTCTCTCTCTCTACTCTTTATTTTTCTTTTCTTTTTCTCTCTCACCATGGTTGAAGTTAACAGGATACTCTGGGCTGTTTGCAGTTCCTGATCTCTAGTAAGGAATGTGAACCTAAGACCTCCAATGACCAGCGTCAGTTCTGCTGTCATTCATTTAGGAATGAGACAAGAGAAAACACTGCTTACGTCATTTTACTGACATAGCTATAGCAATTGATCATGTATGTAATTAATGAATATGTAACCTTCCTTATATGGTTTCGACCGCAAAGCCCTGCAGAGGATAGTGAGGACAGCTGAGAAGATCATCTGGGTCTTTCTTTCCTCCATCAAAGACATTTACAAAAAAACACTGCATCTGCAAAGCAACCAGCATTGTGGACGACCCCACACACCCCTCACACAAACTCTTTACACTCCTGCCGTCTGGCAAGAGGTACCGAAGCATTCAGGCCCTCACGGCCAGAGTGTGTAACAGCTTCTTCCCCCAAGCCATCAGACTCCTCAATACTCAGAGACTGGTTTGACACACACGCACACACACATTTCCTGAGTTGCACTTTAATTACTGTCACTTTATAACTGGCTGCTACCTCAATAACTGCTATGTGCATAGAACACCATCTCATAGTATGTTATGTTTATATTTGGCATTTTTAGAAACGGTCATCTTTTTGCACTACTATATGTACTTGACATCATGAACTTGAGCAAGCAGGAACTCCACAAGTTTGTGCAAAACCTGATGATCCATGTAATCCCAGCCTGATTTGACTTGTTTTGGCTCTGCACTGTCTCTCACTGTGTCTATTGTCCTGTTCATTGTCAGTAATTTATTGTTCTGTCCTGTACTTTTTGCACACGATTGCACATGCACTTTATATAGGTATTTTATTTAGTCTGTGTAGTCTCATGTGGTTCTGTGTTTGTCCTATGTTGTTTTATGTAGCACCATGTTCCTGGAGGAACGTTGTCTCGTTTTGCTGTGTACTGTACTAACTGTATATGATTGAATGGCAATAAAAACCCCATGACTTGACTTGACTTGATGGTTCAGAAAAGCATGTTCAATCTAAATGTAAAATGAGAGACATTTGAAATCACTATTAGAATATGTTTGGTCTGTATTCTAAAACTGAATAAATAAATTTTTATTTTTTGGTGTAACCTAATTTATTCAGGTTGATTCAGTGATGTTTAATAATATTTTTTGACTTAAATATCACCAGTGAATTTAGACGTTGCCACATGAAGCATGTTTTAAGTTAAAAAATATATATAGTCCATACATATGAGTGGAAAGAGCTCGTCATCATATCTGAAAGCAATATTTTTACTGATTGGGCTACATACATGCATCTCTATGTGAGAAAGAATTGCAATCATTCTTGCAGAGGCATTTTTGTCTCAGAATGTTATTCTGTTTGAAAAGTGAGTATGGACTTCCAATCTCACCAGTTGTTATTTTAACCTTTGACTCTTACCTCATCTGTTTTTAAAGCTATGAGTTGCTTTAATGGGCAGCCTAATTGTAGTAAAACTCTAAGAGCTGAGCCGTGTCACTTGCTTCAAAAACCTATTCAACCTCAAGTCTAAATTCACAATTTAATTAAATCTGAGGCAGCATTTTATTTATTTATTTATTTGTTTATTTTTTTGCTCAGAGAAGCATTATTGGAAAAATTTGAAGTTTTCACTGAAGAAGTTAAGTACAATGCAGAAAAAGGATAGAAAATTCAAGACAACTGTAAGTTTTAAGAAAATCAGACCAAGCCCAGCCAATTAAAAGTTTGCTTCAGATAACATCTGTCTTCATAGCTTTGAATATCAAAATTTACATTAGTTGCAATATTGATTTTCTCATTGTCAAGGTTTTTGCCAAAGCTCACAAACTGTCTGACTGTGTCTTCTCCACACAAAGTGAAGCACATGACATTGACCTGCCTAAAGAGATGACAAGTGTTAACAAGATTATAATCACAGTTTAGGAGATTCTAGTTGCTCTTTTCAGGATAAAAGTGCACTTATTGTTGAATTGAACATGTAAATAAAGAGGACATTATAATGTTTGCAATGTCTAAGCATATAAGAGTTATATACTATTGGTTACTTTGCATTACACTTACACTAGTCATAGTCTGCAGAACTGTTCTTTATCAGTCTTCCTCTATGTCCATATTTCTCTACATATATTTATTAAGACTGATGACTTAACGTGTTAATTTAGTTTGATTAATTATATTAAAACATACCACTTAAGAAAGTAACACAATTACTCATGACCCCTCACCATGCATAAATTATATTGTGTTCAATTATATGAAAATAAAGCAATGTATTGACTTCAAAACCACGTTTTGTATTGTCTAATCAATGCTTTACTCGTCTGCTTCAATAATGTAATAACTTTTATTATCTGATTTTTTATATTTATTAAACATAATAAATAATATCTATACCGAATATATGTATATATTTCAATATTTTGTAACACTATTTCATTAGTGTTACGATATAAACACTGCTAAGAGAGTTCATTTTGTTGTTTTTGCCATAAAAGAAACTAACATTTGTCCTAAAGGGACTTAGCAATAGTACCAGTCCAATATCGTAGCGCTCGCCTTTTTTTGTGTCGCTGCATAAGTGCTGTCGGTGAGAGTCCCCCTTGGTGGGGTCCCTGGTGAGGCAGTACTTGATATCTTTAGGAATACTGAAGGGAGTGAGTGAGCGCTCTCGCAGAGTTGGAAAGTGGATGGAGCCGATAGAAGTAGATAGTTTGGTTATAATTTAAGTGGATTTTGACAGCGGATCTCGGGCTTTAGTCCGACGGCGTTTCCTACTGGATCATAAAGCGTTCCCGTTTGGAAAAACATATTGTTATCTACTAGAAACATAAGCTGGTATGCGCTAATATGGAAACCAAACCATTCTTGTCTCTAGGTGAGTTTCACTCTTGGAAATATGGTTTCTATTATCTTAACGTTTCTGTCATGCACGGGTTTGAGACATTTATTAGTTTTTGCTCAGAACTGCTAAACGAAACGAAACACAACATGTTTACGCTCACATGTCTGTGCGCTCCTAAAACAAGTTTAACTTAAAATAATAAATATATATACATCCATATATATATATATATATATATATATATATATATATATATATATATATATATATATATACCATTTTTATTTATTTCATTAGCTAGTCAATAAATATAAATAATAAGCAAGCCAGAAAATTTAGAGTCATTAATAATAGTTTGGAATATTATTAGTTTATATGTAGGCTATGTTGCAATTATCACATTATCGTCAATGTATCAAGACCAATTAAAGTGTGAGACGAATTAATTAATTAATTGCAGACTTGCTGATAAACGCAATCAAACAGTGCTCATGTTCTTCATTTGTGCGCTGTCACATTTATCTCTCCAAAGGGGTCGTTCAGAACGAAAGCGTTCTTGCGCTAATAAAGCTAGACGAAGTGCAACGAATAGAACAGACGTTTTTTCGTATCTTCAGACGTTTTATTTATTTATTTTAAATGTACGTTCTTTTTATCGTCGTCTTAAAAAAACGCTGCACTTTTGCGCGAGACGCTGAAAAACCAGCAAAAACGCGGCACAACGCCAAAAACATCCGTCTAGCGCATGTTTACGTAGAAAAACTCGCGTTCGAATTGAACAGCCCCTAAGCGCGCAACGACGTCAGGACACTTGGAGTTTTCTGAGCCACTTCAAAGGGTGGTACACCGAGCTCTGGATGACTGAGATTTGGAGACTTTATTAGAGCTCTTGGATTTATCGGGGTCTTTCTCATTTGCTTGGTCATTATGTGCTGTGTTCATAGTGAATTATAAAGTGTGAAATAGCACTGTTCTCCGTTCACACCACATCAGCTTGTCAGATTAATCTGAATTCGGCTTGGTTACAAAATCAATGATTGGCAGTGCTGAGAAATAATATAGCCTACTGTAATAGTTGCCCATGAAATTTGTAAATTCATAACTTATGATGGTACAGATGGTAAGATATTGTGTTGACTGGCCACAGTTTTGACACTGCCACTTTTTTTATTTTCTCAACCACTTTACTGGCATTTTAAAGACTGCTCTCTGTAGGTCACTGGAGACCACAATCTTACCCTGGAGCATCCCAAGTCCATGAGCATTTATATGAAATAGAGGGTCCCATTGTAAGAGAGTCCATCCGTGGTGGTTGGCAGGGGGGTGCATGGGACCACCCCAGTAAAACAGAACCAGTTTCGTTTACGGCAGAGCAGTTTTGTGTTTCTAAGGAGGTGATTGGTCCTTTGTGAATGTCTGCAGCTGTCAGTTTTATAAGAGTGGCTTTAAAAGGAAAGTTAATTGCTTAAAGTGACAGCGTCTCACAGACACCCTCCAGCCACTGTCTGTCTCCAAATCAAAAGCAGTGATAACCCTTTCTAGACAGGGCAACACAGAGAAGACCAAACTGCACTTGAGGGGGAGTGTGTGTTTAGGTCTTCTCTTGTTCCACTATTGTACAAGCTGTTGCAGTTTAAGCATCAGCTCTTATATCCTTTTGAGAAGGATGAGAAAGATAGCTAAAGGGACACACATGGGTGTCTTGGAGTGGCTTAAAAAGCTTCCCTGTTAATCATTTGCTCCATGCACTGTATATGAACGATTTCTTGATAAAGGCAACTCTGCACCTTGTACTATGGACCTGGCTGTTTTGATGCATACATTTAGAGTAAGGAAAGTGTTAGTATACAATGTACAGTGGTGTTTCAAAAGTCTGAGACCACATTGAAATTCCAGGAATTTCTTTTTATGTTATAGGATTTTGAAAAATGTAAAACAATGAAAAATTATTCTGCACTATTTATAGGTCACAAATAAAATGTAGGCAAATATGTGATGGTGATCTTTAGCACAGATAGTCAGATTTCCTTGCTTCTATTGAAGCACTCATGATGCTGTATGGGACATTGTCAAATCAGGCTGGGATTACATGGATCATCAGGTTTTGCACAAACTTCTGGAGTTCATGCTTGCTCAAGTTCATGATGTCAAGCAAAAGGGGGACACACCAAATACTAAGAAATTCTGAAATTCATGTAAACTTTTTCAATTATGCTTTTTACTGAAATTGTTAGGCTATTAAAATAATTCATAATAAAAAATCTAATAAAGTAAAAAAAGAATGCAAAGTAGAAACATTGCCACTAGTGGTCTTTTGGACCTAATACACTAAATCTGTACATATTTTGTGTATGTGTGTGTGTGTGTGTGTGTGTGTGTGCGTGTGTTGTGTACATTAGGTAGGTTTCTAATTCATACTGTTTGGCAACTAATGGAATATGTTTTATTTTTTCTTTGAAGTCATCAAGGCAACATTTCAGTAAAATTCCAAATACTGGCCATTAACAACTTGTTTTGGAGCTTCTGAGCGTGGTTTACACCAGTCCTGTGCTTTTTTGTTTTTCTAAGGTGCTGTATGAATGGGATTACGCTTGACCTTATGCATGGTAATTCAGTTTAAGATAATGGATTTGGAGAATCTAAAGAATTTAAAACAGAGGCTTCCATCTCCACTTTCCATCTTTATGGCAGTATAAGTTCCATGTCATTTAGAGTATGGAGAGTGTGTTTGTGAGTGTTTGTAGACAAAATGAAGACTCCTTTGACCATCCTATGCTGCATATTGTCTAGACTCAGGTCAACACCAGTGAAATGACCTAATATGTTTAAGCCTGTGTCTGTCTTTGTTTTTGAGTTATGCAACAGACAAGTTAATGAGCTGTCTAATTACCAGGTGCAAACTTAAGAGGTCAGATTCTTCAATGGACATGACAGACACTTAACGAATATTTGAAAACTGACCTCTGCCTTTAACACCACAGCAACCTAAGATCTATATATCTCTCATAGTATTCATTAGTATTATTTGTATTGCCTTTATTCAGGTAATCAGCAATTGCTGTGTTATAACTGTACAGTAGGGCTGGGTAAATATATAGATTTTCCAATGATTTATGATCATTTGAACGATCCCGTATTGATTCTTAGGGCCTTTTCACACAATATTGTTGGAGCATTTGTTTCCAAACCTGGTGCGTTTTCTCCCTTAGTTCAGTTTGTTTTGGCATATATGAACACATATAAATAATCCAATGTAAGCCTCTTTATTCACAATTATAATTACACACACATGTCTCAACAAAAACACACACACAGCTTTGTGTGTCGCTCTCTCTCTCCCCTCAGGCGGTCTGGACACTCTTATCCCTCTCCAGCTCTCACTGTAAAACAGAACAGCTGATAGAGATCATTTCCCACAGGTGTCAATCCTTACTGTTCTTCCTCTCTCTGCCTCGCTCAGCCATGCCCAAATCACCACATACCCCCATCGCCCAAATCAGGCCAGGGCACCATCCGGCCTGTCATATACCCCACATTTCTAGATAGGAAATCTGCCTCAGCCATCTGCACCCCAGGCCTGTGGACCACCTTGAACTTAAAAGGCTGGAGGCTAGATACCAACGGGTGATCCATGCATTGGTATCCTTCATGCGGTGGAGCCAATGGAGCAGGGTGTGGTCCAAACAGAGGGTGAAAGCACACCCCAACCGGTGGGTGAGAACCACCCACTTGATGACAAACACTCCTTCTCTATCGTGCTGTACTTAGTCTCCCTCAGTGAGTATTTGTGACTTATATACATCACAGTGCGCTCCTCCACCTCCACCATCTGGGTCAGTACTGCTCCCACACCCAGGAGAGTGTCAGGAGACTCAGGAGAGTGCAATAACGGCCCGCCACAAAATGCAGCTTTCACTGGCTTGAACGCTTGCTGACACGGCTCCATCCACTTTACTAGATCTGGTGCCCCCTTTTAGTAAGATCAGTCAGGGTGCTAGTGATGGTCAAACAGTTAGGCACAAACCTACGATAATAACCAGCCAGCCCCAGGAAATGTCTCTCCTCCTTCTTGGTCTTAGGTCTTGGGCAGGCTGCAATCTTATCTTATCTACAGAAACAGACCACGCTGTCGCTCTTAGGATCCAAAACCACCAGGCCGACCCTGTCACTGTGGGATTCTTCAATTACCCCCATATCCAGCATAGCTTTTAATTCTTCCCAAACCACTTTTTTTGTATTCAGGTAATTGGTAGGGATGACTACATACCACTACCCCTGGGGTTGTCTTTATATGGTGCTCTATGTGATTCGTATGACCGGGAAGAGGCGAGAACACGTCGGAGGATGGTAAGAGGTGGTATCCACAAGAGACTGGGGTGACTCGATCGTAATTTAAGTTGACCTCCGGTCCGAGCTCCTCCCTCTCTGGAACCATCATCGCCAAAGTCACAGGAGTTTTAGGAGGTTGAGGTGGTAAATCAGACATGCTCTAACTCTATCCATTAATTTCACCTCATAATCGATTTCCCCGACTTGGGTCCTTGCTACTTGGCGAGTAATATAGAGATTGATGTGATGAGCAATACAAGGGCTTTATCTCCCAGTGTAAATTCCTGTAGTCAAGTACCCCTATTATACAGCCGGCTTTGACATTCTTGAGCCTGGAGAAAATTCTCCTGTGTTAATTGCCCCAATGTTTTGCTCTCGGGTCAAGAATGTATTGAATTGAGTTTTTGCTGTTTGAAGGTCCTTCCTCCCAATTTTCCTGTAGGATGTCAAACACACTGCGCAGTTGGAACCCATACAATAATTAAAATTGTGAAACCTCCATGGAGGCTTGTGGGACCACTCGAAATGCAAATAATAAGGGCTCAAGCCATTTGTCCTAATTTCGAGTGACTTCATCCACAAATTTATGAATCATATTCTTTAGGGTCTGATTAATTCGTTCAACCAAGCCATCAGTTTGGGGATGAAATCGCTGGTCTGAATCCCCAATAATTTGTATAGTTTGCATAGTGTACATGACATAAACGTAATGCCCTGATCAGTGAGGATTTCTTTCAGAATCTTCTGCAATACTTCTGGATATCGCACTGCGTAGTCCACCAGAACCAACACAAAGCTTTGCAAGCATGCCATCCATTCTAAAGGCCAGACGAGGTCCCTACCAATTCTTTCAAAGGACATCATTCAATGGAAGGGGGCACAATGGCGCTCTTGGGTGGCCGGCGGATTCACCAGCTAACATTCACTGCATGCCGCACACCACCTGTGAGCATCACCGTGAATGCCAGGCCAATAGAAATTGTCCATTTAGATAGTTTAGTGTTTTTTCCTGCCTTAAGTGACAAGCCATAAGTTTATAATAAGCCGTCTGGAATAAAATTTCCGTTGACCATCAATCACTTTCACTTTTCAAAGCATGCCTAAGGGTCTCGTTTTGCTTCTACTCCAGAGGGAAATCCTGCAGGGAAGCCAAGACTTCCACCTCCCTTATGTCCTCCTGACTTGGAGCTGACATAGATGGCTCTGGCACCTCATCCCAAGCCAATGAATCACACACCACACACTCATACACTTTGTTGCAGGACCCATCCACACACATTCCCCTTAATAAAGTAGTAAATGTTGGCCAATTTGTACACAAGATTAGTGGATGTGTGAGGCGGGGACTAACTGCAGCCTCACTAGTCTACAGAATAATTTTAAATATCCCCATGCACACTTCTTACGTTCACCCGCTGGCCTGTATGAAGACTCGGACTGAACCAAGCTTTGGTGAATGGCGGTTTGATTACAATCTGAATCCACCCAGGATTGGTATGTACCCTCCTTTATACTCACTGGTATCCAGTACACTCCTGCTCGATTGGGTTTATCAGGGATCCAGACAAATGTCTCCACCTCCATTGCTGGGCATCGGTCCGGAAAGTGCCCAGGCTCCCCACAGCTCCAGTAGACCGGCCCAGACTTCACACCCGCGGATTCACCCACCTGTGGGAGAGAGTGGAGAGGGTTAGGAAAAACTGGCATGTTGAAAGGACCACAGGACCGGGGAACTGGTTTTGGGGTCTTAATTCCCTGTTTAAGGACTAGGGGAAGGAGAGGGGGAAGGAGGAGAGAGAGAGAGAGAGAGAGAGAGAGAGAGAGAGAGAGAGAGAGAGAGGAGAAGAGGGCTCACTGGCCCCAGATATGCTGCCAAATGGTCCTCAGCCAGCTGGATTGCCTCCGCCAGCGATGCCGGGTGATGGCAATGGACCCACTCTGCCATTCCTTTTGGTAAGCGGCTGACGAACTGCTCCAGTACTATGAGGTTAATGACAGCTTCGGAGTCACGATCCTTACCAGCATCCACCTCCAGCAGGCATCGTAGAGCTGTTGGGCAAAGGCTAAAGGTTGACCACATTTACTGTTGACAGCGTACAGAAGCGCTGCCGGTGTCAGGAGTATGACAAGATGGCCCACTTTAGATCTGCATACTCCAGGATGTTAGTGACTGTGAGTTGTTGGGCTGTGAGCTAGGCTTTTCCAGACAGCAAAGGCAGCAATCGGACTGCCCACTGGGTGTTAGCCAGCCCCATGCTTTAGTCACCAGCTCGAAGAACACGATGAAGGCCTCTGGATCGTCCTTTGGCCCCATCTTTGTGAGTGTAATGTGGGTCGGGTCATGGCTGCAGTCAGGATTGCGGATGGAGTACTCCCCAGGGCCATCAAGCTCTGCAATACCTGTTGGTCCTCCACCTGGGCATGGAGCAGGACCTGGAAACACTGCTCCTGCTCTGCACATAAGTCCAGGAGTGCTTGACATTGGGTCTGGTGGATGCCGGCATGATGACTTTGGTTAATGGCGAGGACACCGTGACTTTATTTTCTTCCTCCTAATTCTGGGTTTTGGCACCACTGTGACTGTGAGCCAGATAAATAATCCAACGTATGTCTCTTTATTCACAATTGTAACACAAACGGTCCTCAACATAAATGCACACACACACACAGCTTTGTGTGTCGCTCTCTCTCTCCCCTCCGGCAGTCTGGGCTGCCCTCTTATCCCTCTCCAGCTCTCACAGTAACACAGAAAATCTGTTAGAGATAATTTCCCACAGGTGTCAATCCTTACCATTCTTCCTCTCCCAGCCTTGCTCTCCACAGATGTCTCTTGGCCAGGGCCACATCACCACAGCAATAAAAATTATCTCAATATTTATCACGATAAAAAAATACACTATTTCGATGATAAGCTTTTGAGTAATTTCCAATATTTAGCCTGTTTTCTACATCTAGACGATCAGGTACATGTCGCTAAAAATGCAAGCAGTTTGGCTTTCTCAGACTGTATGAAGTTGCTAACGTTAGCTGCCTTGCTAACAATTAGGCTACGCCAGTCACCGTGGTCTGGGTCCGGATCCAGACCACGGATTGATTCCATTCAGACTGCAAGATGTCATGACGATGGTTGTGCTCTCTCATCGTCTTGCAACATGACAAAACAAAAGTGCTGTGTATATCAGATCTGATCTTTCTGCACTGTATTCTTGAATATTTTTCTCGAAAAAAAAACATTTTTACTGTATAGGTTTTTTGTTTCTTCTGCCAAATTAAATAAAATAAAAATGTGCAATGTGAAAATGTGAATGTATATTGTGATAAATATTGATATCAAATGATAATCTAATATCCTTATAAAATCCACGAGAATACCTGATAGGTCTGCAGAGATGAAATCTGTAGGTCAGCACTGTAATTAATAATCAAAACATAGATATAGCTTTTGGTGACTATATTAAATATAATTGCGTGTTTGAAATAGGAATTTTTTAATAATTCCTGAGGTTATTTTAGGATGATCACTTCTCTCTTTTGGATACCTGTAGAACAGACACAGGTAGGACAGCATAAGCAACTTTTGACAGATAAAAAACATATTTACGTGGCTTCACTCTTTCTGTTGTTTGTGTGTTTGTATTTGTGTGTTTGTATTTGTGTGTGTCTGTTGTTTGTGTGTTTGTATTTGTGTGTTTGTATTTGTGTGTGTGTGTGTGTGTGTGTGTGTGTGAGAGAGAGAGAGAGAGAGAGAGAGAGAGAGAGAGAGAGAGGGTGTGAGGGACCTCTGGGACCATAAGAACAGACACTTTTTAATGCAGAAATAAGGCATAAGAAACTATTTAGGATAAAATTTACCCTGATGTAAATTTTACAACTCATATCCATCCTAGTGATGGAAAATGGTCATTTGCAGTGCAACCTAGGGCACCTGCATTCTGTGCCATGTGGTGATGTTTTGCATAACCGTGACATAAACAATATTACAAAATGTAAATGTTTTACAGGTATATGATTTTAACCGGTATATTGACCTGTTTCAGTAACATCACTTTTTCCCTGCTGACGCCATATTTGTGACCCTCAACGTGAGGAAACAATGGCTGTGAATGGAAAAACATCCATAAAATTATGGCAAGAAAAACCTAAAAAAAAACACTTTTGATCCATGCCAAGTCCCAGGAAAGGTGTATACAGGTCTGAAGACAGCACAGATATTGTTCAATTTGACTTTCGCAGACTGTGCAGGGTAAGCAAGAAACAGACACAGTGGGTGTGGCGTCAAGCCTCAGAGAGGCATTTATTGGAAAAAATAATAAATGAAAAAATGTCCAAAAGGGGTAATAAAGTGTCCAAGGGGGAATAGTGTTCATAATAAAGAGGGAATCTGGCATCCTCGCAGTGAACAGGGCTCCGTGAAAGTGTGGGGTAGTGTCCATAGGAATGCCCAGGCACGGGCTGGGTCAGTCAGCCACTCACGCTCCCCTCAAAGGTCCATGGCGCGAGGAGCGGCAGCATCACTGGCGGCCTGACTTCCCAGGCCCGCGGTAAGAATGAGGGGAAGGCGGACCAGCCCATCGGTGGCAACGTGAGCGATTCATGTTCATGAAGCTTTATTCCCATCAGGTGTGCTTCATTCACTGCTGACTAAACAAGGCTTATTAATTATGCACTTCTTCTTTCTCTCCCGCCCAACCATATTTTATCTATGATCTGTTGTGTGACCGGCGAGTGCACACGCCAACCGGTACATCATCGTAAACATCTCTCATTCAGAAGTTACAAATGTAACTTCTGTTTTCTGCTCTGATTTGGTCAAAATATTACAAAATATCTGTGATGATCTTGTCTGTATGAGTGTAAGAGCTGCTTTAACTCATGCAGAATACACAGAAACAGGCATATTAGTGTATATGACAAATATGTTTACATTGCAGTCTGGTGGGGTAAATAAAGTGTGTGCTTCTTGATCTTATGGTGTGTTGTTTATTGACTAACATTAGTATATACATATTAAATATATACTATGTATTCACATTATAGTGCTATTGTATGTATTACAATGAGTTAAAATTTTCATGACATACTGGGTGTTATGAATAACATCGTCCTATGTGCAATTCCAGTTTAATTGTATCCGAATCAATGATGTTATAAATATAACTGACACATGTACAGATAACTGACATGTCTGAATAAATGTGCAAAAGACCCCAAAGTGTTTAAAATGTGCTCTCCCCCTTCATCGCTACATAGCAAAATTGTCACTTAAAAGATACAATTTTATTGAAAGAAAAATTACATTTCAGAATCAGAATTAGAATGAGCTTTATTGCTAAGTATGCTTCCACATACAAGGAATTTGTCTTGGTGACTGAAGCTTCCAGTGCACAAGCAGTACAGCAAGACAGAGATAATAAAAAATAAGACACAATAAGACAAAAATATATATATAGTATGTTCAAATACAAATCTGTTATATACAATGCAGAAGAGGTAGGATATGTTAAATAATATAATTGACTAGGCTATGTATTGCAAGTAATTATAGTATAGTTTTAACTGTTCATGAGATGGATAGCCTGAGGGAAAAAACTGTTCTAGTGCCTGACGGTTCTGGTGCTCAGTGCTCTGTAGCATCGTCCAGAAGGCAACAGTTCAAAAAGGTAGTGGGTAGGGTGAGCGGTGTCCAGAGTAATTTTACCAGCCCTTTTCTTCACTCTAGAAATGTACAGTTCTTGAAGGGAGGGCAAGAGGCAACCAATAATCCACTCAGCAGTCCGAACTGTCCTTAGTAGTCTTCTGATGTCCGATTTCGTAGCTGAACCAAACCATACAGTTATTGAAGTGCAGAGGACATACTCCATGACTGGATTAGTAGTAACTGTGGCAGGTTGAACTTCCTCAACTGGCGAAGGAAGTACAACCTCAACGTGGTTCTCCCAATTCAGGTCCTGTGAGATGGTAAAGCCCAGGAACGTGAATGACTCTACTGCTGCCACTGTGCTGTTTGGTTGTTGCATGAGGCACTGTGTTTGTGTGAAGTGACACTTGTCAGAGTGTGTGTGGGGTGTGAGACTGGGCTTTTCAAATCTACAGTTAAACACATTCGTTACAAAGTCGTCAACCAGTTGTTGGTTCCACACTGAAGCAGGGTTGTTAGCTGAAAATGTGTTTTTCAGCTTCTCAGAGTAGCTTCTTTTAGCCACATTAATTTCCTTAGTCAGTGTGTTTTTGGCCTGATTATGCAAGATTTTATCCCCGCTTCTGTAAGCATCCTCTTTGGCATGACGAAGCTGTTTGAGTTTTCCTGTAAACCATGGTTTGTTGTTGTTGAGCATTAAATAAGTCCTAGTAGGAATGCAAATATCCTCAAAGAAACTGATATATGATGTCACAGTATCTGTGAGCTCATCCAGATTGGTGTCTGCGGCTTCAAAAAGTGATCAGTGCAGTGAAAGCAGGCTTGTTGTTCCAGCTCTGCTCCATTGGTCCATATTTTTACAGTCTTTACCACAGGTTTAGCTTGATTTAAGTTTCTGCCTGTAGGTCAGAAGAAGATCAGAGATCAGAGAGTCCCAAAGCCACTCTAGGGACAGAGAAATATGCATCTTTTAATGTTGTGTAGCAGTGGTCCTTTATATTGCTGTCCCTGGTAGGGTATGTAATGTTCTGTCTGTATTTTGGCATTTCACGGGTGAAATCACTGTGTTAATAAAATCACCGATAATAATAATAAGTGAGTCAGGGTATTGTTGTTCCGTGTCTGTGATCTGATCAGCCAGCTGTTGCAGTGCTGCATTCACACATGCGTGTGGTGGAAACACTTACCAGAATAAACAAGAAAAACTCCCACAGTGAGTAGAAGGGCTTACAGTTGATAAAGAGTGCTTCAAAATTACAACAGCACATCTTCTTTAAAATTGTTACATCTGTACATCAACTTTCATTGATGTAAAAACACGTTCCGAATAATTCCATGTTAACTCCGTAATGCCATCCGCTCTGAACAGCTGAAAGCCTGGCAGATGTAACATGCTGTCCGGAATGGCCAGGTTTCTGTGAATGAAAAGTTCGAAGAGTTTGAAAAGTCCTTGTTTTTGTGGGTGAGGAGATGTAGTTAATCTGTTTTGTTTGGTAGAGAGTGGAGATTTGCTAGATGAATACTCTGCAGTGCTGTTCAGAAGCCACGTTGATGGAGCTTGACCAGTGAGCGGCTCGCTTCACTCACCTGCGTCTCATAGCGAGTTGAAAAACAGCTGTGCCTCTGAATAAACAGAAAACAGTGCCTACTGTTCCTAAAGAGACAGTAAATGTATTTTCTGCTTTTCTTTAAGAGACTATTTTAATACTTGTTAATAGAATAAGTTATGCATGACATGAAATTGGTAATGTTTTAAAAAGCTAATATGTGACTAAAATTATAAAAAAAAAACTTCTGACATTTTTTTTTTACATTTATATTTTTCATAATGTATCATGTAGGAAAGGTTCCCACTTGCTTCTAAAGCTGTTCAACCTCAAAATTTACAAATTAATTAAAACTGATGCTCTATGCTTAGAGAAGCATTATTGTATAAATGTGATGTTTTCACTGAATAAGCTTGAATTATTAGCAGCATTAGCTAAGAGAACATTTATTTAATATGTAAGCAAAATGGACACTATAACTGAAATATTCCCTAATCAATTGGAATTGTATTCAATCAAATAAAAATCTTTATGTTTAATAAACAAAAAAATGTTTAATAAACAATTACATTTTATATTAATGTTTTTGGAATAAATAGGCTATTCGTTCTGCCAAATATTATCGCTCCTTATCCAAGCTGTAGACTGCTTGCATTTGTAAGCAACATAGTCACAGGTTTGCATTTATAGTAATTTTACAAGAGCTTCAAACTCGGCTCGTCCAATTAGTATTTAGAGTCAGAATTATCCATTTATAAAGGCCTTTTTTGAGACTGATTAACAGAAGTGGTCAGTCTGCCAAATGGTGTCCAAAATACACCTTGTCAATGGATAATAGAATTTTCTGCTTTAAAATACTTTTTGTCTGGGAATATTCATTAGAATTGTGTAAAATAAGTGTAATACGCAATCTTTTTTGTGGTTTTAAATTGTAAGATATATATATATATATATATAAAGTTGTGTGTGTGTGTGTGTGTGTGTGTGTGTGTGTGTGTGTGTGTGTGTGTGTGTGTGTGTGTTGGGAGGGTTACTTTTAAAATGCATTCCAATACAGATTACAGAATACATGTTGTAAAATGTACTTTGTAACGTATTGTATTGTATACATTCTAACTGTGATAAGGAGGAGGGCGTGGCCGGCAGTGGACCATGGCCGACACTGAATTAGCTGATCAGCAGGAGAGCGAGATAAAGGGGAGCCAGAGGCTCCAGTTCGAGAGAGAGAGAGAGAGAGAGAATTTTAATTTCAACACACCTTTATTACAATTATCCTAAACTAATACACTCAAATAAAAAAACAATACATTCAAACCAAGTCATTTTAAAGCACACAGTTTAATAATTATAATTGCATTAATAATTAATTATTAATGCACACAGTGCCCCCTTATAGCACCAAATCAATTCAAAAGACATAAGATCCGCCAAAAAAGTCAATTAAAACTCTGAATTTCACTAGGTTAAGAAACACAATTTGTAAATTGATGCTTGAATTTTGTTAAATTTTTATCTTGCTAGTCTCATAAATTGCCTTTTTCGCTTGTCCTAATAGGAAATTCAGCAATTGGCAACAAAATCGACATCTCCGGGTATATTTAAAACAACAAATAAACATTTCCAAAGCGAAAATTTCATCAAAACGATCAAATAAACTCTTTAAAACCTGGAACAATGGTATGATTCTGTTACAATACAAAAAAGCATTAAATAAATTTTCTTTCTGAAAGCAGAACTCACATTCATCACTAATACCAGGGTTTATAACTGAAACAAGTGCATTCACTGCAATAGCGCCATGAAGAATTCTCCATTGTAAATCTCCCACTTTCTTTGGCAAAGGTGACTTGTATAATGCTCTCCATTCTGGTTTAACATTCTCCTCTAAATGGAGGACAGAGCTGCAAGGCGTATCGACACTTTTGTGCAAAGACTGCTTGTTCAGATTTTTGACACAGCTCTTGTACAAGACTTTTCCAGACACTGGATTAGGACCCATTATTATCAAAATGTTGGTATGTAAAAAAAAAACACTTTCACACTCTTTAAAGTCAGTCAACAGGTACCAATCATGAAAAGGGTCATTACAGTTTGGAGTAATTAAGCCTTCAGTGTATTCTTCCAGAAATTTTAATTCCTCTGACGTAAGAGTTAGCTCCCAATTTTCAAGAAATTTGGCCGTTTTGATTTTACCCCAAATGTCCAGCAACTGTATAGACATCCAAGAAAGCCAGACCAGCCAGTTTAAATAAATGTCCAAACGTTAATACTCCAGTTTTAAGAAGAATGTCACAAATTGCAGGAAATATCTTTTCATTTGATGAGTCCAAGAGTGATACATAAATCAGAGGTTCTTGCAGCATCCAATGCAGAGAGTTCGTAGTACTGAGCCTCTGTACCTTAAACAGAGATCAAACTTTAAATAGATTCTGGTAAAAGGTGGGCATCTTAGACAGATCCATCTTTTGTAGATTCAACCAAAATAAAGATCTAGACTTCTGAAATCTCGCAAAATGACACAAGCAGCGAATTTCCAGCTTGAGTCTATTGGTCCAGTCAAGAGTCTTTGAACAAATTGAACCCTGAAGGCTGCTTTTCTGCTCTGTATGTGGATTAAACCATGTCCTACTTCTTTGGGTAAATACAGAACAGCTTTCAGTACCCAATGCATTTTGTCCCCCCAAAAAAATCAACTAAAATTAATTGTAGTTTTGGCAGTAGATCTCGTGGAGCATCCACACAAATTAATCACTGCCAAAGAGCAGATGCAATTAAATTGTTAATAATCAAAATTCATCCTTTATATGACATTTTAGGGAGTAAAAAATTCTAAATCTCCAACAATACATTTACATCTCTCTGTCCATTAATTAAAACAACATCATCAGCATATGCCGATAACTTAAAAACATATATACATCTTGGGACATGTAATCCATACAATTCTGCTCTTATTTTGTTTAAGAGGGGCTCTATAGCCAAAGTATACAGCATTACAGCCTTGATACCTCTAAAAACTCTAAAAGGGGCACATAAATTCTCATTAAATTTCAAAACACTTTCAACTTCGTTGTACAACACTTTAACAAGGAAGTAAAATCATTACTAAAACCAAAGGCTGTTAAAACATTCCATAAGTACATGTGTTCCATGCTTTTTCTTGGTCAATGGACACTAAAATTAAAATCTAATTTTAGGCTTTTGCCAATATCTAGAATATCCCTAATAAAAGAGATATTATCAAAGATTCGTCTCCCTGGAACACAATAAGTCTGGTCAGGATGTATAATTTGACTAAGAACTTCACTTAATCTATTTTCCAGAACTTTAGAAAGTAATTTATAGTCAGTGCACAACAAGCTCACAGGTCTCCAGTTTTTAATCTCATTTAGATCACCTTTCTTTAGTAATAATGTGAGGACCGCCCTTCTACAACTTAAGGGTAGCTGTCCATTGACCAAACTTTCATTCAGTACCTGCAATAAATCTGGGCTCCCCTCTGTCCAAAACGTCTTATAAAATTCAACTGGTAGCCCATCAATTCGCGGTACTTTACCACCATCCATATTTTGAATCGCTTTTTCTAATTCATCTAAAGTTACAGCTTTACTAAATTCAGCATTGACTTCTTCAGAAACTTGAGGCAGATTTTCAAAAAACTCACATCTGTTTCAATTGTGATAATTCACTCTCATATAATTTTCTATAAAAACTAACTGCCGTTTCTGATCTCAGAAGGATCTGACAACAAAACTCCAGACTCTGAGTGTAGAGTGTGTATAAGCCTTTTTTTGCCCATACTTCTTTTCTAAATTAAAGAAGAATTTAGAAGGTGCATCCATCAGCTCTATATTCTGAAATCTTGACCTGACCAGAGCTCCTTGTGTAGTTACAAAAAATCTTTTTCTCTTTAAAACTCTTGATAATGGTCAAATCTCCAGTGATATTGTAACGATCCACACCGTCTTTGGTTTGTGTACCTTTTATTTTAAGGTTTGGCACCTTTTATGTTCCACATTGTTCTTTGTTCATGCACTCTTATTTTAAGTTTTGGCACCTTTTATGTTCAGTATTGCCTTTTGTTTTATGCACTCTTATTTTGAAGTCTTGTCATGTCCTGTTTTCCCTCCTTGTCTGTGTGTCTGGTTTTCATTGGTTTATTGTTTGATTATCTTGTTATCAGTTCTAATTTATCATTGGTTTTAGTTTATTGTCTTGTTATCTTGTTTTGAGTTTTGGTTTTCCATTGGTCTATGTTTCCCCTTGTTTTGTATTTAAGCCCTGATGTTCACCTTGTCCTTTGTTGGTCGTTGTTTAATGTTTGATGCTCTGTTCATGTTGTTCCCGAATCCTGCCTTGGTCCGTGTTCCTGCCTATGCCCTCCTTGCAAGACCCCCGTGTTATTTTCTTGTGTTCCTGTCTTTATTTTCCCCTCGTGGATGTTTAATTTGTTCCTGCATTTATACTTCCCTTTACTTTGAGAAATTCAAATAAAGCTGCACCTGGATCCTTACTCCCTCGTCTGCCCACTTCATAACAGAACGACCAACCACAATGGATCCAGCAGCCCTCACTGCCCAACAGGCCAATCTCCTGCTTCTCGGCCTCAAACAGGAGGACCGCCCAATAGAGGCCCACGTCCGTGAGTTTCTCGAGCTGGCCAATTCATCTGACTTCCCGGAGTTTCTCTTGGTCGGTTTCTTCAGGGCGAATCTTGACACTTCGTTAAAGGAGCGGCTACCACCAGCGACCCCTTGCTGGACGCTCATTGACTTCCTCGAAGAGACCCTGAGGATCTGTGGTTCTCCTTTTACTGTGGGTATTGCAGAGGAGGACGCTATCTTCCCCCCCACAGTGGTCACCTCCCAGCCTTCCATGACTCGTTCCTCCACGCCTGCCACGGCCAACGTGCCTCCAGCCTTGTCTGTCCCAGGGCCAGCGTTGACAGCCCCGTCCACCAGGAGGAGGAGGAGAAGAGGGAAGGCTTCCGCTCCTCAGTCTCTGCCTGCCGCGGCCAACGAGCCAACGCCCACGCCTGCCGCGGCCAACGAGCCAACGCCCACGCCTGCCGCGGCCAACGAGCCAATGCCCACGCCTGCCACGGCCAATGCGTTGCCAGCCTCATCCGTCCCAGCGCCAGCGTTGCCAGCCTCGTCCGTCCCAGCGCCAGCGTTGCCAGCCTCGTCCGTCCCAGCGCCAGCATTGCCAGCCTCTTCCGCCAGGAGGAGGAGGAGGAGAAGAGGATCACCAGTCTCCGCCCTCCACGGCCCCGTCCTCAGAGCCAGAGCCAGCGCCTGAAGCCTCGACCGTCCAAGAGCCAGAGCCTGCGCCTGTAGCCTCGACCGTCCAAGAGCCAGCCCCCCTTGAGCCTTCCACGGCTCCGCCTCCCGAGCTTCCCAGCGCTCCGCCTCCCGAGCTTCCCAGCGCTCCGCCTCCCGAGCTTCCCAGCGCTCCGCCTCCAGAGCCTCCCAGCGCTCCGCCTCCAGAGCCACCCAGCGCTCCGCCTCTCGAGCCTTCGAGACCACAGTCACCAAAGCCTCCCACGCCTCAGTCACCAAAGCCTCCCACGCCTCAGTCACCAAAGCCTCCCACGCCTCAGTCACCAAAGCCTCCCTCGCCTCTGTCACCCGAGCCTTCCACACCTCTGTCTCCCGAGCCTTCCACGTCTTTGTCACCCGAGCCTTCCACGCCTCTGTTACCAGAGCCTCCCAGGTCTCCGCCTCTGAAGACTGCCTCGGCTCTGCCTGCGCCTGCTCCGCCACCAGACCATTCCACGGCTCCGCCTCCAAACCCTTCCTCAGTTCTGCCTTCCACGGCTCTGCCTGCTCCGCCTTCTACGGCTCTGCCCCAGAGGGCCTACATGGTTCCGCCTCCCACGGCTCTGCCTGCGCCTGCTCCGCCACCAGACCCTTCCACGGCTCCGCCTCCAAACCCTTCCTCAGTTCTGCCTTCCACGGCTCTGCCTGCTCCGCCTTCTTCGGCTCTGCCCCAGAGGGCCTTCATGGTTCCGCCTTCCATGGCTTTGCCTGCTCCGCCTTCTTTGGCTCTGCCCCTGAGGGCCTTCATGGTTCCACCCTCCACGGTTCTGCCTGCGCCAGCTCAACCTTCCAAGCCTCCTTGGTCACCGCCTACCATGGCACCGCCCCTGGAGTCCTCCTCGACTCCTCTCAGGCCTTCTGGCCCTGTCCTGTGACCTCCTCTCAGGCCTTCTGACCCTGTCCCAGTCCTGAGGCCATCTCCTAAGCCTCCTGACCCTGCCCTAGCCCTGTGGCCATCCCCTAGACCTCCTGACCCTATCCTAGCCCTGTGGCCATTCCCCAGACCTCTTGACCCTGTCCCAGCCCTGTGGCCATCCCCTAGACCTCCTAACCCTGTCCTAGCCCTGAGGCCATCCCCTAGACCCCCTGACCCAGTCCCTGCCCTATGGCTGCCTCCCTGGCCATCTGACCCGGTCCCTGCCCTACGGCCATCTCCCTGGCCTCCTGACCCAGTCCCTGCCCTATGGATGCCTCCCTGGCCCCCTGACCTAGTCTCGACCCCGCAGCAGCCTCCCAGTCCTCCCGACCCGGTCCCCTCCTCCAAGTCGTCCCCTCGGTCCCCTGGGCATCTGCCTGGCCTCCTTGGTCTCCTGGCCATCCACCTGTTCTGTCATGGTCTCTCTGTCCTAGTCGTGTCCCTCTGTGCCCCTCGTGTTCCCTTGATCTGCCTGTTCGTCCTCGTTTTCCGTTGTCGTTTTGCCCCTCCTTTGGTTAGGAGCGTCTGGGATCATAAGGGGGGGCTCTGTAACGATCCACACCATCTTTGGTTTGTGTACCTTTTATTAAGTTTTGGCACCTTTTATGTTCCGTATTGCGTTTTGTTTTATGCACTTTTATTTTGAAGTCTTGTCATGTCCTGTTTTCCCTCCTTGTCTATGTGTCTGGTTTTCATTGGTTTATTGTTTGATTATCTTGTTATCAGTTCTAATTTATCATTGGTTTTAGTTTATTGTCTTGTTATCTTGTTTTGAGTTTTGGTTTTCCATTGGTCTATGTTTCCCCTTGTTTTGTATTTAAGCCCTGATGTTCACCTTGTCCTTTGTTGGTCGTTGTTTAATGTTTGATGCTGTGTTCATGTTGTTCCCGAATCCTGCCTTGGTCCGTGTTCCTGCCTCTGCCCTCCTTGCAAGACCCCCGTGTTATTTTCTTGTGTTCCTGTCTTTATTTTCCCCTCGTGGATGTTTAATTTGTTCCTGCGTTTATACTTCCCTTTACTTTGAGAAATTCAAATAAAGCTGCACCTGGATCCTTACTCCCTCGTCTGCCCACTTCATAACAGATATCATCAAGTTCTTGCAATTCGTTTAATTCTTTTTCTAACATTTCAATTTCACCTTTTCTGTCTCTTGTGACATTAAATGTATAATGTTGACACAGCTGTCTAACTTGTGTCTTAGCAAAATCCCACCACTGCTGTACAGACTGGAAGGAAATCAACCCAAAACTCTTTAGAAATCACATAACAGATTGTTATTCAAGTGCCAATAAGCACTTTTTGGCTTAATAGATCTCACTGTCACAGCATACTTTACTAGACTGTGGTCAGAAAAAAACACTGGGATAATAGAACATCCCCTAAATAGATTAAGTTTATGTCTGCATCCATAAAATCTGTCCAACCTAGCTAGAGATATTAGACTATCTTGAACATGAACACAAGTATACTGCCTCTGAGTAGAATGAAAATTTCTCCACACACCAAAAACCTCATTAGACTTCATCGATTCAATGAGTCTCTTTTGTGATGGCATATGAGGCTCTACATGATTTCTATCTGAGAAGTTTTCAGTACAATTAAAATCCCCCCCTGAAATCAAAATATCCACTGTGTTACAATTTGCTAATACATGACTCAAAGTATCTAAAAAAACACATTCTTTCAATTGCTCTGGTAGGAACATATACAGAAATAAATACAAAAAAAAAATTCTCAAACTGGGCTCTGACTTTTAAAAGTCTACATTTTAAGATCTCTTCCACTTGGTATGAAAAAGGAATAAACCCCTTGGAAAATAAAATAGCAACGCCTCCACTGGTGGAACTCAAATGACTTAATATAGACAATCTGTCGAACTCTCTTGCCCAATCACTCGCATTTATCTCATCACTATGAGTCTCTTGAGCAAATAAAGCATCAACCTTTTTTGTTTAACTGTTTCAAAAAGATGAAGCCATTTTTTTCCTTCTCTTGCTCCATTTATGTTCAGAGAAGCAATACATATTTCTCCCTTAAATGAAGAAAGTAAAAAGTAAATTAGACTCACATAAATGTACTTTTCATTTTTCATTGCTAATATTGGACTCTGATTGGGCATTGAGTTTGGCAAGTATTTTCTTCAGACGATACACCCCTAAATTGCTAAAACACCCTTCACTCCTATAAACTCTTGCTTTGTCAATGAACTGTATCACATCAGGAAAATACTCTTCAATACAAACTTTTCTTGCATTCCTTGTTGTCTTTAAAAAGGATTTAATATCATCTGCAGTATAATTCCTATTAGAAAATCCACTTTGTGGCAAACTGCACGTTACACTGCATTCTGAGAAATCACATTCACTTTCTGTGTCTGTTTGACTTAGATCACAACTGAATCCTCTTTTTGCTTGCTGTTCTGAAGGACTGTGGCATTTTAAAAGCACACTCGTCTAACTCAGTCATCATCATTGCTTCAAGATTAACAGAAGGTTTATCTGCAGCGTCCGCAACACAGTCTACATTCTCCACTTCGTTCTCTTCACCCACAGTAACCATCATACCTTCATCTCCCACAGATCGATCTACCTGCTCTATGTCCACTGCCTCTGCAACAATCACAGCAGCTGCTGTCTGCACTGAACTTGGTCCTGGTACCTCATCATCAGTGACAATCGCAGTGACATTCTGATTTTCATTAACATTTATAACCTGCACAGGTCCCTCATTTGGCCTATCTAGTCTAACGTTACTTGGGCACGCACAGATCAAGTACCACATCTCACCACAGTTAAAACATTTCATGTTATTTGTAGTGGCAAAAATAACATCCTTAAAATCCTTTAAATCCTCAAATTGAAAATTCAGGGACAAATCCAGTTCATCGAGATTGTCTTGCAGGATCATATAAACATAACGCCTAAAAGACACAACATCTTTCAAGAGATGAGACTTGGTGTCAATCGGAATCATCTTTATAGGAGAAACTGTTTTACCATAATGGGCAAGCATTCTGATTAACACTTCGTTTGGGATGAATGTGGCACATTTGATAGCGTCACCTTTTTTGAAGGTGTAGACAACGGAAGCACTGGTGTAAAAATACCATAAATCACTACACCATTTTGCACTAGCTCATTTGCTAAATCAACAGTTTTCATAAACGCAACAACAGCGCTGTTCATACAGGACGCTGACACAATATTCTCGTGACCAATTACTTCTCCCACTGCTAAACTGCATCCCTCCACACCAGCAGCTGAAACTATTTTCACACCATGACGCCTTGTCAGAGAGTTAAATCTCCCTCTGCCTGGGGTAGCCATGCTCCCAACAAGCGGGAGCCGTCACCCTGGCTAAACACTACACTCTCTTTCCTTTTTTACAAAATAGTTCTACACAAAAAGAAAACTACAAACTATAAACAAAGAAAGACAACTATATAAAGAAGAAAAAGAAGTAAAGAAGTATAAACCACTCGTAATTCACACAGCGGCTACAGGCTCACTCCATTCACACACTCCCCACAGTCACACCGCACATGCACACGAGAGAGAGAGAGAGAAACGCACGCAGCTGCACTGCATGTTTGTCTGTGTCCTTATATTTTATATTGTTTAAAGTTCATTTATATCATTTAAGTTTATGTTGACTGTTCAGCTGGTTCCTGCCTCCTCCTTGCCCAACCTTTACCATTTACAGTAATGTAATCTAAATACTTTGGATTACTTCAGTACGGGGTAAAAATAAAATTCAATTGTAGACAAAATACACATGTTAATGATACATTCTTTGAAAAAACAAGATAAAGAAAATGTATCGTGTTTTAAGGATTTTTAGATATTTTTACAGAAAAACAATACAAAAATTCTTATCAAGAATAAGATTTTTGTCCTAATATCAAAGGCCTTACTAGAGAGAAAACAATTATGATCTAACATGGATTTTCTTGATTGAAAATAACTAGAAATAGCATTTTAGCTCAGCATAAAGCTAAATGTTCACATGACAATTTACACAAGCTTTATTTCAATTTCTGCTACTCCAAACTTACTTCAAACTTAATTCTCTGTTTGCTCGTATGAATGTAACACATCATAAGAAAGTGTTTCACCGCTGTTCAGATGCTCTTTGGATCGCATCATTTATATGTATAAATGTTTTCCATCTGAAAGCAATAAATATTAAATGAAACAAATTACAATAAAAGGTAAAGTAATCTCTTCAATAATCTAAATACTTTTTAATGTAATTGTATTCTGATTAAATTATAATTGGAATACAGTTACTTGTATTTTGTATTTTAAATATGTAATAACTTTATTATTACATATTTACATTTTTTCACATTTTTCACATTTCACATTTTTTTTGTTAGCTTGTTAGTGAAATAAATAAAAATGTTTTAATCGTTTTTACGATCATAACAAACATTTTAATCAAGTGAACCCAAAATTTTGAATGGCAGTGTATGTATATATATATATATATATATATATATATATATATATATATATATATACTCTATCTTTATCTGCATTGACTATTAAAAAGCCATTTCAGTAACCTGTATACTTAACTTTAGCTACCTTTTATGCTTATAGTTCTCAAAGACAGCAGGACGATGTAATACTTCTGATTTGTGTTTTGTTCTAGACAGCAAAGACATTCTAGAGAGTGCAGGTCAGAACACATCTTAACAAACCTTACTGTAAATTCTGTCTGTGTAAAAGCTTTCATATCTGCTTAAAGTATTCTTTCCTCCTTTTTTCACTACTCTTTTTGTCTCGTACATCCTGTATATAGAAGGATATAGGATGTATTACAGAGCGTACGTGGAACAATTAGTAATTCAGATTCAGGTGATCCGATGTAGATATGGATCTTGCATTTCTTCTCTAATTATGCACACCAAAAATTCCAATAAACAGTAATGGGGCCAACAAACTACTGTTCATGTGATACTCCAGACAGGTATTAGTTTCACTTGCACCCTACAGGACAGAATGATTCAGATTTCAGAGAAAGAGAAGATGGCAATTTGACAGGAAGTTCAGTACTTCTGAGTCATTGACTTATTTTAGAATTGCCCTTAGAGAAATTGTATTGTACATATTGTAGATAATTGATAACTGGATGAATAATTGCCATGTATTGTAGAAAAGTATCTTTCTGAACTTCATTATTATTTAAAGGATTTGTTCACCCAAAAATGAAAATTCTATCATCAATTAATCACACAAATTCCAACCTTGTATGATTATTTTAAATTTTTAAGAGTTTTAGTTGTATTTCTTCAATGCACTAACAAAGAATACAGACTAAGGTTTTCAAACTTCAAAAAAAAGATAGAAAGAAAAATAGTTCATGCGACTTGCGTGCTATATTCCAAATCTTCGAAAAGTTATAAGATAGCTTTTTATGAGGAATGGACTGAAATATAAGTTATTATTAACTAATAATCCTCCCCCACAGTGAGCTGTTAACTACTGCGACTAAATCATTGAGTCAGTTGAGTGTTGGACTGGAGCAGTCAGATTCATGTAAAAATCATTCAGACAGGTTTTCTGAACTAGATTATCTTATTCATTGAAAAGATTCAACTCACAAAAACGATTCATACACAAATTGGATATCGCTACTTCTCTCATGATCTCCCATTACTGCGTCAAAGAGATGTCAAGATTTTCACTGAATAAAGACTTAAAAATAACTACATTTTAGTCTGTTGCAAACGTTTCATAAGAATTGGATAATAGCACACAAGTCATTAGGACCATATTAATTATAGATTTCTGGTGATTTTGTTTATTTTTGAAGCTTAACTTCCATTCATTGTACATACTTGTAAAAAAGCAACCAGCACAATTCCTCTTGTGTTCCATGGAAGCTAAAAAGTCATAATGGTTTGGAATGATTTAGCGGTTGTTTTACAGCAAGCTGAGTAAAACCCACTGCTGTTCCACTAACCTCTAAAGAGCATACGCTGTTGGAGATACGGCGCATTTCAGCGGCTTTTCTCTTCTTCTGCACACCAGTGCAAACTATGCCCCTGGGCGCTTTGACAGCCCTCTAAAAAAAAGAGTATATATTTTTCTCTAAAAGAGTAAGCACATTGATGTTGAACGTCTTTTTAAAGAAGTGTCTTTTTCAAGTTACCCTCTTCATTCCATAATGCGGTCATTACCTTCTGATGGCCACGGGTGCTGCCTCATGTGTCTGGGCAGAGATCACACCGAGGGAGTGTTTGTGGATGGTTCATGTTCTCACTGCACATGACCATGGCAACGGTGACTGGGCTAGCACCTTCGGTAAGTAAGGGGCTGGATTAGAACCCTCCATCCTCCCCCTCCGCCTTCTCGGCTAGATGATTGGTTCCTGGATTCGGGGCGCCGCTCACAGCCACCTGTGACCACAAAATGCTGCCACCTGGTGGGATCAACTGGCACTCCCATCCAAGGCTTGTAGGTTGACGTCGTCTCTAGCGACTAAGGCCTACAGCACCGCTGGACAGGCCGCCTCTGCCATGCATTCCATGGCCCTCCTGCAAGTTCACCAGGCCAAGGCGTTAAAAGATCTGCACCTGTGTAGTCTTGATCCTGATATACTGCAGGAACTGCGCTCGGCAACTGACCTCACCTTCCGGGCCACAAAGGTCACAGCGCACGCACTCAGGCGATGGCCACCCTTGCGGTCCAGGAACGCCACCTGTGGCTGAATCTGCTTGAGACGCGGGACTTCGACAAGGCTCCCTTTCTCAACACCCCCATCTCCCAGATATACTTATTCGGCGATACCATTGAGGACTTTGCCCAGCAGTTCTCGGCGGCTCAAGATTCACTGCGGCTCAAGATCCCGCATACCGTCTGCTCGCTGAGACGGGCAACCCAGGGAGAGAGGGGCCTGCCATGGAGCTGGTATCCAGACCCAATGGGCTCTGTACCCACATTCTCACAAAGGAAGCAGTTTCCTCACTTCCTGGGTCACTTAGCCGGTGCCCACAACCGTCGTTCTCATGGCGGTCAGACACCGAGCTCTTGCAGTCTGGCCCCCAAGAACTTGGACCTTCTGCCTTCACGTGTCCAACTGCACCACATTCGCACCTCATGCCGGAAGGTAGTGATGAGTCTAGAGGTTGTCGTTACAGAACCTCCTCCTCAGCCACCTACCCGCCCCAGGCCGGGTACGTGGAGCAATGTAAATACTTTGAACCTTTCCTCAGCACAACCACCTTGGGACAAAGCAACGCTCCCCGATGTGACGTTGCCTGCTCCCCCTGGCAGGAGGCCTCTCCTCAAGGTACATCACATGTGGTCGTCCCCTTAGTGCCATCATGGTGACTGGCCAGGACCATCCGACTATGCGATTCAGTTCGCCAAGCACCCACCCCACTTCATCGACATCCGCTGAGATCACAACCCTTTTGCGCAAGGACACAATAGAGCCTGTCCCTCCAACCGAGATGGAGAAGGGACTCTACAGCCCTTACTTCATCATACCCAAGAAAGGCGGTGGGTTGCGGCCAATCTTGGACCTGCGAGTTCTGGACCGGGCCTTACACAGACTCACATTAAAGATGCTGACGCAGAAACGTATTCTGACATGCATCCAGCATCAAGTATGGTTCGCGGCAGTAGACCTGAAGGACGCATACTTTCACATATCAATATTACCCCATCACAGACCCTTTCTATGGTTTGCTTTATCTGTTTGCCTCCCGAGAATCCATCCACTGCCCGCTCTGGCACTCTCTGAAAAAAGCCCCTCTCGGCACAGACGCACTGGCACACATCTGGCCCTGTGGGCTGCTCAAGTAAGCATTTCCCCCAGTGAGCCTACTTGCACAAGTCATGTGAAGGTCAGGGAGGGCGAGGAACAAGTCACTCTTGTGGCCCCCTACTGGCCCACTCGGCCTTGGTTCTCGGATCTCACACCTATCTGGCGAATCCCCCCAGGAAGGAGCTTCTTTCTCAGGGACAGGGTACCATCTGGCATCTGCACCCAGACCTCTGGAACCTCCAGTCATTAGGGAAGCACGACCTTATCATCAGGTTCCTTAGAGGCACCCGGATGTTGAACCCTCCTAGGCCAGGCCTGTTCCCCACATGGGATCTCTCCATGCTCCTCTCGGGGCTTCGGAGAGCCCTGTTTGAGCTGCTAGTCTCAGTATAACTAAAGGCTCTCTCCTTGAAAATGGCCCTCCTGATTGCACTCACTTCCATCAAGAGGGTTGGGGACCTGCAAGTATTCTCTGTCAGTGACACTTGCCTGGAGTTTGGTCTGGCAGACTCTCATGTCATCCTGAGACCCCAACCGGGCTACGTGCCCAAGGTTCCTACGACCCCTTTCAGAGATCAGGTTGTGAACCTGCAAGCGCTGCCCCAGGAGAAGGCAGACTCAGCCTTAACGTTGCTGTGTCCAGTGAGTGCTTTGCATACCTATTTGGATCGCACACAGAGCTTTAGACACTCTAAGCAGCTCTTTGTCTGCTTTGGTGGACAGTGGAAAGAGGTGGACTGCCATCTGGCAAGAGGTACCGAAGCATTCGGGCCCTCACGACCAGACTGTGTAACAGCTTCTTCCCACAAGCCATCAGACTCCTCAATACTCAGAGACTGGTTTGACACACACACACACATGTGTCCTGAGTTGCACTTTAATAACTGCCACTTTATAACTGTCTGCTACCTCAATAACTGCTATGTGCATAGAACACTATCTCATAGTATGTTATGTTTACTTTTGGCATTTAGTAACTGTCATCTATTTTTGCACTACTGTACTGGTCGCCGCTGCACTGTCTCTCACTGTGCCTATTGTCCTGTTCATTGTTAGAAATGTATTGTACTGTCCCGTACTTTTGCACACGTTTTTGCACGTGCAATTTATATAGGTATTTTATATAGGTATTTTATTTAGTCTGTGTAGTCTCATGTGGTTCTGTGTTTGTCATTTTATGTAGTACCATGGTCCTGGAGGAACGTTGTCTCGTTTCACTGTGTACTGTACTAACTTTATATGGTTGAAACGACAATAAAAACCACTTGACTTGACTTGACTTGAAAGGGAATGCTGTCTCCAAACAGAGGCTTGCCCACAGGGTCATGGATACCATTGCATTGGCCTACCACACCCAGGCCATGCCCGCCCCCTTGCAGGTTCGAACACACTCTACAAGGAGTGTTGCATCCTTGCGGGCACTGGCCAATGGCAGCTCTCTAGCAGAAATCTGCAGAGCAGCAGGCTGGCCAACACCCAATACCTTCACGAGATTTTACAATCTCCGGGTTGAGCCATTCTCGTCCTGTGTTTTGACAAGCCCGAACGTGTAGAATTCGGTAATATGGAACAGCTAGCCGCTCCCCTGAGGTGAAGACGTGCGCTTTACTCCCCCCAGTCAAGTCCACAAGTCATGGACCCTGGGTGTCCTTCCTCCCTAGACCTCTGGCTCCAAAATTCAGCGGAGGAGGTTCCCAGCCAGACCCTCCACAGGCACCGACTTTCCTGAACAGGTGCTCCAAAGGTTCTGATTTTTCCAAAAATCTCCAGCGATGTATTACCTATGGTATGGTCCACCAATTGGCAGACCCACATCTCCCTTGGTCGCTGTGTTTGTAGAGCTCCTCCCCGTTGATGCAGGAGCTACCACCACGCCACTTCCATATGTGGCTGGTTAGCCCATGTGACTTACTTTGCCACATGTTAACCTCCCCTGCTGGGCAGGATGTGGTCTCCACAGGGTCTTTTCCCCCTCAAAGAATAGGATAGGAAAAGAACGCCTTCCCTGATGCATGCTATAGCGTTAGATGGCCCCAACCGCATCTAACACTGTATGGAGAGAAAACATATAGAGAGAGAATAGGTGGCCTGCTCCCATGCTATTTACGTCGCTTCCCCCCCTCAGGGATATGGGGAACTATATGACGTATTTTGGGGCGTTGGGAAGGTTACTTGCAGTCTGATGCACCTGCTATTTTTGCACGCTACAGCTTGCTTGCACCTGCATCAGCAGTCACATAACGCGGTTCAGTATTGTGGTATTTTTAGATAGGGACCCCTAGTGTCACTACATCAACCCAACGTCGACTGAGTGACAGAAGGGGAACGGAATACATAGAACAGTCGTAACCTCCGTTCCCTGATGGAGGGAATGAGACATTGTGTCCCTCTAGCCACAACACTGTACTAACCGCTAAAATGTCCGAGACCTTACTCTCAGCTCCTCAGCTTAAAACCTGTCTGAACAGACGCAAGACTCCCTCCTTTTATACCCGTATGTCCGGGGGAGGGGCATGCAAATTCTGTTCGCCAATTCTCATTGGCCTTTTCTCAAAGATAAGAGGTAACCGAGGCTCTCAAGAGAGACCCCTAGTGTCACTACATCGACACAATGTCTTGTTCCCTCCATCAGGGAATGTAAGTTACTACAGTAACCGGGACGTTCCCAATTTTCCATTTTTTTTTTTTTTTTTGCGATTAATGATTCGATGCTCCTCTGTTTCTCTGTTTTTTAGTAGTTGTATTGTAAACAAAGCATATAATATATATATATATATAGTATATGAAAGGAAAACAGTGTATTTTAACAGAGTCCAGTAGCTACTGTATACCTAAAGTTGATACGTGTACTTATTAATGTAAATGTAAGACATTCGTGGATTGATTTCCCTGAAAATTTTAAACAATGTTTACATGATAACATTGGTTCAACCAATTTTTTAGTGTTCGGGATGGCACTACTCAAACTATGTTTTTTTTTTTTACAATTCTGTTTGAAATTACTTTAAATCCAACTGTTGATAGTTTATTTTCCTTTGGATCCATTTAAAATTTTTGTTAATGTTACATCAGCTAAGACTCAATATAAAAATATATATATAATATATATATTCTTCCCAAAACTCCAGGTATGTTCATTATTGTATCCTTATAAATGAAGAATGTCATACAAATTTATGTCATACTATTTACTAATTAGCAAAATGAGAACAAAATTGCTTTTCTGCTTTTTAACATTCCCAGGAGCAATATTTATTTATCAGATTTTCCTTAAACTTTTCCCTGTTAAAGAAACACAGAAGAATAGATCATTACAGCAGCCCTGAACTTAATGTCAATAATACTATTCTGGCCTCTCCACCAGCTCAGTGCTGCACTAGTAATTACACATGTTGATTGTTTAAATGTACCAGCCCCATTTTGTACCTAATAACTTAATTGAGTAATGACTCATGTATTGCATACCCATTTAAAGCAGATGGAAACAGTGTATTTTTCCTCCATATGATTAAGCGCATTAAAACACTGAATCATTATAAAAATTGTATTTAATCAGAGGTATATTGCAGTGAAATATTTCTTTAATTATTTAGCTTGACAGTTTTTAATGAAAAAATGGAAATGCAGTTTCCACTGTATAAACCTGTGAGTGTAGATGTCACTTCCCCTTAAAATAATGTGTGGCATTGACATATGACACCTTATCATGAATGTGTAATGGGTCTACATGTGTGTATTTGTATGTACAATGAGTTCTTCCTTAGGCTGACACTCTTTTTTTCTGGCAGAAATACATTTTATTAAAATTAGTGGATACTGACCATATCTCATTCAAACTATGAAGCCTCTGATAACATCCCAAATTTACATTCAATCAGCAAATGTCCTAGTTTGACTGCAATTGGCCTGCCCAAGTAAACTTATAGCCAGTAGGTCATTAAAGAAATTTGTACATTTTGCATTAAATATAATCTGTTTTGGATATTTAATCAGGAAGTGTGATTTCCAACATAGTAGTTACTGTATGTCTTGGCGTGTGCCTAGAGCATTGTGTCTTCCAGATGAAACCGTGTCAATGCTTTTTAAACTTGAGAAGATGGCGTATAGGGGGAGACTAGGGCTAGATGTCAGAAGTCAAATCATTTTTATTTGTATAGCTCTTTTCACAACACATATCGTTTCAAAGCAGCTTTACAGGAAATCAATTAACCAAAAAATATAATAATTAAACTAATACCTAATAATAATGTCTTCCAGTGATCATTGTGTAGTTTTATTAAATATGATTTTAAAATGTGTATATAAATTAAATTATGAAATAATAATTGTATTTAGAATCCCTGTGAGCAAGCTGAAGTGGCAAGGAACACAAAACTCCACAAGATGTTGATTAACGGAAAAAAATAACCTTGGGAGAAACCAGACTCATTTTGGGGGCCAGTTCCCCTCTGGCTAAACAACATGAATATAATGCCAATATTAGTTATTTAGGTGCAGTGCAAGTCATGGCTTTAAATTTGTAAATTAAGTAAGCGTTAGGGTCCAGTGTTTCAAAAATAAAAAATAAAATTTTTTTTATGAACTTTAAGATTAATGACTAATGTCTTTGAAGTCCATCCTGGACTAACTGCAGAAGTTCACATAGATACATTGTCCTTTGTTAGTTGGCTGATTAAGGCTTTTGTTGGCAATTAAATGATATTCTATGTATTCCATTTCAAGAGTCTAGTTGATCAATAGAAAAGGCTGATGCAGGCAGAGATAAATGATGAGATGCATCACAATTTAACCTGCAGGTCATTTCAGTGAGGTTTGATGGGTTCCATCCTAAGTCCAAGGTTCAGGCAGTGGCATATGCAGTATCTAATGTCTTACAGTTGGAGTTGGCATCAGATCATCCTCTTCAGTAAAAAAAAACTGAAGTGATGTCTGTCTAGAATCATCTGTAGTTTGTCGTCATCTCTCAGCGACACATAGATGTGGAGTCTGACACCAAGCAGGGACTGAGCTGGATCTGACTGGCTCTGGTAACGAGACATGGAAACAAATAGAATAATATTAGCGTAGATGCCATTCAATATTTTGCGATCACAAAAAAAAATTGTATGTAGCGTTTTAGATCATGATGGATGTTTCTGATTCCGGCAGACCTAAATAAAACAGCCTAATTGTGATTTGATGGATAAATTATGTGTATGCCTAGCTAAATAAATGAGTCTTTAGTCTAAACTTAAACTGAGTGATTGTGTCTTCATCCCAAACAATGTTAGGGAGACTATTCCATAGTTTAGGAGACAAGCTCATGAAAAGGATCTACCTCCTTTTGTGGATTTTGATATTCTTGGAATTATTAACAAGCCAGAATTTTGTGATCATAATGAATGTGATGGAATATAGCAAGTCAGAATGTCACTTAAGTACTGTTGAGCAAGACCATGCAAAGCTTTGTAGTTAACAGAATTTTAAAATGAATACAAAATTGAACAGGTAGCCAATGTAACAATGATCAAATTGGGCTAATGTGATCATATTTCTTGGTTGTTGTCAGCACACTGGCAGCTGCAATTGAAGTTTATTTATTGAACTTGCTGAACATCCTCCCAGTAATGCATAACAATAATCTAGTCTTGAGGTCATGAATGCATGAATTAATTCTTCGGCATCAGCAACAGAGTGTGTGTGTCATAAAGAGATCTAATATTTAATAGCCCTACCTTTATATGATTTTTATCTTCAATTTATTTATTTATTTGTATTAAGTTTTGTGTTTGGTAGTTCAGGGAACAGACACAGACTCTATGTGATATCTAGGGGATACAGTCTCTATGAGTTGTAGTTAATGTGACCTGTGCGACGTCTCAAGGCAGCTAGCAGACATTCGGATTAACCAGTTTGTCTGCTTACTGACCTGGGCCCCAGTTAGTCAAATACTATAATTATTAAGACTATGAGCCAAATTACTAGAGAGGGGAGCGACATATTCCCTGAAGGGATGGAGTCTGTCTCTCTTTAACAGGTCTACCCCAAAAACTCTTCCAAATGTCTATAAATCCTATGCTATTCTCACTGACCTCCACTAGTGTTGGGATGCTTCACTCACGCTCATTAGCCTTCACCATAAGCCTGACTAATTCCTTACATTTATCACATGTGAATCCCTCATTGCTGATGGAAGAAGCTATAGTAAACATGTGGCATGTAATGCAGAAAAAAATAACATAAGTGGATGCCATGACTTACTGCAGTTTTTTGTTCTTGGTGTTATGGTTGTGCTTGAGCGATGACGGTTTGAGATCGATGTGGTTCCTAATCAGCAGATGTTTGAGACTGATGCAATGATCCGTGTAAAGCACAGTGGAGAAAACAAATGCATGCAGTCGAGATGCGAGATGTAGATAAGCAAAAAATAGAAAACACAGATGAAACTACAGATAGCAAGCTACAAACACTCGTGCAGGAAGTCACAACATTTTAGTGACAACACTAGATTTTAACTGAAAGGTCGAATTGTGTTCTCAGGACAGTTATTTCCAAATCAGGTTGGAGCAAGTTTTTTTCCTGGGAAGTAACGGTGGAAATGTTCACTCAAGTTTTTTTGTAGCCATGACTTTAAGGTATGTGGCTGTTCATAAATTAACTTAAGTAAAAAGTGTTATCTCCCCTATGGATGTTTGGATGTAGAAGCACAATGTACTGTATATGTGTTTGACTTCTGTACTTGTATGACATAATTTTTCCTCTGCTGTCTTTTGTTTCAGAGGAAAGTGGTGGATTGCATATAGATTTTCTTTTTCCTTGGGTGTGAAAGATAAGACATGGGCTGAATTGTGCTATACATTCTGTTTGGCTCCTTTATGTATGTATGTTTCCTTCCAGACTGATTTAGAAGCCTCTAGGGTAAAGTTGTACTAGAGTTGCACTGTATGGCAATGTTTAGGAATGAATGAACCTTTCACCCTTTGCCCTCATCCAGTCAGATAATTTTCCAAGCCATCAGACATGTCTGATTTTAATTGTTTTGTAATGTAATACAGTATCATTGCATAATGTTGATGTAATGATATGGTGTTCAATCCTTCATTTCATTATATTTCATGGTGAAATTACTGTTGGCATGTTTTGTAAGACATATTTGCCATCTTCTGTTTAGACTATCGTTTTTTTTTTTTTCACTTGCTTTATATTCTCTCCGGGTTGTTTACATTGTTGAGTGTGTAATTTGGTACAGCAGGAAGTCATAAGAGAACAATGAGGAGGAGAGGAACAGGATGTCACAGCAATGCTTGTGTGTTTGCCCGAAGGGGAGCTGTTTACCTGCTGGAGACACATGGCTCTAATCAGCCCCTGTGTATGAGAACATGTGTAAAAATACACTAATTAATGCACAACTGTAGGTTGCTTTCATGTTCAGATAAATTGCCATTTGCAATAGAGTGTAACAGTCGGGCTCTGGAAGTAAAAATTGCATTCATTTTATCCATAGAGAAATTGCTTTTTAATGATAACGAATGAACATTTCAAGACAGACCTACCATTAGTTCTGGTAGGTCCATTAGTTGAAGTGATGATATATGCATATATAGAAGCCACAAATCAGTATGATTTAAATTATTAAAAGTTGAAATGTGTTTAAATTCACAGTCAAGAAAAACTACCTATAATCCTGAAGAAAGATCCACCAATCAGAGTTGTTCCACTGCAAATTGTGCCAAAAATGCTTAGCTGTGTCCAGTCACTGAGAACTTAATTAGGAACAACTGTACAGCTTGATGTTCATGTGATTATATAATCAGCCGATTGTGTGACAGCAGTCCAATGCGTAAAATCATGCCGCTATGGGTCAGGAGCTTCAGGCAATGTTCACATCAACTATCAGAATGGGTAAAAAAAATTATCTCACTGATTTCGACCGTGGCATGATTGTTGGTGCCAGATGGGCTGGTTTGAGTATTTCTGTAACTGCTGATCTCCTGGGATTTTCATGTGAAACAGTCTCTAGAATTTACTCAGGATGGTGCCAAAAACAAAAAACATCCAGTAAGCGACAGTTCTGCAAACAGAAATGCCTTGCTGATGAAAGAGGTCAATGGAGAATGGCCAGACAGTTCGAGCTGACAAAAAGTTTACGGGAACTCAGATAACCCCTCCACAAAATTGTAGTGAGCAAAATTGCATTGTAGATTTTCTACAACAGCAGAAGACCACGTCAGGCACTTTATTAGGACCGTAGTATTTCTAATAAAGTGCTCAGTGAGCATATATTTGAATATTTCTCCATAAGCTAAAAATATATTTTTTATATGCTTCTAAAAATTATTATATATTATAATATATTATTATATTATAATTTATAGTTCATTTATGTCATTCCCAATGCTACTCTACATGCAATGCGTAGTTTATGCATAGCGGAAATCTTGACATTGTGTGTTCATGAGTGAGAGAAGCTTGTTCACAGTGGACTGCTTTCATGTAAGAATTTTTTTGCGCTAAACGCAAGTTTTCGCATAAAAACGCGCCACTGTGGACTTCTCTTATAGATCTCATGAATGCAAAATGGACGTCAATATTGTAACTGAAAAATTAACTATTCCTTAGCATTCCTTGCATTGTTTCTTTGTCCAATTTTGAAGTACGTTTTTGCCTAAAATTAATACATATTTTACAGTGTGATTTATGAACAGATTGGTTTGGTTCTTGGCTTATAAATAACTCTATATTGAGGAAAATTAATGGGAACCAAGGCTGTTGAAAAAGTGGGTGTTCACTGTTGCACTCTATAGAATAAATAGGTCTCTTTTGTGTGTGCGTGAATGCATGTACTAATGTACATGTGTGTATCCATCTATTCCTCTGCTTTATAGAGAAATTACATAAATCATAGAGCTGTCTTTTTGTCTATGTTGAACAGTTTACATTTTAAAAATGCTACATCGACAAAGCATGCACAGATTAATGGCACTGTAGATGAGGTCTTTTGATTCAAACAGTACACAGGCTCACTGATCCCTTCCAAATGATTCACATATGAAGTGCAGTGAGCTACTCAGCTGCTTTTAAGACTCTGCTTTTAAGAATAAAAATATAATAATAATATTTGTTTTGTTCAAGAGATGGTCAAGCTCATGTCATTGCTTTTTTCAAACTCGGTCAAAGGTGAAGTGTATAATTGTTCGGAAGTAAAAATACTTTCTTACTTTTTATGCAGTGTCATCTATAAGTAAACCATTCATAGGCTGATTTCCCCTAAAAGTTTAAGCATTGTGAGTCTGTGGTGCAATCAAAACATTGCTCTGTTTGTTTGAGGATCCCAACCAGCCTGATACAGCAACATTTGCTCAGCCAATGCCATTAGTTTGAGATGGGGCTATCTGTTGTTTGGCTGACCAGTGGAAGACGGGGAAGTATTTATAAAGCTGTTTAAAGAGAGTCATTACTTTGTCTTTGACATTGTTATCCCTAAAAAATGGAGATTACTGATGTTGATTTAGTGGCCAACTGTAGTCAAATGATCTAGGTTGACATGCAAATCATTTACCACATGTATTTAAGTATGGATGAATCCCTTGCAAACACTTCCTTTTGGTCAAAACAAATTCCCTGCAAACACAATCACATGAATCCAGCTATGAGGAAAAGGGAATAAGAGAGAAAAACAGAGAAAGAAGAAAGTTAAAGATGTCAGAGCAAAAACAGAAACCTCAAGCTTGTTGAAATGTACTCCAATATTTCATCAGCCCATTTTTTTTCTGTTTCCTATGGAAGGAACCGCATGGAGTTTTTATGGCTGATGGAACAAATATCACCATCCTGTCCATTAATCTCTACACTTATCTACACCACTCTGGCTCTCAATAATAATGGTTCAAATTAAACTACATGGAAAAACACTAGAGAGGGGATTTTATTAATTGACATCATAAATACAAAACATCAAATTCATCATTTCCACCTCCTATATTTGTACATACAAATGTATGCACTTAAAATAACAAGCACACATGTATATACATTCTCACATGTGTGCACGATAATAAAGTGGTGGCTCTCTAGATATGCAGTGGTCTTGTTACAGGATGTGCCGTCCTTCTGTTATTGCTCTGTCTGCTTCGGCAGTGATATGTAAAATATGAGCTATATATCCCCAGCGTTTGACACATGAGGGCTAGTTGAGTTCATTTAGAAAGTATGTTGGCTACACCAAAAAGTACATTTTAGAAAATATTTGGCTGACTTACAATCATAATATCAATTATGTAGTGGGGAAGAATTATTTTGGAATGCGTAAATTTCCAAAGGATTAAAAGAGAATAAAAAGGTTTGGAAACAGTGATTTGGAAATATTTCCTTTGAGTTCCTCAGAGGATGTTATAATTATTTAATGTGTATTTATAATGTAATATTTCTTATGATGATCCAGCCAGATCTGACTGAGAGAATGAAGGAATGTTAGTGAGGTGGTAAAGTTGAATCTGAGGTCAGGAGTTCATCATTGATTCTACTGCTGTGATCATTTCATTCATACAAAATCCACCTCTTAGAGCTTGCTTGGATAGCTCAGGAGACTTTGTGGAGTTTTCAGTAATATCTCATTTAAGTAACTTTGTCTCAAATGTTTCTTCTAGAATTCCTTAGGAGACATAAAAATAGAAAGAAATTAGACAATTATTGACGTACAATAAAAGTATGGAGCCATAAAATTAATGTGGATTAATCGAAATCTAAGCATCTAAATTTGTGAGGTCTCTTTTGAAACTCTATTACATGCCTCTGCTAAAAGGACCAGCTCAGACCAGCTTGAATTTCCATGCTAGGCCAGACTGGTTTATACTGACTAGTGTTGTTTTGGTACTGATGAGACTGGTCAACCAGCATTCTTTCTGTCGAAACTGGTTGACCAAGGAAGGTTTGTTAAGCTAGTTTAGAAGCTTTCCAGAAATCTAAAACACAACATACTGTATGTGGGTAACCAACCATGCAATTCTTTGCAGCAGGGATGTGAAATAACGTAGGCATTTTTCTTTGGGTCAAATCTGCAAAATACAAAAAACAATGTTTTATCTCACTGCTGTCTAGGAGAAACAATCCAGATACTATATTAAAGAGATCTTATGTTTTTCCTCCTGGATCTTCTTTTCCTTACTGAGTCTTGCAAAGATCATGTTTCTGTTTAAAAGTATGGCACTATAAAGAGGAAAGTTGGAATGCTGCAGATATTTTAAAAAGCCTCATCAGTTTAGAATGTGTTTTCCTCCATCCATCCCTGCATCTCTGTCTCTCTGCCTGACAGTGCCTGATGAAAGGTTATTGGTCAGACCTTTTGTTCCAGCATACTATCTAGACTATTTCAAACACCCTGACATAGCAGTTTTTGTGTTATTCTTGTTTCCATTTACTGACAATATATATGACACAGCAAAACATAAAAGCACCCTCAGGCAATCATTACTACATCCTGTAAGAATCACTACTGTGAGCCTGAAGTAAAGCCAGAGATCCCAAATATTCCCTTCTTTATATATATAAAAAAAACTTTTTTGTTTCCTTTATTATGAATATCAGTTTGCAGTATGTGGCTGATCTGCATTATATTCTGACAGGTTTGAGCAGTATACTGTAAACTGAATTGTGTATAATGGAGATTATTGTATACTTTTATACTACAGTATACAATTTTACAAATCTGACAAAAAGCAGAAATCCATAAACATTCCATTGTAGACAGCTTTGTTGATTTAAATGGGAGAAATTTTGTTTTCATTGTTTTGCACCGCGCTTCTCACGATGCCTGATGTAGAAAAAGTGCGATTGAGGTTGACAAGTGACATCACAATTTGCGGTTAGGATTAGGGGCTAGGGTTAGGCAGTATGTAGTCTCGACCTCAGACGGCACACCCAGTCTGTGTACTAACCGTCGGCTGCTTATAGCACACAAAATTGGATATGCTTTCTCAGTCCATTCAGACCAAATCTGATTGGTGGACTTCTGCAGGATTTCTGAGAGCCTAGTTTGTGCTGGTACAGGTGGAAGCATGAGTCAAGTGCACAAGGGTCTTTGTTGATACAATGAGCGCTTTTGAAGACTAAATAATCTATAAACAATTTGCCCAAGTTTGCCAGGTTAGTCTCTTCAACTCCTTTATCCCTGTCATACGTACAGTCACACATATGTGATGGTTAATAAATGGGCCCTGCAGAGTAGCGTCACACATAAGCTGCCAGATTCAAATTGGCTTATGCGCTGACACAGGTTATGTTACGACACAAACAGTTACTCGTACAGTCATTTAAACCACAGAATAGGTTTTTTTGATATACATACATACAACTCGTCACCAAAGTACCACGATACAAAGTTTACAGCTCTTATATGAACAGTCAATACATCAAACGTGATCTTCCACCAATGCGTGCTGAAATGTTTGTTTACATTATTAGCGGTTTATATTTGTCAAACAAACAGCTACTCAGAGTCTTTTTAAGCTCATAATGTTTCTTTTATGGTATCAACCACCAAAGTACCACAATAGCAGTTCACAGCTTGTATTTGCACAGCCATCATACTGTATCTAAACATGATCTTCCCATGCGCGCAGCTATATCTACTTATTAGGTGCAGATATGGTTTTCATTCACACAAACAGCAACTTAAACAGTCAGTTTGTTTCAGTCAAACTATCACAAAAGCACCACTATAACAGTTTGAAACTTGTATACTCACAGTGAAAACATTCTGATCGAGCATGATTATCTGAGCATGCAGCCAAGTCTGTTTACATTAACGCTTGTCACACATATGCACAAACACACACAAAATGTATGAATCAGTGCATATAGGCAAACCGGACTGCTGACATTATATGTTAATTTGTTTTTTACATATATAAAAATTAAGTAAATAAAAAAAAATACAGTTCAGCAGACATAACACATTTGTTCACATGTTTACTGTATTATATACAGTATTTATTTATTTTTTTACAAGAAAGCAAAAATTAAAACAGAATTATTAAAAATACTCCTCTACACTCTGCCCCCTCTTCTGGCTGTGCTGTGTCACATGCAAAAATAACTCACTCCAGGGGGTACTGCAGGGGAATTTAGACCGTACTCATGAAAAGGATAAAGATATTCAGCATTTGGTTTGATGCTCGTAGCAGAAAGTAAAGCGGATAACCATGAGCAGAGCTGTATATTCTGCTTTGTTTACTTAGTTATGTCTGTGAAATACTCTGTAATGAGGTTCTGTGCTGTATTTACATTCGCTACACATTTTCTGCTATTTTCCTGTGTGTTTTCTATGCAATCGCTCACAGAGACTCGACCGGCATTATATAAATTATTTATTTTCCCATGCCGGTCTGTTATTGTGGGAAGAGCCGTATCCGAAAACCCCACCCCTAAACATAACGTAATGACAAATCCGACTGTGACTGGTCACTTTACATGTCAGTTAGCTTTTCCTGCCTAAGTGGGCGATTCTTTGCCAGTGTTAGCTGCAATAGACCCCAGACCTTTGCTGTTTATGTCAAAGGTCTGGCTAAATGAGACAAGACAGTATGTTAGTCTCAGTTACCATTAACTTTCATTACATCTTTTTTTCCATACAATGAAAAATGGTGACTGAGGCTGTCATTCTGCATAACATCTTCCTTTATGTTCCACAGAAGAAAGTCATAAGGGTTTGGAACTACATGAGGATGGGTAAGTTATAACAGAAAAATAAGCTACATTGTGGTATAAACCATTACAGTGATATAAAATTAGTCACACCATTATTAAAGATTTTGTTTATACCATCTACCACCATTCTGATGGCAAATGCCAGTCAAATCCAGCCATGAATCTTTAGTATAAACATCTTTATAACCTAGACCTCATTGCAAATGCTGCCATCATATAACATACCCTAATCAATAACAAGCAAGACGGGAAGTTGCTAAACCAAGGAGCCTCAAGCATTCTCATTCTCTTATACAGCTTTCAAGGCTAACAAAAGGCACTTTAAAGTTGCCTAATGATCACATGGCCAAACAACTTCGGCCTCTTCTGTGGTCCAACCCTATAGCTGGATTCTAAAGAGCTAATCAAAAACCCTTGAAAGAGAGATTTTTATGACGTTCATGATGAATTGAACCGCAGGTCTGATCTTTGACCTTGAGTTTGATTGTCTTAGGGATGAGATGGAAACCTTGAAAAAAGAAATCTGCTCTTCGAGGCATAGACTCTCATCAAGGTCTTGTAAATGCAAGCTTTGAAAGGAGCAAATGTCCTGAGTCTCATAAAGAGAGCCTGCAGATTTTGTCTTTACTCTGTGTTTGTGTGTGAATGTGTGTGAGTTGGTGACCTTTGTTGCACAATGTCATTAGTGAGTTGGAGTATTGGGTGGTCTGAAAGTTCATATTCAATGACAGATGAAGCTGAGGCACTTACAATTTTATTAGCGAACAAATAAAACATCTCAAGGTCAAGCTATTTCCATTTCAATCACAGATATATAGCACAGGCCACACACATTCAGTTACACAAACACACACTTGGGCCTTTCTCATTAACAGTGCTTCCATTTTGACATGACACTACACAATTAATTAATTTTACATTTTATTCAATTTGTTTGGTCAAACCCATTGTAAAATGTAGAAAAGTGTGCTGTTTAAATAAATAGGTTTGTTCACTCAGTTTGTTCAATCCCATAGAAGGAAAAAAATCACTTTCACGTTTTCTAAAAAAACTTTAAAGTTTTTACTCATTTATTTATTTAGAAAATTCTATATTTGCTGTTTTATTTATTTTTTCTGAATTCTGTGTTTTAAAGTTTAATAAAATTGTATTATCAAAAAATATATACAAATTAATTAAAAGAATTGTAATCAATCAATAAGTTTTTTTTACTTCTTTTTTTTATGAAATTAAGTGCTTCTATACAGATCCTCATGGAACAATCCAAAACACATTATTGGATTTATTTATTTATTTATTTATTGTCATATACAGTTCTGCACAGCAGGGCATTTGAGTATAAAAAAAACCATTGATCAAAACATTTATTCGGTACAACATCATGCTTGCCTATAAGATATTGTTTAAATATAAAGCAATTATTTTATTATTCTTATATATATATATATATATATATATATATATATATATATATATATATATATATATATATATAAGAATAATAAAATAATTGTTGTAATGTATTTAATTTCACATGTCTAGTTAAATTAAGCTTCTAGCCATTTAAAGCAAATTATCTTTGTATGACAGCTATACACCTCCAGATAAGCAGTTTGCCACATGGCTTAAATGTGTTTATTAAACCACAAAAGGCTGTGATTTAATTATTAATTATAAATCAGAACTTGATACATTATTGAATAAAGCTGTCAAAAATAAATGAATAAATTCAGAGAAGGAATTAAAGTTATTGATAAATGATCACTGAGTGATACCAGTGTTGTATGCTCTTCAAAAATTCCAAAAATGCAGTATTGATCCTCCATACCACCCAATAGTTTCACGTATTGGTTCTTTAACAGAAAAGGTTTCTCAATTTGTTGATTATCAATTGCAACCTTATGTAAAAAGTCTGCAATCAGTTATAAAAGACACTACTGATTTTTTTTACTAAAATACAATCCATACATTTAGAAGCAAAAGATGGCTGGTAACATTGGTGTCTCCTCATTATATACGTCCATTCACCATAAAGAAGGTTTGGAATCAATTGAATTCTTTAAAACATCTGAACACTGTGATAGATCAGTAGAGTTCATTACAGAACTAACCAAGTGTGTTTTGACAAATAATTATTTTCTATTTGAAAATTATTTTTACTTACAAATACATGGAACCAACATGGGAACACCGTTAACTCCAAATTATGCCAATCTTTTTATGGGGAAATTTGATTCTAATTATGTTCACAACAATAACCCCTTCATAGAAAATATAAAATAATGGATGAGGTACACTGATGATTGCTTCCTAATTTGGACAGGGTCCGAGAAGACAATATTTTAATTTGTAGATTTCTTAAATATAAGACTGGAATCTAATTAGTTTTAAATGGAAAGGGATCAAAATATTATTAACTCCCTTGATGTGTTAGTTTAAAGCAGAATAACACATTAAATACCACATTTTTTTGGAAGCCTACAAACAGAAACACAATATTGCCAGTCGACAGTTATCACCCTCTCTCGTTAAAAAAAAAAGATTTACCACTTAGCCAATTCCACCGGTTACATTGGATCTGTGATTCAGAGGAGAAGTTTGAAGAACAGTCTTGCATAGTGTTTAATCAGTTTAAATCAAGGGTATATCAACACAATTGTCTTCAACTGGCATAATAAGGTAAAAGGGTTGGATAGGCAACAATTGCTAAATCAGAATTATAAAAGAAAGAGTAAATCATTTTCTGTTAATTATTTACTAACAATAAATCTTCTCAGGAAATTTATAATATTATTAAAATGTATTGGTACATTCTTTCCACAGACCCTTCATTACAGGACATTTTTAAACATCCTCCCTTATTCATTCACAAACGATCATGTAATTTAGCAAATAAATTGGTAAAATCTGATGCAGTTACAGAAAAGAAACATGCATTCATAAAGGGTTGTTATCCATACAGGAACTGTGTGGCTTGCTCCTCTATAATAAGAACCAATCAATTCACAGACTTACGTACGGGAAATATATATATGTTCTACATTACATGTGATCTACATGTTAAAATGCCCCGTCCATTAATCTATGTTGGGAAGACATCAAGATCTTTAAAAATATGTATTAGTGAACATAAATAAGTTTTTAGAAGACATGACGTTGCCTCGCCAATCTCTAAACATTTTCATTATTGTAATCATGATATAAAACAGTTAACCTGTATAGGAATTGAAAAGAGATAGTTTCAGGAGAGGTGGGAATGTGGAGGAAAAAAAACTTCTGAAAAAAAAACAATGGGAAGCTTATTGGATGTATTGTTTAAAGTACATGTCTCCATTTGGCCTAAATAAGTATTTCGATCTCTCCTGTTACCTCCAAGCATCCCTAAATAGTTTCTCACCAATAGTCTGTAGAATAGAAATCATTTATTTTTTTTTTTGCTTTGCATTTATTTTTTCACTTGACTATTGGTGATATTGATTTATGAATGGCATTTTTTTCTTGATATTTCAGATTGCCCTTTATTTTAATCAAATATGTGTTGATGTATTCATGATTTTGGCTCATATTCTGAGATGGGGTGAATTGCATGTTTGGATCTTATATGATTGTATTAATATGTACTCAGTCCTATCTGGTGAACTCTTATGTGATTCTGAGTCTTAACCATGGCGACACCTTCTTGGCAGCACAAACATGTGTATTTATGTGTTCGTCATGCTAGCCACCTCGGTAATTGATGTTATACAGCAGTCTCCATAATAACATTCAAGCGTATTGGTTGACTGAATGTGCCACTCTGCAGGTGTGTTTGCTCAACACGGTGAAACAATCTCTGGCTACATTTACAACATTGGGGCTGTGACAACTGCTTGCAGACAGAGTGTCCATTTATTTCTGTTTTGCTATTTTTATTTATTAATTTTGCTCATTGCATCACAAATCAAATGTCATGGAGTCTCAAATGCTCGAGTCCGAGTCAAGTCCGTGACTTGATTGAAATTGGGCTTGAGTACCCCAGTGCTAAAAATTATATACTGAAGAAGGCTGTGAGGCTGAAATGTCTGTGTTCTCCTGTACTGTGAGATATGAAAAATATAAGAAATTAAGAAAAAGGAGTGCGGATCATTTTGCTGTTGAGACTGCAATTTAATTATAGAAATATATGCAACAGTTAGTTCCGGTCCTCCAATCTGATTGGACGAGAGACGTTCCATGAGTACTGATGGTCTCACACCATCATCACTTGGATGCTTTACTGTGTGTATCACACCGCTTGTGTTCGTGCTGTTCAAAACTAAAGTGTACAAGAAGTGCAGATGGGTTTAGAGATATGTCTCTTTACATTTAATTTTGTGACATTACATATTTTGGCCAGCATATAGAGGCATAAGATAATTTTTTTGTGTAATATGAGCCAGTTGATGATGTGAAGTGAGTCAGTGTCACTCAGTGTTCATATTCAACAGCACTTCCATAATCGCTTTTATTACTACTACACTACTAATGCTAGGAAATATCTTTAAATGGCTTTAAACCAACAACTTCAGCATTAATGCTCATCACAGCTGAGAGACTCAGACTGATTAATTACACAGACTCAAGGCGCTTACCTCTTGCCGAACTTTTCTCATTGGAGAGGACAAAATGGCGAAGGAGATTGTGGTTTCAGTAGTGAAAGACTCTTGCGCACCAGCTACCGCAAAATATGGAGGAATAACCCGCTTGAAATAGGATGCATTTCACCAAAAAAAGATAATGTCATATCTTCAGAAAGCTGACTAACAGACTACAGCATCATCAACAGATGATCGCACACACTCTATCTCTCTCTCGCCCACTCTCTTATCTTTCTCTCTCTCCACACACACATTCACACATATACACACACACACACATCCTTGTTTCTCCAATAACATGTTAGAAACAGCCCAATCTGTGATACTAGTAGTCCTGAAGTGATGTTTTGGAGAGGCTTGGATACATCATTTGGTTAAAACCAGCAATGGCAGGTTCTGATCCGTCGTGAAAGAAAGTAGTTCCATGCACAAATGTGTTTCTTGTGACCATACTCAATAAAAAAAAATAATAATTTACTTGTTCATTGAACTGCTGTATACAGTATAAGCAATATCACACTTGCAATCATGCTATATACGTGCTCTAAAATCAGCACTGCTGTGATTACCTATGTTACTTGGTCTGTGGCCGAATCACAGCAGTACTGATATAGGGCCATATTGCAGGATTGCAAGTGTGATATTGCTTAAGTATGCACATGCCACTAACAGGGTGGTCACTGAGAATTAGCGAATACGATTGGGCTGGTCATGTGATCCTAATATGCCAGATCCCATGAGGGGACACCCTCTATATAGAATAAAATAGTTTTTTTTTTAAGGTTACTGATATGATTCGAGACTTCATCTTGTGTGAGTGGTCAAGATTTTGTCTATGTGTTTCAAAATTTCTATGTATTTCTTTAGGAATCAAAGTTTTTAAATTAGGAATAAATTGCGGAATGCACTTTTAATATCTCAGTGGTTTGCCTAAACAGTAATGAGATTAAATCAGAGATCAAACAGACATTTCCTGAAGACTCCTCCTTCTCCTAAGAAAAATACCCTGTAATATTGCATGTCTCAATAGTTCTAGAAGAGATATCAATAATGTCACAAACTGTGCGCATATTTGCCAATATACTAAAAGCCACTTATATTAAAATGAATGGGAGAAATTGGAATGCCCAATGGTCAATGGATATAGAAAGAAAATCCCACTTTACAGGTAAAAGAGCCAATCACCTTATAGATAGAGATCCACTTGAGAACATGCATAAGCTATGCAAGCCAGGAAAATTGTGTCTTTTTAGTGTAATCTGAGGTAAAGAAGCACAATTTATGATTCCAGTGTTGTCAGATTTTACTGGTCATTTGAAATATGTTCTTTGATTGTAATCTTGACCAACTGTTTTGGAAATTTAGGTGTTCCCAGATTAAGTAGATAGGAGCGGCTCTTTCGTGACTGGAAATAGCTTCCGGAGAGCATTTCAAAGATGGCCGCCAGTGGACTGATTGAAGACTAAAGTCTGCAATTGAAAAGCAAAGATTTAAATATAAAGGCCAATATTTACATCAAATTCTTCAATGACCAAATTATCTGGGCTATGCTATCCTTGTAAATGTTATATCTATATACTCTTTTTGTATGTGAAAAATTGCCCCCTTTGTTTCAAATATGACAGTGTTTCTCTAAAGGGATCTTAGGAGAAACATCTGATGCTAAATTTATGGTAAAATTAAACGTCCTGGTTACTTTTGTAATCCCCGTTCCCTGATGGAGGAAACGAGACGTTGTGTCGATGTAGTGACACTAGGGTTCGCCCATGAGAGCCCCAAACACCTCTGATCTTTGAGAAAAGGCATTTGCATGCCACTCCCCCAGACATACGTGTATTAAAGGAGCTGGCTTGCAACCACGCATTCAGGTTTTGTGCTGAGGAGCTGAGACAAGGTCCCGGCCATTTCGCCGTGTAGTTCAGTGTTGTGGCAGGAGGGACACAACGTCTTGTTCCCTCCATCAGGGAACGGAGGTTACGAAAGTAACCAGGACGTTCCCTATCTGTCACTTACTCTGTGTTGTGTCGATGTAGTAGTTGTCGGCAGTGTTTCATGTGGAGAAGTCCACATGGTAGGTCCTACCCAGAGGGGGAGGAGCTCTACAAACACGGCGACCCGGGCAGAGGAGTCTCTGACCAAGGAAGACGTGGGTTTACCAATGGGAATCGTCTCGCAGGAGAAACATCACTTGGGGCTACATACGGACAACCAGCATGTGTGGAGCACCTACCCCAGTACAGAGCCTAGTTAGCACATGTACTGGGCCTGCAGCGAGTTTCTCCACAAGCTTGCCTGCCACAGGGTTAAGGAGGAAGGACATCCAGGGTCCACAACTTTGTGAACATGACTGGGGGTAAAAAGTGCACGTCTTTACCTCTGGGAGGGGAAAGGCACTAAACGCAAGTGGTACACCCGGTCAGCTGTCCCAGAATTTACCGGCTCATACATGTCAACACACGGGATGAGACTGGCTCAACCATGAGGTTGTATAACATCTCAATGGTGTTGGGTGTTTCCCAGCCCACTGCTCTGCAGATATCTGCTAAAGAGGCACCATTGGTAGGCCCTGGAGGCCGTCACACTTAGTGTCCCCTTAGCCCGAAGGGGGGCGGCACATCCTGGGAATGATATGGCAACATGATGGCGTCAATGACCCAGTGGACGAACCTCTGTTAGGAGACAGCTCTCCATTTCCGCTGTCCTCCAAAGAGGACAAAGAGCTACTACGAGCATCTAAAGTTCTGCGTGTGATCCAAATAGATGCGTAAAGCAGACACTTTACACGGCAATGCCAAGGCTGGGTCTGCCTCCTCCTGGGGCAGAACTTGCAGGTTCAAAACCTGATCCTGAAATGGGGTCATTGGAACCTTGGGCACATGGCCCGGTCAGGGTCTCAGGAATACATGGGAGTATTCCAGACTGAACTCCAGGCATGTGTCACTGACAGAGAATGCCTGCAGGTCCCCTACCCTCTTGATGTAAGTTAGCACAGTCAGGAGGGCAGTCTTCAAGGAGAGTGCATTTATCTCAGCTGACTCCAGGGGCTTAAATGGAGATCCCCGTAGAAAACCGCTGTAACAGCTTGCTTGAAGAGGTGAATGGATTCGTCAGAAGAATTCAGCTCACTGTACACAATCACTCGGCTCCGAAGAAAAAAATCTGAATGAGTGGTTGAAAGCCAGCTCCTTTTATACCCCTATGTCTGGGGGAGTGGCATGCAAATTCCACTCATCAATTCCCATTGGCCTTTTCTCAAAGATCAGAGGTGTTTGGGGCTCCCAAGGGTGACCCCTAGTGACAGATAGTGAACCTTTATTATGTCTCCTGATCTGTGAACAAGCATGCCCTAAACAATGATATTGTTCTAACAGCTCATTACATTTATTTAACTCTTCAGAGATATGAAGCCATTGCACAAAAACAGGTTCCACAAGTGTAGTTTTTTGTTTTTAGATCCTCATCTGGCACAATATCACACCTTACAGTGCAAATCAATGTGCATTATATTTTGCACTGGAAGTGAAGGACTCTAACCCACATCTCTTGTGTCTCACACACACAGGGCTCCTGAAAAATACGTGCTCAGTAGCCCCGCCGCCGTGCTTGCGGAGACGACCGGGTGATGCTGGCAGTTCGCCCAATGGCTGCTCCGGCTTCACAGATGCATACCCACTTCAACAGCGCAGGATATCCACAGGTATAAAACTAACATACACACTATAATTTTCACAAACACAAAGCACCTGTGTTTTGCTACATACATAGATTATGTCAGTCCCAAAGTGATGAGGAGTATTTGTAATTCAGCTGTAAACCATCTTTTTTTTCAGATTGTGTTAGTGCAGTTGCATTCTCTCATAAATTCATAACATGGATGCATTGTTGGGTATAATAAGTAACATTGTTTTTACAATACACTGTACAAAAAAAAAATAAAAATTATAAAAATAACTGGCAGCTGGTTGCCAGAATAATTATGTCAAAAATACAGTAATAATGTAAACAACTTTACAGGACAACCTGTACATTTTACAGTTTAAAATATTTTTTAATGTATAGTTTATGGTGCAGTACCAACATTTATATTATTAAATGATAAACTTAATATATAAACTTTCTGAAACTGTAAAAGTCTTCTTTTCACTTTATATGATTTTTCACTCTTCCAGGAGCAATGACCAATAAACATGCAGAGACAGTAGGGATGGTTGAATCGATCCTAAAGTATCAACACTTCCAATACTGATGTTGTATAGAAAATATCGATCCTAACACAAAAATGTAGATTCTAAAAAAATAAAAAAAATAAATGTAAACTAAGGATATGATTATTTGGTTACCATGAACAATAATAATAGTAAGCTTTAAAGTGTAGGATTAGGCTATATTAGCAAATACTTGTGCAGGATGGGAACTGTTTTTCTTCTGCTCATCTTACATGCATAAATGCTGAAAGACACAAGCAGACAAGCGCTTGTGCTGTCACAAGGCTTGTTCAAACAAGCGGGATCAGTGCCTTGTAGAGGTGATGATAGAAAATCAGAGAAACAGCTTCTGGAGTAAATTCGCACTAAAATAACAACATATCTAAAGGTGAAATTTCTTAAAATGATATTGTGTGTAATTGTTGTTAATAAGTCATTAAAAAGTTAATGTTTTTACTAAATTCATATTGTAGTAACCATGTTTTTATTTAAGTTTTTGGCTGAAACCATGATTTTACTATTTTAATATTTTAAATTACCTATTTTATCCCAGGTAATTGGAAAGATACAATTATTTATTTGAAGTATCAGTATTGGTATTTTTATCGGTATCAACGATATTGGACTTGAAATTATTGGTATCAGATCGAAAAAAAAATTAATAGTATCGCCCATCCCTAAATGATTTTGCTCCGTGTCACTCAAACAAACACAAAACACCATCAGGGTAACACGTGTGAAATTAAAATCATGCCATAAGCATTAACTAAACTACATCAAATATAACACCCCAGTATACATAACTGATATTAAAAATAAGAAGAAACATAACTATTACCATAAAATATAATGAAATATATTGGGTCACGCACGAAATTCTGAGAACGCCCGATTACTGTTTTTTACCATAATTTAAACAATAATTTACTTTTAAAAGTACATGTACTGTCTTGTTAAACATAATATAAATTTTAACCTTTAATTATATGGGAAAATTATATTTTTAAAAAGAAAATTCTAAAAATTTAAAATAAAAATGTTTGCAACATTTTACCTTAAAATACATGTATTATCTTTAAAACAGTATGAAAAAACATTACAGTTATTTTATGTTAATTACTCTTTAACCATTAGATGTTTTTTTACTGTAGCACTATTGCAGTCTTTTACCGACATATTTTACAGTGTAAACTTTGAGATGTCTACGGGCTTCAAAATGATCAACTTTTAATGTTAAGATAATAACCAAGCTAGCAACAATATTCTCAGCTGGCACACTCGATTGAAAATGAAAAACGTCACATCCAAACCTCACCCATGGTTAGTTTTAACTAACCATCAACGCTGTTTGTATGGCCAGGTTCTCATAGGTCAAGAATTTCAGGGATGTGCTTGAACAGGAGAAATTTCACCAAACAAACACAATAGCAGATCAAAAACATCAGTGCATATTGTCATAGATATTAGGCGAACTAAAAGAATTCCGAAAAACAGACATTATTTCTACATTTACATTTGGTCATTTAGCAGATGCTTTTATCCTAAGCGACTTAACGTAGGTGGACATAACAAGCAATTTTTCATACAAAAGTAAACAATGTGTGCAGTATCGCACAGCCAAGTTTCAATAGAAGTTAGAGCAGTGAATTTTGAATTTTTAGAGAGGAGACTCTTATCTCAGGTACACTCACACACGTAAACAGACAAAAAATAATCTGGTTAAAAATTTCGATAAGTAATTAGGAATCTGTATTGGACTACTGTTTTTGAGCAGTTTAACTTACACTCACTGCATGGTTGATTAGCTGTAGGGCAAATCAGTCTTCATTCCAAGTTTAAGACATCTTGTCCTGCCATTTCTGTAGGTTTAAGAACACAAGATACTGTTTAACTTATGGGAAATAGCTTCTAATGCAAACATGTTAGAGCAAAGCACATATAGAAGCATTCTCCCCCGGCCCCTGCTTTAATGGGCATGTTTTACCGGTCTTATACCTGGATGTGATGTTTCATTATAATGTATTCACATGCTAGGTCCTTTTGTTTTCAATTGGTTTTCATCTGGCATACAGTAAGTTTGTTCTTCCTTTGACTTTTGAAATTGAATTGTCACTTTCAGAGATATACTGTATACTCTATGTAGTTAATTTGTGTATTCAAGCTATTGCATGAACTTTAGTCTTCAATGCTATCACTCAACAATGTGTTTTCCATTAAAAATACCTAAATAATATAGTGGCCCAAAGGTGAACAACAAAACCAAATTAGCAAATAAAAGCTGAAAATACAATAGAAATAAGCACAGCACTACAGAATTATGCCACAACACAACAGAAAAGCCACAGCCCAATGGAAATAATGAAATTAAGCAACAGCACAACAAAATTAACTGAAAATAAAATTGTTTTAAACACTGTATTTTAAATTGTAAGACAGTCTGACTAAATGCATGCAAGATCATGAGGCTGCTCGGAAGAAGCAGAGAGCTGCTCGTGCCACTGTAATTCATTCACAAAAGAAGTTCCCTGGTCAACTCATGTGTTTCCTTCGTGGAAATCTAAACAGAAGAGACTCAATGTGTGCTAGAAATGTCCCTTTGAATAAAAATTGATTTGATTTTAAATGTTGATAAATGTATGCAATAAAAGTTCTGAGAGAAACCCACAGGTATGCATTGTCAAGAGCACTTCAGGACATATAAGTGGCTTATTTCCATTGTGTTTTCAGCTTTTACATTATTTGCTAAGTTGCTTGTGTTGTGCACCCCTGGGTCACCTTATTAATATAAAACAAGATACATTTTCTTAAAAAGCATAATTGTAAGATGATTAAAGTTTTTTTTCAGAGAATATAGGTATCTTGAATTGTTTAAGCTTGATTTAAGCATAATCCTTAATATTACTTATTAATTAAATTGATCATTTTTTAGGAAGTTTCAATATTTATGATGAAATAAAAAGACAAAAATACTAACATAATGTTGTTTTGGAGTGTTAACACTTTCCTGTAAATCCAAGCAAATGCTAGATTTGGAAGTGTGAGAGAATGTTATAATATCGTTTTTTTTTCTCTCCTGTTTGTGCTACCATAATTATAGACTATTGTTGCAAGTTCAGAGAGAGAGAGCAGAGAAAAGAAAGGGATAATGGAAAAAGTAGGCAAACCTCCAGAGGCAAACATAGCTGAGCTAGTGTACAGAACGTTTGTGATGTGGTGAGGTTTCATATTACTAGCTTGGTATAGAAACATCTTTACTGGAAAGTGTAGGATGAATTGGGAATGAACCTTCTGAAAAAATTAAATAAAAAATAGTGTGTTTGCCACTCTTAGCTGGCCTTAGCTGAATTTAGCTGTAACAGCCTGACCAACTGAAAACTGCCCAAAACCCCTCTAAAAACCAGACTACAGACCAGCCATACCAGGTTGGGAGACCAGCAAAGACCATCAAAGTTTTTTCAGCAGGAAAGACAGATTTTGTATACATTTCAGCCCCCTAAGCCCTCCATACAGTTCACTTAAATACACACAGACAGAAAAAGCTAGTGAAGAGGCTGCACAAAGCATGCCTTGTGCTGTAGTTTCTAGTGTGTGTGTGTGTGTGTGTGTGTGTGTGTGTGTGTGTGTGTGTGTGTAAGAGAGAGGGAGAGACAAGAGAGTGAAGGGATGGAAAAGATTATCCATTGGAATGTCTGAGCTGACCTCAAATGGAGTGGACGGGTCAAGCAGCCAATAAGATTGTGTTGATCAGTGCTCTACTAATTTCTTCCTGATGATCGAGGTAGTTGTCTCTATCAAACAGACTGATGTGCCGCAACAGGCTGAGCTAGATCACATTTGTAATGTTTTGGTCGATTTAAGTAACAGATGCTTGTGTGGAAAAACACAAAATACCTAACTGGCATTTGAGTTTTACTTGGAAAAAAACAAATCAATTGTCTGTAGTTGATGATGAACAGTCTTTGATATTTCTCTGAGAAACTGAAAATGAAAATATTTGCAACAATATCTATAAATATGCTCAACATAAACCTGCGTGATTTGCCCGCAAGAAACCGTTAAGTAGCTTTTTTCCATTTATTTTTACTTCACCCAATGGCATTTTTTTTTTATTGTTTTAAATGTGCAATCAGTCATTTTTTAGTTTATGTTGTATTGGACTTACACTGACACCTAGTGGCATGGATGCAGCATCATTCAAAATCAATAGTTTTCATTTAAAGATGCTATTGTAGAAATTCACTATTCACAGTCAGCAATGATTACTTTAATTAATGAGTGAAAGTGTCAAATAACAGGACGGTTACTGAAATTAAAGGAGTAGTATTCGGCTGACCATGTGATCCTTACATGGCAGCCCCCATGAGTGGAAAAATAAAAAAGCTTTTATAAGGTTACCAATATGACTAGAGACTTCATCTCATTTTATACATATATTTCAAAATGACAATTCATGTCTTTAGGAGTTAAACTTTTTTAGTGAGCATGAATCTCAATCTCATGAATCTTCAAGCATGAATCTCAAAAACTTTTAGATTAGCTTGTTAAACTTAATTCCTTAATATTATCACATTATATATATATACACACTACCGTTCAAAAGTTTGGGGTCACTTACTCATTCTTTATTTATTTATTTATTTCACATTTTAGAATAATAGTAGTCAGCAAAACTATGGAATAATAGAAATGGAAATATGGGAATTATTTTGTGACCAAAAAATCCAAAATAAATCCAAAACTATGTAATATTTTAGCATCTTCAAAGTAGTCACCCTTTGCCTAGATTTTGCAGACATGTACTCGTGACATTTTCTCAACCAACTTCTTGAGGAATCACCCCGGGATGCTTTTTAAACAGTATTGAAGGAGTTCCCATCTATGTTGGGCACTTATTGGCTTCTTTTCTTCATATTTTGATCCAAGTCATCCATTTCAAAAACTTTTTTTTTTTTTAGGAAATTTTAGATTTGTAATTAAATAAATGTATATGTTTTGGCAGAATAATATTTTGTCTACAAAGTTAATTTCAAACTTTTAAGCATACACCTTCAGATCAAAAGATTTTTAAGATCATGAGAAACATTTCAGACAAGTGACCCCAAACTTTTGAACGGTAGTGTATATATATATATATATATATATATATATATATATATATATATATATATATACACTCAGAAAAGAAATGTCCCTTTTTCAAGACACTGTATTTTAAAGATAATTTTGTAAAAATCCAAGTAACTTTACAGATCTTTATTTGAAAGGGTTTAAATAATGTTTTCCATGCTTTTTCAATGAACCATAAACAATTAATGAACATGCGCCAGTGGAACGGTCGTTAAGACACTAATAGCTTACAGAGGTAGCCAATTAAGGTCACAGTTATAAAAACTTAGGACACAAAAGAGACCTTTCTACTGACTCTGAAAAACACCAAAAGAAAAATGCCCAGGGTAGCTGCTCATCAGCGTGAACTTGCCTTAGGCATGCTGCATGGAGGCATGAGGACTGCAGATGTGGCCAGGACAATAAATTGTAATGTCCTTACTGTGAGACACCTAAGGCACTACAGGGAGACAGGAAGGACTGCTGATCGTCCTCGCAGTGGCAGACCACGGGTAACAACACCTACACAGGATCATTTCATCCAAATATCACACCTGCGTGACAGGTACAGGATGGCAACAACAACTGCCCGAGTTAAACCAGGAACACACAATCCATCCATCAGTGCTCAGACTGTCTGCAATAGGCTGAGAGAGGCTGGACTGAGGGCTTGTAGGCCTGTTGTAAGGCAGGTCCTTACCAGACATCACCGGCAACAACGCCTATGGTCACAAGCCCACCTTCGCTGGACAAGACAGGACTGGCAAAAAGTGCTCTTCACTGACGATTCCCGGTTTTGTGTAACCAGGTGTGATGGTCGGACTCGCGTTTATTGTCAAAGGAATGAGCATTACACCGAGGCCTGTACTCTGGAGCAGGATCGATTTGGAGGTGGAGGGTCCGTCATGGTCTGGGGCGGTGTGTCACGGCATCATCGGACTGAGCTTGTTGACATTGCAGGCAATATCAACGCTGTGTGTTGCAGGGAAGACATCTTCCTCCCTCATGTGGTACCCTTCCTGCCGGCTCATCCTGACATGACCGTCCAGCATGACAATGACACCAACCATACTGCTCGCTCTGTGAGTGATTTCCTGCAAGACAGGAATGTCAGAGTTCTGCCATGGCCAGCAAAGAGCCCAGATATCAATCCCATTGAGCACGTCTGGGACCTGTTGGATCGGAGGGTGAGGGCTAGGGCCATTCCCCCAGAAATGTCTGGGAACTTGCAAGTGCCTTGTTGGAAGAGCGGGGTAACATCTCACAGCAAGAACAGGTAAATCTGGTGCAGTGCATGAGGAGGAGATGCACTGAAGCACTTAATGCAGCTGGTGGCCACACCAGATACTGACTGTTACTTTTGATTTTGACCCCTCCTTTGTTCAGGTATACATTATTCCATTTCTGTTAGTCACATTTCTGCAAAACTTGTTCAGTTTATGTCTTAGTTGTTGAATCTTTTTAAGTTCATACAAATATTTACACATGTTAGTTTTGCTGAAAATAAAAGAAGTTGAAAGTGAGAGGACGTTTATTTTTTGATGAGTTTATATACTCACACACTGAGCACTTTAATAGGAACACCTGCTTATATACCTACTTATTCAAGCAATTATCTGATCAGCCAATTGTGTGGCAGCAGTGTAATGCATAAAATCATGCCGATATGGGAGCTTCAGATAATGTTCACATCAGCCATCAGAATGGGGAAAAATATGATCTCAGTGATATGACCATGGCATGATTGTTGGTGCCAGGCGGGCAGGTTTGAGTATTTTTATAACTGCTGATCTCCTGGGATTATTATGCACAACAGTCTCTGGAGTTCACTCAGAATGGTGCCAAAAACAAAACAAAAAAAACACCCAGTGAGTGGCAGTTTTGTTGACAGAAATGCCTTGTTGATGAGAGAGGTCAATGGAGAATGGCCTGACTGGTTTGAGCTGACAGAAAGGCTATGGAAACTCAGATAACCACTCTGTACAATCTCAGAATGCACAACATATTCAACAAAGGGAAAAATGGTATAGTTCTCTCTCTCTCACACACACACACACGCACAAACAAAATCTGTCATCAATTACTCCCCATTATATTGTTCCCAGCCTGTATGACTTTGTTCCTTTGAACTCAAAAGGAGATGTGGTGACTGAGCAGAATGTTATTTTATTTTATTTTTTTATTTTAAGGATGCTTAGATATTTTCACTTGAAAATAAGAAAAAAAAACTTTTGTTCAAAAATGATTACATGAGTGTAGCATTTAAATATGCATAATATCTGATGTTATAATTGTGAAGCTCTCTCTGAAGATGGTTTGCACATGGTGTTCAAAGGGGTGGCTAACAAGACAGAAGCTGGAAGGAAGCGATCAGTCCTGGAGCTTTATCAGCTTTAATCAGCTATTTAAGTCCCACTGAGCTCTTTATCTCTTTCTCTCTCTGGCACAATTAAATATTATCTAATTTCTGGGTCCCCACTGTTAAACAGAACCTGTTTTTGTTTTTTTTACAAAAACGAGATTGAGAAAATTAACATTATCAGCACTCGGTAAAAACAATAAAATTTATCTTTGCTCTTCTTGCTTCAACAATCTAGCTATAGTTACACTTGATCTTTTAACAAGAGCAATGTGACAAAGCCTTTCTCAGAAGTTGTTGTGGTAACTGGGGTTTATATTGGCCTTTTTTCAGGACATTGATGGTCTGTAAAAAAAAAAAACAGCTTGTTGGGCTCAGATTGGCAGACACACTGCATAAGCTCCAGTTCTCAGGGCACCAGGCCAGCAATCCAGTCCCACCGGTGATTGTGCAAGTGTTTGTGTCTGTGCTTGTGTGTGTTTCTGTGTTAGCAACCTAAAAGTGGGGCAGTCCTCAATCTTACTACATGGATACACTGAGAGAGGATGAAAAGATCTCTACTGTCCTGATTTAAAGCTAACAGAGAGGATAAAGAGGTCTCTAAAGATGATGGACTATTGTCAAGCATTCCAGGAAGAAGATTGGCTTTTAATCTGCACCACACATCAAATCAACAGATGGGATACTTTGATCTACTGCTGTTAGAAATCATGATATTTTGTCCAGCCTTGTGTTCTACTCTTGTTCTTCATTTACCAATCTTTTTTGTTCAGTTTATTACTAGTGCTCGCTTAGGCAAACATCACTATTACTATAATATATCATAAATACTGCCCTTGGGGGTTGGCTCTATTGAATTGGGCATATAAAATCAACCTAGCACCCACCCAGAACAACCTAGCAACTGCATAGCAATGCATGTAGAACCTCTCAGAACGTCTCGGGTTACTTAACTGTAATAGTTACGAATAGTTGCCCTGACTTACGCCACTGGCTAGTGCGGTGGACATAAGTCTGAAGGGCATGGACCGGACAAAGTCTGTAAAGTCTTTTCTGCTCCGGCGTTGTAAATGACGGGGAACAGAAGGCTTCGAGGGTGACCGGATGTACAGTCGAGAAAGGAACCTTAGGAAGGTAGTCACAGGTGGCTTCAAGAGAGACAGCCTTTTCTCTACACTACAGACATGTTCACAAGACATGGCAAGTATAAGGTTTCCTCCATGAACGAGAGAGCTCGTCATGGAGGTCATCAAAGAAAGGAAGGGACTGATGAGGCGTTCCCTTCCCTTGGCCACCAGACAGAAATCTGTCCTCCAACTTGGAATATTTTGGGGTATCTTGTTCGCGTGGCCAGTCTAATTGAAGCCTGACCACCACACGAGTAATCACCTTAATAATTCCTCCGATTATTTATTATCATGCACGGAATGCTCGGTGGTGGGTAACTCGAAGTTTGCAGACTCAAGAGATTCACGGTCCCCCTCATGAACCAAAGAGGCACCGGAGCACGCTTCAGGATCACGGGAAGGACCAGCTGGATCTGGGGAGAGAGCAAGCGATAGGGACGGACCCGTCTCTCGCTCCTTAGCCAGATCCATACGACAGCCCCACGATGGATGTGTGGGCACTGACTCTTGGACGTAAGCAAGACAAGTGCGAAGCATTTGGACTGAGAACAGATCGCAATGCTCGGACCCATCCCGCCCCAATGCAAGAGCAGCATGCTCTTCCCACAAACACACAAAACAAAACTGGTGTGTGTCCCTCTCAGCCATAGAGCGTAAACAAGGGAACACACACTGTTTGCTTTGTCTGTCAGTCATTCTTTTTAGAGAAAAGAGAAAGGTTTCTGTGCAATGCCTAACAAAATCTAACTCCTAACAGAGAAAAGTAGAAAGTTTCTGACAGGCTCAAGAAGCACAAAACACACAGAGTGATCTGAAGACAAAAGTTCTGACAATGCATCTGTGATGCATCTATTTATAGCCATGCCACAGGTGCATCCAATGATGTCATCAGCGGAGGCTATAAATTCTAGTCAATTTCATTGACGTGTTGCACACATATTCACAGCTGGTCACACCTAAAGTTGTTCCCAAAGCGCTAAATCAGTGTAGCATCAAAGTGTAGTTTTTGATAGGGAACACCTTAGCAACTGCATAGCAATGCCTTGGCAATCACCCACAACACCCAGGCATCATTTGCACAGACAAGCACCACAATCAGGTTTTATTTATTCTTTTTCATTGGTGGTTTTAGTGGAGATTAGTGTACTGGCTTGAGGTATTAAGTTATTAATGTTTTCTATTTTGGGGAGCTTTTGTAAAGAGCATGCCTGTGTTTGTTTCATTTTGAGTCATGGCATACAGTAGATAGTTCTCTGTCATGTAATAAATCATGTTAGATTATATTTAGAATCATGTAACGTATTATTATTATTATTATTCATTAAAGCTTTACACTAAAAATATGTCAGATATATGAACTGTTCAGACATTTCATGTTGCTTCTGTATATTTACTGTGTCAATCATGTACTCAGATCCAAACCTATGCTCATTCACTGGCCTCTGGACTCCTGCAAGCAGTTCTGTCCTTACCAACAGCTCATATATCTCTGTGAAAATACATGTAACAGAGTGTATCTGATAGCACTAGCTCAATCTCACAGGTGGCTTAAAGAGAGACAGCCTTTTCTCTACACTACAGAGATGTTTATCTGATTGTCTCATACACTGATAAGTGATAACATTTCAGTTTGAGGGACCAGCTTCCCGTGCCCTGAAATCAGCTGCTACATTGCAGATATTTGAGCTGTGCTGTGCCTGTAGCCTGTGCATTAGCATGGTTAGTATGGAGTGTGTGGTTCTGACTAGAAAACTAAATAATATAAGCAAATGTGTACTTGGACATGCCAAGAAGACAAGCACTGCAGATGCCTGATTGGCCTGATTCTGACACGATCAGCAAAAAACCTTCGAACAGGTGCATCACCATGGGTTAATTTGCTCTGCAGATGTATGGGAACTCGGCCAAGTAATATAGCGGTACAGTGGTACAATTATGATATCAAATGGTAATATCAATGTACTTTGCTATATATGGTATGGTACTGATTGATTATCATATTAATATATCTTGCAATTTACATGTTACTGTAAGGTACTTCAAAGAATACCATGGTATCTGTCCAAAAAAAAAACATGATACTTTTGGTACTTTTTTGAATGTGGATGTCCAAATATTTGAGGTATTGATTGCTCTTTGTCATTCTTATATTAGGCTCTCATATTAGACAGCACAAGGTCTGGTCCCAAAAGAGCACATTAGTGCCTGCCCACTTTTTTTTGTTTTAGCCGTCTTGGTTCTGGAAGTATTTTCCCATAAATTTTTTTCTTTAGGGATTTCATTAAATCCTTCATAAAAAAAAGTTCTAAGTCATGAAGATGAATTGCAAAATTTCAAGCTAAGCAAAAAAGTATTTGAAAATTGAGTAAAAAAAAAGACAATTGCACAAGATGAAGTACTGCGAATGACACAAACAAATTAAATATGGTGGAAAAATATACAACTATTTATTTAAAGTTTTGATTATAAGTATAGAATCAGTATATTTAAAGTATAGCTTTTTGTAAAATATTCCGATTTATACAAATAACTTGTGCTAGCGTCTGCTAGGCTCTTTTGTTGCAGTTTGTTTGCCTCTAGTCTCCGATTGGTGGTGCGTTTGTCCTCAGGATCATGGGTAGTGTAATTCTTCACCAGGAATTATGATATTTAACTAGATTTATTTTTTAATTATGTTGAAATAACATGGACTGATATCTTCAGCAGAAGCATATTCCATCGATTAACAACCTTGGAGCTCATGGTAGTTCTTTCTTTAAACGTTTAAAAGTTAGTTCATTATCAATTCTCCAATGGAAAAAAAATATATAGGATTTTTAGTTTCGGAACTAAACTTGTTGAATTCTTTATTCACAGGAGTGCCATATACTGTATAATTTTTGATAGGAATGCAAATGTGGCTGTTAGGGATATACTTGCAATCTCTTCAATGGCATGCACTAGATAAAGCTGCATCATATCTCGTTTTTTCACAACTCGATTTTTTCTGGAGTTTTATGTCTACTGAAAGGTTTTCTTCAGCTAAACAATCCAAAACACTAAACAAAAGTTCAACCCATTGAAAAAAACTATATGTGTGTCCCTCACAGCCTCGTTGTCATCCTCATCAAAAATGTAAGATGATGCTACTGTGAATATGGTCCATTGCAGATTATTCTTGCCAAGAACCACATTTTTAGGGAAAGAGGCATGTGAAGCGTCTAACAGTTGGTTTCGTCTTTACATTCTATTTAGAGGCGGGTATACTCTCTTATGCATCAGATGGATGGTGGTTGTCTGTGGACATGCCATCTGAGGCTGAGACTGTTCTCAAATTAACTGATGAATACATTTCCTATTGATACTAAATTAGATGAAAGCAATACGATTTCTGTACAATCATCCAGTTGGGCTTGTTCAAAACAGTTTTTACACTGGTTACCTTTTCATATATATGATGTATAGCCGCTGTCTGTCAGATCTAGATAAAAGAATGTTTAAAATTCTCTCTGGAGCTAAGATTGAAACATTATGGTGACTTTTTCTAAAGAAAACCCAGAGGGGGAATGAGGATCATGAATATTTCACATATCTGAGTAGCTGCCTGTGGTTTGTACTACCAGAAAAATAATGCAAATTCTGATGCTTTGATATCATCAGATTATTTTTAATTTACTTCTTTGTACAGAATGAAAAATGTTGCAAATCGTGTGTCCTGTTTATCTGTATTTAATTTAAAAACAAGTTGTCTTATCGTTGTAGATTATTTGCCTGGAGCTGATTGTATTTTGTGTCTAAACTGGGATTAAAGCTCTGCAGGAAATCCCTGATTTAAATACAATGTGCTCATCTTAAAATATTTATCTTGTCTTTGTTTTCATTAATAGTGACAGCTTTTTGAACTGAGACTATAATAATGTATAAAACAGGTACTACCTTCTAATCTAATTGGACAAGCAGTGTTCCAAGAGTGCTGATATTTAGTTTAACAGCACTGAGACGATTCTGTCAAGGCAGTTCCCTCACCGGTACTAGAACCTGGGCCTCTGGCAGATTGCAGCACACTATCACTAGACTACTCAAAGAACTTGTTTTGAACTCAACTGCAGAGAAAGCAAATGTAAGCAGGCTGCACTGCTCAGTTTATTGACTGCTCAAAAAAGTAATCCAAAAATACTCAAAAATACTGGAGTCTTGTGTACAGGCAGAATACATGCAAAGCAAATAGACATAATCCAGGGCCAACAGTCCAATCAAAAGTCCAGTAAACAATTCCAAACAGGGTCCAGCACAGTTAAAAAATTTGACCTCAAATACAGAGATACAAGAGGCAAAACCAGCAGGGCTTACATTCCAGAAAAGACACTTGAGGAAGACTGGAGAACTCAGCAAAAATTAAAAAAAAATAAATAAATAAAAAGGGACCGGTGGAAATAAATAGCTCAAATGGGCAGAGGCAAAATTATCACATGTAGTTCACTGAGGGCCTCTTGCCGGGAGGTGAATAACACCTCAGAGGGCTGACAGGAGCATCTCCTGACATGACCATCTCCTGACATTCCCAGGGCGATCCGGGTGCTTCTGGTGGAACTCTTGGTCGAGGCCTTGTTCCAAAAAATCCCGAGCAGGATCCCAGGTAGTGGATAATTGCTGAGAGTGTGGATGAATTTGTGTTAAACTAGGGGACACTTGTGCCTAGAACTGATATAATATGCAACCTAATTGGCAGTGTAATCTCACTCGGATAGTGGAGTGTATATTATGTCTGCAGCATATGTATATACTGTATGTGAGAGTGTATTTGTTTATGAGAGATTCCATATGTAGTAAGTTAAATTAATGTCCCACCGTACTACTCTCTCTCTCAGCCCTTTCTAGAATTGATGGCCACAGATGGATTACTTGTCACTACTGACTTATTGAACATGCTGTGTATTTCATGTCTGTGTGTAGATCTGTGAAGATCAGAACAGTGTTACAAACAAGTAGGATGAATCAGAAAGGAGAAGGAATTGTCAGACCTAATTCAAGAGTTAAGTTTAATTTAAGAGTTTAAATTAAATTAATTGGACGCAAGAGTTTAATTTAAACACTCTCTGCCAATTAAATGTAGTAAGCCACAAAAGCTCTCTCAGCTGGAGAAATTCTTCCTCTATATTCAGATGACTCTGCAGCACTAAGGAGTACAGAGTGGATTAAAAATAGAACCCTGTGAGTTTTTTATGACTGATTCACCCCTTTTTTTCAAGTATCTTGTTTTGCACCTCTAAGAGATTAGTGCATAATAATCACAGGATTCATTGAGTGCTAGGCTTCATCGATAACATTCAATCACTGATTACCCACAGCCAGGCTTTTAGCTGGTGTAAAGTACAGTAAGTAACGTACAACATTTCTAATCCTATTCTAAGCAATATTTATTGTTTAACATCATCAGTGGTTCATGCTAAAGTAGGCATCACAATTAAATTTAAAGATCAGTTGCAAAAGGGTCTTCCAAATGGACAATGACCGCAAGCATACCCCCATAGTTGTGGCAAAATGACTTAAGAACAACAAAGTCAAGTTTTGAAGTGGCCATCACAAAGCCCTGACTTCAAGATAGAACGTCTCGGGTTACTTGTGAAACCCTTGTTCCCTGAAAAAAGCGGAACGAGATGCTGCGCTGCTAAGCGCTATGGGGAAACAATCTTATTGTGAGCTGCTCTGAACATGTGTGTAACACGTCAATGAAATTGACTGGAATTTATAGCCTCGGTTGGTGAGATCATTGGACGCACCTGTGACCAGGCTATAAATAGGAGGCGTCACCAGAGTGTCGTCAGATTATTTTTCTGAAGAGCGGTCCTGGGACGTCCCAATGCGGCAAAAGAAGCGCAGCATCTCGTTCCGCTTTTTTCAGGGAACAAGGGTTACACAAGTAACCCGAGATGTTCCCTTTACAAAAAGCTTCACGTTGATGCTGCGCTGCTAAGCGCTATGGGGAACGAAATGCCCACGCCGCCGCACTGAGGCTGTCCGGACCCCTGATCGTTGTGAAGTGTTTTCACAGAACGCAAGAGGTTCCAGACATGAGTTTAAGATGTCGACTCAAGGGCATAACCTCGGAGTAGCAGAACATCTAACACCATAAAATCCGAAGAGTGTGTGCGGAAAGGACTAGCCTGCCGTATCACAAACCTGGTTAGACATGAGCTTGAGATGTCGACTCAAAGAGAGAGTCCGGAGTAGCGGAGCATCTAGCCCACAAAGTCAAAAGATGAGTTTGAGAAGCCGACCCAAGGCTCTAACTCAAAAGTTCGTACCATGAACTTGGATTTGGCATGAGCCTGGGATGTCGACCCAAGGACATAGTCCGGGGTAGCAAAACATCCTAGCCCATGTAGAAATTGTAGAATGTGCGTGGAGAGGACCAGCCCGCCACGTCACAAACTTGTTCCTGCATGAGTTTGAGATGTCGACTCAAGGACGTAAGAGCCCGGAGTAGCATGAACATCCAAACTATAGAATTTAATGAATGTGTGCGGAGAGGACCAACCTGCCGCATCACAAACTTGCTGCAGAGGGACCCCTCTAGCCAAGGCTTTAGAGGAAGCGACCCCTCTGGTGGAGTGAGCCCTGACACCTACTGGCGAAGCTTGACTGCGCGCCTCATAGGCCAGGGCAATAGCATCCCTCACCCAATGTGACATAGTCTGCTTAGTAGCGGCCACCCCCCTGTTGCGGCCCCCATAGCAAACAAACAATTGCCCTGATTTACGCCACTGGCTTGTGCGGTGGACATAAATCTGAAGGGCACGGACTGGGCAGAGTCCGTGAGGCTTATTCCAAGAACGAGAAAGCTCGTCATGGAGATCATCAAAGAAGGGAAGGGACTGATGAGGTGTTCCCTTCCCTTGGTCACCAGACAGAAATCTGTCCTCTAACTTAGAGCGCTTGGGGGGAACTTGGTCACGTGGCCAGTCTATTTGAAGCCTGGCCACCACGCGAGTAACCACATCGAGCAGCTCCTCCGAAGATTTAGAATCGCGATTGGAGCGCTCAGATGCGGTTAACTCGAAATCTGACCCAAGGGAATGGAGGTCCCCCTCGTGAACTGAAGAGGTGCCGAAGCACGCTTCAGGATCACGCGAGGGACCAGCAGGATCTGGGGAGAGAGCGAGCGAAAGGGGCGAATCTCGCTCCTCAGCCAGATCCATGCGAGAGCCCCACGAATGAAGTGCGGGTGCCGGCTCTCGGAAGTAAGCAAGGCGAGCGCGAAGCATCCCGACTGAAAGTAGGTCGCAATGCGCGCACCCGCCCTGTTCCAACGCGAGAGTAGCGTGCTCTTCCCCCAAGCAAACAAAGCAAAATTGATGCGTGTCCCTGTCAGACATAGAACGCTGACAAGGAAACACGCATTGCTTGCCCTGTTTTTCCGCCATTTTCCCTTTTTTTATATATATATATATATATATATATATATATATATATAAAGAGAGAAGGAAGGAAAGACTTAGATTTTTTTAAACAATTTTCTAGCAAGAGTTTTGTGAAAACACAGAGAGAAAGCTCTGAAGAAAAATGTCTGACGACACTGGTGACGCCTCCTATTTATAGCCTGGTCACAGGTGCGTCCAATGATCTCACCAACCGAGGCTATAAATTCCAGTCAATTTCATTGCCGTGTTACACACATGTTCAGAGCAGCTCACAATAAGATTGTTTCCCCATAGCGCTTAGCAGTGCGGCATCAAAGTGAAGCTTTTTGTAAAGGGAACATTTGTGAGCAGAACTGAAAAAGCATGTGTGAGCAAGGAGGCCTACAAACCTGACTCCGTTACACTTGTTCTGTCAAAATGGGCCAAAATTCCAGCAACTTATTGTGAGAAGTTTGTGGAAGTCTACCCAAAATATTTGACCCAAGTTAAACAATTTAAAGGCAATGCACCAAATACTAACAAAGTGTATGTAAACTTCTGACCCACAGGGAATGTGAATAAAAAATAAAAGCTGAAATATATAATGCTCTCTACTATTATTCTGACATTTCACATTCTTAAAATAAAGTAGTGATCCTAACTGACCTAAGGGAATGTTTTGTATGATTTAATGTCAGGAATTGTGAAAAACCGAGTTTAAATGTATTTGGCTAAGGTATATTAAACTTCTGACTTCAGCTGTAACATTAATTTAACAAATTACTGAATGGCAAGCTAATTGCAAAATATAAGACTCTTTCTCTTTCGTTGGTTGGATAAAATTCAGTGATATTGCCAGTGAAATCTTGTCAAATGTGAGTCGAAGCTGCTAAGCACTGTTGTGATCTGATAAAGTTAACGCTCTGCTTTCACATCATCGCTCATCCTCTGACTAATCAGGCATCTGCTCTGCTTCTCACTGCCTCATTAACGACCTGTAACGATGTTACACTCTAATATATTTAGCTTAGACTGCCGGTATATCCTCCTTCTGTTTATTCCCCACCCTTCATTTACATTTCAGTGAGTAGGTGTTGGTAGCGAGTGAGAAAACACTTTGTGTGCCTGTGTTTATATAGTGGTAGAATCTAGATTGCTGTGTTACGTGATAAGAGTAGATCATTTTCATAACTGACATAAAAATTCTGCTGTTTGTCTATATTAAAACTACAGGGCCAACTCATTATTCACAGTGTTGAGATGGGATTGGAATTATTAATGTACTACAAGGGTTTTGCTTTGAAACTTGACATACAGTTGTGCCTGAAAGAGAAGCAGATTTCTTTGAACACAGTATTTATTCTATTTAAAGGAATAGTTGACCCAAAAGTGAAAATTCTGACATAATTTACTCACCATTGTGTTGTTCCAAACCCATATGATTTCCATGTCTCAGCTGCACTTTTGAGTACAATGAAAGTTAATGGGGACTGAGGCTAACAAGGTTCAAATCTAAAAAAAAAAAAAACAGCACAATCAAATTTAAGATGTTTGATGTCATTGACATCAAACTGGTGCAACACAACTTGAGGTGGCATATTTTAATGTACATGAGCACCAATGGGATTTGAGAGCTATGCTGGAGGGGAAGATCTTCAGAAAAGAATGTTTTACATTTTGTCTCAAAAAATTACCTTTCTGTTCTCAACATTCATAATAAACCTTTTATTCTAATCATACATGGCACAGATGTGATAAAGCCATTAGAGTCCTCTCTCAATAATATGTGCTCATCTACAGACGATCTTTACAGAAATGCAAGGTTTGTTAAAGAGAGAGTACAGGTTTTACAAGTGTTCAACAAATCTATGTAAATAATTGTAATTAGTACAAATGATGCAATTAAATAATACAATTTTAACAAAAAAAAAAACAATATATGAAATATAATTTTTATAATATTATTTATTGTTTGAATACATGGATTTGTTCATTTTTAAAAAGACAAAATGATGAAAAACTATTAAAATTGTTATAGTAATAATAAATATAATAAATAATTAGTAAAATTACAATTTTCTTAATGTACCTGGTAAGAAGGTCCCCTGAAAAATTAACAGCATTAGTTAGGAGAGAATTTATTTCATATGTAAGCAAAAGGGACATTTCAACTGAAAAATACCCATATGAACAGATACCGAATCGAATAGAAATTTAATCGAGAACTCGTTAAATGGAATCGAATCAGGAAATCTGTATCAATTCCCAGCCCTACTATTTAATTAACATTGTTGTCTTTTATTATATTGCTGTTGCCACCATTTTAGCATTAAACCACACAAGGGGTGTGTTACAGTGATTTTACCAGGGTAAAGGGGGATTTAGGCTCTCCGCTTCAGGGAAACACCCCTTAGCTGTGATAAATTCACTGTAGTGCACAACTTCAAGTGGCTTGTTGCTTAACTAAATTACAGAGCAACGATGAAATTCCATTGTTTCTCAAAGCAAAATATTCCTGACATTCCATGTGTGTAGTTACACACTGTATCTGTTCTGTCCAGACTCTGGTCTTTCATCATCTCCTCTCAGCTCCTCTACGGGTCACCGAGGCATCAGTAACCATCCTCTCCACCCGCCCCTGCTCAGCCCCTCCGCCATGAGCTCAAGCCCAGGTCAACTCCATTCGCCCATCAGTACCCACAGCTCACCCATCAATGGCCTGCCTTCGCCCTTCCCTATCATCAGCTCACCCATGGGCCACCCGTCCATGAGCGGCCCGTCCTCCACCAGCATGGCCTACAGACCCAGCCTCAGCCCACAGGTAACACATTACTGGACTCAAGGGCTTTTCAGATTCTGCATGAATTGCTGTGGCAGCAGTAGTTCAGTGTCTCATTGACTTTGTTCAATGTGTGTTATTGCATATTGTTTCTAAGGAATGCAACTGATCGATATTGTGTGTGTGTGTGTGTGTGTGTGTGTGTGTGTGTGTGTGTGTGTGTGTGTGTTCTTGGGCTGAACATGTACACTTGAACACTCCTGCTGAATTGGCTAAATTGACCCTACACTTAAATACTCCTGCTGTATTGGCTAATTTGGCACAAACTTGACCTGAACTCTTCTGGAAACTGGAGGTCTTTTATATCTATAAGAGTCTGATTGCTCATGGTTTGATTTCATGGTGCACAAAATCACACATAGGCACACAATCACACATGGGTTTATGGAATCTTTATTATTTATACAGTTATGTGATTTTTAGTGAAAAAAATGCTTTTAATGAGCTTTTCTTGAATGCTGCAACACACACACACACACACACACACAAACACATGCAGTTTATTCACAGTGTTTACTTCATTCATTAAATCTATCAGAGATGCAGTACAGTGGTGAAAAATAGCATCAAATAAGATTTAATTGCATTCTACATTTGTCTGTCTATTCACCGAAAATCTAAGCAGTTCAGGATCAGTGGTATAGGCTTTATGATTGGATTTTATTTAATAACACATAGCTTAAAAAAGCTTCATTGGTGGAAAACGGTGCTACCTTGTAATTTTTTTGTGGTGTTATTGAATTTCTGTTAAATCGCCCTCAATATGAGCAAGTTTTTATGAGACCTCATACAAGGAATATTATTGTTTCCAATGATGTAATTCTACTTCTTTTATTATTGTATACATTTGGTTTCCAGAAAACAAACTTGGTTTTATCTAATATATTTAAGCATATATGTGGGTGGATAAAGTGACATGCTTTTTTTTAAATAGACAAATAAAACTTTAAACATTAATTTATGTTTTTATCTGTGCTTAATTTAATAAAGTGAAGATGTTGAAAATCAATAAAAATAAGTAATTTTTTAACTGAAAAAATAAAAGAAGTGTACCATATTTTTTTGGAAACACTATAACTGAAGTCTGGGTCTTAAACAATTAGCTGAGGGTTCTACTGTACATTTAGATTACATCCTGCGCCCTGTCTGCCCGCCAAGGGCGTCCTCCAGCAGCTTCATCCAAACAACAGGCAGCTCCACTTCAACCCGGGCCCAGCACTCAGCCCCAGCGCTGAGCGCCTTACAGGTGGCGTACGGCCCCCATCTCCAGGACCCCCTCTAGGACCCGGAAGGCTCCTATGCGCTCCTGAGATGAAAGACCCGGGCAGTCAGATGTTCGTTCCGGAGCTGGTACCAAAACCACTCCGTCCCCCGGTGGAGGGCCGGGAGGAAAATCTTTGTTTTCCTTATTTACACCCCTTCAGGCTGTGGTACCCACATTGTCAATAAAAGAGTGATTTCCTCACTTCCTGGGTCATCTAGCAGGTGCGTGTCATTCTCATGGCACCCTGGCACCAAAAGTTTCCCGGACGCAGTTACTTCGCCTCCAGACCCGCCAGCGATGATGAGTTCCGAAGACGTCCTTACAGAACATCCTCCTCAGTCTCTAACCCATCCCCTGCTGGGTGTGCAGAGCAAGGTAAGTGCTTTGAGCCTTTTCTCAGCACCCCAGCCTCGGGACGCGCCTTTGCCTCCCGACGCATTACTACCTGCTCCCCCCCACTGTGAAGCCCCACCCGGTATGTCAAAAATGATCGTCCCCCTAGTGCCCCTCGCACGGAGCTTGGATGGATGGCTTCCGCTGCCCAACCCGTCGCACTGGTTGGCCAGGACCATCCAACTCGGATCGCTACGCGATTCAATTTGCCAGGCTCCTGACTCGTTTCAGAGGTATTCACTCCACTTCTATGCATGGCGAAATTGACAGCACCCTACGTGCAGAGATTACAACTCTGCTACTCAAGAATCCGATAGAGCCTGTCCCTCCAGCCAAGATAAAGAAGGGTTTCTACAGCCCTTACTTCATCGTACCCAAGAAAGGCATAGGGTTGTGGCCAATCTTGGACTTGCAAGTTCTCAACCGGGCTTTACACAAATTCCCGTTCAAAATGCTCACGCAGAAACATATTCTTGTACTGTGCAAGTACACATTTCCCCCAGTGAGACTTCCTGCACTGTTGCTGAGCAAGGTCAGGGAGGACGGGGAAAAAGTCAACTGAGTGTCCCCTTACAGGCCCACTCGGACTTTCCCTGAGGAAGGACCTTCTTTCCCAGGGACGGGGCACCCTCTGGCATCTGTGCCCAGACCTCTGGAATCTCCACATCTGGCCCTTGGACAGGATGTGGAAAATCTGAGTGCCCTACCACCGGCGGTTGCAGACACGATCAACAAAGCCAGCGCTCCCTCTAGCAGGCAGCTTTATGCCCTAAAGTGGCGCTTTTTCGCAAATTGGTGTTCTTCCTGTTCTGAAGACCCACAAAGTTGCACAGTTCAGTCAGTGCTTTCATTCCTGCAAGAGAGGTTGGAGGGGAGGCTGTCCCCCTCCACCTTGAATGTGTATGTAGCTGCCCCCTTCAGGGACCAGGTCGTGAACCTGCAAGCGCTGCCACGGGAGGAGGCAGACCCAGCCTTTTCGTTGCTGTGTCCGGTACGTACTTTGCGTATCTATCTTGGCACTGGCCAATGGCACCTCCCTAGCAGACATCTGCAGAGGGCTGGGCAACACCCAATACCTTTGCATGATTCTATAATCGCAGGGTTGATTCGGTCTCATCCCATGTTTTATCAGGTCCGAGCCAGTAGAACTCGGGTGTACCACTTACCTTTCCCCTCCACTGAGGCAATCACGTGTGCTCTTATCCCAGGAGATCCCACTAACACGGCTCCCTGGATGACTCCTCCCTAGCCCTCTGGTCCGCGAATTCAGTGGAAGAATTTCAACCAGACACAATACGAGTACTGAAACTACTCTGTACTGGAATAGGTGCTCCAAAGGACAGGCCCCCAAGTGGATTAATTCCCTGTGTGTATTTTCCGCGTTACGGTCCTCTTGTGAGCGGATCCGCATCTCCCTTGGGCAGTCCCCACTGCCCCCCTGTTGCTGTGTTTGTAGCAACTCCTTCCTCTCAGCAGGTAGGATCTACCACTGTGCCATTTCCACATGTGGCCTGAAAACCCATGTGATGTATTCTGCCACTCTTTACCTCCCCCCAGCCTGGGCAGGTGGTGGTCTCCGCAGGGTCTTTTCCCCCTGAAAGAATTGGAGTTGGAATAGAACGCCTTACCCGATGCGTTAAGATGGCCCCAACCATTTTGACTCTATGCAAGTAACATAGAGGGAGAAAAGGTGCGGCTGGTGCTCGCCTGCTCCTATGCTTGGCACGTCACCTTGTTCCCCCCCTTCGGGGTGCCGGGAACCTAAAAGGTTTATGATAATTTTATGGGGTGTTGGGGAAGGGTACGTGTAGTCTGACACGGCCTGTTGCTTTGGCACGCAACTGCCTGCCCGCACCTGCTTCAGCAGCGCATGTACACAGTTCAGCGCATGGCATGATTAAATATGGACCCCTAGTGTCGCTTCTTCGACACAACGTCGAAGTGAGCTACAGATTGTAACCTCCGTTCCCTGATGGAGGGAACGAGACATTATATCCTAAAATCCTGAATGGACAGACGCATTTCCCTCCCTTTATACCCGTATGTCTGGGGGCGGGGCATGCAAATTCTGTCTGCCAATTTCTCATTGGCCTTTTCTCAAGTTCATGCGCAAGGCTCTCAAGAGAGACCCCTAGTGTCGCTTCTTCGACACAATGTCTCATTCCCTCCATCAGGGAACGGCAGTTACAATAGTATCCTAGACGTTTTATCAGACCTACAGCAGATGGTATATGAGAACTGATATCCCTGGAATACTGTATAAGATAAATCACACAGTGTACTCATTATGAACTTGTTATTGGGAATGGTTTTTTCACACATAACGCCGCTTAAATGCACAATCGTTACTGTCGTACCCCAAAATGGAATCTAGTTCCCATTAAAAACAAGTTTGGGTTGACTTAAAAACAATGGACCTAATTTTTTCTTTCCACCACACAGGTTTCTAGTTAGACAGCTTTAATTTGGCTACTTATTGGAGGGGGTCTTCATATTAACGGTGTTGTCTTAAAAGCTTAAGGAGAAGGTGTCGTGGAGGTGCCCTGGCCCCCATTTATTCTCATTAGCCCCATCAGAGTGCTTGATCTCTGACCACATAGTGTCAAACTTGGACTTAGTGTGCCACAAGAGCTTTCTGCTTTTTATTGGCATGCTAAATTGGTTCAGAAGAGGCCCGGTTGGGGCCTGGTCAGGGCCCAATCACACAGGAAATGAGCTGGCCTGTTAAAATTTGCAGTTTAGCGTTGTAGCATGTGTCAGAATGGAACTCTTATAACACCCAGCCAAATCCATTCCACTCTACTCATGCAAACACATATACACAGACTAAAACATCCAATTAGTCTCTACATTTGTCCATGTACTGCCTAATAATATAACGTACTATGGATTTCTTTTAAATGGCTTTTTATCAGACCCACACAGAATTTGTGCACACAGAACCCATTGTATATTGATGTATTATATATATAAGCTAATTTTATTATGCTTTCAGACATCAATAAGACTGCAGTATTCTAAGATTCATTTAACCATGTTTCCCCAAAAATGTGGAAAAAGTCTAAAGATTTAACTTAGCTGTGCCATGTTTTGCGGAACTTTTGAAATCCTGTCTAGAATGTAAATATCGATTTATTGTTTTGCAAAGAACCTCCAACACCATTGCTGTAAATACCCCATCATTACTCACATCTGTTATAAGATAAATGTTTATACATCAAATGAAGACAGGTTACCATATGTCAGCGTTCAGACAATATTTTAGTAATATGCATAGTCAGAGACTGACCTGCAAAACATCCCATGAATAAACAACATAGCCAAAACTAATTTGCAGACAGATTGATCCATGCATGAGATGATTACTAGGCACAGGTACTGTGTCTTGTAACATATCCTGTGGACTCTACAGTTTAGGGCGCAGTAATAAAATATTTTTCTCCCTGTTAATAATGTATCTCTCAACTACCTTGACATGCTTTTTAAATTTAGTTATCAAAGACTTTTCAAAGGGCAATTGGAATGTCAGTCATTCTTAATTTCCTCAGGACTGCAAAGTTTTCCCTGCCTGATTAGAGTTGTATTGTATGGAAAGTCATGCTACTTCTCAATTATTCCTACCAGAAGCATTATGCCATTTCATGCAGATTTTTGAGCCAAGTGGATTTTGAATGCAAATTGCTAAAACAAGTAAAAGCAGCTCTTTTGTTACTTTTTTTTTCAAGGTTATCAGTTGCAATTTTCCTTGATTTACTAAAAAAAGATCAAATATTTTGGCTGTATTAGAACCCAGGACCCCTGCACATAAAATGGAAACTGTACTACTTGACTAAAGGCCTGTTCACACCAAACCCGTTTTTTTTTTTTCTGTATAATGTTCATTCTGAACAAGCTTTTGAACAGTAACAATGAATTCCGATGCCGCTATTCATACAGAGTTCGACAAATCGTCCTCCGACATTACAAGGTTTTTACAGAGTGTTCCATTTTTTATTTCTTCGGACTGCGATGAAAACTGACTGACCAATGAGATAAGAGATTTTTGTCAGTCGATGCAGCTGCTCAGTCCAGCATGTTGGATGCAAAAATTATATTCTTAAAAAGAAATAGTTCCAGTTCATGAATTCACAATATGCCCACCTCTTCAGACTCTACTACACCACTGACTAAACTGTTATTCTTAATGTACAGTTTTCCACATGTATTTATATTACTGTACCTTGTGCAGGGTTGGGAGGGTTACTTTTGAAATGTATTCCACTACATATTACAGAATACATGCTTTAAAATGTAATTTGTAACATATTCCATTAGATTACTCAAGGTCAGTAAAGTACTCTAAATACTTTGGATTACTTCTTCAGCACTGGTAGATTTTTTTCAATTGTTTTGACTATAAAATCTCTGCCAGTACATTAAGACAAAATACACATGTTAAAAATTCATTCTCTGAAAAACATAAATATCTTATGCAGTGTTGTTTCTAAAACAAGATTGATCTTGTTATAAGGATTTTTAGATATTTTTACAAGAACACAATACAAAAATTATTATCACGTTTATGATTTTTGCCCTAATATCAAAGATCTTACTAGAAAAAGAAATTATGATCCAACGTGAATTTTCTTGATAAAAAAATATGAGCGTTCCAGGTAGCTTGCATATAAAATGACCCTGACCTTGTGTTATATTATCCAGGCATTATAAAAGAGAAGTTGGGTTCTGGAGACAGTTTGGAAGACTCGTAGATAATACATGTGCAAATATAAATAGGACATATATGTATACTGCAGTGCTCTTTACTCATCTCACTCATATAGAAAACAGAATTCATATAATACTCAAAATGCATCAACACCATGGAAAGAACATAATAAAATAGCTATGCCGAATTAGATCAATAAAATGCTTTAACAGCATTCAATAAATTCATCTCTAACAGCTTAAGGGTTTAGACAGGAGACTGGTATGACAGAAGCACTGCAACAGTGCCGCCGCCTACTGTACAAGAGACTCTCTGTGAATTGATCTTTCATCAGAGGTTTGTCTCGCAAAATCGTCACAGATTTGGTGTGACCATGCCTTAACATGTCTTATACTTACAAAATGAATTCTTTAGTTGACCATTAGGTTAAATTATGTAAATTTGTGTGCATTCTCAGTTGATGCAGACTGATCTCGCACTGCATTCTGCAACAGTCGAAAGTTGTGCTGCGGGAATCGGTCTACAGAAATTAAAACCACTGCCCCCAGTGGCCAAAAATGGAAGTGGTGTTGACCTGTTTCCAGGTCAAATTTCCACAGGGTGGCACCAAAAGTGAGTTGTAGTTTTAATTGTAAATTATTTAAAACAGTCAACAGGAATGCATATTTTATTAACCCTACCTGCTAACCCAAACCTCAACCCTAAATCTAATCGTCAGTGGAGTAAAAATGTTATTTATAAATCGTGCTCAACATTGTTTATGTAAACACGAATACTACCTGGTCTCCACAGAACCCATGTCTCAAAGATTGCTCACACTCAATATCACCACAGGGAAAGGTATACACATAAATTGATGCAAAAATGCATGATGGGTGATGGCATTTGTCAATAATTCACCAGAATTGGGTAAATTTCAGGGTGCATGAACATTCAGAAGAAGCATGTTGATTTCCCGTGCAATCATGTTGATTGATTAGACTGAAAATGACTTATTAGCCCGATTCCGGAAACACACTCAGGGATAGTGACAATACTGAAAAGATGGTAATTTGTCTAGATGTTTCAGATGTTTCTGGTTGCTTTTTGCTGCATAATTAGGGATGCCTCTTAATTGCTGATCCTGGAGAGTACAGATTTGGTGGAGAGCAACACCAGAGCAATTTCAGAGCTTACGTTTAAGAGTCTTAATCTGTTCTCTTCCTCCTGGTCTAAATCTAGAGGCTATTAGTCCCTTGCACTGGCACAGAGAAAACCTGGGGACAGGAGCCCCCTTAGCTGTAGATTATGCCCCACTTGACAGGGCATGTCAAAATAAAGAGGCCATGTCTGTCTCATAATAGCTAGATAGTAGAAAAAGTAGAGATATTTGTGCATGTGTGTATGAGCAGGTGCGTGTGACTGTAAATGTGTGTGCAGGTGTGTGCATATTGGTATGTATCTGGGTTCCTGCATCTAACAACAGAAATGCCACTCCTCGAACAATCTCAACTGCTTTTTTTAGTTCTTTTGTTTTCTATATATGCATACTGACAAAACAGGTTACAACCGGCAGTCTGCCATATACATTAGGTTGAATCTGCGTTTAGATTTGTTGTATTTAACGTTTCAGTTTAATTCCTGGTGCATCATTGGCTCATAAGGTGAGCTGTTAGGAACACATTAAAAAGATTTAGGTCATGTTTATATGTGCTTTATCTCTACCCGTAGGGGGAAAAATGCTAATGCGTAAAATTCTAGACTGCTAAAAATGAATGCCAGTAGCTTCTTTAAAGGAATAGTTCACACAAAAATTATAATTCTGCCCCTAGTTACAATTTTCCTTCAAGAATATCCTGGCCACTCCTTTCCATGTAATTTAAGTGAATGAGGACTGGGGCTGTTTGTCAAAATTACAAAAAATTATAAAATTAATCAATTTGCTTTAGTGGTAACATTGTCAAATTAAGTGGTTTGGTTCAAGTCAAAAATATTATTATACATGTCTAAATTACACCAACAATACTCATTTTAATAGTTATATAATTTAGACATAGACATAGCTCTTTAGCAATTGCAAGTTACCCTTTTTTACTGTATGAGATGAGGGTGAATAAATGATTACAGAATTAGCATTTTTGGTGAACTATTCCTTTAAGAGTCTTTGATGTCATAGACCTGTTCACAGGTGTGTGGGGGCATGTGTTATATATAACCCAGAACCATTTGTCATGAGTAAAATATGATGTTAGATTGCAAACAAAGTAACGTTGTCACAATTTAAGGCAGGGAAATGCTAGAAGAAGGTTTTTGTTAAATGGACACAGGCCTCTAATGTACTTTGTGAATGTCTGTCTTGAAATATTATGACATTTCATAAAATATAATTTGATATTTTTATACCTGACTGATTTGTAATACAAGTTTTCTCTTTGTTTTTTCACCAAAACTATAATCATTGCTTTAATTGGTTAGAAATGTTTAAGTGTGAATCATTTGCATTCTCTAATACTCAGGGACATTTCCGTGTCTCAAGATTTAACAAAGATATGCAGAGCAAGCATTCCTTTATACTTAATGTTTCCTGTAGGTGTGTCTGTTCACCAGGTCCCCTCATCCATCATTGCACTTTTCGTGACTTGAGTTATGAGTAGTTAACAATAAATGCCATGTGTGACTGATTCTGTTCCAGCATCCATTTTAATGTGGAATTATATGCAAACGTCAGACACAAGGAATCCTGTCTCTCCAAATCATGAGTATTGGGGTGGCATTAGAGTCAGTGTGTTTGCTTTTGTTTACACTACCAGTCATAAGTTTAGACACATGGTTATGACAAATATTAAATAACACAAATGGTAAATATGGGCGTACATGAATTATTTAGTGACATACAGTAGGCGTGTGTCATTTACAAGTGGGATATATTTCTACCACTTTTTGCCTGTGCCAATTTGTCCCCACCACTTTTTGAAATAGCTTTTGTTAGGTTTCAAATGAAGAAGAAACATCTGCAGTTCTTTAGCAGAAGTTTCCATTTCATGTGTATCTGATATAAGAAGTGGTGATCCAGCACTGGGAAAAACATTTTTTTTTATCCCTTTTCTCTCAATTTGGAATTCCCAATTCACACTACTTAGTAGGTCCTCGTGGTCAATCCACGCATCTTATCACGTGGCTCGCTGTGCATGACGCCACAGAGACTCACAGCATGTAAAGGCTCATGCTACTCTCTGCGATCCACGCACAATTTACCACTTGCCCCATTGAGAGCGAGAACCCCTAATTGCGACGATGAGGAGGTTACCCCATGTGTTTCTAACCTCCTTAGCAGCCGGGCCAATTTGGTTGCTTAGGAGACCTGGCTGGAGTCACTCAGCACACCCTGGATTCGAACTTGCGACTCCAGGGGTGGTAGTCAGCGTCAATACTCGCTGAGCTACCCAGGCCCCTCGGAGATTGTTATTTTTAATATTATAATGAGTGCTCATTGCAGCTGTTATCAGTGCCATTGAGTGACAGCAGGTGGCAATGTTGTCTCATGCTCACTGGCGCACAGGGTTGGGCTGTAATGGAATACATGTAATGGCGTTACATATTCAGAATACAAAAATTTAGTAACTGTATTCTTCCCTTGTTCTTCAACACTTTTAAAAATGTTGTTAGAATAATTTTAGAATACTTCTCTCTACTAATGTCAAAAGAAGGCAGAAAAAAAATCTTGTAAATCAATTGAGTAACAGCGTTTCTAATCAACACGCAAGTGCATACTGCATACTTGTCCTCTTGTTCTCTCTTGACAACAAATTGGGCTAATGATAAAAAAAAATTTCAGGTATAAAGTACTACATCGCCAAAAGGTTTGATGGTAGACACTAGATAATGAAAATACAACATCTTTCATTCTGGGATTGAGTATCTGGCAACCACAATGGAATGCCGTTGTTTTAACAATAAGTACGCTGTCAGCTGTCCACCATGATCAACATAGTCTGCAACATTTTCACAGAAATATAAAATACAAGCGCATGATACATTGTTTCCAACTATTATAATTGCTGGGTAAATATATTTATGCGGCTGCCAATGTGGCTTCTGTGCAAAGCTTTGTCAGCATTCAACTCCATCTTATTTAGAGAAGTATTTCAAGGTAGTGCTAAGTTCATGAAATTAGCTGACAAATAGCTAGCTAGCTATTTAGATTAACTTAGCTGTTAAAAGTAAGTGGTGTAGCGGTTCAGATAAGATAAATAATGGTACAGCATATCACAAAATTTCTTCAATTGTGCCTTGACTTTATAAATATGTATTCTAAAAGTATTTTGAATATGTAACTTTTTTGTGTGATATATCAGAATACTGATTACATTTCAAAGAGAGTATTAAGTATTCAGCCCAGAATACATTCTTTAAGTGTTCTGCCAAACCCTGTAGACACACACTCTACTCGCTCCACTGCTCCGCAGCTTGCACTCCTTACCAGTGAAATTGCAAAGCAAAATGCAAACAAATCTGATGATATACGTACATCCACTGATTTATGCAATCTTCATAGATTAAAAAGTTATATTACAGCAGATTAGAACCCAGAACTCCTTGTTCTAGAGGCGAAAATTTTACCTCGAGACCATTTTGAGTCATTTAGGCTGGTGCTTACTGATACATGTATTTATTCACTCACAAAATCTCAGTGCTGAAAGTGTTAGATTCGGATCAAGTTATCAAATTAATTATGTGAAATATTTATTGTAGTGCTTAAAGACTAAAACAGTAAAAGATTATTTGACATTATCTGCACATAACCTTATGAGTTTTGCAACTTAATTATGTAATCCCCCTAACTGTCCCCACCACTTTTAAAAACAAGTGACACCCAAATGTAGTGACCATAAAAAAGTATATTTGACCTTCTTCAAAGTAGCCACTCTTTCTCTTTGACAAGATTCCTGTCTGCTTCTTTCAACTAGCTTAATTAAGTATCCACCTGGAATAGTTCCAATGTACTTTATGCTTGCCCTTTTTATGAAAATTAATTATATATTTTTTTGTAATAATATTTATGCGATTTATAATTCCCCCAGACTGTAATATGGAATATTCCTTCCATTAAAACCATTCAAGCTTGATGTACGTGTTTATCAGCAGAGGGCAGTAAGCTGAACTCCAGCTGTATGCAACGTGCAGCTGTACAGTGAACAAACAATACTCTGGCTTGCTTGACATCAGCGACAGCACAAGATGAGAACTCATTATTGCATTCAAACACAGCTGGATGGAGCACATTTCAGAATGCAGGGATATGGAGACATGTTTTACTAAGTTTCAAACTACGATTAACTTGACACAGCCACATAAAAACGCTCTGTTTACGGCACAGTTCAACCAAAGTGAGATGCTCCAGCTGCATCTAGCCGACATTGATGAGTTCTTAGAAATGCTCTATAATAAGTTTATTTCAGACAGATTGACGAATTTAATTGTAAAATGAATTGCTGTGTACTGTAGGCCAGTGATAGGCTTATGTTTAGTAATATGGATATAAACAATATATTGTCTTCTCAAGCCACTTTTTGTATTGTCATATCAATGCTTTACTCGTCTGCCACAATAATGTCATGCATTTTAATTATCTGAATTATTATTTAAATATATTATAATTATTTAATTATTATTATTTAAGGGGCTTACTCATCAAATATTTATATACGCGATTGATTGTGATTAGTTCTGTTGTTTTTTTGGACATATTATGTAATTCATTTGATTGAAATTTTTTTATCAATTGACAGCCCTAATTTAAACATAAGCTTGTAGATCAAAAGGTGTCCAAACACTTGTGTGGTAGTGTTGGTGGAAAATAGGGAGGTGACAATCAAAGGTAACGTGTAATTTATTGCTGCCTCCAACAGTGAATTGATTGTGCTTTGTTTACTTTATTTATTCTTTAGCTCAGTTCGCCCATGAAACCAGTCAGCTGTTCGGAGGACATTAAACCCCCTCTGGGTCTGAACGGGCTGATGAAGGTCCCAGCGCAGCCCACAGGCACTTGTCTCTCCCTTATGAAACACATCTGTGCCATTTGTGGAGACCGCTCATCAGGTAATTTCTGTCACACCCACACACTGATACACGCATGATTGATTATTCATCAATGTAAAAAGCACTATGTAATGTATGTCCTTTTTACAGACAGAAATGGACAAATTATCAATAATCTGTGAGCAACTGAAATATAATAATAAATGTATAAAATTTTAAATAATATAGCTATTTTCTGTCTTTTTTAAGTAAAACTGGCAAAAATGTAGGATAATGTATAGCAGAGCCAGTATAGGAGAAGACTATCACTGGTATACTTATGAGTGGGAGAAATCATAATGCTGAATAAGGCAGCTCTAGGAATGAAGGACATTAACAAGAGCAGCCTGAAAAATAGAGGGTTTTAGTGTGATCTGGGCTAAATAAGCACAATTTACGATATGATTTTTGTCAGATTTAATTGCTAGTTTGAAATATGTTATTTGCTTGTAATCTTGACAAGCCATTTTGGAGATTTCTGCCTTTCCTAAGTAAATAGGAGCTATACTTGCACCTATAGAAAATACACACTTAAAAAAAAGGTTCTTAAATGGTTCTTTGCAGCACCTTGGTTCTTCTTGTCAAGAACCATTTTTAGGATGTAGCGCCCCGCAAGCTGCCTGGAGGCATTCCGAACATGGCTGCCGTATGACCTGACTTGCCTTAAAGACTTTGTGTACAGTCAGCTGATCATTGAGGCATCGGGTTTCTGATCCCCCTAAAGAGGTTGATTTTGCAATAATGACCAGCTGACGGTACATGATATTGTTTATTACATGGCTACTTACCAAATAAATTAATAAATGGACATGTGCTATTGATTTGACTTTGCATTATTTTATTATATAGGGAGGAGTGACACAAAGTATGTAGGAAATTGGTTGCCTGAGAAAGTTTATCAGTTTAGTTGTTTTAAAAACATATTTGACGGGAGAATGCCACAATTGGCCCAAAGGAATCAAGTATTCGAAAGATTCATGTAATATTATTATTCACCTGCAGTCATTAAACACATTTCTACTTTTATTCCACTTTCATTTCTGTCTTTCAGAAAAGTGTGTTACAAAAACAAATGTCTGGATCTTCAAATTTGATATTAAATGCAAATTAAAGGTAGCCCTGAAGAGGAGAATACTAAAGCATGTGTCTGCCCGTAGGTAAACACTACGGGGTGTACAGCTGTGAAGGCTGTAAGGGCTTTTTCAAAAGAACGGTGAGAAAGGACCTGACGTACACTTGTCGAGACAACAAAGACTGTATAATCGACAAACGCCAACGCAACCGCTGCCAGTACTGCCGCTATCAGAAATGCTTAGCCATGGGAATGAAGAGAGAAGGTACACTGTTCCTTTATTTGAGTGATTGAACACATTGACATACACATGAAAATTCTGAATATAATCAGAATTCAGTATGTGGGTTATGGATCATATAAACATGTTAACCTGATTGCTATATCCCTAATAAGCCAACATTCTGGTTCCTAGAAAACCAAATTAGACAGCTGGCATATGCCGGAATTATTCTGAATTAATTATAAATTATGAGTGCTGTAAGACAGAGGCAGTTGCGAAAAGCATCGCACTTTCAAGGATACAGAATGTGTTTTAAATAAATAATATTACACTGTTATGACCTACATTTTATAATCCATTGCACTTTTGTTTGATGAATAAGAATGAATTAAATTAATCAATTTAGTCCATTAGTGAATAGGTCAATTAAATTATTGTACAGGATTACTTAAAATGATTATAAATAAAATGGCAAGAGCGAACATCCCCAGTATTTCCACAAGAGAATAGTGGGAATGTGCATGTCTTTGTTTATTTGGAATATTTTGATAGCATGTATGCGTAGGCGGATATTTAGGTAGGGATAGTAGGGACTTGTCCAACTTTCAGAAAATCGGAAATGTCCCGACCAACATTTGGGCAATTTTACCACAAAGAAAATACTTTAACTTTATAGTATATTATTTTAATATAAATTACTATCAAAGTTTCTTAGTGTACCTATTCATGTGTTAATTATTATCATACCTGTTCTGAAGCTGCATATAAAATGTATTGTCACTGGGCATTTGTGACTTTTCTCTGTGCTGTTCACAATGCATAATACACATTCGTTCCCCTTTTGTCACTCACTCGACGTTGTGTCGAATGAAGTGACACAAGGGGTCTTCCTGGGACACCAAACATACCTCTGAACCTGAGAAAAGGCCAATGTTAAGTTGGCTGACAGAATTTGCATGCCCCACCCTGGACATACGGGTATAAAGAGAAGCAGGGCAGTGAGTGCCAGTCAAAATTTTTCTTCGGAGCCAAACGGATGTGCAACAGCCACTGTTTCACTCACCTCTACTGGCGATAAGCACTGCTGTTGGATCTACGGCGTGTTTCCAGCTGGCGTTCTCTCTCTCTGCATGCAATGCAGTCCACTCCCATGGGCGCTTCGACAGCGCTTTCATTGCCAGAAAGAGTGTTTCTCTAAAAGAGCAATACACAGCAGGCGTTGAACGTCCTTTTCAGGACGTGTCTTTTTAAAGAAGATGTCTTTCCGCCTCTGTGTAGTTCCTGGATGCGGTTTATTTCTCTCCACTTCTGATAAAAGCTGCCTCGCGTGCCTGGGCTGCGATCACACGCAGGCAGCGCTTTATGAATGGTTCATGTTCTCAGTGCAAGAACATAGCCATGGCAACATTGCGGTCGCAGCTTTCTTTTCTCAAGAGAGAAAGCCACTTCAGCCACCCCACCGCTTCGTTCCTTCTTCCAACGGGATTGAGGACAACCTGGCTGGCGATGAAGGCGATTTGGGGATGATGACGGGCTCAGTTTCGCCGGGTAAATCCTCACGAACCACCCGCCCCCCGGCACGCTTGCTTGCTTCCGTCCGAGCTCGGGATGTGTGCGGCTCGCCTCGCAGCCACCTTCAGGTCTGCTCGCCCAGTCTGAGGCTGACGCGCAGATGTCCACAATGCTTTCCCGGGCGCGTGAGCGTGAGGTTGGACTGGAAACCCCCCATCCACCCCCCCAACCCCCCCAGTGAGCCTGCAAGAAAGCTGCCCCGGGAGAAGGCAGACCCAGCCTTCTTGTTGCTGTTCCCGTTGCGTGCTTTGCGTATCTATATGGACCGCACGCAGAGCTCTAGATGTTCAGAGAAGCACTTTGTCTGCTTCAGCGGACGGCGGAAAGGGAACGCCGTCTCCAAACAGAGGTTAGCTCACTGGGTTTTTGATGCTATTTCCTTAGCTTATCACACCCAGGGCGTGCCCGCCCCCTTGCAGGGTTCGAGCACACTCTACGAGAAGTGTGGCATCCACATGGGCACTGGTCCATGGCACCTCCTTAGCAGACATCTGCAGACACCTTTGCCAGATTTTACAATCTCAGGGTTGAGTCGGTCTCGTCCCATATTTTGTCAGGTCCGAGCCGGTAGAACTCAGTAACACTGCACAACCGACCAAGTTGATCCAGTGCACCTTCTATCCCAGGTTAGCCACTAAGCGTCAATCCCTGGATGTTCTCCTCCCTAGCCTTCTGGCCTTCAGTGGAGCATTTGCGTCCAGACCTACTACGAGTCACAGGTACTCTGTACTGGGATCGGGCTCCACGGGCTTAGTTCCCTTTTCAGGCTAGGGGAACGGAGGTTACAACAGTAACCATGACGTTTTTTATTATTGCATAAAGATTTTTATAATTTTCCGGAAATCACATGGGCAGATTTCCATTTGTATATCATGTCCAACCCTTGAAATTAATAGATTTAAACAAGAATATGCTTCATGTACAAATGTGTACAATTTAAGTAAAATAAAACGTTCTGGGTTTTGCATAAGTCCAATTAATGGAGAATTTTTCTTTGGCTAGTAAGTGCCCTCTTGAGGAAAACACCTTTAAATAAGAATGACTGTGAGGTAAGGGTGTGGATTAGAGGTTCAAGATTTTAAAGGTGCACTCAGTATTTTAATACTCATTAAGATTTTTTACCCCTAAAACAAATTAATAGTAATTTTGAAGCATAGGTATACAAACATGAGCAATCACTTGAGATGAAGACCCCAGTCATATCAGTAACCTTATAAAGCTGTTTTATTCTACATGGGATATTGGACACGTTCACTCTTGAATTAAATTAATCATGGCTGACTGTGTAGAGTGAATTTCCACAATCCTCTGAAAACTATTGACTATTGATCAACTAATGATGCTGCATCTAAGCCGCTCAGTGTCAGTGTAGGTCCAAGATGACACAAAAGCAAAAGTTACTGAATGCACCTTTAAGATGCTAGTTTAACTGCAACTGATTGCCCAAATTAAAAATATTAGTAGTGCTCAGCACTATATATTGGATTTCATGATATACCACAAATGAACTTATTATCATGATACCATTTTATCGTCATTTATCATTCTAATTCATTCATCCGTATAATGTATAAAGATGCAGAGAGCAGAAAATACTAGGCATGCTTCTGGTGTGTTCATATGACAACATAGTGTGTGAGAGAATCGAGCAAGCAGTTAAAGAAGAGCCACTCTATGTCAGTGCAAGAATGTTTGAATTTTGATCTAATATTTTCGATTTTCTGCGCACAACGTATAGCATACATTTAGCCATACATTGGAGAAGAACATTAGGGTAGACACAAAAAAAGATGGGGAAAAAAACAATACAATTTGCCTTGATCAAAATAGTCAGTAGCTGTAAACCTAAATCGTACTTAAAATGTAACTATACTGTATATAAATAAGCAATATGACAAAAGATAACGTGAGAGTTGGAATGCAGAAAGTGTGGAAAATGTGTTGTCAATGCTCCATTTTCTCCATAATTAATTTATCTTGAGATGTCATTTTGCACGTCACTCGTTAATTTAGCCTACCCTTTGTTTATATTTCCATTTATTTAATGCTGAATAATAAGAATGTCACTTCATGCTCCTTGGATATCATTTTCTCAATGATTTTGTTAGATTTTTTGACCCATTAATCCTAGGTTTGTAGCATAGCAAATGGCTGTCGCAATACCCAACAAGTTTATGGACAACTTTCGAAACAATCCTACACCCTTCCATGTACGGGAATAACCAGAATATGGACCTTAAAGAAATAGCTCACTCTAAAATAAAAAATTCTGTCATCTTTTACTCACCCTCTTGTTGTTCCAAACCCCCTATTTCTGTCTTTCTTTCTTCTGCGGAACAGAAAAGTAGATATGTTAAAGAATGTCATACAGAATGTGATCGTATGCCTTCAGAATACTTGCAATATGACGGATATTGTCATGGATGTCTTTTATGGCACTTTCGGGTGGTTTTTAAGCTCTAAAATAAGTAATCAACTGCTATTGAATGGAAAACAGAAAACAGAACATCCTTTAAAGCATCTTCTTTTGTGTCCCGCAGAAAAAAAAGAAAGTCCTACAGGACATGATGGTGAGTAAATAATGACAGAATTTTCTTTTTCGGGTGAACTATTCCTTTAATTAATATATAATGTGCATGTCAGTGTTTATGAATATCACTGAATATGATGAAAGATTGGTGAAAATTAGAACAGTGTTTTGATTTACATATATACACTTTGCCCCTTACATTTAAGCTTCTGAGAATAAAACCAGACACAATGTTCTCCTGCAAGTCTCTCACTCTCTCTGTTTTTTGAGGATTGTAAAGCTAAAATCATTTCCTTTTGCCTCTCTCCTCACCCCTCTCTGACTCCTGGAGTAAATCTTTATACTTCAGTTGACTCCAACAGCTTTCTGCTTTTCCCACTCAAGAATTCCCCCCATGATCTGCTAGTGGTTTCTGTCTAACAGAGAGAGTGAATCATAAAAACAGGACTTTTACAGACAAAAGGAAAAGCTGAAATGTTCCACAGCCTGACAGTGAGGTAGACAGGACTAATTTTCACTGTTTTCATAACACAGTGGACTGAGTTTGTGGTTAAGACCTGCTGCACCCCACCAAACAAACCAAGTCAAACAAATGTGTACACTGTGTACACAACACATAGACACACACCTATGCATTAACAATTAAAAAAATATATTGTTTTCAAGTGAAAATGTCTAAACTTCCCTAAAACAAGATATATTTACTCGAGAAGCAAAAATGCATAAGATTCGAGTTTTTAATTTTTAAATTTTATTTTAGATAACATCTTGAATTAGGTTTATTTTCGTGGGTGCGCAAAGAGCAGCACAGCACTACGCTATGTCCATGCGCAACGTCTTATCCAGTTTTCATGAGAGTGCTAATTCTAAGTGCAATTTTTGTGCCAGCACAAAGTGAAAATGGCCGTGAGTGGGAGTGTTTGCACTACTCTGGGTGTAGGCGCACAAACTGTGGGTGTATTGTATTGTATGTAAATGAAGTGGTGCAAAGCACAATTCGATATTTTCCTAAGCATTTGGTTGTTGCACTAAGACGTTTCAATACCACCTCTTAAATCAGCGCAGTCCAAATTCAGTTCCCCCAAATTCTGAAAATACAGAACATCAAAAAATTTAATTGACGATCGCCATTGAAGCCGTTTGTTGAAAATAAAACGAGATATGTTTTACATTTGCTAGAGGTTATGGTTTATTTTTTCAATTATTATTATTATTTTTATTGTTATTGTTATGTTTAAGTCACTGCAAAGGGGGCTAGTGGAAGGAGAGAGTAAAATTTTGGATTTGATATTGACAACTATTTTGTTAATATTTTCTATTCGTTTGAAGTGTAATTTGAATGTAGAACAATATTTGTTTAATTTTTTGTGTTTCAATAAATTGATACAATTTTTCTGAATAATTGTTGACTGGTAGAAGTCAACTGAATCACATTTCCTATGTGTATAAAAGGAGCCTGTCCCATAAGGACACCCAAAATAATGTAAATCCATCATTTTTATTCTTCTAATTAATTGCATACAGTCAATTTACACTACCAACTTCTTCTGAATGTACTGTCTTTGTTTATATCGTTGGTGCTTGACAGGGAATGGATGGAGACAGTGCCGGAGATGAAGCTCCATTGACCAGATTAGCACCTTGTATGCACAATTTCGCCAAACGCACTTGTGCCTAGACTTAGCACACGCTTAAATAAAAATAACAGCACTTCATGGCCATTCCCATTGTCTTTTCGCTTATGAGTTGGCATTGTGCTGTGCTTAGCACTTGCATGCTTAAATTAGGGCCCGATGTCTGAATTTACATTTTTTTGCGAACGATTCCCTTAATGATGTTCTCTGAAAATATTAAATTTTGCCATGTAAATTTATCTTGTATAATTATATTTACAGGACAACAAGTCATAAGTACTGAATGAGAAAAATATGTTTTGGAGTTTTCTCTTAAAGACAAATTTTCACACATAACTTCTTGCAAGGTGTGCCTGCATAAGTAATCACTTGACCGAAAGTTTTATAGGGACAGTTTTTTTGCCCATGACTCTGTTCATGGAAATCATCTGCTGAATAGAAGCTTGTTCAATGCACTTAGTCATGCTTGCGTTGGACCATACCCAAATAAAATATACATATTTTATAGGGAAGAATATATATTGTTAATAATGTTGCTTGAAACATAGGTTGACCTCCTCAACTTTGGGAACTGTCACTGTTGTGATATCTGTCCTCTGAAGTCAGTGAATAATGTGCTGGACACATATGCAACTCGATGAAAAACTGCCTGAGCTGCTTTTGTGGAAACATTTAGCTTAAGAACAAACCAAAAGCAGCTGTGTGCTATTGTGTCCAAGGTCATGATTTAGTTTGTATATGTATCTGTACATGCAGTGTGTTCCTGCACATATGCAAGCGGTTCTATTTTTTATGTGCATGTGTGCAGCCGTTCAGGAGGAGCGGCAGCGGGCGAAGGAGCAGAGCGAGGGTGAGTTCAGCAGCTGTGCCAATGAGGACATGCCCGTGGAGAAGATTCTGGAAGCTGAATTGGCAGTGGAACCAAAGACGGAGACCTACGTGGAAGCCAACCTGGGCTCGCCTGCCAACTCTGTAAGCCAATCTCTCCCTCTAAATCACACTCTGTCATACAGTGACATTCAACTTATGGAGAACATTTGGCTCATCTGAAATGGGCTGTTTCAGAGTTACACTTCTCTAATGCACTTCACTGAACGCTGAATGTCAAGACAAAAGAAAGGTTACGCCTTCCCTGCAGATAGAGAGAAATAAGGTACCCTTTTTGGGGATATCACCTGTCGAAGTAAGAACTAAATCTGAAGGAAGGATTAGCTTCATGAGCATGGTCCAAAAGTAATGCTTAACAAGCAAGCATTGGCTTTGCCTAATTAAGTTGCTCTTCAATTGGTCTGTAACTTTATAACGATTTGCAACATAATACATGGTTTAAGTCGATTTGTAAGAACAATAGTCTGACCCTCACTGATGTAAGTAAGTGAATGGTTCCAACCATCTACTAAAGAAAGCTGTTGTGACTTGCACATAAGGACTTTTACCTTTTTAGTGCATAACCATCAGTTCCACCCATCCAGTCGAAACATGAAACCATGAACAAAATCCCAATGGGTCTCAATGCAGGTGCAGTTTTACAAAGAGACAGAGACTGTTTTGTCTCATTTATGATACTGTGAAAATGTGAGTGGCACTATGACCAAAAATATGCAAGAAAGAATAGGACAAAAAAAATTTAATAAAAACGTATACAAAATACTTTTTCATGGCCGGTATGAAATATTTATGGCCAGTACATTTTCTCAATTTCTCCCCAATTGGCCAGTGTGGCAGAAAGTTAATTTTGGACTCTGTCTGTCTGAAGGCTATTTTTAAATATGATGGTCAGTCACTACCAGATGGATTTTGCTACATAGCAATCCACTCTGGCATTGAATGCTTCCGTACAGACCCCTTGAGAGGGGGCATCCTGCAGACGAAGGACATTGTCATGCCATTAGATAAAAGCCTCAGCCTAGCTCATTAACCATGTCAGTTAAACACACTGAGGCTAATGCTGCATACATATATACTGAATATATAAAATAGAACTGTTTGGCCATAATGACCATCGTTATGTTTGGAGGAAAAAGGGTGAAGCTTGTAAGCCGAAGAACACCATCCCAACTGTGAAGCATGGGGGTGGCAGCATCATGTTGTGGGGTGCTTTGCTGCAGGAGGGACTGGTGCACTTTACAAAATAGATGGCATCGTGAGGTAGGAAAATTATGTGGATATATTGAAGCAACATCTCAAGACATTCTTAAAATAAAGTAGTGATCCTAACTGACCTAATGACAGGGAATTTATGATTAAATGTCAGGAATTGTGGAAAAATTTTGTTAAAATGTATTTGGCTAAGATGGATGTAAACTTCTAACTTCAACTGTAGAGAGAGAGAGAGAGAGAGAGAGAGAGAGAGAGAGAGAGAGAGAGAGAGAGAGAGAGAGACTGTATCACACAGTTAAATAAATAACAGCTTGGAAGGAGTTTCAGTAGAGATTGCATCCACCTGGACAGGTGGCCAGTCCATCAGAGGGCTAACACACACAGACATACACATTCACACTCTCACTCACACCTACAGGCAATTTAGAGTTTCCAATTCACTTAACCTGCATGCTTTTTTTTTGGACTGTGGAGGAAACCGGAGCACCTGGACTCACGGAGGAAACCCACACAAACACAGGGAGAGTGCTACCAACTTAGCCACCATGCTGCCTCTTATTCAATCATTGTTTAGATAAATACATTAAAACAGATCCAAAAGCACAATTATAGTTTCTATCTTCCCCATCCTAACCCAGTGGAAATTTGTGTTGCTTTGATGTTACCCTTTGATATCTCAGTAGACTTAAAGGACTTCTCTGTTTTGTTTAATTTAAAGGTACACTCAGTAACTTTTGTCGTTGTGTCATCTTGGACCTACAGTGACACCAAGTGAATTGGATGCAGCATAATTTAGAATCAAAAAATGTTAAAATTTCAAATGTTTTCAGTTTCAGATGCCATTGTGGAAATTTAGTATTCACAGTCAGCCATGATTACTTTAATCATCAATGAGTAAAAGTGTCAAATAGCAGGACGGTTATTGAGATTAAGCGAGTAATATTCATCTGGTCATTTGATTCTAAAATGGCAGCCCCCATGTGCGGACCCTCTCCAATTGGTCGTGATTACCTTCATATATTGCAAAATTACAATTAATACCTTTAATGAGTCTTTTTAATGAGGAAACAATTACTGAGTGCACCCTTAATGGAATATTCTTGGTTCAATGCAAGTTAAGCTCAGCTGACAGCATTTGTGCCTAAAGTTAATTACAACAACAAAACGTTTTCGACTCGTCCCTCCTTTTCTTTTAAAAAAGCAAAAATCGAGGATACAGTAACATTTAAAACTAAAATTTTCAGACTAAAATTGTGTTAACATGTATAAAGTTTTCATCTTTTGGCTATACTTTTGAAATAGTGAGGATTTTAACATTTACGGATTGGCCCAATTCGCTTCCAGTGTAAGTGCCTCACTGTAACCCAGATTTGTACTTTTTTAAAGAAATGGATGGACAATTGATTCCAGACTTTGGTATCTTATCCTAAATCTGTGCACAGTTTTTGATTTTGTAGAGGTCTCTTCTGAAACTCTAGAGGAAAAACGTGAAAAGCAGAAGACTTTAGGAAAAACCTCCATTTGCTCCTCAGTAACATTTATATTGATGCTTAGGGAAGACACTTAAGGTGTATTAAATGTATACATTTTATCAGTTTGTGTGGTCCCTTTGAATCGAACCCATGCCCTTGGTGTTGGTAGCACCATGCTCTTCCAGTTAAGTTACAGGAACCCTTAAAAGCCAAGCAGGTCCCACCTAGATTTGAACTAGGGTTTCTAAATTCAGAGACAGTGCTAACCGCTAATCTCATTGCTTTCTTGGTGAAATAATAGAGATATTAAAGAGATCTCATTTGTGATTTTTCTTTTCTATGGTAAGCCAATAAAGTCACTGACATAGAGGTCCTCTCTCTCTCTCACTCTCTCTCACGCTCTCTCTTTCTCTCTTTCGCTCTCCAGCCTAACGACCCAGTAACAAACATCTGTCAAGCAGCTGACAAGCAACTCTTTACTTTAGTGGAGTGGGCCAAGCGGATACCTCACTTTTCTGATCTCCTGCTGGACGATCAAGTCATCCTCCTGCGAGCAGGTGCGTCAGTAAATAAACACAGATTGCTTTTGTTTGATTCCTGCAGACACTGACCTGCCATGACCCATATTTGCTCTACATCTAGTCTTCAAGCTATGGAGTTTCATCTTCAAACATTTCAGCTAATTAAATAAGCATGTTTACGGTTATGTGGCATTGCAGTCTATATTTGGAAGCATTTATATGGATCCAGAGATATGGTTGATGCAGCATTGTGGCATAGCATCGATTAAAGAAAGAATTCCATCTCATTATCTCACAGTGAGAGTTGTTATTCTGTTAAGCATGAGGGTTTCTACACAAACCGAGAGAGAATAAGAAGCTGGATTGTTCTCTGTGTTCACATGTTGCCTTTATTTCAGAAGGCTGTAGGTTGCCTGAGGACAATCGAACTCTTAATGTCTTTCTATTCAGTGCGAATGGGATAATACAGTAAATATGTGACATTTTGAAATTATTAAAAACATTTTAAAGGGATAGTTCACCCAAAAATTTAAATTCTGTTAAAAGCCATTATAAGACATTTTTCTGTGGAACACACCGGATATGTTAAGCAGAATGTTTGACTGAGTCACCATTTACCTTTATTTAATCCTTTTTTTCCATACAAAGTCATATTATGGCAGAATTTTCATTTTTGGGTGAATTGTCCTTTTAACATCTTGAAATGTGTTTGTTAAAACACCATGGATACATTTGTGAAATATTTTTGTTGTATAAGATATATCCTTAAAACCTTTGAGTACATACAATTGAGGCAGATTTTGAGCATTAAAAGTAAACAAATAGAATAAACAAATAAACTTCACCTCCCATAAACAAATAGATTTGGTGCTCCTTTTCTTTTGTCCTTTATTTGTTTGTTTATTCATTAATATGCTTTCACGTTCATGTCCTCTGTCACTAGGATGGAATGAACTGCTGATTGCTTCTTTTTCACATCGTTCTATAGCTGTAAAAGATGGGATATTGTTAGCTACTGGCCTTCACGTCCATAGAGACAGCGCACACACTGCCGGTGTGGGAGCCATCTTCGACAGGTTAGTAAATGTCTAAAATGAAAGTGTGCAATTGCCATTGGTTGGCCAAATAGATAATCCCGCCCCAAATTCACAACATTGGTTGAGTCAGTATTGCTATGTTGGTCTGGTCAGAATGCTGAAAAAAAATAGCAATGCACCCAGAGCACCAGTGTTACACTTTTCAGGGGTATCATACTACAAATTGCTTGTATGCTGACTATTATGATACTTTTATTTGTCTCTGGATATTAATCTAGGATAGGATCATGCATTTTAAAGGATTGGTTTACCCAAAAAAAGTAAATACTGTAAAAAGGATGATTTACTCCCCCTCTTGTCATTTAAAGGTGCACTCAATAGTTTTTTCTTCGTTAAAAAAGTTTAACCCTTAAAATCATGAATTGTAATTTTGCAATATATATAGGAAATTATGACCACTCGCATTATAATGAAGATTCCAGTCATATCAGTAACCTTATAAAAGCTGTTTTTTTCTACATGGAGAGGGTCCACACATGGGGACTGCCATGTTAAAATCACATGACCTGCCAAATATTACTCGCTTAATCTCAGTAAACATCCCGTTATTTGACACTTTCACTAATCATGGCTTACAATGAATACAAAATTTCTACAATGAAACTGTAAACTGAAACTGAAAACTATTGATTTTAAAGTATACTTCCAAGCCACTAGGTGTCAGTGTAAGTGCAACGTGACACAAAGACAAAAGTTACTGAGTGCACCTTTAAAACCCATATGACACAAATGGAGATGTTTTAATGAATACCTTAGTCTTTTCAATACAATTGCAGGTAATACTGACAGTTATACCAAAGCCTATCGTATACTTGGACTACTTTGATGACACTTTTGGGTCCTTTTTTAAGCTGTAAAGTGAATAATTTAAACTTGCCATTGTTTTGAAAAGGCAGGCCTTGATATTTATTAGAAATCCTTCTTTGTTCCGTATAAGAAATAAAGTCATATGGGTTTGGAATGACATAAGGGTAATTTTTGGATGAACTATCCCTTTAACATTAAAAAAGGGACAAACGTCACCTTTAAATTCAATGTCAGTACAGTGCATGTTCTCATTGTAGACCCCGTGGAAGATTTGTGACAACCATAGGTCATGCACACATGATTTTTTTGAAAATAACCCGTATAATGACATTAGACTGCATTATGAAAACGTCCTCCACATCCTATTCTTGATTGATTGCATTTTTACATTAAGCCGTATGACAGTTTTATGTAGCGGTGTGATAATGTTTCACTGGCTGTTTGAGATATGCTGGTGTCCTCAATAATTAAATATATGGTTCCCAGTCAGTCTGCAGTTGAGATGAATGTGTCTTATAGGACATAATGGCTTTAATTTCCAAGTCCATATGAAAACTAAATATGAAGGCGGAGCAATGACTCATTGGGCCTGTTTGATGTGTTACAGAACATTTACCGGCATTTGTAAGGGTATGCTGAAGGAAAATGATTTCCCTATTAATCAGACTGGCTTAGGTGACAGCGAGCATAAAGATTTGAATCATTATTTGTTTTACAGAGTGCTGACAGAGCTTGTGTCAAAGATGAGAGACATGCAGATGGACAAGTCTGAACTTGGATGTCTGCGAGCTATTGTTCTGTTCAATCCAGGTACAGTAATATATACTTTGCCAAACACACACACACACACACACACACACGCACAAGCACACACACAAGCACACACATACAGTCTGTATTTAAAATGCTATTTCAGTTTGATTAAGCTACCTTGCTGTTTGTTTTGCCATATTAAGGAATGTATTGGAAGAAAGCCAGAATGAGTAAATGGAATTCCTTTGGCTCTGAACCTGAGTATAGCAAGCTTAATGTAATCACTATACTTAGCAGGCCATACGATATACCGCTTGCTATTTTTTTAAAACAGTATGTGAAACAATGTGCAGAATCCAACAATAAACATTTCAAACAGAGGAACTACATACATAGATTGGAGTGTAAATATTGCTTCAATTTTGGCAGTGTAATCAAATAATGGGTCAAGAAAGAGATGTTAAAAATAACAATAAATATTCCTTCTGTTTCATTTGTAACACTGGAAGAAAAAGGTCAAGACGAGTACATTTTATTTTAGGATACAGAAGTATACTGCACATATTGGCAAATGTAGTATGCCATATATAAATGTAGAACACTTTAAAACAATGTGCACTTTGTTTTGGATGCCGGAACGAAGCATAATCATTCTATTGTGGAAAGAGGATTGCTGCTCCACTTTCGGAAATAGCTTTATCGACAGCCTAAAGCGTTTGATGTAAGCTAGCATTATTCATCATCACCCACAAGACAAGATAGTCTTGAAATGCACACAGATGCAGCATCAAATAAAATGCCACATGTCCTTATTGTATTTGATCATTAAATGCGGTGCTGTGCATCAGACTAGGTTTATCTTTACATGCTAATTTATAGTAGTTTATCCTTTGAGCTGACTGCATGGATATGACCTTATCTTAAATAGTTCACAATAATTTATTGTTTTTGTGTTTTTTTAACCATTAGACTCAAAAGGACTGTCTAATCCAGCTGAGGTGGAAGCACTGAGGGAAAGAGTGTATGCTTCTCTGGAGGCCTACTGTAAACAAAAATACCCCGATCAACCTGGGAGGTATACACACCCACATGTATTTTTCATCTCAAGGCTGTTCATGTACACATTAATATTTGACAGGTATAGATAAATGAATATGAGCTATTACTTATATATATAAATGAAAGTAATAGCACTAAATTATGTTTTACAGATATAAAAAATAATGTACAGATTTAATGAAAGCTTTCTCTACACTCGATCGTAAGTTGAAAGTCCAAATGTTTTCAAAAACATGAAATGGCATTCACAACCCATATACTTCTATAATAGTGATGTATTTTTGAGTGAAACAGGAAATTCAATGAGCAAAATCTTTAAGACGAGGCTTAATTTTATCTATCAGGAATTGGACTAAATGATTTGGACCATGAAAAGTGCTGATTGACAGGGGATCAGAGGGGAAGGGTTAAATTAAGACGCATTGGTGATGTCAGCCAGAAAAGGAAAGTCATTTAAGAGGTGGAGGAAGTTATTACATATTGATGAAAGATTATAAAGGCATTTTTAAAAACATTTTGTCTTTGGAATAAGCTAGATTGATCAATCATTCATAAGATGTTAATTATGTAAATAGTGCCAATTTTGATTTCATGTAGACTGGTTATACATTTTCTCAGTATTGCTGACTACAACTCCCATTTCCTCAGAAAACAGCCTATAATTTTCTGTTTCACATTATATAAGCTAGTAGGAATGTCTTGCTGTTGTCAGCAATTGTGTAAAGTGGCAATTTAAAGGGCTAGTTCACCAAAAAATTTTAATTTTCTCATCATTTTCTTACCTTTATGCCATTCCATAACTTTCTTATGGTATGACTTTCTTTTTTTCTGATGAACACAAAGATTTAAAGAAGAATATTTCATCTCTGTAGGTCCATACAAAGCAAGTGAATGGTGGCCAGACCTTTGTCGCTCCAAAAATCCATACTCAAAGTAATCCAGTGATTAAATCCATGTCTTCAGAAGCGATATGATAGGTGTGGGTGAGAAACAGATCAATATTTAAGTCCTTTTTTTACTCTAAATCTCCACCTTTCACTTCAAATGTGAAAGTGAAAATAAACATGTGGCACCACTTGTGACTTTCAGTAAAAGTAAAAGAGGAGATTTAGAGTAAAAAAGGACTTAAATATTGATCTGTTTCTCACCCACACATATCATATTGCTTTTAAAGTTATGGATTACACCACTAGAGTCGTATGGATTACTTTTAATATACAAAGGTCTGGCCACGATTAATTTGGAGATTACAGAAATTAAATATTCTAAAATTATTTGTTTGTGTTCCGTAGAAGAAAGACAGTCATGCACATCTGGGATGGAATGATGTTTCATTTCTGAGTGAACTATTCCTTTAATGGGAATTTTTGAAATCACACACCAGATAGTGGTGGACCGACATGTGTTATCAGTAACAATTGCTGTTCTCTATACTTCCCTACAAAGCCAAAACACAGAAACTATGGAAAAAATAAAACTGGCTTTAACATGGCTTGATTGTCCAGCCAAATGTAGATTATAAAATAGTCTCTGTTTTATCTGAATGTGAACATAGACCAACCATCTACCACAAAACAGATCATATTCCAAGAGACTTAATTTTGGTCATAACTCAATTTTGACAAGATGTGTAGTTACTGCATTTTCCCTTTGCAGGGCAGTATATGTATATTTTGGCTGATTTATCCCCCTGGCTAATTTAATGGTCTATTACTATTCCCAGACAGTTATGATCTAAACTGTAAACACAAAGCTCTCCCAAACAGTGCTAATCTGAACCTTTTCATACATTGATTTATGAACAGATTTGCCAAGCTGTTATTGCGTCTGCCTGCTTTGCGCTCCATTGGCCTGAAGTGTCTTGAACATCTCTTCTTTTTCAAGTTAATTGGGGACACACCCATTGACACTTTCCTAATGGAAATGCTCGAAACTCCACACCAAATGACGTAAAGGAATGATTTTGTTCATCTTCACCCCTCTGAAAGCGTTTCACAGGTTGCCACTGTAAAGCAATGACAGAGGGTGCAGTTTCTGTACAGAACACTACAAGAGGTCAGCACGGGACACATCTCAATGGAGACTGCTTTGTCCAGACTGATAAACATCTCACACTGCAGTCTTAGAGAGGATTGAACTATAAGTAATTCTACCCTGGCGTTTCATCAGAAGCATTGCGTAATCAGCTAAATACTGTGCAAATTTCACTACGTAATACCATATAATCACAATGGATTTTTTTGAGTTTTTTTTTTCCTGGTTTGCATGAACATTTGGGAGATCTCATCAAGTTCTATGAATATTTCTGCTGAAATCAACTCAAAGGTTTCATGGTTTCTCATTTATTCTGCCTTACAGAGGTCTACCTCTGCATTCCACTGAGTTCAACTCATATACAGCCAAACCACCTCATCTCTGAAATAATTTGCTGTGAATTTTCAGATATCATGTGAGGATACAAAATTCCTCAATACCTCAGATGCACTTCTTCATACAAATGTCCTTAACGTAACATCTCTGTCCTGGTGTGTCTGCCATTGGAACCTCTTGCTTCAGACTCAAGGCATAAGAGTATGCACTGATTTGATTTCCATATCCGATTTTCGTGTTGATATGAACGATCCAGGACCATAGTAAAATTGCTTTTTTTCTTTCAGGCACTTATTATTTTTATTTAATTTTTTTTCAAGCAGAGTTGACATGTGTCAGGTCACTAGAAGTCCATCTTTGCGAGGAAGAAACTGCATGCTATTTCTATTCAGTTTGAAGTCGTTTTCTTTCGGAAGAGATATATGAATAACAGAATGCTCTAAAATAATGAAAAGCAGGTGTGCTCCTGGCCGAACTCACGTTAGATGAAACTATAATGATTAATTGCAAGAATTTTGTAAAAACTAAAATATTGAAGATTTCCATTCTGTTCTGCCTCTATAATTCAGCATAAATATGTATTAAGTATTTCCAAAGATTTTCAATCATGTTTATATATCAACTAATAATTCTCAGCAAGTGGGTGATCCTGATTTGAAAATATGCAACAAGTTAAAGGAATCCAGATGATAGTCTGGCCTCAGGGAATTACAAGGTTTGGGAAGTGCTATGTCTGCCCCCTATTGGAAGAGTTGTAACATTGCAGCTGTTCTAATTTGCTATAAGAATTAGAGAAGAACTACATGGACATTTCTACAGTTTAAGTGTTTGGTATTCATAAACAAAATGCTTTGCAAATATTGGAAAAAAATAACCATTCTTAAGCCTCAGGTTCATACAAATGTGTATTTTATTGTATTTTTTGCTTATATTGTCCAGTGTCTCCATTCTTTGTCATAACAAGGAAAAACATTAAATGGTAATACAGATTTTACAATGCCAATGCTATTGCATGAAACCTCAATTGCATATTGAGCCGATCTGAACCAGTGTTTTTTATAATGAAAGTGACATAAAGAGAATTTCTGAAGAATGTTCTGGTTGGTCTTTTTACACGCAGTTACATGGAAACTGAAGCTTTCAAAGATTATGGAAAAATTGCAAAAGGACCATCAAAATTGTCATAAAGTGGTCCATTCTACTTCTGTGTTATCTTGAGTCAAATGAGGAACAAAATGGAATTTAAGTCTGTGTTCCACAGAAGAAAGAAGGTTATACGTGTTTGGAACGACATGAAAGTGAGTAAATGAGGACAGCATTTTTATATTTGAGTAAGTATCCTTTTAATTAATTCATATTAGCAGTCATAATACAAATGACCTACTGATTTATTTAGACAACAGATTCTGGCAAAAGTCCATACTTTATGGGCCTTACAACATGCTGACAATAGAGCATTGTCTAAAATGCATATAAGCAGCATGTACTGCTTATGATTGTTATACAGGACCTAACCTGATCAATGGTCAAATGTTCTTATGCTATGACCAGGTAGAGATTTTACCCAACCATTAAGGAAGATCTGTGGAATTATGTTTGCTTATTCTGCTTTAAATGTTTTTATATCTTGGGGGCTTTTCATGACTTTAAAACATGTATGTTTCAAATGTGCAGAAAATAAAAAAATAAAAAAAATGCGCCAGGCACATCTTATCAGATATCTGCTACAATAATTATGTGCCTGCTGTCATTCATAATTTTCTCTAAATCTTTCACCAGTCTGCAATATTTCCCTGCGAGACACCAACTCATCACATGAATGTCAGCAATACATGAAAGAGATGCATTTTAAGAGTTATCTATGTTGGGACGTGTCATTTTTATCGCCATATCACTATTTCTTCAGTTCTTTGTTGTAAAAATTGTTGGTGTAAGTTTTATTTTAGTTTACATAAATAGGCTTCTCCGTTCCTTTCATCGCACCCTCGCCTGAGAGCTAAGGATGGCTTTTTTTCTTTCTTTTTTTTTTAAAGTAAACTGAGGGTGGATTGTGTATTGTCCCATTATAAAATATCTACAGTTCAAAAGAGGATAACATTCCAAACACTAAAAAAGAAATCATGAATACAATCCATTAATATAAAGTGTTAAACTTAAATGTGCTTCACACAAAGCATATCAAGTATTGTTGAAAGAGAATTCTATGGACTTATGAGGGTTAAAGGTGCAAAAACTGAATAATTCACATAAAGAGGAAAAAAAAGGTTTCAGCTTCATGAATTTAATGGAAATTTACCCAATTCTTAAATGCATCAAAGGCATACCTTGAAACTGAGGAGGCAAATTTCTTCTTTTATATCAAATATGAAATATTAGAAAATAATGCTTAGACACAATAAAAGCTTTCTAGAGACATTTCTCAATTACATAAATATTGGATAATTGCAAACGCTTATAAACAAAATGCAAACATTCAACAGCAAAGAAAATTCTTGAACAAAATAAAATATCTTACAGCATTTCATTTTTGGTATGTCTACCATAAGTACATCCATCTTCACCCAAAAAAATAAAACAAGATCTGACAGAAAATGTTTACTCTTCAATAATAAATTACGGTAAAGTGAAAAGATAACAGTAGGTCATTTCAGTAAAAGTACATTAAGGAGAGAAAGGCTTAAAGATGCATGAGATTGTCACTATTTGGAGCAGATAGGACCTGCCCATCTCTCAGATAACACTTTATGTGCTACCCAAAGCATTGTAAAAGAAACACATTCAAGTTGCCGCTCTGACATCTTCAACAATGTCTTTGAAGTACTCCGCTTTAACTTAGCGATCACTCCTCCACAGTTTGATGGTCTTGTCACTCTCTAGGGATGCAGATGCAATGATGTTCTCTGTAGGGTGACAAGCTGTCGAGATCACTACATCTAACGGAAAAGAAATACACTACATTTTCACAATGACTCATTTCTTATGTTAACAAAATGAAAGTTATAGACTGCAGTTTGTTTAGATCTGGGAGGCGTTCAGTTATGAATGTCATATCATACCTGTGTGGCCCTGTAATTTCTGCACAATTTCTTTGGTCTGCAAGTTCCAAATATACACCATGTTGTCTTCAGAGCCTGAGACAATCCACTGAATGAGAGCAAGACAGATTTAAGTTACACAAACTTGTAGAAAAACAGGAACTGCTATGAGATGCAGGTGAAGTCGTTTTATAGAACCTACCTTTCCACCAGTCACGGAAAAATTGGCAAACACACAATACTTCTCATTCTTATGGCCGGTGTACGTTTTAAGGCACTAAAAAAAAAAGACATTATATCAGTTAAAATACAATTTTTACAATTAATTCAGAAGAACATCCCATGGTAAAATGTTGACCATTAGCAAAAACATTACTGGAATACCTTTCCTTTGCTGTAGTCCCAAAGCTTTAAGGTGCTGTGAAAAAAAATAGATTTTTTTTTTATTAATGTTCACACTTTTGAGTTTTACTGTTATATTGTTTCAGGAACCGAATGGAAAAAAAATATAATAATTGACTAGGGATTCACTTACTTGTCCAGTGTTGCAGCTAGAATGTATTTGCCATTTGGAGAAAACTTCACAAATGAGACAGGAGGGTTGTCATCATCTGAAAATAAAGAACAGATCACTGTTCCATTAATACACTCTCCTTAAATTAAGAGAGAGGCATTACATTTATTCAAATAATGTACATCCTATGCACATCCATTCTTACAAACACCATCCAACCACCCGGTAAAACAATATTCCAAATTTGTGGTTAAACAAAGTCAAAAACTGTGTAGTCTTTATCGCAATAGCCTAAAAGCAAAAATCTGTTGCCATGTTTGTGAACTTTAACAGTATACAAGTACAGAAGAGTCACATACCAATAAGAGTTTTCAGACATTGTCCTGATGCAGTATCCCACAATCGACTGAAAAATATAGGACAACATCGATAATGCATAAATAATGTCTTCGTGCATAAATAACGTCTTCCCTTTGGTCTTAAAGAACCATGAGAAATGATGATGGCTTACTTAATTGTGTTACAAGTGATTTTTGTATCACAGATGTCACTGATATACAGTACTGTGCAAAAGTTTAAGACACTTGTGAAAAACTTTCAAAGTGAGGATTTCTTAAAAAAATAAATAATGACAAAGTTTTCATTAATCAATTAACATCATACAAAGTTCAGTAAACATAAGAGCTAAATCAATATTTGGTGTGAACACTATTGCCTTTAAAACAGCTTGTTCTAGTGCTCCCTATTCTTCTATTCTAATCATTTCTATTTGCAAAAGTAATGTTTGGGAGTATAACATTTATATTTGCTATTGACATACTAAAGTAGAAGATATAAATAACCATCTTAAGACAAATGTTTTAGGGAAACATCTTATGTGCCCAAGACTTTTGCACAGTACTGTAGGTGTCCTGAGAAATCACAACTGTCTCTCTAGACTCTTTAAGATTTTCAGAGAAAATATTAGCTTGTGCTGTGGTAAGGGCTGCACAATTATGACAAAAACCCTAACTGTAGGTAATTTCCTTTGATAGTGTAATTGCGATTAATATAATTAATTGATTACATTAAAATACTTATTTTGGAACGGGGGGGCCTTTGTAGCTCAGCGAGTATTGATGCGGAAAACCGACCCCTGGAGTCACGAGTTTGAATCCAGGGCATGTGGAGTGACTCTAGCCAGGTCTCTTAAGCATTCAAATTGGCCCGGTTGCGAGGGAGGGTAGAGTCACATGGGATAACCTCCTTGTGGTCACTATAATATGTGGTTCTCGCTCTCTGTGGGGTGCGTGGCGAGTTGTGCGTGGATGCCACAGAGAACAGCATTGGCCTACACACACGCTACGTCTCCGCGTTAACGTGTTCAACAAGCAACGTGATAAGATGCACTACAAGAACTTGAAGCACATTGGGAATTCCAAATTGGGGAGAGGAAAAAAAACAAAACAACTTCTTTTGGTAGGGAAACTGCATGGCATATTTTGGTACTAAGGGTTGAATGAATACTAATTTTTAATAGTTGACTAGTCAGGTCTATTTTTAGAGTTGAATTTGACTAGTCATGATGTCATTCCATTTATGTGCAAGTGCAATACAGATATGAAGAATGTGTAAGATTGTTGTGATACGCTGATGCATTGCGTTGTTGAACAGAGCACAAAGTAAACAAACACCAGTTATGAAGTGCATTCATGTGTGCATCTTTTAATGCAAGTCTGATAGAACACCAGTCTATACAGTATTTGAGCCACAGCTCCTTTTCAGTGCAGAGCCACAGGGCTTCACATCTGCTATATTTCCTACAGGTTTGTTTTATCAATTCTATGGTGAGCGACTAGTCAACTTCAGGCTGATGGTGTTGACTACGTTAGTTGTAGTTGACTAGTCTGTGCAAACCCTAGAGGTTACACATCCAAAACAAACTGAGAACTGTTTCTGAATTACTTTAACATTTTTATAGCTGTTATTATTATTATTATTATTATTATTATTTCCGTTCTATCAATTAATAAAGACGATGCCTCAACTTCACAAAGGACCTCAAAGCAGTGTGAAAAAAAAACACTTATTCAAATTATGTAAAAATTAAACACAGAAGTGAGCAATGGACTTGTGATTGGTTACCATGCTCAACCGCTGCAAAAACACATGTAAAATACTAAATTAAATCATACATTTTGATGCAACACAAGTAGACGTGGGCTGCTTTAATGACACTTTTCACTATTAGTTAATTGTAGAAGCTGTAATTGTGATCTTTATTTTTGTCTGATTAATTGTGCAGCCCTGCTTCAACTCAATCAGAGAGCTCTCTGCTTTAATAGAAGTGCTCAACATGCAAAAACTTACCATAAACCATCATAGCTACTGGATACTATTAGAGAGCCATCTCTGTTAAAGTGAACCTGCAAACATTTGATTAAACTAACATGAACAACATCTGTATGCAAACAAAAAAATATTTGTAAAAAATGTAAGAAGTTGAAGTTTACCGCAGAGACTGGGTCAGAATGGGCTGGCAGAGTCTTAAGACACTTCCCAGTTTTGACATCCCAAATCCGGACGCTCTCATCAAACTGTCAACATGAACAAGTTAACAGTTCACAATCACTAGTTGACTACAGTATCATTGCAATAATTTTCTGATATCAGGACTCAACAATAACGATGGCTCGCTGGCCCAGAACCAGTGTGTGAGAGTTTCGGGCCAGTTCTACGTTACCATTAAATTTAACATTCGTAAATGCATTTTATGCCTTAATAACATTTTGATTTCTATGATGTATTGATTAGTGCTGTTGCAAATTTAAATGACATTATCTAGCTGGGTAACACAGATGAGGTTTTATTAAATTGTGAGAATAAAGTATAGTCTTGGAAGCATCAGTTAGATAGGTTGAAAAAATAAACCGATTGGTATTCTTTTTATTATTATTTTCTAACACAGTTTTCCAACAAATCTAGCTTTTAATTATTTAAAAAAAAAAAAAAAAACGTAAATGAAAAATCTATACACCTTCCTGAGACCTCCACGTTGCGTGTGCATTTTCCATTTAATACTAGTAGCACCTAATAAACAAGCAAAAAAAACAAAACAAAAAATCTAGAGCAAATAGTTTTCATAAAAATGGATGTCCTCATGGGTGGACAGCAGGACTAAGTTGTGACATTTTAAGAAATACCAAGCTATAGAAAGTCTGATTTGTTTCATCAAATAGTTTATAATGTGTCCAGGAGTGTTGGTTATTCATGTTTTTGAGACATTTACAGACATTACAGCTGATTTTCTAGAAAGATTAATACATAATTCTGATTAAAAGTAATGGCCAACATCATCAAATCACTGCCAAATATGTTAAAATAAAATTTGGAATAATAACATTTGGAATCTATGTACTGACTACTAGTGTCTGCCAAACATGTTGAGAGGTCCAAACATCATCTGCAGCCTGAAACTGAACTTTTGGTCAGACTGTAGGAGTGAATGCACTTAATAGGATGAACTATATATGTATTTAGTGAATGCCCTCCACTGTCTGCACTGGTCTCCGAACAGTTTGAAATGCACCTTATTTTCATCCTAACTCCATATAAATGCATTTACTAATGTTAATGAATAGCACCTTAATGTACAGTGTTAAACAAAAATATAAAAAACATTTTGATTAAAATGAAGCAAAATGACTCACAGATTTGTGACTGTGAATGGTTATTGAAAATAATGAATATGTTTTTGGAACATCTATCAGAAAACTGTTCCACAGCACTCATCCGAGAACTTCATGTTTATCAGAGCGCCAATGCGCGAAAAATTAACTAAATATTTAAAGCAGCATATCAGATGAATCTAGAGATGCTACTCTTTACAACCAAACAGGTTTCAGTGAAAAAAGAGGTTTTGTTGGCACTGTGCCCATATAAGCAGTTTACAGAAATTGAAGCCATGGTGTTTTGTCACGTGACTCCGTGGGTAAGAAGTTTAACCCTTAAATGACTCCTTTACTTACAGATCCAGACACAACAAGATTTGACTGTGGGTTGAAATTACAACAGAAGACATAATTGCTGTGGCCTTTCAGTGTCTTCAGACATTTTCCCTTCAAAGGATAATAAAGAATTAGAGAAAAAGAAAGTTAGGGAGAAAATATTCATTTGAATGACATCTATAACGTCCGTTAAAATTATTTAACAATGTTTTACCAAACTCATGTCCCAGATCTTTAGTGTCTTGTCATCTGATGCAGACACCACAAGGTTTGAGTCTGAGGACCAGGAAACATCTGATATTCCCTGTGAAATTCAGCATTAGTTGTATTCGGGTGATACAAAACACATCGTAAATGGACACTAATGAATAAAAGGGCTTTTAAGGACCACCATCTCATAAATTATCAAATAATTCCTGAAACAAGAAGGTCCTTGGGAGTAATGCAACAACAAACACTCATGTGTCTCTCTAACATATCTAATGACTTTGCATATAAACTACCAAACAAAAGATTGAACACACCTACACATTCTTTAACTTTTAAACATGAACTTACTATCAATATTTTTTTCTGAGTGACTATTTGCACTAGGTGGAATATTTGCACTCTTAACAGTCTGGTGGAAACACAGAAATTGAAGACAAACTACGCCCCCAAGTGTTGCTGCATTGTTGTAGTGTGTAATGACATTGTCTAAGTGCTTTTTTCGTGCAGATGTCCCCCGATCGATTCTGCTTTGTATCTCACATTTTCCCCATGCTGTTTTGATGTTTCCACTCTTAATATTTCCTTTAATATACTAATAATAATAAATTAAAATTAATACAAAGGTTGATTGCCTCTCAGTGATTTGGTCATGGTAAATGTTGAAGAGCAGAGAGAAAGGTTTGATCCGGGTAAAATTATGCATGGTTTTACTATAGTAATATTGTAGTAACCATATTTTTTTGGTAGAAGCCATTGATTGTATGCAATTAACCATGTTGTTACTACAGTTATTATGTTGTTACTACAGTTATTATGTTGTTACTACAGTTATATGGTGTTACTACAGTTATTATGTTGTTACTACAGTTATTATGTTGTTACTACAGTTATATGGTGTTACTAAAGTTATTATGTTGTTACTACAGTTATTATGTTGTTACTACAGTTATTATGTTGTTACTACAGTTATATGGTGTTACTACAGTTATATGGTGTTACTACAGTTATGTTGTTACTACAGTTATTATGTTGTTACTACAGTTATATGGTGTTACTACAGTTATTATGTTGTTACTACAGTTATATGGTGTTACTACAGTTATATGGTGTTACTACAGTTATGTTGTTACTACAGTTATTATGTTGTTACTACAGTTATATGGTGTTACTACAGTTATTATGTTGTTACTACAGTTATATGTTGTTACTACAGTTATTATGTTGTTACTACAGTTATTATGTTGTTACTACAGTTATATGGTGTTACTAAAGTTATATGGTGTTACTACAGTTATGTTGTTACTACAGTTATTATGTTGTTACTACAGTTATTATGTTGTTACTACAGTTATATGGTGTTACTACAGTTATTATGTTGTTACTACAGTTATTATGTTGTTACTACAGTTATATGGTGTTACTACAGTTATTATGTTGTTACTACAGTTATATGGTGTTACTACAGTTATTATGTTGTTACTACAGTTATATGGTGTTACTAAAGTTATATGGTGTTACTACAGTTATGTTGTTACTACAGTTATTATGTTGTTACTACAGTTATGTTGTTACTACAGTTATATGGTGTTACTACAGTTATTATGTTGTTACTACAGTTATATGTTGTTACTACAGTTATTATGTTGTTACTACAGTTATTATGTTGTTACTACAGTTATATGGTGTTACTAAAGTTATATGGTGTTACTACAGTTATGTTGTTACTACAGTTATTATGTTGTTACTACAGTTATTATGTTGTTACTACAGTTATATGGTGTTACTACAGTTATTATGTTGTTACTACAGTTATGTTGTTACTACAGTTATGCTGTTACTACAGTTATTATGTTGTTACTACAGTTATATGGTGTTAATATAGTAACCATGTTTAATTTTGTGGCTACTATTATTTTACTACCAAATATCATGGTGATACTATGGTTACTGTGGTAAAGCCATGGTAAATTTTAAGGTAAGGTTACAGTAAGGTTTAGGGGTAGTGTGTCTGTGGGACTAAATAAACAAACACACTTCAGTGATACTGTATATTAGTTTTTAATCAGGAGCGGAAAACACAATCCGAACTTAGTGCTAAGATGATGCTTTTTATAGCTATTTACACAGTGTAAATAGCATTTATTGCTATTCGCACTTTGTGCAAATAGCCTCGGGCTAATTTTTTTATTCAAATTTCAGTTTTGTATATGATTTTTTTAGTAGGCACAATTCATATTTTGTCTACAAAACTAAATTCAAGCATATGCATTTAGATCAAAATATTTCTAAGAGAGTTAGACATTTAAATTCAGTGTCGTGTGTGCAAACTTTTGACTGATAGTGTAAGTCAGCAGACAATAAGAAAATCAAGAGACCAAATGTTGTTGCATTTATAACTGATTGAACTTTGACATTGAAACTGAACTTAAAAATAAGGCAATGAGAAAATTACCTAATTAGAATAAAATAAAACTTACAAGTTTATGTCCTGAAAGAGACTTCTCAAATTTTCCATCATAAGCACCCCATATTTTGATGAGCTTGTCTGCAGCTAAAAATAGAAAAAGTTTTTTTTTTTTTTTTTTTTTTTTTTTTTGTAGGCAACAATATTTTAGCACAACACAGACAAACAAATCCCTCTTACATGAACTGGCCAACCATTCACCACTAGGGCTGAATTTCACAGATGATATAGCTTTTGTGTGGCCTGCGAGAGTAAACTTCAAGGAGTAGTTTGGCTTGACTGGAGCAGACTGTTGAGAAAGAGAAGCATACAGATTATTACATGAACGGACAGAACATTTAACCATCATCACTTGAAATCACTCTGATTCTTATTGCTATTTAAATCTCTGCATTAATAAAGGCAAGAAAACTGAAAGGCAAGACCTGTACCTTAGAGGATGATGTCATTGTATGTGTCTTAAGTGTTTCTGCATCTGGCTTCTTCTCCTCTGATGACATCACTGCAGACCATGTGGATTAAACTACAAGGACTCTAAACGAGATAGAAAGAGAAAAACAAGAATAGATCATAAAGTAATTGATTTAACACGAAGGATGGACATACACGATTGCAATTAATGAACGCCACAAATTCAGACGATTCTGCAAAAACATTACATAATGATGGCAAAGGTGGATAATTGGTGAGGCATCTGAATGTAGAGCAAAAAACTTTCCTCCAGGCTCGTGCACTTGACAGCATAGGGCTGGTGCACAATGTGCAGGGCCTACCATGGGAGTCACCCAACTGTAGTCCAGCCAGTTCCTCCCTCTTACTAATCAATGCATTCGTTTGACGCGAAGTGGACATTGTGTGACGTATGATTTGGCAGCCAGGTACATTTAATTAAGTTTAATTAGGTAATAACAGTAACTGTTGCTGTGGCCTCATCATGCACACAAGTCTGCCAGTGCTGTCACTCACCCAGTTAGCATGGCTAAAAACAGACACAACAATCATTACATTCAGCTCAAGTTTCCATATCACACGTGAGACGAAATACGAACAAACAAGGGAAATAACTTACTGGAAGGTTCTCGCCTTAACTTTTGCTTTCAAACGAGTCACTGGGAAGAATAATTACAAAACAGCATGAAGAAAGCACGCTACAGGATACTTGCTGAGCCAAATAGAAATTACATGGACACAACTGCGCATGTGCAGCATTTAATAACGACTTGAGATTGTTATGAAGGGAGGCATCGTCGAAACCTATTTGGCTTCTCTTAATAAATGGTGTGAGCAATATAATATGACGATTGTACGATGGATATGGCAAAGATATCCACAGTCATAAAGGGAAAATATGTTAATTTTCCGTTGTGCTGAAATGATATGGGAATGTTTAAATTGGCAACAAGCATATTTAACATGTTCAAAGTTCAAAACAAAAATAGTATAACTTAAATAATAATTTAAATCAAAAGGTATCAAAAGAAAATATGGCATCTTGGCAAGTTATACAAATAAAAAATATACAAAATAATTTTTACTTTGCTGTTTTATTTTGCTGTTAACACATTTGCCGTCTATAGAGTATTGCATTTGTTTCACCCCATAAATAAACACGTCAACCTTTCTATTGCAATAGATTCCTTAATTATCTATGGGACATTTTTCATCAATAAAATTAAGTGGTCGGAAAACAAACCTAATTGAAATGTTTTTCTCATAGAATATTACTATAGGACAGTTTCGCCGTTTTCGGACGAATAACAAACGTTGTTTTTGTGCCCTTAAAGGGCAGAGAGGAGACACCACACGAAGGGATTTTTCAATCAGCTGAGAAAATCAAGCCCTCCATGAAGGGCCCTTCCTCACAAGGCCGTTATCTAAGTGTACATGCGATAATCACTTCGAGAAAGTAATTTACCGTTTATGATCACGTGACCCTGGGGGCGTGTCCTCGAGACATACTTTAAAGCAAGGTTGTCAATCAGAACATATTATAACAGATACTTCTCCACAGTTTACATTCGTCCTCATACATAAGATAGTAGACAGACATGAGCAGAAAATACCCCAAAAACAGTGTAAATTTTTCCTGTAGGCTAGGTTAACCCTGTCGTTTATTATTTATTTTTTATTAAGACCGCTTGTGCACCAAATAACTTTCAGCGGATATGTTAATTCGTGTATTTGATTTATATTATTAATATTATTAAAACAGTAACAGTAAGCAATTTTATATAAGACACAAAATGCACTGTTTGGGGGAATATTTATTACAAAAAGTACATTTATTTGCAACAACAATTCCTGTTGCATGGCGCTGCGTCGTCATGGTAACGTTTAAGGCGACGATAAGGTGGAAGTGACGTGTGTCTTTATTATTCGGCGAGTACGACAGTTAATCATTCACACAACAACAACAACATCAACCACAATACTGTGCGAGACAGCGCGCATGCGCATAACACTACCCAACCAGTGTCGACCCCAGCCATCTATTATGCTTCTTCGCAATAAAAGCTACCCGAATATCTGCAAGGAAAACGCTACCGGAGCTGCTTGGGGTGAAAGTAATAAAGTATACCATACATATATACGATTAGCGCATTCCGATTGAAGTTTGTGTTCAGTTTAGATGATGCATATTGATCTTTGGGGGGGGAGAAGAGAGGCACAGCTGAATGTGGCTAGCTGGATCTCCTCTGACAGAGTGGAGCTGATGATCGGCGCTTTGCAACAATGTAACAAAACCTTTCAAGCGCAGCCGTTTCGATCCGTGAACGTAGAGCTCACTGTAATCGTTTGCGGTGCTTTTCTCGTTGTATTAAGTGTGGAATGCGGATTTGGGAATACATTGTGGCATGATTTCAAAAGAGCCCGCTGAGTAGCTAGCTGGCTGAACGGCATGCACACACAATGGTTGTGTTAAAGACACGGTGGGGCTCGATCCTCGGCATTCCTCACTCGATGCCTTGTCTCTCCCGTGCCCGCCATCTTTTAAAGAACTTAGATACACACGTCTGGTGCAGTTACTTTAACGCGCATTTGCTAAATGTATTTCGAGTTAAGTTTACAGTTGAAGCCTCATGAAAGAGGGCGCAGGCGCGGAATTTGCTGGCTAATGTTTTGGACATTATTTAACTCCGTGTAACCTGCGATTTTTACATGGCCTCCCGTAGTAAATTGGAGATTTGTAGTTTTAAAAGACGATTTCTTGGTATTAAAAATAAGTTTACAGCATTTTTTCCCCGCTGGTTTTGCCAGCCATTCATTCCTTTTAACTCTTTTCAAGATGCTAGTATTGCATTTATTTGGGAAAGTGTCCAACAAAATAACTGGAAAGTTAATATATTATTTATTTATTTGTCAAAATCCGCTGCGCATATATAATGGTTTTTTTTTTTTTTCAGAAATCAGTAAAAAATAATTTCATATAGTTTGTTATCTGTTTACAACATGCAGCTCACTGAATTTAGGATTGTTTCCAAAATAGTGGCCTTACTGAAAGGAATAGGAATATAATGTGTAAATAATGTGCAAATTGGCAGTGAGGTAAAATTGGCTGGTACAATAAAATGTACATTACTCTATTTACAGTGTAGATAACCTTTTTCAGACATATATTTTTCAGTGTTATATTTAATTTGAGATATTTCCCTGTGTTTACTGGCAGAGTGCTGACACTAAGGTCCTGAGATGGGATGTGCACATCGAGGTGGGACTAAGGAGCTGCAAGAGGATCATTGTAACTGAGCAAAGAGGTGTACAGACGGCATTCGAGCATCTACTTCCCCTTAACTGGCCAGTATGTCGGTAGTCACGTCCCCTGCCCAGGTGCCTCCACCTATTGTAAACCCTTCCCCACCTGAGGTCACAAACCCCAGTAAGCCTGGCCGAAAAACAAACCAGCTACAGTATATGCAGAATGTGGTTGTGAAAACTCTTTGGAAGCATCAGTTTGCGTGGCCCTTTTACACACCTGTGGATGCCATCAAATTGAATCTGCCAGTAAGTAAAATGTTGCCTTTCAGTTCGCATATTGTTAGATTTTATAATAAATATTTGTCTTTTTTGCTTTATCTAGTGCAGGGGTCAGCAACCTTTTTGACACGGAGTGCCATTTAAAAAAAAACTAAAAAACAAGCACATGTATGTGATTTTCTGAAGCTTGAGTCCACGCATATTTAGAATATTTCTCCATTTAATTATTTTTTATTACAAATGATTTTATCAGCATATCAGATTGAGTGAAAAATATGTGCAAAATCCACTGATTATGATATAATCATGATCCTGCATGTGAATTTTCACAAAGCATCTTGTAAAAGTGTTTATTGAAAGAAAACCTGTCCTTTTTGTACAAAATGAATTTGATACTGATCACAAAATTGTGTGGAATCTTAAATATTTCTTATATTATGTCATTGTAATCATGTAATCACTAGCACGCAAGCTACAGTACAGAGTTTTTTGCACCTGTATTTCAATCTACATCTTACATACACGCAGCATGTTTTCATCAGCTGTATGGGAGACTAAACACTATTAAAGTGTGATGAGACTCATTCGCACATCACAGGCCTATCAGCTATTTAGCCATTTTCGGTGAATCGCACCTGCAAAATCCTAAAAATTTATTTCCAGGTTTCATTTATATTTTGAGTAGACTTGAAGTAGATTTTCTAACCCTATGATGTGGGTTTGTTTTCTCTTTTAATCGTTTAATGTAATTTTGAGTGTGACCATGTTTTAAGGAGGGTGTGCTTGGATGTTGGGTTGGAAATCTCAAGGATTAATAGTGGTGTTTTCCTTGTTACATCACATGTTGTTCTGAAAGCAAAATGAAACAAATTAAACATGGAATGTAGGCTGTCATCTGCGCAGACTGACCAAAGCAAAGTGAAGCGCTGCTAGTTTGTGATGAATGAATGGCTTGCCCATGCTGCACAAGTCTGTTGGGTATACTGCAGTCTCGTCACATCATCACACAGAAAACACGGTGTGTGATCATGAGGAAGGATTACATCAAGATGTAGATTGGAGTGCAGGTGCAGAATTTATATAGGTAAAATAGTCTAGTTCTCTTGCTATTGCTGACGTGCCAGTGAGGCATTGGCACGCATGCCATAGGTTGCCGACCCCTGATCTAATGCATTTTCTAATTTATTGTCTGTATCATATAGGACTACCATAAAGTTATTAAGAATCCAATGGACATGGGAACCATAAAGAAGCGACTTGAGAATAACTACTATTGGACTGCTGGTGAATGCATGCAGGACTTTAACACTATGTTCACAAACTGTTACATCTATAACAAGGTAAATAATAAAAAATATACATATTATATACTGTTGAAGTCAGAAGTTTACATACACCAAATACATTTAAACTTAGTTTTTAAATTCCTGACATTTAATCGTAGAAAACATTCCCTGTCTTAGTTCAGTTAGGATGACTACTTTATTTTAAGAATGTGAAATGTCAGAATAATAGTAGATTATTTATTTCAGCTTTTATTTCTTTCATCACATTCCCAGTGGGTCAGAAGTTTACATACACTTTGTTAGTAGTTGGTAGTAATTGTTTAACTTGAGTCAAATGTTTTGGGTAGACTTCCACAAGCTGCTCATAATAAGTTGCTGGAATTTCGGCCCATTCCTCCTGACAGAACTGGTGTAACTGAGTCAGGTTTGTAGGCCTCCTTGCTCGCACATGCTTTTTCAGTTCTGCCCACAAATTTTCTATTGGATTGAGGTCAGGGCTTTGACACTACAATACCTTGACTTTGTTGTTCTTAAGCCATTTTACCACACCTTTGGAGGTATGCTTGGGGTGATTGTCCATTTGGAAGACCCATTTACGACCAAGCTTTAAATTCATGGCTGGTGTCTTGAGATGTTGGTTCAATAAATACACATAACTTTCCTTCCTCCTGATGCCATCTACTTTGTGAAGTGCACCAGTCCCTCCTGCAGGAAAGCCCCCACACATCATGATGCTGCCACCCCCATGCTTCTCGGTTGGGATGATGTTCTTTGTCTGGCAAGCCTCACCCTTTTTCCTCCAAACATAATGATAGTCATTGTGGAAAAAAAGTTCAATTTTGTTTCATCAGACCAGAGGACATTTCTCCAAAAAAATAAGATCTTTGTCTCCACGTGCACTTGCAAACTGTAGTCTGGCTTTTTTATGGTAGTTTTGGGCCATTGGCTTCTTTGCTGAGCAGCCTTTCAGGTTATGTCGTTATAGGGCTTGTTTTACTGTGGATATAGATACTTGTCTACATGTTTCCTTCAGCATCTTCACAAGGTCCTTTGCTGTTGTTCTGGGATTGATTTGCACTTTGCACCAAATAAAGTTAATTTCTTGGAGACAGAATGTTTCTCCTTCCTGAGCGGTGTGATGGCTGCATGGTCCAGTGGTGTTTATACTTTGTATAAGATTGTTTGTACAGATGAACGTGGTACCTTCAGGCATTTGGAAATTGCTCCCAAGGATGAACCAGACTTGTGGAGGTCCATAATTTAAAAAAATAATAATTCTGAGGTCTTTGAGGATTTCTTTTGATTTTCCCATGATGTCAAGCACAGAGACACTGAGTTTGAAGGAGGGCCTTAAAATACATCCACAGGTACACCTCCAATTCAGTACACCTCCTATCAGAAGCTATTTGCCAAAAGGCTTGACATTATTTTCTGTAATTTTCTGGAATTAAGTTGCTTAAAGGCACAGTTAACTTGGTGTATGTAAACTTCTGACCACTGGAATTGTGATAGTCAATTAAAAGTGAAACAATCTGCCTGTAAACAATTTTTGGAAAAATTACTTGTGTCATACACAAAGTAGATGTCCTAAACGAATTGGCAAAAGTATAGTTTGCTAATATGAAATCTGTGGAGTGGTTAAAAAATGAGTTTGAATGACTTCAACATAAGTGTGTAAACTTCTGACTTCAACTGTGTAATTGTTGTTTTTTCTATAATGGTGATAGACCAATTTATGTCAGTCAGGCCAATTAATTGGCCTTTATTTGGCCATTTAGAGTATTTGCGTAAAATATTTTAAATTCAGGAATTTTATGTACATATTTGCGATCATTAAATTGTATTCTATAAATCAGCGATGTATCGGCCATCTGCAACCCAGCTCTTTAGATATTAGCATCAGCCATCTAAAAAGCCTATATTGGTGACCACAATTTCATCAAATGTAGGGATGTCCCAATTAGGGATGCACCTATCCGATACCTGGATCGGTATCGGCTCCGATACTGAAGCTTTTAGACTGATAGGGTTTTGGTCCGACAAGCCGATCCAAATACTATACTGTGTTAGTCATGTTAGTTACTTTCAAGCTCCAAAAATGATAAAAGAACCATTAAAACACCATTGAAGCAGTTCATATGAATTTTATTCAAAGCCACTTGAAGACATATGATAGCTCTCTGAATAACAAAAGGCTGTGTTTAATAAGTAAATATATAAAATGCACGCGCAGCTCCAGCGCATTATTGAATGGCACTGCTCTGTTTACACACACTCGTGGCTATTTTTAGCCTTCACGCGGTGCGCAATATTTGAGCAACGAAACACATCTCAGAATGTAGATGCTCAAAAGATCGGTTCACTTATAATATTCATTTAGAATAGCACTGGAAGTGCTTTTTTTTTTTTTTTTTTTAACCAGAATTTGAAGAAGCATCAAATTAAACTACTGTGAACTTGCCTACAAACAGACACACAGGACGAGTTCAGAATGTCAAAATAAAAGTGTGAGGGTATAAAAAGTGCACGACTTAAATATATTACTGTTGTATTTAAAATTATAAGTCAACAATAATATTAATAACAATTTATCATTATTATTATTATTGTCATAATTATCATTTGTTTTCAATTTATAACAATATTTAAGTTGAATGGGTTCCAAAAAATAACTGTGAGTGAAAAGTGGACTGATGTCTTACAACTAAATTGAACAAAAAAGATATCTGAATCCTTTAAAGTCCAGATGTAAGTTGAAACATTTATGAAAAAAAGGGCAAAAATAAAACACTGGTTTCTTTTCTACTGAAGACTTGAAGATTATTACTGTTAATTTGGCTGCTACATTATTCAGTATACTAGTTAATAAAGTGTTTCTTAATAAGCTTTACATTTATATTGAAATAATGTGTAGTTACAGGTTTGTTTCTTTACATATTAAAGTGTACACCCAATTAGTTCCACACAATAATGTAAAGATATTCTAAACTGATTATGCAAAAAAACAACACTGGTATCGGATCGGTATCAGGCAATACTGAGATTTCCGGTATCGGATTCAGATTGGAAGAGAAAAGGTGGTATCGGTGCATCCCTAGTCCCAATACCAATACTGGTATCAGAATCGGGTCAGAGACCACCCTCATGTGCTTATACTTGTGCTGGTAAAAATGCTCCGATACCAAAAACCAATACCATCTGACCTACAAGTGACATTCCATAAACATTTGTTAAATCACGTTATGACTAGTATGATTATTAAACCACAAAGGCTCTGATTTAATGGAATAAATATATAGTTTTCATGTGCTGCAAGCTTCAAAGTTAATGTGTGAAATTAGTGTTGTGCAGACACCAGCTTCTCCTACCTTTTAGAGCTCCTGACCTAATACAGGGGAAACACCATTATGAGCATTTCACGCTTTGTAGTAGATGCCGGTGAGCAGAGCACTAATTGTCTTTATAGCACGAGGCACATGCAGACTATATATTAATTAATAGCAGCATTTTGCGGTTTAATCACATTACGTTAGTAGCGACCTGCTTTTTCGGAGTTGAGACGCTACCTTCAAAAACATGCAGAAACGGAAAGTGCTTCACTCCAAAATAAAAAAATCTTCTGCAAAAATAAAAGCTACAATTTAATGTAAACAAAGTTATGACAAATATATCACTACTGTATAGTTATATAATATTCACTGTAATACTACTGTTAATAATAATAATAATAAATCCGTAGTAATCGTATTATATTTAACCTCTATTGCAGATCTGTGATGCTCTGTTTTGAAGCACTTTTTGTTGTTGTTGACAAAAATAGCTCCAATGTTGTATTTTGTGCTGTGAGGTTCTGTATAAAAGAACTTAATTTGATAAAAATAATACAAGATTATGTTGAAAAGGAATTGTTTTATTTAAAGTTTTATAGAATTAATTTATAAAACAAAACTTAAACTGGTATCGGTACTCATTCTTAAAAAAAAAAAAATGGTATCGGGACATCCCTAATAAAATGGCTTCTTCCAATACCATTCTGTTATGTATTGTGAAATTTTATGCATTACATTCCCTATTAAATTTTCCTACTATTATTGCTATTTTCCTAGCCCACAGATGACATTGTTCTTATGGCTCAAGCCTTGGAAAAGATTTTCCTCCAAAAGGTAGCTCAGATGCCCCAGGAGGAAGTGGAGCTTCTACCCCCACCACCAAAGGGCAAAGCACGGAAACCTGCGGCACCCCCTGGTTCAGGTAACTCATCAGATATACCTTTTGAAAGTTACCAATGACATGCTGTTTTTAGGAGAGTTTCCAGCTAAAATTGTCTTTAACACATCCAAACAGAAAACCAACAATCAATAGCACTGACGACTGGTTCTCCATCCTCGTCATGTCCGAGCTCCCCACCTCAGCTGGCTCAGACTCCTGTAATAGCTGCAACTCCAGTCTCGACTATCACCTCCAATGTCCAAGCTTTGCCCCCTGCCACATCCATGATCCCAACCGCACAGCCTGTTGTCAAAGTAAGACCAGCTAAAATTATGTGGAAACAACAAAAGTTTAACTAACTTTGTCAAAGCAGAATATAGTATTCCCTTTGTTAAGAATGGTTTTCTAAAATAGTGGTTTGTAAAAAAAAAAAAAAAAAAAAAAAAAAATTATAATTTAAAGTTTAGGGGTGGGTTAGGATGGTGGACTAGTGAGTTTACATATGTTTTTTTTTTAGCTGTAATATTTTTTGTGATATTTGAATTAGATGAATTTAGAGCTGCAACTTTTCACAGAGGTCTTTAGTGTGTGGTGCTCTGGTCTGCCAACAGCCTCAAATTAGCTGTAAGACTGTCAGCCCACTTAAACTCTGAAAAGTCTCTTTAGAGCACATTCTCCATTTAAACACCATTACAAAAGCCATTAAAATAACTTTTGTAACATTCACCACCTTCAGCAATACATTTCAAGACTATTGTCAGACTTCAAATCACCTGCTGCGAGTAATGAGCATGGACTCTTTTCACATTTCCATGTTTGGATAGCTTAAAGGAGACCTATTATGCCCCTTTTTACAAGATGTAACATAAGTCTCAGGTGTCCCCAGAATGTGTCTTTGAAGTTTCAGCTGAAAATACCCCACAGATCATTTATTATACCATGTTATAAATGCCTCTTTTTGGGTGGAATCAAAACACACTGATTTTGAGTGTGTCTCTTTAAATGCAAATGAGCTGCTGCTCCCTGCCCCCTTTCCGGAAGAGGGCTGTGCCTTTACAGCTCGTGCTTCTGATACTAAAGCAACAACAAATCAGAACCAATATGACTGACAGCTTAAATACCAGAGTTCAGCCATATACTGTATGTATGAATATATATCTGGTCTCCGTGAATACAATCAGAGACAATGGTAACTTTAGCTGCATTAGCCGTGGAATCAGCTGAAAAGCACATTCAGAAAGTTGATTTGCAAACATTCACCAGATATAAAGCGCGATACTTACATCTTCAGGATATAAAGCTGGAACACGAACAGTTGGTACTGATCCATGCTTGAGAATCAAATCTTTTGAAAATCCTGCTTTATATTGACACTCATTCACAAAGCAGTCCAGTGTAAAATTATTTGCACAAACATACACAAATTTTGTTATGTTTCGACTCACATGTATGTACAAATGTAAAAGTGAATTTTGCATAATAGGTCCCCTTTAAGTTAACATTTGCAGGGAAAACTGTAATAAAGGTACATAGGTGACCATAGCAAATGTTATTTTATCATGCCCATTTGCTCCAACAGCAAAAACATTTTTAATTCACTGTTTCTGCAACTTTGCAAAAGAACCCACTGATTACTTGATTTTAAAAATATATTTTTGCACATCCCGATTTCAGTTACAGTTGAAGTCAGAAGTTTACACACACCTTTGCCAAATACATTTAAACTTAGTTTTTCAATTCCTGAAATTTAATCATAGAATACATTCCCTGTCTTAGGTCAATTAGGATCACTACTTTATTTAAGAATGTGAAATGTCAGAATAATAGTAGAGAATTATTTATTTCAGCTTTTATTTCTTTCATCACATTCCCAGTGGGTCAGAAGTTTACATACACTTTGTTAGTAGTTGGTAGTAATTGTTTAACTTGAGTCAAATGTTTTGGGTAGACTTCCACAAGCTTCTCATAATAAGTTGCTGGAATTTCGGCCCATTCCTCCTGACAGAACTGGTGTAACTGAGTCAGGTTTGTAGGCCTCCTTGCTCGCACACGCTTTTTCAGTTCTGCCCACAAATTTTCTATCGGATTGAGGTCAGGGCTTTGACACTACAATACCTTGACTTTGTTGTTCTTAAGCCATTTTACCACAACTTTGGAGGTATGCTTGGGGTGATTGTCCATTTGGAAGACCCATTTACAACCAAGCTTTAAATTCATGGCTGGTGTCTTGAGATGTTGGTTCAATAAATGCACATAACTTTCCTTCCTCCTGATGCCATCTACTTTGTGAAGTGCACCAGTCCCTCCTGCAGGAAAGCCCCCACACATCATGATGCTGCCACCCCCATGCTTCTCGGTTGGGATGATGTTCTTTGTCTGGCAAGCCTCACCCTTTTTCCTCCAAACATAATGATAGTCATTGTGGACAAAAAGTTCAATTTTTGTTTCATCAGACCAGAGGACATTTCTTCAAAAAATAAGATCTTTGCCCCCTTGTGCACTTGCAAACTGTAGTCTGGCTTTTTTATGGTAGTTTTGGTGCATTGGCTTCTTTCCTGAGCAGCCTTTCAGGTTATGTCGATATAGGACTTGTTTTACTGTGGATATAGATACTTGTCTACTTGTTTCCTTCAGCATCTTCACAAGGTCCTTTGCTGTTGTTCTGGGATTGATTTGCACTTTGCACCAAAATACGTTAATCTCTAGCAGACAGAATGCATCTCCTTCCTGAGCAGTATGATGGCTGCATGGTCCAGTGGTGTTTATACTTGCATACTATTGTTTGTACAGATGAACGTGGTACCTCAAGGCATTTGGAAATTGCTCCCAAGGATGAACCAGACTTGTGGATGTCCACAATTGTTTTTCTGAGGTCTTGGATGATTTCTTTTGATTTTCCCATGATGTCAAGCAAAGAGGCACTGAGTTTTAAGGTAGGCCTTAAAATACATCCACAGGTACACCTTCAATTCAGTACACCACCTATCAGAAGCTAAATGTCTAAAGGCTTGGAATTTTCCAAGCTGCTTAAAGCAGGGTTTTTCCTGCATAGAGAATTTCTAGGCGGCCACCTCCGTCAAATTTCGTTCCGCCTCTGGCTGTCTACAAAACTCTGGTTGGTGTCATGGAAAACACTAACAAGCGTTGTGTCTGATGGAAACACAGTTCACAGCTTGACGATATATCTTTATTTTATCCTTAATTAAAGTTCATATAATACGGGAACATAACATGTAAATAAGCACAAACACCAAAACTGTCATTCTCAGTGCGGTCAGAGCCACTTCAACCTGTCATGGAAGTGACCCAATCTAAGCGGAGTCAAGAACGGAGAGATTTAAAGTCCCGCTGGCTGATGCACACACTAACACTGAGACGCTTGTCTTTCACCCCAGCTGTCTGCAGCTCGCAACATGTTGCAACATTGATGAGATCCATTATAAGATAAGATCAATCTTATGTGAAAAATAACAAATTAACAAACAAAATCAATTATATATATATATATATATATAATATAGTTTTGGATCGATTAGATTGACTTAATAATATTCTAATGGCTAAAAATGTTTACAGTGTTCAGTGACTAAAATGTCAATATGACTAAAATCTCAACAGTTTTCAATAACTAAAACTACATTAAAATCCCCAGACATTGACAACTAAAAAAAAAAATTATATGACTAAAAAGACTAAATATGATAAAAACTAAAAAGGACATTTGACACCTAAGACTAAATTAAAAAACAGCTGATAAAATTAACACTAGTATTCAGTTGCCAGGTCATTAGGAGTGTATTAATGCAAAGCCAATGTTTAAGTATTTTTTTTTTTAACATCACTTTTTGATCAGGATGGTACCACCTCCGCCTCATTTTGAGCCAGGAAAAACCCTGTTAAAGGCACAGTTAACTTAGTGTATGTAAACTTCTGACCCACTGGAATTGTGAAATAGTCAATTAAAAGTGAAACAGTCTGTCTGTAAAATTGTTGGAAAAATAACTCATGTTATGCACAAAGTAGTTGTCCTAAACGACTTGCCAAATCTATAGTTTGCTAATATGAAATCTGTGGATTAAAAAAAAATATTTTAATGACAACCTAAGTTGTATGTAAACTTCTGACTTCAACTGTATGTTTGTTCTAACTCACATGCATGATGTAATTTTCCTCAGAAGAAAGGGGTAAAGCGGAAAGCAGACACTACCACACCCACAACCTGTGCGATCACTGCCAGCAGAAGTGAGTCGCCCACTGAAGTGTTGGAGTCCAAACACAGTAAAGTAATTTCCAGACGAGAGAGCACGGGTCGACCCATCAAACCTCCCAAAAAGGATCTGGAAGATGGGGACATCCTACAGCAAGGCAACAAGAAAAGCAAGCTCAATGATCATCTCAAATACTGTGACACTATTCTTAAAGAGATGCTGTCCAAGAAACATGCAGCTTATGCCTGGCCCTTCTACAAGCCTGTAGATGCAGAGGCCCTGGAGCTTCATGACTATCATGAAATCATCAAGCAACCAATGGACCTCAGCACTGTCAAAGTATGACCTGAAATTTCACCTTGCAAAGACAAAAGTCCTTTATTACTTCAAGTGTTTATAAAAAATTTAAACTTTTCTTCATGGCAGGGTTCTCACGGTCATGGAAAACTTAGAAATACCAGGGAATTCAAAAAGTATGTTTTATAGGCCTGGAAATGTCATAGAAATTTCTATAGTTTACATCCAGTTTTTAGTATTTTAGTATCAGCTAGAAATTGGTCTCAGGGAGATATATGGTTCTTTTGAGTCGTTATTTTTAAACGAATAGATTGAAATGTTTCATTACAATTAATTCTGCTTTAATCAAAATGATTTTTAGAAGTCCTTATCTAGTAATCATAAACTAATGGAAAGGTCATGAAAAACTCATGGAAATTCATTGGAAAAAATGTTGGGAATACTGATGATGATGGTTATATGTCATTAAAAGTCCTGTAAGAGATTTTAGCCATTGTACTTCTACGATACTGAGCCGTTGAATTAGCCATGCCCCCTCTTTTTTCAAAACCGTGCACTCCAAAGTTGCCAAATGAGCTTTATTGAGACTAACATCATGCAGAAATTGTTTTAAAAAACAAAGCAGAAAATAGCGCCCTCAACTGACAATTGCTATGAGCATCATGTAATAAAAATGGCAGTAAGCCATGAAACTGAACTACAATACTATGAGAATGCTACAAATTAGTGACAGACAGGAAATCGTCAGAGACCGTGGACACATTTTTGTTTGCTGTTTACAGAGTCTAGAGCTGTCACAGAGACCGACGAGATATCTTACGACACTAATTTCAGCAATATCGGGGAGTAAAAAAATTTGTTCTGTCACTTTCCATGAAAAAAAAAAAATGCTTACAGCACCTTGTATAACTGTTTTAATTGCTTTGTAGTTCTTGAAAGTAATTTGATTCCCACTCTTAAACTTATATTGAACATGCATACAGTGGATATAAAAAGTCTACACACCCCTGTTAAAATGCCAGGTTCTTGTGATGTAAAAGAATGTGACAAGGATAAATCATGTCAGAACATTTTCCACCTTTAATGTGACCTATAACGTGAACAATTTAATTGAAAAACAAACTGAAATCTTTGAGGGGAAAAAAAAACTCACAATAACCTGGTTGCATAAGTGTGCACACCCTTAAACTAATACTTTGTTGAAGCACCTTTTGATTTTATTACAGCACTCAGTCCTTTTGGGTAGGAGTCTATTAGCATGGCATATCTTGACGTGGCAATATTTGCCCACTCTTCAAATCTGTCAGATTGCGAGGACATCTCCTGTGCACAGCCCTCTTCAGATTACCCCACAGATGTTCAATTGGATTCAGGTCTGGGCTCTGGCTGGGCCATTCCAAAATGTTAATCTTCTTCTGGTGAAGCCATGCTTTTGTGGATTTGGATGTGTGCTTTGGGCTCGTTGTCATGCTGAAAGGTGAACTTCCTCTTCATCTTCAGCTTTCTAACGGACGCCTGAAGGATTTGTGCCAAAATTGCCTGGTATTTGGAACTGTTCATAATTCCCTCAACCCTGACTAAGGCCCCGGTTCCAGCTGAAGAAAAACAGCCCCAAAGCATGATGCTGCCACCACCATGCTTCACTGTGGGTATGGTGTTTTGTTTTTTGGTGTTGTTTTTGCACCAAACATACCTATTGGAATTATGGCCAAAATGTTCAACCTTGGTTTCATCAGAGCATAACACATTTTTCCACGTGCTTTTGGGAGACTTGATGTTTGTTTTTGCAAACTTCAGCCAGGCTTGGATGTTTTTCTTTGTAAGAAAAGGCTTCCATCTTGCCACCCTACCCCATAGCCCATTCATATGAAGAATACGGGAGATTGTTGTCACATGTAGCACACAGCCAGTACTTGCCAGAAATTCATGCAGTTCCTTTAATGTTGCTGTAGGCCTCTTGGAAGCCTCCCTGACCAGTTTTCTACCCTTCTCCTGACTGACATCTTTCAACAACGAGATCCCTCTGATGCTTTGGAAGCTCTCTGCGGACCATGGGTTTTGCTCTGAGATGCAATTTAGAAAATGTCAGGAAAATCCTACTAGAACATCTGAACTTTATTTTGATTAATCGGAGTCACTTTAAATGATGGCAGGTGTTTAATGACTTCTATTTAACATGAGTTTGAATGTGATTGGTTAATTCTGAACACAGTCACATCCCCAGTTATAAGAGGGTGTGCACAGTTATGCAACCAGGTTATTGTAAGGTTTTTAATTTTTATTTTTCCCCCACAAAGATTTCAGTTTGTTTTTCAATTGAATTGTTGACATTATAGGTCACTTTAAAAGTCGAAAAAGTTGTAATATGATTTATCTTTGTCTCATTCTTTTACATCACAAAAACCTGGCATTTTAACAGGGGTGTGTAGACTTTTTATATCCACTGTACACTAAACTGTGTTTCATACCATGCCTCTATTCCAGAAAAAGATGGACGGTCGAGAATACCAAGATGCCCAAAGCTTTGCAGCAGATATTCGGTTAATGTTCTCAAATTGCTACAAGTACAACCCGCCTGATCATGAGGTTGTTGCCATGGCAAGAAAACTACAGGTGCAAATGTTTAAAATGAGAGCCATTGTGACCCAAAATTACTCAAAAACACCTTAGACCTCACGATACAATCTTGTTGTGTCCTACAGGATGTGTTTGAGATGAAATTTGCTAAGATGCCAGATGAACCTGCAGAGCCGTCCTCCCCTAATGCAGTGTCGGCTACAGCAGTGGTGAGCAAGAGCACTGGCAGCAGTGAGAGCAGCGCAGATTCCTCCAGCTCCAGCTCTGATTCAGAGGAGGAGCGGGCCACCAGGCTGGCTGAGCTGCAGGAACAGGTGAGTGGCAAACAGGTGGGTGTCACCACTGAGGACCAAGATCCAAACCAAGGGTGGAGAGACAGGCAGAGGCCACTCACCCCCCCCCCCCCCCCCCCCCCCCCCCCCTTCACATTCACCACCTCCTCACTCTGACTGCTTGTGTCAAAGTCATTTTTAATGTTTAGACTTTTTTTTTTTCTTAATGCCTCTTATTTTATTAATGTTTTGGACACAAGCTCTATGTAACTGCCCATTTCACCCTGGACTGAAAGTTTAACCCTCTACCGCCTCTGCAGTTTGTGTTGGCATCTTGGTATTTGTTGACTTGCATGCTGTAAGATTTAAGCTGATTATTTCTTAATCGGTATCACTAAGTGTCACACTTGGTGATTGTCATTTTATTGTAGTTATTCTGCTCTCATCGTGAGATTTATCTATTATAGTATTCTAACGTGAAAATGCATATTTGAGTGATTATTTTGTCCCCTGATTTCACTTTGGCTTTTTTACCAGCAATTCGTTGTGGAGCACCCCAATGGTAACAGGGCGGGGACAAAAAACGGGTGTGCCAAACGTTTTCAGGTGAATTATATTTTTACTTCCCGGCCCCCCCACCCCACTAACTTCTCCATTTTCCGTAGCCTCTTCTTAAGTGAGCGGTAGAGGGTTAAGGTGGTGCTTTATGGGGTGTATTGAACTGGGCGTCTTCCTCAAGTGAGCTTGCTTTGTCACTCAGCTAGTCTATTGGCTGTGTTTTACTCTCTACTCTGTGAATGACATTGATTGGCATGTTCATCAGTGAGAATCTAAATTGGTGGTTGGGATGCGTTCTCCAGTGCTCCCAAATCATGGAAAGAATCTTCTTTCTTTTTTAAAGGAATATTCCAGGTTCAATTCAAGTTTAGCTCAATTGACAGCATTTGTGGCAGAATGTTGATTACCACAAATAATAATTTGGACTCATCCCTCCTTTTCTTTAAAAAGCAAAATCTGGGTCATAGTGAGGCACTTATAATTTTTAAGGGTTTAAAGGCAGGAATATGATGCTTATAAGTTTATAAAAGTCAAGATTTGTTTTTGTGGTAATCATTGTTGCTGGACAACTACACTACCAGTCAAAACTTTTGAAACACTTGACTGAAATGTTTCTCATGATCTTAAAAAATCTTTTGATCTGAAGGTGTGTGCTTAAATGTTTGAAATTAGTTTTGTAGACAAAAATATAATGGTGTCTCCATATTCATTTATTTCATTATAAAACTAAAATTTAATTAAAAAAAAAAGGTTTTTGAAATTGATGACTTGGGTCCAAATAATAAAGAAAAGCCAATTAGTGCCCAACATAGATGGGAACTCCTTCAATACTGTTTAAAAAGCATCCCAGGGTGATACCTCAAGAAGTTGGTTGAGAAAATGTCAAGAGTTCATGTCTGCAAATTCTAGCCAAAGGGGGGCTACTTTTGAAGATGCTAAAATATAACATAGTTTTGATTTTGTTTATTCACAACATAATTCTCATAGTTTCATTTATGTTATTCCATAGTTGTGATGACTTTATTATTTTATTATAAAATGTGAAAAAAACAATTTATAATAAAGAATGAGTGTTTCAAAATTTTTGACTGGTAGTGCATATGAAAAAGCACCTTAGGAGAAAGTTTGTCTTTGTGAAAATCTTGGTAGATGTTAAAGTACTAAAATCTTATATCCCAGCTTAATATGCAGAGACAACTATAAGTAAGCCATTTGTTGGGTGATTTCACCCAAAAAAATCTAAACATTGGGTTATCAGAACATTGCTCTGTTTGTCTGAGCATCCCGACCAACCCGATGTTTGGGGCAGGAAACCGGTTCGAAAACAAGTAATTATTTTTGCAACAGATGGCACATAAATTAAACACTTCACCTTTAAACGTCGTCATGTTTCTAAAAAATCCAAAGAAAACAAAACTTTTCCTGGCTAGAAAAATGATCTGCTAAACAAGTGTCCCTTAATTTCTGGGTTGAGGAATTCAATAAAAAAAAATGGGTATCGGGTGATATGTGTAGACGACAAATGTCATTCATTATCCTTTTAAAACTCTTCCCTTCATCACCAGTACATCAACCCTCCTTGCACAGCTAAAATCCTAGTCTTTTACGATGCAGCATGCATGCAGCTTCATCCCCCCCCTGCTTGCTAACCATTCCCTTCACCTTCCTCCTCAGCTGAAGGCTGTTCATGAACAGCTGGCCGCTCTGTCACAGGGTCCTGTGAGCAAACCAAAGAAAAAGAAAGAGAAGAAAGAAAAAGAGAAGAAGAAAAAAGAAAAAGAGAAGGACAAAGACAAAGACAAAAACAAGATTAAGTCAGAAGATGAGAAAAAGGCCAAGTCCACACAACAGAATAAGCCAACTCAGCAGAAAAAGACCTCTGCACGGAAACCCAACAGCACGTCCACTATGAGGTAAGCTTCTTTTCTTGAGTTTTGATGGGTATTTTGGGATTTTCTTATTTTTGCGACTAAATCTATGACATTTTAAACCTTTTTTAGTGGTAGATCGCTATGGGTTTTTCAGTGGCCAGTGTCGATATCTAGTAAACTTCCGAAAGCATGGCTGATATAAAGCAGATATACTATACAGTATAATATGTTATAGTACAGTATACTTGTTTAATTGTAAAACGGTGCACTAATATTACTATTGTTTTAAAATACAATACAATTTTAAGGAATATTCCAGGTGAAGCTCATAAGCTAATACAAATTCAGTCAGCATCTGTGACATGCTATCAATAACCACAGAAACTACTTTTGGCTTGCCCCTCAAAAACATTGACAGTTATGTATTTACAATAGTCACTTTCACACATATAGCTTTTTCTAGAAAATTAAGTGCAATTTTCAGTTTAGGGTAGGGATGTGCCACGGTGGTCAAATAGTCATCTAACAACTGAATAGTTGATTAGTGGGGTCGAATACTAATATTGATATTTTTAGTGGTGGTGGTTTTGATGGGAGACGCAAATCTCAAATTTGAGAGACGCAACTTTTTAGAGTGTTTTTCTGTGAAAGCGTAAACGTTATTTATTTTTTTTCTTTTGCTGTTGGGAGCAAACAGGTAAACAAACATTTTATTTGCTGCGGACCCCCATTCACCACCATTCAAGTTTATCCAACTTTGACTACTACTGCTTTGCGTCACGTGGACATGTGAAAAGGGTCCATTATACATTATTATACTACATTACTAGTCGACTAGTCATTTAATCAACCAACCGACTAGTCGATTATGAATATTAGTAGTTTTTTACACCCCTTGTTTAGAGGTTATGTGTGAAAACAATCCATTTGTAATTATTAAAATTTAGAACTGGCTGTTTCCCTGAATGAGAAGTTTTAACATTACCTGGAAAGTTCAGTTTTGATGCTATGTGTGAACAGTCGTAAGATGAAAGGTTTAACCATGTACGAGGTCAGGAACCACTGACGTAAGACGGAGATGATTCAAATGTTCAAATGTAGTTCAAAAAATGTCTATTGGACAGATTTTCCAAGAAATTGACAAATTGAAATAATTCCATTTACTCCATTAAAAGATATTGGCTATTTTAGGGCTGACTATAGAGGAAATCTCAGTGTTTGATAATCCACGACTCAAATCTGAAGTCATATGGTAAGCAGCCAGTGTAAATCGACAGTGAAGAAATGGAGATGGTGAACAAGCGCTCTGTGGAAAAAGTATTGAATGCCATTTAACCTCAAACTCACGTCGCAGTCTTCGTTTTTCCGCACCCAAATGCACTCGGCCCATTTCTTTTGAGACTCTGAACAGAGAAGCAGCATCATCAACAGCAGCACTCCGGTACATCCATGTTTGTTTACATCTGTCATGCTGCATCTAAAACGGTGGCGTGTATTTGTTTGATCGGATCTACATGACAGCCGGTATGATCTGTTGTTTATTGTGAGATACCCAGTTTTTGTCTGTAGCCATTTACATAGTTGGTGAGTATGTGATCGGTATTTTTGATTTTAGAAGTGGTATAGTGTAATCCAGCCTAAATGTGCTTCTCTTCATCCAAACAGATGAAGAAATTTGTTGACTGAAAAACTAAGGAACTATATCCAGTGTTTCCCCTTTATCCATTCAGGAGCGGCGCTTTTATCTATTGACATTTCACATGGTTCATTAATATCCATGATGCACCGTATGATGATACACGTACTGCGTGCAGTTAAATGGGACATCTGTGTGAAGCAAAAAGGACCCTACCATATACACACACGTATTCACAGTGATTTCATTATCAAAGGCTGTTCATGAGTGCATATACATACTCAACAGAGAAGCAGAAGACCCGACATGATGCCTCTTCTAGTGGAAAGTCTTTTAATGTGATAAATTCTTTGGCAAAGTTAGTTGAAATATAGGGCTCCAGACTGCGACTATATGGTCACATCTTGCAATCGTTTTTACCTGAGACTGAAGTTTTTTTCGAGGTCACACTAGTGCGATACAGAGTTTACCAACTCTTGATGATTATGCATAAGGCCTCTGTTTCTGTTTTGAGGAAAACAAAACATACCAGCAATAGCCACTACCCGGATCAGTTATCAGGCGGCTCAATGAACAAAGCAGCGTGAGCGCAGAGCAGTCTCTCCCATGCAGCGCAAATCATAAACGGCTCTAAGTGCAGTGTTGCCAACTCATGGGAAGTCGCCAAAGGCCCTCTGAAATGTCGTTAAAAGTAACTAAATCATGTGATGATGTCATTTATTATGTAAAACATCAAATTTACATATGTAAATGAATTGGCGTAAAGAGCTACGGCAACTACCTTTAAAAGATTTTTATTTATTTTTTTAATTGAACTAATGATTTAAAAATTAGTAGTTAACTACTAATCATTTAGCTAGCACTAATTGAAGCCAAATATTCTCAAATATTCAGACAATGGGGGATTTCTTTATATTTAAAATTATTATAGCAACTAGGGGTAGGCAGCGGTGTAGTGTTGGATGTTTTTTTTTTTTTTTTTATCTCTACACTTTATTATAGATTGGGTTTCATATCCATTCTCTCTTTCTCTCTCTTTAGATAATTTCTCAATGCTCATCTATCATTGCAGGCTGCCTTTTCTTTTCTAAACGGAGAGCATGTACGTGAATTGAGGTTGAGATTGTCGCAACAAATACCAGCAAAACCTAAGCTTGTCAGTCATTTGATATATAGAACATCCGTATGCACATAAATCAAACTCCTGATGTCATGTCAGTCATATTACTTGAAACACGGGGGGGTGCTAGAACATAGAGAAAAATGAGACCTCAATCACAATATGCTTTTTGTTTTGACAGAAAAGAATGTTGCTAAAGTTACACGAGGAATCGATGACAGGGGCGAACACATTACAAGACGTTTCACTGTTGACGAATCCCCGACAACTCTGCCTGGACTCCAAATTACATTTCACAACAGAGTACACACGAGAAGTGATACGAGATACGAAAACAAATCATATGTTATGCATTTCAGAATGAAAATGTTGTTTGTGTTTTTAATCGCCTAAAGGCATCAAATATTTTATTGGTTACAATATGAAAAAGTACCTCATACTGAAAAATCTACTTATTTGCTTACCTGACTGTCCAAGAGAATTGGCAATTTCTCTCCAACTCTTCACTTTCTCCACCCGGTTGTGGTACAGTTCAGATGAAACATCAAATCTGGTGCTCCTGCCAATGTTCCACTAATTTTTCCTCCGTTGCTTCAGTCCAATGTGACTTTCTCGATATCGCAGCCATGCTAGTTGATGTTCTGTTGCAGGTACATCTGGACTCGCACTGAAACTTCCTGTGCCCCTTTTCTTGCTCTCTCATTGGCTGTAGATCAACACTGCAGTTGTATTCAATCAAAACATATTTCACATTTTGCAAATTGGAATCGCCGACTGGTCCAGATATTTGACATTCTAGATATTTGCGTCTCTGATTGTGCATACATTGCGATCGTCCCTCACGGGAGCGAGCTCTGATTTGCCTACACAAAACTGTCGGTGAGCGAAATCAGGCTTAAAATCGAGTAGTGTAAACTCTGCATAAATTAGCAACACTGTTAGAAGTTTAACAGCACACAATTATAAATAATACACTGACTAGAACATAAATTATAAGGCTCTACAAACCACACGTCACCAACCTAAACAAAATTGTACTTTTGGGTTTAATATAGTAACAGTTACAGTGTTAATGGTATTTTGGCAAATGTGCGATTTTGTTATATTCATACTAATTATTTATATATTCCTTTTAAAGAATTAATTTCTGTTACAATTATGTAAGTTTCAAAAATTTAGTATTTTGTTTTTATAGTTTCTAAATATATAGTTTGTCATTTCATAACAAATATTGTTTGTTTTGTTGAAGTTACATACTATCATAGTAAGGAGCCATGCTTGGTTTTACCAGTGACTACCTATGATCTAGTTACAAATATCACTTAAAACTATGGAGACTAATGGAGGAACTATGGCAACTTTTCACAATTATTATGGACCAAGCTATCAGTTTTTCTTCAGCGTAAAATTTGCTCTTAAAATATAGGAAAAAGTAACTGGTTTGTTTGCCTTCAGAAATTCAAAGAGATGACCAGCCCTATGCAAATTAGGTAGGCCTATATAAATAAACTTTTTCTTTTTACAGATGTTACTGTTGCATCAAGTTGCTATACTGTCTGTGCATTTCAGCAACAAAATAATATACACTCACCTAAAGGATTATTAGGAACACCTGTTCAATTTCTCATTAATGCAATTATCTAATCAACCAATCACATGGCAGTTGCTTCAATGCATTTAGGGGTGTGGTCCTGGTCAAGACAATCTCCTGAACTCCAAACTGAATGTCAGAATGGGAAAGAAAGGTGATTTAAGCAATTTTGAGCGTGGCATGGTTGTTGGTGCCAGACGGGCCGGTCTGAGTATTTCACAATCTGCTCAGTTACTGGGATATTCATGCACAACCATTTCTAGGGTTTACAAAGAATGGTGTGAAAAGGGAAAAACATCCAGTATGCGGCAGTCCTGTGGGCGAAAATGCCTTGTTGATGCTAGAGGTCAGAGGAGAATGGGCCAACTGATTCAAGCTGATAGAAGAGCAACTTTGACTGAAATAACCACTCGTTACAACCGAGGTATGCAGCAAAGCATTTGTGAAGCCACAACACGCACAACCTTGAGGCGGATGGGCTACAACAGCAGAAGACCCCACCGGGTACCACTCATCTCCACTACAAATAGGAAAAAGAGGCTACAATTGGCAAGAGCTCACCAAAATTGGACAGTTGAAGACTGGAAAAATGTTGCCTGGTCTGATGAGTCTCGATTTCTGTTGAGACATTCAGATGGTAGAGTCAGAATTTGGCGTAAACAGAATGAGAACATGGATCCATCATGCCTTGTTACCACTGTGCAGGCTGGTGGTGGTGGTGGTGTAATGGTTTGGGGGATGTTTTCTTGGCACACTTTAGGCCCCTTAGTGCCAATTGGGCATCGTTTAAATGCCATGGCCTACCTGAGCATTGTTTCTGACCATGTCCATCCCTTTATGGCCACCATGTACCCATCCTCTGATGGCTACTTCCAGCAGGATAATGCACCATGTCACAAAGCTCGAATCATTTCAAATTGGTTTCTTGAACATGACAATGAGTTCACTGTACTAAAATGGCCCCCACAGTCACCAGATCTCAACCCAATAGAGCATCTTTGGGATGTGGTGGAACGGGAGCTTCGTGCCCTGGATGTGCATCCCACAAATCTCCATCAACTGCAAGATGCTATCCTATCAATATGGGCCAACATTTCTAAAGAATGCTTTCAGCACCTTGTTGAATCAATGCCACGTAGAATTAAGGCAGTTCTGAAGGCGAAAGGGGGTCAAACACAGTATTAGTATGGTGTTCCTAATAATCCTTTAGGTGAGTGTAAGTTATATAATAATGTCACTATTTTTATTAGTTTCTATTATTATTTTTATTTTATTTTTTGAGGACAAAAAATATTTATTTTTCCACTGTTGCTACCAAAACAGGTGCTGGTGCCACCATCTGTAGAACTTGTTCTGTTAGGTTTATATTTTCTCTGTGTTTGTTTAATAAAAATAGTGAAATAGATTTATTTGTGCGCTTTGTGTCAAAAGATCCTAGTAAATAATAAACAAACATATGACTAGGCAAAATTGAATAACCCATCTATAATGATTCTAAGGTCATTTTAAGCTATTACTACACCGACGTGCACAAATACGGGTCCGGCCTTGCAGGCTCATGGATGCGCACAGCAGCACTACTGCTGAAAAAAATCCTAGGGGAAACGCTGTATATCTCATAGTTTAATGGCATTTTGGTGCTGATGCATGAATGGTAGCAAAACGTGAAAAAAATGGAAACCTTTGCATGTGAATAGCAGATGTGTACCAGTAAAGGCAATCGATTCATTTTACTACAATTTATGAGATTGCATGTGTGAAAGGGGCTAATGGAACTACAGTGGAATTAGACATTCATTTGTAAGTGCATTGTTTTTACAAACTGATGTGTGAGTTATGATGCAGCTTAATTTGTAATATATTTACAGTCATGTCGATTATTTTATTCATAGAATTTAAAAAACATTTGTGTCTCATAAACTGACAATAGAGTGTTTTCCAAAATTATTTGTATAATTCCACATTATCTACACGCATGACTGTCAGTAGTATATACTTATTAATTGTCAGATGCAGATAATCTCAAAATGCAAAATATTTATATATATTATTTGGCCTGCCCAATTATATTAGTAGACCACTACCCATTCACATATAGTTAAAACTGCAAATCCTTATGAAAGCTATTAAATAACATTCATTTCAGTTTTACTATGAAGATACAAGCACCAATGCAGTGCACCATGTCTCGTTTGTTTTGAAGTAACACAAATATTGGACCTCCCAGCATTCTTTTAATCTCAATTTGATAATTCAGTTTTGTGTATAGAGTTAAGATAAACAGTCTTCATGCAAACTTCATCTGCAATCCACAGGCAACCGAAAAAAGGGGGCAAACCTGCCACGGCTAACTACGAGTCTGACGAGGAGGAGTCTCTTCCCATGTCTTACGATGAGAAGCGGCAACTCAGCTTGGATATCAACCGGTTACCGGGTGAGAAACTGGGCCGTGTGGTCCACATCATCCAATCGCGTGAGCCGTCACTCCGAGACTCCAACCCAGACGAGATCGAAATCGACTTTGAAACGCTCAAGCCGTCCACATTGCGCGAGCTTGAACGTTATGTCAAATCCTGTTTACAGAAAAAGCAACGTAAACCTTTACGTAAGTGTCCTTGTTTTCTTTCACCGAAGATGTGTTGTCCGATTGTTAATGCTATCACAGATTATTTCAATATTCTACAGACAAGCAACTCTAATCTCTTGCCTGGTCATTTTGCTCTAAAAACTGAAATGGGCTGTGCTATTTCCTCCTTTTGAGCTGGGAGCACTCACCTTCCCCACTGTGTTGCATGACTTTTTGGTGAATTATCTACATGTGCTTTTCTTGGTATAAATAAACTTCAAGTGAAGCCTTTAGGGTTTGAAGAGAACATCAGTATACATTAGATTCATGTTCGCAAAATTACGATTGTGAACAGGATATTTGAACCAAACACGAGCAAAATAATACATTTTGTGGTCTCATTTTCCCTAATTTACACAGTGTACGCTTAATTATTACACTGAGTTACACTTTTACATCTGCTAATAACAGATTTTCTACTATGGAGTTTATAACCTAGTGTAGTAGAGTGCTTTTTGCTGCTTGTTGCCACGGCGGTGGGCTATGAGGGCAACCCATGACTCACTGGTCGCCGCTGTGTGTCTCCTGTAGCGGGCACTGGGAAAAAGAGTGCCAAGTCTAAAGAGGAACTGGTACAGGAAAAGAAGAAAGAGTTAGAAAAGAGGCTACAGGACGTGAGTGGACAACTGAACAACAACAAGAAACCACCCAAAAAAGGTACCTGTGTGGTAGTGTGCCGATGTGAGCAGACAGGTGACCAGACTGGGTTAGCTTAATTTAGGAGGGCAGGATAAGAAAATGGAGATAAGGATAGGCTTGTTTTCGTGACGTACTTTCTTTGCATCATCATGTAGCCTAATTTGGTTTGTGCTTCACTAATTTGACTAACCTGATTGAAGGGCTTCTGCTTGTCCTTCAGTTTAGCCTTGCATTCATATGTAATGCTATTCAAGCATTGAATAGTAGGATTTGGAATGAGTAACAGATGCTAAAAATGCTAAAGAAGCTAATATCTGTTGAATGTGGATTGTTTGTGCTGTAACTGGCTTCACTGACTTGATATCAGCTGCTTCTGTGGGCACTTAATATATTCTGTCCTTTCAAGATCAGTTCTTTGCTTTCTTTGTGCATGTCTCCTGTTTGTCATAATACACAATTGCAGGTGAGGTCTTGGGGCACTTGTTTAGGGTTCAAATATATCTTATGTAGGGACATAGGCTTTTGTTATGTTACACTGAACGAATTTGTGTAAAATGTGTATAATCAGTGTTTTTGAACATGTATATTGAACCTCACAATCACGTCTCTTCCCTGTTCCCAGCAGAGAAGGCGGGGTCAGCACAGGGGGGCGGGCCATCTCGGCTGAGTGGCAGCAGTAGTAGTTCTGATTCGGGAAGCAGCAGCTCCAGTGGCTCCAGCTCGGAGAGCAGCGACTCAGACTGAACTCAGATCAGCGTATCACGTACTTCAACCTCTATTTTCTAACGAGTAGTGTGTGTTGTCATGAATAGTATCTCTTTGAAGGCCTATTTTATAAAGAGCTAGAAGCATTGCAAATGGCAGAGGATATTTTAAAATAGTTTGTAGAATGCTCTTGGCTCAGACAAAGAAGAGAGTGGGAATAGTTTGAACAGTTTTAAGGTTATTTTGCTGGCCCTCAAAGGGAATTACCTGGTATCACCAGAGGGAAAATGTATTTTATTTTTAAATGTCAGTTGTGGTTGTGAAACGGTTGTGTGTGTGTGTGGTTTTTTTTTTTTATTTTTATTTTTTTTTTTAGGTTGCTGCTAATTAGATCCATACTGAAAACATTCATTAGTGAAAAAACTGTCAAATGCCTGGCTGCATTTACTAATCGAGTAGCTACATACGGTTTTAATGTCTGAAGGAAAAAACGCCTTTGACATGATTCTGTCATGTTAGCATGACTTTTCAACTCATTCCACATTTATCTTACAGACTATGATAATACTCTTTGTTACCATTTTTAAGAGGATCTATTTATTTTTGTTTAATCCAAAAAGGCACAAAGTTACATGTTTTCCACATGCTATCGTTACAGAAATGTTTCTAGACCCGTTTAAAGAAGTAATTTGGCTCAACATAACTCTCTAGACAGTGTCTGTTGACCCTGGTGTCAGTATCGTTATTAAATCCTTTTTTTGAGAGGCTTAAGCATAGTTTGCAGTAATTTTGGCTATTTCAACACTGTACATTTTCACTGCCATGCTCAGCTCAGTATTTTGTTGTAGAATTTTGTCTGATTTTTGGTTGTTTTTAATCTATATCATATGCTCTTTTGCTTGTTTTATATTTGGATTGTCTTCTGTAACTTTTTTTGTACTATTGATATTTAGGCAAGTGACGTCATTCCTACATTTTCTCTGGAATGCCTAATTTTTATCAAGTCCACTCATAGGACAATCAAAGCTTTGATTTAAGTTCAGTCTATATGATATCCAGGTATTTTAGAGCGGTTGAGTGCATTCAGATGTTCAAAAACACACTTTGGAATAAACAAGCCTCACTAAAACTCCTGTATTTTGGGGGGTGGTGGTAAAGAAAACGAGGGAAGCATTTAATAGAAAAAAAGTTGGACAGTTCTCTTTGTGAAGACTTCAATCAGCAGTGCTAGATTAAACTTCAGAAGGATGTGTTTAACTGTAGCTATTATTAGTTGCAAGTATTACAACTAATGTATGTTCTCAATTTTAATAATTACTTTTATTTGACTTTTTTCCCCTTCAAAGGTACCTAAACACTTCACAAAACATGCTATTTTCTTGCTGTGTATTTAGAAATGTTTATTTGGAAATGACCATGACTGATAATCTTTATAAAAAAATGAATGTATTAGAAGTTATTTTCTCATTTTCTTTTTGTGGCTGCAGTAAAGCTGCTCTTTTATGAAGTTGTGTGGCACTGGCAAGAATTAATTTCTTGCAGAGCCTCAAATTCAAATCTCAACCCATTAAATTCATTGGATGTGTTCTTGTTGCCTTAAGTTTAGTTGGCACGCTACAATAAATTAAACTGGGTTTGGTATAGCTAATCATGTTGAAACTAATGTGTATAGTTCTTTAAATCAAAAGAACATGAAAACACACAAATCTTAACGTAAAGTGACTTCAAGGGTTTTCTTATATGTAGGATGCATTAAAGTGTTTTATGTTATTTCGTTATTACCACTGTATTGCATTACATGTTCAAACCCAGCATTTTTGTGTGTGCGTGGCTATAATCTACATTTTCTTTAAATGATTAATTTCTGTTACAGCTTAATTCACTCCGTTCCTCAAGCAGAGCCCAGTAAGTACAATTGGGGTTCTTCAAACAGAAAATGTTGCAGACAGAGATATAAATATATAAATATATATATATATATATATATATATATATATATATATATATATATATATATATATATAATTACAGATATAAATTTATATTCACTACTTATTCGTCAACTCTGTCTTGGGCCTGGATATTTAATGGTTTGTTTGTTTTTTTTATGAGAGAACATTTGTGTATCGCATGCCAATTTACAGTATCTTTCTTAAAACTTTTTGAGCAGTTTATAACATGTAAATGTCATTCAAGTTAAATTTAAAATGGGTAGCGCTACATTGTTAAGTTCAGCCAGTTGATAAGTATGTTTTGGGACAGACTTATAAGGTAATAACTTATGTATAAACTAATCTGAGATTTGGACACTGAGCCCCTTCATTTTTTGTAAATAAATCACAAAAACCCACAGTGATGTCTTTTTACTACCTAGGTAGATTTATTTTAGAGTACTTCTGTTTATAGTCTATATTTGGTGAGAGCTTAAATAACACTAACATGAAAATACTGCAGTCTTCAGCAGCTTATTGAAGGCAAGTTGTACAGACTTGCTAAAATCGAGTTTTAGTTCATCCAGTCTTGGCAACTGTAAAAAGAGAGCCACTTCTTACAGCTATACTTTAGCGTGCTATGCCATTATATAGGCTAAATGTAAAAAAATAAAAAATACTGCACTCAGTGTAGACTTAAAAGCCATATTGAAATGATACGTGAACAGAAACAAACATTCAGATGGGTTCCCCTTTGTTTAAAGAGAATCATCCATGACAAAGTAACATAATCACATAACAGCACAAATTCGGGACTGTCCAGTGCTGTCGGTGTCTTTCAGTTCTGTTTTGTCCCGTACCACAACTGCTTGGTTGCCATACTTGCTGTACCATGTGCTCTTGCTGCGGCTCAGGTAATTGGTCGGTGGCGCTTTCTCCAGGTCCAGCTGTTGCTGCTGCCAAATAAGCAGCGACGTGTCCTTGAACCTGAGCCGAGCATAGCCGTCCGACATCGCCTTCTCGGCTAAAGGATAGCGCTCTGTCATGGTGATGAAGAGGACAGGTTGCGTGATTAGAGACTCAAGAGGCTGGTCGTCTCAAATGTCTTCTTGGGCTTGGTCATGCCGTTGAAAAATACCCTGAAGCTCCAATTAAAGTACATTTTAATAAAGTGAGAAAAGCTTGCTGTGTCATTAATGTCAAAAGGAGGCATCGGCGATATGATCATCGTGAACACAGACGAAGATAATCCTCTCTTCTTATTGTTAGCTAGCTATGTGTTATGCTGCTAGCAATAAACAAACACGCTGTCACTTAAAACTTATTTTCTGCATAACGTGGTCTTCTGTGTAAATCATCATCGGGCGGCAATGCTGTCCAGAATTGATCAACATTTTTTTCTTGAGTAAAATTCGAGAAAGGAAAGCAGATAGTCAAAATCAAACAACGCCATCGGCTGCCTGTGGCAACAGCGGCCATTCGAATGCAAGTCCGCCTGAAACCACCAGCAGTTCAATGGTTCCGAGCATAGATGTCTACACATAGATACCTTCCTGTCGTCACATCCGGCTCCAAATAGTAGCATAACCAAACATCCGCCCATCGATATGTCTATGGACGATCGCAGTGTTTCTAAATAAATTATACCGACTTGGATGCACTTGGCAGTACACATTAGCAGTTTAATCATTTCTTTGGAGCAACAGCACTTCACCATGTGTTATCTAGCACTTTAATGTGTATTAGTATCTGAGCAAGGCGATTATCAGCACAAAGTTTTCCCAGTTCATGAGGGGTTGTGCATGCTGTTCAGCTTACTTCAAGAGGATGAAAGTGCTCAACTCACGTCTGAAGAACAGTGTTTAAGTGTTTTAATGTCATTGTTTTCACTATTGCAGCATGCTCATGCCCCATTTGTTAATTACAGTTGTAGACGCTGGGATGCTTCATAGTACTCAAACCCCGAGGATATAACCACGTTTACAATGATTTATTTGAACATTCAATTTATCTTAAATCATACATGGAGATTATATATAGTAAGTACATGAAAGCAATGCAAGTTCGGGAAAGTTGGACATATATTCACAGATTCAAACTTCCCAGATCACTCATTCATGAGCGAGACCTAAAAACCAAAACGACGCCTCTTTCCAACCATTGTAAGGTAGACAATGAGCTACAACCTAAATTTCAACAAAACAAGCAAGACAAATAGCATTGATCTCTTATGTGCAGCTGGCTGAGAAATGAGAGCACAGGGATTGTCTACAAAGTCCAAAACCGAAAAGGGATATTAAAAAAAATACAAATTCTATATCTTTACACTTACAAAGTGTAGTGTCACCCAAATCAATTCACACATCAATGGTCACCTGTTGGTTGTACTAACACTTATTTAGGGGTAATTTTGGGAAAATTACAGTCCCCTCTATGCAGGTCAGGCTGCATAGAGGGGACTGTTGCAGTGCTTCATATTATTCCAGATTGTGCTGCACCAAGAAGGGACTGTTGCCTTGTTCCATATTCCAGATTGTTCTGCACCAAGCAAAGTTTCAGCACATAAATGGTAAGTCAATACTTTTGTCCCTTCTGCGCTAATGTAAAAAAAGGGCTGCCGTGTTTTGTTAAAACTGGTTATGTTCACGGTTTCAGTACGGTTACAAATGTTTCCTATATGCTTACATAAAATACAGCCTATTGTAACAGTACTTGCTAGAAGAAATTAGATAGCAAGTGATTTTGGGTTGGGTTCGGGCTTAAAATATGACTTAGTATTGTTTGGGCCGGGCCACACAGTCTCAGGTACAGGTCGGGGCTCATGCAGGCCTCCATTGACATAACTGAACCAGGCGAATGAGGCATCTAAGTATGTATTTCTATGGTTCCATGAGCCGGCTCTCAATTTCTAGCTTTACCATGAGCAAGAACAAATAAAACATTTAATATATATACAAATAATAAATCCTTTTACGAATGTGCTCATGCATTTTATTTTCTAAAGAGAAAAAAAAAAAGATTTATTCTTAAACTTGTTTTACTGCCTTTTTTTTATTTGTTCTCACCAGTAATTTTCTGTGCAATGCCAAAACTTTGACACTTAATGAAGTTTCTTTGGGATTTTTTTTTTTTTTTTTTTTTTTTTTTGCTTATGCCATTTTTATTTCTCATACAAGTTGCTTTGGATAAAATTGTTTGCTAAATGTAACACTAACTCTAAATATTGCAATATTAAATACATTTCAAAATAATAATGCCCCACCAATTATAAGGCAAGTTAGTCAGACATAGAAATACATCTTTATTTCAAAGCAGCAAGGAAGCTAAAACAATAAGTCTTCATCATCTCACATAAAACGTTAGATAATAAGCCTCTTTTGTATGTGACAATATGATGATGTCTATTCCACCATTGAGTTGAAAAAAAAAAACTATAAAATTAATGCAGCAGTTTTTGAAAAATGACTGAAAAGATTATTAGTACAAGAACTGGGAGGTTTTGATGGATGGTGGATTTTCCGAGGATTTTATATTCATTTCTTCTTAGGAACAGCATCAAGAGGCTGACCAATATCCTTTCCACGCAACTTAAGGCCTGAAATAAAACAGAAAACATTTACAGAATCACAAGACCAAGGTGACAAATAAATGATGCATAATATTGTGTGTTCTCCCTCAAGCAAATGGTCATCAACATTAACTGAACTTTTAAAGGTGCACTAACTTAAGGTTTTACATACAAATTGGTTGTTCATCACAGTGGCCACCATGTTGAGATCACATGACCAGCTAAAGACTTCAAGCCCTCCATCATCTGATAATTTTGGTCACAGAATAAATTAACCACAGATGAGGAACACACCTGCAAATATGGTATTTCTACAATAGCTTTGATAACTTTTGAATGATGCGGCATTCAATGATTATTATACAACAAATACTTCCAGTTCTCAAATTTGATAGACGAGTGTCGTTCCAAGAGTGCTGATAGCTTAGACTGTTAGCACTGGGACACTTTACTGCTTGTATATCTCCTCATGTTTGTGGCGTTCCAAACGCTTAAGAGCAACTAGATGTGTGAACTTTCATTCCTCTCTGTGTTAAAGATTTGAGCCAGCAGGTGGCTATAGCGGAGTTAAACTAACAGCTTCAGCATAACTTCCGATCACAGCTGTAGCAACAAAGTAATCAAATATGCTCGGGGCGCCTACCTGATACTAATTTCCAAGTTGGGAGAAGACGTAAACTTTCAACAATAAGGAGGAGGGCATGTTCGGGGGGCTCTGTAGCACATCCCTTTTGAGCTATTGTCACCAAACTTTGTACACATAGATCTCATCAAGCCGGACAACTTTCATGCTGACAGTCATAAGCTCCACCCAACAAGAAGTTGTATTGTTTGAAAAATGCCTGCTCAGGAACTTGAAATACTCCAAGGGATTTCATGTTACAGGTACCAATTGTGGGTGACATCATACAGAGACATTAACGATGCTAAATTGCAACACCGTTCAATATATCAAAAAAATGTTCTCAATGGCGATGTGATAAATTAACGTAAAAAATAAATTAAAAAAAAAAAAAAAAAAAAAAGGGGAAAAGGAAGCATATCATATCTTCAAGCATCGTGTGATTTGCATAAAAATTGAGCCAAATGTTTGACCTTGCGGGCTGATCACATTGATGTGGCTATTGTGGGTCATAGTCCCCTACTGGCGGAAGGAAGTGTGGTACTTTTCACAGACTTTGAAATATCCCTCTTATGTTTACCTGAATTGCTTCAATCTTTTTAGAATAATGTCAAGACAGTGCAGATTTAAAATTCTGAAGGGATTCTTGATATCTTAAACAGTGTTGCCATGGCAACACATGAAATGTCATTCCTTTTTATGTATATTCACGTTTTTGAGGTACATGGCATGCTTGAATTTTCATGATATTTTGCACACATCAGAATTGTCAGCCATTAGGCTTGGGCAAAACTGAACACATGGGCATGGCTGGGGAGCTCTGTAGCGCCACCTTTTGACAAAAGTGGTGGGGTCAGTTTCCTCTACGGTCACCAAACTTGCTACATATATTGATCTCATCCTGCTGGACATCTTTCAAAATGACAGTCATTAGCTCCAACAACAGGAAGTTGGATTGAATGAGCATTTTTTTTTTTTAATGGCAGGCCCTGAACGTTTGAATACTCCTAGGGGATTCATGTGACTGCCACCACATTTAGAAAATATTATGCCAAGATGTTGAAGATTCTAAATTGTGAACAGATTTTTGATATATCAAACAGTGTTGCCATGGCGAGGCATTCAATTTAAGGGCAAAAAAATGGGAAACAGGAAGCATTTGTGTGCAATCTGTGATTTAGATCAAAATTGAGATGTCCGTTTAGTCTTGGGTGCTAATCACAAGGATATGATTATTTAGGGTCACCGTCATATCGCCACCACCAGGAAGTTTGGCTCTTACAACAGACTTTAAAATAGTCCTCTTATGTTTACCCAAATTACTTCAAACTTGTTTAGAGTAACATCAAATCCATGTGTCCACCTTGCATTATTTTTCAAGAGCCACCGGGTGGAAATGAACCCATGGTGCTTGGGCCTGTGCTTGGGCCTGTCATTGCTTCTTGCAGCTATATTTTATTTACTTGTATGTTGAACAGTTGTATAAAATAATCTCACACTCACAATCATGCTGTATTGCCCATCTATCAGCCCTCAGCCGCTATGGCCAAATCACAGCTGTGCTGATAGCTGGACGTACAGCACTGTTGCTTGTGAATGTCCAAGATCACGTCATATCAGTGAAACCAAAAAAAACATTTTATGCATCTTTATAACACGGATCTATAAAACATTCACTTTGCTAGGGCACAAAGTTGATTCCAAAATGTAAATAACTGATTCTGAGGAGTTGGGAATTGAGAATCGTCTCCGCTCAAGGGCGTGACATATTCTGACTGTGTTTATTTCCTCGATCTCTAAACTAGTACACATTACAGAAGCCTTAATAGCATTAATTCAAATTATATATTTAAAAAAAGGACTGCAACTAAATGATCATAATTTCTCGACTGATCAACAAGACTTTTTTTAGTCCGACAGCCTGACTCAGCCATCAGTATATCCAATCTGTATACAAACTCTGCAATAAGACCTTCAGCACATCAGAGAGCTGCTTTCCATACGACATCATTAGTCAGCCTGTATTTTACATTGGATTAAACAAACAATCGAGTAAAATGCCAAATTTGGCATAACATCCCTCATGTTAAAACACTTGTCCACAACTAGGAGACGACAGAGGAGGATCAAGTAACAGTGGATTAAACAAACAATCAAGTAAAATGCCAAATTTGGCATAACATCCCTGATGTTAAAACACTTGTCCACAACTAGGAGACGACAGAGGAGGATCAAGTAACAGTGGATTAAACAAACAATCAAGTAAAATGCCAAATTTGGCATAACATCCCTCATGTTAAAACACTTGTCCACAACTAGGAGACGACAGAGGAGGATCAAGTAACAGTGGATTAAACAAACAATCAAGTAAAATGCCAAATTTGGCATAACATCCCTGATGTTAAAACACTTGTCCACAACTAGGAGACGACAGAGGAGGATCAAGTGACTACGTTTATATGCGCTTTTAAGAAAGCGGGTTATTCCAAGGTTTTTGCAGAAAGCAGTGTTCTGAAACATCATGTAAACGAGAACACAGATTTCCTTATGCCGTTTAATGGATTGAGAGAAAGTGGATTAATACACCTAGGTTTTTCCTGGAGAAAGATCCTTATGTGACCATGTAAACACATAAGTGACGTTCTAAAAGATTTTTGAAGAGTGTGCATGTGCTTGGATCAGATAGGATAACAAAAGTTATAGGGTGTAGCCCAACAACAAGTCAGCCACATTTCTGAGAGTACAGTGGGAAAAGCACATACACTATAAACTATACCCAATTATAAACACCACTTTAAAATATCGACAGTCCCTCACGTTTGCGTATATGTGCATGTACATTGAGGGAATCCCGGAGTTTCATGTGAAAAGGAATGCCCAATGCTGAAGTGCAATTCCGCTGCAGGTTGTGATAGAGACTTAAGGAAACAAACACAGCAACAACTCTGGAACATCTGGAAATAAAGCGAAGGAACAGAAAATAAAATAGTGAAGTCTTCCTCAGGTACCATGTTTGTTATTTACACAAGCGTCGGGGGGAAAATACATTGCTGTGGAGAAAGCTGCTTACTGACTGAGCAGCATGTATACGGGAGAAAAGATTACGCTTCTCGTACAGTGCATGTAAACTGGAACACAACTTTCTCGCAATAACCTGCTTTCTGGTGTCCATGTAAATGTAGTCAGTGAGTTAGCTCCCCAGTTTACATCAATATATAGGTAAAAGTTTAAATGACAAATCGAATACATTAATTCTTCTCTACCCAATCTATGTACTGTAAACATTTTTACTGTACATTTTAAATTACATATTACACTAAAACCATTCTATTAAAATATACAATAAGAAAAAGATTTTGAGCTGTCTGAATTAACACATGCGATTACAGTTGAAGTCAGAAGTTTATATACACCTTGGCCAAATACATTTAAACTCTCACAATTTCTCACAATTCCTGACATTTAATCGAAGAAAACATTCCCTGTTAGGTCAGTTAGGATCACTACTTTATTTTAAGACTGTGAAATGTCAGAATAATAGAGAATTATTTATTTCAGCTTTTATATCTATCATCACATTCCCAGTGGGTCAGAAGTTTACAAACACTTTTATTATTCGGCAGCATTGCCTTTAAATTGTTTAACTTGAGTCAAATGTTTTGGGTAGCCTTCCACAAGCTTCTCACAATAAATTGCTGGATTTTTTGCCCGTTCCTCCTGACAGAACTGGTGTAACTGAGTCAGGTTTGTAGGCCTCCTTGCTCGCACATGCTTTTTCAGTTCTGCCCACATAATTTCTATCAGATTGATAGAGGCTTTGTGAAGGCCACTCTAATACCTTGACTTTGTTGTCCTTAAGCCATTTTCATTATTGTCAAGGCATCATTGTCCATTTGGAAGACCCATTTACAACCTGGTACAAGGCTGATGTCTTGAGATGTTGGTTCAATATATCCACATCAATTTCTTTCCTCATGACTTTGTGAAGTGCACCAGTCCCTCCTGCAGCAAAGCCCCCTCACAACATGATGCTGCCACCCCCATGCTACACGGTTGGGATGATGTTCTTCATCTTGCAAGCCTAACCCTTTTTCCTCCAAAGATGGTCATTATGGGCAAAAAGTTAAACTTTTGTTTCATCAGACCAGAGGACATTTCTCCAAAAAGTAAGATCTTTGCCCCCATGTGCACTTGCAAACTGTATTCTGGCTTTTTTATGGTGGTTTTGGTGCATTGGCTTCTTCCTTGCCGAACAGCCTTTCAGGTTATGTTAATATAGGGCTTGTTTTACTGTGGATATAGATACTTGTCTACCTGTTTCCTCCAGCATCTTCACAAGGTCCTTTGCTGTTGTTCTGAGATTGATTTGCACTTCTCGCACCAAACTACGTACATCTCTAGTATACAGAATGCATCTCCTTCCTGAGCAGTATGATGGCTGTGTGGTCCAGTGGTGTTTATGTGTGCGTACTATTGTTTGTACAGATGAAAGTGGTACCTTCAGGTGTTTGAAAATTGCTCCCAAGGATGAACCAGACTTGTGGAGGTCCACATGAGCTGATTTCTTTTGATTTTCCCATGATGTCAAGCACAGAGACACTGAGTTTGAAGGTAGGCCTTAAAATACATCCACAGGTACACCTCCTATCAGAAGCTAATTATCTACAAGCTTGACATGATTTTCTGGAATTTTCTGCTTCAAGGCACAGTTAAAAGTGTATGTAAACTTCTGTCCCACTGGAATTGTGATTTAGTCAATTAAAAGTGAAACAATCTGCCTGTAAACAATTTTTGGAAAAATTACTTGTGTCATACACAAAGTAGATGTCCTAAATGACTTGCCAAAACTATAGTTTGCTAATATGAAATCTGTGGAGTGGTTAAAAAATTTGTTTCAATGACTTCAACCTAAGTGTATGTAAACTTCTGACTTCAACTGTAATTTAAAAGGCTAAACGCGTTAATTTTTCTCAATCATGCATAACGCATTTATCGTTAATACAGCATAATCACTGGTGTGAAAGATGAAAACTCTGTAATGTGTCCACCCGGAGTCATTACACGGACTCACACGCCACACAGCTCCAGAACCATTCTACCAAGGAGAGCCTACAAGTTTAGCATACGCTGCAGTCCCTTAGACATTATATGGACGGAAATGTCTTAGCATGCCTAAGTTGACAGTTATGCTCTCTCTAATGATTTTAAATGATCCTCTAATCTCATTAAATAAAATAATCTCTTATAGTGCTTCCATGTCAGTGATAAAATTATGGAGAAAGGAACTCTTAACACTATTTGATGTACAAAACAAGCCCAGATGTGACTTGTGACAGAAATCAAGTATTTTTCAGCCTATGTAAGGCGCATGGTGAGTTCAAAGCGGCGCTCAACACTGGTGTTGCCGCAAAGACACGAGTCGTGAATGCAGCTTCACGACTACTGTAGTGCAAAGTGTATAGTCTCAGATTAAAAGTATGGATGAAGAGAGTTTAAGATTATTTAATGCACACTGCAATTAATATGCAAACTATGTGGGGACTTCAATTAGTCAAACTCCCACTTATACTGCGTTCACACCGGACGTGAATAGCGCATCAAATTCGCGTCTACCGCGTCTAGTTTGACGCTTGACCACTTTGTGTTAATTCGCGTGTCAAGAGTGAAACTGACGCGCGTAAAAACAAAAAAGTTTGAAGCAAAATTTACGCGCGTCACGCGCTAAAGTTTCAAAAGTTTCGAACCCCGTTGGCGGCCATCTTTTTACATGTTGTTGATGGGTCATTTATCGAGCGAGTCACCGCTCTGTATTTGCTCTGGAGAGAAAAACAGCGGCGTAGGGATCATCGTCGCCGTATTTGGGTCCACCAGACCCTTCGGAGGCGAACCCAGTTCGGCGAGTTTCACCATTTGCTCCAGGAGCTGCGCCTGGATGACGGCCGCTTTCAGCGGTACTTCCGCCTGTCCCGCGCCCAGTTCGATGACCTGCTGTCCCGCATCGGAGCGAGGTTGTCAGCCTCAGTTCCAGGCTGTCAGGTGCACAACATGCACATGTATTAAGTTTAAACTCGGACTAACCTTTACAAAATACTTCACGATTAACTACAAAAAAAATTATGCAATTAAAAATTAATCGACTGACAGCACTAGGTACTTTGACATTTTTTGAAATAGGCTAAAACAGAGTTGTACAAGAATCTGAATTTGTAAATAGCTAAAAATATCAAACTAAAGTGTATTGTGACTTTTATTCAGTGTATAAGCAGTAACAGGCAATTTCACTTTAGGCAAAATGGTGCTTTGAACATTATTTGTGGCAATTATGTCACATCTGCTTAACTAATCTTTCCTCAAATTCCAACACATTTATGCGCTTTAGGATGAGCACCTATATTTATTTTTATAGGCCTATTAAAAGAGAATTTATTTTTTCATTCAAGAATGCTTTATATTGTGTTGTTTATTATGAGATTTAACTATATGCCATTTTTGTGGAATTAAGAAAATTAGTTTAGAATCGACTCTTGAAATCAATTATGAAACCAGGAAGTTGATTCCAACAGCCCTACTTTTGACTCAAACCTTAAGGCTAATGTATAATTTTTTTATTGCTTGACTACTTTGGTTGTCCAAGTGACACTATATCTTGCTTAAAGCGCTAACATAAATCATCCTCCCTCTTTGCTCACAGGCCAGTATTTTAACCACCTCTATTGGGGCTTTTCTACTGCATGGTACAACTCCACTCTGCTCGCTTTTGGGGGGTTTTCCACTGTGGATAGTACCTGGTACTTTTTTTAGTACCACCTCGGTCGAGGTTCCAAGCGAGCAGAGCCGATACAAAATGTGACATCAAAACCCTGCAGATCACTGATTGGTCAGAGAGAATCGTTACTACCAGCGTCACTGAATTTTCGACACAGGACATCAACCCGCTAGTTTTAAAGCTACAGTGATAGCAGTATCATTTGTTCACGTGACATTATAATTGTTAAAAGAAATGGCTGTGCGCAAAACCATGCCGTGGTCAATAAACGAGGTGCAGACATTCCTCTCAATAATGACAAACTAAACAAAAATGTCTTTCAGGAAGTGTCTCAGCTCTTGGCCGCAGAGCTGAGACATGGCTACCACTGGACCTTCCAACAGTGTAGGGAAAAGTAAAAAACTTAAGTGACTACAGAACCATCAAGGAAAAGTGGAAGTGGTTCGACCAAATGGACGCTATCTAGACCGGCGAGCAATGGGAGGGAGAGTGCCCTGGACTCAGCCACGATGGAAGATGGTACGTTTTGTTACGTTAACTCTATACTCTGCTTGAAAGCTTCAGTTTATTTAGTTGACCAGCTACTGGAATCCAGGCCAATTTAATTATTACACTAGTGTAAAATCACCATGCAACAACTGTTTATACAGCACAATGAGCTAGTAGCTAACAGCTAGCGGTCGTGTTGTTGTTTATTGTTTTGTGTTGCGTTTAAGATTATGTCACGGCAGTAGAGGAACTATGACGATCAGCCTATAATCCCACCCATGTTGAGGCGACACTTAACAGCAGTGGAAAAGCAAGATCAGGAAACTAAAGCGAGTAGAGTCGAACCGTAACGCGCAGTGGAAAAGTGCCATATATGAGTCATCTGGGCATGTGCCTGAGATTGAATGCAGTGGAGTATCACAAAGCAGCCGTAGTGTGTACGTGTGAATGGAGCATACTGAAAAATAAGAGAAAAAAAAAAATGATAAATGGCAAAATCCTACCAATGGCTCGTTCAATCTTCCCCATGACTTGATTATTGGGGATAGCCTTCCCACATTCATACTCGGCTATGATTTGTGGTTTCTCATTGATTTTCTGGAAGAAACATGACATTATATTTAGCCAACTAAAAATCCTTAAAAAACACATACATAGTTAAATGTTGGGTCATAGGTTTGGAAATACTCACAGTGGCCAGATCTTTCTGGGTGAGGCCCTTATTTTGCCGGCCCTGCTGAATAACCTTACCCACTTCAAGAGGTACTCTCTGGTGGCTGAGCTCCTCAGTCTCTCTATCCAGCTTTGCAGTGTTCTTTGTTATTAAATGCTGTTTATTCTGCCCAGCAGCCCCTTGAAAGAAAAAAGGTAAATTGCATTCTACTGGAAATATCATAAAGGATGACGATGCAAGTAATATTTACATTTCTTACATTTCTTAGATGTTTCGACATCCTCACCCTTCCTCTGAGCAGAAATTATAGCCTGAAAATGATAATAATATTTGTTTATTTTTTAACGGCACAAAGGGGAGCACTAACCGGAGAAACATAGGGGGAACCGACTACGACACAACAACGGCACGCACATCCATGTTTACCTAACTATTGTTAAGCTAACGGTTATGGCTTACACAACGTTTCATAAACTGGGTAACCAAAGGAGAAATGATACGATTGTGTTTGTCCTGTAGTTCTTGTCAAGTCGATAGTTCGAGCTTTAAGAAATATTTGGGGCATTTTGAGTGAAAATATTAGAAAGCAATTCACACCTCAAACAGTTGTTTGTCAAATGTTAACGTCAGCCAATTATTTAGCAGAGATAGCTCTCATTTTACCTGTTTAGACTTTGACTGCGCAGCTGACCCTTTCTTCCTCAAAACAGTCACTGTATCCCAGTCACTCTCTGCCATGTTTTTGAAAATAGCAGAAGTATTTGCTTTTTAGCAACAACGGGGCGTTGAACTTATCGAGCTCGTCCCAGCTCTTTCTGCACTGAACTAAACCGGATGTACGGAAAATGCGTCACTGCATGAACGCATGCATGTCAACAAGAGGGCTCACCCACCATGCGTTTGTATTGTTTGAAACTATAATTACTTATACTCAATAAACCGTGTGTATTGTTGCATTAAAGCTTTTAATTTGCCCTCACATCTGACGCAACAATTTGATATCATAACACCATATCATTATCAAATGCATTCATTGATATTGTCATTTCAATATCATTGTAAAATAGTGTTACTGCAGGTGAATTTTAAGCTTACATGAAAGTGCACAAAATCTTGTAATTAACAAATATTAGCCCAATTACGCTCACTGAACACTTTATTAGGAATACTATGTAAAGTCCCCAGCGTGGTCTTCTGCTATTGTTGCCCATCCACCTCAATGTTAGACATGTTGTACATTCTGAGATGTTATTCTGCTCACTACAATTGTACAGAGTGATTATCTGAGTAACCATTACATTTCTGTCAGTTTAAACCAGTTCCTGTGGCAAACATAAAATAAATAGGTAATACAGCATGTCTGTTGTGTTATATTATGAAGTTGAATATAACATCAGTTACATTGTAATTCATTTATAAATGTATTATTGTTTTATGTATTTGTATTTTTTACTTTTATTGATTTAATGTTTTTTTTTTTTCATTTATATTTCATGTTAAATTATGTAATTGTATTTCTACATGTTACAAGACATTTGATCTATAGTAGCCTATGTTCTTGTGTTCTTCTATGGGAAAAAACAAAAGTGGCCTAATGTTGTTTGACAGAATTCATGTACTATGTTGCTAATACCTTTGTAAACCCTTTGAAGAATTTTGCTCAATCCACAATGGAATTATTTTCAAAGGAACTCTAGAAATAACTAGGGTCTCTGAAAATGTTGTTTTCCTAATCCATTAAAAAAACGTTGGTGATGGATATTCAAATAGTTAACCAACTAAACAAATATTAAACAAGAAACAACTCTATGCCACTAATGAGCAGTATTTACATTTGTATGTAGGTCACAGGAGCAGTGGGTTCTGATTTTCAGTATGAACATGGGCTCAGAGACTGACCCCTGGTGGTATTTATAGTCTGCTGAGTCAGGGTCATGCACCAGCAGACCACTGCTATAAGCAAAAATAGGGGAGAGACAGACTGACATAGACAGCTGCTGAGAAGCAACAATTTCAATCAGTTTATTTGGTCAAGTTTGTTCTGAACGCATCAAACACAGTCTCTTGTATTGCAATTTGGTTCTATTTTAACGCTGTTGCATGTCACACTTTGTTTAACCCATTCCAAACACAGTGTGTGCTTACATCGCAGCCTTGTAGTCATTTTATAAATACGCTATCAACAAAATCATTAGAATTGATTGTGTGGTTAAAAAATGAAAGCTGCAAACAATCCAGATGTAACTTGATCTCTCAATGGTACAATTAGTCTGGCCAGCCCATGAACCTTCAAAGTAGTTGTGTTGTATTTCTTTCTCTGTCCCTTTTCCCATCTGCACTTATTTACACACATAATACACTCTGTACATTAAAAACATTATCTAGTTTGCTATCTTAAAAAGTTGCCATCATGTTTCCATAGAGGACACATTTGTGATTTGATTTTCTTTTTTTCAGATCTAAATCATGCATTTACCACCATCCTCATGATCCTCAGGCATCTCAACATTTTTGTGATGTGAAACATCCCAGTAAAAGTTACAATGCTCAGTGATATCTCACACTTGCATACACACCTATACATGGTATGCCTTAAGGTTACTTAAAAACAATAAATACTGATTTTATTAACATTAGTCAATAAAAAAGACTTACAACTACTTTGATTTTGTAAAATTTTATGCATTTTTGACAGTCTGTACAGCTATACAAGACTATTTATTTTTCCCGTAATTATGCATCAACCTCATTTACAGAATTAATTTGTTTAAGGAAGCCCACACTGCAAATAACACTGCTGTGGGGATCATACAAAATTGAACATATGGCGCTTGCAGACATTGGAATTAAACATATCATTTTATACAAACCACTTTTTGGTAAAAGTGGAAAAAAAAATCATGAAATGCTGAGTATGAATACTTAAGTAATTTATTAGTATACATGTGCTACATTCAGAGTATAATGAGATGTTCATACTTATAACTGAATTTAAACTCCATCAGACAACAGTTTCAATTCAAAAAGTGTCAAATTGTCCATAAGGTCTTCTAAAATAGTCCATGATTTAATTTACAACATTTCTTCAAATACATGGTAAATATTCCAAAAATTACATACAATTTCAAGAAAATAGAACCCTGTTATAACTCATTATGCAGTTTGAGAAAGTCCCTGAGCAAATTTTTCGCTCTCTTACTGTGATCAATAAAATCCATCAGCTAACTATAAATCACATTGGCTCTTCTCTTCAAGCAAGGGCAAAATGTGCTCCTGATGCTTTTCCAAAATGTTATTTCAAAACTTTGGCAGAAATGGAAAAATAAAATCAGGCTTATTGACATGTGCTGCTTAGGAAAATATTTGAAAAAAGTACATGTTTGTATAGTTTTTAATATAGGTGGAGGATAATTAACTTGAACAGTCGAAAGATTTAGAAGCATTTGAAATCCATTAGATGGCATGCAATGATCAGTAGAGGGGGCTCCAATTGAATGTTCCTATGGAGATCAGAGTCTGGCAAGTGCTGGAGGACAACCACACCATCTCCACTAAACTGTAATGGAGGAATCCCAAGGCAAAGCCACAACCAACATCTGTCAGATGGTGGCGGCCCAGCAACACGCGGGACATGCCAACTAGAACAGCCCACAACACAAGCAAAATACGCAGAGGAACTGCAAGCACCAAATGTGCTAGCAGGAATTTAGATACCATGGCTGCCCGGCTTGCATGGGCTGCTGGAAAAGAATAGATGTCCATGGCCAGGTAGTCAAGGAAACTGGGTGCCATTTCCCAGGGCCCTTTACGCTTCACCAACTTCTGCATGCCTGCTACAGTCATCACATCCAAAAAGAGAGCTGCGAAGCAATGACAATGAATTTGCTTTTTTAATGTACTGCATCTTTAACATCATATACATGTTTAAATATCATACACTTGAATGGTTTAAAGAAGACATCAGCTTTATTTAATTTACAGTTTAGTTAGAATAATAATAGACAAAGAAGAAGAATTGACAAAATAGAATAAAAGACAGCATTTGCTTTTCAAGTTGTTGAGACAAGTTATAAAAATCAGTGTGAGGCATTTAAGGGACAGTGAATACAAAAGGGTGGTGAAGAAAAGAAGCATAAGTTGACTCCAAGTTGTGCAAGAACTGAGTAGTAGAACTGAGTAGTCACATGATATATCTGTCAGTCAGAACACATGTTCTAATTCCCTTATCCACTGTCCTACAAACCCGACAGCATCCTGAAAAGCTGCTAAAAACCCTCAGTGAAAACAGAACACTGTAAACACTCATCTTAAATCCATATCAAAATCACATGTGCTTGTGATTGACTAAAAGAACATGATGAAAATCTTATTCACAGTCATGTTTTGAATTATAGGGTACAACAGGGCTAAAGGTCCCGTGGGGTAAAAGGCTCCTTTGATTTAATTTTCTCCCAAAATGCTAAATAGCGACAAAAACATACCACAGCACTTTCCTAAACACCAATTTTTCACTATAAACTGCTAAATTTTCCTGATCCATGAGATCTGTGAATGCACTGTCTAAAGGCAATTTTATTTATATTTTTTTAAATGTTGCAAATTTATGTAGCTAATGAAAATCCCTGAAGTTATCACATTTATTTTGAGTCAAAATACTTATTTGTCATTTTCAGTTTTGTTCAAGGTCATTAAATCATGAGTTTTTTTAATAACAGTCCAATGAGTGAAAGGATAGTATTTGGGGTAAATGGCCTCCTGTTGCAGGGGCTAAATGACCCTCTAAAACACATTGTTTTTCTTAAGATGGGTGAATAGATTTGTTCTTAAAAGCAGCACAACATGCTTCAATCACAATGGAGATTAATTTGTTTATAGAATACTTCAGTTATTATGAAATTGTGTTTAAAAATAAAAGGACATTTTGCACCCTTTTCTGAAGTAGTTCTTTTGAGTAAGCATAATCTTAATGTGTTACTCAAAAAAGCATCTTGCTGTCTCAAAATTATTTGCATTAGTTGACAATTTTTTTTACTAAACTATTGCCCCTACTGCTACAAGATATCACTATGGTGTGGGCCTTTTTCCCCAAGTGTGGAGTAAAAGGCTCCTTCACTACCGTTTTTTTGTTTGTTTGTTTGTTTGTTTTTATTGAATTTGAATCAAAACAACCTTACGTTATTATTTATTTTCACACAAATGATGTTGCTCCATCAATATTCAATAAAAAAAATGTATATATATTTTTTTTATTTTTATACATTTTGTGACCAGAAAAAAGCTAATTTCCTTAAGGTGTCCCTTTAGCCCCATTGTACACTATAGCCTACATAATTAATTTAAATTTCATTTTAATCACCAAAATCATACATGAGTTATATTTTCGGGCAACGAATAATCTTTGAAACTGTAAGAAGATAAATACAAGTCAGATACTTTTTAAAGCCCATTTAACAGCCTTATATATATATATATATATATATATATATATATATATATATATATATATAATTCAGTAGCCTGTATGGATTTAATGACAATGTTGCTTCTTTATTTTATAGGTCAATAGAAAGTGGCTGAGAGAGAGAGAGACCCTTCTCACGGTAACGTGTGGGACCAAAATAGAAACGTTTATAGCCTATTGCGAACCACGTTTGAGACTCAAATACAAATTTGCAAATGTACATCATCAACGGGCTTCAATATCAGAAACCCTTAAATCTCACCTAGCAACAAATTGACCAAAACCTCTTGACCTGCCAATGTGTTGCTTCTTGAAAGACACACAATAGTGCCGAAAATCCACAGGATGCCATGACCAGTGAGCGCGAGCAGCTTGACCATGGAGCGCACGCTTCCCCACGACGATGTCGTGTAAGCGCATACACCGAGCCTCTTGGACATGCAGATATCTATGGCCAGAAGAGAGTTCATGGCAATTCCTTTGAACGATGGGTTAAGCTGCATGCAGTCTTCTTCTGGTAGTTCCTTCCTTTCTTTATTATTCTCGACTGACTCGTGCTCCGCATTTTCGCTCGGTTGGTACTGACTTTGCTGCGGTCTCTGCGACGGCCTCCGTGTTGTGCCCCGAGCTTCAGCGTTCCTGCTCTTCAAAGGTTGGTTTAAAGACAAAAACTCGGGTCTGTTCAGCACGTTGTTACGCTCCCTCGCCCTGGATCGAGTCTGGTTTGCAGGCATCTTGATTTTCTAAGGACCTTCCAGTCTAAATGTATTCCAGTGTCCTCTTCTTCACAAAGAGAGTCAGTGAACGGTGTACCATGTCCATTCCCAGATCATGCCTTGCTCTGTTCTAAGTCTTGCGACTTCTATTCCAGTTAGACTATAAATAGACATGCCAACCGGCTGGATACATGAGACCCATCCACATGTCTATGTAGCATGCTGATTTATTGCAGACAGAAGTCAAGATAAACAACCGACACTGAACTTAGACAATCTCGTTTATTTATTTATATGTTTGTATTGCAAATACTGAATAACTGCAATGCGTCAGTGCATGACTGCTGTGGTGACATCGTTTTAAAATTGTATCATCATGCATTTATATTTGGAATAGTTCATAATTAGTTTGGAGAAATGTCAGGATAACAAAATGGTAAACACACTGTGTAGAAATATTTGTTCTTGGTAAATCAGGTAAACATTTACAATTATTTTGTAAATAAAAACATGTATTAATCTCGTGCCATTGTCTGTTCATGTTCAACAATGTTGACATATAGCCTACAATTGCTTGGCAGATGCTTAGAAATAAACATGAACCAATATTAATAAATGCTTTGAAAGTATTGTTCGTTGTCAGCTTCTGTTTGTAGGCTACTGGTGTAGTTATTATGTTAACAATAGGCAGCCTTATTATAAAGAGTCCTACTATGTTTGTTATGTTATGTTTCTAATAAAATAGCTTCTGGTCTACATAATGCGACAGTAAATTGTATACTATTTTTTAACCCTCACATGACAGTTGATGAACGGTTTAGTCCCCTGACACAAAACTACACTACCCAGGATGCAAAACGTCCTCAAGAAGGGAAGTCTAATTCTAAGCCGCTTGGATAAAAAAAGCCAACAGCTGAAGCATTGTATTACACGCCAGGAACCTGACTATCCTTAAATAGGGCAAGGGAGAAACAAAGTAGCCCAACTGGTCACGGTCTTTAGCTCTCTCTCAAATATGACGCAGAAATAAATAAAACTGATATTTAGTTTGACACCAGAAATGTTTGCCTCAAGTTACGCTAGAAGACGCAGCGTGGAAGTCGGACTGTGACTAGATTGCATGGATTTACTTGACCACACAATGTTGACTGTTCTACTTCCATTCCTGATGTACCCTTTAAATCATGGAGCAACTCAATTCCATCGTTTACGGCTGTTAACTGGAGCATACTGGTCGTAATGCCCCACTATTGGACAGCACCTAACAGGTGTTACTTGGACTTTTTTCTTATATCAAAGGCGAATATGAGCTGACATAGCATATTTTGGGACAACCAACACGTTATAGCTGCTGCAGCTCCTTATTTATGACGTTTCATCAGCATTTGTATAATGTAAGAAATAAGGTGGTGGGATACGTTTTAAGACCTGGGATTTATTCATAATGTGCTCGGAGATCAGTCGCTAGAGATATGAAATTACACTAACGTGGCCTTTCAGTCAAATTAATTTTTGCCTCTTAGGTAGAGCACTGAGAAACCTGTTGATCTAACCTTGCTTGGTTGACAGAAGGGCGTAACTTTTTTTAGGAGCCCTTCACACCGAACGCGTTCTGCGCTGCAAAAAAGCAACACGCAGCACAACTAATAGACCAGAACGCGGGTGTCTTGAGACGCGTTTTAAAAAGTTGAATTTCTTTTTTTCTTTTTTCTTTTTTATTTACTTGAACAGGTGCCCTAAAAACAGAGCAAAGAGTTGCGCTCCTGACAGCGGCGATCAGACGTCCATCTAAAGCGCACATGATTGGGGAAAACGTGGGAAAAAAATCGCGGATGGACTCAGAAATGCCTTCAGTGTGAACGGCCCCTTATTGTTGACACGTAAAATCATTTCATATAGCGGTGTGACAGCGGGTCAATTTTCTCTCATCATGAATCCTACTGTTTCAATTGAAATTTGATGGGTGTTGCTGCTGAAAGTCCAAAGAACCTCAACGATGGGATGTATACAGAGTGTAAAACCGAAGCCAAGTTTTCATGAGAACATCACAGTCCTCGAACTGCACGCCTCAGTTGAACCCAGCCCTACTGTCATCGATGAGTCATCAAATGTGGTTCTGCGGTACCGCACACCTTACTTTAAAGCATCAGCTCAAGTGCAAGTGCCACCCATAGTTTGTAAAGAGATCTGGACAGTTGGCTGGATCCAGGCTTGCAATCAAATGGATTTCTTCAATATATATGGAAATGAAGGAGTGTGAGTAGAGTTGGTCAGATAATTATGTAATAATTTCAATAGATTTGCATAACAGCTTAATATTATTGGCTTTTTACTTTCAGTTGTTGAAGTAGCCTTTAATTGGACAATGCATATGTAATGGAAGCCAGCTGGTAGTTAGTTAGTAAGTGTGTGTAAACCTCACTCCCCTGACCTCAAGAGGTGCACTAGCAACTGATGCTAGGGGCTGTAGTCTTAAGCCTCCTTGTTAGTGCTCCCTCCTCCAAGCCAGAGATGCCGGTTCGAATCCCGCTCGGATAGGGTTGAGCAGGACCGGTTACATATGCTGGTCCGTGAAATGTTAAAATTAACTGAACGAAATGGTCTCAGCTGCTTTCCTGTGTAGTGTAGGTGGCATGATGCTGAAGGGGAATTGTGCAAGAACGATTTCTCAGGATGCAAGTCATGTTTATGGTCCAGTTTCCTGGGATTGTTTCCTCATCAGCAAAAAATTTAACACACCCCTGGCTGAACAAAAGGCTTGTCCTTTACCAGCGCCAGTACTGAGAGAAACTATTCCTGCATCCAAAATCATGTCCTGTCAATGTATGTAATGTTTTTGATGAAGGACGCACTTCTAAATCTTTATGTTCTTTTGGTATATACACGAGTAGTATGAGTAGATTCCAGGCATACTTCATCCGGGATGTGGTTTTTGATCCATGAACCAAATATATGACATAATAACAACAACAACCTTGAAAATAATCTTCTCTGGTTTTGTTAACAAAGGACCATTTAAGCACAAACTTTATATATATATATATATGTGTATATATATACACACGCACCAAAAAAGTTTGTGCTTAAATGGTCGCGGCGGCATTTTGTGGTCAGTTCTGGATAAACGGCGGCTAATTTTTGCTTATCGCGACACACCGGCCCACTCGGTTCTCCCGATGGCCATTCCGCCCTGGATCGGCCCCAAAGTGCATCGGCCCACCGGGAAAATGCACGGTATGCCAGATTACTAGTCCAGCCCTGATTGTAGGGAAGTATGCATTTCCGATGCTTTTACTGCATCCCAATTCACCTACTTATAAGTGTCTAGCAAAAAAATCTAGCAAGTATTGGGACAATGCATTCACGTCATAAAACTGTGTCTTCAAACTTAATGCTGCGTGCCAGATGAAGTCGGATGTAGGAATATCCAAGTTTACAGTAAATTTCCCACTTCCAACTTCAGTGCATTCCAGTCAATCACACTTTGCAGTCACGAGAGCACATGCCAAATGCATAAACACTATCTAGTAGCTATTTCTCATGCAAAATGGGTGAAAACGTAGGCACTGATTAATATCTTACATCATACAATTCCTCTGAACATCGTCTTGTAAATTTATTGTATACTGCATATACAGACATTTCCTGCATTGAAAATATTTAAAAAATAGTTTTTACACTTCACATAATCCAGTTTCCGGTTTAATGTATGCTCGGAGGTCACGCCATCATGGAAATGATGTCAAATTATGCTACTCGCTGAAGTCAGGGTTCATCAATCTACCCTATAGTTCACAAGTCAGATGTCTGACTTCAAGCAGCATTCCAGTAATATTTTCAAGTCGGGGGTGGGAAAATCCTGAGTTCTGGGTTGTCTGGAATGCAGCAAAGACCCTACAGTCGCATAGTTCTGTGCATTCTGCTACAGTACACCTACCTGTCAAACATCCTGTTACAGTTATCATGACATGCACATTCCTCATTTAATTTTTACTATTATTCATTCCACACTTGACATTTGACAGTTTGCTGGATCACTTTGTTTATTGTTTTTTTCTTCTTTGGCAGCATCACATTTCACATAATTAAAACAGTCCATTGAAAGAGAATCTGACCTCCGCTATGGTTCAGTGATACCTAAAATTACAAAAATAAAATGAGAACAGACAATTGTGTTCATTTGATTCATTTTCTGTTTGTGACAATACCGTTTTTATCTATATGGAGCTGACACTTTTAAAGATTATATTTAAGAAATAATCTCTTAAGAACACACAAGAGCACCCACATTAAGCACAATGCAGTAGATGGAATTGAATGAATGCATGATGGTTAAAATGAGGATAATTAATCATTCATACCCTTTTCTGATTACTATAAATTGAGCCACTTGATCATTTGCAATTTAATGAGCCATTAACTTTGGGACACTCATTTCAAAACTATGATTTGGGACACCCTAATTCCAATCTTGGATACCATGTAGGGCAGATAAGGAGCAGATTTGGAAGCAGGGTTTGTCTCTACCAAGATTATTTATTTAAATTTTTCATGACATGGTCAGGTTAACATTCTTTCTCCAGGAAGAGTTGATAATTGCTAATGGACCATACATATTTAGAACCATGTACTCCTGTTTGGTTTAATGTAAACAAATACCTATCTATATCTAAATCTATTTTGTCTATTGAATTGGAGGGTGGGCAGATAGGAGGGGTTGGACAATATTAGTGTAAACGAGTCATTTAAGAGAGGTTCATAGTAGCTCCTTAAAGGTACAGTCCATCATTTATGCATTTATGAATTAACTGTGAAAGTGTGAAAGGGCGAAACTAAAATTATATCTCCACTATTTATATTTACTGAGTCTGTAGGCAAAGTGAAAGACATTTGTTGTTATTCTTTTAGTAATGACCTGAGAAATATCATTACTGTACTCAAAGCTCAAAATAAGTTTAATCTTTCGCCTTTAGATCCAGCTGGGAGCTTCCAGAGCTAAAACGTGGGCACATCCAGGCCATTAGTGATTCTGATGGTGTGAATTATCCCTGGTATGGTTGTACCACTGAGATGTACACAATTGTGGGTCCTACTAAGAAGAGCACCAAACTGAATGTCAGCATGAATGATAACTTCTGCCCAAGTGTGACCTGGAGTGTCCCCGTGGGGACCACTAGCAGTCCTCCTCTCCTGAGCGCCATCCAAAGGGACCAACGCTTCACCACCTGGCTGGTGGCCAGAAATGAAGCCACCACCGAGATGGTGCTACTCAGAACCATACGTTGGAGAATGCAGCTCTGTATTAAAGTGGATCCAAAGAAGCCTCTAGGTCAAAGAGCCAGGCTTGTGGAACCACTGATCCAGGAGCAGCCTCAGGTCCTTCTTAAGAATGAACCCATACCGTCAAATGCCTTGGTTAAGCCTAATGCCAATGATGCCCAGGTTCTAATGTGGCGGCCAAGAAATAGGGAGCCCATTTTAGTCATCCCCCCAAAATATTGAGGGAATTACCTTCCATCTTGAACTTCAAATATTTTGCATGTTATGCTTATTTAAATTAAGTATGGCATGGAGTGAGAGAGAATACTATTTTACAGGGAAGAGAATTCGCCATGGGTTCCCTCTATATCAACTTAAGAGTAAAATAAGGTCTGTGGAAAATATTACTTGACGATATGTGGACATTTTGTTCTACAACATAAATTACACACTTTCATACCTCAATTTAGAATTTCGAAGCCGTATTGAATTGAATCCTTTTTTTTTTTTTTAAATCGCACAGCACTTCAAAATGAACCTTTGAGGTATGAAAGTGTGTAATTTATGCTGTAGAACAAAACATTCATGAAAAACCAAGTAATGTTTACCACAGACCTTATTTTCCTAATAAGTAAAAAAAAAAGACACCATAATAAAAACCCATAGGAAAATCTCAAGAGAACCCATGGCGAATTAGACTTCCGCGTTCGCCTACAATTTTTTGTCATGGCTGAACAGCTCTATTGATTTAAAATGTAAGTGATACAAATTTATTATTTGTGTATTTATTAATGTTTAGTAGGTGATGTTGAAAGGACACATTTAACTCATTGTGTACTGCTTTGTTTTTAGATAGAGAACCTTTAGGACATTTTAATATAAACAAAATTGTGAGTGGCCTTTACCTGGCCTGGAATAAAAATGTTGCCTTTTGCTTTTAAAATAGCACATGTTCTGTGCAAGCCGAATTGAAATAATTTGTTCACTCAGTATGAGACCATTATTTAGAAGTATAATGAAGATACATTTATTTCTAGTCAGGTGTGTGGCCTAAGTTTTAAACAGAGTCTATGGCCATGTACACTGCAGAAAAATGTGGTTGTCAGTTCATCTTTTAGTGATTAATCCTGTTCTGTATACAGTTCGGTTAAATATGGTGTGACAACTGCATTCTACAATTGAAGAGTTGTTGTGATTTAGATTCATCTCAATGACTCAATTCTTTTGATTTCGTTCACCACAAATATTCATTCAGATTCATTAATCGATTCATTCATTCATTGACCATTTCTGCATATTACACCTATGCGCCAGTAGATGGCACCAAATGACCGTCAATCATGACCGGAGCAAGTCAAATTATCCTTGATTAAAATTAGCTTGTCAACAATTCTACTAAGAGACTTAAGCACTGCAGTGTTAAAGCATCATAAGCATTTCCCCACAAATCACAACAAAGCATATCTATAATCTTGAACTGCTGAGCACAACCTTTTATCAAACTATACAAAAAAAGACAACAATACTAGCCCAAAAATTTTTATGAGCTTCAATAATGTCTGTATGTCATTGTTGTGTGTGGTCATCACTCAATTTTTATTCATAATTCTTCTGTCCCCATTTCTTGTTCAACAAAATTTACGAACTGATCGAAGGACATGCAGCTCGTTCTCTTGTTCAGTAGAACAGTTACATTCAGTTACAACAGTTACATTCAGTTAATTCATGAACGAGATGGCAGACTGGTTCAGTGAATGGTGTATACATTCAGTAAGTCAAACCAATTATATGCTCCCTCATAGCCCACACTCGAATGCTATTGACTCGTGCTATTAAGTCTTTACAGGCATAAAAATCCACCAAAGCAATATCGTGCATCAAACTAGAACTCATTAACTTCAAACGGGAGAGAAGAAAGTCAACGGATTGAGGTGAATGAGAACAATTAATTCACTTAAAAGATTTGTTCGAAAGACAGATTCATAAATGAACAAAACATCACTACAACTGAATGAAATCCCGAAAAATTCAGTTAGTGAAAACCACATTTTCAGAAAGTCCACGTAGTGTGTATGGAACTGAACAACAACTAATTGTTACCCATATTACAGTCCAGAGAAGGCTGCACACTGTTTACCAGCAGCCGCTTAAAGCCCAAAGTATACTTCGCTCAGATGTGTGATGCAAATCTCATCATCAGCAGAGTGCTCAAGCACTGAATGCTTGCAGCCCGATTTTTCAAACTGCGTGTCTTTGAACGCACAGATTGCGTATGCGCCTTGAATTATTTGCACTAATTAGTGGGTCCACAAGTTGGCAACACTCACATTTGAGCAATTGCTGTCACGAAGAAGCGCTAGAAGAAGTTTGTGACAGGGCGAAGGGCATGGCCGGGTCGTGATGCTACACACCCGGCCCCTAATCAGGCTAATCAAGCCTCAGAGAGGGATAAAGGCTGACTGGATACAGAGAGAGAGATTTACGGGCAGCTGTCCGACACCTCTGTGTGTCTTTTTGTTTAGTTCTTCATTAAACTATTATTTATATTGTCAAGCCGGTTCTCGCCTCCTCCTTTCCATTAATCCCTTTATAAAAGTTGTAATCGGCACCTCTAAACATCAGGAGATGAAGGTATAAACAACATCAGTGGATGTATAAGTCAAAAGCGCATGTGTTAGGAGGTCTAGAGTTACCTGCATTTGTATAACTCGAGTCTGTAACATTCGTTACAGTATTGAAACTGTAGACATACAAGGCACGCCAGCCCCTCAGCACACTAGAGCAGAAGAATAGCTGAAAGCATGAAACTTTGCTTGGTGCAGAACAATATGGAATAATGTTAAACATTGTAACAGTCACCTCTTTGCAACCTGAACTTATTCAGAATGTTAAGTAATCGTGACACTTTTTGAGACCTGAAGTTCTTTTTAACTTTTGACCAAAATGTGCCGGTTCTGTGAAACACTGAAGAAACAGCAAGACGCAGTGGAGCAGGCATGGACGTTCGTACATAGGCAAACAATGGAAAAACAGAGGAGACACAGGCAAAAGACATGTTCAGTATGTACAGCCCCTAAATCATCCATTCGCACATATCTGTGAGTGAGAGCGCATGGGCGAATCAATTGCGGAAGTTCTGTATATTTTTTTTCATAAATTACAAACCTGAACTAAAAGTCCTACTTGAAAAACTGACCCAATCCAGTGGACCTCTTATATGAACAGCTCTGAGAGCACTGACAATATCGTATTCACGCATGACAATAGAAAAACATGTGACATGCCACCCCTTAAGCGGTTTTAGCTGAGGTTTCCTACTGGGACGGGGCCGCCCGATGTCCGGGGCCCCACACAATTGCGTGGTGGTTAAACCGATACTAATAGCGCTTATTCACCAATCACCTGTGTAATAAATAAAGATGGTATTTCTAGCCATTTTACATGCACATGTTACCAGACACAATCTTTTTTTTAATCAAGAAAATTCACATTTCTTTTTTTAAAGTAAGAGCTTTGATATTAGGGCAAAAGTCATATTCTTGATCATAATTTTTGTATTGTTTTCCTGTCAAAAAATCCTTAAAACAAGATACATTTGATTGATCTTGTTTTAGAAACAACACTGCATAACATATTTAGGTTTTTCAGAGAATGTATTTTTAACATGTGTATTTTGTCTTGTTGTACTGGCAGAGTTTTTATAGTCAAAACAAGTGAAAAAATCTACCAGTGCTGAAGAAGTAATCCAAAGTATTTAGATTATGTTACTGACCTTGAGTAATCTAATGGCATACATTACAAATTACATTTTACAGCATGTAATCTGTAGTGGTATTCTGCAACCCTGATGGCAGCTAACTAAACATTGCCAAATGATAATACATCTCTGGTGGATATCTCTTTGCTCAAAAATAGCGATCACAAAACTGGTTAAACTAGTGGTATTATTTGTTTCTTCTTCACAGGCAGAAGATGCTGCAGCGTTGCTATGTTTATCACTTGTCAATCATTGCAATTGTGGAAATATCTCCTGTATTCAGTACACACATGGAATGGAAATGTAGGGGATTTACTCCTGCATTTAAATGCAGTTGTCACACCTAAATCATTATAGTGTGTGGATGGCCAAAGTTGCCTTTTATTTTTGTGTAATGACAGGAAAACAATTTGAAATTATGTCACTTTTATGGTGTCTTATTAGATGTACCCTGGACTAGGACTGTGAATAATTTAGTTATCCTCTAATGTTTTAAGAGGGAACATACAGGAGCACAAGCTGTGTTTCAGGTACTTCAAAACCTTGTCCAATTAAACCAGTGTGTCACAATGATTACATTTTACAGAATGTTCTGCTTTTGTTGTCGTAATTATGGTGTTCAGTTTTGAAAATATATACTTGGATTAGATTCTTGAAACATCAGTAAATCTGGTACAGGTACAATAACGTCATAACAGCATATAAGGTTCCTGGCAAATAATAGAAGTTTACATTTTTCCTAGTCTACCAACATTTAAACTTGAAAGATTCTTGATTTTCCATGTAATCCCCTGGTGTGTCTACATGGCCAGATAATTGTATCTGAATTACACAAACTTCTTTGTTTGAGAGCTTCCTCTCAATAGGGAACAAGTGACCTGATTCTAAAATACTCCAGGTTGCCCCATATTTTACTCTTAACAATTTATTTAAATCTCAAATGACTTGCAGTGAGTCTCTGGCCATCCTTTTAGTGAAGTTACTGAGTAATATTACTGAAGATAAATAAATTTAAGAAACAGAAAATGTAAAAATATTAAGTTGGTGTTGTGAGGTCACAAACTGGCAAACTCGTGAATTTTAATTAGGTTTTATGTCTAGGGCAAGGCCACATAATGGCCCAGGTGGCACTGGCCCACCCAATCAAAACAGCTGGAATACACATAGGTTGCAAAAAAAAAAAAAAAATGCATTTTGTATCATGCCAAGTAGCTCACATGATAATCATATTCCGTTTATAGATATAGTTGGAAAAAATGTTTTTGTTTCAAACCAGAAAACTTTTATATAATTACGGTGAACTGAAATGGGTTGCACACATGCTTCTCACCAAGTCGCTCATTTGGTGGTTTGCACAAAGCGCTATGTAGCTACAGTCATGCATGTAAACGGATCAGCCTCCTGATAATTAATCCACGTTGCATGATTTTGTCACAATTTTTTTAACATTAACATGGGAGTGCGGTAGAAGTTTCTGTAGATGGCATGACATGTCTTTAGTACGGCTTGTGGGGTATACTTAACATTCAATACAAAACACTAACATAGCCAGAGACAGTAATATAGGGTGACCAAACGTCCTCTTTTCGGGATTTCTAAACTGCCTAAATATTTTGGATTTGCCTTCGTTTTTATATTGACGTGCTCTTTAAAGTCATCATACATTACGTGTTTGAGTATATTTTTACCAAGCGAATCAGTTTAATTTTACCCATTTACGTGGCCTCTCTCTCTTTTTGCACACGTGCATGAGAGAGCTAGACATGCAATTTGACATGTCTCTTAATTAATGTACACTGTTTTGCGCTGTTTGTTTTTGCACTTTTTTCTTTGTTTGCAGCTAAGCTGCGATTGCTTTGACAATACGAATGTACAATTATTTGTCTTGCTAATACAGCATAAGGAGTGCTCCAACCAAGTGAAATTACCTTGAGGGGGGAGAAGAAGCCGTTTTTAATAAAAACGTATGTAAAAACGCAGTATTTTCCATACAAAGTATTGATATAACCATTTTATTTTGTTGTCAATAACAAAAAATTTTAATATTACTTTTAAAAGTAATATTCCTAAACTTTGCAAAAAAAAAAAAAAAAAAAAAAAAACAGTTTCACCAGACTCGTGCTTGCTACGTAAAGCGTATCGTAATTTTGACAATGTCAAATAGTATTTATTGGGGAGATTAAAACAAAATAAAAGATCTAAATCTGTCCAGTGACAGAAAAAGCTCATTTGTATTGCAAAATATGTGTGTGATCTGGCACTTGTCAGTAGCACACACAAAAAAGTAAGAAAATGCAATTACCAGAACACAAAATGATGTTGAGGGGAGAAACACGCCATCTAATTTTACTATTTAAAATAAATGTGTAACTACTCCGCGAAGCGCAAAACATTAGCCAAAGGAGAGTTTTTCAGCTAAATTCAAAATGCAATCTAGAGTAGAGCACCTGGGCACAACAGGAGGACTTAAAGTGTGTAATACTATATATATATATATATATATATATATATATATATATATATATATATATATACACACACATTTTTGTAACATAGTATCATAAGAAAATATTTTTTTTAATCTGATCTTTTATATTATTTAATCGAATTTCCCAACGTCAACATCCCTATGACCTATTCACGTAAATTACTCACAATAAACTTAATTATTGTTTAAAGGCGCAATATGTAAAAATGTTCATGCCAACATTTTTTCATGTAATATTCGCCTTTTTTTTGCGAATGTGTGGACAGCAATGGGTTTCAATGGGGACAATTTTCCTTGAGGTCCTGAGTGTAACTATTTTGTGTAAAGTCCAAAAGGTCGCAAAGGGTTACATGTACGAATATTGACTCATAACGGCTGTGGAAAGGGCTTCATATTGTTCACAATAAAGTAGACAGAAGGCAAAGAATAGAGCTCCATACTGTTCTGCCACTGGGTTATTTGCAGATACTGTCAAATTTGTTTTTACTGTTTTGATAAATAATTATTCTATATGATTCAAGCGTTATAATGAATATTCAACGTTAATAATTTAATTCAGAAGCTTAAGTCCCAAGCTCCTCATTAGGAAGGACTGTTGTCAACAAACTGTCATGATAGAGTATATTTCTAGTCTGACCACTAGATGTCAGTCGCATCATACTCACCTATAAGTTAGAAGCGCTTTAGACTGCTAAGGAAGAATCGTTGTCAGTTGTAATGCTACGCCAAAGGTTGGAATAAACACAAGTGAACTCAACTGTTTCTTGAATGAGTAATAGAGGCAATAGAGGTATTTAACATGTTCGTATTTGATCAAGTAGGAGACAAGTATAAATATGACGTGGTCATGGAGATGAGACGTGGGCAAAAAGAGACCTTCCAGAGGTGTTATTCATTCTGGGCTGCAGCAGCAGGAAGATACTTTTGATCATTTCCCAATAGACTTATAGTTGAAAGCTTCAGCATGACAAGACGTTCAGCAAGACCATAAGTTACACTACATCTGTAGCTGCTGTGACTGAGGAAATACAGAGCAAGCAAGCAAAAACAGTAAAAGGAGAGTGAAATGTTCAATTGCAAGAGATGAGGCGAAAGGCTTCTGCCAAAGCAGTGCCTGGCCTAAGGCGCAAAGTCTGTGCTAAGTGCAGAGAACAGAATCATTTTGCCAAACAATGCTTTTCCAAGGGCATAAAAATCTGATGAGAATGTATGTATGTATGTGTGCTCCATACAGTGGAAGAAACAGATCTCAGTGACACATTCTTTATAGGCATGGTGGAGCAGGTTGAAAATAAAGCCACACATTAAACTGAGAACTGTTCAGCATGAAGCCTACAATGGACAACACATTGAGACACAAGAGACATGTCAACTTAACATAAAACTAGAAACACATTCTGTTTCTAGTACCAGGTGACCATGAGTCATGAGTGTTGGGTGGCAAGGATATGAAGACAGGTCATGATAAAAGGGTGCATATCATTAATAACACAGAGGCAAAGAAGTTTTATTTTTAGAAGATTGAATGCATCCCAGGGCTTTTGGCAGCTGAAACTACATGAGGATAACACACAGTACTGTATGTTTGACACGCCTTAAGGCCGATACTCCTTAAGTTTGCCCTTAGGAATTTCTTCAGCTCCTGGGTTTGGTTGCACCAGCTATACGTAAGTATATGTGTAAATGGGCACTAAGTCACAATTTACAGACTTCTAATATGTGAGTGTTGCATCATTAAGCATAGTTAGGATGTAACCCTACATATGAACTAAATATTTATGGAAGTCTCCGACTGGAATGGAATAAAAAAGTAGACTGATATTTATGACATCAATGAGCTCATGTTTTGTATGACAGGTATCAATCCTTTCGACAAAGTACAATGTTTACAGTCGTTTACATATACGAGAGAGAAAAAAATCCTTAATTTTAAGTGGCTCTTCAGCATGAAACCTCGGTGCAGTTTTCTGGGTGTGTCACCTGGTGTCAAGTTTCAACACATTGAAAATATATATAGGATATTAAAATGAATAAATGTCTATTTCTACAGCCTGTTGTATTAGTATTTATTTATCACCCCATATTTCTTTTAGATACAGTTCCTATATATTGTTATTTACGCAGGGCAAATATACTATTTATCAAATCTACTTTTATTACGTATCATATTTTAATCGGGATATAATTTATTACAGCTGACAGTTATGTGAACAAACAAAGTTTGAACATCAACTGTAGCAAGATAAAACTGAAAATCACGGCTTTATTACACTTCTCTGTCAAATTTGAAGGCCGCTTATTGGATCAATACAGGCAAACATCATATTATGTGACTACGCATTACGGAGAGCTTATGACTAATTAAGTCTTGCCTTAAGAACAGATGGTGCAACCAAATTAAGTACTGATTGCAGGTTCTTGGCCCAGTGTGAATTCTCGAACAGTTCTGTGCATTTCCACCGCAGAAAAGGCTGTTCCGGGGCCAAAAACGTGGTTCGACACTGGCCTCTAAAGTTTGCTGGTCTCTACACAGGAACTGATTATGTCAGGGGGTGGAGGGCGGGATAATGTTTCGTCACCATGGCAAAGTTTTCCCAATCAACAACAGTAGCTACCGTCTTTAGCAAAGGGTACTTCTTCACTCTATAACAATGTTAAAAAACCCACAAAATTATCAGACATCAAAAGCGTTCAGGTTTCACAATGAAACGAGTGCTCTACTTGCTATATGGTATTTACAAAGATCTGAGATAAACTACAGAGATCGCAAAGGAAAAAAAATAGTCTACGAGAATAAAGATACAGCACGAAATTATGCATGCCACCTTCAATCAGACCAAATCATAAACAAATTGAAAAACACTTAAGGGAGCACAAGGACCATAAGGTGGACATAATCAAAAGTGACAGTGGAGCAAGCAACAATGTTTTGGACACCGACCAGCCTGCTAACTAACCGGGGTGTTGAATTCAATCAGTAACGCTTGTGATAAACAGTGAATCGCTGGTGTCTTCTGCAGCTGATCTCAGTAAGTTATTATATTTGCCAACTTTGTTAGCTTTCTTTACACTGTTGTCATCTTATTTTGTGCATTGTTTTGTTCTTTAAGGGGATTTCTGACCAGCTACTCAATAAGTGGGGAAGTACGCGGCTATCTGTAAAGTAAAATGGTGGGATTCTCAATCAATAATATCATATGCTATGGCAAAAATCCAAATAGAACCATCTGCTACACCAATGTTAATAATGATTCCACCGTAACAGTTAACAGAATTTAGTTCATACAATATAATATAATGTCCTCAAAAACAAGAATAAATGATGTATACAAACAAACTGTGAAGAGCCATGCTTGTTTAAGATTAAGGTAGTCACGTGAAAGTAGCTCGTAGACACTAACCCGTTACATAACCGCTCGACTCTCAGGCCAGTGGAAAAGCGCGGCTGGTTTAAGGTAGGCTTCAGATTGCCCCGGCCATGAACCAGCGGAGCACAGGCTTGGCATGAGAACCAACGCAATTTCAGTGGAAAAGGGCTATCTGAGAAGCCCAGGAGACTCTGGTAAATCTTCACCAGAATTCTTTATTGTAGAAGATCAGGAGCATCAACCTACTCATCAGAACATGCTGTCTTGCGCTGTAGTCATCAAGTCTAACTTAGGGACGCATACATTGTATTTTATAGGCATTCAGTGGGCAGTCCTTCCAGGTGGTAACAAAGTATTCAGGTGAACAAAGAACGCAGTTGAAAATGCCTAACCTGCAGACAAAAAAAGCTGTATTAAGAGTGATGGGGATGATACATTTTATCAGTAAATTCAAACCAAAGTTGTCTTCAAAAACAGTATACCTAAGCAAGCTTTTTCGTGACAAGCGTAAGTTTAAGTGGACTGACTGAAAACTCTCCTGACTACAGAGCATGTACAGACATATTTGGATCCAACTAAGATGACAAAAATTTCCACAGATGTATCCAAAGATGGATTGGGTGCGGTGCTATTACAGGCAGAGGGAGAGAATTGGAGGCCATTTGCTTACGCGTCAAGAACGATGACTCCAATTGTCGCTACAAGCCAAGAATTCAATGGTTGAAGCTTCAGCTATATGATTTTGAAATTATTTTTACAAAAGGAAAGTTTATTGTGCTGGCTGATGCCCTGTTCAGGGCTAAAATGCAGAATGAAGGACAAAATGATAGTTACAATGAAGCTGATGTGAATCTCTATGTGAATATGGTTGCTGTAGCTCTTCCAATCACAGACACAAAGTCCAAGCAGATTGCAGTGGAAACAGCAAAAGACAAAAGTCTACAAATATTTATCACACATTTGAATGAGGGCTGGCCTAGAGGTCCACAGTACTACAACATAAGAACATAACAGATTTAAGTGTTGTTAATGGAATTCTACTGTGGCAGAACAAAATTATTATTCCTCAATCAGTGCAACGGGATATGCTGAAAAGATTGCAAGAGGGGCACCTTAGAGTAGAAAATGTAAAACAAGGGCCAGAACTGCTATTTATTGGTCAGAAATAAATGCAGAAATTGACAGGATGGTGTCAACCTTTGAGACATGTAAAGCATCAGGCTAAGCAGCCAAAGGAGCCCATGATCATCACGAAACCACCAGATAAACCATGGCAGAAAGTTTGGACTGATTTTCTCCTCCTGGATGGAAAGAATTATCTGCTTCTCATAGATTATCTATCTAACTATCCAGAGATGGCACTGCTTGCAAGACATGGAATCCCACAGGCTGTCTGCAGTGAAAATGGACAATGCTATAGTTGCAAAGAATTCCAGAACTTTTCTGAGGAGTATAATTTTCAATATGTGACTTCCAGCCCACTGTATCCCCAGTCAAATGGAAAAGAGGAGAAGGGAGTACACATAGTTAAACAACTGCTCAAGAAAGCAGCCGACTGTAGATCAGATCCCTATTTAGCTTTGTTGAACTACAAGCTTCTCTACTCCTGCTGGGATCTTAATGGGACACAAATTATGCACCACCCTGCCATATTCAACAAAACCGAAAAAAGAAAAGAAACTTGAAACAAAAGCATCTGCATAGGAGACAAAAAGCAAACTATGACAAAACATCCAGAAGCCTGATGCCTCTTTCTAGTCATGAAAAAGTGAGACTTGAGGATTACAATACATGCAGTATTAAGGACACAGTATTGGAGGAGGTAAACCCAAGATTTTACACTGTCAGAACTGAGGATGGTCAAATCCCAAGGAGGAATCAGAGGAGTCTCCTCCAAACACAAGAGACAGTACCAGTAGAAACATCTGCAGATAACACAGACCATGATGCATCATCTGAAACATCACCAGTGCAGGACAGTAAATTACCAGCTGAAGAAATGCACTCACCTGCATTGAGAAGATCCAGTCGTACTGTAAGTCCTCCTGAAAGACTTAACTTATAACGTTTTTTTTTTTTTTAAATAAACATGGATGGGGATCACGTAATGCACTGAACTGAGCAGACGTAAACTTTTTCGTCTCCCCGCTGGATTGATGTAAAATATTTCAGTACCACTTTTACCAATGAAACAGTGCACTAGATTCCATAATGTTGTTGGATGACTTTTTAGCTCATCCTGGATCAACCAAGAAGAAAGATGGTCATGAAAAGGCTGGTCAAAGCTATGGTAATGCTACACTGTTTAGCCAAAGTAGTAAAATTGCTAACTCAGAGGAGAGTGCTATCAGGGAAGATGGCTTCATGGATATTGAGGAGCCATTGGCATAAAGAGATAATTTGTTGGTGGAGCGAGTGACAAACAACCTAGCAAAGATGTTAGATAATAAACTAGCTGACATACTTAAACCTGTTAATGAGCTGTCAGAGAAATTCGACAACCTGATCAAGAGACTGTGAACAATGGAACAGCGGGTGTCAAACTTAGAGGATGCTTCAGCCATTATACTACCCCAGGTGAGTTCCCTAGAGGCCCATCTTAAAACAGTATCAGAGCACCAGGACAGTTTTGAAAACCAAAGCCGCAGACAGAATGCGAGAATTGTCGGCTAAAAGAGGGCACAGGCAAGGTCAAATTCTTCGAGAAGTGGATTCCAGAAGTTTTGGACTTTCAACAATAATAAATTAAGATGAGAGAGCCCACCAGACCAGACCCCCACTGAGAACAAACGGTAAGGAAGGATCAAGAGCTGTTCTTGTGAAGCTGCATAACTACAATGATAAGCAGAGAATCCTGTCCGCAGTGAAGAAAAAAGGTAGAATAACTCTCGACAACTGGAGCGTATCCATTTTTCGGGATATCTCCACTGAAGTTGTGAGGAAAAGAAAGGAGTCCGCGATGGCCTGTAAGCTGCTGAGAGATGCGAGGATAAAGTACGACTCTCTGTACCCCTGCTATTATTAAAATTCTTCATCCTGACGGCACCAGCTCTTCCCTTTCAAGAATGGAAGAAATTAACAAGTACATCCAGAAAATATCATCATAGTGAGCCAACTAAGTATCTGACACAGAGATTGATAGGTATCCGAGTTTCGTGTGATAATTATGTCCAATACTTGGGACATTGGGACTAATTATCATTACAATTCAGTAAGGTGAAACAATTTTTTTTTTTCTGATTCCCCATAGTACACCGAGGTTAATTGGAGAGGTGTTTTTTTTTCTTTACTTCTGTTTGCCCTATTTATTTATTTAGTTTAGTATTTAAGCTCTTAGTTCTGTTTTTGCAAAAATATGTTTCTGCTTAATCGCATGGTATTTTCTTTAAGTTTTGGAGTTAAAGAACTCCTGACTGGTCCATCTTAAGTTAATTAGTTACAACTGAATGGAGCACAGATTGTATAAAAATCTGATGGTGAATGAGTATTAAAATATGTACTTGGAACATCAAGGGATCTCATAATGTAGTTAAATGAATGTCTGTCCTTAATTCTCTTAAAAAGACAAGATTCCAAAAGTCTTTTCTTACAAGAAACTCATTTAACTGACAAAGAACACAAAGGATATTTGAGGGAATGGGTAGGCCAGATCTTCTTTTCTTTTTACTCTGCAAATAAGAGAGGTGTGATACATAAAAGTCTTCCATTTGTTGTTACAACATTGTACAGAGATGCTGAAGGAAGATTTTTGCTTGTTAAAGGGGTGTTATATGGTGAAAATTTTGTGATAGGAAATTTCTATGCCCCAACTTTTCAGGATGAACCATTTTTTATAACATTATTTAGTCAACGTGTTGACATGAACTGTGCCAAAATGAAAATAGGAGTTGACATTAATTGTAGTCTATGTCCTATGCTAGACAGACATCCTCCACGGAAAACTCAATCAAAAAATGCCCAGGCCATTTTGAATATTAATAGGGACCTAGAACCCTCTGTCAAGGAGCTACACATTTCACTCTCAACCTCATTTGTCAGTATTGCATATTGATACATATTTAACTCGAGATGTCAACTGAATTAATTGACAATGTAGAAATAGCTTATATTGACAGACCATACTCCTGTTATTATTTCCATTCAGCCTCTCAGGCCCATTGTATGTTCATTAACATGGAGGATGAATACTTTGTTTATGTAAGAGAAATGTATACATTTTCTGGAAGATCAGACAGATTTGTATTTTTTAATTTAATGACACAGATGAGGCCAATCCAAGAAATGTGTGGGATGCATACAAAGCATATATGAGCAGAATGATTATTTTATATATAATTCAAAGGAAGAAAAAGAGAGTGGCAATGCAATTACAGATTGAAAAGAAATTAAAACTATTACATAACAAAATCAGACGAAAGTTTAACTGAACTTAAAATGACCAGAACAACATTGCACATATAACATGTACAGAGATGATGTACTATTTGCTAAATTAAAACTCTTTGAATTGGGTAATAAACCAAATCATCTCTTAGTATGCTTAGCAAGGAACACCCCAGCAAAATCTTTTATAGCACCCATGCAGGATGAGAATAACCAAAGGCAATTTAATAACTGGCAGATTAACAATAGCTTTTGAAGGTTTTATAAAAACGTATATAGTTCAGATTCATATTGTTCAAATTTATCTAGAGAGGTTTAAGAAAGGTTAGTTTCTCAATAACTTAATCATCCCACAGATATCAAATGATCAGGCAAAAGTACTAGATGTTCCCATCTCTCTTTCAGAGATAGACAAAGCAATATCTGCCCTTCAGTCAAGGAAATCACATGGATCAGATGGGTTCCCGATTGAGTCCTATAAACCATTGCAAGATAAAATTAATAAATGACTACTAAAAGTTTTTAACAAATCATATGAAGAATCTAGCCTCCCGAAATCAATTTATATGGCCAACATAGTCTTAATAGCAAAGAAAAATATGATTGTAGGGCTGTGCTCTTCCTATAGACCAATCAACTTACTTGGAGTGTATAATAAAATTATATCTAAGATAATATCTAGACTAGAACAGGTGATGACCTCTATTGTAAATGCTGATCAGACAAGATTTACAAAGGGCAGAAATTCATACCACAATACAAGATTTATATATACATTTTTTAAGATTTAATATAGTCCATTACTTGAATTTCTGTCAAATTCCAAGTGTCATTTTGACTATGGATGGTGAAAAGGCCTTTGGCAGAATCGAATGGGAATATACACTAGCAGCCAAAAGTTTGGAATAATGTACAGATTGTGCTCTTATGGAAAGAAATTGGTACTTGTATTCACTAAAGTGGCACTCAACTGATCACAATGTATAGTCAGGGCATTAATAACGTGAAAAATTACAATTACAGCTACTTAAGAGTTCTCCACGTGTAGCAATGACAGATTTGCAGATCCTTGATATTCTAGCTCTAAGATTGTTCAGATACTCTGGTGACATTTCATCCCACGCTGCCTCTAGCACTTGCCATAGATGTGACTGTCTTGTCGGGCACTTCTCACGCACCTTACAGTCTACCTGATCCCACAAAAGCTCAATGGGATTAAGATCCATAAAACTTATTTCCAATTATCTGTTGTCCAATGTCTGTGTTTCTTTGCCCTCTCCAACCTTTTTTTTTTTCTGTTTCAAAAGTGGCTTTTTCTTTGCAATTCTTCCCATAATACCTGCACCCCTTAGTTTTCTCTTCACCATTGTACATGAAACTGGTGTTGAGTGGGTAGAATTCAATGAAGCTATCAGCTGAGGACATGTGAGCCGTCTATTTCTCAAACTAAAGACTCTGAAGTATTTATCATCTTTTTTAGTTGTCCACCTGGGCCTTCCACATCTCTTTCTGTCCTTGTTAGAGCCAGTTGTCCTTTGTCTTTCAAGAATGTAGTGTAAACCTTTGTATGAAAACTTAAAGTTTTTTGGCAATTTCAAGCATTGTATAGCCTTCATTACTCAAAACAATGATTGACTGTTTCTTTTTTTGCCATTGTTGACCTAATATTGACCTTAAAACATTCCAGTCTATTGCATACTGTGGCAACTCAAAAACAAAGACAATGTTAAGCTTCATTTAATGAACCAAATAGCTTTCAACTGTGTTTTATATAATGGCAAGTTATTTTATAGTACCAAATTAGCAATTTAGCGTGATTACTCAAGGATAAGGTGTTGGAGTTATGGCTGCTGGAAATTAGGCTTGTCTAGATTTGATAAAAATTGACTTTTTTCCAAATAGTGATGGAGCTGTTTTTTACATCTGTAATGTGCTGACTATACTTTGTGATCAGTTGAATACATCTTGGGTGAATTAAAGTACCAATTTCCTTCCGAAACAGCAAAATCTGTACATTATTCCAAACTTTTGGCCACCAATGTTTGAAATTTTGAAGAGATTCGGTTTTGGAACGGGCTTTCTTGGATAGGACAAATTGTTATTTAAAAAACACCTACAGCCTTCTGACAAATGGTCTTTCATCCACTCCCTTTAAAATAATGAGAGGCACAACACAAGTAAGTCTGCTAACTCCACTCTTATTTGTATTGGCTATAGAGCCATTAGTCATACACATTAGACTTCCTGATGATGTCCTTATGACATTAACAGATCTCAATAAATCAATACCAGCTCTAGTCGACTGCATTAAAGAATTTGGATGGATATCAGGGAACAAAGTAAATGTTGAAAAGTCAGAAATAATGCCCTTAAGCTATGGTACAAATGTTGAACCAGGTTTTGTTAAACCATTTGGTTGGGCTCCATCAGGGTTCAATTATCTAGGAATAAAAGTAAATCCTCAAAATAGCCTATTCTATGATGAAAACATTGAATTATTGTTAAAAACCATTAACAGAAATTTAGTTTTAGTAATGAGATTTAGTAATTTTAGTAATGAGAAGCCTCCCCATATCATTCCTTGGTAAACCTTATCAAAATGACTTTTCTTCCAAAAATAATATACCCATTTTCAAATTTCATTTTAAAACCAAAACCAAAGGACATTAAGGATATTAATAAAGCATTAACAGACTTTATGAGGGCAGGTAGGAAACCTTAGGTTAAGTTAGAGACATTACAGTGACCAAAAGAACAAAGTGGATGGTGTTTACCAAATTTAGAAAATTATTTTCTTTCAATACAAGTCATAATTATCTCCTCATGGACAGTTGATTAATCAGTTTCTTCTTGGCTCGAGATAGAATCAGTGATGAGTAAACCATTCTCAATTTGTTGGATAAACGCCTTGGTGAACTACCAAATTTAAATAAGGACAACCCCCTAATGACAAATATAATATGGGCATGGCGAAAGCTAAGGACTTTTTTTCAAAAGCACCCATTGGCTAAATGCTCTTACAACATTGGCAGGAAATCCTGAACTATCACTAAAGGGTATAGGACCAGTCTTCAAAGATTGGCGAAAAGTAGATACTGAAAGAATTTACAACCTTTTTGAGAACGGATGAACAGAAAATGTTTGAGTCTCTAAGGACTCAGTATAATATACAGTACCATCTAAGGATTTGTATAAATATTGACAATTCAGACATTGTGTATAATAAAGACAATTTTCTTAATTTTTCAAATGACAATCAATTATTAGAGAGGTTCTTCTTGGACCACAGCAAGCGTAGACATCTCATATCTAAATTGTATTCTAAATTAAACAGCTTGAACCTGGATAAACATGCATTGTTGAGAAGATCATGGGGTACACCGCTTTAATGTGAGATTGAAAATGATAAATTATATGAAATCTTGTTGCTGCCCTCCAAATTTTCAATCTGCAATCGATACAAAGTGTTACAATTTACATTACAAGTTATATTTATAGTAAATATAAAATGGGAGCTTCTCCAAACTGTCTGAAATGGGAAAAAAAAAAAAAAAAAAAAAAAAAACCCACATAGGAACCAGGATGCTTTGCCTTTGGGAATGTACTAAAATACAGGAATTCTGGAGAGCAAAATGTAAGAACATTAGTTTTGCAATGGATCATCAAGTGTTGGAATACCCCCTCTTGTGTTTGCTTGGGAGAATCTCTTACCCTCTCAAAGTACATGAGGACACTATTCAATTGCTTTTTATGCTGGCCAGAAAGGCCGTCATGGTGAAGTGGGTTGGGGAGGATCCTCCCTCAGAGCCGCTGTGGAAATCTTTGATTTTAGTGCTTGTTTCCTTGGAGAAATTGAGGCACTACTTTGAGGGAAGGACTCATCTGTTTGTGCGAAATTGGGGAAAATCTCTTGAGCTTCTAGGGATTAAATGTGATATGGACAATTACTGGGAATTGGAAGTGAAATTGACTGATATGTTTTAAGTGTAAATATATATATATTTTTTAATAACTTTTCTCCTTGTCATTTTAGTTGTGGGACCAGTCTGAGGATGTTCTGTGTTTTTGTGTGTTGTTAAAATTCATAATTTTTTTTTAATAAAAATAAGCATTTAAAATGTAAGAAAACATAAAAAACCACACTCATCACACCCTTTCGCACTCTCTGATTCCTTATAAACAAATAGGCCATACTAAATAAAATGTGGTAAACAATTAACATTGTAATAAACAAGACCACTATAACACATACACATCAGACAGAAAGTGTAGCAGAGGAATCAGGACATCTGATAACATCCCTGGATTGAATGGCAGCTGGGTGTGTGGGGGATCCAGCACATGAGGTAGGATGGTTCTTTTGGTAACTAGTAAGCATAATGATACATATACAGATTGATGATAACGCAGGCTTTTCTGAGCCATATAATGGTCCGTTTCAGTGTGATTTCTGAAACTACTGTATTTACTCAGTATTTACGTATAGATCTTTATATATCAGTGCTGCAATATTTCAGTGCCTATTATTCCGTTTAGACATCTGCGTTGTGTAAATGTGTTTTGCTTTGCAATGCTGGTCTTTTCAGCAGGGTTTCCATTTGAAGAATCAACCCCACTACTTTTTTTTCCTTCACCTTTATGTGTGTCCTCTACAGTGGTAATGATCACGGTGGCATGATCATTAGCCGACACAACAATGAAAATAGAAGTACTATGTAGGATCGTAATTTATTTTAAAATGCATTCTTTAATCATTAAATATATTTACAATGTAGCACATTACTGCGTTATCACATTTCTCCCAACGCTGCATACAAGTATATGACAAGTGTGCTTAAATGCTGAGATAAGATATTGAATTATACATGAGTTTAGTAATCATTTGTGCTCCTGCAGCATGACAGCCCCTCCCTCTATTGCTCTATGCCTGAGATGCCCATACTTTCTGATGTTATGAGGCACACATATACCTGGACATAGACAATTAAATTATCTCAGGGTGTGTTTCAATCAGCTCCCAATGTCGTGATTCATTATATCGTGAACACAAATTCGGGCAGTGACCATGGTACTGATCCACTGAACATTGGGATACTTATGATTCAATTACCTGCGACATGATAACAAGCTCTCGCATTCAAGCACAGCTGTTATTAATCAGCACCATCCCTGTCTAAATGATACGATGATACACTGACTGAAACTTGGATTTAAAATGGACTCCACTGGAACTTAATCTGCCACAAATTTACAGTCGAACTGCAGTGCAACTTACTGACCTCTGCCTGCATCACCTTGGTCAAAGGATGGACTACACTCTTAAAATGGAATACATAGATAATAAATTAATTGCAGCCTTTATCAGCCCAATATCATGCATTGTTTGCACTTCCGTGGTTAAGAATGTACGGTAAATTCTAAGACTTTTATAATTAATCTTAGTTAATACAATATCTTTTTGTTTAAACATTGGCCCCTAACACTTAGTTTACTCATTTTAAATCTTGACTTACGTACAAAACATAAATAACTAATATTAATAACTAATACTGGCATTATATTAATGTTTTTAGCCAGAGGGGAACTGGCCCCCCAGAATGTGTCTGATTCCCCCAAGGTTATTTTTCTCCTTAACAACATCTTTTGTGGGGTTTTGTGTTCCTTGCCACAGTTGCCTTAAGCTTGCTCACTGGGGGTCTAGATATAAATATTATAATTTTCTATTATTTATTTTAAGGCACAAATTACAATAATGTCTTTTTTTTTTTTTTTTTTTTTAAACACACTATTATGACTTGAAGACATTACTATATTACAGGTTTTTCTGTTGAAGCACAATTTTCTGTAATGCTGCTTTGAAATGTGTGTTGTGAAAAGTACTATACAAATAAAAATGAAGATTTTGAAGATATTAAAATGTAGAGTGTTATTCTAAAAGAAAAATTACATTAAATGAACAAAAATATAAAGATTGTATTTTAAACCTTATAACAACTCTAATATTAATTTTTATTTTCCCCTTTCATTGTAATTATGGATAAAACATCACAAACAACAACTCTTTTACAGTGCATCTGGAAAGTATTCACAGCGATTCACTTGTTATGTTACAGCCTTATTCCAAAATTGATTAAATTCAATATTTTCCTCAAAATTCTACAAACAATACCCCATAATGACAACATGATAAATATTTGTTTGAAATCTTTGCAAATTAATAAAAAAATAAAATAATGAAAACAATCACATGTACATAAGTATCACAGCCTTTGCCATGACACTCAAAATTGAGCTCAGATGCATCCTGTTTCCACTGATCATCATTGAGATGTTTCTGCAACTTGATTGGAGTCCACCTGTGGTAAATTCAGTTGAATGGACATGATTTGGAAAGGCACACACCTGTCTATATAAGGTGCCACAGTTAACAGTGCATGTCAGAGCACAAACCAAGCCATGAAGTCCAAGGAATTGTCTGTAGACCTCCGAGATAGGATTTTATCGAGGCACAGATCTGGAGTCTTCATTGAGATATTCAACCTGCTGCTAGTCATAGACTACACCTGTTATAAACAACTCATGAAATGTCTATCATCATTCTCCTTTTCTGTTTGGGTCGGATCTGCATTATCACAAGTGAAAACAGCATGTTGTGTGCAGATACAATCATCAGCAGCCAGCCTATGAAGCTAGAAAAATGACAAAAATATTTGAATTTGAATTTTGAACATTTTATTTTTATACATGGAATTTAACAAAATTCAATTTTCAATGGTGTATTTTACAATTTTGAATTTCATAAGTTTTATTTCTATACATGTGGCATTTAACAAAATGTAATAGTTTTTGTGGCGTATTTTATATAATTGTATTTTTAAACAAATTTTGTGTTCTGAATTTTGAGGTGAAATTAGCTGTAAATATTCAGATTATATTATACAAATTATACTAAAAATAATACACAAATTACATCTGAAGAAGAAATTCAACATTGAAATCAATATTCTAAAATTCAAAACGCAGAAATTTAGATCTTACAAAGAGTAGTCCAGAGGTCAAGCTTCTGGCTTCCACAAAGAAAAGTAGATGGATCAGAAAAGTCAAACGGAGCATTTTGGCCAATCACAGAGCTAACATCCGTGAAGTTGGCACACCAATAAATCATTACCAAAACAATAGGCTACCATTCGTTTGTGCTGTGTTTGTGCAGCAAAAATTAAAGTTTGTGCTGGTTTGGTGTTTGAAATATTAGATATTTATTTTTTTTGGCTGTGATGTCACTTTCCACCCCATGTCGTCCAAATCACTCCAAACTGGTATCTTTCATTTGTGCTGGTTTGTGCCATTGAAAGAAACATCATAAGCTTTCCTTTCTTTGTATTTAACAAGATCGCTTTTGGGAGCTGTGTGGTCATGCAGGCTACACTTAATGTCAATCTCTCAATTGTTTATGCTCGCTCAGTGCTGGTTTGTGTGGTATTTGTTATCGTTAAAGCACTTATTATTGGCAAAAACTCCAAATGTAACAAAAAAATTGTCTGTGTTTGAACTGTAAATTATGGTTCATTTATATGCTATATGTGACATTGATGAACAAAGAACATCATGTTTATATAGACTAATAATTCAGAAGTTTTTTCGCAAGTAAACAGCCAAGGATACAGCTCTGAATTTGCTTTCATTCGTTGTAGTTTTGCTAGAAGCTTGCATGTCTTCAGTTGATGCCAGATGTATAGTTTTATAGGCCTATATGGCATTTTTATATTTTTAGGCCTTTCTGGATGGATAGTTTAAAAAAATCAGACAATATATGAACTGAGATTTCCTCATTGATTTACAATATTGCACTGTAACTGCTCTTGGTTGTGTACTATGTAATTGGCTAGTATAAAAGTGCAGAATATGCCCATGTGCCATGTGGGCATCTAAGTCTGAAACTTCATTTTCCCAATAAAAGGAATACAATGCTTGAATGAATACAATAATGTAAACAATCTCATGTTGTCTTGTCTATTTTCAACCGTTAATGTGTGTTTTTAGCATTGCCACCCTAACATACCTTGAGCACGGTGTTGTGGGAAACAGGACCGCCCGTCTGTTAAAAGGAGTGTTAAACTCTGCTTGAGTTTAAAGAAAAACGTCGGGTTTCTTAAATGTAACCCCTGTTCTCTGATAAAAGCGGAACAAGATGCTGCACTGATTTAGCACTTTGGGAACGTCTTTAGGAGTGACCAGCTGTGAATATGTGTGCAACGCGTCAATGAAATTGACTAGGATTTATAGCCTCTGCTGGTGAAATCATTGGATGCACCTGAAACAGGGCTATAAATAGATGCGCCACAGGTGCATCGTCAGGTATTTTGTCTGAAGAGCAGTCCTGGGGCATTGTCGGTGCGGCAATGAAGCGCAGCATCTCGTTCTGCTTTTATCAGGGAACAGGGGTTACATTTAAGTAACCCGAGACGTTCCCTATCAAAAAGCTACAATTTGATGCCGCGCTGATTTAGCGCTTTGTGAACGAGAATAACCATGCCGCCACACTGTGGGTGCCCGGACCCTTTACGGTTGTGTACTTGTGCTCACAAGAACGCAAGAGGTCTCAGACATGAGCTTGTGATATTGACTCAAGGACGTGAGAGCCCGGAGTGGCATGAACATCCAAAATATAGAATCCTTAGAATAGAATCCTTTATTTTGGTCACACATTATACACACAGTTTTTGCATATATACAGTGTAATGTATTAGTTTTCACAAGTGCAGGTTCAGCCATGATACGGCGCCCCTGGAGCAGATAGGGGTTAAGGGCCTTGCTCAAGGGCCCAACAGTGGCATCTTGGTGGTGCTGGGGCTTGAACCCCTGACCTTCTGGTCAGTAACCCTGAGCTTCAACCACTGAGCCACCACTGCCCCCAACTATAGAATCTTGTGAATTACAAACATGTTGCAGAGGGACACCTCTGGCAAAAGCTTTAGAGGAGGTGACCCCTCTGGTAGAGTGAGCCCTGATACCAACTGGCGAAGACTGACCATGCGCCTCATAGGCCAGGGCAATAGCATCCCTCACCCAATGCGACATAGTTTGCTTGGTGGCGGCCGCCCCTTTGTTGTGGCTCCATTGCTAACGGATAGTTGCCCTGACTTACACCACTAGCTAGAGCGGTGAAATACATCTGAAGGGCACAGACTGGACACAGTCTGTGAAGTCTTTCATGCTCCAGTGTTGTAAACAGCAGGGAGCAGAAGCTTTGAGAGTGACCGGATGTACGTTCGAGAAAGGAACCTTAGGCAGGTAGTGCCTGGGGCAAAATATAAGCAGGCTGGCAAGACAGACAGAGCCTGTAGATCCCCAATTCTTTTTAGAGAAGTAATTGCCATAAGAAAAACCATCTTGAGAGTCAGAATTAATCAGAAGCTGATTCTAGAGGTTCAAAGGGGGTCTCAACCAGACCCTCAAGGACTATTGCTAAGTCCCATGAAGGGATCCTGGTCCTAACAGGAGGTCTCAACCGCATGGCTCCATGAACGAAGCGAGTGAGCAGAGGATGTCTCCCCTAAAGTATCCCATCAATTAGGGTGTGGCAAGCATAATGTTTCCTGCAGAAAGTCCAGAACTGAAACCATCTCTTTTTTCACAGTAGTGGAGACCACGGCATTGAAACGTGGAGGATGGTGATCTAATTGAATTCTGTATCTTTTTTCTACTGTTCTTAGAACCCACATATAAACACCTGGCGGTAGCTTCCACGCTGCCAGGTTCTCTGAGTTTGGTATCAATTTTGACACTTCCTGTTGAGGGGATGTCGAGTATTCCGCATCCTGGACTAAGGCAAGAAGCAACGGAACACCCAACATTTTGCTGGAAACCGCTAACTCTCAAAACACCAGAGGCGGTGGGAATGGAGAGGTTTTGTGGGGGTATCAGGAAGGTACAGGTGAATGCTTCATGCGCCCAGACCCGAGGGGGGCTATCCCCACAAGGCTGGGTGCAAGACCATCAGGGTTTTCTCTTCTTAGAAATGACTGCCCTGAGGTCTTGCTTTGGGGGCTGCTGAGGATTACGAGCCAGCCCCCAGTCTCTACGAGGGAGAGCACGACTCGCCACGCTTTGTTTTTGAGCCTCCCTTCTAGAAGGAACCAGGGCTGGGTGGACAACGGCCCCGCCCCTGAGTGCGGCGAGGAAGGAATTCCCCGAAGGGTTCCTCGTGACTCTTTGCCTCCTGGAACCTGATGATAACTACATTCATAGCGTCACCAAATAAACCAGAAAGTGAAACCGGGGCATCGAGAAGGAAAACTTTGTCCTTGTCTCTGATGCCCAATAGGTTGAGCCATAAGTGTCTCTCCGTGCTGACTAAAGCAGACACAGACAGACATGGTCGCGTGGAGAGACAGATCCGTGGAGAGACGAAGCTCAGAGAAAGCCTCTTTGTCGACCGTGGTTCCCACACTCAGGTCTTTCAACAGATCAGCCTGGTATGCCTGTAACACTGCCATAGTGTGCAGGGCAGCACCAGCCTGACCTGATGCCCGATAAGCCTTCCCCACAAGCGTGGAGGTGGTCCTGCATGACTTTGTGGGGAGAGTGGGTCTCTTTAGTGATGATGCCGAGCCAGGCGAGAAATAACCCGCAATTGTCTCTTCTACCGGCGGCATCACTGAATATCCCCATGCCTCAGCACCCACGATAGTTGAATATGTCGACATCGAGGGCACAAAGACACGGGAAATATAAAATTTCCTCCATGAATGAGAGAGCTCGTCATGGAGGTCATCAAAGAAAGGAAGGGACTGATATAGTGTTCCCTTCCTTTTTTTTTTTTTTTTTTTTGGCCACCAGACAGAAATCTGTCTTCTAGTTTGGAGCATTTGGGGGGGGGGGGGTCTCTTGTCCGCGTAGCCAGTCTAACTGTAGTCTGGCCGCAGCCCGAGTAACCACCTCGAGTAATTCCTCAGCCGCTTTATTATTGTGCATGGAATGTTCAGAGGATCAGCATCCCCCTCATGAACCTAAGAGGCGCCGAAGCACGCTTCAGGCTTACAAGAAGGATCAGCTGGATCTGGGGAGAGAACGAGCAATAGGGACGGACCCGTCTCTCACTCCTCAGCCAGATCTATGTGAGAGCCCCACGATGAAAGAGTGGGTGCTGGCTCTTGGAAGTAAGCGAGATGAATGCAAAGCATTTTGACTGCAAACAGATCGCAATGCTCGTACCCGCCCCACCCCAATGCAAGAGCAGCGTGCTCTTCACCCAAACACAAAAAACAAAACTGGTGTGTGTCCGTTTCAGCCATAGAGTGTAAACATGGGAACACACACTGCTTGCTTTGTTTATCAGTCATTCTTTTTCTTCAATTTTTTTTTTTTTTAAAGAAAAGAGAAAGGTTTCTGCGCACTGCCTAACAATTCTAACTCCTAACAGAGGAAAGTAGAAAGTTCTGACAGTCAAGAAGCACAACACACACAGAATGATCTGAAGACAAAAGATCTGACAATGCACCTGTGGCACATCTATTTATAGCCCTGCTACAGTTGCATCCAATGATGTCACCACCAGAGGCTATAAATTCTAGTCAATTTTATTGATGTGTTGCACACATATTCACAGCTGGTCACTCCTAAAGATGTTCCCAAAGTGTTAAATCAGCGCAGCATCAAAGTGTAGCTTTTTGATAGGGAACGTACTTAGAAAGAAATGGTAAGCATTACATTTTTTTATTAGTATTTGACATTACTTAACAGTAAAAAAAAATAAAAAAAAATAAATCAACATTACCTTTCGTTATTTCAATCCTGCACTTATTTACTCATAGCACCCATTAGGAATGACAAACCTACCAAAATATTAAGTTAATATAACCAGAGTCAATTTCATCGACAACCCAATCTGGAGTATGAAATGCAGCAAATATGAATTCATTTCATTTTAAATAGTTCTGCAGTGAACAGTGGGCCTGTATTATTGGCCTTTTTCATTGACAGAGTCACATAGATACATTTATTGCTTTTTATTTGTATTTTAACACATTTATTATTCATTCCTCATTAGTGTTTGATCCTCCATATTTTATAAGATCTCTCTCTTTCTCTGTCAGTAAATATCAGATTTGGTCTGATATTTAAACTTGAATTAACTCCCACCAACTAAGAGGTAGATGCAGGGGAAGAACAACAGGAGACAATAGTTTATTGAATTTGTTTAATCTAGGGCAAATCTATGTCAGACCAGACACATAGTCAACAAATATTTTAATAACCAGCAAAAAGGATGCATTACTGCTTCAGCAATAGTGTCTTAATGTCTTGGGAGACCTTACAACTCATTAGCTCTTATGGAGACAATATAGTTAATCTAGATTTATCTACAGCAATATAGGGTTGCTCCAATACCAAAATTTTGACTTCATTACGATATACCAGCCTTGGTACTCAGATTTTTAATTAAATTACACAGAAAATAACTTAACTAAAAGAACTGCAGTCTCAAAGATACAAATTATGCATTTTCTGTTTTAATTTTTCTGGATTCCATGATAAATGTTTTAATTAAATGTTATGATCAAATTGTGTTTAATGAAATACATACTGGACAGCTTTAATCAAATAAAAATATAGTACTTTTCAACAATATATATAAGTTTACATCCACTTAGGATGAAGTCAATAAAACTTGTTTTTTTAACCACTCCACAGATTTCGTATTAGCAAACTATAGTTTTGGCGTTTAAGACGTCTACTTTGTGCATTACACAATTAATTTTTCCAACAATTGTTTACAGCTAGATTTCACTTTTAATTGACTATACCACAATTCCAGTGGGTCAGAAGTTTACCACTAACAGGAAGATAACTGCCTTTTAGCAGCTTGGAAAATTCAAAAAAATTATGTCAAGCCTTTAGGCAATTAGCAAATTAGCTTATTATTGGCTAATTTGCTAATTTGAAAATCAAAAGAAATCAGCCAAGACCTCAGAAAAATTATTGTGGACCTCCACAAGTCTGGTTCATCCTTGGGAGCAATTTCCAAACACCTGATAGTACCTCATTCTAAGGGTGCTCTGATCGATCGACCGCCTATCGTTATCGGCCGATAATCGTTTTAAATAGTTTGATCGGTGGTCTCTTTAAAGGCCGATCAGAAAACCCGTTCAAATGATGGAAAACTCGCAAGACAATTTTTCTACTCGCAGCTAAAATGGCTTCACTATATTCAGCAGTCTGGCAGTTCTACCAGGTGTCTGAAAAAGACAATAAATTTGCAATTTGCAACGTGTGTGCCAAGGAAATCCCACGAGGCGGAAAGCACCAAAAACAATTCAACACCACCAACCTCATCAGACATTTAAAAGTTAGTCACGTAAAGGAATATGAGCGGTATTCAAAGCTAGCTAGCACTAAGGCAGAGAGAGAGTGGGACCGTTTAGCAGCTCATGTGCCACTCACTCAGCTGTCGGTAACAGAAACACTGCAACGACATCAACCCTACAGCAATGACAGCAAGAAACAAAAAGAAATATCAGCCAAAATAATGGAATTCATATGCCTTGATCACCAGCCGCTGTCTATTGTGGAAGACGAAGGTTTCTGGCGACTCATGTCATACTTGGATTCACGCTACACTCTGCCAGGGCGTAAATATTTCACTGATGTATGCCGCAGTTATACCAAACAGTGTTTACACATGTTGACAGCCTTATGAAGGAAATCACTTCAATTAGTTTAACAAGTGACATTTGGAGTTCGAGTGTATGTCCCATGTCCATGTTGAGCCTAACTGCGCAGTTTATTAATCAAAACTTCAAACTACAAAAAGTTGTTCTTCATTCTCAAGAGTTTTCAGGGTCACACACCACGGAGGCTCTTGCTGCCGCATTCAGCAACATGATTCGAGCATGGGGAATCCCGAAGGAAAAAGTTATTCTAAGGGATAATGCCAAGAACATGGTAAAGGCCATGAGGGTTGCTGACCTACCCAGTCTGCCGTGCATTGCTCATACACTCCAGCATCGCTGATATAGTAGCCTTGGGAAGACGCACAGTCGGTCATTTCAAACACTCCCAGCTGGCCTACTTCCGACTTCAAAGTATTCAGAAACAACTTGGCCAGCCTATCAACAGCAAGATTTACAGAGTCTGCTGGAACAGAAATGTGCCCTTTGTGCTTATGGAGCTGACTATGTCTTGCCTTCCATGTTCACCTGTAGCCAGTGGAAATTGGTGGAAAAATATGATTTCTCTACTCGCCCCATTTCAAGAGCTGACACAACAGATCAGCTCATCAACCGCATCGGCTGAAGATGTTATACCATCCAACAGAGCTTTAACTTGCCTTCTTGAGAAATCGATAGAGACTGACCATGGTGTAAAAACTTCGAAAGCCACGTTGTTGGAAGCGGTCCAGAACAGATTCAGTGACATTGAATCCAAGTGCCTTTATACCATCGCTACAGTGCTCGATCCGAGGTGAGAAAACTTAATTTACACATTCCTGTGTGTGTGTGTGTGTCTCGCTGTCAGAGCGAATTAAATAGCAGTCGAGAAATAAGTCAAATGAGTATTGAAAACATTAAATTCAGAATTGATATAAATTGAAAAATTATATTTTTGACAACTCTAGTATGGCTCCCCAATTCATATCGCAAGAATATCTAGCTTGGCCTAAATGATTGATAAAAGGAGCTTTTGCTGAAATGAATACAGTGTTTTTGTGCTATTCTATTGTGTAGGCATTAGGCTGGTTGGCATTTCTTTTAAATACAGCTAAATGTGCTGTAAAAATAAGCATTTGGAATAGTTTTTAATAAGACTACAGAATAAAAATGCTAATTTCGAGTATGGTATGGGGCCAAGACTACGACTAATCACAACAAGAGCCAAGCATAACCTATGAAATGCATTAAATAATAGAACATTTCTTATAATCTGTTTTATTTTTTCTTATAATTTCTCTATGCTGTAAAAATATTTCTTTTCTAGAATGGAGCAACTGTAACACAATTTCCCATCAGGGATCAATAAAGTATTTCTGATTCAGATTTTTTTAAATAAATAAATTCATTAATTTTTTGTTTTTATTGTTAATAAAAAGGTATAAAGACAGCTATTTCCCTGACGCACTCAAGCTCCAGATACGTGGGCTGCTTTCTGATGTCCTGGCCACTGGACTGGAGCAGCAGAATGGTGAGGCGAGTCTGGCAGTGAGCGGCTCCGAGCCCCCAGAGAAAGTACCACGAGCTGGCTCCTTGCATGCCATGTATGCAGAGTTGTTGGATGAAGATGGGGAACATGGTGGCGGTGACATCAGCAGCTCAACAACATCGCCGATGAACCTCTACCTATCGGAGCCAGTAATGCCGTGGAGCAGACAGCCGCTTGTATTTTGGCAGGACAATAAAAGCCGTTTTCCCACTCTCGCACAAGCAGCACAAGCCTACCTCTGTGCACCATGCACAAGTGTAGATAGCGAGCGACTTTTTAGCACAGCAGGGAACATTGTAGATGAGAAGAGGAACAAGCTGTCTGCCAAAAATGCGGAGACGCTTATATTTATAAAGAAAAACCTGCCATTGATGCTTAAGAAGTAACCTTTGGGAGATCTGAATCTACTAATCTCTATCCCCCCACTCTCTTTCTCTACCTCACTCTCCCTCTCTCTATTCCTCTCTAAAAGGCCACAAAATCTGCCTGAGCTTTCCAGAACAAAAAGTGGCTACTCCAGAGTTTATCATTGACTCATGATGCAAAAGCCATCATGATAGTGCAGCTGTGGTTCTGTTAGTGTCAGCTGCGTTTCTTGACATCCCAAGAGATGTGAACTTACAATGGGCCTGGCTTGTTAGGCCTGCCCTAAGAAGTGAGATACTTATGAGATTTTTTTTCTTGCTGTGCACTTTATCTCCTAAATGCAGAGATAAAATGAGGGCTGACTGACTTGAAACAATATTTTGGTTATAGCCTTGAAATAAATTTATAAAGTCTCTGTTCTGTTTTTGTAATTTATTACACAGGAAAGCTATATTTGTTAAGCTCTAAGCTGTTCTCAATAACATAGGCAGCTATGGTTTAAGTTGTGTCTCAAAGAGAGGGAGTGGAATATGTTGCACGTTTCCTATGTTTCCTGCCAATAAATAAACAGTTGTCAGTTCATGATACTTTATCATCTCTTAATTGTAATACTTAATATACAATTGTTGTTAAGAATAGTTTAATACATAAATAAATAAATAATGCTACATGACAAATAGAAGGCTTCAAATAGACCCTGTGATCGGTGATCGGCCAATACTGATTCCAGCAATTGGTGATCGGCCCCAAAAATCCTGATCGGAGCACCCTTACCACATTCATCTGTACAAACAATAGTACGCAAGTATAAACACCACTGGACCACACAGCCATCATCCCATTTAGGAAGGAGATGCATTCCGTCTCCTAGAGATGAACGTAGTTTTGTGCGAAAAGGTCAAATCAACCCCAGAACAGCAAAGGACCTTGTGAAGATGCTGGAGGAAACAGGTAAATAAGTATCTATATCCACAGTAAAAAGAGTCCTATATCGACATAACCTGAAAGGCTGCTCAGCAAGGAAGAAGCCACTGCTCCTAAGCCAGCATTAAAAAGCCAGACTACAGTTTGCAAGAGCACATGGGGGCAAAGAACTTTTGGAGAAGTGTCCTCTGGTCTAATGAAACAAATTTAACTGTTTGGCCATAATGACCATCGTTATGTTTGGAGGTAAAAGGGTGAGGCTTGCAATCCGAAGAACACTATCCCAACCATGAAGCATGGGGGTGGCAGCATCATGTTGTGGGGTGCTTTGCTGCAGGAGGGACTGGTGCACTTTACAAAATAGCATCATGAGGAAAGAACATGATGTGGATATATTGAAGCAACTTCTCAAGAAATCAGCCAGAAAGTTAAAGCCTGGTTGCAATTGGGTCTTCTAAATGGACAATGACGCCAAGAATACCTCCAGAGTTGTGGTCAAATGGCTTAAGAACAACAAAGTCAAGGTATTGGAGTGGCCATCACAAATCCCTGACAGAATCTGATAGAATCTTTGTGGGTGGAACTGAAAAAGTGTGCTAAAAGGAGGCTGTGGCACAGTGGAGGGCGGGACCGGCGCGTGATTGCGCACGCCTGGTCCCGTATCGGGCTGATTGAGCCGGCAAGAGGGTTAAAAGGCCACTCGCAGACGGCGATCGGGAGAGAGAGCTTAATCAGCAGACGTCTGCTGTCCTATGTGTTTGTTTTAAGTTATTCATTAAATTATTATTTATTTGACAAGCCGGTTTCTCGCCTCTTCCTTGCCCGTGAATTTGATCTGTTTTACATTGGTGCCGAAACCCGGGAAGGAAGAGGGATACGCCGTAGCGGAGTTCTCGCCACTTCTCAATGGAGCAGCCGCGGCCATCTGCCGGGAGACAGAGGAGCCCAGCCACCTGGACGCGGAGGAACGGCCGCCGACCGCGAGGGGAGGAGGGGCTCCTGGCCGACTGCCTGGAGCGGTTAGGGCCGCTGCCAGGGGCGGGGGAGTCCCCTAGTAGCCGCTGGAACGCGGCGGAGTTGGAGACTGCCGACCGCGTGCGGGGAGGGGCTCGCCGCCGACCGCCTGGAGCGGGAGAACCGCTGCCAGGGGCGGGGGGAGGCCCCTTCGATACCCCGGGAACGCGGCGGGGCGTTCCGTCCGCCAGGGGCTGAGGACTGCCTCCGATCTGCCCGGAGAGGCGCGGCTGCTGTCCTGAAGAGGGTGCAGAAGTGGCTGAGGAACGAGCTACGGCGTATCAGAGAACCGGCGAGTACGTTTTTTTTTCTTTCGTTTCTTTAATCTCTCTCTCCTCTCTCTCTTGATACCGCTCTGCGGTGGCCTTTTCCCTCTTTTTTTTAAATTATGGTGTTTATGGGAGGGGAGGTACTGCCCAGTGCAGGAACCCTCCCCCCCCCCCCTTATTTTTAATGGTTGTTTCCCTCCCCTTGCCCCTCCCTCGTCCAGGTTGATGGGGATGACCCGCCGGCAGACCGCGCGGGAGGCGCCCCCCCCCAGGGGATGTACGTCAGGCCGGGGGTCCCCAGCCTGAGAGAACGGGGGAGGAGTGTGGCACGGTGGAGGGCGGGACCGGCGCGTGATTGCGCACGCCCGGTCCCGTATCGGGCTGATTGAGCCGGCAAGAGGGTTAAAAGGCCACTCGCAGACGGCGATCGGGAGAGAGAGCTTAATCAGCATATGTCTGCTGTCCTATGTGTTTTTTTAAGTTATTCATTAAATTATTATTTATTTGACAAGCCGGTTTCTCGCCTCTTCCTTGCCCGCGAATTTGGCCTACAAACCTGACTCAGTTACACCATTTCTGTCTGGAGGAATGGGCCAAAATTCCAGCAACTTATTGTGAGAAGCTTGTGGAAGGAACATAAAATGTTTGACCAAAGTTAAACAATTAAAAGGCAATGCTACCAAATACTAACAAAGTGTATGTAAACTTCTGACCCACAGGGAATGTGATGAAAGAAATAAAAGCTGAAATAAATAATTCTCTCTACTATTATTCTGACATTTCACATTCTTAAAATAAAGTAGTCATCCTAACTGACCTAAGAGAGGGAATGTTTTCTATGATTAAATGTCATTAATTGTGAAAAACTGAGTTTAAATGTCTTTGTACAAGGTGTATGTAAACTTCTTTCTTCAACTGTATATTTATAATCTTTGGTAAAATAAAGGAGCTTTACAGTATTAATGAAAACATTCAATGAAAACAATCTGATTACCTGAGGCAAAACGCTGCTGTGGCTGAATCACAACATGCTGATATTCTGTACACTTGCTTATGTAATATGTTTCTTCAACTGTATATTTATAATCTTTGGTAAAATAAAGGATAAAAAATATGCAAAACAGAGCTTTACAGTATTAATGAAAACATTCAATGAAAACAATCTGATTACCTGAGGCAAAACACTGCTGTGGCTGAATCACAACATGCTGATATTCTGTACACTTGCTTATGTGATATTGCTTACATATAATAATACTAATTATATAACCATTTCATATATTATTGTTACTATGAGTATTATTGAGTAGTATTACAGTAGTACAATTTTTCTGTCATAATGTCTTCAGTTTCATGCAATCGCAGTTGAACAGAGCTCTCATTTCAGCAGGACTTTTATTTTGAAAGATCTTTGAAGTTCATCCTGTTTATGAAGAGTTCATTACATCAAGCTTCCCATGACTCGTGAGCTGAAATGGAGAAAGTGTTCATTATAGAGTTCACAGCTGTTTATACACTCAACACACTGCTCTGTGGCTCTGCAGATGGATACTATTGGACACATTGCATGAAAATCAAGCATTAATTGTGTGTGTGTTCGTGTGCGTGCAGTGCATATTACTGTATATTATTTCATTAAATTACATCCTTCTGTTGTTTAATGATCACACTTGGCCATATAGAATTTTATTATTATTTTCAAATGATCTTTGATTTCATCTCAAAACTCTCACATTACATTACATTTTGCTAATGGAAGCAAACTTTAATATGGTACCGAATTAACAAGATGATATTGTACCATTTAAAATTTTGGGGTATTGCGTTATTTTGCTTGTACCGTTATACTGCACAACCCTAAAAATAGCAAGTATAATAAAAATGAAACTAATAAATAGTAAAAGTTCATAAATCAATTTAATAGAAAAAACATAATTATATAATAAATATATACTTTACTACCAGTCTAATGTCTGGACACTAAGTTTATGTTTCTCATAAGCTTAAACCCTTGTGATCTAAAGTCTTATGTTCAAATGTTTGGGATTAATCCTGTACACAAAAATAAGTTGTTCATAATTATAGATGTTTAGACAAACCAAATAAAATACAAAATAAAAGTAATCATGTGTAACATGTGTCCAGCATACATGGGAAATCATTCAATACCATTTAAAAAGCAACCCTGGATGTCCCTCACAATGTTGCTTAAGAGAGTGAACAGAATGTGCAGAGCTAAAAACTAGGCAAAAGGCTACATTAAAGAAGCTCAAATATAAGATGGTTCTGATTAAATTTGTTTTGGTCACTGCACAATTTCCATACTTCCATTTGTGTTACTTCTTAGTTTTGATGACTTTATACTCTAAATTCAAAAATGTGCAGAAACAAATAATAAAGAATAGGTAATGGTGACCAAAATAAAAACTGGTGCTGTATGGAAGTAAAATAACAAAATGAATAACATAAATTAAGTTTACAGATGTTTGCTCTCTGGTCATGCTAGGCTGAGTAATGTACCCTTACAGTATTTATTACTAATAAATAATACTTAGTCGCACCTGGGTACATGACCTCAGTCTCACCTTTATAAAACGTAGTAACTTTCCCTGTCTTAAGTCAGTTAGGATCACTACTTTATTTTAAGAATTTGAAAGTCAGAAAAATAGTAGAGATAATTATTTATTTCAGCTTTTCTTTCTTTCATCACATTCCCAGAGGGTCAGAAGTTTACATACAATTTGTTAGTATTTGGTAGCATTGCCTTTAAATTGTTTAACTTAGGTCAAACATTTTGGGTAGCTTCCCACAAGCTTCTCACAATGTTGTTGGAATTTTGGTCCATTCCTCCAGACAGAACTGGTGGAACTAAGTTAGGTTTGCTCGCAAACGGTTTTTCAGTTCTACCAACAAATTTTGCATCAGATTGAGGTCGGGGCTTTTTGATGGCCACTCCAGTACCTTGACTTTGTTGTCCTTAAGCCATTTTGCCACAACTTTGATGGTATGCTTGTGGTCATTGTTTATTTGGAAGATCCATTTGCGACCAAGCTTTAACTGATGTCTGAGTTGTTGCTTCAATATATCCACATAATTTTCCTTTCTCATGATGCCATCTATTTTGTGAAGTGCACTAGTCCCTCTTGCAGCAAAGCACCCCACAACATGATTCTGCCAACCCCGAGCTTCAAGGTTGGGATGGTGTTCTTCAGCTTGCAAGCCTAAACATGATGATTATTATGGACAAAAAGTTACATTTTAGTTTCATCAGACCAGAGGAAATTTCCCCAAAATGTAAGATCTTTGTCCCCTTCTGCACTTGCAAACTGTAGTCTGGCTTTTTATAGTGGTTTTGGTGCATTGGCTTCTTCCTTGCTGATCAGCCTTTCAGTTTATGTCAATATATGTCTCGTTTTACTGTGGATATAGGTACTTATTTTCCTGTTTCCTCCAGCATCTTCACAAGGTCCTTTGCTGTTGTTCTGGGATTGATTTGCCCTTTTCGCACCAAACTACATTAATTTCTAGCAGACAGAATGCATCTCCTTCCTCAGCTGTATGATGGCTGTGTGGTCCCATGGTGTTTATACTTGCATACTGTTTGTGCAGATGAAAGTGGTACCTTCAGGCATCTGGAAATTGCTCCCAAGGATAAACCCGACTTGTGGTGGTCCACAATTTTTTTTCTGAGGTCTTAGCTGATTTCTATTGGTTTTAACATGATGTCAAGCTAAGAGTTTGAAAGTAGGCCTTAAAATACACATAAGTACACATAAAATTGTATAACGTAAATGGATTGTCCATATTTTTCCCATTCAAAAGAGTAATATAAGATTGCAGGCTGTTTTATTTAGCCAAATATTAAAAATAAAATATTTTAATAATCCCATAATAGGCTCAAGTTTAATATTAAGCCTATCTCCATAATTAATCAGCACAGCTTAACACATTTATTGATCAATAATGTGAAATTACAGTGTAAATGCAGTAGACAGTTAGACAACTTATCCCATGCAAATTGATGATAATAATTGTGATAATTGTAAAATTTCCTGAAAACAAATCTAAACGAATGATTTTAGCCATAGTTACATATATGTTTATCATGTATCTTTAATTAATTGATTTCTTGATTTTATCTTGTAATTGACAGTTATTGCTTTGTTTTTGGCCATATTCATCTGGCCACCCTAGTAACAGGGGTGAAGCTTGAGGTTTCTGCAGCTATGGTCCATATGCAGCTGAGAGTGTCAGTTGCTGAAACCCCGGATCAAAACTTTTAGATCTTCAGTCTTACGCTCTCCTAACATACCTATTTCAGCCTTATCCCTTCATTCTTCATGGATTTACATTTCACCACCCTACACATGGGAGCAGAGCAGAAGAGAGATACAGAACAAAATTATTCCTGGCCCGTAACCAAAAGAAACACAAGTTTAATGTGTATTGAAGTTTCCTTGGGAACTTAGCATTTCACATTCTACATGGGTGCTAACCTACTTGATCACAAAATGAATTTATTATCTGGATCATCACCTCGTCATACTTGGTGGACATTATCTTTCTGACTATTGAAAAGTATAACTGGCTAGAGCTAGGTGGATCAATACCCCATTCTCCATGAGGGAACGTTCTCTTTTAAGTGCTTTTTTCTCTAATGTGACATACCTGGGCATCACAATATGAATATGATAGACCTGGGCTGTGTTTTCCAAAAGCATCATGAGCCTAAGTATATCGTAGAAACCACTGGCACCAACGGTCTCTACAATCAACTTTAGCTTATGATGCTTTTGGGAAACCCAGCACTGGCCAGCAGAGTCTGAACGTTTCCTCTACTGGAGATTTGGAGGCTCACTGCTTTTGAAAAGTCCTTGTGATTGGGTTCTCTGTACCTTTGGCACAAAAGTTACAGCAGGTCCGACTGAGATTTGAACTGGGATCACTGGATTCAGAGACCAGAGTGCGAACCATTACACCATGGAAAGAATCTGTATTAAACAGATGTGGAGAATGAACATGCTTTGTGGAAATTGGCAAGAAAAAGACTGATGTTTGGCCTCTTAATGGGGATATCAACAACCACCCTCTATTCTTTGGGCACAATAGGGCTGGGCGATATGCCCAAAATTGTTATCATGATAATCTTTTTCATATTGTTCAATATCGATATTTATCACAATATACATTTACACATTGCACTTTCTTTTTTTTTATTTCAAAGTTGATGGAAGAAAAGAAGAAAAAAATGAATTCTAAACAGTCAAAATAGTCTCTACAAAACTGCACAGGGGGTCCAAAGAAGGCCAAAACAGTGGGGTCTGCGGGATCTTTTACCAATTTTACCGTCTTTTACCGTTTATCAATTGAAAATTAATGTTAAAAGATCTTCTGTTTGTTCTGAAGCATAGTGACAGCAGCCCAGTATTTGTTGGAATATTTTTACATTAAAATTAAATATTTTCTCTGTTTCTTTAGATTCCCAAGTATGGGGCATAGAAGCCCTTGTGACTGTGGAATGATGCTGAATGTGCTTTCAGGGGTGTCCCGAGAGAAAATTTAGAAAACGTTTTTTTTTTTTTTTTAAATGTAAAAAACATTTGGATGTTTTCATTTAAGTGAGAGACTAGTCTACCAACTAGTAATTTTAGTCTTTCCTTATCCATTCCAGACATTAATTTATTTTCACAAAATTAGAACAGAAATAGATTTATTACATTTGATTATTATTAAAGGCTCGTAACATGCTGATTAATAAAGATACATTTAGAAGGGAAAAACGTTATGGTCTAAAAGGTGCTTTGAAACCACGTTCTCATGTGGCGCTTCATGTCTACACACATGCAGGGAAAAGTGGCAACGCGTGCTGAGCGGGACAGGGCAGATATGATGCATGTTTGGTGCTAGAGAATAATATTCAAGATTAAAGCACAGAAAGATCAGAGCTGTTGTCCACATCACTGTTGTTCTGTCGCGCTCTTCACTAGAGACGATGAGATGGCGCAACCGGTGTCATGAAGTCTTGCTGTGCGGATGGAATCAATCCGGTGTCCGACGTAACCTAATCATTAGCAAAGCAGCTAGCATTCAAGTTCATCCAGTCTGACCCTACGTTACCACTGGTGTGTTGTGAGCGTTTTCAATTCATTCCTATGAAAGCCGAGCATCATGCTCACAAGGTGGATCGTAGGATTAGCAGCGGTGCAGAGCAAGCTCTTTCCTAGCGCTGTGAGGGCCTTTGAGCGGATTTCGTCTACCCCAGTGGAAATGCAGCCTGAGAAAGCCGAACTGCTTGTGTTTTAGCGACACGCTGTAAATATCGAAAATTCCTCAAAAGCTTATCGTGGATTTTCTTAACTGTGATATATCGATATAATTTTATCGCCCAGCCCTAGGGCACAAGAAGGTAAAGAGATTCCTCTGAGATTTGAACTCAGATCACTGGATTCATAGTCCAGAGTGCTAACCATTACACCAGCCAAACGTTAGTAATGTCAGGACCCAAATTCACAAAAAAGCTTGTTTGGTTTTAATGCTGACAGTATGACTTTACAACCCGTGGGATGAAGGTTGAAGACCTAAGTGCAAGAGCAAGCTCTTCTGGTATTTGAACCCAAGCTCCTTTCACAACCAAAGTGAAAATCTTACCGCTAGACCACCTTTTAATATCTGCTCTTTTCAGAAATGTCAACACAAACCTCAGGAATTGATGATGCTCAGCATGCCACATCCACATACAGCTATTTCAATTCATGGAAGTACAGCTACTCTCTACGTGAATGGGGAAATAAAAATATCTTCAAAAGTCTTTGGCAAGCATACAGTTCAATTACACATCAAATTGCCAATAAATTCATACAAAAAATGCAAATGCTTTTGTTTTCACATGTAGCGCGCATTGTACAGTCATCTGCATCTATAACTTTCTTGAAACACAAGTTTTATGTGCATTATAGTTTTCTTGGGAAAACTTGCCATGTCACATTCTTCATGGGTGTAAACCTACTTGATAAATACCTCATGATACTATTTGGACATTGTTTTTCTTACTATTGGAAGGTATTACTGGCCCATGGCCCAATCCAAAAAAACAAACAAGAGTGGATTGTGGGGACAATTGATGGTATTGTGGCAGATGAAAGTGTGTTTTTGAAGGTGGAGAGGGATGGACTGTGCTAATGATTGAATAAATGGATTATTGGGACCAGATGAGATTACTGGAGAGATTAAAATTAGCAGAGGGAGGGCCGTGTCCGATGGAGCTGTGTTTTGTTAGAGGATGAGGCGAGCAGGAATTTGGCTTCAGCGGATGAGTTACCGCGTGTGAAGTGCTATTGAAGGGATGTGACATTTGCTAAAGCTTTTGTGTGCATGTGTAAATGTAATGTTTTGTGTTGTTTTGCTTTGTTGCTTATTTTTTTTATTTTTATTTTTTTGCTGTAATAATAAAGTTTGTAAATGCTTAACCTGTGTCATCTGTTATAATTGGCTTGAAATGCATTAATTAAAAACATTGCTCAATTGATTTTATGACCCTCTGCATTTTAACCCTCAGCGCGCACACACACACACACACACACACACACGTGTGTGTGCTGTATTTACAGGTGCTGGTCATATAATTAGAATATCATCAAAAAGTTGATTTATTTCAGTAATTCCATTCAAAAAGTGAAACTTGGATATTATATTAATTCATTACACACAGACTGATATATTTCAAATGTTTATTTCATTTAATTGTGATGATTAAAACTGACAACTAATGAAAATCCCAAATTCAGTATCTCCAAAAAATTAGAATATTACTTAAGACCAATACAAAAAAAGGATTTTTAGAAATGTTGGCCAACTGAAAAGTATGAACATGAAAAGTATGAGCATGTACAGCACTCAATACTTATTTGGGGCACCTTTTGCCTGAATTACTGCAGCAATGCGGCGTGGCATGGTGTCGATCAGTCTGTGGCACTGCTCAGGTGTTATGAGAGCCCAGGTTGCTCTGATAGTGGCCTTCAGCTCTTCTGCATTGTTGGGTCTGGCGTATCGCATCTTCCTCTTCACAATACCCCATAGATTTTCTATAGGGTTAAGGTCAGGCGAGTTTGCTGGCCGTGGTCCTTAAACCAGGTACTGGTAGCTTTGGCACTGTGTGCAGGTGCCAAGTCCTGTTTGAAAATGAAATCTGCATCTCCATAAAATTGGTCAGCAGCAGGAAGCATGAAGTGCTCTAAAACTTCCTGGTAGATGGCTGCGTTGACCTTGGACCTCAGAAAACACAGTGGACCAACACCAGCAGATGACATGGCACCCCAAACCATCACTGACTGTGGAAACTTTACACTGGACTTCAAGCAACGTGGATTCTGTGCCTCTCCTCTCATCATCCAGACTCTGGGACCTTGATTTCCAAAGGAAATGCAAAATTTACTTTCATCAGAGAACATTGTTCAAGAGTGGCTTGACACAAGGAATGCGACAGCTGAAACCCATGTCTTGCATACGTATGTGCATGGTGGTTCTTGAAGCACTGACTCCAGCTGCAGTCCACTTTTTGTGAATCTCCTCCACATTTTTTAATGGGTTTTGTTTCACAATCCTCTCCAGGGTACGGTTATCCCTATTGCTTGTACACTTTTTTCTACCACATCTTTTTCTTCCCTTCGCCTCTCTATTAATGTGCTTTGACACAGAGCTCTGTGCACAGCCAGCCTCTTTAGCAATGACCTTTTGTGTCTTGCCCTCCTTGTGCAAGATGTCAATGGTCGTCTTTTGGACAGCTGTCAAGTCAGCAGTCTTACCCATGATTGTGTAGCCTACAGAACTAGACTGAGAGACCATTTAAAGGCCTTTGCAGGTGTTTTGAGTTAATTAGCTGATTAGAGTGTGGCACCAGGTGTCTTCAATATTGAACCTTTTCACAATATTCTAATTTTCTGAGATACTGATTTGGGGGTTTTCATTAGTTGTCAGTTATAATCATCAAAATTAAAAGGAATGAACACTTGAAATATATCAGTCTGTGTGGAATGAATGTATACATTATCCAAGTTTCACTTTTTGAATGGAATTACTGAAATAAATCAACTTTTTGATGATATTCTAATTATATGACCAGCACCTGTATATATACAGTAGGCCTACTTCACAACTCAAATAAAATCTTTAAAACACTCTCAAACATTTCTGTTAGAACCAATAAATGAATACGTTAATTAGATTCACATACCAGTGGGAAACACAGAAGAAATTCGTCTTTTCCCAGTTGTATCCACTGTGGCCACGAACTGGGAGAAAGCCAGTCTCATGCAAGTCTCCCGAGCGTGCCAAAGCGCTATCTACTGGTATGGCGGTGTAAGACCACTATGTCATAAAAGTTAGAACAATTAAAAATATATATATATATAGGGAGTGTCTGTTTTTATATAAAAATGTAATAATTTCTTGTCTTATCCTATTACACATGCATGTGCTGACAACTTACTGACATACCTGAAATAAACTAACCCTGGAATATAACCTGTCCCGGAGCTATAGAAATACACTGAAAGTTACCTCCGTTTTTGGAACCGAAAATCGCGATCATCCAGTAAACTTACCCAGGTAAGTTCCTAAACCTGCTTCTGGAATACCCCCTGGGCTTTTCAGATATACCAAATGTTTGGAAGTTTGGCCATGACAACTTCCTTTTCTTTGTCTTCAGGAATGTATGACATTACAATTCAGCACATCAAATCAAGTCTTTATTATTATTATTATTATTTCGAAAAGCAATTATTATAATGTGCATTAGAGTACGAAGGCAGACATTTTTTAACTGATATTACAAGGGCTGTTTTTTCCAAACTGCATTTTCGTGCCTGTAATAGGAACCAAAGCAGTCACAAAGAGAAACACGCCTGAGAAAAGCACTGACGTTCCAAAAATATGATTATTTTATAGGAGGTGCAAAATGTGCAAATAAATAGCGATTTAATAGCGAATAAAAACCAAGTTAATTTTAAAAACAGTCTAAAAACTAGAATTGTGGGTACTAAAAGCAGTACAGAGTCTTGACAATGAAGGCCAGAGACTACTGCACCCAAGCAGCGCCAAACAAACAACCTTGTTTCAGCATGCATTCATGCAATGCCATGCTTTCCTTAGATTGCCCATATCAATGTAAATGTACATCAAGAGCTCTTTCCTTTGGAGTGAGTAGGGCATGGGGTTGATCACTTTCGACTGGAATTAACCCATGGTCTTCTCCAGAAGAGCTTGGAAACTGTCACCAGTATGCAGCAGACATCTAGTAAACTGAATACTATAGTTTTTTTTTTTTTTTTGGCAAATTATTCATCGGATTGATGATGTAGTGTAGAGGCTTTTGATATGATACACACAGCTTTATAGAGTTAATATGATTATATGGAAATACAGAAGTGCATGTAGAAATATGCAGTATTTGGTAATATATCTGACAATATTTTAACATGTATTGATGTATGAACATATCCATAAATGGTTAACTTTATTTTACCTATGTATAGAAGAAGAGTTTTTCCATGAATTCTCTTAACCCTTCCGTGCCATTACCATTAAAGTTCCAGCTTAGCCAATACTGAGTCAAACTGATGGTACATGTCAAACATCATGTCACAATTGGATGTTTTTGACTGAGCTTGTATGGCGAGTGAAAAGGCATTTAACATTGCCATGTTCAGATCTGTGGAAGAAGTCATTAAGTTTCAGGCTGAAACTTTGATGATGCACTGAAATGAATCTAGGTTATAATGCCATTAAATGTCATAAAGTAGACAAAAAGACCCATAACATTTGATATTGAGAAATCTACTTTTACAGTTGTACTACGGATGTGCTGTTGCGGGTCTCCTGGGCTATAAATATCCTCCTGGCTCAAATGAAGAATTCAGCTGCAGCTGCCACAGCAAGTTCCATATATACTGGCACCACAGGAAGTACTCAGGTTAGATTTCTATCACACGGTCTTAGCAGCAAGGCAGCAGGGTTTGTAAATTTATAATCCAGGATGATCCGCACAAATTACATTTTGTTGTACCTTAATTTTGCAATGGCCACATGCTTATTTATAGGAAATATTTAATAATACATTGTACATTTAGCTGTAAATTAGTACATTTGTACCTTTTATTTGGAATTTCTTTCCAAATAGAATGTCATTCAAGAGCAGCTGAAAAACTGATAGAACTGTCATGCTGTTTATGATTTAATTTCACAAGTTCAATCACATGCCCAAATATGATGTTTACCTTTAAAAAATCAGAGGTTAAAGAAGACTTTAAATTTAAATATTTCAATGCAAAATCAATGATATATTAAAATGAACAACATTTCCTTATTTTACAGATCCCGGACAAAAGAGATAAAACTGCCTGTTGGGGGAACAGATGCAGAGTTGTATCCATGTACTGGTATATAAGAAAGAAATTCTGTGTGACCTAAAAGAAAGTCTGCATTCTGTTTGAGATGTGTGGTATAATGCAGATAATCAAATGAGCACATAAAGAAATATGACAGTTATAATCCTATTCAGCCAGACCTTATCAAGACCTTTCATAAGTATTACAATTTTCTCGTAGTTTATCATCCAATTAATCTTAACTTTTAAGCATTCAAGTCAAACTGAGTTCATGTTTTATGTTTCATCTACAGTATATACACACTATATAATAAGTATTACTATTGTTTTGAAAAAGTAATTTTTTATCAAATATGATAAATAACGATGACTAAATAAGCAGCACCTAGATATCCCTCAAAATAATCCTTCCTTTATTTCACATCCAAAAAACATCTTACAATCGCGTTTCAAATGTCCAGACCAGCTGTAATGCAAAAACAGGCAAGCATTTACTATACAGCAGCTTGAGAATGAGAGTGAGATTAAAAAGCTTGGGAGGGAAAACTGAGAGTCCAGTGTACTCTCTAGACTGTTGTCCTAGGTTCAGCTTCCCTTGCTGTACTGGACTCAGTGGTCTGATAGTCAGCTTGATACATAGCAACCCCTCTCTCCAAAAGCAGGATAGTTCTGATTTCTTAAGCATGTATGTGATATAATAAAGAGAGCATTTGTCCTGCACTTGTTTTAGCCATGCAGAAGTCCTTGATCCATTTGTTTGTGTAATCGGCAAGAGTATTAGTCAGAAATGCCAGAGGATATGCATCACATGCATTCATAAAAAAGAAAAATCACACCGCAGACTGCCTTAATGTACTGGGCTTGTTAATGTGACTGTATTTACTTATGCTAAATTAGTCCATCAAAAATCCTTAAAATGTCTTATATTTGCTGCAGAAGTTCTTCCGATTTATCCTGGAAAAAATTTGTTGTATGCCGAGTTTCCATGATCATGCAGCTTTTATGTTAAAGTTGAAACAAGTAGTATTTGGACATTTAAGTCACATTTAAAAATGTAAGAATGCCATTGCATTTGATATGTATATATAAAAAATACACAAGCGGCATTTGAAAAAAATTAATGCTAGACTGTTTCTGAGAATTAAGTTTCTTGGTGATTTTTTGCAATCACTTTTAACCAATTGATTTCAAAGTGATTTTAGTGGATGTATGAAGTCAGTCCCCCTCAAGTTCTCACATGTGTCCTAGCAGAATAACCACACGTGTTGCTCATCATATTAACTATGAACATGTTTCACTAAGTTTGACAACCAGAAAGTGTCCCAAATACTTGTTGTTTTAATTTTGAACAATATACTGTATATATTTTCTCATTTAAAACTTAAACTTCTTTTTGTAAAATGTTTTGCTTGAAAAGTGTATTTATGTTTTATTTCATTACTTTAAAATAATTTGGTTTGATATTTTGTTACATAATGCTAAGACATTAATACATTTGTAAGTGTGGCTTAAGTGTCTCAATACTTCTTGGGGCCACTGTATGTTCAGCAGCATGGGATATTTGCAATTAGGGATAAAGATCCTTTTGATTGTGAGAAGCTGCAGACCAGTTTATAATATTGTGAAGTAGAGGAAGTCACTGATCCTCTTTAAGTGGTCTCTGTCTGTTCTGTTCCTCTCTCTGTGTTCTGGGGCTGCTAGCCACCCAATCTTTTTCTCCTTTCTTGCTGGCTGGGTTAATGGCGAGCACACTGGCCGCTCTCTCTGGACACTCCGGATGCCTCTCAATGTCCTGTGGGTTGTCTGACTCGCTAGCTCGCCCTGGCTCAGGCTTAGATGCTTCACTTTTGGACCTCTCATCCATACTGACTCCTGTGAAGTGAGAGCCATTCCTCAGTGTCTCTCTGCAGTCTTCATAGAGATGCTGCTCCAGAGTCAGATTTGATGCTGCCAGGTGTTTGAACTCTGACTCAAAGGGAAAGCCACCACCTGGCTGGGTGGCTCCCTCCACCTGGCTTAGGACTGCAGTCCCCCTGTACACCTCGATGGCTTCTGGGAGCATGGACTTGATCTTGGGGAGCCAGCGTTTACGAACTCTCCGGGCGTTGGTGCACATGTCTGCGGCAATCACGTTCATTTCGCTCTCTTTGAAGTTAGGGGCAAAGTTCTGACAGTAGACTAATGAAAGGGCAGAGAGAAAGGACAAAGACGTATATTAATGCAGATATGCTGAAAACTGCAGTTTAAACACTGCTTGCAATGTCTTTACATTAGTGTTGGGGAAGCTACTTTAAAACTGTAGCTGGCTAAGCTAAGAGCTACTCATGACAAAGCAGTGAAACTACAGTCAAGCTACATTTTAAAAAAGTAGTTAGCTACACCACATATTACCAACAAAGACGCTAACAACATTAAAGCTATTTAAAGAAGAAAATATTTTTTTTAAATATATAACAATTAGTTGATATTATTTATTTAGGGTGTTAAATAATATTTAGTCCAAAATTAGTATATAAACAGCAGCAATTAACTATATATTTTGCTTAAAAAAAGAAGGCAAAAACCTTTGCAGGGGCTCAAGTGAATTAGTAAATCATTTACAGTGGGAAGAAAAAGTAGGTGAACCCTTTGGAATTAGCTGGTCATCTGCATTAATTGTTTATAAAATGTGATCCCATCTTCATTAAAGTCACAAGTATAGACAAAGCACAATATGCTTAAACTAACAACACACAGACAATTATAATCTTTCATGTCTTTATTGAACACATCGCATTAAACATTAACAGTGCTGTGGAAATGTAAGAAAATAGGCTAAGACATTGTGCTTTTTCTATACTTGTGACATTGCTGAATATCACATTTTATGACCAATTAATGCAGAAAACCAGCTAATTCCAAAGGGTTCACATACAAATTTTTTGTCACTGTATGTGAACGAGTTAATTTAAGCCAAAGTCACACTAGCCAATTTTTTCCGCGATTTTCAGGATTGCAATTTTAATCTTCATTTACATAATCACCAGCCAGTTGGTGAGAAACAGAGCACGTATTACCATCTGCCAGCGGGAGGTTGATAATCTCTTCACTGACAGGACTCCCTGCTGAGTTAATGGTTCCAGCAACTGGAAAAGCACATCAAACATGACAGAAAAAATCTTTCTGTAACAGGTGTGGGCTCTTGTGTTCTCTTCAAGTGACTAATGAGCTTTTTTTTTTTTTTTTTACTGTAGAACTTCAAGGTATCATGCTGATCTGAACTCAAGCTGGCGCTACACTAGCAGACTCAAAACAACTCGGTTTTGGCTGAGGGTGTCACACACAGACTGTTTTGCTGAGATCTCACTCTCTTCAGTCGGAGGTATGACACACTTGCCGATACAAAATGGTGAACCAATGAGTGGTGAACCACATACCAGCTCACCGCAAATCTCTGTCTCTTATTCCCCGTCACGTGGAGCTCACAGAAATAAAAAAAATTAGTAGGACATAAGAATAACAATTGTAAAAGAGTGATATAGGAAGTGATACATGGGGTGACATAACTTATAAAAGAGTGTGATTACATATTTATCGCATGAAGGTTTGCAGTAGGACTCTTATGTCCATATACAAGTAAAGCAAATATGTTAAATAAAAACAGACTGTTGTTCTTCAGTATAAGACAAAGCTCATTGGACACTTAAAGAAAACATAAGAGCCCGCACCGATGAGAGCGATTTTTTTCTGAGATGTTGGATCAGTTTTTCCCATTGCTGGTACCATTAACTCAGCAGGCAGTCCCAACGGTCAACCTATTAACAACCTCTTGCTGGCAGTCTTATGCATGCTTCCTCTCCCTCCGCCTAGCAGGCGATTAATGAAGCTCACACCTGATAATCAATGGAAAAATCGACTAGTGTGATGCCGGTTTCAGCCGTATCACAAATGCTGTTTGAGATGCATGGTGATTCTCTCAACAAGTGTTTTTCCTGGTATTCTCCTATTTAAGAATGACTAATAAAGTCAGAAAGGGGAGGCACTTAATTTCTTTACTCAATGAAAGCTTATGCTTCTACAACAAGCCCCGAGGAGATAAATACACAAATCACACACATTTGCAGGATAAAGTTATTTCATGAATCGCATCCTTAATCACAGTTAATGCTCACAAGGTACTCCTGTTGTTATTTCAGCTTGCTCCATCTGACAGGGAATCAGAGAGAGTGTCTGTATTTATGTCACACCTTCACATTTCTGGATCGGCAAGTGTGACATATAAAGTTGTCTGGAGTCAGCTAGTGTGATGCCGGTATTACATGACACATCCAAACAAACTGACTCACTAAAATGTTCCCAACACAAAATGTAATTGACTTGATTACTGTAAATTTAGTTAATAACTGTTAACTAAATAACAGTAATTTACATGAACTGTTTAAAACAGAGATGCCCAAAATCGGGGCCCGCGGGCCATCGTTGGCCCATGGTGACTTTTGAATTCGCCACCTTGCAGTAAATGACAAAAAATAGAAATTCCCCCAAGTCCCACTTTATAATGCGGGAAATTCCCGCACACTTTTATTCACTTTACATTCCAGCTGTGAATTATTAAACCAATAGATACAGATGAACAAATCAAATCAATAAACTTGTTTTTCTATCAAACAGTTATTCCAGAAGATGCATGAGTAAATCTGCTCTCCCTTTCTCTCACGTGGAGCTGTCAGCAGCACGTTTAGCACTTGTTGAGTTTAGTGGGAGCATACGCAGTGAGGAAGCATTTTGTCGCTTAGCTCCTGAACTTAAGATGCTCCAAATGTATAAACCCTTCTAAACCTGTTAATTTCACATGCAAATGGCATTATACCGTGTATTATATTTATATCGTTCCTGTTGATCATCAACAAATCTGTTAACATTGCAAGCGCACAATGTTAGAGCGATCTATAGTTCTGATGCCTTTCATATCTTGGTGCTCCATCATTAGTCATAATGCAGCACATTTGATTAGAAAGTCAGAAATGCTTGTGTACCAGCTGCATGATGAAGAGTGATGCTTAAACACCAGTTCCATCTCTGATCTCCATCTCTTAACGGGGGCTCTGGGCAACAACAAAACAAATCCCCTGCAATCTGATATATTTAGTTCATATATTGCTGTTTATCTGAATTCTCGCTGAACATGATTTGTTTCGTGACGTCTGTTGTGCAGATGTTGTCGAGTCTGTTACGGATGCTCGCGCTATAAACGCGCACAGACGCTTGTCGCGCTCTGCATCAGTTCGGTGTCCCATTCACGCACTAAAATTACCAAATGCTACAATGTAGATCATTATAATCTTAACAAAAATAACATCTGGATGTGTTAAATAGCCTTGATGTTAAATAGTATAATAATTTTACAGAACATTAACCACTTTTAGTGTATGAATCATATCTCTGACTAATTTTCATTGTTAAATGTATATTTTTGCATTGCTTTATTCAATTGGCATGAAGGAGTTGATAAGTTTTTCTTTTTGTCTTTTTTTTTTTTTTTCTAAGCTCCTCATTCCAAATATGGAGAAATGCTGTCATCTCCTCTGTGTTGGTGCATTAGTTTTGTAGGCTGTTAATTTAATAGCCAAAATATTTGGAAATATGTGAATGAGAAAAAAGTTGTTTCAGTTGTGAACAATGCACATTATGCAATGTAGAGATAATGCAGTGTTGAAGTTATTGATACAATTTTAAAATTTAATTAATAGTTTAAATTAAAGTATTTGACATGGAAGGATAACCAAGTCATTTTATAAGGTTAGAAAAAAGGTAAAAAATATGAACCGTGTAAGCCCACATACCATAGTTTAATACAATGCAATGTTTGGCCCAAAGCCCTCAATCAAGTTTTATTTTTGGCTATTCGTAAGAAAAGTTTGGGCACCTCTGGTCTAAAAAAACTAATTTATATTACTTAAATTATTTGGATTTTCCAGTTTGAGAGAGAAAAGTTTAGGTCAGTGCCATTGATTGCACTCTCTGTGTTCTCAATACAAAAGAGATAAATATAATGTGTTTTGTGATGCTACAGCATTACTCATTAAAATTTTTTACTCATTACTTGAAAAGCTGTACTTTTGAGAAAATAATTTAGTAGCATCACAGATTTTTGATAGTAACTCCCTACACTTTATGATCACACAACACTTAAGTTCGGTTTCAAAATCTAGTGATGCAGTCTGAGATTTTGGCCAAAACAAGGTATCTTAGGAGGCAGCAAAATTAAGATGCTTACCTTTTACATCTGGAGGGTGCCTATGCTCCCTTAAAATGCTGCCTTCTTAAGGCCCAGGTATGATTAGTTTTTGCATGTTCTGGATTGCCTCCTGCCCAGTCGACTGTGTTGCCTTTGTGAGTACTACAACTGCTTTGTGACACTCTTTCCCTGCGTCCGAAACCGCGTACTGTCACAGTATGCATGCACTGATTCGGACATACTACTCCAATGGCATACTGTTTTTGGCATACCATACAGTAGGGAAATATTTATATTCGGACACAGGGTTTTAGTACAGTCAATGGCAGGTGCATGCTCAGACGACGCACAAAGACAAGTACTGCGTGCGTGAGTCAAGAAAATCTAGGTGGTGTGAAATCAAACCATGCGGCTATGCTGATGACACAATAAAACATACTGTGTGTGGAGGGATCCACAATGCACACACAAAGTATACTTTGGCCTTTAGGCAGCTCATTAGGTTATGGAACAATGTATTTTCTTCCATTAACTTAAATTCAAACACATGCAAATTTGTGAGAGTGGAAACGCAAGCATTTGTGTAGATTTTCATCTTTTGATGCAAACCAACGTTCAAGTTTGCTGTGACCTCTGAATTTGTACAGCAAATTTTTTTTTGATCAATAGAGGATCTAAACGTCACAGATTTACCATGGTTCAGTGTAGAGAAATCAAACTTCAAAGCTGCTTGGTTTGAACTGTTGCAGGAAAGTGGAGTAAAATTTGTAATATATAATTTAAAGTTATTTATGATTTATAACTTAAAAAAGAAGCCATTGAGCATGGCATCATATCCTGTATATTTGACATGGGGTTTTTGTTTAAAGTATGACTGCACCTGTACAGAGGTTTGTAAAAGGGCAACTTACGTTTGACCGTGTTGAGTATGCGGCTGTCCAGTGGTTTGCGATTTGGATCACAGTTAGAAGACCGGATTCCAGTCCCACAGCTGTCAGCCAGTGTGTTCCTGCAGATAAAATACCATAGTCAACCACTAGGGGGCACAAACACTATACAGTATGTTTCTAAAACACCATGCAATCTTCAGTCTTCACATTAAATATACTGAAATATTTGAATGTGTGTGTACTAATTCCATATCTGTTTTACAAGGCTTGTTAATATATGTAATAAAACTGTGCTAATGTATTTCATACATTCTGTAGTTACAAACATGTGCTTGTTATGTTTGACCTGTCAAAAAAAGCAGCTAGGAGGCGTCTCAGTAGGACTTTGTGTTTGACCCCAGCACAGAGGTGACAGTTCATCAGCTGCCCACGCGTCATGAAGACACCAGATCCTTCCACAGCAAGAACAACAGAGAAACAAGGAGACCTTAGCTCTGAATCAGTGACTCAAATGACTGAATTGATCAATTATTCAGCTGTACATGGAGTTTCAGACAGGGTGGCATTATTTAGGCCTCACCTCCAATCAGCTCCAGCCTCTCTCCAGGGTCGCCCTCTGTGTAGAGAGCAGGGTGGCAACGGTAGCCGATCTGGCTGATGAGACCAGCGGGAAGAGCCTCTCTGTCTCCTCCCAGCAGCACACAGAATCGGTTGTCCAAGGACAGAGGCAGGGAGGACACCTTCATCTTCTCTTGTACTGCAAAGAGACAAAACAAAAATAAATTCTTAGCTTTTTGAGCTGTATTGGCACAAAAGAGAAGTTCATAAAAAGTTATTTACTGCAATAGAGACTGGCCGAGCCCCCATAGATCTTTCCATTTGTTAGGCTATCGTATGAGTCATCTTCAAAATCCTCCTCCTCATTTTGGTGTGACGTTGGGCTGTCTGTGGTTGGGAGGCTTGAGGCTCCAGGGCTGGCGTGATCCCTGGTGGAGTGCTCATAAGGATGCATCAAGGGTATTACCCCATTCCCTACTCCACAGGTGTAGAAAAGAGTGCTGTTCCTTAAAGATCTACCACTAGTTCCCCTATCCTCCTCAGCTTGCTTTTGCTCTGCGCTCTGAGCACACACCAGGGTCTCCAGCTTCTCTTCCTTGATCTTGCAGACAGTTTTGCGCTTGTCGCCTAGCAACAGGGAGGAGTTGTTGTTGTTTGGGCTGGGGGGATCGTCTGTAGCAGATGTCTGGGAGTCACAGTATGGAGCGCTGGCCTTGAACATGAGGTCCATTCCTCGTTCCACAATGTTCTGGATCTGAAGGTAGCCTGCAGTGTACATGACCATCAGCTGATCGCTGGCACTCACTGTCATCCTGCCTGTGTAGCAGAATGACAGGATCTGCCGAAAACAGGACGGGGCCACAGACGAGGGTAGCTCAAAGAGAGTCTGGGTGCTACCGCTAAACAGATCACGGAAGTACAGGCTGCTGGCCGCCAGCACGGCGCGGTGGGCCTTAAAGGCCTGTCCGTTGACCATGATGGCCACATCGCAGTGCTGGCCCAGCAACCGCTGTTCGTTGAGGCTGTCCAGAACTGTGCTGCCAAAGTTTGGGATCTCCATATGCAAGAGCTGTGACATCATGCCAGTTTCAGATCTCTGGAGAAGACAGGATGTTCTCACCAGACATCTAACACAGCAGAAAGTCAAGATGAAGGGAGATGGGGATAAGTTGAGGCTTAAGACAGAATATGACTAGATTACAAAAGTATTCTAATGTTGTTACACAAGCAGACATGGCAAAAAAATGCGACAGAAATGCTGCACAGCAGCTCCCTTGGTAAACAGCTATCTTCACCCCAGCATTACTAGAGTCTGCATGTTTAAAAACTTAGCAATAAGACTGCTCGGAGTATTTAAAAGAAGCTGAAAAGTGACCCACTAACACACCCACCCACCCTCCCTCACCACCTTGCCACTACCTGACCTCTATAGCAGAATCCTCCGAGATCGGAGAGAGAAAGAACCCAGACAGGCTCCTCACATCAGCCCAGCATGAGGGAAGGTAGCTTGAGATGCAGAGAGATATGTCTCAATCCGTCCTCTTCCTCCCAGCACTGGACTGAGCCAGCAAGAGGGAAAGCAAGCGTCTGTGTGCAATCGATGCACCATCTACTGTATGTCACAGAAAGGAGGAGAGAGGCTATAGGCACAGACACGGAGACTAGGGAGAGAGGGGGAGGGAGTGAGACTGAAGGAAAGTCATTTAAGGACACACAGAGTGTGAGAGATAGAAAGAGAGACATAGAGAGTGAGCGAGAGAGAGAGAGAGAGAGAGAGCCTGATGCGGATAACTGCCCTGCAGAGAGTAAACGTGTTCATGTGCGATGGAGACAAAAGACAGACAAGACAGAAAGAGAGAGAGAGAGTAATGTCTCACTTTTTTGTCAGAAGACGAAGAAAAGAACGAGAGCGTTCATGCCGTATCAATCTCCATGCACAAACCAAAACGCTTGTAGACACATAATCCATCAGAAGCTGTCTCTGCCACGATCGGCTCCGTGCTCAGGATTATTTACATTAAGGGCAGACAAATGGAGTGTGCCAGGAGAGCAGCTCTGCATTGCAGTCCCTGTCACAGGCTGGCATGCTCAGTACAGAGTCTGCATACCCAATCAGATGTGCCAACACGGCATCAGACAGATACTCAAGCGATAAGAGAAAGAAAAAAAAAAGCAACACTCAGCCTCAAAGCTGCCCGAAATGTCAGATCAGTACATCCAACTGAGAAGCATTTTAAGAGTGCATATATTAGTTTTTGATAGAGGAGACCTATTGCTAAAAGACTACAGTATGTGCAAGTAAGAGTTGTGCACTGGGGTGGTAAAGCAGCGTCTCTCAGCAAAGTGAGGAAGAAGGAAAGGCGGTTTGTTTCTCTCTTTGACTCACTGGCTTTCAATGCCGAGACACTGTTGGGCTACAGCGTGAGTCAGCGCTATTAGAGAGAAACTTGTGTCATGTTCCAGCCTTGTGTCTCATATCAAACAGCACAAAAGATAATAAATCAATAATGTGTAGCAAATACACGCCCTGCAAATACTGCAAAACTTGACTCCGACTGTCTGTCTGGTCTCTTAGAAAGCTGTGAAACTGTGTCAGTCTGAAAAAGTAAGGGGTTTAAATAATAAGACATTGAGCTATCGCTTACATTTTTTATGCAATTTATTGAAGAACTTGTCCTCAAACTTTATTTCCAGTGTGAAAGGCACACCTTCATTGAGAAACATTTCCTCATCCAGTTCAAAGAGATCACATAGGCAGTTATTTTACATTGGAAACAACAATGCCTGTGTAGACATATGTTAAGTTGACAGCTGGACTTCTAGTAATAGACAGTGTTAGCATGGTCACATGTATGACTTCCCTGGGGAGAGCAGACTGCAGTCTGAGCTGGTGGGGAAGGGGAGATTCCACACTGCCCACTAGAGGACAGACACAGACACTACAACAGTAAAAATAAAACGTAAATGACCTCCGAATGTGCTTAGACTTGAAGTTGCAGTTACACAGTGTTCTCAGAGTGGGATATCCAAATATACACACAACTGATTGATATCGAAATGATGCTGAAGGGAAACGCAAAGCAACATATTTCCATTATAGCTCATGTCTAGGTACATTATAGTGGTACAGTGTATAAAATATTGACGGTTACAAAATACAAATGTGCTAAAGGTCAAATGCATCTGCATTTGTTGCTAGTTATGAACCAGTGAATGATGGATTTATACCCTTTTTTATTTTAAAGACACATTACAGTGTTCTTCATACAAAATACAACAACTCCCTTGTAAGGACAAACTACATATATATACAGAACAACTGACCAAAAATATTGTCTTTACATTAAAAATATAATTCTTAAACCAGAGAGAGAGAGAGAGAGAGAGAGAGAGAGAGAGAGAGAGAGAAAACTTATTAAAAAAAAAAAAAACAATGTACATTTGCAGCCATTCATTTGGAGCAGCTTAGAAGGCCACCATTATGCACACGTCATTAAACTGTACTTTATTAAGAATACTTAATAAATATTTAGCCTCAGGACAACATTAACATTCCTCAATTAGATAGTGAAATACATGTCATGAGCTGAGCACATTACTACAAATCAGTTCCCAAAACAAATGCTGATAATGAAATTAGAAATGTGTGAATCATCAAAATATCAACACATATTTTAGATTCCAAACTACAAATCAAAATACTGTTGTAGCAGTTCACATGTAACCTGAACACTTCATTCTTTTTACAGTCAACAATTGTGAAGACACTTTTTTCAATGTAATAGACATAAAGGGTGACTTGTAAGAGCTCCACGACAGAATGCATATACCGTGTGTGTGTATATATATATATATATATATATATATATAGTATATATACACACAGTATAAATACTGATCAGCCAAAACATTAAAACCACTGACTGGTGAAGTGAATAGCATTTATTATTTTAAAACTATGACACCTGTCAAAGGGTGGGATTTATTAGGTAGCAAGTGAACAGCCAGTTCTTGAATTTCACGTGTTGGAAGCAGGAAAAATGGACAAGCGTAAGGATCTGAGCGACTTTGACAAGGGCTAAATTGTGATGGCTAGGCAACTGGGTCAGAGGATCTCCAAAATGGCAGGTCTAGTGGGGTGTTCCCATTATGCAGTGGTTAGTACCTACCAAAAATGGTCCAAGGAAGGACAACCGTTGAACCGACAACAGGGTCATGGGCGCCCAAGGCTCATTGATGCGTATAGGGAGCGAAGGCTAGCCCGTCTGGTCCGATCCCACAGAAGAGCTAAAAGCGTAATGCTGGCCATGATAGAAAGGTGTAAGAAAACATAGTGCATCACAGCTTGCTGCGTATGAGGCTGCATAGACACAGACCGGTCAGAGTGCCCATGCTGACCTCTGTCAGCCGCTGAAAGTGCCTACAATAGGCACGTGAGTGTCAGAACTGGACCATGGAGCAATGGAAGAAGGTGGCCTTCCTTGATGAATCACGTTCACTTTTAGATCGGTCGGATGCGTGCATCGTTTACCTGGGGAAGAGATGGCAGCAGGATGCACCATGGGAAGAAGGTAGGCCGACAGAGGCAGTGAGATGCTCTGGGCAATGTTCTGCTGATAAACCTTGGGTCCTTTGACACGTAACACCTACCTAAAGTTGGTTGCAGACCACATACATGGCAACAGTATTCCCTGATGGCAGTTGCCTCTTTCAGCAGGATAATGTGCCCTGCCACACTGTAAACATTTTTCAGAAATGGTTTGAGGAACATGACAAAGAGTTCAAGGTGTTGAATTGGCCTCCAAATTCCCCAGATCTCAATCCGACTGAGCATCTATGGGATGTGCTGGACCAACAAGTCCGATTCATGGAGGCCCCACCTCACAACTTACAGGACTTAAAAGTATCTGCTGCTAACGTCTTAGTGCCAGATACCACAGGACACCCTCAGAGGTCTTGTAGAGTCCATGCCTCGATGGGTCAGAGCTGTTGTTAATGGTGTTAACAGAGTTATTGGTGGCACGAGGGGGACCTACATGATATTAGGCTAGTGGTTTGTATGTTGTGGCTGATCAGTGTGTATATATATATATATATATATATATATATATATATATATATATTATAGTGGACATAGACCAAAATATTTAAAAAAGCATTATCCAGTTCAAAAGTGAAAAAGACAGCTATTATGACATATTCAATTGAGAATATGAATAAACAAGTAAAAAAGTCATCAAAGTGTGCTCAGTATAATTGAGTACCAAATTGTCATAAAATGAATAAGAAATGTTTTATAAAATGGGCTAAACTTGTTTTTATATGCAGAGATTAATTGTGTCACTAAATGCATTGCTGCAGAATTGTATACAAACACTTGTGATGCTTAATCATTTACCCTCAAGCTTTATCAAAATCCTTTGACTTTCTTACTTTCGTGGAACACAAAAGATGTTACACAGAATTTTAGTCTCGATCACCACTCACTATTATTGCATCAGGGCCAGTGGTGGCTCAGCGTTTAAGGCTCTGGGTTACTGACAGAAAAGCACCATCAAGATACCACTGTTGGGCCCCTGAGCAAGGCCCTTTACCCTATCTGCTCCAGAGGCGCTGTTCCATGCTGACCCTACACTCTGACCCCAGCTTAGTTGGGATATGCAGAAAAAAAACTGCATTTCATTGGCTCTGTACCTGTACTCTGCACAATGACAATAAAGTTGAATCTTAATCTTTTTTCCATACAATAAAAGCAAATGGTGACTGAGATAGTCACATCTCCTTTTGTGTTCCATAGAGTTAAGAAAGTCATAGGAGAATGGAACAATATGAGGGTGAGTAAATGATGACTGAATGATCGAATTTTCCTTTTTGGGCAAACTATCTTTTTAATAATCAGATTTAAAAATAAAATAAAAGTTGATTTCTTTATTAGGACAATAATATTCCTATATTTCGATCCACCAAGAATCACACATGAATGTTAAAATAATGTAGAATGACACTGTAGCTTTTTGTTACTTCACATGTAGACTAAAAAAACAGAGCAGATTTCAGTCAACAATGAAAGTATCAAATCAGGTTTTTCCACGCCTGGTCATTGACAAGGCAGTGCGTTACGCGTCACTGACTTCTCCGCCAGTGACTTCGAATGGTAGGATAAATCATATTCCCAAGTGTTTTTTTAACCGTCACATAGAAATACTGAAACAGAGTGACTTTCATAGAGTGAAACTTTGTTTATTTAATTAAAAATCTCTATAAATAATGTTGAATATTCCTTAAAATATACTTCTGACCTAGTCTGTTCAATTTAGTTTTAGAGTAATAAAATAGTTTATCATGTTAAATCACCTTCTCTGTTTGTTTAAGGTTGAGCAATACTCACTAACAGGTGCTTGTTCACATAAATATGCCTGATACACAAGCCAAACATTTGTCAGTCCTTAGACAAGCTCTTCATTACAAAATATTGGAAACAAAACAAAAACACAACAGAACAAATAAAATTCATAAAATAAATTAGTCTCATTCAACACTTGGCAGGGGTTTCATATATTACATTCACCTTATCCTGAAGAGATTTCCCTCACAGTGTTGCTATACGGATGCTATACGTAAGGCCTGAAGCTTTTGGCCTTCCACCTCTTTGATCGAACACGAAAGAAGAAGAACATGACCATGAGGAAAACGCAGGAGAGGGAGTATAGCAGCACGCAAAGGCTCATGTCCACGCTGGAGAACCCCAGACCCAGAAACGTCATGCCTGGCCTGGTTTCTAACTGGACACCTGTCCCTTTCTCACCATCTGTGTCAATCCTCTTCAGATGTTTAGGTACACTCTCAGGAGATGGATTTACATTTTGGTTAAGCTGAATTTTGCTGTCAGTAATAGCTTTGGGTTTATCAAGGGCTGGAGGGCCTGGCTCTGGTTGGCTGCTGCTGGTGTATTTTGGGGAAATGTTTGAAGAACCATAGTGCTGTTTGAGAAAAGCAAGCACCATATGTTCATTCCAGACATGAAGGCCTTCTTGCTCCTCATGGCATGTTGGACAGAGATCAGGAGTGGGCCACTGAGTCTTAGGAAACATGGGGTCCTCACTCATCGACCCTGCATAAAGAGTGGACAATGAGCTATGTGGGTGATGTCAGACATCATATATACAATATATGTGTGATGCAGCTTAATAAAGACATAAGAGTACTATACGTTTTCCAAATTTCCCATTTTATTCTAAACTGATGCTCTTGATCCCCCCTCCCCCCTTCCTATCTTCCTTCATTCATTCATACTTCGTGACTTCCTTTCTCCTCATCTATTTTCCTTCTTTCCTTCCTGTATTTCTTCCATCTTTTTTCCTTCATTTCTGTCTTTGCATTTTATTATTTTTTTTCCCCATTTTCCTTCCTTCATATCTTTCTTTCCTACCCTTCTGTTTTATTTCAGTCTTTTTCCTTCACTCAGGTCTTCCTTGTCTTTTCTCCTTGCATTCTTTCGTCTTCCTTCCAAACTGCCTTTTCCATTTTTGCCATTCCATCATCCTAATTTCCTGCCTGACCTCCTTGATCTCTTCTCCTTTCCTTCTTCTCTCTTTCATTATTTTCCTTTCTTCCATATTTCTTCCATTGTTCTTTTCTTCATGTCTTCAACTTTTTTCCCATTTTACATGTCTTTCTTTCTTTTTCCTTTCTTCCTTCCTGTCTTTTTTGTTCCTCCCCATCTTCCTTCCTTCCTTCATTCTTTTCATCACGATTTCCTTTAACTTTTTCTTCTTTTTCCTGTCTTCCATCCTTCCTGTCTCTCTTTCATGTTTTCTTCCTTCCGTTTCTTTCTTTCTTCTCGTTGTTTTAAAACTTCCAATAATACAATGACTGATACAAATAGTAATGTAAATTCCAACAACAAAACCTACACTTCTTCCAACACCACTGAGGAGATGGAAGTAACCTCTACTCATCAGATGATTTAATTAGCTGCATGCTTCCACTCATGACAATGACATGATGCATTATTGCACATTTACACTGAAACTGTACTCTAAATACATTTGTGTCTTACCTGTCAGTCTTGTGTTAACCTGATTGTGCTTTCTCCACAGCCACAGTACTGCCTCATCCACTGATTTGACCTGGTTCAGAGACTCCTGTGCCATCTCTTCAAAGTGTTTCCCGCACTCCTGGCAACCAAAAAAGGTCCCGATGTAACGGCGCATAGTTTGAAGTACTGCCAAGGGATCTTCTTCAAACCCTGAGGTGAAGAGGGTAGTGTATTATTTGAAATTAGTCACAGTGAAAAGTAAACAGGAACTAACAGACAACGGCTACAATGAGGGAGAAAAATAATCTGCTTGCTAATAGAGTAACTTGTCCAAAGAGTGACAGAAGAGTGTGACTCTTAAGGTGTTTTCAAATAGTAGTCAAAGATCTGAAAACACTTGACTAAATTTATGTTTATCGTACATGGGAACTCATTCAAAACTGTTAAAAAAAAACATCCCAGGTAGATACCTCATGAAATTGGTTGGGGCCATGCCCAGAGTGCGCAGCACTGTAATTTAATAGTTTTTATGATGTTATTGTTTTAAAATGTGGAAAATTGAAACATTTATTGTTAGTATTAACAGACCTGAAACAGGTCTCAGGCTCACTGAGAGGAAGGCATTTCACTACTCATACCAGTGTTAGCTAGAGCATCAGGTCGGTTGGCAGCCTGGACAGTCAGAACATGAAACAGAGTCCAGAGGGAGCAGGGATATCCTCTCAGTGCCACACTACTGCCCTGGCATCCAACCCATTGAACTTGCTCACTCAGGTACAGCCCTGAGATCTGACACATAAAAGAAACAGGGCAGCTTAAAAACACTACCACACTGATTAGTGTTACTTGTCACCTGTCACTTACACAAAAACAAAATCAAGGACTTACAAGCATAGCTGGTATAATATACCATATTTCTTGTCATGAAGTACAAATGCTCCATTTTCACCTGATATTAAGATGCATTATTGGTTATACGATCATATGTGATCAGCCGAGACACATTTCTGATTCCACCTGGTATTACAATGCATCTTAAAGGAGTAGTTCAACCAAAAATAAAAATTCTCTTATCATTTGCGCAGCCTCATGCCATTCTGGATGTGTATGACTTTCTTTCTTCAGCAGAACACAAATTAAGATTATTAGAAGAATATCTCAGCTATTTTGGTCCATACAATGCAATAGGGTTCCCACTCTTTTCAAGACACAATTTTCCAGGGGATTTCGAGGACATTTTCGTACCCATCAGGTGTAATATTTAAGCAAAAACACACAAGAGGCCATGATGGCCATTGTGGGCGGCTGTGGCTCAGGTGGTAGAGCAGGTTGGCCACTAATTGCAGGGTTGGTGGTTCAAATCCCGGCCCAAATGACTCCACATGCCGAAGTGTCCTTGGGCAAGACACTGAACCCCAAGTTGCTCCCAATGGCAGGCTAGCACCTTGCATGGCAGCTCTGCTGTCATTGGTGTATGAATGTGTGTGTGTGAATGGGTGAATGAGTCACAGTGTAAAGCGCTTTGAATATCGTTAAGGTTAAAAAGGTGCTCTATAAGTGCGGACCATTTACCATGATGTCTATTTTGGTTATTGGATGGTTATTTTTTTCTGAATTTCTATTCAACAGATTAATTGCATTTTATCATCAAAACAGTGAAAATAGAATTATTTAAATTAATCTAAACACACAAAGCACAAAGGGAACATTACCTTGACCAGACAGACTTATTTTACATGTTTGTTGCAACGCTGTTAATAGGTGTCATTTGTGGATTTTCCAAGAGCTAAAACTTGTGGTTGGAATGGGTTAGAATTTCTATTCGCACATTATAATTTTTTAAATCACAAATGTGAGCAAAACTGTCGCACTGTACAGCACTGCATCTACCACACACACACACACACACACTTCTTCTGTTTCGTTCTAATTATGTCAAATTTCGTGACATAACACATTTTATAGTTAATGCTATTTTATTATGATTGGATTCAGTGATTCAGTCCATGTTTTCCACATCGCAGAAATGTGGTAACTGGTATGAGTGGACTGCAACTGTTGAATTACTGAAAAATAATTCAGACTGCATCAACATGCCATCACCTCGGGGTGTGAATAGTTTTTTAAAAAAATCAGCGTTTCGACCATCATCGTCTAAAGTTTACACATTTTTGTTTTTGCCGTTAACACAACAACAATGTTGTAAAGAAAGAAAATAATATTTAGCACTTCATCAATACTAACTTATACTATTTTATCAGAGCAAAGCAGAGATGTACCTGACAGGGCTTCGATCATTACAATCAACCATTTACGTTGCTTCACAACACGCAGCCACCAGCAGTGACATAGCGATACGAATTTGTGTATTTGACACTTATCTAGAGTCTCGATCATTATCATGTTTTTGTGGATGTAACAAAAACCTTGTTAGTAACACAATCTAACAGATTTATTATACTAAAATACTTTCCAGGACAAAAAATTATTTTCCAGGGCATTTAGGAAATTTTCTCATTTTCCATGACTGGAAAACTGCATTTCAAAATTCAAGGTTTTCCAGGATGTGTGGTAATCCTGTGCAAGTGAATGGGTGCCAAAATTTTGAAGCTCCAAAAATCAAATAGGCCAGCATAAAAGTAATCCATAAGACTCCAGTGTTTAAATAAATGTCTTCAGAAGCAATACGATAGGTGTGGGTGAGAAACAGATCAATATTTAAGTACATTTTTACTATATACTCCTCCCTTCTCAGTCAATCTCCACTTTAACTTTCAGGGTGCGTTCCATTCTGAAGGGCTAATCCCTATGCCCTATTACCTTCAGAGGGTTTACCCTTCAGAGTGAGAGCTTCGGAGGGTTGAAGGGTGTAGGGCTCAAAAATATCAGCAATTCGGAATGCACTTCACGTCATCTATCCAAGCCAAAGGAGCCGCTGCAGTCGCACGAATGCTGACGCTAATAAACATCACCTGCACCTAATATTTACACATGATTTTGCACCACTAAGTGCTTTCGGAATAGAAACTGAAAATAATGATGAAAATCATAAATTACATTATGAAAATGTAAGCCTCATGTTTAAAATATTTTGTTTTATTTATTTTAATAAAAAAAGAAACCATTAAACAAATGTACTGTGCATTTATTAAATAAAATTCCACTTTGTATTATTATTTTATTTAAACTCCTTTAGAATAACTGATCCAGCGAATTTGCAATAAATAACACAAGCATTAACCAGTTTCAAACAAAAAGCCAGGGGTTTAAAATAACTTTAAAAAGTTAAATTATAATAATTAAAAGTATAATTTAATAAATTAAATTTTTATAGACTATGGAGATTAAGGGATGTCACATTTATTTATAGGAACAGATTGCATTTGCAGCTGGTTTAATTTACACTAAATTACACTTGGCAAACCTCTATTTTTGTGATGTACGCTCTGGTTCTGGTCCACTTGGCAGCGAATTGTCCATCTGTTGAACCCTACGGAAACGCCCATTTTGAAGCAGCTATTTATGAGCCCTTCGGTTTGGAATGACCCTTCAACATGGCGGCCAAAATCGTTGACCCTTCAAAGTGGCCTTCTGAGGTGGATTTATCCCGTTTTGAATGCAGGGTCACTTTCGCATTCTTCTTCTTGTGTTTTTGGTGATTCACATTCTTCATGCATACGCCCCCTACTGGGCAGGGAGAAGAATCTCTTGCAAAAATGGACTTAAATATTGGTCTGTTTCTCACCTGTATTTAGTATCATATCACTTCTGAAAACATGGATTTCACCACTGGAGTATTATGGTTCACTTATATGCTGCCTTTGTGATTTTTGGAGCATCAGCATTTTGGCACCCATTCACTTTGTATAGACCATAGACTGTAAAAAAAGATGGACGACGCCCCTTCGCTCTTTTCCATCGGAGAGAACTGAAGCCGCCAGTGTCCCGATATGGCGCTGACATCTTGGAACTTGAGTCTGCGCACTTGCGTTTTCGGGACCAGTCATGCGCAGTAGTGAGCAGGAAGTAAAGCCGCGAAAACAAGGCCCCGCCCTCACTCTCGCAGAATCAATCGCAAGCACACGCCCCTGCCAGATCGGTTAGCACATTCTACTGCAGAACAACCCATTATGTCGGTGTGAAATAATTAATTATAGAAATTTAGATATGTAATTTAAAGCTCCAATCTCCTCAATCCTCCGAATATCCCGAAAAAAAGTCCGTTGGTGCTTCAGTGACTACTTCGCTCAGAGAACCTGTCAATCACAGCTGTCAATCATGACGTAACAGCACCGTTTTTATAGCATCAAATAACTAACTAAAAACAAACTTATTTTAAAAACAAACACTTGAAATTACATCAGCGTGATAAAAACTACAGTAAATGACAGAAACTGTCTTTGGAAAAAAGATATGTGAAGTGTAATTTAATTGTTTAGTTGGTCTCACGTCCCGTTGAATAACATGGGGAGGCGGGGTTTATGACCTATACTAGGACCGGCCTCTGGGGGGCGATCGAGACGTTTTGGCTTCACTTTTGAGGGCTTGTGCGGCACGCTTGGTATAGACCAACAGAGCTGAAATTTTCTTCTAAAAATCTTAATTTGTGTTTTGCAGAACAAAGAAAGTCATATACATCTGGGATGCCATGAGGGTGAATAAATGGTGAGAGAATTTTCATTTTTGGGTAAACTATCCCTTTATATGTGACTCCTGTGACCACTTGTGTTTGGATTTCATAGGAAGGGTCTGTGATTTCATGACAACATACATTAATCACCATGTTAATGTGTTATGGCATGATAATAAACATAATTTTAAAAAAACGGCACATTGTTTCTCCCAGATGCAGCTAAAAATGTATCTAAGCACAAATGCAACATTTCGAGCAGAATTCTCCATTATTTTTGTATTAACCTGAGGTTCAGATGTGTGTGCTTGTCATCTGTGCATCTTTATATCAGATACACTTCGCTTTTTCACATTTTCCGATCTGATGGTTTTTTCCATTTAAAGCTGCATAAAACCGGCAAAGTTTAAACTCTTGTTTTAGCGCAGCTGTTGACTGATAAGGATGGGGTGGTACTTCGCCGCTGTCTGGGATGCATTCAGGATGAATTGCATTTCACATTTCAAATGCAATGTGGTCACATGCGATTTTGACTACCTCCATATGTGGTTTCAGTGATCCGATCACAAAACAGTTTGGATCCTGTTTTCACCTTTATTTAGCACTCACCACTTTGTAATCGGATCACAAAAATTCCATCTTAAAACCAGGTGAAAATGGGGCCAGAGACTTTGTAAGGAGTAAATGTCTCACCCTCATCTTGTTGTTGACCAGGTCCAAGATAGCATCAAAGGGGATCTTCTCCAAAGGCAAACTGACTAGCCACTCTAGTAAAGTCTCAAGAAGTTTCACCACTGATTGGCGACCAGGAAATAGCTGAGATCAAAGGGGCCAAGAAAGTCAAACCTGTGAACTTTAAAGCTCTCATAAGAACACGTAAGTGTGAAGAAAAAGTTGTGTTTGTGTTGAAACACTACCTTGGCGACAACTGTTACAAAATCCTTGAAAGTTTTTAATTCTTCTCCTTCTAAGGTCTTGTGAGTGGCCAGTTCAACCCTTAACAGGTAATGTAAACCAGACTCCAGATCAGCCATGTACACCTTAGACCTGGAGAAAGACATTTTTCACATTCATACTGGTTACTTTTTCTAGCCTAAGACTCATCAGTATAAAATTCAAAGTTTGAGACTTTTAGTTCATGTCATTTGGCTTTGAGGTCCTCTACAGTATATATGATTATATTCCTAAAAGTTGACAAAATATTGACCATTGACTAATCAAAAAGCCTTTCAATGTTTACCACTCTATCTTCCTGTTTTGAAAGGAAACCTCTTTAGCTTTTACAGGAAATATCAACATTAACACAATAAAACTCACTTTTTAAAGTCTTTCCACTTCACTTGGTTTCCTTGTCCATTACTCCCAGGCTGAGGATTCTGCAGGGACACGGTGGACTGTTTCCTGTGCACTCCGGGGAGGAGTTTCAGAAAGGAAGAGAAGAAGAAGCGCAGTCTCTTCTGACTGTTAACACAAATCCAAATGCATTAAAAACACATAAACTGCTTTAATTTGATAGTTGTGTCAAAATTAATTCAACAGAGGCACTAAACTTACACATTCATGACAGTGTGTGTACCATTATGGTGGATGAGGTACGCTGATGGAACTGAACTGAACCCTAGTTTCTCCATTAGAAGCTTGTCTGAGCTCAGAGCTCTCTTCACTGTTATACCCTCATATGGCATTAGGTCCAAAATTACCTGAAAAAATTTAATAAAATCTATCTTCATCTTTAATGGAATTATCAACATATACTCAACATCATCTCATTGTGTTCCACTAAATATATTAAGTCATACAGGTCTGGATCAAGTAAATGTGAGCAAATGATGACATAATCATCCTTTTGGGTGAACTATTTCTTTAATTATTACTGTTTAATGTATATATTTTTTGTTCTAAACAATAGAATGATTAAACACACAGCAATTATTTTCCATACCTCTCTGCCTATATAGGAGTCTCTATCTTCAACTATTACGGCAGTGTAGTGCTCTGTTTTCTTCCCCATTAAGGACAGTATGTCCTCAGCCCTGAAATAGATGACAAATTCAATGTCTGACAATGTCTCTAAATAGGAATCTGATACACATTTAGTTTTCTGTTAAGAAACAAGAACAGATTCCCAAAGTATGATTTATAATTAGGAAATTTCTGTACAATTTTCCATACAAGCATCTAATTTGAAACATCAAAAACAGCGGATATTACACTTATGTGTGCTAAAGAATTATTTAAATTGGGTGGTAATAGATGTGAGAGTGTGAGCACACCTGGCAGGATCCAGGTGAGGCCAGCTAACAGGCCAGTTGTGTCTTGTGTGGTTTTGGAGGAAGTTTACAATCAGCTGCCTCACTGTCTGCAGCTCTCTGTCAGCTCCTGTCAACACACAAATACAGTACAAAAAAAAAACAAAAAAACAAAAACAAAAAAAATTTTCATTAAACAATAATAGCAACAATAATAGCAATAATTGGAAAAAGGTTCAACTGTACTCAGAGCAAACATGAAACCCACCTCGATATGTCTTCCCAAAATCATTTGTGGAGTCAAGTGCCTTGAAATACTGAGGAAAGAAACAACATTATTCCAAAATAAAATCCACAAGACATCATCAATCTTCCTAAATCTTCATTCTTTATACTTTCAAACTAGACAAATCACTACAAGTCTCAAGCAACGAGAGTTCACGGTGGGTAGGGCAACCCAGTACAACGCTGCATAAACAGAAACCAAGCGATCAACAGAATGTCCTCTTGCCCGTGATTGTCACGGTTGTGGCTGGTTACATTTATATAGTGCTTTTCTGACACAACACTTAAAGCCCTTTACATAGTGAACAGGGGACTCTCCTCAACCACCAACAGTGTGCAGCAGCCACCTGGATGTTGCAACGGCAGCCATAGTGCACCAGTATGCTCACCACACACCAGCTGTTGAGAGTGGAGTGATAGAGCCAATTAATGATGGGGATTATTAGGAGGCCATGATTGATAAGGGCCAATGTTGGTTTACACCCCTACACTTTACAAGAAGTGCCCTGGGTTTTTTAATGTCCACACAAAATCAGGACCGGTGATCAGAACGGTGTCTATTTACAGTACAGTGTCCCCATCACTATACTAGGGTGTTAGGGTGAGCACCACCTGCTTGCTTCACTAATGCCTCTTCCAGCAGGAACCTTAGTTTTTCCCCAGGAGGTATCCCATCCAGGTACTGACCAGGCTCAAACCTGCTTAGCTTCAGTGGACAACCAGTTTAGAGCTACTGGGTGATATGGCTGCTGGCAAAAACTCTGAATTAATATGGAAGATTTACCTTTTATCACTCTTTTCATGTCACGTCTGGTTAGGACATGGTGAAAGAAAAGAAAAAGAAACTTCTAGCTTTATAAGAATTATCATGAGTATTCGCATACCCTGAAGGTGGGGTAGAAGTGGATTCCAAACTCTTTACAAATGTCAAAGTTCTTCTCATGAGCGCAGTCCAGAACTCCAATACGAATGGCCTGTCCCCAGTCTATGACAGGAGAGAGTAAAGACATTTCAGAGAAAGGTGAAACATATTTCATTCTTAAATAACATTTTTAAAAGTAGAAACTCAACCAAATAACCACATCAGAAAATTCAACAAAGAACATTATTAGACAGAATCAAATATGACCCACCAGCCTAGGTTGACTTTGGGCATAAGGCCCAACTGGGTGATTATCACAAAACCGTAAGAATGACGCATCCTTAGAAAAGCCCTTATAATAAGTGTAGCTTTGACCAATTGACAAATCGGACAAATTGCAAAATGGAAAAAGCGCATCCATCAATCAAAAAACGAATCCATACAGCTCCAAGGGGTTAATAAAGGCATTCTGAAGCGAATTGATGTGTTTTTGTAAGAAAAATATCCAGATTTATAACTTTAGAAACTATAATGATTGGCTTCCGGTGACGGCCGTCCACGCGTTCACAAGAGAGAGGAGATCCGGCATGACGAACGCGGAAGCACATGTTGTTTACAGCAAAGGAAAACGGCGAAAAGAAGTGAGTTGCTTAAGCTATACTGTATTAGTCTTACAATGGTGCATTCATGCGTCTATCCAGTCATTCCAATAGTCCATTCATGGCAGCAAACACTTTCAACCTCTGTTCGCATTACCTCACATTTACTACATGAGCACCACCACATTTCCTGTACTCTCTTTCTACCAGATTATTTCGTTTGTGCCGCTGCTGCAGCCTCCTCCATCTCCCGGAGTTCCTGGTTGGTGTACTCCGGTTCAAACAAATAGGGCTGGGCAAAAAACTCAGTCTCCTCTTTTCTTATATCGAAATCCTCCAACAGTTTTCTTTAACAATCCTGTTTAAAAATTGTTTTGCTCTATCCTCTGTGCTTATTTATAACTTAGTTATAACTTGCTTCAAAATCTAAGGTACCATTCACTCCCATTATAAAGCTTGGAAGAGCCAGGATATTTTTTAATATAACTGATTGTGTTTGGCTGAAATAAGAAAGTCATTTACACCTAGGATGGCTTGAGGGTGAGTACATTTTTGGTTGAACTAACCCTTTAAGTTCAGAAAACCCTTAGTTAGTGGCCCAAGCACTTAAGGTATACCCTATGTTTTCTTATTATTTCATCTTCGTTGAAAAAAATTCAACATTAAACAGGAAATGAGCATGTATCTCAGCAACACTTTGTTCTATCGAAATGAAACTTGGTATGCTTCTTTAGGATCATGTTCTGATGTTGCATGCTAAGTTAAGTTGGGTCAGGAAACTATTGAACTATTTGTAAAATCATGAGTTTGGTATCTATGGATTACTGGATATTGAAGATTTCAATTATACCAATATTTCCAATATTGGCCATATTGCCTTTCCAGTTTTGAATTTTAATAAAAAAATGTATTTATCTTTTGAACAAATACGTCATATTTATAACAAACTTGGCATGAGCAGTTTGGAGACAGTGTCTCATAGTTGTCAAAATGCGAAGTCAATTTAATCAACTTTAAAATAACTTTTTTGTCTCATTGCTTCCTTATTCTAATTCTTCAGACAATAGCAAAGAGAAATTTCAAAATGCACTTTTCCCCATTTAAAGCTTACATGAACATCAGCAGTATCTCAGCAATGATTTCCAGGGCTCACTCTCAGCTTGGTATGTCTCTTTGCAGTTAAAGCTCTTGACTACAATTCCAAAAGATGGCAGTTTGATCCCTGTTGTACATTGTTGGATTGTTGGACTGTGCTTAATGAAAGTTTGAAGTGTTTGTCCCCAATCATTGCAGCTTGCAGTTTTTCTTATTCTTCTTCTTTCTCCTCAATGGGAGTCTATGGCAGCACAATGAATCGTACATAGGAAAATTCTTATATTTGGCACACTGAAAGGGGTGGGTCTAAATAGTGGATTGTGTGCTGACTGTGAAATGAAAAGGTATAGGTTTGATCCCAACCTAAGGCAAATTAGAGTGGGTTTACTTTGAACGTCATGTTCACTTTTATATGTTCTTTGTGTCATGCTTACTGTGGTGCAATTGGGGCCATATTGTTGCTTGACCCTGTATTCCTACTTGCAGCTATATTTGTAATAGTAAGTGTATTATCACTAAAGGATTTCTTCACTTATGGGGTTTCTTGCAACCGACTGCAGGACATTTTCTTGACAGGTTTTGTGAGAATCGGCCAACTGTAAAGAGGAAAAGGGGGGTTTGTTGGATTCACAGGCCAGTACCATCTCTTCATGTGTTAAACTACTCAAGCTGGCTTCAAAGACTTAATGCCTTATCTATACTGACTGCCAGCAGAGTTGCAGAGTTCCCTTATGTCTCGCAGGCGCATGCATGATCAGTGTTTCCATGGGAACATTCATTATTCCCAGGGGAACGCTGATTACGCCACTAATTAGCATGCCGAGCAACACCTGGGCCCCTCTAATTCACTCCCTTCTTAAGCCCTTCGTATTCTCAGTATCTTTGCTAGATCGCACTACCCTGATGAGCATTGTTCTGCACCTCACTAAGCTTCAGCAGAGGATTCCACAAATCTATTCCTGACTTCCTTAATGCACACACTTATTCTACGAACACACTCTTCACAGATTGCCCCTTGCGCTGCCATGGTGTGCACTTCTCAGCGAACTCTTCCCGCTGGATCCTCGACATCCACAACTCAGTGACTACATATATTTATATGTAAATAAATCCTTTGAGCTGTTCCTCTGCTCTTGGGTCTGTTTGTCTCGCTATCACTCTGAGAGTTTTGAGCTCTGACATCGGAAACATTGGCGATATTAGGGCTTTCACAACATTTTCTGAAAGAAAATACAGTCAACTTCCTCAATAAATCATGGTTTCATACAGACAACTCTGTAAATTTGTACAATGGGTTTCTGTAGCCAGGTGGTTTATTTTAACACAAACTCAGTGAACAGCTGTAAAACCGGTTTCAGAAAGTGAAAGCAGATGGAGTGTGAAGAGATGAACATAAACAAAGAACTGGAGAGGCAGCTGATATCAAACTCTGTATAAGAAAGAGGGGGCTCTTCAGCCCTCCCTGATCTGCTATTCTTCACCTGAGGGTAGGACACTGCGGGTTTTGGGATGTGTGGGGGAAAGCACAGTGGGGTCGTGCCCTTACAATAGGGCCATCTGACCCTCATTGTGAAGATAACAGCTGGAAGGCGGCAACTCACAAGCCACCCAGCCGACAGATTGTGCCAACAAAGGCACACTAAAAGCATTCAACAGCACGCTAGATGCTCTTTGGAACATTCTAAAATTATGCTGGGATAACTTGTGAAGTTCATGTCAGCTCTAGTGCATGCTGTCATTAAAGCAAAAGGGGGTATATACCAGTTCCTAACAATTCTGAAGTTTTAACATTTTTCAGTCCAACTTTTCACTTAAATTGTTATACTTTTAATTTGTAATGAAAAGAATTAACAAAATTAGAAAAATGCAATAGAGCAGCATTTTCACAAGTTGTCTAAAACTTTTGAACCCTGCTATATATCAAAGCACCATGGCATTACCAACTTCTACCATCACAGTACAAAGGTATCTCCAAAAAGACTTTTTTGTAAGGGTCGTAAAACATAAAAGAAAAACAACAAGAGAAAACACTTAAGCTGTCACATTGATTGTCGAAGTGCTTTCCCTATCCAATCTCACAGCTCTACTATGTTCAGCATCTTCAAGACATGTTGTTAAATCTATTTGCCCTCATTTAGATTAAACATGTCAGTCTACAGTGACCTTTCACTGCCGTCACCATTCACTTCACCCAACACGAGTGGCTTCCTCCAGAATACTAAGTGCTTTAGCTCTATGTACGGCAGATACTACATACTGTAGCAAATTGTCTAAGTGTTTTTATTTCCAATTAGGCCAGTCTTGTAGCTCTGAGAATGTCTGAGGAAAGAGTGCCTGTTAATCCCATTATTTGTTTAGAGTGGCTTTAGAAGCCACAGCTTGACCAGAGGTGGGCTTTCTCTGTCCAGCCAAGCTCTCATCTACAGACAAGCTCATCAGTTATCATTAGACAGTCAAGGAAGAAGTGAAGCTGTTCGGGTCTGGATGACCTAAGCCTCTAAAATTAAATTCATCAGCATATGCATGTGACATCCTGAAGCTATATGGTAGGCCTAGGCCTGTATATGGTGAGGCTTGTTTTTCAAGGGTAGCTCATATATCTAAAGACTTGTCAAAAATCATGCAAAATATCAGCCCAAAAAAAAAAAAAAAAAAAAAAAAAAAACACTACATGTTATTTAATGCTTTATATATATGTATATATATATATCTGTGTGTGTGTGTGTGTGTGTGTTTGTGAGGGGGGGAATTAAATGAAACTGTAGCAAATTACAGCACCGCACAGATAGAGTGCCCCTTGTGCAAATAAATTGTAATATAACATCTTGATGTTTAGATTTATATCCATGTTATCTGTAAACTACCCATCAATTCTCACATACACAAAACTGAGCAAACAGGGTGGGTGTTGTGGTTATACATGAGGCCTTGAGCACAATCAGGTAGGTGTGGTGGCTCAGCGGTTAAGGCTCTGGGTTACTGACCGAAAGGTCGGGGTTCAGGCCCCAGCACCGCCAGGATACCACTGTTGGGCCCTTGAGCAAGGCCCTTTACCCTATCTGCTCCAGGGGCGCTGTTTCGTGGCTGACCCTGCGATCTGATTTCATTGGCTCTGTACCTATGACAATCAAACCTTGCTTAGTTGGGATATGCAAAAACAACTGCATGATCCAGGCATCCAGTTGAACAAGGACGGCTTCAGGGTGTCGCTGGTCAAGGTGACCACTGGATCCTCTTCTGTGTATAACCGAGCGGACTGACATTCACCAAAGAGCAGCGCCATAAAAATTAGTTTTTTTAGGTAAAACACAACTGCCTTACACAAAGTGATGAAGGAAACGCCATGTGATCTGATTTCATTGGCTCTGTACCTGTGCTCTGCACAATGACAATCAAAGTTGAATCTTAATCTTAAATGCAACAGCCTGCAATTCTCATGGATTTATATACAGGTGTATCAATAGTAACCTGAACTTGTGTCATTAAGTTCAAACACACACACACTTAAAAAAATTAACTAAACCTGTTTAAGAAAGAGTCATGATGATCTACAGGAACTAATGTGATAATTATGAAAAGAAACAGACACCACAACTACATAACTATTATGTTAGACAGCAATAATTGTCATACTACACTAACAAATCAGTAAAGGTAATATGGTAATAGCAATGTTTTTGGGATATGATATCATGGCAATTCCTTTGTTTTATTTCATTTATTTATACCAGATGGTATCATTTGGCAATATTATGGTACACTGATATATATATATTCCTTGGTACTGAGTGATTGCCATATGAATTTACCATGGCATGTACATGATACCTCAAGAATAACATGGGACATGTCCAAAAACATGGTACTGCAATCACTGTACCATGGTACCACTACACCTTTCCATACTATTTTCATATATGGAAGCCAGAAGTGTCTGTATTTATTACATACGATTGTGCTTTTCCTGTACAGTACATAAAAAGCAAGATTATGACTAGGGAAATCCTCCTACCCTTCACGTCGCCTGCAAGTGCTTTCCATGTGGGTGAGTATTGGATACAGTGCCCACACCAGGACGAGTAGAACTGAACGATCCAGGCGTTGGACGAGTTGAACAAGGACGGCTTTAGGGTGTCGCTGGTCAAGATGACCACTGGATCCTCTTCTGTGTATAACCGAGTGGACTGACCATCACCAAATAGCAGCGCCATACAAATAATGATTTTTAGGTAAAACACAACTGCCATTGGAGGTGATGAAGGAAACGCCATGCGATCTGGAGCCACACAAATAAATGAGATCTCAACATTCAGTCAGATTCTGCTCGCTAGTACTGATGACTACAGTGGGGGTGTGTATATTCAGGAGCATCGTTACTGCGTTTACAGTACGCAGAGTTCCTCCATGCGCATCATATCAGCGTCTAGTCGACGCATATTACAAAATTCCAGCATTATACAAAAAAACAAAAAAAAACAAATCCTTTATAAAGTTTGCTACTTTATTTTCTTAAAAAATGCATTGAAAGACTGCAAATGTTGCAAATACTTTAAAGTAAATAATTAAACACTTAATGTAATTAAGTAAACATACTTAAAATTAAACCAAAAATAATGGTTAGAAAATGAGTGTGAATCTCACTCTTTTCTTGTCACCATTTCACCTGAAAATCAAAAGAAAATAAGAAATTGTATTTTGCATGAAGTCCATTAGAGCTGCACGATAAATGGTTAAAAGTCGCGATCTCATTTCTAAATGACACCGATTCCATCCCTCACAGAGCTAGTAAGATCAGTATGAGGGAAAGGTGCCCCGAGATGTTCCTGACAGGATACTCAGGCTAAAAGTCCTAAATGGTTAGGATTATAGATGTTCATAGTGCATTCTTACATTCTGATCACACATAAGATAATCAACAGCACTGTATAGGCGACATGGGCAAGCACCCAGGGCGGAATCTTGCCGGCAATGCCGGGGACCGGAACGGGGCACCTGCACAAAAAAAATCGGAATGGTGACATTTGTGCAATCAGTTTTCGATCGCTCATTTGCACGTCACTTCAATGATATCATGTCACCGTGTGGGACTGTGGGTCAATTAACCTTGTTCTCCCACTCAGAATTAGTAGATGGGGAGGGGGGTGGGGGTAGTTCAGGTCTAACCGCAGGAAGCCCGAGGTAGGGGGAGCGGGGGAATCTATCAAATTGCGCACCTCTAACTTTGTACAGTACTAATGAAAATAAGTCACACTACAAAACGTTACAAAATAAAGCACAAATCATTCATAATACTGTGAATATATTTCACAGACATATTGTTGCATTTTTTTCTGGTTTGTGTGAAATCAATAATAGTAATATAAAACCAGACAGTCTGCACACCCCCAAGGTGAATTGATTTAGTCTTGATTGGTTGACAGTGGTTATTATTGATGTTAGATCCAAATCAACACAAATGGATAAGAAAAGGTCTAAGCCATCAGGTGCCCCCAGTTTAGGAAAAATCGGGTTCTCTTCTTTGCACGTGTGTTATTCTATTTGTGTCTTTGTGTGATATAGGATTTGTGCAATTTAGTTTAATTTGTGTGTTTTTTGTTAGCAATAGGGTAATAGTGTAATAATTCGCCCAGGGCGCCATACAAACTAGAACCGCCACTTTTGACACCGGATCGACACAATGGTCTTGAGAAAGTATCAACCATGTTATTCTGGGGAGATTTGAAAAAATCATTGATGATTTTGTATCAATGAAAACTAGGAGGGGAGAATTAAATTTGAAATTAGGAATTATGTGTAATAGCACAAGCAGCAATCTGTAAGTATTCAGCCATTTTCTGTATTTATTGACTCTAATTTAACTGCAATTTAGGTTTTGTATATATAGCCTAATGTACATGCTAATACTTGCAACTTCTTGAGGTATCACCCTGGGATGCTTTTTAAACAGAATTTAAGGAGTTCTCATCTACGTTGGGCACTTATTGGCTGCTTTTTCTTTATTATTTGGTCCAAGTCATCAATTTCAAAAATAATGAAATCAAATTAATAATAAAATTAATGTGGTGGCACAATTTATTTTTGTCTACAAAACTAATTTCAAACATTTAAGCATATGCCTTCAGATCAAAAGATAAAAAAAATTAAATAATAAAAAAAAGAGAAACATTTCAGTCAAGTGTTTCAAAAGTAGTGTATACAGTATATAAGTATATTTACTTCATTTATCTATTCATTATCGTCTAGTTATACCCCCAAAATGAAAATTCTCTCATCATTTACTCACCCTCATGCCATTCCAGAAACATGGCTTTCTTTCTTTTGCAGAATGCAAATGAAGATTTTTAGAAGAATAGGCCATTTCAGCTCTGTAGGTCCATACAATGCAAGTGAATGTTGGCAAGAACCTTGAAGCTCCAAAGCACATAAATGCAGCATAAAAGTAACCCATGTGACTCCAGTGGTTAAATCCATATCTTCAGAAGTGATATGATGCGGGTGAGAAACAGATCAATAATCCATTTTTACTCTAAATCTCCACTTACACTTTCAGATCTGAAAGTGAAACATGTGCATCACATGTGACTTTAAGATGTGAAAGTGGGTTTGGGAAGTTAATGGGAGTGCCACATTGGATCTTGCCTATAGGCCACCAAGCAAGCCAGAACCATTCCAGTGGCATGCATTTGTAAGGCGGTCAACTTTAAATTAAAAGTTCACTTAAAGATGCGTTTATCAATTTTAATAAACTGTATATGGTATCTACAAAACACAGCGCTCCTGCACGAGACGCTGAATAAACTAAAACGCAACTGCCAAAGATGTTTGACCAGCACATTGCTTTACAAACTGCAGGTGCAGCCACGATTATAGGAGTGTGACATATTGCGTCTTTTAAGGGCACTTCGGGAAGTGGGTGCCAATCGAAGAGTCGTTCCAAACAAAAATAAATGTATTTTTTAACTACGTCCCTTTTACAAGACATTTAGTGAAGGGTACGTTCAAACTGTAATAAATGATTGCAGCGCTCCTGCACGATACTCAGCTGTTCTTAATCAAAATACCCCTCTTTAGGTGATATTAATGTGAACACAGCCGTTAATGTATAAGCAGACGGGACAAATTCTTCAAAGTGTTAGATCTGTGCGATGTCTAAATGTATATGCTGCATGATGCCTGTTATAGGCATTCAGGCATTCTTACTGCATCAAATCAGTTTTAATGTAGATTTATCGCACTGTAAGTGTTTCAAGTACTTAAGTAGTTTCGTTTTGCATTAAATTACATTTGTAAAATCTTAAATTGCTACTGTTGCTAAAAAAAAAAAAAGAAAGAAAAAAAAAAAACTTAAAGAGCTTTTTACACTGTTCTCTATTTAATTGCTTTTATTTATTTATTTTAATAATCAACGCTGTGTGGTTTATAATGTATTCGTTGCGCCCTCTTGTGGATTTAGGGCATTTTAAATGTATATATTAGATTTACACATTTATTGCATTTTTGCAGTGAAAGTAAATGCTGCTTTGTTTAATAATCGTATGTCCAGGTTTTGTAAATCAGTGAAATAAGCATTTTTCTTCTGAATCGTGATCTTTAATCTAAGTAAAAAAATTGTGATTCTCAGTTTATCCAGAATCATGCAGCTCTAAAACCGATGAAATATTATGAGTGGTTTGAGATTCACCCAAAAACAGGGTTGGAAAGAGTTCTGAAAATCATACTCAAGTATGAAACAATTACATTTAAATCAGTTTATGTGTTGGGTCTAAATTTCCCTTAATGCTGACAGAGTGTTACTGTTGTGCATAAAACATGTTCAAAACAATGCAAGGAATGCAAAAAATTATAATAAGCAGGATTACTTGGCACGTCATATCCTGCACAATAGAGGAGGTAGAGTAGGCATGTGAAAAGTTGTTTGTACAGAGGCTACATCACGCTTAAAATTAATAATTCACCCAAAAATGAAAATTCTCTCATCATTTACTCACCCTCATGCCATCCTGGATGTGTATGACTTTCTTTCTTCTGCAGAAGTGGACTTTTGATCTGTTTCTCACCCACACATGTCATATCACACAAGTCATGGATTAAACCACTGGAGTTGTATGGATTACTTTTATGCTGCTTTTATGTGCTTTTTGGAGCATCAAACTTTTGGCACCCCTTCACTTACACTGAATGCACCTACAGAGCTGAAATATTCTTCTAAAAATCTTAATTTGTGTTCTGAGGAAAGAAAGTCATAGACAGATGGCATGAGGGTGAGTAAATGATGAGATAATTTTCTTTTTTTTTGTAAATTATTTCTTTAAGTAGCACACGGGGGGCCACATTGTCCTCCTTTTGAGATTCAATGTTCCACATTGATTTAGTTCTTGTATCTTTTAAGCCCAGAAATAGTTGTGTTCTCATTCTCATGCATGATGCACAATTTTCTGAAGTTTGTGACAGGTGGGATGTTCTGCTGAAGTATTGCTCTGCAAATGTTGATACTTTTCTATCCTTATAAAGGCGACGCATAATTATAAATTATTTTATGATCTCTACTTTCCTGGTAATTTATTATACAAATTAACACACTCTACATCAGGGGTCAGTATTATTAAAAAATGAACAATATTTAAATAATAATTATTATTAAAAATGTCACTGTTTTATTGTATTACATTAATACTTCTAAAGCTACGCAAGTTATTCAGCCAAAAGTAGTGAGTGATTTTCTTATTTCCTTATTATTGTTGTTTGATTAATAGCCTTTATATGACATTATAGCTTACTAGACATTGCTCAATTCAGATACATGTACACTTCAAGTCCGACATTTTGATGCAAATAAGATTTTTGTCCCACTGTTTAAGTTCAATTTAGACATAAACGACAGCGTTTACATTAAATCCTCATCAAGAGGATTTCATCTATTTGATCATTTAGACAGTTGATGTAATGAACACCCCTGTTCTAGATGTAAAACTAAATAAAAAGGCTAAATATAGAAAACTACTCAAAAGTTTGATCGAGGACATCTCTATTTTTTCAGATAAACATCTAGATCATTTTATTGCCCTATTGATAACATTGCATTAATCTCTAACAGCAGCCCAATAATCTCAGTGATAGATAGTTAAATTACAGGCTACATTATAGACACACAGAATCTAGTAAGAAGACAAATTAAATTTACCTCGATATGTTTCTTCAAATTAGAGGCAGGATTAATGCTGATATTTGGCTTGAGCAAGTTAAGCTCACATGACACAATCAAGCAATTGGCCTTTTTCACTGCAAAAAAGCCCTTCATCTGTAAACTGTGCTTGAGGCATTCTCCACATCCATAAAAGTTGGCGCCAGATCTGCAGCTGCCGTTCAAGTTTTTTATGTGTGATTTGATTTGACGGGAGTCAAGAGATTCTCTCTAGCCAATCATGTTGATAGATAAAAATCAGGACAGGGAATTAGCGAACACAGATGGTGGGAAAATAGTGCATTAAAAGTACAGTTATAGCAATTAAAATGTATTCAAATAAAAGTATACAATTTTAAAACTACTTAAAAAAAGTAAAATTCTTGGGAAAAAGTAGTTAATTACAGTAACGTGAGTATTTGTAATTCGTTACTTTACAACCCTGCCCAAAAATAATGAGATATGAAAGGTACCAAAATGTGAAGTATGAAAACGTTGTCAAGATTCTGAAACTTGTCTTTTAGGTTCAAACGTGCATATGGTTTAGGGCTAATATAGTGTCATCCAAAAGAAAGTTGAAAATCTCTTCAGTCAGATGCATTTTCACAGTGTCCTGGTCAGACCTGTAGTCTAGCCATGTTCTCTCCTCATTATGAAGTTCCTGTATCTGGAAGTAGATAAACAGACAAAACTTTACTTTTAGTCTTACTGTAGTCTTAGATAATATATGAGCTGAAGTTCGATCAAACCACTCATTTTATTTGCGCATTATAATAAAAGGTCAGTGCTTTTTATAGAGTACACACCAGTATATAGTCCACTCTGTCTCTCTTGGCATTCCAGTATTTGCACAATTTTTGAAGCATCTCTTTCATCTGTTGCTCGCTTCGGTCTAAATAAAGAATTTTCTGTATGTTTTTTCTCACTGTTGCCTGCCAATAATTTAAGATTAAAACAGTGAAAATGTACAAATATACTTAATATGGCTTAATAACAGCTTTTAAATACTATCATCCCATGAAAATATTACATCCTATAGATAAACATGATATGAATATAAGTTAAAATGTTGATAATGGTTTATTTCGTTTGGAAATGTAATTTGTTTTACCTTCAAAAATGTGACTGAAATGTTCCTTGATTGCAGAGCTAAAATCAGAGAATCATCATCAATATTCTGGGCAGATTGTTTTGTCCTTGAAAGATCACCCAAAACCTCATGAAGTACATCAGATGTTAACTGAAAGATCACCTACATTTTTTCAACAAACAGGTTTGGATTAGAGTTTTAGACAATATATATATATATATATATATATATATATATATATATATATATATATACTGTATGTCCTAATCAGTGTTGGGTAAATTACCAAAAATAATAATCCACTGCAAATTAATAATTGCTTCTCTAAAAATTGTAATCAGATTACTTTAATAATTACGTAATTGAAAAAGTATCCACATTTATTATTATTATTATTATTATTATTATTATTATTATTACAAATTCAAATAATGTCTATATTTCTTTCTTGTTCATTGTTGCACACAAGTCATACACTCAGCACCTCACATTTCTCCTTCACAGTGACTCGTTACAGGGCCATAATTCATGTATTCTACATAAATAATACATTAGAAATAAGCATAACCCTATAATGTACTTAAAAGTAATTAAATTAATTGAAAATCAGTAACTGTAGTCTGATTTCAAGAATTTAAAATATAATTCAATACATTTCTTTTTTGACTAAACATTAATTAGAATACAGTAATTTATTACTTTGTAATTGGATTACACCCAACACTGCATGGGATCAACATACCTGCCTATAACGTTTGCGACTGTCATCGTCTAATAGATAGCTTGGTGTTTCATAAGAATCAAGAGAATCATCATTTTCTTGGCCACATAGTATATCCACTGTAGCATCCACTATTCTGTACACGATACCGTCTTCATGGGGTGGTACCTTTATCTTTGGTGGCAGGTCTGGTTGGGCCGGATGCCATTGCTCCAAGAGACATGGCATGAAATAACATACCTCACTTTTTCTGATGTCCTAAAGGTCAGAGAGAAGGAAAGAAAAATTTCATTTCCAGTGATTCAAATATTTTATTTATATTTGTTTATATTTATCTTTAGTAATTTAATTCCTAAATGCAATCAAATTCAATTCAAATACAACTTTTGTGACTTACAGTATCGATAGATTTATAATCATGCACTAATTTCATCCTTTGTCTTGGTGTCTTTCGGGTATCCTGGGTATAGTGGACTACATCTTTCCCCAACACTTGTGTCAGCTTAGCAACTGAATGATTGGAGTCATTCACATGATCCATGTTTTCCCCATCAGAACGCTCGTAGCTAATCTGTAAAAAGCAGACATTGTTTAGTGATGCTGATGAATTTGTGAGTCTATCATATGATAAACAGGATAGGGTATTGTTAACGGAGTAATTTTTGCAACATAAGTGTGTAATTTCTGTGCCACTAATGGCACCAATTGTAAAAAAATATTTGAATGTTTTCTAAAATAATTTCAAACATTTTGTATGGGATCAAAATCCTGTCAAAAGTGTTGCGGTCACTAATCCATAAATAATATGCGTGAATCAAAATAATAAGCGAAAATCAAAAAATAACAAGCGTGAATCAAAAATATTTGAAAAAATACATTTAAAATATGCTGCTGCAAAAAAAAAAACAACAGAAAAATTTAAGTCATCAGAATTGCAAACAAAATAATGTTTTCGTTGTTTATTTACTGTTTTTTGTGCTCTGACAATTTTGCTCATATTTTTAATTTTTTTGTACGCATACACTGTATATTTCTTTGCTTTTATTCCCAAGACCTGCGCTTGGTTTTCAAAACTTGTGAGTAGAGTTTCATGTAAATCAGGGGCCGTTTGCATCCTTATTGGTCCACTAGTTCTTGATTGACAGCTCCTCCTCTTGCCAATCATTCGAATAGGGGAGTTGACGTCACTTCAGTGCGACTCCAAATTTTTTTAATATATTTTTGATTCATGCTTGTTATTTTTTGATCTGCGCTAATTAATTTGATCTGCGCTAATTATTTTGATCTGTTCTTTTTATTTATTTTTGCGCTTATTATTTTTGGATTAGTGACCGCAATACTTTTGATGGGATTTTGATCCTGTTATTTTCCCTGACACCTAGTGTAAGGACAAACAGTTTGTCCCACCCCAAATTTACAGCATTTGTAGGGCCAATGTTATAATGCCCAGTTGGATTACTCCAACAAACAGATTGCATTTTCGTTTGGTGCCACTAATGGCACAGACATATCACTCTTAAATGAACAGTTTACCACAAAAAGTCAATATTTACACACCCTAATGTCACTCCAAGCAAAAATTACTTTCTTAGTTACTCCCATTTGTCAAGCTCGAAAAATGAAAGAAACCCCACCATAAAACCACAGAAAAATAATTATCCCATTTAACCCCATTTTTTCCCCCAGCTAAGTGGCCACATGTATTTAATTCCTTGGACAGCCCAAATGAAAGAAATGGTATGCCTTTTCTAATTAATACATTTTTAAAGTTAATGAAAGTATGACATTTATTCCTGGTCACAAATGCAACCGGTGGGGAAATACAGAGTAAGTGTGATACAGTCATTTTGCTCAGTTGCTCAAAATATCAGAAAAATGCAAACAATAAAGTTACATTATATATTTATTTATTTTACTATCAAGCAATTGTGGAAGAAAAGTGAATTACAAACCAAGAATAACTGCATATATATTTGTACATTATTTTATTTATTTTAATAATACTTTTAAATGTGCAATTTTATTATGGGAGTCAATCACGCACCTATTCAAAAATGGCAAGTAAAACCTGTGAAGACTTTTTTTAAAATGTACTGTTGTACCTAAATATACCATATACCTCTGTTCCATGGAAGAAAAAAATGTCATATGGGTTAGGAGCAATATTAGAGTGAGTTAATAATGACAGTTTTTCATTTTTATTTTTGGGTGAACTATTCCTATATATCTGAAGTGTGTAATTTCTGCACCACTGATCGGAATCGCAAAAATAAATATTTTCACAGCTGTTCGGATTTCACGCCCCATCTGTTGTCTGCTGCCAGGCTGAATGGGTCACTAAAACAAATGTTTTTTCACATTTTTATATAGCATAATAGAGAAAGATTGTTAACAGTTTTCTACTAAATTACCCATTGAATGGCTTACTGTACATATAGTTGTCTCTGCATAATAAGCCGGGATACAAGAAAGTATTTTAACACCAAAAAAGTTACACGCCTCAGCTTTAATGCTTAATACCCTTTGTGAGCATGACTTACTTTTGGTGAAGGCATTTCTAAAGGATGAGAAAGGTCTCTTGCTCCATCAAACATATCTCCATGTGGTTCGTTTTGAAGTGAGTTTTTTGGCATTTTGGAGTCATCTCTTGGTGGACACTGAACGTTTTTATATCCGCCTTGTCCACCTGTGGATGATGTGTCTTTCTGTGCACTAGGTGGCTCCTCATCTGAGAAGGGATCTTCATCCACCCCAGTCTCTATACCATGTGCTCTGTGTATGCGAGAGATGTCCTCTGCTCTGACCAGCACACCATGGCTTTTATCACAGCTAAAATACTTCACACCTCTGAAGGTTCCATTATGGTTTCCATTAGGAGTGTCCAATGCCACACCTGCCCAAAAGCCATCTGCAAATGCAGTGAGCCCTTTATATTTCAGCACACCAGGTCTGGAGTTACACACAAGAACTCTGTCTCCAAACTGAAAGGAGGACAAAGGATCTGAGATTTCATTTCTATCTTCAGGAAGTGAGCAATCGCTTTCCATGTCCTCATATATGCTCTGAGTTAGGGGGAGGGTTTTACAACAATCTCCATTAGTATCATCATTGTTTTCTTTCTCTGGCCTGAGACTATTAGAGGCTAGACTTTGAGACTCTCTTCTCCTCTGATACAAGTCCACGGGGAGAGGTGGAATGTTCTCGCTGTTAATGGAGAGATCTTCCACACAATCAGGTGGAGCTGGCTGTTCCTCCTCACTGGTCCATGTAATTATCTCAAAGGCAGGAGGGGGAGGAGGATAACTGTAGCTGTCTAGTCCTGATCCGGCCCCTCCTTTAACCGAGGGAGGAAGTTCTGCACTACTGTATGACAAGACCTCATCTACAGGAGAGAGAATCTCTGAGAGGGTGGACTCTACAGTAGTTTTCCTTTCATAACATACCGAGGTATTGCATCCTTCAGCAGGTTTATTGTACAAATAAAGTTTATGTTGAAAATTGTCTGGAACCACAGTGAACTTTTCTGCGAAGACTAAAGAACAAGTGCTTGCTTCATTCTTCTCACTGAGACAGTGTCGCTCTTCTTCAGACCAAGCGAGCGCCTCACTGTGAAACGAAATTGCCTCTGACTTTTCATCTATCTCAGACAGACTGCCATCACAAGACAGACTATCCTGAGTGTGTCTTAAATCAGCACTTACTGCTTCCAGAATCAAGCTTTCAATATGCGGATTGTCTGTGATGGTCTCATTTAAACTTGTCTGAGTTTTTTGTTCAGGAAACTCATGGTCTAAAAAAATTGTATCAGTTTTAGGGTTTGAAATCGATGATTTCCATGCCCCCTGAGCATTCCTGTCACAGAGGTTGTTGTTTAAAGAGAGCGCACTTTGCAATTTCTGATTGTTCTGCACATTAAGAGGGTTAATTTCTGGTTTGGGACTGCTATGGACTACACTTGTCTTCTTTACGCTCTCTTGCTCTTTGGGTTTAAAACGGCCACTCTTGGAGTCAAATAGCAGATCCTCTTTTGTGTCAGATGACAAATTAGACTCTATAGAGTTTTTTTCTGAATCTGGATCAAACTCATGGCTGAGTGTTAATTGTTGTATATTTAATAGTTGTTTCAGGGGTCCTTCAGCTGGGTGTTGTAGTATTTCTCCATAGCAGGCTTCATTATTCTTGGGTGCGCAGACATCCTCATAAAACCCTTGTACCTTCTTATGAGTCTCTAGTTCTGAAAGCAAAAACCATTGGCAGTAATTTAAATGATTTAATGAATTTATATTGTTGATATAAAACTGAGGAAGAAGACAGAAGTCACATATTCACCATTGTCAAAAATCCTTAAAGGAATGTTCCAAGTTCAATAAAAGTTAAGCTCACTGACAGCATTCAATCAGTGTAATGTTGATTATCATGTATAAAAAAAGCAAAAATCGCAGTTACAGAAAGACCCTTACAATAAAAGTGAATGGGGCCTGTCCATAAACGCTTCATAAGTTTCACTTTCATAAGTATAGCCGTAAGACGTAAACATTACAGTATATGTGTTAACATGATTCTAGTGTGGTAAAATCTCTGTTCTACATGATTTTAGTTTAATTAATAAAGTTACTTAGCGTGATTCCACAGTGTCCCAGCGTTAGTCATTACAACAAAACTGTAATGTTAGTAAGCAATTTCATCAAACTAAAATCATGTTAACACATGTAATGTTTATGTCTTGTGGCTATACTTTTGAAACTGTGTGTATATTAACTTTTATGGACTGGCCCCATGCACTTAAATTTTAAGTGCCTTATCATAACTGTGATTTGTTTTTTTTGTTTTTAGAAACGAGATCACGGGATGATTCAAAATGTTTTTTTTCTAACTTTAAATTGTATTGAACCCGGAACATTCCTTTTACGAATGAAACTTCTACAATATGTTAGAACCAATCCTAATTGGATCAAACATGAATCATTTAATAATTCTACTTGAAAATCTTGTTTTTCTTTTACTTTCTGTGTGCTCAGTAGGATCTTATTTGATTCTTAGAGGACAGCATGGCTATGCTGGTCTGCCAGCTAGACCAGTAACAAACCAGCACTAACCAGCCTGAACCACCATGGAAATTCATTGCAATTTCCTCATGGCATTCCTTAAGAATTAATATAGTACTTTTTAACAAGGGCTGTTTATGTGAACTGTTTTGCAGTTTTGATTGTTTGTGTAGTTTATGTGCAGGCATGAGCTATAAATTCCAAAGTAAATCACAATGGGCATTGAGTTATTCTGCCAAGAGAGAGAGAGAGTCAGCAAAAACTAGACAGATTGTAAACCAGCATTTAAAATGAATGACAGTCCACTCAATAATAAAATCAAGACGATTGTATTAAGAAATTCTGTGAAAAGGTAAAATCGGATTATACTGTATGAAGCCTGATTGCTTTGTTTGACGGTCTAAAATTAAGACAACTTTCAAAGCCAAAGAGAGCAAAGAGAGCAACTTTCAAAGAGAGCTGTTTATTTCCTGATAGTCAAATGTTCAGTGCTAAGGGTAAAAATATATACACACACACTGAGCACTTTATTAGGAACACTATAGTGTTGTAGCCCATCTGCCAAGGTTCGACATGTTGTGCATTCTGAGATTTTATTCTGCTCACTGCTATGAGTTATTGTAGCCTTTCTGTCAGCTCGAACCAGTCTGGCCATTCTCCATTGACCTCTCTCATTAACAAGTGTTTCCGTCCACAGAAGTGCTGCTCACTGGATGTTTTTTGTTTTTGGCACCTGACTGTTGTGTGTTAAAATCTCAGGAGATCAGCAATTACAGAAATACTCAAACCAGCCTGTCTGGTACCAACAATCATGCCACGGTTGAAATTACAGAGATCACATTTTTTCCCCATTCTGATGGATGATAAGAACCTTAACTGAAGCTCCTGACCCGTATCTGCATGATTTTATGCACCGCAATTCTGCCAAACGATTGGTTGATTAGACACACGAATAAGTATGTGCACAGGTGTTCCTAATAAAGTGCTAAGTGAGTGTATATTGATAGCAATGAAAAACAGATACATATATCCAGATGTGTTCATGTAAACCTCTAACCCTAACCCTAACCCTAAGCCCAAAAACACAAACCTCTTAACCTACCATCACTTTTAGATCCAGATTTCAAAGTCTTCACAGAGTCTTGCTGGCATTGAGTGTTCCCACTGTCCGTCTTGGCTGTTCTTTCTGGACTTATAAGGCGAACAGGAGCTTGGTTCTGCAGGCTGAACCTGTGAGAGCGACTGGCTGGAAGGTGATTCGATTCTGAGATTTGTAGAATGTGCTGATCAGCTGGTACGAGTTCTACTTGGTTCCTCTTACTACCTAAACTCCACACTTCATCTGATGAGAACAACCTCCTCAAACCTGCCTTACTCAATAAGCTGAAAGAAAAAGAAAGGGTAACACTTTACAGTAAGGTTCCATTCGTTAACATTAGTTATTGCATTAGGAACAAACAATGAACAATATATTTTTTACATCATTTGTTAATTTCGTTAATGTTAGTTAAATAAAAATACCATGCAAGGAGTTGGTGATACTGTGTCATAAAGCTTTTATGTCAAACACCACAGAAGAACATTATGGGCATTCAAAGTCTATTGAAATACCTTTTTCCCAGCCAGAGAGGTGTACTTACCATTACAGATGCAGTTTATACATAAGCATCCCTATAGCAATGTAATTAACATATGAAAGCTGACCAATAAATAAATAAAAAATAGCTTTCTGCCACAGCTATCAAATTCCTGCCTGTTAAATTTCAGATTTCCTCATGCATCATGAAAAACTTTGTTTTGAAAAGTCTTCGCTTTGGAAGGCATTTTCAAAAATCTCATTTTACAGTGACCTAAAAGAGCATTTACGTGTGGATAGAGGGTAAAACAAAGAGAAAACGCTACATTTTCAGAAATATAGTATTTGTGTTGACAGCACCTTACAGTGCATTCAGGGTATATATTTATCAGTATTTGTGTCCCTTGAGATTCGAACCTGTGATCTTGGTGTTGCTAGCAACACACTTTACAAGCTGAGCTAACGAAACACAAAAGCCAAATTTACACTCACAATTTGTCTCAGATATGAGGAAGGGACAGAAATCAAAAAGGGGGGCTTGGGGGCAAAAATGGCATAAAAAATGACAAAAATGCCTCTGAAATTCTAAATTTGGGGGCATTTTATTTATCAGTGTTTTAATTTGTAACATCTGATATAGTTATTAAAATTCTACTTCAGTTCTAGTTATACATATTTTGGCATAAAATATGAGTTGATTGTGATAATAAATTAACGGTAATAAATTCTAAATCTTGAGAACTTTTATTAATTAACTGATTTAATTGATGTTCTGCATTTGGCTGAGTCACAGTTTGTTTTAGAAAAATATGAACTCATAAAGGTAAACAATGCTGTATATTGTACACACTCTCACAGATTTAATGTCTGCACATGCAAATAGGAGAGAGAGCATAAAAAGTGCTCGAGAGAGAGAGAAATTCTGTTCACCTACCCTGATCTGTTCATGACTGGCATACTGCCATGACAAGAGGCTCGGTTGTAAGCTAGCAGCCAGAGGAACAGTAGCCTATCCTCCTTCGATCCCCTTTGAGATGCTGCTGCCACTGGCCAAATATCATGTCAATATGCAGTGCCAGCCAAGCCAATGCGAGAGCAGTCATCTTGCATCTCTGTCTACAGCTGTGCCCTCTTTTTCTCTTTAACTTCCTTCTGCCTGCTTCACTCTCTCTCTCACTCATCCAATAACTCTCTCCTCCCATCCAGCCCACCCCCCCCCCCAACACACACCATCACCATTCCTCCCACTCTATCTAGCTCCCCGACTTCCTTCCAATTCTCTCTCTCAAAAGGTAATTACTGTGAGTGCTGCATTGTAACCAAGACAGATACAGTAAATGCTGCAGATAAAAAGCATGTGATGTGCACACACTTCTGCCCTGTTTTCTCCTCTGCTATGTGTCATACAATACAGATATAGATTTGGTTGACAGTAAGTGGTGCACTGCAGTATTTCCTCTTTAAGAAAGCCTTGAGGAGGTACTCTACATAAATATGTTGTCAATGCCCCTACTTAATGTATTTCTGATCTAAACATCCCCAACATCTGTTTTAGTATAGAATAATAGATAATAGAATAACACTTGCCTTCCTTCCTCTTTGGATGTTTTATCTGTGCCTCTTGCATCTGACATAATCCCATGATGCACAACACCCTCTTCCGCCTGAAAAATATAAGCATAAGCATTTTTTTAATGTTTTATTCAATGCTTAATGTGTCATCTGTGCATTTTGGGTAATTATCACATGCTTTTGCTCTCCTGTCCATTCCTTCACTTCATTAGACTGATGAAATGTTGGCACTGTGCATCATAATATGAATTTAAATCATCATAAAATCAAAATTGACACCATTTACTTTGTAATTGCATGCTCTTGGTCTTATTGTGAATGATTGGTCAGTGCACATTATTCCATATAAATCAAATGTTTGTCTTTGTAATCTTTTATTAAAATGTATTAACTTGATTCACCTATGAAACGACTTTCCTTTTTGAGCTGACAGCCCCAATCCTTTTTCAACCCATCCTGCCACTTGTATTATAGAGTCCTTTATTCACATTCAGGTCTGGTTGTAGTACGTACTTTTCCATAATCCAGTTAATTCTTGATGGATAAAATCAAGTCCTGACTTGAATATCTAATTTCACACTAAAATACCTCACATTACGGAAGTACAGTAAATGAGTTGTAAATGCTTGAGGTTCTGATGTCAGTTTAGTATCACTGAAGAGAGAGGAGAGATTTCTGAATTGTGGATACCATAGTCTGGGCAGTGTTCTCTGGTCTTGTATCCTGGTTTTTCTTTGGAAGAGTCTGCTTTTGCAACACTTGTCTAAAGTGAACTGCTGACTGCTTGATATCAAGAATGTCTCTCTGATGATGGAGTAGCAACCGTCTCTGCTGCCGACCTGATCTGTATATGTTATGCCAGTGGTGGATCTCCGCCTGCAAGTATATACTGTACAGTAAATATATATGTATGTATATATGTATGTGTGTATATATATATATATATATATATATATATATATATATATATATATATATATATATATATATATATATATATATATATATATATATGCAACTTACCATATTTTGCCATCTGATCACTGTTTTATTCAGGAATGCTTATAAAATTTACAAAGAGGTAAAACAATTATTTCACTGTTCTAACAATAAATAATTTCCATTGAACATTGGATCAGTTAAAAACATCACTGGTGTTATGAAGTGGGCAGACGAGGGAGTAAGGATCCAAATGCAGTTTATTAAATAATCAGAAAACACAAAAGGCAGGAACAAAAGAAACCTCCACGAGGGGAAAACAAAAGAAATGAAAACAAGAAAACAACACGGGGGGTTTTTGCAAAGTGGGCTTAGGCAGGAACACGGAACAAGGCTGGATACGGGACTGAGCTTCAGACATCAAACAACGACCGACAAAGGACAAGGTGAACATCAGGGCTAAAATACAAAACATAAACCAATGGACAAACAGAACTCAAAACAAGATAACAAGGCACTTAACAGAAACCAATGACGAGGCTAGAACAGAAAGTAAAGTAATTAAACAATAAACCAATGAGGACCGGACACATGGACGAGGAGGGAAGACAGGACATGACAAAACTTCAAAATAAGAGTGCATAAAACAGAAAGCAATACGGAACATAAAAGGTGACAAAACTCAAAGAGTGCATAAACAAAGAACAATGTGGAACATAAAGAGTGCCAAAAACTTAAATAAAAAGGTAAACAAACCAAAGACGGTGTGGGTCGTTACAGAGCCCCCCCTTTAAGGAGCGGATCCCAGACGCTCCTAATCAAAGGAGGAGCAAAACGACAACGAAAAACAAGAACGAACAGGCAGATCTAGGGAACACGAGGGGCACAGAGGGACAAGACATGGACAGGAAGACAGAGACAGAACAGGTGGGTGGCCAGAAGACCAAGGAGGCCGGGTAGGTGCCCAGGGAACAACTTGAAGGAGGGGACCGGGTCGGGGGGGCATCCATAGAGCAGGGACTGGGTCAGGAGGCCGGGGAGGTGGCCGTAGGGCAGGGATCGGGTCAGGTGGCCAGGGAGGCAGCCCCATGGCAGGGACTGGGTCTGGAGGCCGGGGAAGTGGCCGTAGGGCAGGGATCGGGTCAGGTGGCCAGGGAGGCAGCCCCATGGCAGGGACTGGGTCTGGAGGCCGGGGAAGTGGCCGTAGGGTAGGGATCGGGTCAGGGGGTCTGGGGGTCGGCCACAAGGCTAGGGCAGGGTCAGGAGGCTTTGGAGATGGCCTCAGGACTGGGACAGGGTCAGGAGGCCAAGGAGAAGGCCACGGGATAGGGTCAGAAGGCCAGGGAGGAGGCCGCGAGACAGGGTCAGAAGGCCAGGGAGGAGGCCACAGGACAGGGTCAGAAGGCCAGGGAGGAGGCCACAAGGCAGGGTCAGAAGGCCTGGGAGGAGGCCACAAGGCAGGGTCAGAAGGCCAGGGAGGAGGCCACAGGACAGGGTCAGAAGGCCTGGGAGGAGTCAAGGAGGCCCCCAGGGACGGTGCCATGGTGGCGGTGACCAAGGAGGCCTGGAAGGTCCTGGGGTTTTAGTAGGCGAAAGCAGAGCCGTGGGAGGCGGAGCAGACAGAGCCATGGAAGGCGGAGCAGACAGAGCCGTGGAAGGCGGAGCAGCTGCAGGCAGAGCCGAGGCAGTCCTCTGAGGCGGAGACCTGGGGGACTCTGGCAGCAGAGGCGCGGAGGGCTCGGGTGACAGGGGTGTGGAAGGCTCGGGTGGCTGAGGCGTGGGAGGCCTTGACCTTGGTCTCGAAGGCTCGAGAGGCAGTGCGCTGGGTGACTCGAGAGGCGGAGCGCTGGGAAGCTCTGGAGGCGGAGCGCTGGGAGGCTCGGGAGGCGGAGCGCTGGGAGGCTCGGGAGGCGGAGCGCTGGGAGGCTCGGGAGGCGGAGCGCTGGGAGGCGGAGCTCTGGGAGGCAGAGCTCTGGGAAGCTCGGGAGGCGGAGCTCTGGGAGGCGGAGCTCTGGGAAGCTCGGGAGGCAGAGCTCTGGGAAGCTCGGGAGGCGGAGCTCTGGGAGGCGGAGCTCTGGGAAGCTCGGGAGGCGGAGCTCTGGGAAGCTCGGGAGGCGGAGCTCTGGGAAGCTCGGGAGGCGGAGCTCTGGGAAGCGGAGCTCTGGGAAGCGGAGCTCTGGGAAGCGGAGCTCTGGGAAGCGGAGCTCTGGGAGGCTCGGGAGGCGGAGCTCTGGGAGGCTCGGGAGGCGGAGCTCTGGGAGGCTCGGGAGGCGGAGCTCTGGGAGGCTCGGGAGGCGGAGCTCTGGAAGGCTCAAGGAGGGCTGGCTCTTGGACGGTCGAGGCTACAGGCGCTGGCTCTGGCTCTTGGACGGTCGAGGCTACAGGCGCTGGCTCTGGCTCTTGGACGGTCGAGGCTACAGGCGCTGGCTCTGGCTCTTGGACGGTCGAGGCTACAGGCGCTGGCTCTGGCTCTTGGACGGTCGAGGCTACAGGCGCTGGCTCTTGGACGATCGAGGCTACAGGCGCTGGCTCTTGGACGATCGAGGCTACAGGCGCTGGCTCTGGCTCTTGGACGGTCGAGGCTACAGGCGCTGGCTCTGGCTCTGGCTCTTGGACGGTCGAGGCTACAGGCGCTGGCTCTGGCTCTTGGACGGTCGAGGCTACAGGCGCTGGCTCTGGCTCTTGGACGGTCGAGGCTACAGGCGCTGGCTCTGGCTCGGACGAGGCTTCCAGCTCGTTAGCCGTGGCAGGCGTGGGCGTTGGCTCGTTGGCCGTGGCGGCCGTGGCAGGCGTGGGCTCGTTGGCCGTGGCGGCCGTGGGCTCGTTGGCCGTGGCAGGCGTGGGCTCGTTGGCCGTGGCAGGCGTGGGCTCGTTGGCCGTGGCAGGCGTGGGCTCGTTGGCCGTGGCAGGCGTGGGCTCGTTGGCCGTGGCAGGCGTGGGCTCGTTGGCCGTGGCAGGCGTGGGCGTTGGCTCGTTGGCCGTGGCAGGCGGAGACCGGGAAGCAGAAGCCTTTCCTCTTCTCCTCCTTCTTCTGGCGGACGGGGCTGTCAACACTGGCCCTGGGACAGACGAGACTGGGGGTGTGTTGGCCGTGGTAGGCGTGGGACACCCGGGGGCCCTGCCCGGAATTGAGAGAGGCGGCTCCCCTGCAGCGTAGGTCTCCACAATCAGGTCCACATACTCTTGCAAGGTGCAATCCTCGATCTCCGGCAATTCTCTCCTTGGGCGAACGGGTACGTTGTACCTGTATATGGTCTTTAGGACCTGGTCGTCCCAACCGGAGCAGCTGGCCACGTTGGAAAAGAAATAGGAGAATTCGCGTACGGTCAGGTTTGCCCTAGCAAGCTCTACGAAAAACGCTGCTGGATCCATTAGCGGGTCGGTCGTTCTGTTATGAAGTGGGCAGACGAGGGAGTAAGGATCCAAATGCAGTTTATTAAATAATCAGAAAACACAAAAGGCAGGAACAAAAGAATCCTCCACGAGGGGAAAACAAAAGAAATGAAAACAAGAAAACAACACGGGGGGTTTTTGCAAAGTGGGCTTAGGCAGGAACACGGAACAAGGCTGGATACGGGACTGAGCTTCAGACATCAAACATTAAACAACGACCGACAAAGGACAAGGTGAACATCAGGGCTAAAATACAAAACATAAACCAATGGACAAACAGAACTCAAAACAAGATAACAAGGCACTTAACAGAAACCAATGACGAGGCTAGAACAGAAAGTAAAGTAATTAAACAATAAACCAATGAGGACCGGACACATGGACGAGGAGGGAAGACAGGACATGACAAAACTTCAAAATAAGAGTGCATAAAACAGAAAGCAATACGGAACATAAAAGGTGACAAAACTCAAAGAGTGCATAAACAAAGAACAATGTGGAACATAAAGAGTGCCAAAAACTTAAATAAAAAGGTAAACAAACCAAAGACGGTGTGGGTCGTTACAACTGGCCACAAAAATGTCAAAAGAGCTACAGTGAAAGATACATACAAGATACAAATGACTAAATATGACAACATGATGATAAATATGAAAAAAAAACCAAGTTATTTTTACTTCTAAATCTTTTTTTGCACTTCTGTATTTGCAGCTTCAATCAATCAATCATGCAAAATTAACAGATATCACACCGATATCTCAGAAGTCAAAGTCTGCTGGTTTCAAAGCTATCTTGTTTTCTCGTCATGTTGCTTATAGGTAAATAAGCTTTCTTTTTTCTTTTTTTTTTTTCTAGAATTAAAAATTCTATATTATATGTTCTTAGGAGTTACAACCCTTTCAAATAGTGTGGCTATTATTATTTTGGATTGTGCATTTGAAATTCACAGAGTTTTTACAAAGTGTGTAACTAATTAATTATAAATAAACCATAGTTTTTAGCATTTTAAATGAGCATTTCTTGCTTATTACAGATATGCTGATGGTTTTCATTTGGTTAATAATTGGCCGAGAAATATCAGCAGCCAATAGATTGATGTATTTCTAATATAAAGTATTAATATAACAAAAATGTACAATTGTGAAAACATTGTTTGAAGATGAAGTAACGCATGCCACACTACAGGACAGGATTTGATGGTTAATTACCCATTTTCAGAGCAGCAATTGCCACAGGAGTTCAAAATGTTTTTCACAAAGTCACCTGCTCTTGTCGGAATCTGTGTACCACTTCCTCCTGCTTCTGTTTGAGTTCAGCCAAGGCATGCACATCATCTTGTGCTGTTCCTTGACTGATGAAAACATAATGTTACAGATCAGTGATATGACATTTAGCAGCAAAAATATCAACAAAAATGATGCATGATTCAAAGAAACATCCTTATGATAAATATTTGTATGTTGCTATTGTGGACCAAAAACATGAATGAGTGATAAAACATTAGTTGAATAAATAAACCACATCAATCATGAAGTTATGAGGATGTTATACCACTTGCCTTTTGCAATGATTTAACCATTCAAGCTCAGCTTGTGTCTTCTCCCAGAGTGCTTTCTCTCGGAGCCTAAAGAGGGCGCTGTACTGGCGTGCCCTTAGCTCCTCTTCCCTTAGAAACTGCTGGCTTTGGGCCAAAGAGATGTTGCCAAGGAGCTGCTGGCTATACAACTCACTCAGGTCACTCCACTACAAATCCCATAAATACAGGAGTGAGACATGTATGTGCGTTCAGTAGTTTGACAAACACTTGCCTCATCGGTGCTCTAGTGATTTGCAATTTGTAGCTCTGGTACAGACAGATGCTAGCATCTCAACAAACTAACAATGTAAGCTAAAACAAGGGAAACATGGATACATCAAAGTTTTTCAAACAAGTCAGTCCACTGTCAGCTATCATTGGAATGCTCTCGGGAGGCTATTTCCAGTCATGACAGTGCAGCTCCTATCTACTTGAATGGAGAAAGACCAAAATATAAAAAAACGATTGGTCAACACTGCAATCAAAGGTCATTTAAAATAAGCAATAAAATTTGACAATACTGGAATCATACATTTTTATTCTAAACCTTCTAAACTATAAAACCAATTTTTTCATGGCTTGTGAAGCTAATGCGCATGCGTGTTCTAGACTGGATTGACAGATGATGTCTGTATCTAAAAGGTGATTGACTCTTTAGCTGTAAGGCAGGACTTCCTTTCTACAGCCGTTGGGTGCTCAGAGCTCTTTGGTTGAGCGTTCCAATTTCTCCCATTTATTTTAATATAAGTAGACCATCTCTGCTAAATAATCTCTGATTACATACAATAATGCCAACATTATGCATTAATGAATAGATTAACACATTGTATTATGAAAACATTCAGTTAAAGACCCCATGAAATCAAAATTTGAATTTTGCAGCTTTTTCCATGTCTGTTAGCATTGAAGCCATAAATCCACTTAAGGTACACCTAAAAGTTGACAAAATGTACCTTTAGCAGATATACACATTTAAAATGTACAGTATTTATTTTCTGAGAAAACAGACCAAAAATATTGCTGATTAATCTTGAACTGGCAGCAAACCATGGTCCACAGCTATAAAATAAAACAAAAGGTTTTGGGGTATTTTTAAAATTACGAGAATTTGATATGTCCTACCCTAATACAGTAAATGGCCAAAAGATATGTTGACACCCTCTTCTAATTAACAGGTTTGGCTATTTCAGTAATCCCAGCGAAGGCAAATCTTAATGCTGCAAAATATAATGACATTTTAGAATATGTTGTGATTCCAAAGTTGTGCCACAAGTTTGGGGAGGGCCCTTTTTCTGCCCCAGCATTACAATTCTCCAGTACACAAGGCGAGGACCATAGTAAATTGATTTACTGAGTCTGGTGTGGAAGAACTTTGTCCTGAACCCCAATGAAAATCTCTGGTGTGGAGAGTGTACACACTCTATAGGCCATGTAGTGTTTGTCAACACAGGAAAGGAAGCTGCACTCATCAAGCTATTTCATGGGGTCTTTAAATATGCTATCCAAGCGCAAAGTCATAATTCAACACCTTGCTGGTGGAATCAGTGCTTTCACTACTGTCACTTTGTTCTTCTTGTCCTTTTTCTGTCTGATCAATATGTGGCCTAAACTGTTTCTCTGCAGTGCACAGTTCAAAATCTAAAAAGTAAAAAAAAAAAAGTTTTTATATATATATATATAGACCATTTTTTTCAAATACTGTAAATGTACAAACATTGTTCATATTATTTCAATAACTTATGGGGCACATACCCACTTCAACTTTCTCACCTTTGATCTCTTTTGTTATGGACATTACTTTTTGGTCACAATCAGACAAAGTTTCCCTAGATTCAGCACCACAGAGGCTCTGGTCAGCGAGCCGTGACTGTCTCAGAGCCTCTTTGTGGCCTGTGAACCTCAGCCGGGCTACCTCATCACCCATACGTGTATCTAGATCAGTAATTGTCTTTCTGAGAGCCTCCACTCTGTGTTTCTGAGATGGCAGGCCGTTTTGAGTCCTGCTTGCATCGGGAATGCCAGCTTCAGCCAGAGCACCTGAGCCTTGGTCAACGTCCTCAGCTCTGCAGGTTCAAAAATTAGAGATGTATGAGAGTTTTAAAGGAATTAAAATACAGCCAGACTAATTCAAATCAGCTGTAAATAAGTGATGCAAGCATGATGATCAAGCTCAGTGACTGAAAACCCTTTTTAACAGAACTTGGGTAGTGTATTGGAAAAACAGTGAGGTCCAAAATACCACTAGTGAATATGCTACTCTTTTACATTTTTCTAATTTAGTTTATATATATTAAACATAACAAATTAAGTGAAAAGTTACATTTGAAAAAATTAACATGAATTTCTTCACATTTTGTATGTTTCCTTTTTGTTTGAATGACAGTAGGCACTTGAACTGGCATGGATTCCCACAAGTTTGAATAAAACCTGATGATCCATGTTATCCCAGCATGATTTAATAATGTTCTTGTGTGCTTCAGTGAAGCTTATATGGTCAGTGTCATAAATATGCTTATTTGATTAATGACCTAGAAATAGCACAGCATCTTACATTTTTATTTTTCCTTTGACCTAAAAACACTTATTTCAGAATATCAAATAAATAAATAAATATATGAATAATAATAATAATTTTTTTTTGATCCCAGATTTTTGATGCGGTCTCAGACTTTGGACCTTGCTGTATATTTCATTTATATGTCATTTAGAGTAAACACTTAGCTGACTTAAAACTGCACTCTTGAGGCTGAGATAAGATTCGACAGAGCAGGCTTTTCTGTAGACTCACACTAAAACACTCAGGTTCTGTCTAGGAAAAGCAGGCAATTGTCTTTCAGTGGCCTCAGGTATATTATTACATCTCTTCTTTTCCCCGAAACTCCCTCTTTTCTGTGAAAGCACACATTTATATCCCATTATTGCAACAGTACACTATAGTGGTAAAGGGCAAAATGACAGAGCACTTCGGAAACATTTGTCTAGGTTAAAATATTTGCATACTGATTTTTCTTTTCTACATTCATTTACATACCTCATACTCTTGTTTCTGTTCTTTTTTGGCCCTGTGGAGCACTTCCCTTTGTTTCTTGACCACTTCCTGCACATTCTTTTGCTTTCTCTTGTCCTCTAGCTCAGCTTCTATCTTCATTTGCAGCAACCTTTTCCTTCTCTCAATGGCCTGGTGATGCATGTATTTCCGCACCTCTGGGATGTTATGTCTTGGTTGGTTGTTTGATTTGGTTTTGCCTCCATTTTCTTTATTTGCTGCTTGTGGTCTTTCTGTATTTGTGATGCAATAGTGATAACTTTCAGTCAAATTTGGATTTTGTGAGACCTTAAAGTAGCATTGATTTCTGTTTCTCAATGGAAGTTCCTTGTCAGGACACAGAGAATCGGCACTGCTGCTAAACATCATTCCAGATGTAGGAGATTGTAGGAGATTTTTCACATGGCTTGTATGCTTCTCAACTGAATTCTCATCCTTTTTCAACTTGTCTGAACCATTTGGCTGAGCACTCAAAACAACAAATGGTTGAAAAGCCCCTTTGTTTAAGCATTCGTTCTGATCTGTTTAGAAAATGCATATGAGGGTAAAATGAGAACTATGTAAATTAGGAAAAATGCAAATAAGCTAATTATGACAAAAACATGCACAAGATGCTGAGCCTGATTCTTTGTACTCTTCCTGTAGTATAACTTGTAGCCAACAATGCCAAGCTTATGGGTTTGATTCCCAGGGATTGGGCACTTCAGGAATACACAAACTAAAAATATCTTAAATGCACAGTCAGTTGTTTTAGGTAAAAGTATATGCCAAATGCATAAATGCAAATGTACATTTATGAGTGAACTGCAGTTGAAGCCTACCATTTCTGCTGACCCTTTCAGCCTTTGAAATAGCCGGGCACGGTGAGTTCAAAATTTGTTTTACAAGCCCCTGGGCATTCCTCCAAGCAGAAATGTATGTGGAGTGCTTTGCTGTGTGGTTAGAAAGAAAAAAAGTATTTTAGTGTAACTACATTGTTCTATCCCTGTTTTGTAAGACATGTAGTAGGTCAATGCGCCTTTAAACCTCTGAGAGATTCTTGTATTATATTGTGGGCCAGGAAGCATTATATTAAATTGTTTGCTCATGTTTCATGAGAGTCTCACCCCAGTGAGCAGATCTCTGGTGTAAGGCATTGTGTGAAACACAGCTTACACTGTGTTTCTGGACAGGCAATCTGATTACTCCATCTGAACACGGTGCTGCTTTTGTTTCTAGCCAAAGAGATTACACCAAATTACAATGTAACTTAATTTAACACAGTCTTGCACTGTTCTATCTCATATAATTAACTTATTTATGTTCCTCTGTGTGTATTTTATACATATATATGCTTTGTAATCATATTCCATAATGCTCAGTGACATTACAGACCTTTGGTTGTCAACCTGCAAACTTTTCTGGAAATATGTTCTTGATGTTTCACATCAGATGCTGAAGTTAGAGTATCTCTCCTTAGTTTCTGCTGTTGAACCTTCAGCAGAAGACTGTGCAAGGCTTTAGATGTGGGTAATTTCTTCTTCAAGAGCTCTGCATAAGACTGGGAGTCTAATCTTTGAGAAAGGGTGTCATCTTGTGGAAACTTTGGGAAATGAGTCATAGTCTGCAGAGGTTGAGGTTTCTTTGATGCATTTGTTTTGTTTGTTTGATAAATGCTCATTGCAAAATCCTTTTTGCATAAATTTATGTGGATCAGTTATATTTGAAGAGTCCAGGAAAAATTAACATCCTGAATATGACAGCAGATGAGACACATTCTGATGTGATGATAAGTGGACTGAAAATAATATTACACACTTTGTTCAAAAAGCTTCAGGTGCAACAAGACATGAGACACTGTTAAATAAAGTGTGAAAATCAAACATTCACCTGTGACGAGTTGTATCTAAAGACTGTGACACATCTATGTTTGTTTCTGGATTTTTGGCTTACTGAAGTGTCTTTGCGCGTACATGTGTCTTTGGGAGGAAAGCAAATGATAATTGTATTACAGTATTACAGTCTATAAATATATAGTCTCGATTAAGCCTAACTTAAATTACGAAATGATAATGTAACTGCTGCAGAAATTGGAATAAGTTACTTTAGATTGTAGCTCCAGAAGATTGTAACCACAGAAATAGAAAAAATAAATAAAAACAATACATTATAAATTAATTCTATCTCGCAATATACAATTTGTAATTATTGAAGACAGATGTCTGTTATTTCCACTTCATATGCTTGCCACTAAGTGTTGCTGTGATTATCACTGGTCATTTAATATCATTAAAATCTCTTATATTTGTATCTAATTATTTTTTAAATGACCAATCCTTTCTCAGATCGCTATGTACAGCCGAGGCCAAAAGTATTGTCAGTGACATAAATTTTGTGTTTTTGTGTTTGTGTTTGCTGCTTCAGTATTTGTTGATTATTTTTCTGGAAGGTATACTGGAAAACAATGTTAAGCGTTTCATAAGTTTAAAGGCTTTTATTGGCAAAAACACTCAATTTATGCAAAGAATATTTACAGTGTTGACCCTTGTTCTTCGTAACCTCTGCAATTTACTCTGGCATGCTGGATATCAGCTTCTGGGCCAAATCCTGACTGATGGTGATCCATTCTTGCCTTATTAGTGCTCTGAGTTGATCACAATTTGTGGGCTTCTGCTTGTCCACTCGCCTTTTAAGGATTGACCACAGGTTCTCTATGGGATTAAGATCCGGGGAGTTGCCTGGCCACGGATCTAAAATTTCAATGTAATGATCTCTGAGCCACTTCATTATCACTCTTGCCTTGTGACATGGTGCTCCATCATGCTGGTAAATGCAGTTCATCACCAAATTGCTCCTGGATCGTTGGGAAAAGTTGCTCTCACAGGACGTTTTGATACCGTTCTTTATTCATGGCAGTGTTTTTGGGCAGAATTGTGAGAGAGTCCACTCCCTTGAATGAAAATCAACCCCACACATGGATGGTCTCAGGATGCTTCACTGTTGGCACGACACAGGACTCATGGTAGCGTTCACATATTCTTCTCCAGACTATTGATTTTCCAGATGTCCCAAACAGTCGGAAGGGTGCTTCATCAGAGAAAATATCTTTGCACCAGTCTTCTGCTGTCCAATCCTTGTACTTCCTGCAGAATTTTAGTCTGTCCTTGATGTTTTTCTTGGAGAGAAAAAAAAAAAAAAAAAAAAGTGGCTTCTTTGCTGCCCTTCTTGACACCAGGCCATTGTCCAAAAGTCTTCGCCTCACTGTGTGTGCAGATGCACTCACTCCAACCTGCTGCCAATACTGAGCAAGATCTGCACTGGTGGTGTCACAATTCCGTAGCTGACTCCTCAGGAGGAGACGTCCTGGTACTTGCTGGACACTCTGGGATGTCCTGAAGCCTTCTTCACTGCAGTTGAACCTCTCTCCTTGAAGTTCTTGATGATCCGGTAGATGGTTCTTTCAGGTGCAATATGCTTTGCAGCAATTTTCTTGCATGTGAGGCCATTTTGATGCAAAGTGATGATAGCTGCACATCTTTCTTTAGAGGTAACCATTGCGAACAAGAACACAATGCTCCATAATCCAATCAGAATTATAGAGTGATTTCACCTGACTAGTTCTCGTTCACACTTTACCAGGTGCTGCTGAAATTATTAGTGAAATGATGTTGGCTGGTCATTTTGTGCCAGGGACAAAAAAAAGTGAAATTTGGGTTCCCCGTCTGTCGCTCACTTCGACGTCGTGTCGAAGAAGCGACACTAGGGGTCTCTCTTGAGCGCCGAAAGATACCTCTGATCTATGAAAAAAGGCCAATGAGAGTTGGCGAACAGTATTTGCATACTCCGCCTCCAGATACGGATATAAAGGCGAGAGAAATACGCTCGTTCATTCAGTAATTTTCTTCGGAGCCGATGGTCGTGTGTATGCAGTCAGCTGCGAGTAACACAACTGATCCTGCTTCTGATCCTCTGACGCTCTGCTTTGCTGTTGGATTTACGGCGCACTACAGCGGCTTTTCTCTTCACTGCCGGCGTGCAGTTTGCCCCTGGGCGCTTCGACAGCGCAGAGTTAAAAGAGTTGAAAGAGTGATTTTCTCTGTAAAAGAGTTTATTTCTCTGAAAGAGCATTACACAGCGGCGTTGAACGTCCTTTTCAGGACGCGTCTTTATAAAGACGTAATTTCCGCCCCTGTGTAGTTTCTGGATGCGGTGATTTCTCCCCACCTCTCTCGGTCATAAAACACTGTCTTGTATGCCTGGGCTGCGATCACACGCAGGCAGTGTTTTGTGAATGGTTCATGTTCTCAGTGCGAGAACATAGCCATGGCAACATTGCGGTCGTGTGGCTTTCTTTTGTAATGAGAGAAAGCCGTTTCAGCCGCCCCCCGCGCCTCGCCTCCTTCCTACGGGATTGACGCAGGTGCCGCGGGCGATGAACACGATTTGGGGACAATGACGGGCTCTGTTCGCCGGGTAAACCCCCTCGAACCTCCCGCCTCCCCGGTACGCTTGTTTGCTTCCGACTGAGCTCGGGATGAGCATTCTCTCCAATGGTTCATCTTCTCAGTGTGAGAACATGGCCGTTATAGCATTGCGGTCGCACGGCTTTCTTTTGTAATGAGAGAAAGCCACTTCAGCCGCCCCCCGCGCTCCGCCTTTTTCCTACGGGATCGGCGCAGGCGCCGCGGGCGATGAAGGCGATTTGGGGAATATGACGGGCTCTGTTCGCCGGGTAAACCCCCTCGAACCGCCCGCCTCCCCGGCACGCTTGCTTGCCTCAGAATTGGATGACATCACCGCTGCATCGGAGAGTGTTACAGCGGCATCGGATGCTGATCACTCGCCTGGGCCGCCACCTTCAGGTCTTCCGCCCAGCCTGAGCCTGACGCACGGAGATCAGCTATGCTTTCCCGGGCTACTTGATCGGTCCCGCGGGCGGGTGCGCCGCTCACAGCCACGCCCCCCCCCCGTTCCTTTCTTCCCGGACGTGCACGACGAGTTGAGCAAAGCCAAGGCTTCTTCGCTCCTCCGCTCTCACTACCCTCGCGGTGGAACGGTCCCAGACCGCTTCCACTCTGCATGCCACGGCCCTTCCTGCAACCAATGCCAGGCCAAGGCACTTCAAAACTTGCACCTTGGGTAGTCCTGTTCTTGATGTGCTGCAGGAACTGCGCTGGATGACCAACCTCGCCCCCGGGCCACGGAGGTCAGAAGCGCCGGCACTCGAACAGGCGATGGCCACCCCTTGTGGTCCAGAAACGCACCTGTGGACTGGACCTGGTCGAAATGCGGGAGGCAGACAAGGCACACCTTCTCTCACACCCCCGTCTCCCAGCTCCGTCCATTCGGCGCCACCGTTGACGACTCTGCCCAGCAGTCCTCAGCGGTGAGGCAGACGGAGGCCACTGCACATCCTGCCCCGCCGCAAGCCTGCCGCCATGGGCCATGCCCCGTCTGCTCGCCGACGGGCATCCTCCTGCGGCTATGAAACACCCTGCTCCACCTCAACGGGCCCAGCTCTCAGCCCCAGCGTCGAGCACTCCGCAGGAAGCGGACGCCCCCGTCTCACGAACCCCCTCGAGGACCCGGAAGGCTCCCAGGCTGTCCGTAGACGTTTGACCCAGGGACCAAGATGTTAGCTCCGGAGGCTGATAAGACCGCTCCGTCCCCGGTGGAGGGCCGGGAGGAGAATTTTTTCTTGTCGAATTAATTTTCACATTCTCATATTCTCTGTAATGAGCTATTTCCTTTTGTCTCTGGGTCACCAGGCCCGCAAATGCCGTTCTCACGGCACTTTGCCCCCAGATATCAACAGTCCTGGCTTCCTGTACACGGACCACCCGTCTTCAGCCCCACGACTGTCCCCCGGCCGTCCGGTTCCGACGAGTCTAGAGGACGCCTACCCAGGACCTCCTCCTCAGTCGCTAACCCGCCCCCTGCCGGGTGTGCGGAGCAAGGTAAGTGCTTTGAGTCTTTTCTCAGCACCTCAGCCGCGGGTCGCCTCGTCGCCGCCCAACGCTGCCCTACCTGCTCCGCCCTGCTGCGAAGCCCCGCCGGGTACGTCAAAATTAATCGTCCCTTTCGTGCCCCTAGCGCAGAGGTTGGACGCGTGGCTTTCACTTCCCGACCCGTCTCGCTGGCTGGCCCGGACCATCCGACTCGGTTACGCAATTCAGTTTGCCAGGCCCCCGCCCCCCTTCATGGGCGTCCGCTTTTCCGCAGTACACGGCGAACACGCCCACTCCCTGCGCGCGGAAATCGCGACTCTTCTGGCCAAAGACGTGATAGAGCCTGTCCCTCCAACCGAGATGAAGAAGGGTTTCTACAGCCCTTACTTCATCGTACCCAAGAAAAGCGGCGGCTTACGACCAATCTTGGACCTGCGAGTTCTCAACTGAGCGTTGCACAAACTCCCGTTCAAAATGCTCACGCTTAACCTGCGTCCGGCATCTAGATTGGTTCGCAGCGGTAGACCTGAAGGACGCGTAGTTCCACGTCTCCATCCTGCCCCGACACCGCCCCTACCTGCGGTTTGCCTTCGGGGGCCAGATGTATCAGTACAAAGTCCTCCCCTTCGGCTTGTCTCTGTCCTCTCACGAGAGTTACTATGCACCCACAGAGACCAGGTGCTCAGGCACCTCAGCCGTCTGGGGCTTCAGGTCAACTGGGAAAAGAGCCAGCTCACTCCAGTTCAGAGCATCTCTTTTCTCGGGATGGAGTTAGACTCGGTCTCAATGTCAGCACGTCTCACCAACGAGCGTGCCCAGTCAGTGTTGAACTGCCTCGCCGCCTTCAGGCCAGGCACAGCGGTCCCCTTAAAACTTTTCCAGAGGCTCCTGGGGCATATGGCATCCTCCGCGGCGGTCGCGTCGCTGGGGTTGATGCATATGAGACCGCTCCAACACTGGCTCCAGACCCGAGTCCCGAGACGAGCATGGCGCCACGGCACGCACCAGGTAACAATCACCCCCGCCTGCCGTCAGACATTCAACCCCTGGACAGACCCCTGTTTTCTTACAGGCTGGAGTGCCCCTACAGAAGGTGTCCAGACGCGTCCTGGTCACGACCGACGCCACCAGATTGGGTTGGAGCGCCTTTTGCAACAGGCACGCAGCCTCAGGCCGTTGGAAAGGGGCCCAGCTGCGTTGGCACATCAACTGCCTTGAGTTGTTGACCGTCCTTTTGGCCCTGCGGAAGTTTCTCCCGTTAATTCGGGACGAACATATCCTAGTCAGGTCGGACAGCACCACTGCGGTCATGTACATAAATCGTCAAGGCGGCGTACGCTCCCGTCACATGTCACAACTCGCCCGTCGTCTCCTCCTTTGGAGCCAGCACCGACTCAAGTCGCTGCGTGCCACTCACATCCCCGGCAACCTCAATGTGATAGCGGACGCGCTGTCATGACAACGCTTGCCTGGCGGAGAGTGGAGGCTTCACCCCCACTCGGTTCAGCTGATTTGGGAACGGTTCGGCAAGGCCCAGGTAGACCCCTCTGCCTCCCGAGAGACCTCCCACTGCCTGCTCTGGTACACCCGTTCAGAGGCTCCCCTCGGGGCAGATGCACTGGCACACAGCTGGCCGGCTGGGCTGCGCAAGTACGCATTCCCCCAGTGAGCCTTCTTGCACAGGTGCTGTGCAAGGTCAGGGGGGACGAGGAGCAAGTCACTCTCGTGGCTCCTTACTGGCCCACTCGGGCCTGGTTCTTGGACCTTGTACTCCTCGTGACAGCCCCTACCTGGCGAATTCCCCTGAGGAAGGACCTTCTTTCTCAGGGACGGGGCACGCTCTGGCATCCGCACCCAGACCTTTGGAACCTCCACATCTGGCCCCCGAACGGGATGCGGAAGATCTAGCTGGTCTACCACCCACGGTCGTAGCCACGTTCAACCAAGCCAGAGCCCCTTCTACCAGGCAACTCTACGCCCTGAAATGGCGTCTGTTCGTAAATTGGTGTTCTTCCCGGGCAGAAGACCCACAGAGGTGCGCAGTTAGGTCTGTGCTCCTGTTCCTACAGGAGAGGTTGGGGGGGAGGCTGTCCCCATCCACCTTGAAGGTGTACGTTGCCACTATCGCAGCTCACCACGACCCAGTAGACAGCAAGTCTCTGGGTAAGCACGACTTAACCGTCAGGTTCCCAAGAGGTGCCCGGAGGTTAAACCCCTCCCGGCCAAACCTGTTCCCCTCCTGGGATCTCTCGGTGGTCCTCGCCGGTCTTCAGAGATCCCCCCCCCCCCCCCCCGAGTCGCTAGAATCAGTTGGCTCAGGGCCCTCTCCTGAAAAGACGGCCCTGCTGATCGCGCTCACTTCCGTCAAGAGGGTCCGGGACCTGCAAGCTTTCCCTACTAACGACACTTGCCTGGAGCTCGGTCCGGCAGATACTCATGTGATCCTAAGACCTCGACTGGGCTATGTGCCCATGGTTCCTACCACGCCCTCTGGAGATCAGGTAGTGAACCTACAAGCGCTGCCCCGGGAGGAGGCAGACCCAGCCCTCTCACTGTCGTGTCCGGTACGTGCCTTGCGTGCCTACCTGGAACGCACCCAGAGCTTCAGGCGCTCTGAGCAGCTCTTTGTCTGCTTTGGAAAACAGCAGAAAGGGAACACTGTCTCCAAACAGAGGTGTCTCACTGGGTGGTGGATGCCATTCAGTTGGCCTATCACACCCAGGCCATGCCCCCCCCTTATGGGTTCGAGCCCACTCCACTAGGAGCGTGGCATCCTCATGGGCACTGGCGAGGGGCACCTCCCTAGCAGACATTTGTAGAGCTGCGGGCTGGGCAGCACCTAACACCCTTACGATCTCAAGGTTGAGTCAGTCTCGTCCCGTGTTCTCTCAGGTCCGAGCCCGTAGAACTCGGTACACGTCGACGATCTGACCGGGTGAACCGCTTGTTCCAGCGCCGTTTCCCTCTGCCAAGGCAAAACAGTGCGCTTTTGTCCCAGAGGACCTAGGTCCCTGGTTGATTCCTCCCTAGCCCTTCGGGCCCGCAGCAGTTCAGCGGAGGAACGTGCTGGTCCAGTCCACTACGGGTACCTCCGGCTACCCCTACTGGAATAGGTGCTCCACAGATCAGGCCTCCTATGGGACTCCTCCTGTGTGTATTTCCGCGGTACGGTCACCTTACGAGCTGACCCGCGTCTCCCTTAGGCAGTCCTTCGCTGCCCTCCGGTCGCCGTGTTGTAGCAACTCCCCCCTCCTCGAGGTTGGATCTACCACCGCGCCATTTCCTCCCACATGCCTAAAGTGGCCATGTGATGTATTTTGCCACCTTTACCTCCCCTGCTGGGCGGGTGTGGCCTCCGCAGGGTCTTTTCCCCCTGAAAGAATAGGAATAAGACCCCCTTCCCTCGATGCGGTAAGGGCCCCGGCTGCTCTTGCTCTATGCCGAGAAAACATAGAGAGAAAAGAGGCCCAGCCAGGCTTGGCCCGTTCCCTAGTTGGGAGCGTCACCTTGTTCCCCCCTGGGTAACCAAAAGGATGCTGACGCTTTTTCGGGGCATTGGGGAAGAGTACGTGCAGCCTGAACACAGTTGGTCGCTTGTGCACGTGCAAATACCTGCCCGCTTCTGTGTCAGCAGTACACGTACACGGCTCAGCGCATGGCGAGTTTTGAAGTGGACCCCTAGTGTCGCTTCTTCGACACAACGTCGAAGTGAGCGACAGACGGGGAACGTCTCGGTTACGTATGTAACCTCCGATCCCTGATGGAGGGAACGAGACGTCGTGTCTTCCCGGCCACGTCAATGAGCCGAGCCACTGAGGTGCCCGGAACACTCCCGGCTCCTCAGAAAAATCCTGAATGAACGAGCGCATTTCTCTCGCCTTTATATCCGTATCCGGAGGCGGAGTATGCAAATACTGTTCGCCAACTCTCAGTGGCCTTTTTTCATAGATCAGAGGTATCTTTCGGCGCTCAAGAGAGACCCCTAGTGTCGCTTCTTCGACACGACGTCTTGTTCCCTCCATCAGGGAACGGAGGTTACATACGTAACCGAGACGTTTTTGTGATAGTTCATTTTTTATTTTTTTTTGGCCAATAAAGATTAACTGATTTTTGCAATGATTTTAAATGCTTCAGATCACTCATATGCACAATAATCTAGAAACAATGTGAATCAACACCACAACAACTGAAGCAGAACAATTTGCTAAACACAAAATTTATGTCACTGACAATACTTTTGGCCATGGCTGTACATCTATGACATCAAGTGGTAAATTTGTACCACATTCTCCATGACAGTTATAATGTAAATTGTTGACTTTTATGTTGTAATGTTGGCTGTGAAAAAGTCACATGTAATAATCAGTTATTTTGGTATTTACTTTACGTTTTTTCATTTAATTTGTTAATTCAAAAGTATGCTAAATTGATTACATAGTTTTGTCACTTTTGAGTTTTTAAAAAAAAATTGTTTTCATTATTAGCATTTATTTATTTTGTGTGTGTGCAACATTGCCCTAGTACCTAAATGTTATTGTTTTCTGCTGCTGGTAACCATGTGAGCAATTCGATTTATTAGATTAGATATAACGCAACCCAAAGCCAAGAAAATGACTAAAACAGCAACTAAAGTAAAACAGAAATAAGATACCTGAAATGGGCATTAAATAATCTATTCAACCATTTTTATAAGCAATCTTACCGTTTAAATCAGTGGATCACGATCATTCGAGCGTCACCTGTTGTCTGCTTATAGCTCTGTTGACTTTAATGCACATGGTAACAAAACACAACTCAATAAAGGCTTTGAGTGCGATGGGCATTCGCGCTAACTAGAGCGCCAAAATTACGCAACAAGCAAGAGTCGGGGTCTGATGATTTTAAATGTAAGCAGTTTTTACACGGAGATATCAGACTGTCTGAAAAATGTAATAGTTGGGAGTTTCTTTAATGTTTATGTCACAGGGATTGATTTTTTTTTTTTAAACTAACAGATTTTAACTTTTTTTTTGTTAGAATATGAATATCACATTTAAATTTACTTGGAAACTTTTTTATTTTTTATTTTATTTTTTATTTTTTTATTATTCATAATTTATTTTTTGTTACTTTTCAAAAGTTTTATGTGTATATTTTGTTGCTTTAGAATGGTCCCAGACCCAGACTTTCAATATTAAACAATGAAAATCCATTATAAAATATTACATGCTTAAAACGGCTAATCTAAACAAAGAGTGAAATAAAAATGAACCATATCAATATATCTTTTTTATTTTTTTTTTAATTAGTGTAGCCCATAGCCTACTTGTTTAGTCGACAAATTGTCATTAAAGACCATGCTTGCATTAAAATGAAAACAACTAAAATTCAAGGTAAATATCACTTGTGAGCAGAATATTTTTATTGGGTATCATTCCCAATCAAGCTGTAATTTTGTCAAATTATGCAATAAGTGTAAAAATATTTTAAAATTGTATTTAGGATACAGAAAATGTTAACTATAAAATGAACATCATGCAAGACAAAGGAGTCATCATTTTATATATATATATATAAAATTATATATAAGTTAAAAAAATATAATTTCCATCACCATCATTTCCACCACAGAATTCTATTAAACACAAAAACTTTTAGAGAAAACAACAAAAATTACAAATCTTCTGTCATGTACTTTGTTACAGACATTTTTAGTAAATAAATAATAATAAAAAAAAGTTAGAGTGTGAAAAAAGTTTTAAAAGCATAGTTCACCCAAAAATGAAAATTATCTGATAATTTACTCACCCTCATGCCATCTGAGATGTGCATGACTTTATTTATTTTGAAAAATACTGTTGAAGATTTGTAGGAAAAGATCCAGGCTCAGCAGGTCCTTACAATGGGAGAGGATGGTGATTAGAAATTTGTAGGTCCAAAAAGCACAGATAGTCAGCATAAGAGCAATCCATCCTATCTCCAGCAGTGACATTAATGTCTTCTAAAGCAAATCGATCACTTTGTGTGCAAAAAAGAATGATATTTAAGCTCTTTTTAACTATAAAAGATTGCTTCCAGTCAGGCATTGACGAATGGCCAAATTTACACGAGTACTCCTGCGATGCAAGCGCGTTGGCACGTTCCTTCGACTCATTGGTTGTGTGTCTGTCATGCATCAGTTCAAGTGCTATCGTGCTTACGTCATGGGAGCACTCGGGTAAATTTGGCCATTCATCAATGCCTGACTGGAAGCGATCTTTTATAGTTCACACAAAGTGATCGATTCGCTTTAGAAGACATTAATGTCACTGCTGGAGACAGGATGGATTACTCTTATGCTGACTATCTGTGCTTTTTGGACCTAAAAATTTCTAATCACCATCCTCATCACCTCCCATTCTGCTGAAGAAACTGCTGAGCCTGGATCTTTTTCTACATATCTTCAAAAGCGTTTTGCAAAAGAAAGAAAATCATACACATCTCAGATGGCATGAGGGTAAATTATCAGAAAATGTCAATTTTTGGGAGAAATATCCCTTTAAATAAGACTTAAAGGGGCCATGACATACTGTTTTTTATTTTATAATTGTATTACCTTCCCTGAGGCCAACTTAGAAGGTTAATAAAGTTTGTGTTGCACCAAACAATCATAGTTTAGTCATATATAATAATTTTCCACCCCCTCTCTGGTCCTCTGACTAAAACACTTGGTTTTAAGTTGCCTGGCCCTTTAAGACTTCAATATAAATGCCCTTCCAATACAAGCATATTTTAAATGCAATCCGAAGAAAATGAACAAACTCCACACAACATTTTTAAACTACATTTCAGCGTTAACACACAATGTACACACAACGCATTTCATCAGTATAAAACTGTTCACTCAAGCACAGCATAAAGTATCAAACAGTCATGACATATGAAATATTCATGAATGAAACTGGTTACTTACGTTCCTTTGCAAAGCTTGAATCATTTTGCGATTCTTTCACAAACAATCCACACTGAAATCTTCTGAATACTCAAACGTAATACAACATACAGTGATGTTGGGTGCTTCAACAGGCCAACGCAGAGACGCTAGTCTTCATATCTCACATTTTCCCGCTTTGTTTACACTCAGGACTGCATGTGTTTCTCCCAGTCAGTGGCAGCAGTAGAATGAGACATGTTTTTAAAAGTTGTGCTTTACTGCTCTTAAAACACGGCACACATCGCTGGAAACGCATCAAAATATTCAAAGATGTTTACATGTTTACAAAAAACGAACAATTAAAAATTGCACAGATGGATGCAAAAACGGTTCAGGATAACTTCAAAACAGCACAACAGTGCAGCTGAATGAAACACAATGGGGGTATCCCTTTTTGAGTTACATCTTGACATCGTATCTTTTAAAAGCGGCACGATATGATAATGGTCAAAGCCATTCATCTAGTGCACGTAGAAAAATATTTTAATCCAGACTTTGGTTTAAGTCCACTTTGGATGAATCACCCATGACAGGCCCATCTCTCTCCTCTTCACCTGAGTGACTGACTGAGCACCAGCAGTCAGGTGCAATGCACTGCCATGGGTGCAATGACGAAAAATAAGCATTGATGTCATGCTAAAGAGTCAGACATATGCAGATACATTTGGTCCTTGAGATTTCACAAGTTCCACAAATTCCAAATTAGACGTTTTTTGCAACTTGGTTTAAATAAATGCTCTTTTTCTAATGAGGACATTTTCAGTTCTGAAACTTTTACGATATGTTTTTAATAGTACAATGACCTCTTATATGTCAAAAAGATCAAGGACAATTTGATTCCTCATGACATGACCCCTTTAACTTTTATTACTTTTAAACAGTGCAAAAGTGCCCAAAGTTACGGTTGGAACAAAACTAAATCATAAACTTCGTTGGGGCATTCCCCTCACATACAGTATCTTGATTGTATTGCACACACTATACTCAACTTGTATCATCTCAATTACATAAAAACATGATAAAATGTGAAAAAAAATATGTAGAAATAAGAAAGATAACAGAGATAGCGATTCTCTAGCTTTAGCTGGACTAAGAAATTGAACTGTAATATTTATGTGGCAATAATAAAGAGCATCTGATTAATGGGAATGCAGGTGCACAGGTAGTGGGATCCTTCTTGCAGTCATGCTGGGTGTTTCAATAAATGTGTTCCTGCCATTACAGAGAGTTCATTCAATATCTGTATAAAATCCAACTGTTCATCCTGTCACATCAACATGTCTACCAATAGATAGTGTCTTTAATGCAGTTTTTTGTTATATTGTAACACATTTGCTGTAACACACATTACCTCTGTAAGCAGGAAAGTTTACATCCACACATGAAGCTTTTGTGCACGGTATGTCTACAGTACTGAATGTAATGCTTAATGGAGAATGATTTAGCTGAATGGACAGGTATAGCTCAATGGGTCTGTTCACAAAAGCTGATGGATTTTCCTCTCTGGCAGAGCACTTACAATGGAGAGTTGAAAAGCTACAGGCAGTGCATATAAACAGAAAGGTGATGTTTGTTCCTCTCTCTCTCTCTCTCTCTCTCTCTCTCTCTCTCTCTCTCTCTCTCCAGTTGTGCATCTAAAGACTGTAAAGACCTTAGGGACATCAGGTGTCACAAATATACCATATAGGGCTTTTTAATGAAATCCATACAAGAAGTGGCATTTTGTATGTGCAGGTCTCACTTGGCTGCAAAGTTGACGTGACCATGAAGGATATATATATATATATATATATATATATATATACACAGTATATACATTTTGTAAATGTTATATATATATATATACATACATACATACATACAACAGTTAGTTCCAGTCCTCAAATCTGATTGGATGAGAGACGTTCCATGAGCACTGATGGTCTAACACCATCAGCACTCCGACACTTCACTGTGTATCACTCCGCTTGTGTTCGTTCTGTTCTAAACTAAAGTGTAAGAGCAGTGCATATGTGTTAAGAGCTAATATAGGCTATGTGTACGTCTATTTCTTTTTACATTACATATGTTAGCCAGCAGGTGGTGACAAAAGATAATTTTTGTGTGTAATATGAGCCAGTTGGTGATGTGGAGTGAATCTGTTAGTCGGGTCATTCTTAATATTCGGTGACATTTCAGCTTGGTAACTTTCTATAAAAAAAAGTTTCCACGATTTAATCATTTTATCTGAAGAAGGGCTTGTTACACTTCAAGAAAAATATATTGGTCCAGCTCAGGATATTATTCTTTAATAATATTGACCAAATTCTTCACACATGCAAAGACCAAATGTCAACCCTGTTACAGGACATTCTCATCTCAATTAATAAGTGTTTTGAATGAACATTTACTGTAATATTTACATTTTCTAAGAGCTAAAATGTCCCTCACTTTACCCTGCAAATGTATTTGAACAAAGTGTTCATAAACAAGCATTATCTTGAAAAATGTTATTTAAAAGTTATTAAAAGTGTTAATTTCAACACATTTCTTTTAGAATAAAAAGACATTTCAATGGAATTATTTCATTTTGTCATTTCATTCCCTACAAGTAACCACAAATATATGCATAACATTTGTTGAACTTATTTTATTAACATAAAAAAACACAGAGTAGTAACAGGGTGTACAGAGGGGAAACGGGGTGGACAGGACATAACAGGGTGGACATCAAACCACTGAACAACAATATATGTCATGAAAGAAAATCAACTCATCCACCTTAGAACGTGGTGATTGATTCCCTCCTCCCAACCTCTGGTAAATCTTCTTTTATTTATTTTTTTTGTTTTTTGTTTTTTACTTCTCCCGTAAGTCCTTTAGTTGTTCAATCTCCTTCTGGAGCCTCCTTCTTCCCTGTCTGACATTTCTCCATCCAACAACATATATCCTAATACACAAGAAGCATATTGACACAATTTACAATCACTACAACAGATAAATGGATCTGTATACAATAATTTATAGGATAGAAGGCCACATGCTCTCTTCTCTCTTTCACTGAGTTCTAACATTTTCTTTTTCTTCCTTCCCCTCTATCCTTTCTCCACCTCTCCTTCTCTTTATTGGGGTATATCTGCCTTCTTTCAGGGTCTGCATCACAACGTGCCATGTAGCGCTGTTGATTTTCTGCAGCAGACAGCGGCGCCATTTCCTGACAAATACATGCATACCATTTTAGCTACTCTTTCTTGAAGGTATATAACAAATAAATGCATAATAAATTAATCATAAGTACCAATTCATGCTGTAAACACTTATTTATCTAGCTTTTATGTCCACTCTGTAACAATATGTCCACCCTGTTACTGCGCAAAACAGTAACAGGGTGGACTGTAACAGGAGGGGCATTTTATACTAAAGTTAGCCATTGCTACTCATGTGATGAACAACAACTTAGTGTGCAGTGATCACTGAGGATGATTTTTAACCTGTTTATTAAGCATATTTTCAAAATTACAAACAATTATCAGTGACCACTATAAATAGGCATAACAGAGGGGACATGTCATGCTTTACCACATCAGTGAATCATTCTAAAACATTGAAAAAATGGCAAATTAAGGAGTTATACTTACTCTGCTTCTTGTAGATAGTTTGCTGCCAAAAAGTATTCTACTTCCTGAGAGTCATGTGATTAGAGGAACAGTCAAGGGGTGTGTACAGAGGGACTTTCCATCTGAGTAACAGGGAGGACATTCAATTCTGGGACACAACAAAGACTTTGAAAGACTTTAAGCATTAAAAATGTATTAATAACAAAAAATATATTTTGGTGAGGAATATTATAAATAAGAATATACAACAATATTGAAAAATTGTGATTTTTTTTTTTATTTCTTATATTTGTGGCTGAAGCTATGCAAGCCTATTTGGGGACATGGCAGTTTAGCCTACTTGCACTAAAATGAGAGTAATTCTTTTTTATTAATTAATCCTGGGTACATGTTATTGTGTTCTATGGAAAAGGGGTATTAACTATGTAAGATGAGCATTTAGAAACAAGTATTAGACCACATTTTGTCATGGGGACTCAAATGGCACCGAATGCTAGGAATGACCCAGTCATTGTTTACATCAAACAGCGCTCCATGATCGCTCGTATTACTACTACATTACTAAAGATAGGAAATAGCTTCAAACGGCTTTAAATGAACAACTTCAGCATTAAAGCTCATCACAGCTGAGAGACACAACAGACTGATTGATTACAGAACTCAAGGATCTTACCTTTTACCAGAGTTTACACATTGGATACATATGGTTTAAAATGGTGGAGGACATTTCGGTATCTATAGGGAATGACTCTTGCACACCGGCTACCGTGAAATAGAGAGGAATACCCCTGCTTGAACGGCTATTTTAACACTGAGAAAGGTGACCTTCAGAAAGCTGACATCATCTCTGCTTGGGTGTGGCAACATGTGATCGTACATGCTCCGTCTCTCTCTCTCTCTCTCTCTCTCCTGACACGTGTCATGATTTTATGCATCTGCATGATTTTATGCATTGTACTGCTGCCATATGATTGGATAATCGAATGAGCAAGTAGCTGTAGAGGTGTTCCTAATAAAGTTTATATATATACTGTATATATATCAACCCGATATCACGCCGAGGCGTGAAATAGACACGCCGGTCCACTCGCGGATGCGTGTCGGTGTCACGCTTTGCCTCCTCCAGGCGTGTACATGACACGCGCGCGTCTACGTAGAATACCGGCAGGGGGCGATCGTTTCCACAACGCCAACAACTCTCCGCGCACCAAAGAGGACCTAGAGGAGGCAAAGCGTGAAATAGACACGCATCCGCGAGTGGACCGGCGTGCCTATTTCACGCCTCGGCGTGATACCGGGTTGTATATATATATATATGCGGGTTTTCAGCTGGTGGAGAGCCTCACCTGGTCCCTCAACACCAGCTCTATTACCAAGAAAGCCCAGCAGCGTCTCTACTTTCTTCGAAGGCTGAGGAAAGCACATCTCCCACCCCCCATCCTCACTACATTTTATAGAGGGACTATTGAGAGCATCTTGAGCAGCTGCATCACTACCTGGTTTGGGACTTGCACCATTTCGGATCACAAAGCCCTGCAGAGGATAGTGAGGACAGCTGAGAAAATCATCAGGGTCTCTCTTCCCTCCATCAAAGACATTTACAAAAAACACTGCATCCGCAAAGCCACCAGCATTGTGGATGACCCCACACACCCCTCACACAAACTCTTTACACTCCTGCCGTCTGGCAAGAGGTACCGAAGCATTCGGGCCCTCACGGCCAGACTGTGTAACAGTTTCTTCCCCCAAGCCATCAGACTCCTCAATACTCAGAGACTGGTTTGACATACACACACATGTCCTGAGTTGCACATTAATTACTGTCACTTTAAAACTGTCTGCTAATTCAATAACGGCTATGTCCATAGAACACTATCTCATAGTATGTTATGTTTACATTTGGCATTTTTAGAAACTGTCATCTTTTTGCACTACTGTGTACTGGTCGGCACTGCACTGTCTCTCACTGTGCCCATTGTCCTGTTCATTGTTAGTAATTTATTGTACTGTCCCGTACATTTTGCACACATTTGTACGTGCACTTTATATAGGTATTTTATTTAGTCTGTGTAGTCTCATGTGATACTGTGTTTGTCCTATGTTGTTTTATGTAGCACCATGGTCCTGGAGGAACATTGTCTCATTTCGCTGTGTACTGTACTAACTGTATATGGCTGAAATGACAATAAAACCACTTGACTTGAAGTTTCACCAATGATCCGCTCAGCACCGCGACGGTAGCGTACATAAATCGCCAAGGTGGCGTACGTTCTCGTCATATGTCACATCTCGCCCGCCTTCTCCTCCTTTGGAGTTAGCAGCAACTTTGCCTCCCAAGACAAGTCTCACTGCCCGCTCTGGTAATCCCTGACAGAAGCCCCTCTTGGGACAGACATGATGGCACACAGCTGGCCCCGAGGGCTGCGCAAGTATGCATTTCCCCCAGTGAGGCTTCTCGCACTGGTGCTGTGCAAGATCAGGGAGGACGAGGAACATGTCACCTTAGTGGCTCCTTACCGGCCCACTCGGACTTGGTTCTCACGCTCCTCGCAACAGCACCTCCCTGGCAAATTCCCCTGAGGAAGGACCTTCTTTCCCAGGGATGGGGCACCCTCTGGCATCCACGCCCAGACCTCTGGAACCTCCATGTCTGGCCCCTGGACGGGACGCAGAAGATCTGAGTGACCTACCACCTACAGTCGTAGACACGAGCAACCAAGCCAGAGTCTCCACCAAGCAACTTTACACCCTGAAGTGGCACTTGTTCGCGAATTGGTGTTCTTCCTGATCTGAAGACCCACAGAGATGCACAGTCCGGTCAGTGCTCTCATTCCTGCAAGAGAGGTTGTAGGGGAGGCTGTCCCCCTCGACCTTGAAGGTGTATGTAGCTACTGTCGCGGCCCACCACATGCAGTGGACGGCAAGTCCTTGGGCAAGCACGACTTGATTATCATGTTCCTTAGAGGCACCCGGAGGCTGAATCCTCCACCGACCAAGCCTGATCCCCTCCTGGGTTCTCTCAGTGGTCCTCTCGGGCCTTCAGAGACCCCCCTTCGAGCTGCTTGACTCAGTTGAGCTCAAGGCCCTCTCCTTGAAAATGGCCCTCCTGATAGCACTAGCTTCCATCAAGAGGGTTGGGGACCTGCAAGTGTTCTCTGTCTCTATCTATTTGGACCGCATGCAGAGCTTTAGATGTTATGAGCAGCTCCTTGTCTGCTTTGGCTAATAATATATATAATTATTATTATTATTATAAATAAATAATTTTTTTTTTTTTTCTCACTCCAGTCTTTTATTAGGGTATAAAATATCTCAACGGTACCTAAATGGTTTTCATAAAACCGACTGTGTTTGATCACTTTACATGTCAGGCAGCTCCAAGTCCAGACCTTTTCTGTTTTAGTCAAAGTTGTGGGTGTACAAAACTAATATTGTCATAAATAAATATTGGATCATTATTACACACTCCTCACTGGTCCACCTGAATCAGCCATGCAAACTATCATAATACATCAAAAGTGCAATTGAAATGCTGCTGTCCATCTCATATTCAGCTTCCAGAAATGTCTTTCTCATTTTGAGTTTGTGTCTAAGTACTGAACTTAAAATCCTAACTTCCTGCTGGTGCAATCAATGCCCTTACAAGGGATACCAGAGCTAGTTGTCAATTTATTTTTAGTATTTTATAGTTATAAATCTTTTGGGGTACATTTACTATTAAAAGTCCATATCTTTATAGACACAAACTTTAAAGGCATAGTTCACCCATAAATTAACATTCTCTCATCATTTACTCACCCTCATGCCATCCCAGATGTGTATGACTTTCATTATTCTGCTGAAAACAAACATTTCAGGTCTTTAGGTTCTTTTAATGGAAGTGAATGGTGACCAGAACTTAGATGCTCAAAAAGCATATAAAGGCAGCATAAAAATATTCCATATGATTCCAGTGGTTTAATGTGTGTCTTCTGAAGCATTGCAATCACTTGCATATATTTTGATATTAAAATAAGTTAAATATAGATCTGTTTCTTTCCTACACCTATTATATCACTTCTGAAGACATACATTTAACCACTGGAGTCATATGGATTATTTATGTGATTTTTGGTGCTCGAAAGGTCTGGTCACCATTTACTTGCATTGTATGGACCTACAGAACTGAAATATTCTTCTAAAAATTCTGCTCCTGCTGCTGTACTGATGAGTACTGCACATGAAATGTGTTAAGACAAATAGAACTGGAGTCTTGCACTAGCAGCTGCCTGCTGACCGGCACATGGAACAGGACTGGAGGGAATCCCAAGAAAGACTGCTCTATTCCCCCCAGGAATTCTAAATAGAGTGGCATTCATCCATTCATTTTAGCCAAAGGGCCCCAGGCAACAGTATGTTACTTTGGTTTATCCCAGTCTTATTGGTTATTGCCTCCTCCTTATGGTAGCTTCCAAACAACCCCCTCCTCCTTGTGCTCTGTTAACAGTGGCTCAGCATCGCTTGCAACAAAGACATGAAAATGACTGATATAACAGCAATTGGCCACTGTATGCTGGTAATTGTGCTCCAGTTTTCCTGACTGTGGAAAGAGAGAGGCAACTGATCCCCAGGAGGCAATGAATGGAACTCAACAATGCAGGAATGCAAGCCAGTGTGTGTGTGTGTGTGTGTGTGTGTGTGTGTGTGTGTGTGTGTGTGTGTGTTCATATGTGCCAGACCTTGTGTGTATGTTTGTGTGATGTGTGTCTGTGTGAGTGAACGACGGGAGCGAGATTTGGAAGCCGGTTTTCAGTTCCTATAGCAACCATGATGTAAGCGGAGAGGGGCAACTGCTCCCCATTTCTCTCTATGCCCACCCCCCCCTCCCTTTCTCTCCCTCTCCCCCTCTAAAACAGACAGCCCTGCACACAGGAAAGCTGGGTGTGGAAGATAGGGAAGTCATTCACATTTTTGCTGGAATATAAGGCATTTTTTGTTGAATATTTTTATTTTTTATGAACTGTAAGAGAAGATTTGCAAGCTGGATACCACTGTTAAGTAACACACGTTTCAATCTTGGAAGAGAAAGGTCTGTTTATCATGTCTGCCAAGAAAATAATTTAGTGCCAGAGGCTGTGGCAATTGCTGTATGGCTGGTCTCAGATGAAGTCCCCATAGAAAACGCATTTGTGAACTTTATTTGTTTTTGGATTTTTTGAAAAGGATAAAAACTGTAAGTCACTTTAAAACTTTGTCATGTCTGAAATATATCATGTTTAAATTATGCATTTAGAATCTAAAACAAACAAACAAACATTTTGTGTGATGTTACAATAATATAATTCTCTTTTAAAAGATGGTTGTGTACGGTTTTCTAAAAAACGTTTTATTTTTAAAAGGTTCCAAGTGAGCAAACTGATATAAATGCTGTATTTAATTCAAATTGGTTGCTCATTCCAAATTTGCTGGACTACAAATTATGCATAATGCTAGCTCTAAATAAGTTATCCCAGACTCATATCACGTGTTTGCAAGCAAACTTTTCTGACTTACAGCAGCATGCGTGTTTTACCAATAGATCATCCAAACATTTACTACATAATATGAACATAATTACTAGTTTAAATAACCTCTATAAAAACTGAATATTTTTATTGCATTTTGAGAATGAAAAAACTGTTTCAGGACATGTTTTGATATTCAACAATCTAACTGAAGTTGTGACTACCCAAGAAGTTCAGATAATTTTCATTTGATGTGTGATTGTCAAGTTTTCACTTGTGTCAGCACCATGTGCTTTTATTGCAAATGAGGCACCATGGCGAGCAAATTCATAAATTCTCAAAATAATGTTTAATATTTTGTATTGCATTCTGTTTTTTTAAAGGCAAGGCCCAGTCACCTCTAATGGTCTGCCATTTCACTGTGCTCAGAGACCCCACACGCAGCAGCATGGAGTACCGGCTCTGCCAGCATCCTCAACAACCCAATGCCCAGGCCCAGGAGGCCTCGCCCAGGCCACAGTCCTCCATGCCTCAGTCCCCATTACTGTCTGGAGCGACCTCCCTCATCTCCCTTACCCAGAGAGAGGAGTTTTTTGACTTGATAGCCAGTTCCCAGAGCCGCAGACTAGATGACCAGAGAGCCAGTATAGGGGATCGCCTGGGCATAAGAATAGCACAAAACAACTTGGGACACTTGTGTGAAGCATGTAGTCCACGGGAACCTAGTGATGAGTTCTTCAACATGCTCATAAAATATCAGGTAACTGAATATATTAAAAAATCATACAGTTCATAAGAAATTTACATTTTAAGGGATAGTTATTCTAAAATTGAAAGTTCTGTCATCATTAAACCTGTATGACTTTTTTTCCTCCATGGAAACAAATGTTTTGAAGATGTTAGGCAGAATGTTAGCCTCATTCATATTTACTTTCATTGCATCTTTTTTATTTCCAGTCAATGAAAGTGAAAGGAGGTGAGAAAAATATGACAGCATTTTCATTTTTGGGTAAACTATCCCTTTGAACAAGGCTTACATTCAACGGTCTCAAATTTCCATGAACTCCCCATCAAAGCAGAGTTACTTTGTCATTATAGTTACCGTTTTAGAATATCATAAATTTAGAAGGGCCAGATTGCGTTCATTTTTTATCATATCACCTCTCTTCCTCTCCAGTCCTCCAGAATCAATGATCAGAGATGCTCTTTGCCTCCTGCACCAGACCCAGATGAAGACTTCTTTAGCCTAATTCAGAGAGTGCAGTCCAAACGGATGGATGAACAACGGGTTTCTTTTCACTCTGATGAAAAGGGTGACACAGACTTAGAGGTCCAAAACCAAAAGAACTCAAGCTAGAGACTGTTGTTTTGACCTCCACAAAATGCTTCAGCTAACCCTAACAGGACTGTCTGGTTGCACATTTTGGGGGATCTTCATAGGTTTGGGCTATAGTGGGAAGTAATTTAGGACACTAATATAATTATAAGTTAAGGTGAACCCAAACCCGGATGTCATTCAGGGGAAATGAAAAATCAACTGTTTGCTGTAGCCTATTTGTTCCACTAATTGTTCTTTTGCAAAGTTGGTTGTGCAGATTTCAAGTAAAACAATATTATGGAAAATTATTAACATACTGATGCCTTTGAAAGGTAATATTACTAACTGCTGTCACACAAAACAATATAGATTGGTGCGAAAAACAACTGTTCCGCATAATTTAAAAGCAGGTGCATTTTCATTTATCTCAATTGGAAAGTATGTTTCAGCATACACTAGATATGAATTTGCTGATTCCCAGCAGATGGGATAAATTGCATTTGATATGACACAGCATTTCCATGGCTGGGATCAGTTTATTTAAAGGTCTAATTCTGCTGATTAGAAACATAAACTAGCCTAAAAACTAATAGTAATGTATTCTATAATCAAGAAGTAAGGTAAAATCCATCTATAACTTTAATTGTGAATATATTGTCTGTGAAAAGTTGATAGACTAATTTTAAAGGTGCACTGTTTAACATGGCTTTTTGTTTCATTGGAATAAAAGTGATGTTTTAGTAGGTTTGATTTCAGTCTTTTTTCCATAGTTTTTTTTTAAAATGGGCATAGTGTGATCAATTCCCTTACCAAAATGTTCCATGGTAACCGTAGCTTCCCCCAAAAATAATGTAGTTAAGGCACTGTGGTATATTTAGCGGTTCATGAATTTAGACGGAACCGTTAACGTGTCCGCATTCTCACACCATTATACAGTATGTAAGGATATTTGGTATGCTAAATTTAGAAGGGAATTTAGAAATTATGTGAGCTATGAACTAAATTAAACAGACCTTATTGTACATTATTAGGTAATGAAATGTATAATGGAATTAGTCGCGTTCGACAGTCATAATAAATTAGATAAATTACAAATAAATAGATTAATTGTCGGAATAAATTCTCCACCATTAAAATCGTAATACGTCTCGTTGTATCAGCTCACAATTTCTACTATAAGGAATTATCTTTAATAAGTGAATTGTGATTAATTCACTTATTGGAATTATATTATTCTCATGGCTTATTGAAAATAATATCACACATATTTACGCACAGCTTGGAAGCAAAATCTTTTAGAAACTTATTATTTATCAAAATATACCACAGTCGTTCATCTTTGAATAGAGACAAACTTTATTGCTATTCTAAACATAAATCTAATCTAACACATAAGACAGGTTGTTGAGAAGAGTGACAGAATGTGAAATAAATGATCAATACAGTGAAAATTAACTTTATGGAGTCTGTTGACAATATCTGAAGAACCATTTACCCTGCTTTGAGTATACATCGATTTGTTATCGGATTACCCAAAGTATTTTGCAAATACACCAGCACTTTGAGCACAATATTGGAGATGAACTTGCGTGTAGTGTTGTTTCCTTGCATTCTTTGTGTTGCTATGTTCTTGGCTATTATTTGAAAGATTTGGACCTCTGTAAGATCGGATAGTTATTGTCTGTATGAATGATGAGGTTGGCTTTGAAGCAAGGCCTTCTCATGGACCATAGAGAGTAAGAGGCTTTCTCAGGACTTTGAGTCCCGAGCTCCCTTGGACCTCACATGGCATGGATCTGGTTTCAACGGTTCCGGCATCTCCAAAGGTGTCCTGCGGCAATCAGAAGTGACTTTTCAGAGTCACATGGCCAACAGGGCTGTCTTTTCCGACAGATGATTTATGGCCCTTTGTTTCAGATTTTTACAAATCTTTACAAATAGTGAATATTTAATCAACATAATTTTTGTTGTCATCAGCCTCCTCCATGTAACTAATCGAGCGTTTGCATACCACATTTGACATTCTTTCAATAAAATTTGTACATGTAGGTAACAAATCACAGTCTTCCTGACCAACCATGATTTTGATTGCCGCTGGACTATTTTCAGATACCGGCCTGCATAAAAAGCAATGTATAAAATACTGAAACAAGCTATTCAGAAGGACAATAACCATTTTAAGCAAATTTTCTGCTTATATTGTGCAGTTGTTAGCTGTCATAACAACTCAATGTAGTTAATGATATCAACGTTACTAACCACTGGACGTTGTTTGTCATCTACCCACTCATCCCAACAGGTGCACTATCGACCTTATTCAGAGTAGCGCCAATGAGGATGTGAGTTATAGGGTGCATCTCATTTTGCACCCTAGTACAGTAGTCAGGGCACTGATTAGTAAGTCTCAATTGCAAAATCATTCCAGTGCACTGAAACATTGGCTCCTTAAAAGTTCCCAGAATGCATGGTAAAAAATCAGGGAGCATCGTTGCTCACTATGTTCCCTCACCGAAAATGTAGACATGTCTTCTGAACTTTACAAATTTAAAACTATATGTGTTGATATGGGAGTTGCCGTGTGTCTGTCTGCGGGAGAGAGAGAGTGGTAAGTCAAGACTTTAACACCTGTTTCTTGTTGTAGTGTAGGCGGAGGGAGACAAAAAAGCACACAAAAGCACCAAAGTGACAGAAAAAGACCAGAGAGAGACTGTATCTGTGTGTACCTGATAAGAAGCCCTTACTCCTTTGTGTGTGTAAGTTTATGTACGACACTGAAGAGCAATAAACAAATACTCACGTTGACAGTTCACTGCCTCCTGACTCCTTCATTGCCTAAACAATGAACTTGTTACAGTGGTGTGGAAATCCGGGATTGATTGGAGGACAAAATCGTCATGTAGTCTTCATCACTGGGCAAAGTCATCAAGTCCCTCGCTAGCATCCAGCAAACACAACACCAGGCCCTCATGGAGTTATGCCTGGAGCAGGAGCAGGAGCAGCATTTCCAACTCCTATTCCAAGCTCAAGTGAAGGACATTCCGGAACCTAATGGACTGAGAGGGCACTACAGCTGCGACCCTGGAGCCCATATCGCCGGTGCCCCTCGTCAAAATGGGTCTGGGTAACAATTCCGAGACCTTTCTTGACCTCTTTGTGAAGACCGCTTAGGTGTGGAAGTGGCCTCCCAACCAGTGGGCGGCCCGCCTGTTACTGCTACTCTCCAGGGAAGCACAGCTAACGACCCAGAAACTTCCTGCCGCCAGCCTCCACGAATACAAAGACCTGAAGAAGGGCATCGTGCAACGGGTTGGCTGTAATCCTGAACAGAACCACCATTGCTTCAGATCCCTGAAATTTGAAAGGCATGATCACCCGTTTGCTTTTTCACAACAACTCCGGGATGCTGGCTGGGGGAACTGGAAATGGATGCTGGCTGGGGAACCAACGGCACTGTGGAGATCGTCGACCAGCTGACACTGGAACAATTAATCTCTCCGCGTCTTTGGGGGTGACAGAGTGGGTCTAGTGCTACTACCCGGTGTTGTTGGACGAGGCCGTCCAGCCGGCCAAGGACTACATGGTGGCGTTTCCATGAGGCAGCGAACCAGAGACCCTTCCTTCTCTCTGTTTTCCCTCTCTCTCTCCCCTGCACCTCAAATGCCGGGCATTCATGGGGACGTTCGCAAGTGGTGTGCGGCGTGACGTGAACGTCAGTTGGTGAATCCACTGGCCACCCCAAAAGTGCCATTGTGCCCTCTACCGCTAATCCAGGTCCCCTTCGAAAGAATTGGCATAAACCTCAGAGGGCTATTAGAAGGGGCCACATGCGGGCATCACTTTGAATTAGTTCTGGTGGAAAATGCAATGTGAGATCCAGAAGCAGTACAACTGTGCAACATCTCAGCACGTAGTTTTGCAGTGGCACTCTTCAGAATTATCTCACGAGTAGGGGTTGCAAAAAAATCCTCAGTAATCAAGGCACTAACTTTATGTCAAAAACACTATGCGAACTATGCAAATTGTTAGGTATTAAATTGATTTACTGCCCATAAACAGATGGGTTGGTGGAACGATTTAATAAAACCTTAAAGAATATGATTTGTATTTTCATACACGAGGACACTAGAAATTGGGATAAGTGGCTCGATCCTCTGTTATTTGCAGTGCAAGAGATCCCGCAAGCCTACACAGGTTTTTCATGATTTGAGCTGCTGTATGGGGGCTGGCCGCACTGCGTGCTCAACGTCATACAGGAAGCTCGAGAGGAGGGACATTCAAACAGTAAAAGTTGAGATGACAGGGCCATCTGTGGTGATGGGGGTGTGGTCGTGTGTCTTTCTACGGGAGATAGAGAACATTAAGGCTCCTCACCTGGGTTGTCATTATCTCTAAAACCTGTTTCTTGTTGTAGTGATGCCGGAGGGAGACATAAAAAGGCACACGATGCGTCAAAGTGAAAAAGACCAGAGAGAGACTTTACCTGTGTGTGGTCGATAAGAAGCCCTTACTCGTGTGTGTGTGTGACTACTTGGCCACTGAGAGCCTTTTTGTTTAAGTTTATGTACTGAAGATTATTAAAAAAATACTCGCTGCCTCCTGACTCCTCAATTGCCCAAACAACAAACTTGTTACACTATAAAGTCAAAGCCTTATTGTCTTTTTTATAGGGAATTGCAATGTTTTTCATCCATAATAACCATGAAAGGGAAACACTCTTTTTTTTGCCATTTATCTTTCATAATAACAATGTATGTTTTAATTTCTACAACAAAATGCACATCAGTGTCATTTATACAGCAATATCGTTGATTAATGTCAGCTATTTTTTAATGCGTGACCTCATAATTGTGCCGCTGGTGATTACGTCATAAGTGTCCCAACATTCAGTGGACATAGCCTACTGATTCACGACATGGGGAGCAGACTGAGACACACCGATATAATTTAAGCCTCTTCAGTGCGTTGTTTTAAGTGTTTTGCATCGATTCTGCTGATGAACATTTTATTTCAGTAATTTCACGAAATTCAGTAGACAAAAAAACTTACATGAGTTGTGAAATATTAGATGCGATCTAGGAGCTTTATATAGAAAATGCCATTAAAGTGCCCCTGTGGACAAATATCCATACTTCACAACTATACAGTATGGCAAAAACGGTATGCCAGTGAAGTAGTATGCCCAAATCCATAGTATTAATAAGACAGTAAGCGAGAAACGCCCAGATGACCTACATTTTCCTGTTGGAATCCGAAGTGTGGATCGCTGTGGAACACTTTCTTATCCCACAATGCATTGGGAGCTGAGGAGACATCACATTCAAAGTGGTGCACTGTACCCACAACCTCTTAGAAAATTCATAGTACAGGTGTTGTCAATAGGCCAGTCGATATATGACAACTAATTCGTGGGTCTACTACAAACGGTACAGGACAAGTTAAGTACCGGAGGAATAATAATAATAATAATACAAATAAGTATGTGAGATTATAATAGTGATGCTTTGCTACCACTTATAATAATAAGTATGTGAGATTATAATGGTGATGCTTTGCTCAGCAAGCACCACTAATAATAATAAGTATGTGAGATTATAATGGTGATGCTTTGCTCCGCAAGCACCACTAATAATAATAAATATTTGAGATTATAATGGTGATGCTTTGCTCAGCAAGCACCACCAATAATAATAAATATTTGAGATTATAATGGTGATGATTTGCTCAGCAAGCACCACCAATAATAATAAATATTTGAGATTATAATGGCGATGCTTTGCTCAGCAAGCACCACTAATAATAATAAGTATGTGAGATTAAATGGTGATGCTTTGCTCAGCAAGCACCAAAAATAATAATAAATATTTGAGATTATAATGGTGATGCTTTGGTCAGCAAGCACCACCAATAATAATAATAAATATTTTAGATTATAATGGCGATGCTTTGCTCAGCAAGCACCACTAATAATAATAAATATTTGAGATTATAATTGTGATGCTTTGCTCAGCAAGCACCACTAATAATGTAGTAGCTAAAGTACTGTATTGTGGTGGCTATTTTGATCAAATTGGGTAGAATATAGAAGGCAATTTTTTGTTACCACGTCAGAACTGGAAAGGGGAAAAATAGCCTTATAAAAATGTAATGATTCTAAGAAATCTTCCGTTTTTAAAAACGTGGGATTAAATACTAATTGTAGATTACTCACGAGTCACGGCTGTGGTGCAGGTTTACTTTATTTGTATTCACGAGCATGACTATATCTACTGCTGAATAGAAACATCACCTGGAGGTCATCCGCGTCAAAGCACAGCGGCTAACACAGCAAAGAGATGGTCAAATTGAGCGCAGCTGCTCTGAGGGCGAAGCGCAACAGATGGGCACATATACAGCTGCCGCGCTATTGACTTACAAACGCTCTTCTGGATATTTAACCACAATGAACACAAACGACGCAAAAGAATACCTTTCCAAACGACAGATTCCCCACCTTTTTGAGGTAAGGTTAGCCTCCATGAAAATGCTTTCTGTATATTTTCTGATGTTTATGTGATATAGCAATGAAAGTTAGAGTAAAAAAAGAGTTAAACAAATAAACCTTATTATTATGCACCTTGATATGATTTGAATTTCTCGACTGTTCTAAGTTATTCAGAGTTTATGATAAATTATATATTGGTAGTAGAATGGTGGTTATTCACTATCAACTATCATCACTAGGGGAAAATCCATCTTAAAATGGTAGCTGTGTTTTGGAACAAGGTAGCTTGTAATGAGCTGGTCCAAGATGGTCTTTAGCTGGTCCAAGCTGGTCATTAGCTGATCCAAGCTGGGAGACCAGCTTAGACCAGCTACCAGTTACCAGCTTGTCATACCAGCTCAAGGTGGTAATGCTGGTTTTTGGAACATGGTAGTTGGTCGACCAGCTATGGACTAGCTTGGACCAGCGCATGACTAACTTTGAGCAGCTCATGACCAGCTTGGACCAGCTAAGGACCAGCTTGAACCAGCGACCATGCTCCAAAACATAGCTACCACTCAAGATGGATTTTCAGCAGAGATTACATTAGGCTCAGAGTCATGAATAAAATGATAACATGAATTAATCAGAATCTCTGAGTCTCTTTAGCTTGCACAAATACATGGTAAATTAGATACCCGAAGGTGTCTCATGGTGATCCTCAAGTAGGGTGCTATTATTGCAAAGCGGCAGGTTTAAATCTTGTCTGCATGAGGATAGATTGTCTTCAGACAGTGTCAACAATTGCTTGTGTGGTAGATATGCAGTTGCATACAAAATAGTGTCCATTTGTAGAGGATAATATCACATGAGAAACAATTCTGACAGTGGTTTGTTTATATACAGTGTCTTATTTGATTCTATTACTATATTCCATCCAGGTGTAATGTTTTTAAGAAGGCAGAGTATTGTAGGTCATCATCATGTTTAGGACACATCCGTTCTCACAGGAAACAAAGGGTAAATGTTGTAAACATTTATTTCAGCACATGGATACTTTGTCTGTCACCTAGGCAACAAGCTATGCACTTCATATTTACTTTAAGTGACTCATCTTGACAAATCTAGGCAATGGAGAACAAGAGACAGAAAGACAAGAGCAAATGTGTGCCTGAACATACAGTTCATTGAGGAATGTAAGCACTCAGGATATACTTCATGTGCATACCACTACCATCTCATTCCTTAGTCTGTGACTGCACATAAGATACAGCACTTAGTGCAAAGAAGATCGCAATGCAAGATTTATTATGGTGGATGTGAAGTATATGTAAACTCACGCTTTTCCAGTAAAAGCTTGTAACAGTTTGAGTAATTGCGTTTTAACTTGTGTTGAAGATGATAGTCTATACTGTCTGTCAGTCTAAATAGTCACAATTAAACACCCTCTTTTTTCAAATGCTTTCTCTCCCTATTAATACTGCATTAGTCCTTAAAAATGGTTTAATCTGTTATGAAACTCACATCACAAGCAAATTCAACCTTTTGTTTCTGTTTGGACACGGTTTTATTTATTCATGTTGAATGTGCCTTTAGCTGTTTGATACCCATGCGGATTGACATGCAAATTCTCAAGCAGTTTTATTTGCATCAAAAGAAGAAAAAAGCTGATTATTCAGAGGTTGGATTTTCCACTTCCCTTCGCTCTGAATGGCCCAGATTATAAACTGCTAACACGTGTGGGATGAATAGAAAAGACCATTTAAAATTATTATTTTCACCCACTAGATATTGCTCATCTCTCTTTGTGTCTCTTATACTCTCCTCTCATTATCTCACATCTTGTCCTTATCATCCAGAAAACTTTTCGGTCTGTTTGAGGAATGGATGAAAGAATGAAATTTGTTCTCATGTTCTACTTTGTTTTGAGATAAATAAGCAAAAAAACTAGGGTGACCATATTCTGTTTTTTCAAAAGGAGGACACCTTTTTTTTTTTCGCCGATGGGGGTTGGGGGGGGGGGGGGGGATTAATAGAGTTCAAAACAGTGTTACTATGAATGCAAACTTTAATACAGTGAAAAAGATGCTCTATTAGCATAATAAATATATATATATATATATATATATATATATATAAACTGTACTAAAATAAAATATTTGATGCCATGAGTGTACCTTCGTTTAGAATTACTATTATTTTGAATGGCCATTGAATGAAGCAATGTGATAACTATTTTACCTTGTCGCAAAAAGTAGTCCATTAATTACATGATGAACTTTCACCTTTTGCTGACCCTTTATGCTTTGCAGAGCTAATGTGTGCTTCTAAATCACTTGCACCTTTATTAGCAACTGAACTGACACATAAGTGCCATCTGCTTCCCATGGATCTCGACCTGGACGAAAGCATGGGGATTTTTTTTTGTACAAATCTTCCGTACAAAAAATCTTCGACCAATTGATGTGCGAGAAGGTGGGACTTAAAAAGAGGGGTTAAAGCAATGCAAAAAGACGTGCACACTCGATTAAGTAGACCAGATGCACATCATAATGCAACTGAAGCCGAATCCTGGACATTTTTACAAATTTAGAAATCCCAGCTGGACACTTTTTTTAAGGTCCGAAAAAAGAGGACATGTCTGGGAAAAAGAAGATGGTCACCCTAAATACAACTCCACAAATGCAAATTATATTGTACAATATCATCGCATAATGTATGATGAAATAATTTGGGATGTACCAATATGAACATTTTTGTCCGATACCAATTTTATCAAAAAACTTCTGGACGATACCGATATTTTACCACTTACCTTATTTTGTCATCAGATCACTGTTTTACTTAGGAGTTTTTTTTTTTGTTTTGTTTTTTTACTATTCTATGAATTAAATAATTTTCATTTAACATGGATTGGATCTGTTTATCACTGCCCAAAATTTTAAATAGAGCCACAATGAAAGATGAAGATGAAAAGATAAAAAAGATAAAAACTGTCTGGAGCACTGAATGCAGACTGTATTGAAAAACGCAGCCTTTTTAGTATTTGTGCAAGGCCACATTGTGATTTCAATCATAATTAAATTATGCAGCATAAATTGATACTATACCAATGACTCAGATGTCAAAGTCTGCGGGTTTCAAAGCATTTTGGATATTTTTCCTCATGTATCCTTTAGGTAAGTGTCGCTTTCCTAACTGACACGTCCGTTTATGGCATTTTGTTCGCAATAACCTGAGAATGAGAAAGAATAAAAATTTGATATTATTTTGTTCTTAGGTGTTCCAACCCTTCTACATATAGTGGCTATTATTTCTGGATTGTGCATTTGAATTCACAAAGTTTTTATAAAGTGTGTAACTAATTAAATATAAATAAACCATCGTTTTTCATATCTGTGTTTTCATGCTTATAACTGATATGCCGATGGTTTAAATTTGGACAAAAACTGGCCGTCAAATATCGGCAGCCAATTCATTGGTGCATCCTTAGAAAAGTAATTTACCCAAATAAAAGTGTACTGGAATTGTTCATCTTGAATGAAATACAGAGCCATATTTGTGTAACACTCAAGTCAATTATAGGCATTTGATATAACAACATTGTATTAACTTATCTCGCAGAGCATGTTAACAGGGATGATGTACCACAAGCCCGAGGACCCTTTGACATTCTTGGAGAGTTGCCTACGGAAAACACGAGACCTGGGAGGCCCCGAGTGTGTGGCTTGGGACACTTTCATTACACCTGATCGAAAACCACTACCACCAATCACCCCTGCACAGGGGAAGAAAGCCCCCTGCAAGCTTGGTAATTTATCCAATTTGGAAGTGCATTATCTTAGCTAGTAATAAAATACTGACTTAAAAAAAATAGTTTTTCATTCTTTTCCACGAACCGATTCTTTCAGATGGTTTGTTTCATTGAATCATTTAAAAAAAAAAACGATTCACCAGTTCTTTTACATCATCGCGTGATGATGTCACTGTACATAATGCTAATGCCCCTGCATCGTGGAATACATGCTCAAACACATTCAATAAAGCTATTTGCAAGTGCATATAGCTGACTATTATATTTAATACTCAGTATTAAAATACATTTTCATCTCCCAACTGAAACGTTTCACCCCTAATTCAAGTCCTTGATTCATGCATGCTCATCAGCAGCACACTCATCAGTTCTCCGTATTTCAAACATGTAGGAAAGAGGGGATTCTCACTTCAGTGTACTAATGACTCGAGAAATGCTGAGAGCGACTTATTGTACTGTTGACACAAGAATGGTTGCACCCAGAGCGTGTAGTCCAATTTTTGAACTACTTGGAGTGGTTCATTGCAAAGAAGAGTTAGGACAACCAGATATCACCAGTTCTAGGATCATAATACTCCCGGTTATCAGCTCATTTTGAGTGCCAGGCACGTCTGAGAGACAGATTAAGAGTAATTTTTGGATCAGTGTTGACTTGAGATGCAAATTGTTTCAAACGATTCAGTCCAAATTGGTTAACTGGTTCAACTCGTTCACTGAAAAGAACCGGTTCAAAAGAACGATTCATTTGTGAACTGGACAACTCTATTAGTTGTACATGAAGATAAACATTAAAGGGCAATTTCTAATACTTTTATGCATTTCAGACTGAGTGTCAATTTACCATTTTTCTAATTTTACTGAATCACCACTACCTGTAAATCACTAAAACAACCTAATATTTTCTAGAAAAAAAAACATTATTCAGGTTCTGATTTGGAAGTACAGCTGTGAAATTGAAGACTAAAGAGCAAGAAAGTTGCTTAACTGCAATGTAATTAAGGATGGTTCAAGTGTTTGATATTTTGCCAAAAGTGTCAATATTGAAAGTCTAACCACACTGAAGCCTGGTGCTACTGATTCAAGCAATTGAATATAGCCTTTATACAATACTTTTGCTTTACTGTTAGGAATTAGATAAATTCTTTAAACAGAAATGATAAATATAATCTGTTTCTTTCCACAGATGGTGGCCCCGGAGCTGGCCCTGGACCTTACTGTCGATATGACAGACTACCACCAATTCAGGCCCAGTTCTCCATAGAAAGTGACTCAGACATGACAGAGTCCTCTGGGCTCATACAGGAGTATGATGTCTTTGACCCATCTAAACCACGGCCACATATCATATTCATCATTGGTGAGTCACTCTCAACCAGTAGAATGTAATGTTGGCCACAGCTTTGGACGGGTTTAGTTTCATGTCAGCAGGGGATGATCTGTATATTAATCCAACTCTTTGAGACAGTTACATAAGGGTGAAAGTGTAATGTTTCTGATGTTTAAATACATTCCCCCATTCCACTTTATTGTGGAGACAGCTATAACCATTGATTTCCCTGAAAAGTTTATACACTTTGGCTCTGTGCTTCTGCTTATGAAACATTGCTTTGTTGGTTTGAGCATTCTGTTCAGCCTGACATAGCAACAATGGCTTGATCAATGGCATGAGTTTGGGGGAAAGTAGTTTGAAAACAGTAATTTTAAAATTCCATTTGGTGCCACTAGTGTCATAGCTTTAGTATTCATCCAATTATTCCCTTTTAGCTGGTTGATGTGAAATTCAGTAGACCCTGACCTGAATTAATTTGATATTAGCATATTCATTCTGCTGTATGTGTTATGTAAAATGGGATTTCTCTTGTTGTTAAAAATTTCCAGGTGGACCAGGCAGTGGAAAGGGCACTCAGACAGCAAAAATTGCACATCACTATGATTTCGAGCATGTGTCGGTGGGGGAAATCTTAAGGAACCAGTTGCTGCATCATGCCTCTAGTGACAGGAAATGGGAGCTTATTGCTCAGATCATTGCCAATGGAGAACTGGCACCACAGGTTTGGCAATTTAACTGCTTGCTTTGTCTTGATTTGGCTGCAATGGTGAATTTACAGCTATTTGATGGTAGATTGTCAACATTTGCTTGAGCTTACACTATTAAATATGTTACCTTGTTCTTGCCATCTTACTCTTGGTCTGACATTACATCCTTTAGGAGACGACCATTGAGGAGCTGAAACACCAGTTTATTAAGAAGCAGGATGCCAAAGGATTCATTGTGGATGGATTCCCCAGAGAGATATCACAAGCATTCACCTTTGAGGAGCAAGTAAGTTATTTTGTGCAAAAGATGCACATAATAATAAAATGTTTCATTAGTTTTTTACTTTTTGGCTTATGATTGTAAAACCTACATGATATGTATTGGCACTGTATGTTGTGGCAGTACTTAAAGGTGCCGTAAGCATTTTCAGCCATTTTGCTAACTTTTGCCATTTTGTGAATTTCAACCATATGCCTTCTCTCCAAAATCTTGCCCTCTAAAGACCTGATTTCAGCAAAGGAATGTGCAAAATGATTCACAAACAGAGAGCGTTTCTGATTGACTAGTTCTCTGGTTGTCTAAAAACTGGTGGGCCACTCCTCTGACTCATTTTTGCAGAGCCTAGGGCTGTCGCAGAGGCAGGCGTGATTTCTCAGGACACCTATTTCAGTATATCTTTGAAGTAGTAGACATTTCATGCATGACATTACAAAAGCTTTCAGCTCCTTTAAAGACCCTTTGACCATATATCCCACAGATTGGCTCTCCAGACATGGTGATCTTGCTTGCCTGCTCTAATCAGCAACTCCGTCAGCGTCTTGAGAAAAGAGCCTCTCAACAGGGTCGTCCTGATGACAATACTCACGCTATTGAGAAGAGACTAGATACATTCAAACACAACATCACACTCATAGCCAAGTACTATCAGGAGAGAAGACTTATTGTAAGGGTAAGGGCTTTACCAGAACATGCAGTTCTGTGAAAAATGTCAGTACACACCATGGTATAAAGGCTGCTTATGATTAAAACACACAATTACAGTATGTCTCCTTGTGCTTGGTCAGGTGGATGCAGATCGAGAAGAGGATGACATTTTCACAGATATTTGTGCCATTTTGCAGGAGAGACTGTTTTCTGGTGACACAGATGCAGTAGGTTTCAACCAATGGTTTCACAACAATTTTTATTTTTAATGGAAAATATATACAAATATTTGTGTACTTAAATGTTACTTTTCTCCCTGCAGAGCAGTACTGGAGATCTTTAGAGGGACTTCATCTAAAAATCTTCATCTTAACAAACAATTGTTGCCATTAAATCCTAAATGTGATTTACAATCAGCCTGCTAGTCATTCTTTGTTTTTCTTATTGTTATCTCTGGGATTAAGGGAATGTTTATCACACACTTACATTACCATCTTGTTTCCCCTTGTATTTCATCTGTTCAGTCTTTGCATTTTATATATATATATATATATATATATATATATATATATATATATATATATATATATATATATATATATATTTTAGTACAGTAGGAAAATGGAACAACATTTTTGTTTGTTTTATAACATTAAAAATTTTTAGATTCTTAATGTTGTTATAAGTTGATACATCTATTTTTGGCACGCTCAAACCTCAAATCAGAAATAATGTGTTTTTTTTTTTTTTGTTTGTTTTTTTAAACACCAAAGTACATTATTCAAATGAAGAAAGTTTATATAGTCACTGAAAGTCTGAAAGCAACTGAAATACTGTCTTGAGACATTTAAAAATTAATAAATTACAAAATTATTCATATTTATTTTGTTTTTGTCAGCCCATGTTGTGACACTTTAGACAGAGACGAAAAAAGAGACACTACAGACTAGTCCTCGGGCTGTGATCTCATTAATGGATGTTCATTCCAGCTGTGCCACTTTCTCACAGTAGGATGTCAATGCACACTGATTTAGTGGCCTTGCTGACAGACCTTGGCCAATCACTCGAATTGCCAAAACAAGGTTACTTTCAAGGTTACTTCAAAAGCAACACATGAAATGTATAAAATGCAATGGAAACACACTAACTGTAAAATACACAGAAACTAGTGGCTTAAGTAGATTTAAAGTTTAGCTCACTTCAAAATGTTTTTGATTTAATGTCTGATAAAAAGGACATGTACATACATGTAGTCCTTTTAGATGGATTTTTATTTTGTTATTCTTATTTTTTAAACAGTGTCTAAGAATTAACATACCACTTTATAGCCACTAGATGGCAGACTTTCATTCCCCAAAAGTCATGGTGATGTTAAAAATTCTCATGAACTGGTTTGAAAGACTGTTACTTATGAATATAACTACTTCTAATGACATAGTTCTTAGTTTATGGATGTGCAAAACTAATTAATATATCTGGAAAAATCCATTTTTAAATGATGTAATATTTCCCTACTTAAAAAAAAAAAATAGCTAAAGCTTAAAGAGATAGTTCACCCAAAAAACTGCATGCATTTCTTTCTTTAGTAGAGCATATGCAAAGATTTTTAGAAGAATATCTCAGCTCTGTGGGTCCATACAATGCAAGTGAATGTTGGCCAGAACACTGGAGCGCCAAAAATCACATAAAGGAAAAAATAAAGGTAATCCATATGACTCCAGTGGTTAAATCCATATTTATGTGATATGAAGTGTGGGTGAGAAACAGATAAAACTTAAGTCCTTTTTTACACTAAATCATAAAATCTAAATCTCTTTTACATATGAATGTAACATGTGGTGCATGTTTAGCTTCACTTACAGATATGTATTTAACCACTGGAGTCAAATAGATTACTTTTATGAGTTTTGGAGCTACAAAGTTCTTGCCACCATTCATCACCATCTATGATATCTATGGTAAGTGATGAGAGAATTTTCGTTTTTGGGTGATCTATCCCTTTAAGGTGGTTTGTCAGTCCTAGATCAGTCCAAGTTGATTTTCACTGGTCAGACTGGTCTGGTTTAATGGTTTTTGAGAGGAACTAGCTAAATACCTGCTTGACCAGGTTACCAGACTCAATCCAGCTAAGATCTGCAAACCACCTCAGGCTGGTTAAAGCTGTTTATATTCTTTGTCAGGGTTTACACTTACCTCAGACATTAACATTCACCAAAAAACTTAAACAATCATTGCAGATCTTTTTTTTTATCTCGTTGCTTTTTTTAAAATCTTGTTTTGCGCTAAATGTCCTTAAAATACTGCTATTAATGACATCACAGTGTCCTAATAATGGTATGTGCTGGCACACATAATAGATCCATCCTTATCACCACACTGGCCAGATACTAGTAGCTCTTACTTTAATGCCACTAGTGGGAGACACCTCTCCATGCTTGCATAAAATACAGCCTAAATATACCTTTTAAAGAAGTGTTTTTATGTACAGTGCATTGTACAATGATGCACTGTGTTCTGTATGATGTAAAGAAAATATCCTCCTTCATTTTCTACCATAATAGATCCTAAACAGAATTTTCTGAAACCTTTGCTCTGAAGGTTTTTCACGCTACTCTTCTGTCAGAGGTCTCATCCACTATGCTGCAAGAAAAATCGGTCCTGTACTCCTAAAATCCTGTTTTTCTTAATTGTGTTCCTAAGCACATGATATTTTTACTTCAGATTTTTGAATTAAACATTGTCAAATTATTGTGCATTTGTAAAATCCTTTTGGTGGTAAAATATTTTATATTGTCAGCTATATATATATATATATATATATATATATATATATATATATAAATAAACACAGCAAAAAAAGAAACGTCCCTTTTTCAGGACACTGTATTTTAAAGATAATTTTGTAAAAATCCAAATAACTTTACAGATCTGTATTGTAAAGAGTTTAAATAATGTTTTCCATGCTTGTTCAATGAACCATAAACAATTAATGAACATGCACCAGTGGAACGGTTGTTAAGACACTAACAGCTTAAGTCAAGTCAAGTCAATTTTATTTGTATAGCGCCTTTCACAACACACATCGTTTCAAAGCAGCTTTACAGAAGTTCAGCATTAACAGACGATAAAAATGTAATGTCTATAAAGTCGATAAATCATCATCCTTGTGCAGGGCGGTAGGCAATTAAGGTCACAGTTATAAAAACTTAGGACAAAAAAACACCAAAAGAAAGATGCCCAGGGTCCATGTTCATCTGCGTGAACGTGCCTTAGGCATGCTGCATGGAGGCATGAGGACTGCAGATGTGGCCAGGACAATAATTTGCAATGTCTGTACTGTGAGACACCTAAGACAGCACTACAGGGAGACAGGAAGGACAGATGATCATCACAGTGGCAGATCACATGTAACAACACCTGCACAGGATCGGTACATCCGAATATCACACCTACGGGACAGGTACATGATGACAACAACAACTGTACGAGTGACACCAGGAACACACAATCCCTCCATCAGTGCTCAGACTGTCCACAATAGGCTGAGAGAGGCTGGACTGGGGGCTTGTAGGCCTGTTGTAAGGCAGGTTCTTACCAGACATCATAGGCAACAATGTTGCCTATAAGTACAAACCCATCTTCGTTGGACCAGACAGTTCTGGCAAAATGTGCTCTTCACTGATGAGTCATGGTTTTGTCTCACCAGGGGTGATGGTTGGACTTGCGTTTATCATCGAAGTAATGAGCGTTGTACTCTAGAGTGGGATCGATTTGGAGGTGGAGGTTCCGTGATGGTCTGGGGCGGTCAATAAAGGGTCTGAAAAATCACTAAATCTAGTGGCAAAGTTGCTAAGTTGGCAACACTGAAACTACATTCATCTCTACAAAACAGAATGCGTCCCCTTCCTGAGCGGTATGATGGCTGCGTGGTCCCATGGTGTTTATACTTGCGTACTATTGTTTGTACAGATGAATGTGGTACCTTCAGGTGTTTGGAAATTGCTCCAAATGACAAACCAGACTTGTGGAGGTCCACAAATCTTTTTGGCTGATTTCTTTTGATTTTCCCATGATGTCAGAGGGAGGCACTGAGTTTGAAGGTAGGCCTTAAAATACATTCACAGGTACACCTCCAATTCAGAATATCTCTTATCAGAAGCTAGTTGGCTAATTGTCTAAAAGCTTGACATAATTTTCTAGAATTTTCCAAGCTCCTTACAGGCACAGTTATCGTAGTGTATGTAAACTTCTGACCCACTGGAATTGTGATTATAGTCAATTAAAAGTGAAACAATCTGTCTGTAAACAATTGTTGGAAAAATGACTTGTGCCATGCACAAAGCAGATGTCCTAAATGACTTGCCAAAACTATAGTTTGCCAATATTAAACCTGTGAAGTGGTGAAAACATTACATTTAATGACTTTGTCATTGGTGTATGTAAACGTCTGACTTCAACTGTATATATGTATGTGTGTGTATATATATATATATATATATATATATATATATATATATATATATATATATATACATATATATATATATATATATATATATATATATATATATATATATACATATATATATATATATATATATATATATATATATATATATATATACATATATATATATATATATATATATATATATAACTGATGAAGAAGTCCTTATGTTTTAAGTGTCCTGTTCATTGCATTTGGGGAAAGGGGTGGTCTGTCTTGTCTTATCTAATGGACAGAAACATTTCAGCATGTATGAGCACCTCAAGTCTATTTTAGTTCATTTCCTTATATAGTCTGCCACTATTCCAGTTCTGATAAGTCTTATCATATGCTGTGGCATGTCAGTATAAAAGCGTAAGAGCTGCTTCTACAACACTTTTTCCATCGCCACACTCAGCCTTATCATTATGGCACCAAAAAAAGTAGAAACCAAGAAGCCAGATCCTAAAAAACCAGAGCCGAAGAAAGAGGAAGCCCTGGCTCCTGCTCCACCTCCGGTTCCAGAGACACCCAAAGAGCCTGAGCTAGACCTGAAGAGTGTCCCACTGGAATTCACAGCTGACCAGATTGAAGAGTTCAGAGATGCCTTCACGCTCTTTGACGAAACACCAACAGGGGAGATGAAGATCAGGTATGCCCAGTGTGGAGATGTGATGAGGGCCCTGGGTCACAACCCCACCAATGCTGACGTGCTGATCGTTCTGGGGAAGCCCAAGGCAGAAGAGATGAACACCAAATACCTGGACTTTGAGACTTTCCTGCCCATGCTGCAGCATATCGCAAGAGCTAAGGACCAGGGGACGTTTGAAGACTTTGTTGAGGGCCTAAGAGTCTTTGATAAAGAAGGGAATGGAACAGTAATGGGTGCTGAGCTTCGTCATGTCTTGGCAACACTTGGGGAGAAAATGACAGAAGATGAGGTGGACCGTCTGATGGCTGGACAAGAAGACGCCAATGGCTGCATTAACTACACGTCCTTCATCAAGCACATCCTCTCTGGGTGAGCTGAAGTTTGCAAAGATTGCAGTACGAGAATAGAACTATAACTGGCAACAGTTAAAACAATGGAAAGAAAATATATCTTGTCAGTATGTCTTGGACACCATCAAATAAAAATCATCCAATTTAGTTTCTTCTGAGATTTTTTTGTTCTGTTAATCTTGTTGTTGAGATGTTAAACTAAAAGACAACTGGAAAGACATGAGTAGAGAATTAAGAAGAAATACACATATCTTACTTTAAAAAACAGTGCTTTAACTAAAAGTAAAATACAGTATATGGGTAGTTGATGCATAATGTGTCCATGGACTTTTCATCGACATCAAGATTTTAGGTTAAAATCTGTATGAATGACATGGGAAGTGTATATCTTACATAACTGGTCACCATTTCTTTTTTGTTTTTCACCATGTTCAATCATCCTCTTACCCTGACTAGTTCATTTGGTTCTGTGGTGTCAAAATACGTTTTAAAAATACAAATATTCTGTGTAGTTTCTCAATTGATATGAGGTCCTAAAAACTACATAGAAAATAATAATAATAATAAAAAAATATTAGCAAATGCTGTTTAAAATGGATGCATTTTTTTTACATTTAATAACATAATTGTAATTTAATCAGAGTTTTACTCTAGCACAAAAAAAAAAATAGGTTTTTAAAATTATTTTCAATTATGGTGTGAGCATCAAACTCTTTAATTAACATAAATAAAATCATCACTATAAGTTAACAAATGTGTTTGCTGGATAACATTTCACTTCTCAATTCACTAATTTATCCACTAAATGTCCATCCTGTTATTGTTTGCCCTGTTATTTTCCACATTGACACTGCCCATTTAGCTAGGACTGACCAGTATGACTTATAAACTTCTCCATTTAAGTAAGCTTTGTTTTTAAAAATGTTCAAAGCCAACATGTCTAACAATTGTATGAATGTATAACAGGCCCCATGGGGACTCAAATCGGTGAATCGTTTTCTTGAATCTGTTTGTTAATATGAATGGGGTTAATATGCCGAATGAATGGGGATTCTATAAATTAAACTGGACCTTCCAACGCTGCAAATGAGAGAGAAAGAGAACTGTTTATGATGAGCCAATTCAGTACAATGAATCAGACTTTCTAATGCTACATTTGAGAGAGAAGACAGACAAAACGAAAGCTACATATGAAAGAGGACATGCGTGACTGTTAATTCATCAAACCTGCTCTGGAGCGAAGCTGTGTGCAGTACTGTGTGACAAAAACAGGAACGCAGTGTTTTGTTTCTCAACACCGCTACTTTTTGGATAAAGTAGCTCGCTACTGGAAATAGCTTTACTATTTTGAAAACATCTGAGCTACTGTCACAGTCAGTAGCATCCATGGGCCTAGATTCTGGGGGGATGAAGCGGAGGTAATCCCCAAATAATAAAGATAAGCAAGTACAACCCCCCACCTCTCACTTCACAATACAGCCCTCTCAATGTTCAAACCAAATCTACACCCTTGGTTGTGTCGTTACAGTATTGTTCACATTTAAACTCACATGAATCCATAAGATTCAGGTTTTGCATTATTGTATCTGTTTTGCAATTATGATGGCAGTTTAATTGCAGCTTTGGCAGCTTAAATGTCACTGGATTTTCCCAATTTTTGCTCAATCAGGAGAACAAAAACAGAACAGCAGGTAAGTCCAAGGAAGGATTTTATTTCATTGTTTATGAGAGGAGAGTTTGTCTAGGGTAACAGATACTGCCCTGACAGGCCCGCCTGACACCACATCTGTACTTTCCCTCTCTTACAAACCTAGGAAAAGCAGTCATTCACAAGTCAGATCCTCATTTCTGTCAACACACACATCATGTCTATCAGGCATGCAGTAGATGACTACAGAGACTTGTGAGAATGGAAAGGGACACATCTCTCATGTTAAGTGTCCCGTGAGTGATTTGGTCTATTTTCTTTCTTGGTGGCCAGTTTTCCAGTCTATGATACAAAAAACTCACATTTATTACAAATATTGATTAGTATTTATACAAATAAACAGTTCTCGTCAATTAATCTGATTGGACATGGAGCATTCTAAGAGTGATTAGTATAAAAGCACAGGCATACTTCACTGTTTGTATCATTTTTTTTTTTTTTTTTTTTAGGTTTTTATGACTTAGTTTGGGAAACTATCCACCAGGTTAATAGACCAATTGATGCACTAACAGGATACTCAGCATGAGAGATGTGTCCCTTACCCTTACAACAACACTCTTGCTCATATGATATTGCTTAATTCTGATGTATTATGTTTTGAATGGTATGGATGATCATTTTGACTACCCCTTTCAGAGATATTTAAACAACAGAGTTTGGTTCTCAAATTTGGATTATAGGCTCAGATGTGAATCTATCACACACAAAAGCTGTTTGCTTTGGCAATGCTGAACAATAACAAGCTTGTTTTTTATACCTAATAGAGACTAAATATGTTCTTAATTTTAGAAAAGTATACATTCGTCTTAATGCATTCTTTCAGACCATAAAGACCACTGACAGAGATGGCAGTTGTAGCCGAGTATGGATCCAAAGACAACGTCTGACCAACTAATGAATCTTTTTGTGCTTGCATGTGGATAAACTGTAGGTTCACACTGGGACATACATATGGCAACAAAAAAAAATCACTAGAAACCTATGGGTTTTTTTAAAGAACGTGAAACTGTAGACGTTTCAGGGGGTAGTTTGCTTTTTCTTTGCTCTCTGGAGGATGTTTGGCACATGATCAAGGAAGTGTGGTCTTAAAGACTGAGCTTGAGCATCTTTATTATCTCAAACACCAGTTTATTATTCATTGATGGCCAGACATATATTTTATTATTTTAGTCTGGAGCACATAGGTTCACAGAGAAATAACAAAAGGATCCTTTAGCAAAGAACTCTTAAAGGCAGGACTTTTTCCTCAGACGGCCTGAAGAGAGAAGTGAGGTGATATGCTTACATTAACAGTGCAAATATCATCCTAAATGTTAAAGAACTAAGAGGGTTAAGTGTGGGAGAGGGACATCAAAAGATATAGGTTGAATGTATTTGAAAAGAGTCTCCTTTTCTACTCATCAGTCTTTATAAAATATACAAATTAATTTAATTTCCCAAACACATCAAATGGTCATCATATAGCCTAGCTAATACGAATGAAGCATGAGGCTGGTAATGCTTTTGCAAACATAAATATAATTTTAATCAATTTGTACAGCTCTTTTCACAATACATATTGTTCCAAAGTAGCTTTAGCAGGGACTGTGCCTTACAAAAGTCAATATTGAATAATCAGTTTATTTTACAATCAGATATAATTATGATGAGTTATTATAAGAAATTAAAATGACTATAATGGAATTTTAAGGAAAGAAAATCCATATAGAGCTCTCAAATTTAGTACAGTTATATATATATATATATATATATATATATATATATATATGTCTCTAATAAACATATGCAATAAATGCCTTTTGGATCCCTCTGACTGAGAAAATGGAAAAAGAGGATGTTCATAACATACCTTAATCATTAGGTATCTCTGTGCACAAGCCCTCAAATCTGCACTGAATCTTCCCCACTGATGGGGGATGGGTCTGTTAGAGATTACATCATCTGCTGGGGTTGTGTGCAATACTTGTGTATTGCAGTATTTGTGCGGTCTTGTAAGAAAAAGGGACAATTTCTCTCTTTGATGATTATGTGAGGGCTGTTTAAGCAGCAAATTCTACTTTTAGTATTATTCTACAAACAACATATTTTACATTTAAAAAAAAAATCACTCTGGGGACACAAAAAATACAATTCTAAAGGGGCCATGACATTAGGAATAAAATTGTCCTTGATCTTTTGAAATATAAGAGGTCATTGTATTATAAAAACATACAGTTAAGTTTCAGAACTCGGAAAGTTCCTCCTCACTACAAAAAAGCATTTGTTTAAACCAAGATGCCAAAACGACTCGTTCTCTACTTCCTTCACATTGTGATGTTACACTGTGGTAGACATCTGCATCTGACCGCCTCCACAACAACACATCAATGCCTACTTTACCTTAAATCACATCTGAGTGAGCAGTGAGATGGCAAGGAGAGAGCAGGTCAGTCAAGAGCAGAGAACCAATCATAAAAGTAAGCATTTACTGTCAAGTCTTAAAGGAGAAGCAGCATCAAAACCTAATGTTTCTGACAGAGTGTCAGAATGAGGGTGGAAATAATTATGATTTGCAAATTATTGACAGTTTTTGTAAAAATTTTTTACTAATACTGTAAGTGAGCCTCAAGGAACATATATAAATAAATAAAAAATCCTTGTCATGACAAAAGTACCCTGGCGAGATGCAGTCATTTAAAAGGGAATCTGTGCAATCCTGAATTTCGCACAATGGACTAGTGGTGAAGAATTTTCCCTCACGTTGAGTTTAAGTTTGGTGAACTTTGAACGCTGAGTTGACTAATAGGAAACTGTTTTGTTTGGCAGTGACCTCTGTGTGTGCGGTGCTACGTACCCAGCTATACTTAATATTCACAATGAACAAGGATATCCTTTTAATGGCGAGTTTCTTTTTAACATCACTCTCACAGAGTACAAAGTGCAGCATTAAAAAGAGGCTGCTTAGAAATTAGTTTTTTGTTGGTTTCACATGCGCTCAATGTCCACACGCGTCTTCTTCGCCCATAGAATTTCACCGTGCAAAGTGACATATGACCGCACCTTAAAGCAGCTTTTTCTCTAAGGCTGATATGACTAGAACCTTCGTCTCATAAGTGTACATAATTTTTAAACATATTGTTCAAGAATACAATTAATTAAAAAAAAAAAAAACTAAATGCACCTTTAAATTACAATGTATTTGCGCAGTGGTGTGTGAAACATCTATGACATTCATAAAGATGTTCTCCATGAGATGAAGTCAGCGCAGAGCGATGGAGGAAGAGTGGAGTCCTTAGGCTGGAGGTGGTGTTGCTCCTGTGGGGAGCTGAGCGGTTCGGCAGGCTGACTTTATGCACAATGACATGGCCACAGGAACCTGCCAGAGTCCATTAAAATCTCCTCAAGTCAGGTGTCTCCTCTGCTTCTCTACACACGACCCTCCAGCTCACCACAATGCACTCTGCTCCCAGAACAATCAATATGTTAGGTTAATGTCCAGAATGGAACAGGTTGCTCCAGCCTGCTGTGCCATTTCAGCAGGTTTGGGTGGGGGACAAAGTCAGTTCTTAAACAGATATAATGGGGTAGCTTCTTCCTTGAGCCATTTCTGTTCTTGGGAAAAAGCAGATAAAAGAAGTAACCCCTGGGGGAACTGATGTGGAAATGTGGTTCAGAACTACAGTGTCTTTCTATATCTGAGGCTGGCTGAAATGTCAGTTCATAGCTTAATGATAAATAAGCTTTATAAGAGTTTATTATTTTTAAAGACACCATTAAATGGCTTGTCAAGTGCAGTGTCCTTTCCTATTTTGAGATTTCCTTTTAAACCAAAAGGGTGAAGGGTTTAAACCCCACCATTTGGGATGAAACACAAGCAGGACATTATGTCAGCTGTGAACCATGATTTGCTACTTGCTATTGGGGTAGGGTCATTCTCACTGTAGAGAGCATTTTATTTTACAAGTCAAATCATCAATATTTTTTGTCTGTTTTCCTGGAAGAAAAATTATTTAAAAGTGCATATCTGCTAAAAGAGTCTCAAGCATATATGTACTGTATATACTATACCTGTATAGCCTAAAAACTTAAGTCCATAAGAAATGGACTAAAAGTCCCAAAACTATTTTTTATTTATTTATTTTTTTATGGTTGTCTTGCATAACCAGGGGTGTTATAACAGGGGGGAAGGTTAGGATGATTCTAAGTGCCCTGGACAGACAGGGGGCCCAGCAGAACCCCTGATCGTTCTCTACATGATTTTTTGATAGATGGCCACTTTGCACTTGTAAGTACAACTGCACGCACTTGATAATAAAAAGTGATCTGGTTTGTGTAATCCATTTTAAAACACCCAATGGTTTATCCCCCCAAAACAAATGCACTTACAATTTGTACAATGTGTTGAGAGTTGCACAGCAGGGGTGTAAAAAGTACTCCGAAATGAATGAAAATGTGAAAATGTTATTTTATTATAATTTTTTTTATTAGAAATCTTTTTTATTGCCTCTGACAAGACGACTGTCATATGACTCCCCCAGCAGCATTTGCAACAGGGTCAAAGAATCATGATACAATAACAAAATGTTTGCAAAATTATATTATATATTATATTATATGTGGCCTGTTGTACATAACACGGCAATTTAGAATAGCAGATTATCAGTTCATAAACAATGCTATCTTATGATATATAAACACTATAGCCAGAGTTGGGAGGGATACTTTTGAAATGTATTCCACAACAGATTACAGAATACATGCTGTAAAATATCAATTGTAGCATATTTTATTAGATTACTCAAGGTCAGTAATGTATTCTAAATATTTTGCTGTACTTCTTCATTACTTCTTGCATTACTGATTTTTTCACTTGTTTTGACTATAAAATCCTTGGCAGTACAGTAAGACAAAATACATATGTTAAAAATAAATTCTCTGAAAAACCTAAATATCTTATTCAGTATTGTTTCTAAAAAAATGTATCATAAATAATACAAAAATTATTAACAAGAATATGATTTTTGCCCTAATATCAAAGGTCTTATTAGAAAAAAAATAAATTATGATCCAACGTGAATTTTCTTGATAAAAAAATATGATGTGAACATTAACTGAAGCTCCTGACCCATATCTGCATGATTTTATGCACTGCATTGCTGCCATACCATTGGCTGATTAGATAATCATATGGATGAATGCCAGACGGGCTGGATTGAGTATTTCTGTAACTGCTGATCTCCTGGGATTTTCACACACCATAGTCTCTAGAGTTTACTCAGAATGGAGCCATGGAGTTCTATGGACTGAACCGTTTAGGATACTAGTGTAACCCCTGTCCCAGGCTGGGGAGGTGAATATGTGTCAAATATATCACATGGGCCTGTTATGCCACACATGGAAGTGGACCGTACCGTGTAAAATACATCACAGTGGGTTACCGTAATAACCGACACCTATGGAGCACCCATTCCAGTACAGAGTAACTAGTACCCATAGTGGGTCGAGTTGGGAATTCATCTAATGAATTCGCGAGCCAGAGGGAGTAAAAGCGCACATGTTCACCTCAGTGAGGGGAAAGGCGCTAGTGCAAGCGGCATTCCCGGTTAGTCGTCCGTGTTACCGAGTTCTACATGCTCGGACCTGACAAAACATGGGACGAAACTGACTCAACATGGAGACAAATGTATTGGGTGTTGCCCAGCCCACTGCTCTACAGATATCTGCTAGAGAGGTGCCATTGGCCAGTGCCCATGAGGATGCCACACTCCTTGTAGAGTGTGCTCGAACACGCAAGGAGGCCAATGCGATGGCGTTGTCTACCCAGTGGACAAGCCTCTGTTTGGAGACTGTGTTCTCGTTCCGCTGTCTGCCAAAGTAAACAAAGAGCTGCTCAGAGAGTCAAAAGATGTGTGTTGTCCAAATAGGTACGCAAAGCACGTACCGGACAGAGCAAAGATAAGGATGGATCTGCCTTCTCCCGGGGCAGCGCTTACAGGTTCACTACCTGGTCTCTGAAACTGGTTGTAGGAACCTTGGGCACATAGCCCCGTCGAGGTCTTAGGATGACATGAGCATCTGCTGGATCGAACTCCAGACAAGTGTCAATCTCCAACCCTCTTGATGGAAGAGAGCACAATCAGGAGGGCCGTCTTCTGAGAGAGGGCACTTAGCTCGACTGACTCTAGCGCGAAGGGGGTTCTCTGAAGGCCTGTAAGGACCACAGAGAAATCCCACATGGGGAACAGGCATAGCATGGGAGGATTGAACCTCCGGGCGCCTCTTAGAAATCTGATGATCAGGTTGTGCTTCACTAGGGACTTACCGTCCTCTGAGTTGTGGTGGGCAGCTATAGCAGCTACATACACCTTTACGGTGGAGGGGGACAACCACCCCTCAAGCTTTTCCTGCAGAAATGACCTGAGGGAGTACCAGAGCAGGCAATGGGAGTTCTTTTGGGAAGCGAACAGGTCTACCTGTGCTTTGCCATAATGGTCCCAAATCAGCTGAACAACCTGGGGGTGGAGCCTCCACCCCCCATTGAGCGGAGCCTGTCATGACAGCGCGTCCATTGTCATGTTGAGGCTGCCTGGGATATGAGTGGCGTGCAGTGACCTCAGTCGGTGCTAACTCCAAAGGAGGAGATGGCAGGCGAGTTGTGACATGTGAAGAGAATGCACACCGCCTTAGTGATTTTATGTACACTACCATAGCGGTGCTTTCTGAACGAATCAATACGTGCTTGCCTCAGATCAGCAGGAGAAATCTCCTCAGGGCAAGAAATACAGCCAGCAACTCTAGGCAGTTGATGTGCCAACGTGACCGCGGGCCCGTCCAGGGACCGGTGGCTGCGTGCCCATTGCACACGGTGCCCCAACCCTGTTTGGAGGCATCTGTGGTGACCACGATGCATCTGGACACCTGCTGCAGGGGGACTCCTGTCCGCAGAAAAGAGGTCTGTCAAGGGGTTGAATAACTGACAGCAGAGAGGGGTGAAGATCACACGATACCTGCTGAGGCGCCATGCCCATCTTGCTACTCGAGTCTGAAGCCAGTGCTGGAGCGGTCTCATATTCATCAACCCTAGTGGGGTGACCGCGGCTGAGGATGCCATATGCATCCTTCAGGTCTACCGCTGCAAACCAATCTTGATGCCGGACACATGCTAGAATGTGGTTTTGCGTGAGCATCTTAAATGGGAGTTTGTGCAGAGCCCGGTTGAGAACTCACAGGTCCAAGAATGGTCTCAACCCACCTCCTTTTTTGGGTACGATAAAATAAGGGCTGTAGAAAGTTCTGTAGGGCCACCATTTCAACTGGAGGGATAGGCTCTATCGCATCCTTTTGCAAAAGTGTAGCAATTTCTGCGCGCAGGGTGCTAACTTATTTGCCGTACACCGGAATGGGTGAGATGCCGCCGAAACGGGGCGGATGCCTGGTGAAATTAATCACGTAGCCGAGTTGTATGGTCCTGGCCAGCCAGCGCGACAGGGTTGGAAAGCGTAAGCAACGCATCCAAGTTCTGCGCGAGGGGCACTAAGGTGTTGATCGAGCGAAGAGGTATCTACCGAATCTAGGAACTATGCATCTAGGAACTACACAAAGGCGGAAAGTCATCTTGAAAAAGATGCATCTTTAAAAAGATGTTCAACGATAATGTGTAAACTCTTTTAAAGGAAATATACTCTTTTAGGAAATGCCGTCGAAGAGCCCAGGGGCGTGGACTGCACTGGCGTGCACAGCAATGCTCTTAGAGGTGAGTGGAACAGTAGTGAGTGTCTCAGCTCGCTGATCACACAACCGCTCACCTCCAAAGAAAGAATCTGACTGAACAGATGCACGATCCCTATCTTTTATACCCGTATGTCTGGGGGCGGGACATGCAAATTCTGTTTGCCAATTTGGCATTAGCCTTTTTCATATTCAGAGGTATCCGAGGCTCCAGAAAGAAACCCCTTGTGTCACTACAATCGACACAACATCGAGTGAGTGACAGAAGGGGAACTCCTTGTTGATGAGAGAGGTCAACAGAGAATGGCCAGACTGGTTTGAACTGACGAAGTCTCTGGTAATTCAGATAACCGCTCTGTACAATAATGCTATTCTAAGATGTGATTTGGCGCTGTTTTGGCTGCACAAGGGGGGAACTACACAATATTTGGCAGGTGGTTTTATTGTTGTGGCTGACCTAATCAAAAGGCTTTTGTAGTTAAATGTGCACATGTCATTTATGTCTATACTTGCCTACATAATATCTATGAATTTCTACTCCCTGTTTGCTGAATTATTAGGGGCAAAACACAGAAGGTGCATAGCCCTATTGTGTCCGTTATTATTATTATTAGGGGCCAAGCACCAAAGGTGCTATGGCACCTATTGTTTTCATTGATTTTCTTATTATTATTATTAGGGGCCAAGCACCAAAGATGCATAGGCATAAATTGTATCGGTTAGTATTATTAGAGAGTATTATTCAATTTGGGACCTTTAGGGCAAACTCAATTGTGTCAACAGCAGTCCAAAATTTTTAATTTCTTTTGAACCATTTGTCCTAGAAACAAAATTACTTTTTGTCTTATTACTCTCCTCTTAATGTTTCAAATGAACCCCCATACATTATAACTCCTCCCATTACAGTAGCTGCCATCTTGGATAGTGATGTTTACAGTATAAAAGTTTTACATCCAAACTTTGTCCGATTTGTACAAACAATATCTGAAAATTATCTCCAGACTGAGCCACTCAGAAATTATAGGAGAATCAAGAATTTTGATTTTTGCCTTTTTTTATTTTACGGCAGCACAGATTTAACGAATTCAATGTAAAATTGAATGTGATTTATTTTCTTTTTCAGCATTTCTTTTTTTTTTTTTTGATCAAAACTAAATTTGGTATGCTTCATCATTTTTGCCTGTAACTTTTGAACTTTATGTCCTAAAACCATGGTGTTGGTATGCATCATACACATCTTGTCCTGAGAATAACTGAGCAGTTTGTATGTGGAGACAGCGCCAGCGCCACCTATAGTTGAAAAGATAACCTACTCTTGTGTTCTGACTCTAACCTCAGGAAGTCTCTTTAACACTAAGCAGGCACTTCAACTGAGTGTATCAGTGTGTTAAGCACTAGATTATAGTTTCAAGGGTTGTGGGTTTGAATCCCCCCTTGATTTTTTTTATTTTTATTATGCATTTGGCAGATGCTTTTATCCAAAGCGACTTACAGTGCACTTATTACAGGGACAATCCCCCCAGACCAACCTGGAGTTAAGTGTCATGCTCAAGGACACAATGGTGGTGGCTGTGTGGTTGCAACCAGTGACCTTCTGATTAACAGTTATGTGCTTTAGCTCACTACGCCACACCACTCCCAACACACTAAATAATCAAAACTAATGGCATTATCAAATATTCTAAAATGTGTATGTTCAGTAAATGCATTGATATTTTAATTAACTATTCAAAGTTCAATTTGTTTAGTGTTTCTTATTGAATGTGCAATCACGCTTATGTTTGCATTTATTAATAATTATGGGTGGCGATAAGATAGGAGGCCAAGAGTGCAAAGTTTTCAGGGGGCCCAAATATCCTAATGCCACCCATGTGTGTAGCATGCATGGCAGTTTGAGCACCTCTGATGAAAGAGTAAAAGTCTATGTGCTTTTGCAGATAAATGAATCTTTTCTGAGATCTTTACCACCTACAACAAATGCCAGCTTAATGTGTTTTTGGATATAGTTAAGTGAATTAATGTTCACAGGAGATCAAGAAGAGACCATAGTGTTTATTTTATCCCTAAGCCAATCCATATGTGGATTTCCAGTATAGTAGGTGTTGTATCCTCTATGACATAACATCCCACACAAGCAGGGCCAAATTGATGTTAAGATGTTGTTGAAGCAAGCAAGAACAATTATAGAGATCAGTGGGGAAAAAAAAAAAAAATCTCTCTAAATTGAGGAAAACAGCTTTATTTTAAGTAAACTTTGAGTAAGACCAATATATTCCATCCAAATTCTTATGCTAAGTTCCCTCTAACAAGTTCTTCTATTTTAAGTACTAATATCTATTACTTGCCTTTCCCTTTTTGTTTTTGTTTTGTTTCAAATGTACATTTTTGTCAGTTTGTTTATTGAAGAGCTGAAACCAACAAATGTTCAAAATAGTAGGTGTGGTAAACCCTTCAAAATCTGAAGGATGTTGATGGGATTTGAAAATTAATCAACTAAAAACAATCTGCAAATTTAACATTTGAAACCATTTACAATTTGCACACATACTTCCACAGAATTTGATATTGCACAATTTCATTTTCCAAACTGACTTTGAATATTCTACATGCAACAATATAGAATTAATCTTTGGTGTGGATTTAGTTATTTGTGTGATTTTTAAATAACTTGCTTGGAAAAAGCTCATTTGAGCTTAAAAGCTCACTTGACAGGATTTGGTGGATGTTTGGCTCTGCAATACTTTGAAACACTTGTTTTGGTCAGAGGCTTCAGGATGTGGAAGAGGGGACCCCCTGTTTTGATATGTTTGTTTTGAATGCTCACGGTGGGCAGGGCCAGAAAGCATTGATTTGAAAATGAGACGTCCCATGTCAAGCCTTGTGTCTGAGCGGAAGTTTATGGGGGTTATGGATAGAGCAGGGCCTGAACAGAGGAGTGGGGCACAGAGGTCAGTATACTCTGGAGGAACACATGCTGATGGGGGGAATTGGAAGTGGGTGGTCTCACGAGAACGCTTGGCGAATTAGGATGCAATCTAGGAGTAACTATGGATACAACAACACATGCCTGGAATATGCATTGGAGCAACATTGACAACAACAGACAATCTTTACATTAGTGGCTTCTCTTGGTGTTGATCGTAATGTACTAAACAAATCAAAGCAAAAAGGGAAGCTATTTCTCAGTTCACATTTATTCAATACACCAGACCCTGGAATATACATCCACACATTATTGTATTCACTATGCCACCTAATTCACCACAGTCTGGTATAAGTGATGAAAATGGCCTTCAGTTTAGTCTTCAAAAAACTGTTATGATATAAAAATCCCTTTACATCTTTATTCACTCACATATGGGTTTGAAGATGTAACAAAGAAAATGCTGCCACAACGAAACATATTTGAAAAAAGTGACAATGTATGACTGCGGCACTAATGAAAGACAACCCAGTGATTTGAAGGGGTGAATTTAGGATTTATGAGGTCACTGGAAGAGTGGAGGAGGGGATTTGGTGCAATTTGAGGGTCAGATGGGGATTGAGGTGGAGGGGTGGAAGAGTGTCACCACAAGATTGAGTTACTTTGAGACGATAATTTACTCATCATGTTGCTAAAACCCATTCTTTCCTCTGTGAAACAGTATAGGAGATGTTAGCCAGAATGTTTGCCTCACTTTCATTACATCTTTTTGCCATACAATAAAAGTGAATGGTGACTGAGACCAACATTCTGCCATACATGTCCTTTTGATATACTTCAAGCTCAAATAAAAAGAACTAAGGAGTTGATATTATTTAACTGAAAAATAAATGTCAACAATTGGAAACAGCAGTCACTGCTGTAGACAATCAAATAATTAATAAAGATATCTGTAATAGTATGAAAATGTAACATTTAACAAACATAACACATCACATTATGGAATTCCAAAATACACTAAAGATACACAAGCACTCATGAGGAGTACCAGGGGCCTGAAATGCAATTTGTGGTCAAATGAATTCATTTATTGATGTAAACCTCTTCCCATTGGCTTATTCAGCCTTGCACACTATACCTTCAGGAGGAGTGAGGGAGATCATTGATTGACCTCTATCGGGGTGGATACACTATGATCTCTATAACCTCTCACCTACATCTGTCAGGCGTCGTCTCCCACTGTTTATGTTATGCTAGTGGATTTAATTTTCCCCTAGAATAATCTTGTGATCTTAATTGAAGTGGATTTCAGAAAATTCTCTGATATTTGTTTGTGAGATGATATATGGAACATGTTTACAGATCATGTTGTTGACACAGGGAAGCAACTAGAGCACCAGAGGATTACTCTGATCAGTTCATTTTTCATTGAAATAGATTAAAGTTGTCCTTTTATTACGATCTGAGAGCACCTTGTATTCTCTCATACTAGATTTGGGCAGAGATGTAAAAAGATTTGGAGTCGTGCTGTAAAAGAGCAGCCTGTCCCTGGAGCTCATTCATCATAGGGAAGCCCATGCTCTGATCAGTTGGCAGAAGGAGCTATTTTCATAACTTTGCAAGACAGCCAAATGAATCCTGTTTTACTCTGTTCACTCCCCCACTGCCTTGAAATGCAATATACTAATTAAAGCTGAGGAATGCTATATTATAAAAACCATCTTCAGCAGGTGAATTGGTGAGCAGGAAAAGCATATACAGTATGCTTTTTTTTTAAGGGGAAACAAGCATCTACATTTGGAAGACTTATATCCAAAGCAACTTACAGTAATGCATTCAAGCTGTACAAAGAAGTCAGTTTGTTTTCCCTGGGAATCAATCCCATAACCTTGTTGTCACTAGCATAATGTTCTACCAGCTGAGCATGTGTGTTAGTTAAAAGGATTTACACAAAATTTGTATTGTTATTATTTACTCACTCTAAGGTTGCTCCAAGCCCATATGTTTTTTTTTTTTTATTATTATTTTTTTAGTATTATTTATTTAATTCTATTTGCTTCTGTGAATTTTTAAAAAGTCTTCAGGGGTTAATTGCCATAATTTAAGAAAAAGGTGATCCGGTATGTCAAGCTCGAAAAACACCCCACAAAACATCAGAAAACCACAGTAAAGGAAATCTATATGACTTATGCGCTGTATTCCAAATGTGTTCTGCAGCAATGCAATCACTTGAAATGAACAAAATACTTTTTTAGGTCGTGTTTCACTCTCAAATCAATTCATTTTAAAGTAAATCCCTTAAATCAAATATGACATTTACATCGATGAAGAACCAATGAGGTTTGATGTTATCGACAAAGACGCCATATTTTATTTAAGCGGTTTATTAATTATTTAATTTTATTTAAGATTAAACAACAACTTGAATGTTACTGTTGGCACAAAATTATCGTATTGCTTCAGAAGACTCGTAAGAGTGCATGAGTCATATTGATTACTTTCACTGTGGCTTCACAGTTTTAGTTTTTTTTTTTTGTCCTATTTCAAGCTTATGGACAAGAGCCAATATTCATTAAAATTAAAACCTGTGAATTTTTTTTTTTTAATTCACCTTATGCATTCCACAGAAGAAAGAAAGTCATACGGATTGGAGCAACATTATAATAAGTAAATAGTTATGCAATTTTACATTTTGGGAGAACTATACCTTTAAGTGGTAGAGTTTCCAACTAGCAGGTGACCAGGGTTCAAACAAATCAGCCAGTGAGTCCATTTACATGCACACTAACAACTCCACAAAAATCAGCTTCTTTAATAAAAGGAGCCGTGTTTACGTGAGTTTTGAAATTCTCAAGTTATTCTCTGCTTTTGATCTCAAACCATGGCGAGGTATGCGCACAACACTTGTGCACATTGGATAAGCTGGTAAGAATGCTGGTGCAATGAGATAGCTGGGTAATGGGGGAAAAAAATATATCGGTGTCAATCGGTTTATTCTCTTACCCATAAATAATTTACTCACCCTCATGCCATATCTGAGATGTATATGATTTTCTTTCTTCTGCAGAACACTTTTGAAGATTTGTAGAAAAAGATCCAGGCTCGGAAGGTCATTAGATTGGGTGAGGATTGTGATTAGATAGTTATTCGATCACTTTGTGTGGGAAAAAGAAATGTAAGCACAGTGTAGTTCTAGTGGAAAGACTAGCAACGTACATTATCGCACCATAAGCAAGTTAACTCCTAGCCAATCACATGTAATAGAGACATTACATTCCTGTTTCATATTCATCACTTAAATGTAATCTAAAACTTTACTCAAGTCTGCGATTCTTCCTGATAGAATGATATTTAAGCAATTTTTAACTATAAAAGTCAGGTGTTGGCTGAATATACTCAAGTGCTCCTTTGACGAAAACGCATTGGCATGTTCCTTCAACTCATTGGTTGTGTGTCTGTCACGCATCAGTTCACGTGCCATCGCGCTTACATCATGGGAGCACTCAGGTAAATTTGGCCATTTGTCAATGCCTGACTGGAAGCTATCTTTTATTGTTAAAAAGAGCTTAAATATAATTCTTTTTCGCACACAAAGTGATCGATTTGCTTTAGAAGACATTAATGTCACCGCTGGAGATGGATTGCTCTTATGCTGACTATCTGTGCTTTTTGGACCTACAAACATCTAATCACCATCCTCACCAAGTAAGGACTTGCTGAGCCTGTATCTTTTTCTACAAATTTTCAAAATTGTTTAACAGAAAAAAGAAAGTCATACACATTTCAGATGGCATGAGGGTGAGTAAATTATCAGAGAATTTTCATTTTTGGGTAAACTATGCCTTTAAGCCATTTATGACCTTACACTGATAAAGTAAAGCCATTTAATGCATTTACATGGCCACGCGTGTTCGGATAATTAAGCATAATCTGTGTAAGATCGTGCATGTGAACACACTCAGTGATCAACATGCACATTTGCTGTATTGAACAGAGCAGCTCTGACGTATTGATAATAAATAATAACTCTGTTGGTGGTCCATATGAATTTTGAGCAACATGAGGGTAGGTAGATTATGATGTCACAGAACCAAGACCTGGCTAAAACCTTCTAACTTACCTAAAATGTTAATACTGTTTCCAAGCACTGGCATTTCCTTTTTAATTGCAGATCTTGTTGTTATTATTAGTAGTAGTATTTGTTTGTTTAGTCATTTTTCACTCATATGCAACATCTTCTAAAAAAAATGTAAAAAATAAAACTAGTTCCAGAAATGTTATGATTAGAGGCAGTCTTAAAAGAGAGCAAGAAGAGACTGAAGCTGTGTGGACTAAGTCACAGGAGCACGGGAGGGGGAATGGAGGGATTTAAAGGTGAACTTAATAGCAGGGTATAAGAGTGTAACAGTATCTCTTTCCTCACCAGGCACAAATGTTTCCTCACATTGGCCTGTTTGGGCTGTAGACCCGAGATCCGCCTCTCTGCGAAGGGGAAACTGTTTATTTGAATGAAATATCATTCCTAGGGTTCCATATGGAACTGGTATATCCTTCATTTTTATGTGGTCTGTTTGATTTGAGAAATCAGGGGCTGTTCTGCACTCCACTCAGTATAGAGGCGCAGGTTAAGGTCTTTGCAGTTTCCTATAGGTACACTTTCCAGGCCACAGGGGAGAACTAACTTTGTGTAAATTGGCCCAAGTCCATCATGCCGTCTTCTTAGGGTTGGAGAAACAGACAAAGTCTGTCCTGCTCTCTAAAAGGACCACTTGTTTGTTACCTTTGAGCAAGGCCGTAACCATGTCTTGAACATTGGGGGGGACCAAACCACTTTTGGGGTGGGGGGTCACAGGTGTTGAGGTCACAAATATAATGGCCATTGGCCCTTTAAAATAGTAAAGGCGATAAAATTATAATTTTCTGTATAAAGGCTTTAAATGTGTTTACGTTTTTAAATGCAACCAAAATGTGATCATTTTGGGTTTTAAAAGATATGGGTTTTTTTTAAAGTTACAAGACAAACACTGCATCTGCATTGCTAGCAATATGCTTGCTTCAGTCATCCATTTTTTCTTTTTTTGTGCTGTATCAAAGAAAAAACAAATATAAGTGTAATTTCATCAATGATGTATCTGTGAAATGAAATGACACAGCACTTCTCTAATGGATTAGACTTACAGTAGTATTTTAGACTTATCAAGACAGTAACCACACATTTAAGATTTGTTTTTATTTTGTGTATAGTTAGAATTGGCAAGTGGAAAACCCATACTGCTCTACCACTAATATGAATATTGGGGGGACATTTCAGCCTTAATGTTTCTGGTGGTGTCGTCCCTGATACTGATGAAGCACTAACTACATTGACTTTAAATCAGACAACTTCTAAGTAGCCTAAAAATTTGTACATGGATTTTATCATCCATATGTACAATACGCTTTGGGAAGAAGATGCTCTTTTGTACTAATATGAGACCTGCCTGTTTCAAAATCCTAAACTAAACCACTGCCAATTAAAAAACAATGTGGATTTTAACTGCCGATCCACTAATACACAGTTGCATGTTTTGCTACATGACCACTGGGAAGCATTTCCTTGTCCTTGACCCATTTTTCACAAGCATGCACCTCTTTCCTGAAGGTGCTTCTTCTTTGTCCACATTGTTTTGATAATTCTCTGATGTTCTGTCAATCTAAGGCAGATGAAAAGACTGCCTGACTGATCAATGAGAGGTATTGACCGCTGCTAGTGATGGCAAGACTTCAACCTCTTTGACAGGCTAATGCATCATAGGAATGTACTCTAAAGGGATCCTCGTCAGAAAAAGTGAAAGGGGCCAAGTATACAAAGGTTATAGCCATATAAAAACAATGAAGACAAAATTGTATTTTATTCTTTTGCAACTTGTTTGTGAAGAACAGTTCCCCAGGGTAAAACGTGCAATAAACAAAATGAAGATTCATAACCTTTGCACCAAGCATATATGCACACCTGTGCTCTCCTGCATCATATATTAAACCATGACAAATGTGGAAGTTAGTCCTAGCATATCTTCTATGTCAGTGGTTCTCGACTGGTTTTGCTTCAGGATCCAGATTTCACAGTAAACATCAAGTGTTGACCCAAAACAGAACCAAAATTGTTTTTCATACAAAAGCAATCAAAAATGCCCTAAACATCAACATTTTTTATTTATTAATAGTACAATGAACTGCATAGGCCCAACAATATACTAAATTATTAGATGTTTGATTTCTGAATCGCTCTGGAATTTCATGCCCTCGACAGCCAATAATTCACTGCACAAAACACATTGGGGTCAGCACACACCATGTCTATCCTGTATTTAATGTAGTCTGAGTTGTATTTTCTTTTACCTTACTTTCTTTTTTCCAACATAATTTTGTTTATGGTTTTTTGAAGATGAAGGCATATCACGCAACCTGACTATGTTACCATCCGTATACCAAGTGATGAATTTACGGCAAATACTGTACATTTTATTGGATGCACAACCTTTGTCAACAGTAAAAGATGTTGGATGGGTTTTCTGCTCTATTTTAATGATTTACAATAATTTTTTCACTACCTTAACTATGTTTGGTTAAATTATTATTTGAATTTTATAATTAGGGTTGGGCATGGTTTTATAAATAAGCTACCTTCAACAAACTCTGTTTCTTTAGGATGCACTGCTCAAGGGAGATGTGGATCTACCGACAGGGAAACCTTAATGCGGAAAATACATCACAGGGGGTAACCACAGGTAACCAGCACATGTGGAGCACCTACCCTAGTACAGGGTATCCTAGCACAAATACTGGGCCCGGCAAAGAATTCCTCTGCTGAATTTTTCAGCCACAGGGCTAGGGAGGAAGGACATCCAGGGTCCACTGTCTCGTGAACTTGCATGGGGGGAAAAAAGCACATTTCTGCATCAGCATCTTGAACGGGAATCTGTGCAAGGCCCGGTTCAGAACTCGCAGGTCCAAGATTGGCCGCAACCAACCGCCTTTCTTTGGCTGTAGAACCCTTTCTTTATCTCGGCTGGAGGACAGGCGTCCTTCTGCAGAAGTGTCTCTGAAAGTTGAGAGAAATCTCTGCAAGCAGGGCAGCAGCGTTCTCGCCCTTCACCAAGGTGAAGCGGGCGCCGCTGAACCCAGGCAGGCGCCTGGCGAACTGAATCGCATTGCTGAATCTGATTGTCCTGGCCAGACATCGCGACGGGTTGGAGAGCTCTAGCCATGCTTCCAAGCTCCGGGCGAGGGGCAATAAGGAGACAATCGTGTCTGACATACCTGCGGGTGCAACCGTTAAAGGAGACCTGAAAATATTAAAATACTACAAATAGCAAGAAATGCTGAAGTATTACAGTTGCATTAAAAAAGGAGAATGGTTGAAACAATGCACAAAATATTGTTTTCACAGTCCAAATGGTTAAGAATAAACATTCTTTCTCTTATTCTACAAGATGGATACTTAGGCAATATACATAACAGGGATTTGTTTGTACGGAAGGATAACCTGTCACCTGCACTGCAGGATGATCTGAGGAAGTTGGCCTCTGGATGTTCCCACCACGCTGTACCCAAGAAGTATAACTGTCACACAGAGGAACACATCCTGACTCATGCGTTCCCTGGCTTACGTCTTTAAGAGCAAAGGACACAGGTCTCTGATGTGGGGACATCTAATGCCCTCGGAGGAAGAGTCTTATGTAAAGAACTGAAATATTCATCTGTCCACATGATGGGTTCCTCAATCCAAACACCTGAACCATTCCATTCCACTGGTTGCACACACACAATCTAGGTCAGCCTTTACATGTGCGGTAAAGCTGCAGATATGTATGATATCAGGTTCACTATTCAATATATTCTCTATTCAATATAACATCACATAAAAGACAAAGTATGACATCATTTCTTTTATTTTATTAGAGAAAATGTTTGAGAAAAATGCAGATAATAATTTATCTTTTTCTAATATACAATATAAATGCTCCAATGGATTCTCATATACCTTTTTATAAGAAAAGATAACAAACAAAAGAACCTTCAAAAACAGTTTTTCTACATTCAAGCTGATCAGGTGTAGGACAAGCAATATAACCATACAGAACATGTCCTAAGAAATATGGATGGTTGCAATCAAAATTCCTCTAACATACAAGGAACAGCTGTACTTGTTTCTATTCCTAGCCTAGCTCAGGGCTATATTTTTTGCGAGAAAATAAATATATTTATATAGTATGTTACAGTGTATATTTTATTTTTAATATTCTGTCATCATTAGTATAATCACATTTTAGTTTTTTTTTTATTCTACATCATATCAAATACTATTGTGTCATGAAATTACATATAATGACATGAGCTTGTACTGTTTGAAGAAATGTGTACAATTTACAATTATTTACATTGAGTTTAATTCATTTATATAATGAGAGATAAAATGGTACTGTCTCTTTAAGAATGGTGGCAGTTCAAGGAGCTTCACAGAAGTGTTTTGGATCAGCACACATTAACGAGAGAGGAGTTGCTGAGTTAATCATCTGTATATGATTAAAATGAATGTTTCTTTTAACTTTTTGATCAACACTGAATGTAAAGAATTGAAAGCATAGTAAAAAGCACATTATTCAATGGAAGTGGAGAGCATGAATCTCATCTTTGATGGATACCCATTATACTGGAGGAATGTTCCTTTTGAATTTAAAGCACTTTCAAATGCTTTTAAACAAAAGGAAATTTTCCAGGTATTCCAGTACCAGCACTTAAATTGCTAAAAGCTAAATTGAAACATTTGAAGGACTTTGTGCAAATCCTGTAAATACAATAGAAAAAAGCCTTTCCAGCTGGCGTCTCTCTCTCTCTGCATGCTGTGCAGTTCACACCCTGGGCGCTTCGACAGGGCTTTCTTTCTGTTAAAATAGTGTTCTCCTCCTAAAAAGAGTATATTTTCTCTAAAAGAGTTTGAGTTCCCACTCATAAAAGAGCAATACACAGCAGGCGTTGAACGTCCTTTTCAGGACGCGTCTTTTTAAAAATGTCTTTCCGCCTCTGTGTAGTTCCTGGATGCGGTTGATTTCTCTCCACTTCTGATGGTCATAAAAGCTGCCTCGCGTGCCTGGGCTGCGATCACACGCAGGCAGCGTTTTATGAATGGTTCATGTTCTCAGTGCGAGAACATAGACATGGCAGCATTGCGGTCGCGGCTTTCTTTTGTCATGAGAGAAAGCCACTTCAGCCGCCCGCGTCGTTCCTTCTTCCCACGGGATTGAGGATGACCCGGCTGGTCGTTTTGGGGATGACGCCGGGCTCGGTTTCGCTGGGTAAATCCCCACGAACCACCCGCCCCCCGGGCACACTTGCTTGCTTCCGTCCGAGCTCGGGATTAGTGCTGGCATTCTCTCAGAGCCCCCGGAATTGGATGATGACATCGCCGCTGCATCGAAGAGCGTCACAGCGGCATCTGATGCTGATGACTCGCCTGGGCTGCCACCTTCGGGTCTGCTCGCCCAGTCTGAGTCTGACACACAGATGTCCGCTATGCTTTCCCGGGCTGGACAGGAGATCTCTGTCCCCCCCCCTCGGCTACTCGGTCGGTTCCTCGGGTTACGGCGCCGCTCATAGCCACGCCCCCCTCTCCGGTTCCGTTGTTCCAGGAAGTGCATGACGAGCTGACGCGGTCGGAACAACCCTCCGCTCATCCACTCTCACTACCCTGGATGGCGGGGTGAACCACGGGTATGCCCGGTACAAAAAAAAAAGAAAACACCGGACAGGCCGCCTCCGCCCTGCATGCCATGGCTTTCCTGCAAATTCACTAAGCCAAGGCACTCAAAGATCTGCACCTGGGTAGTTCTGACCCCGACCTGCTGCAGGAACTGTGCTCTGCTCCGACCTTGCTCTCAGAGCTACGAAGGTCACGGCGCGGGCGATGGCCACCCTCGTGGTCCAGGAGCACCACCTATGGCTGAACACGGTCGAGATCCAGGGCATTGACAAGTCACGATTTCTCAACGCCCCCACATCCCAGCTCGGCCTCTTCGGTGACACCATCAACAACATTGCCCAGCAGTTCTCAGTGATGAGGAAGCAGACGGAGGCAGTTTTTCACATCATGCGGAGTCGCCGCCCAGACAGCGTGCCTGCAATCAAACAATGCGATCAAACCATGACAGGAAGCTCCGCAACCTGGGCCCAGCTCTCAGCCCCAACATCAAGCACCTTGCAGGTGGCGAACGCCCCCCGTCTCCAGGACCCCTTCCCGGACCAGAAAAACTCTGAAGTGCTCCTGAGACAGGCAACCCAGGCAGTTGGATGTTCACACTGGAGATGGTACCAGTGTGACCACCCTGTCCCCCAGTGGAGGGCTGGGACGAGAATCCTTGTTTTCCTTATGTTCATTTGCCGCAGCCTATTCGGGTTGCGGTACCGAAATGTTCGACGAAAGAACGATTTCCCCACTCCATGGGTCATCCAGCCGGTGTGCGCCGTCCTCACGGCACCCCGGCCTTACAACACTCCAGTCCCCATTCCCCGGACGCAGCTCTCTCGCCTCCGGCCCCGCGACTGCTCAGCCCCGGCAGGCCAGCGAGGACAAGTTCCGAAGACGCCTCCTTAGGACCTCTTCCTCAGTCTCTAACCCGCCCCCTGCCGGGTGCACGGAGCAAGGTAAGTGCTTTGAGTCTTTTCTCAGCACCCGATCCTCGGGACGCTCTTTTGCCTCCCGACGCATTATTACCTGTTCCCCCCACCACGAAGCCCCACCCAGGACGTCAAATGTTATCGTCCCGTTAGTCCCCCTTGCACGGCGTTTGGATGTGTGGTTATCACTTCCCAATCTGTTGCGCTGGTTGGCCAGGACCATCCGACTCGGCTACATGATTCAGTTCGCCCGGCTCCCGCCTCGTTTCAGCGGTATTCGCTCCACTCCAGTGCGCGGCCAACAAGCCAGTGCCTTACGAGCAGAAATTTCCACCCTGCTCCTCAAGGACGCAATAGAGCCCGTCCCTCCAGCCGAGATGAAGAAGGGTTTCTACAGCCCTTACTTCATCGTACCCATGAATAGTGGCGGGTTGCGACCAATCTTGGACTTGCGAGTTCTCAACCGGGCTTTGCACAAACTCCTGTTCAAAGGTAAGTGCTTTAAGTGCTTTGAGTCTTTTCTCAGCACCCGATCCTCGGGATGCTCTTTTGCCTCCCGACGCATTATTACCTGCTCCCCCCGCCACGAAGCCCCGCCCAGGACGTCAAATGTGATCGTCCCGTTAGTCACCCTTGCACGGCATTTGGATGTGTGGTTGTCACTTCCCAATCTGTTGCGCTGGTTGGCCAGGACCATCCGACTCGGCTACGTGATTCAGTTCGCCCGGCTCCCGCCTCGTTTCAGCGGTATTCGCTCCACTCCAGTGCGCGGCCAACAAGCCAGTGCATTACGAGCAGAGATTTCCACCCTGCTCCTCAAGGATGCAATAGAGCCCGTCCCTCCAGCCAAGATGAAGAAGGGTTTCTACAGCCCTTACTTCATTGTACCCAAGAATAGTGGCGGGTTGCGACCAATCTTGGACTTGCGAGTTCTCAACCGGGCTTTGCACAAACTCCTGTTCAAAATGCTCACGCAGAAACAGATTCTCACCTGCGTTCGACAGCTAGATTGGTTTGCGGCGGTAGACCTGAAGGATACGTACTTCCATTTCACACCGACCCTTCTTACGGTTCGTGTTCGACGGCCAGGTGTATCAGTACAAGGTCCTCCCCTTCGGCCTGTCCCTGTCCCCTTGCGTCTTCACGAAGGTCGCAGAGGCTGCTCTTGCCCCCCTAAGGGAAGTGGGCATCTGCATAGTCAATTACCTCGACGACTGACTTATCCTGGCCCACTCTTGAAATTTACTATGCGCTCACAGGGACCAGGTGCTTAGGCACCTCAGCCGTTTAGGGCTTCAGGTCAACTGGGAAAAGAGCAAGCTCGCCCCAGTCCAGAGCATCTCTTTTCTCAGCATGGAGTTAGACTCAGTCTCGATGACTGACTCTCCCAGTCAGTGCTCAGATGCCTCGCCCACTTTGAGCCCGGCACAGCTGTTCCTCTAAAACAACTCCAGAGGCTCCTGGGGCATATGGCATCCTCAGCCAAGGTCCCGAGATGGGCATGGTGCCACGGCACACACCGTGTGATAATCACCCCCGCCTGCCATCAGAATTTCAACCCTTGGACAGACCTCTGCTTTCTGCGGGCCGGAGTCCCCCTGCAGCAGGTGTCCAGACGTGTCGTGGTAACCACAGACTCCTCTCGACAGGGTTGGGGCGCCGTGTGCAATGGGCACGCTGCCGCTGGCACCTGGAAAGGACCCCAGCAGCGTGTGCACATCAATTGACTAGAGTTGATGGCCATAATTCTTGAAATACGGAGGTTTATTCCACTAATCCGAGGCAAGCACGTTCTGATCCGCTCAGACATCACCGCGACGCCAAGGTGGCATGCGCTCTCGTCATTTGTCACAACACGCCCGCCATCTCCTCCTTTGGAGTCAGCTGTGACTCAAGACACTGCTCGCCACTCACATCCCTGGCAACCGCAACACAACGGCGGACGCGCTGTCGCGACAGGTTTCGCCCAATGGAGAGTGGAGGCTCCATCCCCAGGTGGTCCAGCTTATTTTGGACCGATTCGGCAAGGCACAAGTAGACCTCTTTGCCTCCCAAGACAACTCCCATTGCCTGCTCTGGTATTCCCTGACGTATGCTCCCCTCAGGACAGACGTGCTGGCACACAGCTGGCCCCGGGCGCTGCGCAAGTACGCATTTCCCCCAGTGAGCCTTCTTGCATCGGTGATGTGCAAGATCAGGGAGGACGAGGAACAGGTCATCTTGGTGGCCCCCTACTGGCCCATCCGCACCTGGTTTTCGGTCTTACGCTCCTCGCGACAGCCCCTCCCTGGAAAGGAAGTACCTTCTTTCTCAAGGACGGGGCACCCTCTGGCATCCGCACCCAGACCGCTGGAATCTGTACATCTGGCCCCTGGACGGGATGCGGAAGATCTAGTAGATCTACCACCGGCTGTCGTAGACACAATCAATCAAGCCAGAACTCCCTCAACCAGGCAACTTTATGCCCTGAAGTGGCGCTTGTTCGCGAACTGGTGATCTTCCCGAGCCAAAGACCCACAGTGATGCGCAGTTCGGTCAGTGCTTCTATTCCTGCAGGAGAGACTGGAGGGGAGGCTGTCCCCCTCCACCTTGAAGGTACGGCTTGATTATCAGTTTCCTGAAAGGCGCCCAGAGACTGAATCCTCCCCGGCCTAACCTGTTTCCCTCTTGGGATCTCTCAGTGGTCCTCCCGGGCCTTCAGAGACCCTCATTTGAGCTGTTTGAATCAGTCGAGCTCAAGGCCCTCTCCCTGAAGACGGCTCTCTTGATCGCGTTAGCCTCAATCAAGAGGGTTGGAGACCTGCAAGCGTTCTCTGTCAGTGACACCTGCCTGGAGTTCGGTCCGGCGCTTTCTCATGTTATCCTGAGACCCCGACCGGGCTATGTGCCCAAGGTTCCTACGACCCCTTTCAGGGACCAGGTCGTGAACCTGCAAGCACTGCCTCGGGAGGAGGAAGACCCAGCCCTTTCGTTGCTGTGTCCAGTGCGTGCTTTGCGTACCTCTGTATGTAGAGCTTTAGATGTTCTTAGCAGTTCTTTGTCTGCTTTGGCGGATGGCGGAAAGGAAACGCCGTCTGCAAAAAGAGGCTAGCCCACTGGGTCGTTGATGCTATTGTCTTAGCCTATCACATCCTGGGTGTGCCCGCCCCCGTGCAGGTCCGAGCACACTCTACTAGAAGTGTGGCGTTCTCATGGGCACTGAGCCACGGCACCTCCCTAGCAGACATCTGCAGAGCAGCGGGCTGGGAAACACCCAATACCTTTGCCAGATTTTACAATCTATGGGTTGAGTCCGTCTCGTCCCATGTTTTGTCAGGTCCAAGCCGGTAGAACTCGGTAACGTGGCACAACCGACCGGGTATTCCGCTTGTATCTTCCGCCCTTCACCAAAGTGATCCAGTGCAACTTCTGTACCAGGTTAGCCACTGAGTGTCGCTGCCTGGATGTTTTTCCTCCTTAGACTTCTGGCCCACAAATTCAGCAGAGCAACTCGCGGCTAGACCCAGTACGAGTCTCAGGGCTCTGTACTGGGGTCGGGCTCCACGGGCATAGTTCCCTCTTCAGGCTAACTCCCCGTGATGTATTTCCCCCTCTCGGTGGACCCACGTTTCCCTCAGGCAGTCCCACTGCCTCGGCTCTGTGCCTGTAGAGTCCCCCCTTCGTTAGGCTTCTAGCCACCATTCATTTGCATTGAAAAAACTACAGAGCTGAGATATTCTTCTAAAAATCTTTGTTTGTGTTCTGCAGAAGATATAAAGTTATACACATCTGGGATGTTATGAAGGTGAGTAATTTTCATTTTGGGGTGAACAATCCCTTTAAGGAGACAACATTTTTACTATCTGGCTGTCAAATTTGTTATTTAAGTACATTTTAAATGTTCTATTTTTCTTTTATTTTTTTCTTTTCAGCTAGAAAAGGCCAATGAGAAAGACAGAATTTGCATGTTCCTCCCCGGGACATATGGATATAAAAGGAAGGAATCATGAATCTGTCATTCAGGTTTTGCACTGAGGAGCCGAGAATAATGTTCGGCCATAGCAGTGGCTCGGTTCAGCGTCGTGGCCAGGGGGACACATCGTCTCGTTCCCTCCATCAGGGAAGGTTACAACAGTAACCTAGACGTTCCCCATCTGCCGATGTTGTGTCGAGAGAAGCAACACTAGGGGCCCCTAATCAATCATGTGTATGTGCGCTGCTGATGCAGGTACGGGCAGGCAGTTGCGTGCCAAAGCAACAGACTGCGTCAGACTGCACGTACTCTTCCTCAATGCCCCATAAAATCGTCATAAACTTCTTAGGTTACTGTCCCCCCGAAGGGGATAAAAAAGCGACGTGGCAAGCATGGGAGCAGGCCGCGCCAGCCGTGCCTTTTCTCTCTCTCTATGTTTCTCGCATAGAGTTTAAGTGGCTGTGGCCATCTTAATGCCATCACATGCATCAGGTAAGGCGTTCTTTTCAAACTCTTATTCTTTCAGGGGGAAAAGTCCCTGCGGAGACCACCATCTGCCCAGACTGGGGGGAGGTAAAGAGTGGCGAAATACGTCACATGGGTTTTCAGGCCACACATGGGAATGTAGCAGTGGTAGATCCTACCTGCTACGAGGGAGGAGTTGCTACAAACACGGCGACCGGGGGGCAGTGGGTGTTGCCCAGCCTGCTGCTCTGCATATGTCTGCTAGGGAGGTGCCGTTGGCCAGTGCCCACAAGGATGCCACACTTCTTGTCAAGTGGGCGGGCATGGCCTGGGTGTTATAGGCCAATGCGATGGCATCAACAACCCAGTGGGAAAGCCTCTGTTTGGAGACAGCGTTCCCTTTCCACTGTCCACCAAAGCAGACAAAAAGCTGCTCAGAACATCTAAAGCTCTGGGTGCGGTCCACATAGGAACATGCACAGGACACAGCATTAACAATGCTGGGTCTGCCTCCTCCTGGGGCAGCACTTGCAGGTTCACCTGGTTCCTGAAGGGAGTCATAGGAACCTTGGGCACATAGCCCGTTGCGCTCTTTGGACGACATGCGTGTCTGCCGGTCCAAACTCCAGGCAAGTGTCGCTGACAGAAAATGTTTGCAGGTCCCCAACCCTCTTGATGGAAGCGAGTGCGATCAGGAGGGAGTAAACAGACTGGCTGTGAGGCGAGCCGCTTTCACCTCGAGCGTGCCGGGGGGCGGGTGGTTCGTGGGATCTACGAAACCAAGCCCACTGTTATCCCCAAATTGCCTCCATTGCCAGCCGGGTTGTCCTCAATCCTGTGGGAAGAAGGAGCTACGTGTGGGCTGGCTGGAGTGGCGTTCCTCTTTAAGAAGGACAGCCGCGACCGCAACGTTGACATGGTAAGATTCTGGCAGTGAGAACACGAACCATCCACAAAAGCTGCCTTGGTGTGATCGCTGCCTAGACACACGTGGCAGTGCCTGAGACTGTCAGGAGCGGTGAGAAATGGACTGCATCCAGGAACTACATGGGGTGGAAGGGAATTTTTATAAAGACGCATCCTGAAAAGGATGTTCAACACCAGCTGTGTATTACTTTTTTAGAAAAATACTCTCTTTTAGCAGCGCTGTCGAAGCACCCAGGGGCAAAGCTATATCCGCCGTAGATCCAACAGCATAAGCTCTGCAGAGGTGAGTGGAACAGTTGCTTGGCTCCGAAGACGAAATCTGAATGGACAGATGCATGATTCCCTCCTTTTATACCCGTATGTCTGGGGGAGGGACATGCAAATTCTGTCTGCCAATTTCACATTTGCCTTTTCTCAAGTTCAGAGGTAACCGAGGCCTTCAAAGAAGTCCCCTAGTGTTGCTTCACTCGACAAAACATTGAAGTGAGCGACAGACGGGGAACATAGACTCATTTCAGTACCCACATGCTGTCTTGTTGGGTGGCTATTTTCCAAAACTCATGCAAATGTGCGCACATGCAAGAGGAGCACTCAAAATTGCAGCTTTGTCAATAGAGTCTGAATGCCTGTCTTTAAGAGATATTAGAAACTGTGTTGATAGTTTGTCCAGATGCAGGAAGTAACAAATTTTAAGATATGTTTCTGTGAAAACAATGAATAATACATAAAGATGTGCATGAGGAATTTGCAAACTTTTAAGTCATGAGCCAGGACATTTGCATTTTTGGCAAAACTTTTTTATTAAGACTTATTAAGAATTTTGGCAAATCAAACAATTCGGTTTTTCTCATAAGCACTTATTTGAGCATATTTACGTCTGGCTGTCTTTTAAATTAAGTTAAAACACCTAACAAATCAATAATAGGCTTCAAAACTGTTGTCAAAATATGGAAAGCCAAAAGAGACAAAAATAGTTTATAATCTCAGCAAAAAAAGAAATGTCCCTTTTCAGGACACTGTAATTTAGAGATAATTTTGCAAAAATCACAGATCTTTATTGTAAATTGTTTAAACCAGGGATCTGCAAAATGTTTTAAGATCCTGCATGTGAATTTTCACAGAGCATCTAAAGTGCTTTAATGAAAGAAAACATGTCCTTTTGTGTTATGAGTTAAAGTTAATGTCACAAATTTGCTTATTTGATGACTGATCACGAAATTGTGTGGAATCTTAAATATTTCTTATTTTATGTTAATGTAATCATTTAATCACTAGCATGCAAGCAACAGCGAGAGAAAAGCAGGCAATTTTATTTATGTGATGTTTGTCGCACCTGTAATCTAATCTACATCTTGAAGTAGCCTAATCCTTCCTCATGATCACGTATAGTGTTTTCATCAGCAGAATGGGAGGCTAAACAGTATTAAAATGTGATGAGACTTTAGCTGCATCTGCAAGTCATTCACGCATCACAAGCCGATCAAATATTTAGCCCTTTTCAGTTAATCGCACCTGCAAAATCCAAAAAATTTATTTCCAGGTTTAATTTAGATTCTGAATAGATTTTTTAACCCCACCATGTGGGTTTATGTTTTCTCTTTTAATCGTTGTAATTTTGAGTGTGACCATGGTTTAAGGAGGGTGTACCTGTATGCTGGGTTGGAAATCTCACAGGTTAATAGTGGTGTTATTCTTATTGCATTACGTGTTTTTCTGAAAGCAAAAAGAAACAAATGAAATACGGAACATAGGCTGTTATCCACGCAGTCTGACTGAAGCATTTAACAGAAAGTGAAGCGCTGCTAGCTTGTGATGCATAAATGGCTGGCATGCACTGCACGAGTCTGTTGGGTATACTGCAGTCTCGTCACATTTAAAATTTTTGTTTAGCCTCCCATTCAGCTCATAAAAACACGCTGCGTGATCATGAGGAGGGATTACATCAAGATGTAGATTGGAATGCATGTGCGGAATTTATATAAATAAAATAGTCTATTCCTCTCTCGCCGTTGCTGGAGTGCCAGTGATTACCCCTCCACGTGCCAATGCTGGCACGCGTGCCATAGGTTGCCGAACCCTGGTTTAAACAATGCTTTTCATGCTTGTTCAATGAACCATAAACAATTAATGAACATGCACCTGTGGAACGATTGTTAAGACACTAATACCGTAGCTTACAGAGGTAGGCAATTAAGGTCACAGTTATAAAAAATTAGGACACTAAAGAGACCTTTCTACTGACTCTAAAAAACACCAAAATAAAGATACCCAGGTTCCCTGCTCATTTGCATGAATGTGCCTTAGGCATGCTGCATGGAGGCATGAGGAATGCAGATGTGGCCAGGGCAATAATTTGCAATGTCCGTACTGTGAGACACCTAAGACAGCACTACAGGGAGACAGGAAGGACAGCTGATTGTCCTCGCAGTGGCAGACCACGGGTAACAACACCTGCACAGGATCAGTACATCCGAATATCACACCTGTGGGACAGGTACAGTATGGCAACAACAACTGCCTGAGTTACACCAGGAATGCACAATCCCTCCATCAGTGATTAGACTGTCCAAAATAGGCTGAGAGAGGCTGAACTGAGGGCTTGTAGGCCTGTTGTTCAGACATTACCGGAAACAACATCGCCTATGGGCACAAACTCACCTACGCTGGACCAGACAGGACTAGCAAAAAATGCTCTTCACTGACGAGTCACAGTTTTGTCTCACATGGGGTGATTTTCAGACTCGTGCTTATCGTCAAAGGAATTTGCGTTATACCGAGGCCTGTACTCTGGAGCGGGAACGATTTGGAGGTGGAGGGTCTGTCATGGTCAGGGGCGGTGTGTCACAGCATCACTGGACTGAGCTTGTTGTCATTGCAGGCAATCTCAATGATGTGCGTTACAGGGAAGACATCCTCCTCCCTCATGTGGTACCCTTTCTGCAGGCTCATCCTGACATGACCCGCCAGCATGACAATGCCACCAACCATACTGCTTGTTCTGTGCATGATTTTCTGCAAGATAGGAATGTCAGTGTTCCGCCATGGCCAGCAAAGAGCCCAGATATCAATCCCATTGATAATGTCTGGGACCTTTTGGATCAGAGGGTGAGGGCTAGGGCTATTCCAACCCCAGAAGTGTCCGGGAACTTGCAAATGCCTTGGTGGAAGTGTGGGGTAACATCTCACATCATGAACTGGCAAATCTGATACAGTCCATGAGGAGGAGATGCACTGCATTAATTAATGCAGCTGGTGGCCACACCAGATACTGACTGTTGTCCAGACAAGTTTTTCATGATGAATAATAGATTAATGTTTTAATGAGTAAAACTATGATGGACTACACAGTGGATTAACTACTACCAACTCAGTCGTAAGAAATGGGATACTTCATTGCCCAGTGCCTGAACCTTGGACTTACCATGGACTTCACCAAAATGAACTGCCACAAGCTTCCAGTGAACTATTTATCTGTTTATTACAAGAGGAATAAGTACTATATTCATACAAATAAATATGTTACAACATTGATTTTATGTGCAACAATGAATGAACAACAATGATTTATCAGTATTCCATATATAAATACATAGAGTAATATACAGTATATTTTAACTCAAGGTGGCACTGTTGTTCCCCGTCTGTCGCTCACTTCAACGTCGTGTCGAAGAAGTGACACTAGGGGTCTCTTTGAGTGCCGAATATGCCTCTGATCTATTAAAAAAGGCCAATGAGAGTTGGCAAACAGTATTTGCATTCCCCGCCCCCGGACATACAGGTATAAAGGCGAGGGAAATACGCTCGTTCATTCAGTAATTTTCTTCAGAGCCGATGGTCGAGTATGCAGCCAGCTGCGAGTGACACACCAGATATACTGCTTCTATCCTCTGACGCTCTGCTTTGCTGTTGGATCTACGGCGCACTTCAGCGGCTTTTCTCTTCTCTGCACGGCATGCAGTTTGCCCCTGGGCGCTTCGACAGCACAGAGTTTGAAAGAGTTTTCCCTTATAAAGAGCAATTTTCTCTGTAAAGAATTTAATTCTCTAAAAGAGCAATACACAGCGGTGTTGAACGTCCTTTTCAGGATGCGTCTTTTTAAAGATGCCATTCCACCCCTGTGTAGTTCCTGGATGCGGTAGAGTGCTCTCCGCTTCAGACGGCCACAGGCGTTGTCTCGTGTGTCTGGGCACCGATCACACCGAGGCAGCGTTTGTGGATGGTTCATGCTCTCACTGCGAGAGCATGACCATGGCAACGTTGCGGTCACGGCTTACTTTCAATAGAAAGCACGCCCCTCAAGCCGCCCCCCCCCCACCCACCCCCCCGCCCCCCGTGTCACTCCTTCTTCCCACGGGATTGAGGACGATGCGGCTGGCGATGGAGGTGATTTGGGGAGGGCAGCAGGTGCAGCTCCACCGGGTATGCCCCCTCGGACCACCCGCCCCCCTACACGCTCGTTAACCCCCGTCCGTGCTCAAGGCAACGGCGACTCGCCTCCAGGCTGGTCTGCCTATCCTCTGGAGCTCGAGGTGGATGAGCTCGCCGCTCCCTCGGAGAGTGCGGCGTCTGACGCCATTCTGTTGGCCTATCACACCCAGGCTGTGCCACCCCCCCTACGGGTTCGAGCCCACTCTACCAGGAGTGTGGCATCCTCATGGGTACTGGCTAGGGGCACCTCCCTAGCAGACATTTGTAGAGCTGCGGGCTGGGGAACACCTAACACCTTTGCGAGATTTTACAATCAGTCAGTCTCGTCCCGTGTTTTCTCAGGTCCGAGCCGGTAGAACTTGGTACACGTTGACGGCCTGACTGGTTGAATCGCTTGCATCCAGTGCCCTTTCCCTCTGCCGAGGAAAAACAGTGTGCCTTCTTTCCCAGGAGACCCTTTATGCACTGGTTGATTCCTCCCTAGCCCTCTTGGGTCCGCAATTCAGCGGAGGAACATGCCGACCCAGTCCACTATGGGTACCCCAGGCTACCCCTACTGGAATAGGTGCTCCACAGGTCAGGCCTCCGCGGTATGGTCACCTTACGAGTTGACCCGCGTCTCCCTTAGGCAGTCCTTCGCAGCCCTCCGGTCGCCATGTTGTAGCAACTCCCCCCTATTCGAGGCTGGATCTACCACTGCGCCATTCTTTCCCACATGTGACCGAAGAGCCCATGTGATGTATCTTCGCCACCTTTACCTCCCCTTTTGGGCAGGTGTGGCCTCCGCAGGGTCTTTTCCCCCTGAAAGAATAGGAATTCGGGTAGGACCCCTTTCCCACAATGCGGTAGAGGCCCCGGCTGCTCTTGCTCTATGCCGAGAAAACATAGAGAGAAAAGAGACCCAGCCAGGCTTGGCCCGTTCCCTAGTTGGAAGCGTCGCCTTGTTCCCCCCTAGGGTAACCAAAAGGACTCCGATGACTTTTTGGAGGCATTGGGGAAGGGTACGCTCAGTCTGAGACACAGTTGGTCGCTTGAGCACGTGAAATACCTGCCCGCTCCTGTGTCAGCAGTACACGTACACAGCTCAGCGCATGGCGTGATTTGAAGTGGACCCTTAGTGTCGCTTCTTCGACACAACGTTGAAGTGAGTGACAGACAGGGAACATCTCGGTTACGTATGTAACCTCCATTCCCTGATGGAGGGAATGAGATGTCGTGTCTTCCCAGCCACTTTCATAGATCAGAGGCATATTTCGGCGCTCAAGAGAGACCCCTAGTGTCGCTTCTTCGACACAACGTCTCATTCCCTCCATCAGGGAACGGAGGTTACATACATAACCGAGACGTTTCATTGATTGACTTGATTTACATTTGAAATTGCTATTCGATGAACAAACAACATGAAAGTAAACAATAGTGAGTACAACACATGAACAGTATGATATGACTACTGACATTTGGGTGTACTACTGAGAAAATTTTTTCTCAGTGCCTGAGAAAATACTAATGTGTAACTTCTGTGTAGCTTCTGTGTATCTTATTTGTTAAGTGAAGATATCCAGTTGTGTCTCATAAAATTTCAATATAATAGTAATGAATCCGGTTCTAGATTTGTCCTGATTTGTAGTATTTTCTCTTAGACATATGAAAAATTAAATATTAAAATATATAAAAATATATTTTATTCTATTATTTTGTAATTGTCTTGAAAATATTTAGAAAATTGGACACTGTCTAGGAATTTTATAGATCCATTTGTCATAGATATAAATGGTGGCTCTCTAAAGACCCGAGCATTAAAGAGTGTTTGGTGAAATTCCCATGCATTTAAGGGTTAAAACAGAATACACTGACAATTTATGAATTGCCAGCTAAAGCCTTCATCGGCCAAATAACATAGGACAATGCATCCGTGTGCACCTAATGTATGCAGTTAATTCAGGGTGGACTTCAAAGACATTTAGTCTTTAATCTTACAGTTCATCCAAAATCATTTTGTTTAAACATTGGCCCCAAACATTTACTTCTATCTACTAATTTAAACCCTGACTTGTGCTAGACATGCCCCCCATAGTGAGCCTGGTTTCCCCCAAGGTTATTTGTCTCCATTAACCGACATCTTATCGAGTTTTGTGTTCCTTGTCACAGTTGCCTTTGTCTTGCTCACTGGGGGCCAAAATACAAACATTATTTACTTAAATTTTTTCCCTTTTAAAGGCACACTCTACAACCACATATAATCAGATGGCACAATGATGACCCTAAGACATTACAGCCATTACAGCATAATTTTCTGTAAAGCTGCTTTAAAATTATGTGTAGTGTCAAAAGTGCTATACAATTAAAAATTACTTGACTTGACTAAAGTGTACCTCCCTAACCTAAAATATTGACCTAACCAATAGTGATCTAAAAAAAAAAAAAAAGAAAAAGTGAGTAATAGTGTGAAAAATTGTGTTTATAATCTGCCTTTGTAGTTGTGATTTGTATGAAAGTAAATGAAAGCACAGTTGTTGTAGAGTCCGTAGTGTTAATTTCAACAGGAAACGTCAGATAAACATGGAATGCAGGACGTAAAAGTAAGTTTGCAAAAATATAGTTAAAGTAACATTCATTCTATGAGACTAGGTTGCAACAGTGATATAAGAATGATTATTATTGCTTGTTTCCGTATTTTAGCCAATTTATTTGTTGTATTTTCTACTTATTTTATTACTGACACTTTTATTTTTTGGGTGCGTTTAATTCTTTTACTCTAACTTTTTATTGTGAATCTCTTCTTTTGAAATGATAAATGAATTAAACAGCAATGAAATTCATAGGAAACAATGTATCATGCAATCAGATATAATATTTGTTTAAACATTTGCCTGTATTGAGTTTGGTGCACAGCTGAGTAAGACAACAACCTTCTGGTGCAGATGCAAGATATTCAGTCCCATGTAGCCTAGACATTGTATTTTCATTGTCTAGTGTCTACCATTAAACGTATTGTAACCATGGTCCATTTTTAAAATATCCCAAAAATCACAACCCGTGATGTTATAATTTTAACCCTTGATTGTGTTTTCAAATTAGCCCAATTTGATATGAAACAATAGCAAAACTTTGAAAAACTGTTCCAAAAATCAATCAAGTTTCTCACTTGACTGACAATAGTTTTTTCATTATAGCTTATTTTGTGTTCATTATGAGAGTAGTATTCTAAAAGTATTCCTACAAAGTTTTATAAAGTAAATGTACTCTGAATATATAGGTGCTTGAAAAGGTAACGGGGGCTGAATACAGTTACTTCATTTTTGTATTCTGAATACGTAACACTGTTACATGTATTCCGTTACAGCCCAACCCTGAATGTAACAATGTCTGTTAATGTCTTGGAGTCTTTTGTTTACTCCACATGGATCAAGTTTGCCAAAAAATATGAGGATTAAAACAATTCTATAAATGTGCTATTATTTTGGTTATTTAGGCAACATCATCCTAATGACAACCACTTCATGGAGCTCAGATTAAATTAATGCACACACACACACACACACACACACATGCGTTGGTCTACCAATCATTATGAGGACTTTCCATAGACTTAATGATTTTTATACTGTACAAACTATAGATTCTATCCCTTACACCTAACCATACCCCTAAACCTAACCCTTACAGAAAACGTTCTGCATTTTTACATTTTCAATAAAACATTGTTTAATATAGTATTTTATAGCATTTATAGCATAATACCCTTGTAATTACCAGTTTGCAACCTAAAAACACACACACACGTGCTTGTTCACACACACATGCTTGTTCACATATATACATGTACAAGCATTTTTTAAATAAGGGAGAAGAATGGCATAATCAAAGTTTAGAAAAGCTGCAAACATTTTGTATCATCAATGACATTTTTGATATACTAACACTGACCCACAATCATAAAGCATACTGGCACTCATTAATTAACCCATTATTGATGATATTGTAAAAAAAAAGATGCATTTAACAATTGTAATAATTGCTCAATTGCTTTTTCATTTTATGTGCACAACTTGTTCCTGTAGTGCCATGATTACAGTGTCCATTCATTGTGGTATAGTTTCGACAACCTTATGCAATGTCACAACATTTATTTCTGTCCAGAGTTGCATACATTTTTGGCTGAAATATTGTATTGATGATGGGAGAGTCAAACCACTCCGTAAAGTCTTCTCCAGCATATCCTAAAGACTTTCAATGGGGTTAAGGTCAGGAATCGAATCTGTGGTGGTGTAACAAGGACTCTGAAAGACTGGGATTAAGATCCATGTGTGGTTTATTAAACAGTAGAATATTCAGAGTATAAACAATAATGAAGACAGGGCAATAATCATGGTCAGTAACAGGCAAATGGTCAGGGTAGGCAGCAGCCAGAAAACAGCAATGGTAAACGTTGTCAGTAACAGACAAATGGTCAGGGCAGGCAGCAGACAGGTAACAACAATATCCAGAAAGACAAACCAGGGTCAGAAGGCATGCAATAGACAGTGGAGAAACACTCAGTAATGTAGCCGTGGCAAAACAAGACTTTGCATTGATTCCAGTTTGCTCACTGTTTAAATAGTCCTTGAAATGGGGAACAGGTGTATGTGCAATCAGACCAGGTATGTGGGTTCTGGGATTTGTAGTCCAATTGTTAGTATTCATGTGAGAGAGACCTCCGGTGGCAGAAGAGGGGATTTTCAGAAGTGGCGTTCGTGACAGGTGGACAATTAATGTGTGAATCTTGACAATGTCATCCTGGAATATGCCCATGCTGTCAGGGAAGAGAAAATCCATTGATGGTATAACCGGGTTATTCAAGACTTTATTTTATTGCTGCATAACGTTGCTGAGCCTAGACTTGACCAATTGAAGCAACCCCAGAGGCTTGTTCAGTGGGCACTACGCATGACAGGTGCATCACTTCATGCATTTCCCTTCTTACCCTGATGTGCCAAGATGCTCCACAGTCTAATCTTTATGCTCCCTAGAAAACTGAAGTTGTTTTTTTTTTCGATTAGCCTCACTAACAATTGAATGAATGTTACATTTTAGTTATTTTCTACACTCAAAGCACTTTACATGAACAGGGGTCTCATCTGAAGGATGTCTTTCTTGACAGTTGGCTTTCTTGTGGCCACACAGCTGTTTAGTGCCAATCCTGTAAATTCTTGTCGCATTGTGCATGTGGAAATGCTCTTAATTTCACTATTAAACATAGCCGTCAGTTCTACTGACGATTATTTACCAGTTCACTTCACCAAGCGTTTAAGTGATCTCCGATCACGATCATTCAAGATTTTTTCCGACCATATTTATTCCGTGAATCTGATGGTTCACCACTATCCTTCCAGTTTTTAATAATGCATTGGGCAGTTCTTAACCCAATTCCATTGCTTGATGCAGGCCAATAATGTGCCCCTTCTGAAACACAGTAACATCTTTTCCACAACCATGGGATACGTCTTTTGACATGGTTGTTTAAGAAATAAGAAACTACACACTGCACCAGATAGGGTTAAAATAATTGTTGCCAGCTGAAACATATTAATCATTGCAATAATGATCCAATCATAGGCTCTTAATTATCTGCTTATTTAAATCCAAATGGTGATTTTTCTTCTTTTTTTTTTTTTTGTCTAGGCATTGTATGACAAGTCCTGGCATTACTATGACAATTCCTGGAGAGAGTTTATGTTTATAGTTGTTATTACACAGGGGTGTAGATTTGGCTTGGGGGGTGGGGAGTAACTTAATGTCCAGAGTTTAACACTTAGGATTAGGGGTTTGTAGCCCCAAGTATGAGGAAAATTAATAGTGATACTTAGCAAGCACTTAAAAATGTCTTGTGTTGAGTAAGCATCAAATACATTACGAAATCCCTATGACTCAGAATCCGCAGAAATATTAAGTTTTTGTTTAGTTGCTCTTAGACTTTTGTAGTAGGTCTCCAGATGGAAGACAAGCCAGGATCAATTCAAATTAACTGACTTGCATTTCCTGACTGCAGATGAGGGAGTTTGCAGTGAGTAAAAATGTGCATATGTACTTCATTGATGACATCTTCAGCTGTCTACTCAACCAGCTATTAATCACAATATAAGCGCAGCACTGTGCTTGATGATTTACACCTGACAGGAAATACATTAGTCAGACCTAAATCTGTCCAAACCTAAGCATGTTATTAGATACTTCTTAGCAGTCAATTTGCTGATATTGTGAAAAATCATAAAGAAAAGACCTCAGAGAGCCTGAGGAGCTCTCTAGATGTTATCTGTGAATGATTTGTCAAATTGAATCTCTTTAATGTAGCCCATGCCCCACTGTTTCGTCAGTGAGCATCCCATTGAAAATGTTGAATGTGAATAAGTGAGTCAGTATTTTGCAGTGCAATAGCAAAACCAAAGAAGATAAATGATAAAATTATAATTTGCTGCTCAAATCCGAATACATGAGGGGATTTTTAACAGATGGGGGGATATGTAGGGCAATTGTTTTTTCTTCATAACTCACAGACAACTAAAATCTACATACCATCTTTTGGTGAATCTTAAACAGGTATTTACATTAAAAAGACGTAATCATACAATTGAATTAAATACAAGAAGTCAGGCAGGGTATTAATACTATAATGGAGGCACAACACTAAAACTTGGAAACAAAATATTAACCCACTGTATCTCACATAAGATGGCACATCATAGTAACAATGATGTCATTGCTTATCATTGCTTCAGTATTTCACCAATTGCATTACAACTTTATATGTACTAATTATTTGAGCTGTCAGTAATAATATACATTTAAAGCCAAAGTCTAAGTAAGATCTATATTATAATTGTTTGAAATTAGTTAAATCCATTTATTGATCATCTGATGTTATTGATCATCAGGAACAGTCTTCTTCTTAGATTTTAATTAAGTATTATTTATTACATATTTTAAAGACTCAAAAGTAAACAAATATTTATTTAATAAGTTTCATTTAATAACATAGTTGACTGATAAAACTGATAAAGCCATGATAAAATCCTATTTGGTTGTTACTAAATTGTTAATATCTGTTGATCATGTTGACAGCAGAAGAAAAATATTTGCCAAAAATCACTTTTTTACATCACAGTCTGAAGTGAAATGATCACATGTCTTTTTCTCAAGCAAAGAGAGAACTCTACTGCGCATATGCTAATAATCATCACTCTAATTTGTTTGCGAAATTTAGTAGGCGAAATTTAGTGTGTTACAACAGCTTCCGGTCCCTACTTACAGATTATAATATCTGAAAATGTAACTGGTATGACAGCACAACACTTTTCAGAAGTTGATGAAGTTTCCCATTACTTTGGACAATAGTGTTTAATGATGGCCTTTTCTGTTGCTGTTTATAATAATAATAAACAATAAAAGCATTTCCTTATAAATTTCTTCCCAATATAACAAAAAGGTCAGTTGTAGGGGAAATAATTGTGTTTTGCCAAATGAAAGAATTATGAAACCATAGAAATAAACAGTTTTGTTCGTTTGACATGTGACAAATTAGAATGCAGACTGGAAGCTTTAAGCTTAATTGCATGGACCTCCAAAAATATCTTTCCAGTTAACCTCTTGGTCCTTATGATAAGTTTTATCAGTAGGCTCCATCATTTGAAGTGATAAGAGACAAGGTGCCTTGGAGTATCATTGTAAAATCTTCCTGAGCAAAGGGCTTAAAGTGATTTGGACATCTTACTGAATAAGGACAGTTGAAAGCAACTTTGAGGTAAGAACCTGCTGAATGAGGGGCTCTATAGTGGCTCACCCCAGGTTTCCCGCTGGTCCTTTAGCACCAGTGTCCATTGATATTCAGCAGTATTGACGTCACATGTTTGCAAGGAGTCCCTCTGCAGCTGTGAGAACCAGAACACTGTGATCAGGAGCAGACGATGCAGGAAGTGCATTCAGTCATTTTCCAGACTCCCTCTGCTGACATTCAAAAAGGAAAAGCAATAACACACACAGAGAGGAGAGAGAGAGAGAGAGAGAGAGAGAGAGAGAGAGAGAGAGAGAGAGAGAACACATAAGCTTCTAAACTCAAGTTAGATTATTGATGTCACTGTTTTCCCTGTGTGCTCCCTACCATTCATTCATCAGTGCGTAAATGTACTCATAATCAACCCTGATCATTGTCCTGGACAGCTTGTCTACCTACCATTATCCTCCCCATCAGCCTGTGCTATCTGTTTTGGCTCTCTGTCAGTCTGCTTCCACAGCCAATAAGTCTCAGAAGTTTCAGAAACGGACAAAAGAAAAATACAATAAAAAAATATAGGCTATATAACGTGACTGACCATATTTTTGTTTTCCTCTGTTTTTTGAGAGTTCACCGTGTAGCCGCTAGAGGGTTCTCAACGCTGCGGTGCGCAAAAGAAAAACACCGTCCCGGTTCAGACACGCACTGAGGAGCAAAACAGCGAGCAGGTTACCTGCGTCTCCCGCTCCTGTCGGACACAGAATTAACCCGAAAATGTCGCATAGCCTTTTGCCATTAATTGAAACCATGCTACATAGAGCGTTGACTGAAATATGAAGCATTATAGTTTAATGATGTCATATTTTCCCCCTTGCACTATTCGATTAAAAGCAAGACTTTTATGCGCATGCCAACTTTAATCTACGTGAATCCCTCTAAGGAAAAAATGATGGTCTTGCCACTGACCCCTTTCATATTAACCTGCTAGATTTACGCATGGAGTTTATGAGGTGAAATGCACTGATATCTTCAAGGAAAATCGTATTTACCAAGTTTATTTGAAATGAAGTAAATTATGAAATAAAGATCCCAAGGGAAATGATTTTGACCTCTCCACGCTGATTGATTACATAGTCATCCCTACAGTTTAATGGGATCCATTCAATTGGGAAGGTGGAGCACTTGGATGAATTAACATATTCCTTTCCCCCCTCAATCTGTGTTGAAGTGTCTTTGAAAGGGGCAAGGAAAGGGGGTCGTGGCTTAACATTATAAAGGAAAAAATAAGACGGCATTGCCGTCTTGCGTGGTGTTGAATACGCCTCTTGACAGGCTTTTGTAAAAACCAAAAGACCGGGAAAGATCTCACGAGCGCTATTTAGTATTTTGAAATATCTTTCATCAAATCCCCTATCAGTTGAAATCAGTCTCTTTTACTCCACTTGAAAATGAAACTTTTGCCCATTTGCACTTGGCTTCTATGCCTTTTGCTTTTTATCGTGTGCTTGGGATCTGAATGTGGGACTCCACGGCGAATTGTAAGGTCTAAAAGAGACTTGGTACGCATCAGGGAAGCCAGAAGTACCTTCCCAGGAGCTTGTGCCACACGCTTGCCTCGGGGCAAACGCTCACTTCCCCGGATAGATCGGCGCTCCCCTCGCCTGTCACGGGCAGGGGAAAGCACCCATGCAGGTCGGCGGAGGGCTATTTACTTTACCGGTAGAGGAGACCAACTACGTCTGAAACCCAATGCAGAGGTGCCAAGGGGTAATTTTACTCTGGAAATGTGGATAAAACCCGCGGGTGGGCAACGCTCCCCAGCTGTTATCGGAGGTTTGATTTGCTTCATTATAACTTGCATTATCTATTCTCTGCAGAAATAACATTCATAGTGTAACTGCAGCATGCGCGTGCTTCAATAAGATCCAGCAGAAAAACGCAACACCTCCAATGTATGAATAGTTGCAGAAACACTTGGCACTAACAATTCTTTATATCAGTTTCACTATCCATGAGGTAATGTCTACATGTACTAAGAATAGTTACCCAATTACTGATCTCACTGAGGGTGGCATATAGAGATGCGCCTCTGCTGTTGTTGTTTACACTATCAAAAACTCTCTTGGGTTTTTGATACTGTGCTGGGAGGCTATCATGACCAAACTTTTGGCCGCTCTTACATCTTGTAGTTAAAATTATCCGTTTAAATGTCATTAGAGTAATTATTAATCTTTGGATGACTAGTGAGCTGATGTCACAGCCACTGCAATATCTCAATTTGGGTTCTTTGGCAACACAACTCCCTTAATAACAAAGTCTGTTATGAACTGCAAATTATGTTCGAAGTCATTAATAAACTCTGTAAAAAATATTTATTTGTCTGTTATTAATATTTTGTGTCTATTTTTGTTTGTTTGTTAAAAAACACAAAACAGGATTTTTGTGTTTTTTTGTTTTGTCAGTTCCATCGAAACACTGAAATGTAATAACTGCATAGTTTCGATTTTCTGTATGATGCTATAAGATTTGGTCAAGTGTCTGCGTGTCTGAAATTGCTTCAACAAATACGTCATCCCTTTGATACATAGTGTACTGTGGTCCGTATGTGCACCTCTACTCTGCACTACACATGCATAGCATATACAATCTAATATCCAACATTATAGCGCATTTTCCTTTCATCGTAAGATGACTGCCTATTCACATTTTTGTTAATAATTTTTAATTCAAAATCGAATATATGTTCTGCTCTAAATGAACGCGTTAATAGTTTGTTATCGAATAACACAATCGTGCATTTTTATTTATTTTAAAAACGTTTATGTTGTTGCTTTAAAAATTGTGCATATTACGCATTTTTCTAAAGGGGATGGAGTAGAAAAGGTGGGCGTGTTAGTTGCTCGGTTGTATTTGTATAATTTTTTATTTTTTTCAAACAAATTTATTTGATTTCTTTTTTCATCCCTTCTCCAGCCAACAGAGAGCGTACTACCCGTGGAGTCGATTTACGAATCCCGCGTGCACCCTATGAACCCTTGTAGCACGCAGTTTTGTGGGAACATGAACGGAAATGTCCTGTAATTATGGACGAATCAAATCATTTTATTATCTCTCTAAAATGCTCGGAGTTCACATGCCATGGTGAAACCCAGTGTAGTAGCTCAAATGTTTCTTAAGGGAAGGATTTGTCAGCTGTAATTAACAAACCCACTAGTTTCCTGTTTCTCTTGTGGATATCACAGAAAACCTGTCCCACAAGAACCACAGTGTTTACTTTTTGTATCCACAAACTTTCCACAAAACGTAGCATGCAATTTACCTAATAAAAAAAGTTAAATTATTCCAAAAATAAAAGTTACAAAATAATAATAATTATATAATTTAATTAATAAAATTAAGAACTCTGTCCTTAGTAAGAGTCAGCACATGCTCTTCAGTTATAGATTTCAAAATGCATGCTTTAAGTTGCAAATCATATTATCAGGACATTGAAAATGAATGTCTTTAAATATGTTTGGGTACATTAGCTTTATGTCTCCAGAGAGTTGCGTGATAATAGACAGATTGCATATATCTAATCAGTGAGTCATCTAAAATTAGCCCTCACAATGATCTCCTAAGTCACTGTAACATTAAGAAGCAAGGAGGGGGCGCTGGCAGAGTTTATATAGCTTCTCCACCACAAAATCTGTTGTTCCAATTTTAAACAAAAATGTTGTGACATTTATAGTCCATGTAAGTTGTGGCCATTGTGTCAGTTGTCTCATTTTAACAATTCATCATATAGACACATATGGGCTGTTTTGAAATTTGTTGTCCTCAGGTGAAGGAATTCATGACGAAAATCTATAAAAAGAAAGCTATAAAAATATTGCCTTGTTCTTGCTTTCTTTAAGTGGTCGTATTATTGCTTGCTCATTTTAAGATATTACAGTCCTTGCCACAAAACGTCATGCAATGGACTTGCCAGGGCAGTCTATCAGATCCTCAGACATAAGAATGCAGAGTGCACAGAGAGTGACCAGATGCGCTGAGCCTATTATTTTAATGTCTCATACAAATGGCTTTTTTACTAGAAGTTTTACAGCATATCCACAGACAGCACAAAAATTTTAACATAAATGTTCACATTTGGCATATGCTTTTAATCTTGTCTTTGAGGTCTCTGTTTCTGTGCTGTACACAGTGGGATGGGATATTTTATGGCACATTACAATAACTTAATAAGCACCTCATAAAACTGTCAATAGCACCACTTAGAGGTTTGTAATGATAGCCATAAAAATTTAAATATTCAATTATCATGTTACAAAACATGGTTGGTTAGTGTAGTTGTTGACAGGTACTTTACGTTCCTATAATGTTAATAGATACTTTGTGGTTGGAGGCATTACGAAATGTGACATTTCATATGAATTCAGACATGCTATGATGCTGTGTATGGCAGTTAACATTGTAATAAATAACAAGTTACATGATTACATTTTTAGATTTTAGAATGAAATATAAAAAAACAATCATTTATATTCTATAAAGTGCTCTGTAAATGGGTATACTGATTAAACAGTTAACATAGGGCAAAAAATTCTCTAATCAGACTTTCTTCTGCAGAACACAAAGAAAGCTTTTTAGAAAAAAAATACCTTTGCTTTGTAGGTCCATATAATGCAAGTGAATGGTGGCTGAACTTTGAAGCTTACAAAAGCACATAAAGGCAGCATAAACGTAATCCATAAGACTCCAGCTGTTTAATTCATGTCTTCTGAAGTGATCCAATCACTTCAGAACAACTCCTTTTTCACTATAAACCTTGACATCAGACGTCTCCTTGGAAATTGTGATTACACTGTGCATGCATCAAGCACTAGGAAGTGTAGTCGAGCTTGAAAGCACGTTCTGTGCCTAGAGATTGCAAGGGCAAAATGTACAGTGAAAAAATAGGTACATTTATCTGTACTCACCCAAAACTGGTTAGATCGCTTGAGTATTTTAGATGATTTTATGCTGACTTTATGTGATTTTTGGAGCTTCAAAGTTTTGGTCACCATTCACTTGCATTGTATGAACCTACAGAGCTGAGATATTGTTACAAAAATCTTTGTTTGTGATCACAAAAGAAAGAAAGCCATACACATCTGTGGTGGCATGAGTGTGATTAAATGATGAGATAATTTTTTTGGGGGGTGAACTATCCCTTTCACAAATTAAACTTATGGATACCCTGCTAGATATTTAAATAAAGGTCTTTAGACAATACAGGTGTATGGTCCTTTTTCCAGGCAGTTGCATTGGTGTTTTTCATTTCATTATGTTCACTTTATAGTGCTCTGTCCATGGTGCTGGATACTGAGATGGAATGAACTCAAAATGGATGCTTTCATGAAATATTGGAAAGGATTACAAGCTGTAACATATTTGGCATAAGGAGCCAGCTGCACAGATTTTCAGAATTACATTTTAACTTTTAGAAAAGCATGTACTTAATTCCTTGACTGGAGAAATTTTCATAAAGTTTGCAAAGTAAGCAATGTCTGATTTGTGTGTGAGTTTTTCTTAATACATTTTCATTCAATAGTGTTTAATCTGTTATCTTTAAGATGGATAGATTAGTGTATTTATATGAGCTATTTGTTTTTAAGGATATTTGCATTTTCATTGTTAAGTCCATTCATCTAACTCCTTTTCTCCTTTCCCTAAACTGAGCCCCTTGCATGTCTGAAGTTTGGGGCTGGCAATAAATGTACCTGTTTGTTATTTCCCACTTAGTGGTCTCATTCCAGGATTTCACAGATTGTAATTTCCTCAGTTTTATGGTACAATTTATTTTTATGGATGCTGGCAGTGGTTTTTCTGGCAGCCCAGAAGTGAGAGGGAACTACATGCTCCTGTCTGCGCCTTAGTATGGCATTCCCAAATGAATGATCTTTTTTAAAGTGGTCAATCTTAGCGGTCAAAAGATCCTCATGTATTAAGCTTCACTCAATTCAAAAGCCTTTCAGTTTTCCTTTTGAGTTGTGTATCATGATGTGTGTAGTGTAGTAATATGATATAGTTATATTTTCTCTGCTACCCTAGTAACATTAATTTGCCCTAATTGTTTTTCACCAGTTACCTTTAACCAACACTTCTTACCACTGTGGAAAAGAGAGAATTCCTCATTTAGGAACCAAAAACAGGCTGATCTGTTGAGGTGAAATGTTAGCATAGATCATAAATAAAACGCCCTATATCTGATTTCTGCATGATTACAAAATAATGATACATTCAAAATACTCTTGTATACGTTCTTTTCTATTGGTCAATTATTAAGGAAACATAACCGTTAAATGTAAGAATATATTTCCTTCTGTAGCTCAGCACATGGCTTCCAAATGAAACAGGAAGAAAGGGTTTTAGAGCCCCTATCATAATATGGACTATGCAGAAAAAAAGGACCATTTTTTTATTTCAAACATCCCTACTGCTGAGGCACATTTCAAGAAAATAGACTTAAAATGCAAGTAACCTTTGCTCTGTTGATACAAGACCACACTGTCTGGGAGTGATTGCTAGCAGATGCTTCTTTGTAGGCCTGTAGTCTTTGGACTGGACTGTGGCAACGATTTGATCATGGGAACCATGTTGTGTTACCAACTTTTTGAACAAACACACATGCTGTTTTTGGTCACTATCTGTATCAGTGTGCAATAAATTACGTCTGTAGTTTTTCACCATTCAATAAATCGCTGATTAAATTAGGCTCTACTTATTGAGTCCAACATTTATAGATTATCATTTATGTACTTCTGCATTAGTGCGAATGTACTATATGTTATAATATAAACTACAATTCATCAATGATATTATGACTGTGCAGACTGATCACACTGTGAATTTGTTGAAAGTTGGTCAACAGTTCTGTTGCTTAAATCAGTCTGTGCTTACCGAAATTTGAAAACACTGCCTCGGTGGCCGAAGCTGGACGTGTTGTTGAGGTGAAATCTCTAAAGGTGGTGCCAAAAGTGAGTTGAATTTTTAGTTGTAAATGATGTAATACAATCAACAGGAATACATTTTATTAACCCCACTCCCTAACCAAAACCCCAACCCTAAACCTACCTGGCAGTAGAGTTAAAATGTAATTTCAGAGCAAAGCTGCAGCCCAAAATTCGCACTCGCTATTGTTTGTGAATGCAATAACTTCCTGATTTCCATGGATTACAACCCGTGACTCAGCATGAACATAATTACTTCTTGCTTTCCATAGGACCTGTGTACTACTCAATAGCACCGTAGGAAAAGTTGAACACATTTGAATCGATGCAAAAATGTCTGATGGGGCAACATGTTGATTTTTGTGTGTTCATAAGTGGATCGTAAGTGACAAATGTATCTAATATGTGCCATTTTCCTGCAGGACTCTATGATAAATGCTTCTACGCATCCAGTGATAGAGGATGGTTGGTTGGCATCAAAGCAGTCAGTGACCATGCCAACCGTGACCCTCGCTTTTTCTTCACCCTAAAGACAGACCGAGCCCATAAAGTTACCTCGATAGCCTCCAACACACCCTACATTCCCAATCAGTGGTCACATCTGGCTGTCACCTACAATGGCCTCTTTATGAAGCTGTATGTTAATGGGGCACAAGTTGCTGTAAGCCGAGACCAATCTGGTGAAATTTTCAGTCCACTTACCAAGAAGTGCAAGGTGCTAATGATCGGTGGAAATGCCATAAACCACAACTACAGGGGATCAATGGAACACTTGAGCTTGTGGCATCGAGCTCTGACCCAACGTGAGATCATTAGATACATGAGTCATAGTCACACCCACTCCGACGATCTTTCTCAGATAGTGGTCTATGAGAACTTTGAGAACATGTCAAGAAGGTGGCTAACAGTGAAAGATGGCAGCTTCCCCCGGTTAGAGCATTCGGACCGGAACCTCGCTGGAGACCTCAGTGGCTCTCTTGATACTGTACTGAAACCTCCACCTTGCGGACAGACCGTGTGTGACAATGTGGAGGTAGTGACAAACTACTACCAGCTCTGGAGCTTCCGAAAACCCAAGACTGTGCGTTATCGAGTGATAAATGTTTATGACGATTTAGGACAGTGGCCGACTGTTACCGAACACCAAATTAACCTTCAGCACCAGCACTTGAACAATGCTTTCCGTGTCTACAACATTACCTGGGAGCGCACTGTTCATAATGTCTACAACTCATCCTTGCGTAACCGCCTAATATTGGCCAACTGTGATATCAGCAAAGTGGGTGATGAAGAGTGCGATCTTGAATGTAACCACACCCTTACAGGTTTCGATGCTGGATACTGTAAGAGACAGACTACACACTGTCCTGAAAACAATCAGGGGAATGGATTTTGTGACCCAGAGTGTAACTGGGACAATTTCTATTATGATCATGGAGACTGCTGCAACCCTAACATCACTGATGTCACAAAGACCTGCTTTAATCCTGCATCACCCCTCAGGTAATTCTCAAATCTGTTTTTCAAACATTCTGTGTCCTAATCAGACTCAATGTGATAAAAGAAATCTCTTCCATGTAAATCTGAGTTTTTATCCTAACTACTGTAGTCACATCCATGACATTTTGACAATCGCTTTGTTTTTGTCTGTAGTGTTGCACTAAATGTTAAATCTAATTGGCCCAAACTCCTGCTCCGCATAAATGTTTAGCAAATATGTTCTGATTGGCTGTGCTTGTGTGACATCGGGCAGCAATTTTACCTTCAGTGTGGACAAACAAAAAGCTTGCCACAATTTTCTTTGTCGATACTTGACACATCACACCTGGTTAGGACGTGAAAAAATACTTATGTACTGTATGTGTTCAGAGAAATAACTTAATTTGTTATTAAAAGTTATTTTAATTGTTTAATCAGTAATGCAAATATCAAGGTGAGTACTAGCCAGGATGGCGTTTCCCAAAAGCATTGTAAGCCTAAGTAGATTGTACAAACCATTGGTGCCAGTGGCCTCTATGATCAACTTCTGCTTAGCATGCTTTTGGGAAATGCAGCCCAGTATGATTTGAAATGGCTTTGTATAAGACTATAATATTTTCTAACTCAGCGTTAGAAGTTAAAAGATTTTGGAAAGAATAGAGGAAACTCTAGGACACCATTATCTTCATTCTTATGTGTGAAGCTTTCAGCTATCTCAGTTTTGTTCCATTAATGTACTATGACGTGACATCCTGAAAACATCTTAAGTGTTGAATGGGAGTCAGAGTTCTGAAGTATGAAGTATAGGATGAAGGCAGGTTTGAGAAACAATAAAACACCATGACGGATGATATGCGGACCTATGTTTTGGTAATCACTGTTTTGTGAGTGTCTCTGTAGTAGTGAGATTCCAGACTGTATTTGTGTGTTTCATGTATCCCTGGGGTCTATTTTGGTGTCGATTCAAAGCTGAGCAACCAATCACTTTTTACTTTGTGGATAAAATGAACTGCTCACGTGGTGACCAGATGTGAAGACTAAGGAGATTTTAGACATATTTCTCCTTTTTGTAAGCTTATAAAAGTGATTTGATAGAGAGTAAGTGGGAATGGAAAGTATGTCCCCCTAGACAACCAGAGGAGCCAATCACAGCTTAGAACAGAATCTCCAAAACTATTACTTACAGCATTAAACTCTTCTGGGACTGCTACTCAAGAAAAAGAACCTTCCATAAAAGTTGAGGTTGTGGGGGGCATTGGATTCTGTTGGGGTAAAGCACTACTTTTGATCTTTGGATGGTTGAACAAACCAGAGTTCTCCTTTCCACTGTTCTTCTTACTATGGAACCGTTTTGTTTGCAAATTGTAGCCATACACACTCCACATGTTTTGTCAGCATATGCTTGCTGCATATGCTTCAAAGCAAAACTGCTGATGGTCAATTTTGTGCACAGTGTTTGGTTTTCTTAGTTTTAATCAGAGTAAACAAGTGCATTTAAGGACAACCAGGGATCTGTGCCAGCTTAAAAAGGAGAGGCATGTCAAGGTCCAAGTTTATTCTCAGGAACCTTTCATTTTAATATGGTTACATGCTGATTATATGACTATTTCATATGTTATATCTGAATAAAAAAAGGCATTACTTGTCCTATAAATTATCTGATTTGTTTCAGGTTCGTAACCTCATTGAAGTGTGGCACTGTTTGCAATAACATAATGTTATTGCTTCCTGTTCTTCTGTGGTTACAGTTCCGTTGTTCACTGTCTTTGTTTTTTTAGCTGCATAATTACAAGTTTGTCCTGTTGTTGTGTGTGTGTGTGTGTGTGTGTGTGTGTGTGAGTGAGTGAGTGAGTGAGTGAGAGAGAGAGAGAGAGAGAGAGAGATTAGACTAGAGAATATGTGGTCAACCAGAGAAAGGAGAGCACTCCAACTTGTTGCTTGTTTTGATTTGATTATGGTATGTCTGGAGAGCTTTGCTGAGGGCCGCATAACGAAGTGATTTGACATTCCTTTTTGATTGTACAAGTATGCATGAACAAAGAGTTGTGCAAGAACAGAACAATGGATCAAATGCTGTGATGAATTTTGTTTTTCCCCAAGACTCATGCATATGTGGCAGTTGACTTTGAAATCTGCCATTTTCAACCTTTTAATTATTAATAACCCATAATAAAAAAAATATGCAGGTTTTGCCTAAAGGGATAGTTCACCCAAAAATAACAATTCTCTCATTATTTACCAACACTTATGCCATTCCAAATGTGTTATGACTTTCTTTCATCTGTTGGATATTAGAGGAATATTTCAGCTCTATATGTCCTTACAATTTTTTTAAGCTACAAAAGCACATAAAGGCAGCATAAAAGACTTCAGTAGTTAAATATATATCTTCAGAAGCGATATGATAGGTGTGGGTGAAAAACAGATCAATATGTAAGTCCTGTTTTACTATAAATTCTCCTCCCTGCCCAGTAGGTGGTGAAATACATGAAGGATGCAAATTGCCAAAAACAGAAGAAGAAGAATGTGAAAGTGCAAAATTATAGTAAAAAATCATATCACTTCTGAAGACATGGATTTAACCACTGGAGTCGTATGGATTACTTTTATGCTGACTTTACTGTATGTACTTTGAGCTTAAAAAATTCAGTCACCATAAGGATTGGGAGGGTTACTTTTGAAGTGTATTCCACTACAGATTACAGAATACATGCTGTATGTATTATAAATGCCATTTGTAACATAAAATTCCATTAAATTACTCAAAATCAGTAACATAATCTAAATACTTTAGATGACTTCTTCAGCACTGGTAGATTTTTTCACTTGTTTTGATAAAAAAAAAAAATCTGCCAGTGCAGTAAGAGAAAATACACATGTTAAAAATAAATTCTCTGAAAAACCTAAATATCTTGTGCAGTGTTGTTTCTAAAAAAAAAAAGATAAAGCAATCTGATTTTGTTTTAAGGATTTTTAGATATTTTTACAGAAAAACAATGCAAAAAGTATCAAGAATAATTTAAAAGTTCTTAAAATATGATAACAGGTGCCTGTAAAATGGCTAGAAATAGCATTTTAGATAAGCATAAAGCTCAAATGTACACATGACGATTTACACTAGGTTATTTATATTTCTGCTGCTCCAAATTTACTTCTCTGTCTGCTCGTATAAATTGAACACATCATAAGAAAATGTTTCACAGCTCTTTGGATCACATCATTTATATGGATAAACAGCTGGTTTTGATTGAACAAGTTACTTACTGCATTCAAACTAAATGCAAAGATATATTTTAGAAGTAGTGCATCATGTTTTACACACGTCCCATCACAAACTCTTTGCACTGCTGTGGTGGAGAGATGTGGTCCAGTTCGAGCCATACTAGATCATATGTGGTTTATTCATATAAGATCATCATTAGATCATATTTGGCTTCATATCTTTCACAGCAGTTGCACTTTGGATATTAAAAATAGCCGTTTGTGTGATTCCTTCATAAAATGTTCAAATCTACCAACACTAACTGCGGGGTGAATGGGTCTTATTACAACAGAAGCAATCCCTAATTTGTCCTTATTCACTGATCATGCTTAAAATCTAAAAAAGCCCAAATCTCCAATATTCTCTTGGAAATGCTGTGTTTTACACTTGGAATTGCTGTATCCTAGCGTTTGTTTGTAAACAGCAACTTCATCTATACTTTTCTCTCAAGTAGTCAGAGATATGTTCTAGTGCATTGCATAACTCTTTGCCCCTTGCTTTGTCCTATACTCTCTTCTATATAGTATCCAGTGCAAATAATATAAGTTCTTTGTGTTAGCCCTGTGTGAGACTTGTCTGAGGCATAATCTAAGTCACTTGGCTTGTTAAATAAGCCGGCTAATAGCTGGTTCTCTTATCAAGGATTTGGACAGGAAAAGCACACTCTTAACACCTTGATTTTTCTCTGAAGGCTTGAGAAACCACATGTCTACACAAGTATGGCAATCCAACGCACAGAAACACACACACACACACACACACACACACACACACACACACGCAGGCAAACACCAACACAAATAATCAGTGCAACCCCTGGTGTTTAAAAGTAGGGTGAGGAAAAAGAATTAAGCCCTGGGGACAGAAGGATTTCCTCTTTTAAAATGGTAGTAATTAAATGGTCCTTTAACATGCCACTGTGAGGCCATCTGATTCATTTGTATGAGGAGCCCCTTTCATTGGGGACTTCAGTGGGAACCTCCACCGCATTAGCATAACTGGACACACACACTAGCTTGTCCAATAGCTTATTCAGAGCTAATACAGTTTTCAGAGATTCAGCCAATCATCTACCTATTTGTAGCCTGAAATAATAAGAGGAAGTGAAAATAAAATGGAAGTGTAAGCAGTAGTTTTAGCAGAAAGAATCTGGATCCTTACGCTTTCATTCAATCAGGCATCTCATCCAATCCCATAACAACCTCAGCTTTATAAGCCTACAAACCTCTCTATTGAAATCTCTATTGTTCACATACTTCCATTGTTTTAAGTCACGCACATGTTAGTGTTATGCCTCACTTTTCCAAGCAACAGTCGCTTCATGTTGGATTATTACTCACTGTGATGTTCGTACTCCTCAGCACTGCTTTGTGTTATCAAGAAAATACACTAAGTTCTCAGTCTATTCTTTTTTGGGGGGAAAATTCTCAATGCAAACAGCTGGTGGTTGATGGAATTTCAGGATTTCTGCTATCAATGTTGTTCTCAATGATCTGTTTTTCATATTCCTTTACTGCATCAATATCACTTTTAATAAATAAGACTCAGTCTTACTGATTTCTCAAGTTCACAAATGTTGATCTGTTTACTCAGAGTTTGGATGCCATAGCGTACCCCTCATTGGGGAATCAAGATTTATTATTCATTCACATCATAATGGCGCCAGCCACCAAGTTTTTCTCTCCACAGAGTATTAGATTCGGCTGGAATTTTAATGCTCATTAAATGCGCCGGGGAAGGTGTTCTGCTCCTTTCCTATTCTTTCAGGGGGAAAAGACCCCACGGAGACAACACGTGCCCCAAAGTGGGGGTTAACATGTGGCTAATACCTCACATGGGCTCAGAACTGCATATGGAAGGGGCATGGCAATAGATCCTGCCCTTCGAAGGAGAGGAACAGAGCAACCAGGGCAGTGAGGGCTCTGCCCAAGGGAGATGCAGGTCTACTGAAGGGAGAATGTGCTGCAGAAGATACATCACAGGAAGTTACTGCCTTGGCCTGTGAAGCCAGCACGATGGCGTTCATGACCCAGTGGGCAAGCCTCTGTCATGGCCATAGTGGTCGTTCCCGAGATTCCGCCCATGTTCACGACCACAGAGGTCGTTTCTGTCTCTGTCTCTGCCCATGAGAGGCTTGAGGGGCAGAGCCATTGGGGCGGAGGACCAAGGTGGTGTAAGGGAGGGCCTGGACTGTGGAGCAGAGACATGGCCTGGAGCAGACTCAGGTGTGGCGGGGACATGGCCTGGAGCAGATTCAGGCGTGGTGGGGACATGGCATGGAGCAAACTCAGGCGTGGCGGGGACATGGCATGGAGCAGACTCAGGCGTGGCGGGGACATGGCATGGAGCAGACTCAGGCATGGCGGGGACATGGCATGGAGCAGACTCAGGCGTGGCGGGGGACATGGCATGGAGCAGACTCAGGCGTGGCGGGGGACATGGCATGGAGCAGACTCAGGCGTGGCGGGGGACATGGCATGGAGCAGACTCAGGCATGGCGGGGGACATGGCATGGAGCAGACTCAGGCGTGGTGGGGGACATGGCATGGAGCAGACTCAGGCGTGGCGGGGGACATGGCATGGAGCAGACTCAGGCGTGGCGGGGGACATGGCATGGAGCAGACTCCGGCGTGGCGGGGGACATGGCATGGAGCAGACTCTGACATTGCTTGGAGTGGACTCTGGCTCGGCGGCGGCCATGACGTGGAAATCTGGCTCGCGGGCGGCCATGTCGAGGAACTCTGGCTCGGCGGCAGCCATGTCAAGGAACTCTGGCTCGGCGGCAGCCATGTCGAGGAACTCTGCTAAAGAAAGAAAGAAAGTCATACATGCTTGAGATGATATAAGGATGAGAAAATGATGAGAGGATTACTATTTTTGGGTGAACTATTCCTTTAACAAGTGTGCATGTGCACGTTAAGTTAACAATGCCTTTTAGGTGTTCAGAAACTTGTACCACTCAGTCATTGTGATATAAGGATAAATATTATTTTTAAATACCAGAAGAACAAACAATTAGAGTAAAATATGGAAAATGTTGCCAGACCTGTGGTTTCTGGCTGTGTGTAGCACCTGATGCTCTGCATATCCTTTCAAGAAATCCCAAGGTTTAGTTTAGTTTTAACAAGGTCCTTGTTCATTTCAGTTTGACCATTTATGCAGCACATTTTGGCTTTGGTTTGGAATAGGGGTAGGCATTATATTAAATATTCACGATATAATCACAATGGTTTTGCTGATGATATAAAAATTGAGCAATACCGTGAGTATCACTATGATTTTAACGTGCTTTTTTTATTTGGTCATTAAGTATCATAATGAGCACATCAGTAGACTCATTTCACAGTCCTTCATGGTTGCACAATTAAAAAAAAAATTAAAATAAATTGTGATATGGTAATGTGTGATTAGAAAATTGCAAAAGGCTTAGATTAAAGACAGATAAACATGATCTGTGTGCTTCCATTTAAGCATGTGAAGCACTGTTTTAGCACTTTTTAGAGCAAAGAAAAGTACTGCAGATTTAAGCATAAAAGTTATTATACAAATCTAAAAATGTGGAACAGTATAACAGAACATGAGGAGATGACAGTGCTACAACAGGTGAGGAACATTGTAAACTGCCAAATAAACACACACTGCACTTTCATTGTCATAATAAAAGCTCTAGGTGAAGGAAGTACATAGGACAGAAATTATATATTTTATATAAAACAGATCTACTCCTAATTCAGTATTATATTATAATAATAAAGTTCCACAGTAGACTTAAAGAATTGGTACCACAGTAATAATTTAGTATTATCCAATATTTAACTGGGTTACAAAAAAAAAAAGTAAAGTGATTTTTGAATCATTCACAAAAATTTGTTTTATTAAAAATATATGAAGGTAAATAATGCTTTTTATTGAGCTACTATGTACAGTCTTATTGTATATAAAATATAAATATTAAAGTGCATATTAATTCAAATGATTAATCTCATTCTTGTGTTCATTTAGTGAAAAACTGTGAGAAACATATCTTCATTATTTTTTTTTAATATATTTGTATTTAATGCCTTTGTAATATTGCATCAACTTGGCTACAATGGCTGTTTGAATGAAATGAAGGTTCCTCTGGTTTAAAAGAAATAACTTTAGCCATTTTACAGCAAATGCATAATTATCTAGCTATAAAATAGAATATCGGCAAAAGGCTGAACAATATTGAGATATAATTTTTGAAGTCATATTGCTCATCCCTAGTTTGGAACAACATTAGAGTGAGTTAATGATTGCCAAATTTTCATTTATGGGTGAGATAGCCCTTTTTACAGTTGTATTCTTTTCACACAATATGTTTTGCCCTATCTAATTCTCTTATTCACATCTGTTCATATATCAAATTTCCGAACATCCCCATCCACCTAAGACCTCGCAATAAATATATCACCCTTCCTTTAGCCCTTTTTTATGGTTACTGTCTGTGAATTATATTTTTTCTATAGAGGTCAGCTACAAATTATCCCATGAGTCTGTGAACCTCACGCCTGCTTGTGCATGATGCTAATTGTGTAGATGATTGATCACTCCTCTTATGTACTTGGAGCTGATGAAAAGATCTGTGAAAGGCTGAGAAAATTATAGCCCTCTAAGCCAACTGGCGAGCACTGCCATACCCACCCGCCCATAGCAGCTCCACGCAAAGCCACACTCAGTACATTTGGATGTAAGGCCGTCTTTACTGATTCAGATGAATAATACATGGGTGTAAATGGATGAAGCCATAATCTTGCATTTAATAGGCATTAAATATAAATGCATCAACATACCACATCGGAGCACTCTTGAGTGCTGCCAGGCGGAACTGATCAGCAGTGACGTTTTTTTTTTTTTTGCTAATTCAATTTCATAGGGCTAAACTCTACATGTCGAGTTCATGTGAATCGACCCCGAAACTTACAATAACAACATATTAAGCATCTGAGATAGTGTCAAGGTATTGGACTCAAATTTCAGTTCAGACAAGTCATCAGAGCATTCGTAAAGGTTTTGTACGTCTTTAAAGCTGTACATAAGTCAAAGACATTACATTTTAGACGTTTAAAATATGTTCATATTTAAAGCTTCAATGTCTATCCAAATGTACAAATATCTACAAATACTAATGTGAAATTGGCACTAAAACGCTCAGTCAGCTATTTGCAGGCTTTAAACTGACACTGGTACGTGTTATTGTTTATAAAGGTGATCAGCACTGATAAATGTAAGTCTACTGATACATTGTAATGCTTAAAAGTTTGAGTGTGGCCAGTGTCATCCCACTTTCCTACTCAGCAGAATCAGAAAAAAAAAATCAAATGATCCTAAGCAGCATTGTGCAATACATGACCACTGATGCCTGCATACTTTGGCTGGACATATGCATACTTTGGCCTGCTGTTTTTGTAGTAGGCCTACATCCACATCTGATTCGTGTTGTGTTTTTCCAAGTGAGCCAGTGGATTAAACTTAACTGAACTCAGATTAGGTGGCTTTGACCTACAGTAGTGGAACTTTTATTAAAGTAGAGGTGCTTTTTAGAAAACAGCTCTTTTTGCACTTGCGCTATAGCTGACTTATTCAACTCCCTGACCCTCTCTTTCCCTTCTGTACGGCCAAAAAGCCAGCCAAATATTTTTATAGGAAATAATGAAATTCCTGAAATTATTAGGAGGGAAACCTTATATCATCTGCTCTCCGTAGATTTGTCCCCTGAGCTGGCTTCCAAAGTTTCACAAACTAACTTCTGCTGTCTTTTGATAATTCCTAACGGTTTCTTTTTTTTTTCTTAAAAACGATGGTGTCATTGTTTGTTATTTCACATCTCCAAAACCTCTCAAATCTCAGTTTGGAAATATGTAGGCTTTTTTCTTGGTTAAAGAGTCAAGATTAACCAGAGATCTGCACATCAGATGCATGCCAAAGTGTAAGACAGACCTGAGGCACTGAGTGCTTCTACAGACAAAACAAGGTTCCTTGATATATATTCCGATCAGTCTACAAATATTTCAGGACTTAAAAACTGTTGTTCTGAGTTGTTCTCTCAGTAAGTGTGGAATTAAGCATGCAAATTGAGGTCTATTCCGGTGGTTCTCAACTCACAGGTTCTGACATGGACAGCAGGGGAAAGAACAATGCAAATAATGCAGTGCAACTAATCATAAACTCATACATATAGAATAGCAAAATACCTGTAAATAGGCTAATCAACATTAAAAATGAAGGAGAAAATGCTTCCCACATTGTTTGTTATTGAGGTCAAAGGGTGTGTCTGATCAAACATTTTGGAAAATTTGCACAATTTAATCTAGACTAGTCAAATTAAGCAGATGCCAACATGAAGATTGCATGACACTCCCTTATCCTTGAAAGCCATGAACAGAACTATGTAAGGGGGGAAAAAAATACAACTTAGACAAAATTAACTATGGCTTCACTCGCTGTGAAATAAACATGTTTTGCGTCAACCACAATGTATTTTGTGCTGTGAGTTGTTGGCTGTTGAAAGCATGAAACTATTGTAATTGAAGAAGCATTTAAAAACCACATTTTCCCATTCAGCCTTTGTCTTGTTAAACATTTTGGATATTATTTGGCCCATGCTGTTCATGGTGGTATTAAGACATAAGGGCATTTTTGTTCACACAATTAGCAATTATAGTACTTTGTTGGGTTTCTACTTGTTAACCAGTGTCTAATTTGGGTCCTGAAGCAAAACCAGTTAAAGGGACAATTCACCCAAAAATGAAAATTCTATCATCATTTACTCACCCTCATGCCATCTTAGTTGTGTATGACTTTCTTTATTCTGCTGAACACAAACACAGATTTTTAGAAGAATATTACAACTCTGTAGGTCCTTGCAATGCAAGTAAATGGGTGCCAACATTTCGAAGCTCTAAAAAGCACATAAAGGCAGCATAAAATAACCCATAAGACTCCAGTGGTTAAATCTATGTCTTCAGAAGTGATATGATAGGTGTGGGTGAGAAACAGATCAATATTGAAGTTCTTTTTACTATAAATTCTCCTTTCTGCCCAGTATGTGGCGATATGCACAAAAATGCGAATCCCCAAAGACAAAGGAAGAACAATGTGAAAGTGGAGATTTATAACAAGAAAAGGACTTAAATGTTGATCTGTTTCTTACCCACACCAATCATATAGCTTCTGAAGACATGGATTTAACAGCTGGAGTCGTATGGAGTACTTTTATGCTGCCTTTATGTGATTTTGGAGCTTCAAAATGTTTTTGTGTTCAGCAGAAGACAGAAAGTCATACACAACTAGGATGGCATGAGGGTGAGTAAATTATGAGAGAATTTCTCTTTTTTTGGTGAACTATCCCTTTAAGAACCTATGGTCAGTACCACACAAGAGGTTTCCACTCTGTGGTCTTGCTCATTGACAGCTGTACTGGCTTGTAACTTCACAACCACAACTAATCATTAATGTTCTGCCTAGCGAACATCAAGCCAACTCCCTCCTTCCCCCATATCCAATCATATCTGGGCAACAATGCAACTTCTTCCTGCACATTCTGTCAACAAAGCAGTGTTGTTGGATGTTGCTTAAATTATATTTCCAAAATATTGTAAAACACATATTTAGACTGAACATATTGTGCCTGGTTGGTGATATTTGGTTAGCTGACATAAATACTTCCTGCAGTGTGACATGCTACACTCCATTTAAAACAATTTTAAACAGCATTTAGCTAATTATTTTAAAAATATTATGAAATAGGCTCTATGACCTCACATTAATTGAGTGAATTCATTAAATATTTTGTATATTTATCACATTGCAGAACCATTTAGACTAGAACGAACTAGTGTGGGCAAAAGGGGGATTTAAAGAAATGGTGACCAGACTCAACATCTAAAATATACATTTAGTTTATACATATAGCTACATTTTAGCCTAACATGTATATGTTAATTGAAAGCTCATACACATGCTTTAGGCTATACAATGCCAGAAATTCTTCTTTTAATAGCTGTACAGATTTTGTATATGATTGGAAATATAGTAGCTACACAAAAATGCATGTTTACATGACTTACTCTTTTTCATTTGAACTGTCATGAGGCAACCAGTGTTGCTCTTTTATGACAGAGAGTGATGACTTCACAATACATCATAAAGAACTAAAAAGTAATACATACATTTTATAATGTCTCGGCTAACCCAGGGTTTAGCAGCATGACAACAGATACTGTGTTTGATTGGTCCTCACGGTGAGCTGGTTAACAGATGTTGCTCTTAAGATGAGGAATGAGGCTTGACTGTTTTTTTTTTAAAACTTTTTTTCTCTTTGAATAGTGGAGGTGGGTCTTTACTTCACTTGAATGTGTTGGAGGTAGGAGTTCAGTGTCATTTATTATTTCTTTTAAATAAGCATTTTTCAAATGGGAAATGTTTTGAGAGAATTAAGTAGGGCCTCCCGTAAAGACAGAAGAGTTTAGTGGAGAGGCGATATGAAATACTATACGTCTACGCAAATATGAATATATGCATGGTAACATGCTGTTGTACTTATGTAAATGGATGTCTCCAGCAAGCCAGCATTCATCACTCCTGAGCGGCATGTCTTGTTAGACTTGTGTGACAGTTATCACTGCAGGGGAAATACATGCATGGGAATAACATGCCAAGTGTGTATGAGGTGAAATAATAAGCATTTTAAAGGGGCCGTGTTTGGAACTATCCAAATGACACAATGCATTCCTAACTAGACAGGGCCAGTGACCTCTGACCTCAGAGCTGGCTGCAGAGTAAGGCTCAGGTTTCCTTCCAAATACAAACTCCCTGTGTGACAGCCTCACTAGGGCCATTAAATTACAGAACACTGCTTCTTCTGACAAACATTGACACATACGCACACACACACACTTATATGCACACAAATTGTTTGTGTATTTTCTGTATGGGCTTTTCCACCTATGATGAGATTGATAAAATAATCAATAAATTAATACAAGGATTTTCATCATGAATTTTAAAAAGTATAAGAATTACAACCATACAATTTTAAGAATATGCAGTTCAATTTTTTTTTTTTTTACATTATGATAATGTGAATGCTAATTTTTGCATTATAGAAATAAGATTGAGGGCAGTTTTTGCTAAATTGTCATGAAAATTATTTCACAATTTAAAAGATTCTTTGAATCTAGAATCTTTGGAGCAATGTTACAAGTGTCTTTCTGTTCTGCTGTCTCAGGGCTTATATGGACGTGAAGGAGCTGAAAGAGGTTTTACGTTTGGATGGATCCACACACTTGAACATATTCTTTGCCAACTCATCTGATGAAGATCTTGCTGGTGTGGCCACGTGGCCCTGGGATAAAGAAGCCATAACACATTTAGGTAAATAAATACATAAACAACTAAAATTTATACAATTACAATTTTATTACCATTACCATGGTACATGCATATGCTAATCATTCAGTAGCATGTTAAATATCCCTATACAATGGTACCATCACAGTACTTTTTGGACTTGATTCTTATGAGAACCCCCTCCCCCTCCCGTTCCCCCTTTACATTATAAAGTGCTAAAAATGCTTATGATGCCTTCTTGTTTTGTCTATTTTTGAGGTGGGATCGTACTGAACCCTTCATTTTATGGTACATTTGGCCACACTCACACTATGATCCATGAGATTGGACACAGTCTTGGATTGTACCATGTCTTCAGGGGAATCTCAGAGGTTGAGTCCTGTAATGATGCCTGTTTAGAGACTGAGCCTTCCTTAGAGACAGGAGATCTGTGTGCAGATACCAACCCCACGCCTAAGTACAAGTACTGCAGAGACCCTGAGCCTGGCAATGATACCTGCGGGAGACGGCATTTCATAAACACTCCCTTCAACAATTACATGAGCTATGCTGGTGAGATGTACAGAGACAAACACAAGTGGACATACAGAGGCCCAAAAAGTATTTGCATTTTGCTGAATTTCATTCTATTAGATAAACTATTAATCCTAGTGGCACCTGAAATTACGCTAGACACTTTCATGATACTAGACCCTAAATTTTTTCTTATCCATTTTGCAATTGCTTTTAACCAATTTGTCTCAAGGTCATTTTTAGTGGATGTATGAAGTCAGTTCCCCTTATATGTATACCTGTAATCTATATATATGGTTTATATAGTACTGTATATACCGTTTATCATTTAAAGCCTATCATACATCTATTGTGAAATGTTTTGCTTGAAACGTGTGCCTGTCCAATTTCTTTCAAAAATATGCCACTTGGCTTGATATTTTGTAATTTAATGCTATAACAAGTCTATATTTTAAGTGAGGCTTAAGTATCTTTATACATTTTGGGGCCACTGTACACAAAAATGTTACACATACACACGTAAAAGTCTTTTAATATCTGATGAGCAGCATTGGTAAAATTCTTGATAAAGAGATAAACAGACACATACAGCGCGCACACACGTTCATAGTCTGGAGTGTAATGTTGATGATTTATTAGAACTTGGTTCTTTTTGTTTCCCAAAAGATGATGACTGCACAGATTCCTTCACGCTCAACCAGGTGGCCAGGATGCACTGTTACCTGGATCTGATCTACCAGTCTTGGAGACCTGGCAGCAAACCAGCTCCTGTTCCTCTACCTCCTCGAGTAACAGGGCAAGACCAAGACTCCCTCACACTGGAGTGGTTCCCTGCTCTTACTGGCCACTACTTTGACAGGTGAAAAAAAAAACTAGGGGTCAAAGCTGTTCTTAGATCTTACAAATGATAATAGATGCTGTAGAGAGAGAGGAAACCTGAAGCAAAATGATATGCTGCACACTTAGATACTTTGAAAGTAACTATTTCATGGCTTGTTTCATTAATTGATTGTTACGGTTTCATGTTGTAATTTTCTTAAGGTTTTATTTGTCAATTCCAATTCCATTCTGCATTTATTATAATTTACAAGTAAATCCTGAAAAAAGAACCTGAAGTTATTATAGAAAAAAAATTAAAGATAGAGAACTATTGTCTTTAATAAAAATGTAATGTTAAGATTCTAAAAAGGTCAAAGTCAACCATTTCAAGGTGTAATCTAGGTCAGAGCTCCTCAATCTCCTGGGTCCCGAGCATGACTGCGGTGTGCATTTTCCATTTACCTTTTTGATGTGAAGTAGCACTTAATAAACGTGCAAATAATAATTTCTATAGCAAATAGTTTTCTTAAAAATGAACAATATATGTGGACAGTGGGACCAAGTTGTGACATTTTAAAGTATACCAACTATAGAAATTCAGATTTTTTTTTAAATCAAAACAGTTTATTAGATTTTCAGGAGTGCTAGTTATTCGTGTTGAGACATTACAAACATTACATCAGAAAATAGCATGATTCATTCCAATTCAAAATAATGTCCAGCATCATCCAATCACTGCCAAACATGTTAAAATAAAATTAGACATTACAAATTCTGATTCAGTGTAGTGATCATCATTGTCCTATGTCTGCCAAACGTGTTGAGTGGTCTAAACAACTTTTTGTTGGATTTTAGGAGATAAAGCATTTAGCTGCAAAGAGAGCTATATGATACTCCCTTGCTCCCTATTTAGCTCCCTATTTAAAGTGACGAGCAATAAAATATACAGTGTCTCTTCCATGTAAATCTGACTTTATCCTTATCAGACGGGACATTTTGTTGATCGATTGGTTTCAATTGATGTTGTCTCACATTGGGTAGCCCCACACACAGTAAAATCTTATTTGTCCAAAATCCCACTCCATACAGCTGTATATTAAACATCAAATATGACGTCATACAGCAGTTTTGCTCATCTATTGAAACTTGTTGCCCCACGCCTGTTTAGGGGTTACATGTCTCTCTCAAATGTCCTATCCTTTAAATAACAGTTTGTAGTGTTGCTGTGTCTAAGTTGCTACCTTTGCTGTCTGTTGATTTCCTAGAGAAGTGGGATCAGTGTGTGACAGATGTACTGAAGTTGGGGTGCTCCTGCAGTATGCCACTAACTCCTCCTCACCCAGACCCTGCGCCCCCTCCGGCCACTGGAGCCCACGTGAGGCAGAAGGTAAGACTCAACGATGAAAATGGTTTTTAACAGAAATTTAAGACTCAAATATTATCCAAATAAAATCCATAAAACTCTGCCATGGATGCCGTTATGTGGTAACTGATATGATTTTGGGAGCAGACTGACCACTCCAGGAAAAAAACAAAGACTCGGTAGATCCTTCACCTTTAAAAGTAACGAACACTTCATTAATTTATGTCTGTCAGCCATCTTAGATGTAACTGTATTGAAGTGCTGTCCAAAACATTCTTTACATATAGATTAAATGAACACAACAATAGCATAACTTTACATTATGCTATTAATAAATCCTTGCATACACAGAGACAAATAGATGATTTAGTGGTTTCGTTAGTGGTCTACTTGAAACGTTTTTAGGAGGTTTCCTGTTTGAATTTAAACTGACTGCTTTGGCAAAGTGAAAGGGGCCTGTTTCTGTTGACACTTGGAAATTGTGTTTAATTGGTGAGTTCTGTTCAAAACCATTAATGTGCAGTTTTATGGAGTGGGATAAATGATTAAAACATTGCACCTATTGCAGGACGCCAAGTGAGGCCAATATTGGACAGAACAGCAAAGTAATCCTTGAGGAAAAGAACTAGAAAGTGTGGAAAAAATTAGTCATGGGAGATGTCATAAATTTTGATTTTCTCATGTGTTTATTTTAAGGCTTGAAATATGTGGATATATAAATATATGGAAGAATTTGTCCATAGAGCTTTGTACACATAAATGAATGTTGTTTTTACCATGGGGAATGAGTCATGTTTTCCTGTGCTGTATCAATGACCCTGCCCTCATAGATCAACCTTTGATCCGGTATCACAGGAAGAAGCCCTACTGCTATCCTCAGGCTTCTCCTTATCGGAGTTGTGGAATCCAGTCCTTTTGGGTTATGGTGTTATTTTATTAGTAAGAAGCGGCCTATATAGAAGTCAGGTTACTATAGTTTGGTATTTATAATTTTAGTCTTCATTTCTATATTATTTAAAAAAAAAAAAAAAAAATTAAAATGTAATGTAATTTTTTACTCTATGATTGTTAGTTTGAGTTTAGTAAAGATGCACTTATACTACTCGGTATTAATTGTATCAGGCCGAAACTGGGGGGTAAATACTCGTACTTGATATCGTGTCATTTTCAGCTAACAAAAATGCTGTGTTTTACATTTTTTATTTACTTTTGTCAACGATAGCAACACTGTACCCAAAGCACTCAATTGGCACTAGGCTCAAGACAAGTGCCCACTAGCCAAGACAAGTGCCCACTATTTTAACTTTAACTGCAAAAGCTCTTGAAAAAGAGAATTGGACTTGACATTGAAATGTTGAAAACAACTTCAGAAACCTGCATTCCCGGGGCTGGCTGTTTTTCTGTTTAATTACTTAATTACTTCATTTGGGGTGCTTTTAAAAATGGGTGAGTCAGACTTGTGGCGGGTAAAGCCTTAAATGTATGCTTGCATCCCTCAAAGCCAAGTTGGCCTAGCGGTGCCTACTCATAGTCAGCTGAGAAGGCATGCCCAGGCTTGCCATGGCCACAACGTTTTAACTATGCTTTGTATTTGGATGGTTTCCCTGGTGTACTCCATAGCCTGGGCCATCTTTCCACTGTTTACAATCAGATACAAACCCCGACTTTGAGGACCCACAGCTGGCTTGAACCTCTGCCTTTCAACATTTTCTGAAAATCACCTGTCTTCAATGCTTGCCCTCTGAATTTAAAGAGATAGTTCAATGAACATTCTGTCATTCACACACCCTCATGTTGTTTCAAACCAATATAACCATTTTTTTCAGTCACCCTTCACTTTCATTGTATGGAAAAAAGATGCAATGAGTGTTATTGGTGACTGAAACAACTTGAGCATGATGACAGAATATTATATTTGGGCTCACTATTCCTTAAATCATCTAGGTTAAACAAGCAACTTGGATAATTTTTCCCCTTCAAGTGTCCTTAGATGCCTTTATCATGTTGCCAGAATTCAAGAAAAGATCAACACGGGCATAACAAATATATGGATGCAAGAGTGCTGGGCAAAGTCAACTAGATATGCCACGCAAATTACCCTGTGGTCGCTTGTGTTCATGAGAAGGATCCCAGAGTTGATTGAAAACATGGAGAAGTACAAATGTGAGAAACAAAACCAGGAATGTTGGGAATGACTCGTGTCTCTGTCCCACTCTTACCTCAATGGTTCATTTGTCTGCCATGCTGCTGTTGTCTAGAAAACAGTCCAGTACACTAGTCTGTTTCCTAGTGCCAGCTATTACCGAGATAACTTTCTGATTCTGACTGTCCCTTTTGAAAAATACAACATAGAACAGCTTGAATTTCCATGAAGTTCCAGGCTGGCTTATACCTGTTCGGGCTGGTTTTGCTGCATAGCCATTTTGTAGTTTTTTGTAATCAGGCTGCGGTGTTCATCTCTGTGTCCAAGTATACTTGGCAAAATGTAATGTAACCGACTTGGTGCCAGCAATTTGACGGTCCAAACGTCACATTTAGGCAGCATAAAAGTAATCCACATGACTCCAGTCGATCAATAAATGTCTGAAGCGAATCGATCGGTTTATGTAAGAAACAAGTCGAGAATTAAAACATTTATAATGATACTTCCATCCAGGGCTCTGCTGCTATTTGAAATGGCTGAATAATGTTCGTTTTTCTGTTAAGCACCACCAATTCTGAATTTTCTCGTGAACTCACCGACGTGCTTACATCACATGACAGCTACGTAATGCATCAGCTGCTGGCAGGAAGCGCTTTCTAAAAAGTAAATAACGTTTTAATTATCTATTTATGTTTTTACACAAACATATCTATTTGCTTCAGAAGACATTTATTGATCGACTGGAGTCGTGTTGATACTTTTATGCTGACTAAATATGACTTTTGGACTTTCAAAGTGTTGGCACCCGTGAAAATCCATTATATGGACATGACAGAGCTCTCTCTTCTAAATCTTAATTTGTGTTCTGCTGAAGACAGACAGTCTTACACATCTGGGATGGCATCAGGGTAAGTGAATAATTAGAGAATACATTTTTTTTTAATGAACTATTCCTTTAAAACCTATACCCAACCGAGTGTCAAAAGAAAATTTGAGATAGAAATAGCAAATGCTGAAGCAACCATGTCATTTATGGTGCTTCTATGACACTTTTAGCTCACGCCGCCACGTTTGCTCTTCTGGACTCGTACCCCATACTCTCAGTTAAGCTACCTTGGTTGTGTTTGAATAAGCTTGTAACTGTAGTTGGTTGTGTAATGCAAACATAAAAATGTATCACCTTACAAGGCATGCACTACAGTAAATGTGTAGCGATTTCATAAGATAGCATTGTGTGAGGAATAGAGCGAAAATTAAGAGTATGAACTGATAATGTGCCATTTTACTTGTGATCTGTGTGAAAGTGAATAAAATTCTTGGTTGTAGCGCTTCTAGTGTTCATTTCACCAGGAAGCGGCCTCGATACTTTCACAAGGCCAACGTGTATATTATCTTTATCTATTATTCTGACTTCACAAAAACTGGACTGTGAGATTTCAGTTGGACTGAAGCGTTTACATTACATATTAAAGGGATGGTTTACCCTAAAAAAAAATTTCTTAAATCTTTTAGGCCCATACAATGAAAATGATTGGTGACCAAACCTTTCAAGCTCCAAAAAAAAAAAAAAAAAAATCATATAAAAAGGCAGCATTTAATCCAAACGACTCCAGTAGATAAATTATGTTTTCAGAATTGCCATAATAGGTGTGGGTGAGAAAAATACCAATATTTAAGTCCTTTTTGACTATTAATCGTTCACTTTCACATTCTAAAAGTTAAAGTTACCCAAAAGTTATTCAGAAGACATAACATTTTTTGGATGAATTATCCCTTTGAGGCTTAATTTTGACAGAAATTAAACTTTGAAAGTGAAATGCTCTACAAAACTAAAACTCACTAAGCCAGTTGGTTTGTTTTGAACAATCTTGTTCTTCTTGATGGCTTGCTCCATTTCTGTACCAAATTTAAATTAATTTTAAATGTAAAAATTCAGGTGCCAGACAGGTTTAGGCCTGTCAAAACTAATACATTGCCCAGATAGCTCTAAAAAGCCACCAATTACATCAATTAAAACAAAATCAAAGTAGTGTCTCAAAGCACAAGTGTATTTAAATAAAGAAAACTGTAAACAAAGGCAAGGAGTCAAAGCCTCAAACAAAATACCAGCAATAGTCAAATACATAAACTCCAACAGAACACGTATAACAATACAAATATAACCCAACAATAATTCTTCAGGTGTGTAGGTGTGTGTGTGTGTGTGTGTATGTAGGACAGAGAGTTAAGGCAGTATGAGTGTTTGTGAATGGTGCACGCTGGTTCATGGAGAGTTTGCAATGTACCTGAATGATGACTGAGCAATACTGCAGGACGCAGAGTGAGCGTCCAACAAATGGAAATAAAGGTCAGAAGCTTCCTCTTTAGACCTTAAATTTTTACCGTCACACCTTAACCGTGGAGCTCTTCGGTGGTTGAAGATGAACTCATGCCACTCCACGTTCCCTAAGGAAGTGCAAGCAACGGTGGTGAAAACAGCAAACAAGCCTCACACTCTGGCGATGAGCACTTGTCAAATTATTTATTTTGTTATTCTGGCCTCTCTTCTCCGATCATGTTCCTAATCCACATTGCTGTACACAAAAACAAACTTGCTTTCTCCACTCAGCTTGCACACCTTCAAATCACTCCAGTCTCAAATCTCTCTCATTTCTTTTTCTGGTTTCTTTTTTTCCAACAACCATCTTCCTGGTTACCTTTATAGCTGACATTATTGTTGACACCAGTTGATCCGACAAGCAGCCATTTTAGTAGTTGGTGGTGGTGGATCCTTAAAGGGGCAGTGCGTAGTTCTGCTCTGCCACATTATGTCCTGTCCTTTCCACCCATATCCATATAATATGTCCTCTAATATTCCCTTATTCAGCAACTGAGGTACATAAGGGGACCAATAAGGGAGACATTTTGCAAAAGTTTGTGCATTTGATATTGTGAAAATACATCCAGTTTGTTTTGGCCATCAATTGAGCAACAAATACCCACCCTCGAGCAAAGGAGATATTTGAGTCTGCGGAGCTAATTAGACGTGTTAAAGAGGTTACTTAGATGCTTGGTAACCAAATAAATATTAACAAAACGTTTTCCCACATTTTTTTCATTTATCATTTAACTTGCCGTTACACTACAAATGACATTTGCCTTTATTTGTCATGTAACATGCAGAACATCTTTATTTAGATTTGATTATTTATTTATTATTTCATTATTTCAATGCAGTAAATTTGGCACTAAAAATTATATGGAGAGTTAGGGCACACTTAAAAATGCTTGATTGTCATTTAATTGGATAACAATGATAATAACATCAAACCAAATAATTTCAATATATTTTAAATTGTAAATAGATTAGGGTTATGGTTAGGGTTAGGTTTAGGTCAGGGTTAGGGTTAAAATTAAGACAAAAAGTATTTGGACACTTTTTGAAGGTAACATGTCAATTGTTAATGACAAACTCCACCTGTGTTTACTCTGCTTGTGCGGAACTCTCTGTATACAAACTCTTTTTTAAAAATTAAAAAATTAACTTTGGGCAAAATGTGCAGTAAAAAAAAAGACTATTGTGAAAAGGTCTATGATCATTAATCTCATTAATCATTAATGCATTACCTTCCACAATGTTGTCACTAGTCTATCTGCAGTCCACATGAAAATAAATAATATAAATTCCATTTGTTTTCAGGTGCCAATTTTTTATAATATTTTGTTATCTAATGCAATGAAATTCATACTTAAGTGTGACTTAAGTTTCCAAATTCTTTTTGGGGCCAATGTTTATCTGTTTGAAGTGTTTCCACAATAATGTTTGCTGCTGTTTTGTGGTGTTTAAAAATCCATGTACAATAAGATGATATATTTCAGAGCATTTAACCATTGGATCAGCTTTGTACTGCAAGCCAACAAAGGTTGCAGCAGGTATTAAATGAATTATGCCTCACAGACACTTATTTCAATATACATTTAAAATGATCTTTACTTAAAATAGCAACAAGTTTGGAGTTGTTGGCCTGTGCTCTTAGTCTCATTTAAGAACATTTTCCTTCAAGAGATCCTCCCAGTTTCAGTGGGGCCTCCCTGCCAAGCTCACCCCCTTTCTGCCACCCCCATTCAGCCGCCTCACAATGACCTCTTGTCAGTTTCTAGGAAAAACTGGGAGCAAGGCCAGAACTCTGCAAATGACCTCCTGCCATCTTACTAAAGGACATCATTTGGCCCTCTTTAGAATTTTTAGTTTTGTTTTACAGCATCATTCAGTAATCCAAGCACCTAATAATCAGCTACTATATGTAGTAACTTAAGTAATTGACTTTGATAAGGTTTATTTCTGCTGTCTTCAAGTCTCATATGTAAATAATTATTGGCACTTGCTAACACTTCTAGCTATGCAAAATCGATTTTGTGCATTGTTGTGTTTGGAAATGTGTTAGCTGCATTTCATAACTCTGCGCAAGTGCACGTTATATTCTCAACCTTGCCACAATAGGCGCTATAGTGGGCATTAGTGTGAAATATCCGAGTTTTTTCTTTCAAGCCAACCAATATAATGGCAAATCAACAGTTTGAAGGGAAAATTGCTGAGAAATTATTTTAAAGTCTTTATAATAAAATGGCATATCAAACAGAACTGTGTTCACTACCTTTTGACTTTTGAGGCTGCTACTATATTGGTTCTATGTATATGACGTCATGACTGTCAAGTGGAAGTTGAGTTTACAACTTGTAATTACGAGTTCCATGAAAACAAGTGGGAATATTTTAATTAGTCTGGTAATTCTGACATGACATGAATGCACTGTAAGTATGTTCAATTGGACTGTGTGCTCTGGTCTGCATTTGCATACTTGTGGACTTAGGGTAAGGGATTCTTAAACAGCATAGCAATGCCCTGGCAACCACCCACAAATTATGTACAACGTGACATCACTTTGTACAGGCCCTGCCCACGACTGTTGATGGACACTGCCCACGGACATGTTTGTTTGTTTGTTTGTGTTGTTCCCTTTACAAAAAGCTTCACTTAGGATGCTGCGCTGAGAAAAGCGCTTTGGGAACATCTATAGTTGTGACCAGCTGTGAATATGTGTGCAACACGTCAATGAACATTGACCAGAATTTATAGCCTCTGCCGGTGTAATCACTGGACGCACCTGGGGCAGGGCTATAAATAGATGAGTCACCTTAGCATTGTCAGATCTTTTGTCTTCAGATCACTCTGTGTTTGTGTGCTATCACGAGCCGGTCAAACTTTCTTTCCTCTGTTAGGAGTTAGAATCTGTTAGGCAGTGCGCAGAAAACCTTTTCTCTTTTCTCTTAAACAAAAAAAGGGGGGAAAAAAAAAATAAATAAAAAAATGACTGAAAATCAGGGAAAACGATGCGTGTTCCCCTGCCTCCGCTCTATGGCCGAGAGGGACACGCATCAGTTCTGCTTTGTTTGTTTGGGGGAAGAGAATGCTGCTCTCGCATTGCGATCTGCTTTCAGGAAAAATGCTTCGTGCTCACCTTGCTTACTTCCAAGAGTCAGCGCCCACACTTCATTCGTGGGGCTCTCGTATGGATCTGGCTAAGGAGCAAGAGACGGGTTCGTCCCTTTCGCTCGCTCTCTACTCAGACCCAGCTGGTCCTTCCCATGATCTTGAAGCACGCTCTGGTGCCTCTTCGGTTCATGAGGGGGACCTTGAATCTCTTGAGTCGGCAGATTTCGAGTTACCCACCTCCGAGCATTCCGGGCATGATAGTAAATCAGCGGAGGAATTACTCGACGTGGTTACTTGTGCGGTGGCCAGGCTTCAGTTAGACTGGCCATGCCAACAAGAGACCCCCAAACACTCCAAGTTGGAGGATAGATTTCTGTCTGGTGGCCGGGGAAAGAGAACACCTCATGAGTCCCTTCCCTCCTTTAATGACCTCCATGACGAGCTCTCTCGCTCATGGAGGAAGCCTTATACTTCCCGTGTCCACGTGCTCTCGATGTTGATATATTCGACTATCGTGGGTGCTGAGACACGGGGGTATTCGATGATGCCGCCGGTTGAGGAGACACTTGCGGGTTATCTCTCGCCGGGTTCAGCATCATCACTGAAAAGACCCTCCCTCCCCACAAAGCCATGCAGGACTACCTCCATGCTAGTGGGGAGGGCTTATCAAGCAGCGGGTCAGGCTGGTGCTGCTCTGCACACTATGGCAGTGTTACAGGCATACCAGGCTGATCTGCTGAAGGACCTGAGTGCAGGTACCACGCTCGACAATGAAGCTTTCTCTGAACTCTGTGCCATTGGCCGTTCTATGTCTGCTTTGGTCAGAGAGACACCTATGGCTCAACCTATCGGGCATCAAGGACAAAGATAACAATTTCCTCCTTGATGTTTCAGTTTCACCTTCTGGCCTATTCAGGACACTATGAATACAGTTATCTCCAGGTTCCAGGAGGCGAAGAGCCACGAGGAAGCATTTGGGCAGTTTTTCCTCGCTGCACTCAGGGGGCGGGCCAGTCAGCCACCCAGACCCGCCCCGGTCCTGCTAGAAGGGAGGCTCAGAAGCAAATCATGGCGAGTCGTGCTCCCCCTCTTAAAGATTGTGGACAGGCTCGTCGCCCTCGACAGCCCCCAAAGCAAGACCTCAGAGGAGTAATTTCGAAGAGAAATTCTTCCAAGAACTGGCAGTTCAGCACAGGGATATCATCTTAGCTCCTCTGGTTTCTCTGGGTATGAGACTCAACGTCAAAAGAGCGTTCTCTCTCCCACCCAGGGAATTACCTATCTGGGAGTTATATGGAATTCGATCACGATGCGGGCACAATTGTCTCCCGCTATAATCATTTCCATTCAGAACACCCTGAGCAAAGTCAGGCTAGTTCAAGGTTGCACTGCTCGTCAATATCAACGAATAATAGGGCTCATGGCGTCTGCGTCCATGGTGATCCCTTTGGGCCTTCTGCTCATGAGACCATTCCAGCTGTGGCTAAAAGCCAGTGGGTTTCATCCAAGGGCCGGTCCCCTTAAGGCAAATAAGTGTTACGTGCCGTGGGCTTTGTTCCCTTTCTATGTGGTTCAGACCCCGGTTTCTTACCTTGGGTCCCACTCTAGGTGCGTCTTGTCGTCGCAGGCTGCTAACGACAGATGGTCTTAAGTGGTCGTCCAGCTCAAGGGGAATGGGAGGGTCGTCAGCTCGATTGTCACATTAACTGTCTACAATATAAATAAACATCAATACAGTTGATGGCTGTATTTCTGGCCCTGAAATTCTTCCTCCAGAGGCTGCCATGTCTTGGTGCGGGTGGAAAATACAGCGGTAGTCTCTTACATAAACCATCAAGGAGATCCACGTTCACTTCAGCTGAATTTCTAGCATGTCGGACTCTCCTTGGGGCCCAAAGCAATCTCCTGTCACTCAGGGAAGTTTATATCCCTGGACGCCCATATGTGGGAGCAGATTTACTGTCCAGACAGAAAATACCGATGGGGAGAGGAAACTCCACCCTGAGGTAGTGGAACAAATCTGGGTGAGATTTTACAGGGCAGACGTGGACCTTTACCTCAGCGTCTGACAGATTTCTGACTCTCAAGATGGTTTTTCTTATGGTGATTACCTCTCTAAAGAGAATTGGGGACCTACAGGCTCTGTCTGTCTTGCCAGCCTGTTTAGAGTTTGCCCCAGGAAGGACCAAAGCAAATTTGCACCCTCATCCTGACTACCTGTCACACTCGAAGCCTTCTGCTCCCTGCCATTTACAACGTAGGAGCAGGAAAGACTTCACAGACTTTGTCCAGTCTGTGCCCTTCAGACTTATGTCCACCGCACTAGCCAGTGGCGTAAGTCCAGGCAACTATTCGTTTGACATAGGGGCCGCAACAGGGGGGCGGCCGCCACCAAGCAGACTATGTCGCATTGGGTAAGGGACGCTATTTCCCTGGCCTACGAGGCGCGTGGTCAAGCTTCGCCAGTAGGCATCAGGGCTCACTCTACCAGAGGGGTTGCCTCTTCTGAAGCCTTGGCCAGAGTGGTTCCTCTGCAGCATGTTTGTGATGCGGCAGGCTGGTCCTCTCCGCACATCATTCATACACATTCATTAGATTGTAGGGTTTGGATGTTCATGCCACTCCGGGCACTTATGTCCTTGAGTCGACATCTCAATCTCATGTCTGAGCCCTCTCACGCTCTTGTAAGCACAATAAACAACTGTAGGGGGTCCGGACAGCCACAGTGCGGCGGCGTGGGTATTCTCGTTCCCAAAGCGCTAAATCAGCGCAGCATCATAAGTGAAGATTTTTGTAAAGGGAACGTCTCGGGATACTTAAGTGTAACCCTTGTTCCCTGAAAAAAGCGGAACAAGATGCGCTTCACTGCAGCACAAGGATGCCCCAGGACTGCTCTTTAGACAAAATAATTGACGATGCTCAGGTGACGCATCTAATTATAGCCCTGCCCCAGGTGTGTCCAATGATTACACCGGCAGAGGCTATAAATTCCGGTCAATGTTCATTGACGTGTTGCACACATATTCACAGCTGGTCACAACTATAGATGTTCCCAAAGCGCTTTTCTCAGCGCAGCATCTCATTCCGCTTTTTTCAGGGAACAAGGGTTACTCTTAAGTAACCCGATACATTTCGTTATAGTGCATAGCGAACATTGTAACAGTATTTGTGAGTATGCTTTGCTCATTCATCATTGCAAAACCGCTGAAATAAACTGTACAACAAATACATACATTTATCAAATAACCTTTCAGAAACTTCCTGCATCATTCTCAAAGTCTGATGGAGTCTCTCCCTCATCAGTGCCTGTCTACGGTTCAAACATATAGGGCTGAATTCCATTTTTGCTGTCAGTCATATTGCTTATGATGTCTAGTTATCCAAAGCAGACAAATCAAAACTCCGCCTTATTCTGGATACGGGGCAGGGAGCACCAGCTCATTTGCATTTAAAGATACACACACAAAAACAGCTAATGTTTTATTCCCACCCAAAAATTATCCTTTTCAACATGGTGTAATAAATTATCTATAGGGTATTTTGAGCTGAAAATTCACAGACACATTCTGAGGACACCAAAGATTGAAATGACATCTTGTGAAAAGGGGCATAATAGGTGCCCTTTAAAACTGAAGTCTGTCATATCGGAGTCTTGTTTTCATCTGTTGAGGCAGGGGGTAAATTTCACCTGACTGAATCAAGTTGCAAATGATTAAAATAGAACATTCTATCTTTCTTAGGTCCACCAGATGTGGAGCAGACCTGTGAACCGAGCGTCTGCACATGGAGCCCCAATGCTGGGCTAGACTCGAGTAGTGTTGGCTCAGCATCTTGCCCACCCCAGGGATGCATGCTCCAGCTGGAGTTTGCCTATCCACTGGTGCCCGACTCTCTCACTGTTTGGGTCACCTTCTTTTCTTCAGAGGAAACTGGATTGCCTGCAATCCATGACATCTTTCTCCTGACACTCAGTGGTAACAATATCTCACTTGGTCCACAGTATGTGTTCTGTGACACACCGTTAACCCTCAAACTAGACGTGATGGAAGAGGTGTATGGTGTGCAGTTCTTCACCATGGAGCAGCACCTGGAAATTGATGCTACATTGTTGGCCTCAAAGCCAGACTACCATCTGTGCCAGACATGCCATCCTCTACACTATAGGTTGATACGCCAGCCACCATTCACACATTCACCAAATGGGCTGATCCTTCAAGAACCCACTCTGAGATATGTGGACAGGTAAGTTGTGTGCCATATGGCCATTAACTTGCATAGTATTATATTTTACCAAGGTGAAAAAGACCAGCTTATCCAATATGCAGTTCCCATGCTGGTTTATTCTGGTTAGTGCTGGTTTGATTATTTTTCATTCTTTTAAAATAACAAACTTGCAATAACACATTTAACCTACTCTTTTTATCCAAGACATTTCAAATATCAGTCCCTGCATGGTTTGAATCTACAACCTTTCAGTTATCAGCCCAGAGCTTTCAACCCCTTGGACTACAATACCCATACTGATATTTTATATATTATGTCTCACATATGGAATAGTCTAATTTATAATACTGTACACAATTTATATTACATGTATTATAAATGAGTCACATGAATATATTAAAGAATATCTTCTATCATTTACTTACTCTCATGCCCTCTCAAACTCATATAAATTTCTTCTTTCTGCAGAACAAATCAAATGAGCTACAGTTCTGAATGTTCCCTTAATATGGCTCTAACGCAATTCTAGAAAAACTTGCACATTAAATTTGTCATTCAACTTTGAGACTGATTTGGGTTTGACTATGTTCCCTATGAATCCCTAAACCATTCCTGCCATGTGTTAATTTGCTTTAGAGTGCTAGGGTTGTCTTAGCTACTATGTGTGAGGTCTTAAGACATACCCTTTACTCCCTGGGGGTCCAGGTCAGCTCAAAGAATTTCACAGCCAGCTTGTTGTCATATGAGAGACACATGCAGAAGTGCTACCAGGCAGTTTAACTTCATGGTATACTCATAAATTCTGAGTGCCCACAAAACAGTGGGAGAGCTTTTGAAGAGAAAGGGTCTCTCTTGGATGAGATAGATAGATAGATAGATAGATAGATAGATAGATAGATAGATAGATAGATAGATAGATAGATAGATAGATAGATAGATAGATAGATAGATAGATGGATGGATGGATGGATGGATGGATGGATGGATGGTGGGTGGGCAGTGCTTTTGAGAGTCAGATCTGTTGGTCTCATTTGCACTGATGTTTGCTGTAGGTCCTTGGCAATCTATGGCTTGTTGTTAGGGAAATGTCTTGGTGATAAAGGCATTGTTTGTCCACATCAAAGTTGATGTGGTGTTTATTACAGTGGCTAGGTCCCTCAATGTTTTCCTTGTCTTTCTCCTCCAGCCATCCTGCAGAGCATCCTTTTACTTCTTTTGTCCAATTTCTTACAATCCTGGTGGTGGTTCTGCAGGAAGCCGCTCGGGAGGTTTTCATGGATTTAACCACTATGGTTTGAAGACAGAGGAACAGGAGGCATTTGTCAACCCAAGCATCTAAACATATTTTGAAATAGAAGATGGCCTTATAGCCTGACCTTGACAAATGCTTGAACTAAAGCCTCATGTGTTCTTTCATGGGCTCCTGTTGTCTACAGACATAAACACAATCACAGAGAGCCTCCTATATGGAAAACACAACAGTGACTCTCTACCAAATTCGGCAAATCTTAAATGCATGGAAAAAAGGTCCTGTCTTACAGTTTTTTGACTCTTGATTGTTGACATTTGGAAAAACGGTGCTTGTGTTGTCTTGGGGACAAACGTTAGGGGAAGGGAGTTATAAAAGTGTGGTTTTTGATCAGTAACTTTTGACAAACCCTGCAGTGCGTTCAGAATTATTTAATGTTGTCTTTTCATTCACTTCATTCACATATATTGAACAGCTCTAAATGAAAGAGAATGTTGACTGAGGCTAACATTCTCTCTAATATCTCCTTTTTTGTTTTGTGGAGAAAAACAATCACTTTGTAACAACATGAAGGCGAGTAAATTATGACATAATTTTTATGTGAACTGTCCCTTTAAGAAGGGCTTAGAAATGAGATCCTTTATGTTGTAAGCTTCATAATTGTTACATCTCAGTGAAGAAAGACAAAAAGATATATAGGCCTATTAAGCATCCATTATTTCCTTCTGGAAAATATGTCTCTTCTTAACAATACATAAATAAAGACTTTAGTAATTTAGAAGGCAGGCATTGTCTCTGTTTCCTTTTGTGTGCCATTTGGGTTGGGCTTGTTTTCCAGAGCTTCTGAATGGTGGCCCACCAAGAGCACAAGGCAACACCTCAGTTGGCAGGCAGACAATACTGTACATTAGCTTTCACCAAAAAAAAAATCAACTCAGTGGATAGAAACAGGGCCCAATGTGAACTCGATGAACTTCACTGTCCTCACACTGGGATGTTTAGGATGTCTTGTCTTGTTTCCAAAAAGTTGGCTGACGTTCGTAAGTACAGTTGTGATAGCTGCAGCAGTCGTACATTATCACTATACACAGAGCCATTTAAGAAAAAGACATGCATGTTTCTGTTGAAAATCTGATTTGAGAGATGCTGGTTTGAGAGAGAGACGAACATGGCAGCGTTGCATGTGTACTTATGTTTATGTTGTTTTAAGTTAATTTATTTTATTAAAGTTTATGTTTACTGTTCAGCCGGTTCCCATCTCCTCCTTGCTCATCATTATACTGTTACTAATGTTCACTTCTAATAGAAGCTAAATACAGGAGATTCATTATTCAATACCAATTCAAGTTTTCCTCTTCACATAATAATTAGCATTAAGAAGTGCTAAAATTAGCAGACATATCCAAACATACATTAAAGCTGTGTTTAGTTTGTAGTATCACTGTCCAAGTTGTGTTAGCTAGGTGTCGAGATTTATTGACCAACAGATGAATCTACTTATAGATAGATAGTGTGGTTTTTAATTAAAAAGGAAAGGTTTTCTTGATGCATTGATTCTGCACAGCTGCATTTACCAGATGGAGAGGAAATGTAACAGTGTATCACCAGGGGTGTAGCTGTTCTTGGATCAGTGAAAACTCGCCTCATCTGAAATTCTCAAACACACAGCAAAAAGTACTGTTGAGAACGCTGTTCTGAGTAGTACTTCAAGATATTCCAGATAAAATTTGTGACAAGGAGAAGGACGTGGCCAGGCCGTGATGGAGCACAACCGGTGCTGAATTAGCTGATCAGCGGGAGAGCAAGATAAGAGGCAGCCAGAGATGCTGGTTTGAGAGAGAGACGAACATGGCAGCGTTGCATGTGTACTTATGTTTATGTTGTTTTAAGTTAATTTATTTTATTAAAGTTTATGTTTACTGTTCAGCCGGTTCCCATCTCCTCCTTGCTCATCATTATACTGTTACTAATGTTCACTTCTAATAGAAGCTAAATACAGGAGATTCATTATTCAATACCAATTCAAGTGATTCCTCGAGTTAGTCTGCCTTATGGGAATTTTACAGTAACTCCATGGTCTCATTCTGTGTTTTTGTGAGCACTGATATTTCATTGTGTTGAGGCAAGTTAAAATGATTTAACTGCAGTAGTCACATTCAGTACAAACTCTGTTAACAAAGCCTATATTAAACTAACCTCAGCTGGTTTGCTGGTCTTTTTTTTTGGTTTAAGCTGATCTGTCTGGTCCCCCATCCTGGCCAAACTGGTGCTCAGCTTGTTTAGCCAGTCTAACAAGCAAAGATCAATTTCTTTTTCAGCACTGGACATGTAATTGAGTTAGTTAAAGATGGGGGATTGTTTACCCAGAGTCAGCTAATGAAATCTACTATGAACACTTTATCTGTATACAGTTTGCTATAGTTTGCTACTGCTACCTGAGTTGAAATATACTACTACAGGCAATGTTCTTGTCAGTTATTTTGTCCTTTTATTATTGTTTTTGTCCACTGTCTCTTTTTATCACACCTATGTGTGTGGCCTTTGATGAGTCCACGCACTCCCGATCTTTCATCACTGTGTGCCAATTAACTACAGATTGTTTTCATATCGCCCAGTAAAACAAGGGCCTTAAAATGTTTTGTCATTTCCAAAGTGTCGCAAAATTACATGGCCATTTCATCCTCCAGGTGCAGGCCTCATTCGGCTCGAATAGAGGTAGGCAATCACTCATTGTGACCAGTAAAAGCAGCCCCAATCAAAGTGGCGTCTGGCTAAAAGAGGCAGGCTTCCTAATGAGAGCTTTTCAATGTGGTAGGGGAATGTGCTGTAATTGTCATGATTCACTGTTGCTTTGCCTAGTGTTTTGCCCCTGTCATCTGTTTCCCCCGGACTACACTTCCCATAATTCACTGCCAGCTGTTCCCTATTGTTCTCACCTGTGTTTCATTTCCTCATTTACCCCTGTGTATATAATGCCCTGATTCCTACACAGTCTTTGTGAGTTGTTGTGTTTCCCTCTCCTGTTCGTATGTACAAGTTCCCATCGTGAATGTTTCGTTCGTTCGTTCGTTCGTTCGTTCGTTCGTTCGTTCGTTCGTTCGTTCGTTTTATTTCCTTGTTCTAGTTCAGCCTTGTTCCCAAGTATTCCATGTTATTTTTGTGCTTTTAATTTATTTCTTTATTAAACTTCGTTTGCCGCACCTAGATCCTGCTCTTGTGACTTCCTTCAAACTGTTACAGAATAACTCACCTCACAAATGGATCTAGCAGCATACTTCGTCCAACTGAGCCAAGCAGACTTATCTATAAGGGAACACTCAAATTTTTTTTCACCACCGTTGCCAGCCACACAGGATTTGATGATTCCACCCTGAAATCCATATACTGGATTGGACTCACAACTCGCCAGTCGAGGGAATTACCGAAGACCATAAATTACATGTGGGAGAAATTCTTGAAGCTAATATTAGAAACTCTCGTTTCAGAGGATCCTCCTCTCTCAATCCCGATCCTGGCTTCCGAGCCTTCCATGCCTGAGTCCGCCCCACGCCATGTCACAGCCAAGTCTGAGTCCGCCCCACGCCATGTCACAGCCAAGTCTGGGTCCGCCCCACGCCATGTCACAGCCAAGTCTGGGTCCGCCCCATGCCAAGTCACAGCCAAGCCTTCCGCGACTCCTTGCTCCAACCCTACCATGGCCCCTGTCTCCAAGTTGAATGATCTGCCACTGATGTTGGTGTGTAGGGCCATGAAAACCCTTCCTCACAAATTGTCAGCGCCCAAGCCTGCCACGGCCAATGAGCCAGTGCCCAAGCCTGCCACGGCCTGGAACAAGGTGGAAACCTCATCCATCCCAGAGTCTGCATTACCAACTTCGGTCATCCTGAGGAGGAAGAGAAGAAAGTCTCTTTCTGTGTTCACGACCATGGATGTTGTTTCCAAGTCTCTTCCCGTGTTCATGACCACGGAGGTCTTTTCCGAGTCTCTGCCCATGTTCGCTACCACAAAGGTTGCTCCCGAGTCACTACCCATGCCCACGACCTCAGAGATCGTTCCCGAGCATCTGCCCATGCCTGCGACCATATAGGTCATTCCCAAGTCTCTGCCAGTGTTCACAACCACAGAGGTCGTTCCCGTGTCTCTTCCCATGTTTGCTACCACGGAGGTAGTTTTCCACTAATTTTCCCAGTGAGCCTGCCACAGCTCTGTCTTCTACGGCTTCTCACCTCGAGCCTCCCACGGCTGCGCCACATAGTATTTTTTTATTTTTTTTTCAAACCTTTTTGGCATTATACTGCACAGTAAGCAGTATACACTAGAATTTCTTTACTAGCCTGTGTTAGATCACAAATTTACAGCTTACAAGTTGTCTTTTTTGCAGTGCATTTTCCTGTAGTAATCTTAAGTCTATGAATTTTACCTACTTCAAGGCAAACATGTAGGAATTTCACATTTCCAAAACTTTTTACCCAGAAATGTGTTGGATCTCTGTATTCTAGCAGTATGTTTTCGAAATTCGTACAGCATAAAATGTAGCAAGCACTACTTGATGGACCTCTTGGGTTGAGTTGTGGTCTGACCAAACATCTGTGGTTTGGTAAATTATATGAGTTGGATTGTGTTATTGTTTTTAGTCTTTTGCTTGATGACATGAACTCTGATTTAGATTTCAAATGAAAAACATTTTACCCACTCCTTTGATGTCATTAAGTTTTTATATAATTTATCATCATTCTCCTCTTAAACACTTCAAGCAGCTAGCAGCTGCACAGAGTGCTTAACATTATGAGATGCATCTCTTTAAATTCTTTTGAAGGTTTACATAGAACACTATAATAAGATTATTCTCAGCATCTGGTCTGAAAGAGAGGAGTACCTTCAGAGAGTCTGACATCGCTGAGGTAGATGAGTGTGCTTTTCTATAGGGCTCAATTACAAGTACCAGGAAAGGCAGACTTATAGATCGCTCCCTTTTGCATAGTTTAATTCGAGCTGCATTGGAGAGGAGACCACTTTGCAAAAAATAAAAGAAGATATTCTCTTTATTATTGGCACTTTCTATACAAATATGGTCCTTTTTGGTGTCCCATTTCTTTTTTTAAATAATTAGAGGCACAAAGATAATGTTCTTTGTGGTGAGAACTATAATATATTTTAGATAAACTATTAAACTAGCATGCAAAGTAGGTGGTTTTTATACATCAGATATATCATCTAATTTCATCACTTAATATCTGACCCCCCCATGCTGATTCTGCCCCTTCTCCGGTGTCCAACGATTAAAATCATACATACAACAATGTCATACTTTTGAAATAATCTGTTGAAAAGATATTCAATTCAATTGTAGTAAAACATTATTAATTATTAACTAATAAAACATAAGGTTAAGATATGCCCCACATGCGTGTAACCTTGTGACCACATTATTTCCTCCTATTACAAAAATTTAATATTTGTTTACATTTTGACACAAAAGAAGTAACATAATTATACCTTTTCTACAGCAAGGTGGGGAGACAAGTAAATAATCTTATTCCATTTTCCAAATTTTCACAAATTGTAGTGTTGCAAGTTTTCTTTATTAAAAATACAAGTTTATCAACTTCAAACCACCAATATCACATAATGCTATTAGCTAGCACATAATAAGAGATAACTTAATTTAAGTTACATCTGCAATCCTGTTATCTGTATTTAATGTATTTTTAATTTGATTATTTTTTTATTTTATTGTTATTTTAATATTTATAGCAAGAAAATAACAAAATCGGACAAGCAGCATTTTAAACTGTATTTGGTAAATAAAATTATAAATAAATAAATAATGTTATTTAAAAATACATAACAAATGCATTTCATCCAAAATAATTACTTGAATACTCCTCTACTATGACAAACATGCTTTTCTTTCTGAGTTCAAAGTCATTGTGATATTTTTGGGGTGGGCTTAAAGTGAAAGTATCATTAAAAGATGGAATTCTTCAAAACAGAAATATTGGTATAAGTATTGTGGAGTAATCTTTTCATATTAAAAATGAAAGAATGCTGTAAAAAAGAATAAACAGTGAAAGAATTTCGTTTTAAAATGGCAATTGAAGTTTTTTTTTTTGTATCTTTATGAAAAGGTAAAAATAGTAAAGAAAGAGTAAAGAAAATGCATCTTATAATATTCTTTAACCTCCTGAGGTTGAAAATTAAACATTTTCTGAAGGTTAAGCACTTTTTAAGCACTAAGCTCTTTTCACTGTTCATTTGCTCAAAAAGAAAGTTAGAAAAATTTGTTTTAGACCCTATTTTGAACCTATTCGTGGAAAGTACCCTAAATGCTGGAGGCAAGAAGAGAGAACTTTATCATTCACACCCAGTTCAGATTAGGACATGCAGTATTGGCCCATTAAAGATGGTTACCATTGAGGTAGTAGTCTCATCTGTTTTTAATTTTGCGTAAACCTCACCGAAGCAGTCAGACAGAGAGAGGAAGGGCAACACTGCTGACATGCTAGTGTTATATGGTTATGTGGGAATGAAAAGAAACTCATAACAGAGTCTCCTGACTCAGAGTACTCTCTTAAACAAAAACTTACATGCTGATAAATAACCTGTTATGCTGCACAGAAAAAGCTGGAGTAAAGGATGTGAAACTGGTCATATTTATACCCAGAGGTTTTGGCTGCTTTAATGTCTGATTACCTTCTTGTTTCACTGCTAATCTACACGGCTCAGTTTTAGAGTTTCAGAGAAAACTGAAAAATCTTTGAGTTATATTTGATGCAAGTTTGACATTTGATCCATATGTGCAGAATACTGTTAAAAAATATGTATTTTTTATCTCAGAAATATTGCAAGAATACACCCTATGCTATCTTTCTCTGGCACTGAAAAACTGATCAGCACTTTTGATTTTTCACGCATTGACTATTGCAATGCACTCCTTGCTGGGGCCTCTACATTTACACTAAAGAATTGCAATATGTGCAAAGTACGGCAGCTATAATCCTGACTAGGTCCAGAATGAGTGATCACATCACTCCTTTCTTGGAATCCTTGCACTAACTCCCTGTTAGTTTTTGTTGATTTTAAAGTTCTCATGCTCACTTATAAAGCTTTGCATGGTTTGGCTCCTGAGTATTTGTCTGAGATTTTAACCCTTTACACCCCAAAACGTAATCTCCGCTCCTCCCAATCTGGTCCCTTTGTGTGTTCCTCTGACTCGCAACATTATGTGGGTGACAGGGCTTTCTCTTATTATGTTCCTTAATTGTGGTACTCACTTCCAGCTGATATAAGAGAAGCACAGTCTTTAGGCATTTTTTAATCTTTTCTTAAAACAGATTTCTTCAGGATAGCTTTTACTTGACTCTATTTTTGTATTCTGATTTATTATTGTCTGTGATTTGATATGCATGTATATTTATTAAATTTGTTTTTATGATTTGTATTATTATATGCTTGTGTTTTACTATGTAAAGCACCTTGAGAAGCTACTTTTAAAGGCACTATATAAAAATAAAGTTTATTGTTATTATTTTCCTGAATGCTGTCACTGTGGCACGCTCCCACCCGATTGCCTTCATGGGATAAGAGTAAAGGGCTTGAAGCTGTAGTATTTTCCCACATGAATGTGGGGTATCCCGCACAGGATAAGCAATGATGTCATGAGCTACCACAAATTCCCTAACAGAGGCTTGAAAAATATTGTTATCTTCCCAAAACCCAAACAAAGTAAGGTCATCTGACAGATTGCAAAGTATAAGGCATGCAACCCCCTTTCTTTCTCTCCATGATAGCTCCAGGTTTCTTCTATTGCACCAAATTATTGCACTTTCTAATTAAGTTGTATAGTTAATTAATATAGTTGTTTCCGATAAAATAGAAAAAAGGTGACCAAATACTGTATATCTAAAGGTACTTATACTTCCTTTTAATGAAGCACAGAATCTCTCAAATGGAAGAATTTTGAAAATATCCCCATACTCTTTGTAACGAATTGAAGAGCATTTATCCATGGTCCTATTAAGTAAAATGCATTTTTGACCAATAAATAGCAGGATTTGAGTGAATGTCATGTGCTGCAACTATCAGATTGCCATGCAACAATAAAGAACCATGGGCCCTTACAAATAGTCAAGTACGGTATCTACTTTACTTTTGATCCTATTCCAGAACTGTGAAAACCAAAACATGTCAAATAGAACGTCTTTTCCTGCTTTATATTGTATGTAGACCTACCATACAGTATATGCTTGTTTTCTTTCTCTTCAATCTTTTGTTATTTTGCTGGTCAAAAACTTTGTATCTTGGCGTATATTTTTAAGAATGATCTCTTTTGAGTATTTTCAGTCATGCACGAAGCTCCAGTTGCTCAAATAAATGATTATGATTTCACAAACAAACAGCCACACCACAAATTGGTAAAGTAGCCACAAGACATTGATAGCTAAATTGATAGTTACTCGCAAAATATTCTTTCCTCTCTGTTTAAGTTGAGCCAACAGTCTACCTCAGGAGTCACTGTGGCTGTTAAGGATAGCAGCAATACTCTTTTAGCTTTGCTCTGCTTCTCCACAACAAACATGTCTTAGAAAAACACAGCCACAAGACCACATCGCGGGCCAGCATCTTCCAGCTCCAGCCTTTGGGGTTGGCTCAGACTGCGTGTGCAGTTCTAGCAAAGTGTCCTCTGGCACTCTGCAGTTCTCACACCACTGAGGCTCTCTGACCCATATTTGACTGTTTGGGAAGTCTGCAGCTGGAGGAGCTTGGGGCGTTTTAGAGCCTCGTGGTGTAGCTGATTGAGTTGAATGTACCTGAACCAGCTGTGAGGCTTTCCTCACACTGCGCGATCTCTCTGGGTTTGTATTTCTTCAGGCAGAAAGTTAAACCGATGCTAAAGATCTGAGAAGCATATAGTATGTGCAGCCAGAGGTTTGAGGGTTGATCTGCATTCTGATTTAAAGGTTTTCATTAACTCAAGCCTAATAAGTAGCTGGGTTCATAAAAAAAGGAGTAGTTCATGCAAAAATTTAAATTATGTCATCATTTACACATGACTTGTGTCATTCCAAACCAGTATGATGTTCATGCTTCAGACATACTGTATGCAGACACCTGCAGGACAATTGCAAAATTACACTAAATGCACTTTTTATGCACACAATTGAATACAGTTAATTTTACAATAATTAAACTTTGTGCAGCATATAATGAGAATTAAATATCAGCTACTTTTAAGAATGATTTGTATATATATACTGTATATATTTAAATAATAATAAATGCATAAAACAGATAAATTAACAAATAGGTAAATTAACTAGTAAATAAATAAATTGCACAAAATTGTGTGGACAGCCATGTAATTGGTAACAAAAAAGTAACAACAAACTGGCCATAGGCTATATTGTACATGCCTTGACTCCTCATCCTTGTCTCTTCCTCTCTGAAACCCAAAGATGCTCTCGCCACACCACAATGTAATCGGTGAATATTCCTAAATTGCAGCTTCTTCCTTCTATACTCTGCACTCAGCTGACATATGGTGAACCTTGTTATATTCTATATGTGCTTGATCATTGGCAGGATCATTCGCAGAGCCTCAGTGGCTTACAGCAGTTATTAACATATGTCTTTACTGATCCTGGAAGCAATTGCACCTCGACTCACCAAATTTGTGAAAACAAAACATTGCAGAGGCACATCTAATGAACGAAGGGGTGATTGTTTAAACGTAATAGATCGTTCTACACAAAATAATCACAACTATATTTAATTGGCCTAAGCAATTAATTAGGTAAAAAAATTTCCTGTTCTTTGAATATTAAACATTTTCCCAACAAGGTAAATAAGTCTTTCTAACGTTACTCACAATGAAGGTACAATGACAAGTGACACTACACTGTAACAATTCAGCACTTAACAAATATGGACAGTGAATCTCTTAAATAGCACTTAAATTGCATCCTCCCACATTTGTGTTAAGTGCAGCTTTGGGAAACGCACATAAAAAATAACGAATGTTCATTAAATCGCTCATAGAGAACTCTCTTAAACTCTAATATCAATCATTGTTGGGAAATGGGACCCTGGTCATTCTTTTCCATGCTGTTATATTTCATAGGGACTGAAGCTATTAAGCTTCAAAATGGACAGAACAAGCCATAAAAGTATCATAAATGTGGTCCATACGACTTGTGTGCTTTATGCCAAGACTTTTGAAGCCAAATGGTAACTTTTTGTAAGGAACAGACTGAAATGTAAGTAATTATTCACTAAAAATCTTGATATCTGCCCTGCCTCTCATGTCCATGTCCAATTCATGTACAAAGCATTCTTTTGAGTCAGATCTTTGGAATTGGATGATCTAGTTCACCAAATTGGTATAAATTATTTCTTCATGAATCAGACTTATCTGGTTCTTGAGTTCAACTCACTGAATCATTGATCCAGTTGCAGTGGTTATTAAGTTGGAAGCTTACTGGAGGGGAAGATTACCAGTGAATAATTATTTATATTTCAGTCAGTTCTCACACAAAGTTAACACAGAACTTCAGATGATTTGTAATATAGCGTACAAGTCATATGGACCGCTTTTATGATGCTTTTGCATATTATTTGAAGGTTGAAAGCCTCAGTCCCCATTCATTATAATTGCATGTGAAACAGTGACCAGCACAGTCTTCAGATATACTGAAGTTATACTTGTTTAGAACAACATGAGGGTAAGCAAATGACGACTGAATATTATTCCTTTTAGCGACTAGTAACACAGACAGATGGGTGTATTGCTAGAGAGAAAAGCACTGTAGCACCCTCCTGCCTCCCCAATTTTTTCTGTGTTTCCTCATTCACTTTTCTCCATCTCCCGTTTTTTGTCAATTTATTGAAATAGTATAAGAGAGGAAATGCATTTTATGGGGGGTTTCTTGCATTATTCGGGTAGTCTTTATGGCAGATACTATACTGCATTATTATAATGCCCAAGTGTGTTACGCTTAGAGGCACCGTCTTGTGCTGATCCCAGCATAGAGAATGAATAGAGCTTTACTTTTCAGAATTTCAGCTGAGTCTTGCACTTTTATGTACCTGAAGGGTTGTATTACAGTCATGATGAGTGCTGTGTGTACAGCACACTTTGTACTCTGGGGTCACATTACTTTAGCCATCCTTTCTTAGCATCTAATTGTTGATGCTTGAGGATGAAAGGAGACATTTTGCTTTGTATGAAATCCCCTAAAATTAAAGGCAGTGAGTGGTTATCACCCTGTTTAAAAGCAAACACTTAAACTCAATAATTTTTCATGCTTCAGACATAAACATTTACACACTGCATACAGCTATCAACAAACAAATGCAATAAAGAGATTAGCAGATAACAATTTATTTGCATATATACTGTATGTACATGTACAGAACACGTTTGAAATGCAGAAGCAAAAGGTTTGTTGACTGAATCACTCCTGCTTTAAGAGGTGAACTCATCGTATTTGCTGGTTATTTGTGTGTTTTAGGGACATAGAATCTGATGAGACTTACACGTACCATGTGCTGACAGTGTCTAGAACAGCGGAGAGTGAACCTTCTCCTCCTCTCTCTCACCAGCTGGGCTCACCCTACTGTGGGGATGGACTCATTCAAAAGTAAGAGATCTTACTCACACACACACACATACACATAGTTATTAGTGTGTATATATATATATATATACACACTAATAACTAATATGGTGGCAATTACCTTATTTGTGTGACATAATACTGACTCAATATGACGTTCAAGCATAAATGTGTTTGCCTTTCAGATATCTTGGAGAGCAGTGTGATGACATGAACTTTGCTAATGGAGATGGCTGCTCAAACCAGTGCAAGAAAGAACCCTTGTTCAATTGTGTTGGTATGTGACCTCAATCTTTAGGCAAAAAACACAATTTTTGTTTGTGGTTATCCACAACATCATCCTGTCAACAGATCTTAACTTGTTTTGAACCTGGAAAATACACACACACATATATATATATATATATGTGTGTGTGTGTGTGTGTGTGTGTATGTGTGTGTGTTCTTTGATGTATTTTTAAAGAAATGAACAAAATCATTTTTCAGAAAAAATATATATTGCTAATATGTTTTATAAAATATATTCATATCATTTGGAATATTACTTATTCAGTTTTCTAGATATATTAATGTCCATTTTCATTTTTTTTTTTTTTTTTCATATTTTAAAATCAAATGATAAAATAAAAAATATACATTTCAGCAAGATTAGAGGTCCGTGTATCTTTTGGTCATTCGATTTTCCTTTTAGAATCGGGTATTAAAAAACAAAAAACAAGTGGCTATTTGATTTTTGTTTTAAAATACAAACATTTTAATTAAAATACAAAGCGTTTCTCTTTTTCAGTGTCAAGAAGGGATGATTGATATTTAAAAAATAATTTGAGTTTCATTTTCTATTTCGGATAACAAAAAATAAGATTACTTTAAAACAGAAACGAAAAAAGGCCCATTTGTTCATATTCCGCGACCGGATGTGGTCATTTACGTGACAAGAGCGCCAATGAGGATGGAGCTGTGTAGAAAATGGAAAAAAGTGCGTGCTGTGTAATTGAGCGTGATCATAGAGTGAGATACATGGACATGGAGCAATACGTTGTTTTCCGAAACAATAAAAGAGTCTCTCTCAGGGAAGAAGAACATCTGCAGAAAAAAGTCGCATTTTCCAGGTTCAGTTCACCTATGCTGCAGCCGTAAAAGGCAAACATGCCACACACTAAAATCATACAAAGATTTTAGTGAGGCTAGCCTAACGTTAACTCCAATAAAGTTAGTGAAGGTGTTGTCTAACTTTAGCGGACAGTCTGTGTGATTTCTGTGGATGACATAATCATGAATCATAACTGAGTAAGGTTCTAAAGACATTTTATTCTGGGCTAAAGCAACATCAGCACCCTGTCAAACTTGGCGCTCTTGTCACGTAAATGACCACATCCGGTCTCGGAATATGAACAAACGGGACTTTTTTAGTTTCTGTTTTAAAGTAATCTTATTTTTTGTTATCCGAAATAGAAAATGTAACTCAAATTATTTTTAAAATATCACTCATCCCTTCTTGACACTGAAAAAGAAAAACGCTTTGTATTTTAATTTACGTGTTTGTATTTTAAAACAAAAATCAAATAGCCACTTGTTTTTTGTTTTTTAATACCCGATTCTAAAAGGAAAATCGAATGACCAAAAGATACACGGACCATTAGAATATAGTTGCTTTGTCCCAATTTGTTTAATTTAAATGTGTAAACAAAAAACAAAACAAAAACAAAAAAATTATCAGGGAAATTTGGAAAATTATATTGTGGCCAGAACAAAAGTGCTTTATGCATTCGACTACCATTTCAATCTATTAAAACAACAAATTGTAACATCAGTTTGATTGATGTTGTGCTTCAGAAGCATTTAGCTGCATTGCTCATTACTTCTCAGCTCTCTATTGATGTCAGTTCTGCATGGGTGTCCAGCCATCAATCTCATGGCTTCAGCCTGTCATCAGTGTCCCCCAGCGTCCTACAGTGACAATGTGAGAAAGGCAGAGAAATTTCTGTTGTACTATCCCTGTATTGTACAAAACTTGCTAGGTAGTTGTGATGTTAATGGAGTGCTTTAAGTTGTGAGCTAATCAGTTCCGTCAAAACAATTGGCCACATAATTGGACCCTCTTACGGACATATAAGTCCCCTCAAAAAAGGACTTTACTCTTTGCTGTAGAGCTCTAAGATCTGCCTAACGAGCACTAGTAGACCTTTGTGGCACTTCCTCCTGTTAGCAGTAATGCACCTATCACCTTTTCTTCTCAACGTGTGGACGGAAAGCAGGAATGGAGTAGAAGAGCTCGAAAAAGACAGAGAAAAGAAATGATGAAAGGAGACAGAAGAGAAAAAAAAGGGCTTTTGAAGTTTGCTGTTGAATGTAGCCTATATTCATCAAGCTGAAGGCTTGCCTGACCTCTAGGCCACCTCTGGAAGTCTGAGGTTGCACAAGTACATGACAGTGCTTAATTGGCAGTTCCGCCTCTTTGAAATAGGTTCAATGAGTTCGTCCTTCATTGCCTTAAATAATGGCCTGTGAAATTCAGCACATTCTACTTTCGTTGCTTCATTAAAGTAGTTTTCCAAAAAACATGAAAATTCTTTCATCAGTTTCTGTCATCTCATGTTGTTCCAAACCTGCGTGGCTTTCGTTGTTCCGTGGAACACAAAAGGAAATATTAGGCAGGATGTTAGCTTAAGTCACCATTTACTTTTATTTCATCTTTTTCCATACAATGATAATGAATGGGAACTGAGGCTGTCATTCTGGCCAAACATCTCCTTTGGCATTCCAGAAAGAAAGTAATGTGGGTTTTCACAATATGATGGTGATTAAATGATGACAGAATTTTTTATTTTTGGGACTATTCCTCTAAGCTTTATAAAGGGGTCAAATCATGAGGAATGAAAATTTAAAAGATCTTAATGTACCATGAAAACATGTTGCAACTTTCTAAACTCAAAACTTTTCTACCCAATGAAAATGAGCATTAATTAAAATACAAATATTACTCTACTCTTTACTTTTTTTTTTTTTTTTTTTTTTTTAATGACCCTGAACTCAATTTTCTGAAAGCAGACAGACATGACAGTCTATGTTTACATGTTAATGACAGCTATTGGGAGATCATAATTAATAATGGTGGATTATTAAAAATGCATGATGTGACCCCTTGAAGACTTTGCCTGAAATGTTAGAACTCTCAATGTCACTTTCATCATTTCTGTTTCCATTCTTGATCAGTTCCAATATAGCTGAACATATGACATGAATAAAATGTGTCTTATCTCAGCTTAGTGTTTTGTACAACTTACATTTATGTTGAACAAGCCCCAAGATAAACGTCTGATCAAGAAGAAGTGCAATGATCTATTGTTACATAAATTCTGCTGTTCTTGATGTTTTTTCAGCCCTCTGTTTTTAATGTGTCACGAGAACTGGACGTGGTAACACAGTATTAATAAAACAATTTCTGTAAATTTTTAGTACGGGAAGTGATATGACAAGGTGCAGCGTGGATCCTGCTGCCCTTACACATTGTAGCTTCCTCTGAATGATATATTGTTGCTGCTGTGCGCCTGAGGATGGTTCTAATTTTACATAGGCCTTGCCTGCTAATATTGCTTGGAGGCTGTCAGGGAAAGAGTGTTCATATTGATAAGTGCATATCGTAAAAACATGTTTCCTGTCTGCTGTTTGCACTGATTGGCACTTAGTAGCTGTTGATTACCAGGATGACTGAACAGGTGACAGGACAGGACAGGACAGGACAGTTAAAAGCACGTTTCCCTAGTGTCAGCTACATATATCTAAATTTTGCTTACACAATGGAGTCTATAGGGAGAGACAGGAATGAGAAATATCAGGGCAACAACTATGATGCTTCCTCAGCAATTAAAATTCCAGTACATTTATAGACTTATACACAGATAGATGTCTTTATTAAAAAAGGTAGAAGCCTTTCATTGAGTATGGTAGTGTGAGTTTAATTGAGATAATCAATTTGCTGTAAGTGTGTCTGGGCAGTACAGTCATAAAAGATGTAATCTGTCTATCTGTCATCATGAATGATTTGATTTATCACTGTCCTTGTATGAACGGCAGTAAAAATAGACTATACATTAACGCTATGAAGTAATTCCAAATTAAAAAATGACTGCTCTTTATGAGCAAGCAACCAAATAGAATGCACTCTACTTAACTAAATTAAATATAAGGTTATTTTGTAAGGGAAAACCTGAGAGTTTATACACACACCTGTTGTATTGTCACTGCTTTAAACAAGCTGTTTATTTGCATACAATCTAGATTGCTTAAGTGGAATTTATTTAGCCTTCTTCTCTAATTAAAATATGCCAATGAGTTATTTTTAAATACAAATTCACTTTTGACTACAAATTATTCCATCCGTTTGATTGATGTTATGCTTCAGCAACATTTAACTGCACTTCACATCTCTTCTCCAACTTGTTTGATTGCCATATAGACGTGCCATAGGGGTGCTGTTGTTACTTAGAATTAGGATTAAAGAGATAGTTCAACCAAACATGAATATTCATCATTTGCTCACTCTCATGTCTTCCCAAACCTGTGAGACTTCCTTTCTTTTGTGAAATGCAAAATTAGATATTTATAGCAGAATGTCCAAGCCGCTCTTTTACATACAATGAAAGTGAATGGTGACAACAGCTGTAAAGAAATATTTTCAATGATTAGTGACATAAATTTTAGTCTGTTCCTCACACAAAGCTATTGTATGCTTCGGAAGACTTAGATTATGGCATACAAGTTGTATGCACTACTGTTATGATGCTTTTATTGTGTTTTTTGTCCTTTTTGGAGCTTCACATCCCCTGGTCATCATCTACTTTTATTTATTTTTTAAAGAACAGCTTCTACATTCTACTAAATATCTGATTAACTTGCCTGCTATTAGCAATATTTGAAATGGGATTTTGATCTCATAAATTTCTCCTCTCTAACACTCCTCTTAAGATGAGCCCAGCTTGTGTTACTTTTACGACGGTGATGGCGTATGTGAGGACTTTGAGCGGGAGGCAAGTGTAAGGGACTGCGGTCTTTACACACCAAGTGGTTTCCTGGATCAATGGGCCAATGGGGTGGAGGTATCCAATGAGGAGAAGGTACACTGTCCAGCGGAGGTAGCTGCTGGATATCCTGCAGTGACAAAGGTGAGACCACATGAATGTACTTTGGAAGAAAGACAATTTTTACAAGCATACCTACAGATATGCACATACCGTATACACATTTGGATAGTTGACATGAAATGCATATGTCACTCTATATCTTGACAATGAAGCCAGACTGAACAGTACAGTTTTTCACATTAAAGAGCTGAGAAGTGTTCAGTACATTCTGTTAAGGAGATTTGAAACTTTGCCCTAACCCTTCACACATGGAAGTAGTAAAGAATTGGCTCTTTCTGAGGGACATCTAAAAAAAACTGTGTTATTTTACTCCCTGGATATTTCAACATGATACATTTGTAATTTTACAGTTTTATTGGCCACTACTCCTCCTTCTCTCCCCTCTTTCGTGATGTTTGTGGAGTGCAAGTCTCTTGTGCCCGAAATCGTGCAAGCTCCTGTATTAATCATGTCACAAAACTATTCCTATCACACTGTGTGCAACCTAAGGATTTATGGCACTGAGAAATGGCCATTTTTCACTGTTGAGCTTAAACCTCATTGTTGCTAGAAACTGTATTTTGGGTCGTAATGGGAAACAGTGGCACATAGGTTACAATGACTTGAAATCATTCCTCATTGTAATGTATCGCACAGTGTTGCCAATACGCCTTTGTGTGGAGTTTATTTTACTTTCACTTCATGGTCTCGCAAGAATTTTATATGAATGTAAATCAAAGCCCTGTTTGAGATTGAAAACAGAGTCAGAGCTTAAGTGAAATGGTTTGTGATCAGTGTTAGTGCTGTATCAGAATGACTAATTGGTTTTATTGTGTGGCCAGTCAGCCAATAGAAGTTCAGTACTGACTGTTGAGCCCTGTGTACAGTAATGTACTTGAATCAGTGGAGGGGAGGTGGTGGAGAGAGGAGCAGTGTCAGTGAGGTTATGACGGCGTGCTGAGAGAAATAAAGGGAGAGAGAGAGAGAGAGAGAGTGAGAGAGAGAGACAACAAAGAAATTAATAACCCAGTTTATCATTACACAAAGTAAAAAGGTGAGGTTTGAGTTGAGATTTAAAGGCAGACAAGGAAAAAGGTTCATGGAGAGAGGGTGGAAGAGAATTCCAGAGGCAAGGGCAACTATTGAAAAAGACCTGCCACCCACAGAAGACAATCTAAACTTAGTGATGGTGAGATGATTAGCTCCAGAGGACCGTAGAGTACGAGAGGGTGAGTAAGAAGATAGTAATTCAGAAAGACAGAGCGGAGCAAGTCCATGTAAAGATTTAAAGGTTATTGGCAACCAGTGAAGTTGATGTAGTATGAGATTGAAATGGTCAAATTTCTTCATATGTGTGAGGACCCTGGCAGCTGAATTTTGAATGCATTGAAGTCGTTTGAGAGGTTTAGAAGGAAGACCAAAAAGAAGAGTAATATGATAATCTAGCCTCGTGGTTATGAATGCATGAATAACAGTCTCAGCATATTTCTTGCTTAACAGAGTCTGAAGATGGACAATATTGCATAGTTGAAAAAATTCTACTATAGTGGCATGATTAATATGTTCTTCAAAAGTCAGCGTAGTTTTAAATATCACCTCTAGGTTACAAACAGTGGGAGAGGGCTGAATGGCAATACCATCTATGTCCAAGCTAAGGTTGTGTTCAGAGGAAATAAGGGTTTTGTGGCACCTAGTAATATTTCAGTTTTTTCAATATTGAGTTTCAGAAAGTTGGAGTCCAACCAGTATCTGATATCTTGAATACATGCAGAAAGTGATGGCGGTAGAGAAGCTGATGAGGAGTGATAGCTGATATAAATTTGAGTGTTGTCAGCATTGCTGTGAAAGCTAAGGCCATGTTGTCACATGATTTACCCCATTGAGTGCATGTAAATTATAAAATGGAGCGGACCCAGCACTGAACCCTGAGGAACACCACGTGAGACAGGATCAGTGGAAGATTTGTGGTTCTTAACAGTAATGAACTGATGTCTGTCCATCAGATAAGATCTGAACCAGTCTAGTGCAATGCCCGAGACACCTATAGCTGAGAGGCGAGAACAGTATCAAAGCCTGAGGTTAGATATAATAGCAGAAGGATATTATGTGCTCCAGTGTCTGCTGAAGAGAGAAGGTCAGTAACAACCTTACAAAGTGTGGCCTGTTTGCTATGATTGGGACAAAACCTGACTGCAAGAGTTCATAAAGATTATTGGTGAGCAAGTGAGCTTGTATCTGGGCAGACACAACTTTCTCCAACATTTTGGCCACAAAGAAGATTTGAGATGGGTCTAAAGTTTTGCAAAACTGACGCATCCAGGCCAGGCTTCTTGAGGATGGGATTGACCGCTGCCACTTTCAGAAAGCCGGCACAGAACCTGATGCCAGACAGCTATTAATTAGGTAAGAAATAGGTGAAGTGAAAAGATGGAGACAGCTTTTGAGAAAGGATGTAGGGATAGGATTGAGCTGGCATGTCTAAGAATCTGATTTGCTAATTAACTCGTCAATAGTGGTAGGGGAGGTGGACTTTTTTTTAAAAATGTGACTAGGTGAGCTGGAGAATTTTCAAAGAGCTGATCAGAGTCAAATAATTGGTAGTTCCATTAAGTTTTATCGTTAAAGAATTGGAGAAAATATTCACATACTGCATCAGAGCCTGAAAAAAATGTGTCTGTGTGAGTTTTTGAATTGAATTAAAAAGAGTTCTGGGCTTACAAGTTTGAGATGATGAAAGTAATGTAGGAAGAGTGTGCAGTGTTCAGGGCAGCTTTGTAAAGTGAGCGTTGGTCAACAGGGGCCAAGGCATGGACAGTATGTCCAGTTTTCTTAACAAGTCTCTCAAGACATCAACCATTAGATTTCAAGGAACGAAGTTACGACTTACACCAATGGGAAGAATGAGATGATGGTACACACCTAGTTTTAATTTGAGCATATTTATCTAGGACTGCAGACAGTGTGTTATTATACATGGAGAGGATTTCATCTGGGCTGGACAGTGTAAGAGAGGATGTAAAAGAAGAGGCACAAATAGAGTCAGCAAAAGATGAGGGATTAATTGATTTCTGGTTTCAATATGATATCTTTCTTTTGTTCCTCCTTTTTTGTTGAGGTATATTAAGACTAAATTCAATTAACGTATGGTCTGATAATCCACCCACAGAACCTAAAATAGAGACATCACCAAGCCCAGAATATCAAATAAGGTCAAGTGTATGACCATGCGAGTGTGTTGGGAAATTCACATATTTATTGAAATTAAAGAAGTAAAGAGCAGACAAAAAATCACTGTCAAAAGGAGAAACAGTATCAGTATCCACATGAATGTTAAAATCACCCAGCAAGTCAACAGAGGGATGCATAGCACATGCCAAGGTAAGTAATTTGCTCAAATCAGAAAGAAAGCTTGAAGAGGTCATAAAATTAACACAACAAGAAGAGGGGTGGGGCCCAAGATTTTAAAGGACAGATATTCAAAAGATGTTACTTCAATAAAATTTAAAGGGACAGCTTTAAAGTTTAAAAGAAAAACAGCAGCCAGTCCATCACCACTCCCCATAACACAGGGTTTTGCCAGAAATGTATATCCAGGAGGAGTCAATAGGTTTAAATCCATAAAGTAATTATGAGTCAAATTTTGGTAATGAAAAACATCTCTAGTTTATTGTCAATGATAATATCTCTGAGTAAAGAGCCTTTTTTAGTCACTGAGCGAGAGTTCAGTAAAGCACATCTGTTATATCTTGTGCAGTGATCTGTTTCAATCCCACTGTACAATTCATCCCTGGGAAGATATTTTAGAGAGCTGTAGTTTATCGCTTCGGGAAGTGGGCTCACAGACTATGGTTAGTGAGGCGAAACAGGGATTCCAGGTGAGCAGCCAGGTGAAAGTGGTAGTAGAAGGTAAAGTTCCAATCCTAATGGTTAATAATAAGGTAATTCCCGTTACCATCCAGTAATATCCAAGAGTAGCAAATATTGTCAAACAGCAGACCAGTAAAGGAACAAAGCCAGAGGAAACATGGATTACGAACTACAGCAGAAACAAAGTGAAACAAAAACAAAACAAACGAAACAAATTCACCAGTGAGAGGCGACAGCCAAACGTGCACAGCGTACTCTCACGTGACAGGAAATCCCAGAATATCTTATCTTTCTCTTTTTTTTCCACCCCATTTTTCCCATTTAATATCCATTTTAAGCGTTACATAAGAATTCTCTAGATTTGCAGCTAATTTTGTAACCATTTCATTCAAATTTTATGAGGCATTTAGAGATGAAAAAGATGTTATGAATCCCCCTCGCTCCAATCAGTTCTCTCCCTGCAGAGCTGCCTTGGAGTAGTGAATGAAGTGAACTGCCAGTCTTTGAATATAAATCATATAATATTACATCACTTCTAGGTCTACGAACTCCAGGATGATTCCTCTGAGAGAAAAAATTATTAGAACATTATGCGTACCTGTCTGTTTAACCAAAAAAAGATAGATGCTCATTTTTTTCCAGAAAGGTTATATGCAGGTGGAATGTAAGAACAACTGCTGAGAGGTTTTCACATAAAAATGATTAATCTATTAAAGATTTTTGGCTTATTCCCGATATGTAGTAACTTTTTTTTACTAATTCTGACAATTATTATTCACTTTTTTGAATGTGAATATACTTGCGTTGAAATTTAAATGAAAGAAAGCATTTAAAAGACTTTCAGAAATATGATCTGCTTAAGCTCAGTTACCTAAACATTATTAATTATAACATATCTACACAATGGCTCGGAAATTAACAGGATGACTAACAGAGGTAAAGTCAACTATAAGTTAACTCAGCGAGGGATTTTGATATTATCATACCAGTTTCTGTAATTTTATCATAGGATGTAATGTGTTAGAAGGAGACAAACCAACTAACACCACAAAACACAAAATCACAGAATTAATCAACTCTGTCTCTTTTACTGATGTCTGTGCTGTTGTTTTCCCACCAAAACTGATGTCAAAAGATGTAAATTCAAGTTTAGCTCAATTGACAGCATTTGTGGTTACCAGAAAAAACAATAGAATCATCCCTCTTTTAAAAAATGCAAAAATCAAGGTTTTAGTGAGGCACTTACATTTTAAGTGAATGCGGCTGATTTTTGGAGGGTTTACATGCAGAAATGGGAAGAAAAACTATATAAAAACTCTTGCATTAATTATTATGTTAAAACTTGGGTATTATTTGAGCTGTAAAATTGTTTAAATTGTAATTTTTGTGCATGATTTAGGGTTTTAGGTTTTACAGTGATACGTCATCATGGCAACGAAGTTGTAAAATTATATTTAACTTTAAACAGAAAAGGTTAGTAAGTTTTTGTTAGTGAGGTCGCAAAAGACTAATTGGATGTAAAGTGATATTGAGGACATAGTAAAAAGCAAAGATTTTTTTGCTTGTTTATTTTTTTTTCTTTTAGTAGAGAAAGAAACAAAAAATTCCTTGGTTTGGAATTTTAGAAGGTACATGGTACATTGCCAAAATGACAACATCTGCTCAAATTAAAGTGGTAAAATTATTTAAAATTCACCCCATGTTCACTTAATTGTAATATGGTGATAAAAGCATCAAACAAATATGATTTACATATTACTTATATCATTTTTTTTTATCTAATATTAGAACATAAGTTGGGGGCATGAAAATACACTGCCTAGGAATGACCCATCTGGCCAAGAATAAACTAGATATTAGGTTTTACTACATTTGTTATCTTTTTGCTCATTTGCTTCACAGATGCTGATAATCCTGAAAATATATGTTCTTATCTGTAGTAGGGTGGAATTCCAGTAAATTTTGCCTTCTTTTTTTTTTTTTTTTAACCTCAATTTACCCTTTAGTTTAATGTGAAGTTTTAAGTTTGATGTGCCGGCATCTCTCACTGAGATTAAACAGAGAAATACATTTATGAAGGGAAAACAGGGTTGATGTTAAGACTAGACTGTAACAAGCATACCTCTGCTGATTGAGCAAAAATTAATTGTGCAGAGAGACAGACAGTCTAACCGTTTACACTGCTGCCCTGAACTGCTCCCGCTGTTGTTACACATACACAAACACAGAACACATAATTAGTGCCATTCATTCTGTGAGGCACCGTGCAGCTCTCCAGTGTCACCTAGCGTTACACATTGTCATCCCACAGTTGGGTTCAGGAGGTTCAAAGTGAAGCTTTGCTGTCAGATTACTCTACAGCGTAATGAAATACACTGCCTGCAATTCGCACTGAATCAAAGGAGCAGAGTTGTGAGGACTTGGAGTTAGCTGTTCAGTTCAAATAAAAATGAATGACTATTTATGAATAAACAGGCTTTTAGATTAAAATATAGACTGCATGTGTATTTACATTGCTTTTCAAAATGTTTTCCTTCACTCCAATCAGTTTACTATATGTCCTGCCAAACTTAAATGACTTTCTTTCTTCTGTGGTACACAAACGGAGATGTTAGGCATAATGTTAGTCTGAGTCACCATTTACTTTCATTGCATCCTTTTTCCATACAATGAAAGTGAATGCTGACTGATGTTAACATTCTGCTTAACATTTTTATGTTCCCCCAAAAAAGAAAGAAAGTCATTAAGTGAACTATTCCTTTAAGGTACTCTGGCCTTTTGAGCTTTTCCTTAAAGTCATTTTGAGCTTTTCCTCGGGCAAGATGTCCTAACTTGCCCTTAATGCCAGAGAACAGTTACCGGCAGTGTGATTTCTTTTTGATCAAACTTGACCCTCCCTTGAGTCTTGTATGATTGGTTAACTTCACGCTCACATTGAGAGCTAATATCCTTCTTTATACAAGTAATTTTGAAACCATGCACTCAACAGTCACTGAAGCTTGGGCCAGTTCTAATCCCAGGCTGGTGTGTTCACAGTTTTTTAGACGAGAGTAGGTCCGTTCCATTGTTCACCCGGATTTCACTGGCTTTCAGGCTGATCTGGAGTGGCACTTTAACACATCCACTTGGCTAATTGTGAGCTTCCAGATGGTCTAAATTACCTTTTGATAGGGGATTGCAGGCTGGCAACTTCATCATTACTCTGTTTTAATACCTGGCCCTTCAGGTAATTTGTTTATAATCTAATTCAAAGAAATGCTGTAATGTGAAGACTGGAAGAAAAAAAATTCTGCCTATTTGTTATGCAAAACAGTAGACCTTTCCTCAGTGAGGGATGAACTGATTGTACTTTAGGAAGCTCCGGGACTTTTCCTGGTGGGCTGGTTGACACTAAGGTCGGCTGTCGAAATCCAGTTTATAAACAAAGTAAATATACATTTCTTTAAATGCTGTAAAGTTCTGACATTGTCAGGTCGGCCTGTTTAAAGCCAAATCTCTGCCAATGCCCATGTCTCATCATCTGTGAGATGCCAAATATGGTGGGAGGATGGATGTTATGTTAAAAGCACCGTACAGTATATCTTAAGTGAAACAAGTTAGTAAATGCTTAAAATAAATGCAATCAAATGCACCCCAGCTAGACATTTATTGTTACATGAATATCAAAATGCAGTAAGGATCAGTATATATCAACTGCAGTAGATACAAAAGTAGGCAATGGTTTGTATTATAGACATATGTTAAACATACTCACAAAAATATTTTGGGTTAAAAATGACCCAACACATAGCCCAATGGTGGGTTGATATAGCACCGACCCATTGTTGGGTTATTTTAACCCAATTTTACCCAATAAATTGGGTTATAAAATAACAAATTTGTTGGGTTTAATTTTTTTGGAGGGGCCAAAATGTTGCTTTAATCATCCTAGTATTATTGGTACTATTATTATTGTTGACATTATTATTATTATTATTGCTGTGTATATAAATTAAAATGCACAAGTTACAAATATCTTGAAAATGCTTTTTTACATTAAATTAAATGTTGCAAACATTTTCATTAATTAAGTAAATGGTTGCAATTGTGTTATCAATTTACTTCCTTTTTATCATTAAGTTACTTACAATCATGTTTCAATTTGCAAGAACGACCACAAATAAATAAGTAATAAATAAGTAGGCAATGGTGTAACGTGACTGGCAAGGACAAAGACGATGGAGTGACGAACCCAAGTGCAGTTTATTAAACAAAAGTGAGATCCAGAAACCCTAACTAGAAACATGAAACATGAACATGACTAAACTAGACTTGACACAAATAAAACATGACTTGACTAAATCTTGACTTGACTTGGCTTGACTTGACTTAAACAAAACAAAACTACAACAAAGTTACATTAACAATACTGCACAAAGGACAATGGCAAACATGAGGGCTAAAATACATTGACATGTGTAACAAGTTAACAAGACCACCAATGAAAATACAAGACTGACAACAATATATCAAGACAATGAAACATGAACCAATAACAAGACTAGATTAATAAACAAAGAAACTAATGATAAAAATGAGAGGGGGGCAAGAGAGGCTCGAGGAGCAGAGCCAAGGTGGAGTCGTAGGGATGGAGGTGGGCCTGGACCATGGAGCAGAGGCGGGCCTGGACTGTGGTGCTGAGGCAGGCCTGGACCGGTGAGCAGAGGTTTGCTTGTGAAATGGCATGGAGCAGTCTGGGGTTCAACTGAAACATGGCGTGGAGCAGACGCTTGGCTGTGACATGGCATGGAGCAGGCTGAGGTGTGGCTGTGACATGGCATGGAGCAGGCTGAGGCGTGGCTGTGACATGCATGGAGCAGGCTGAGGCATGGCTGTGACATGGCATGGAGCAGGCTGAGGCATGGCTGTGACATGGCATGGAGCAGGCTGAGGCATGGCTGTGACATGGCATGGAGCAGGCTGAGGCATGGCTGTGACATGGCATGGAGCAGTCTGGAAATTGGCTGTGACATGGCATGGAGCAGTCTGGAGATTGGCTGTGACATGGCATGGAGCATTCTGGAGATTGGCTGTGACATGGCATGGAGCAGTCTGGAGCTTGGCTGTGACATGGCATGGAGCAGTCTGGAGCTTGGCTGTGACATGACATGGAGCAGGCTGAGGCATGGCTGTGACATGGCATGGAGCAGGCTGAGGCATGGCTGTGACATGCATGGAGCAGGCTGAGGCATGGCTGTGACATGGCATGGAGCAGGCTGAGGCATGGAGCAGGCTGAGGCATGGCTGTGACATGGCATGGAGCAGGCTAAGGCATGGCTGTGACATGGCATGGAGCATTCTGGAGATTGGCTGTGACATGGCATGGAGCAGTCTGGAGCTTGGCTGTGACATGGCATGGAGCAGTCTGGAGCTTGGCTGTGACATGACATGGAGCAGGCTGAGGCGTGACTGTGACATGACATGGAGCAGTCTGGAGCTTGGCTGTGACATGGCATGGAGCAGTCTGGAGCTTGGCTGTGACATGGCATGGAGCAGTCTGGAGATTGGCTGTGACATGGCATGGAGCAGTCTGGAGCTTGGCTGTGACATGGCATGGAGCAGTCTGGAGCTTGGCTGTGACATGCATGGAGCAGAGGCATGGCTGTGACATGGCATGGAGCAGTCTGGAGCTTGGCTGTGACTTGGCATGGAGCAGGCTGAGGCATGGCTGTGACATGGCATGGAGCAGGCTGAGGCGTAGCTGTGACATGAATGGAGCAAGCTGTGGCATGGCTGTGACATGGCCTGGAGCTGACTCTGGCATGGCGGTGACATGGCCTGGAGCTGACTCTGGCATGGAGGTGACATGGCCTGGAGCTGACTCTGGCGTGGCGGTGACATGGCCTGGAGCTTTTTTTTTTTTTAGAAATTAATGTTCAAGGTTCCACTTCTGAAGTTTTCCCCTCACATGTGAATCCATCACATCCTATTTAAAAAATGTAGTTCATATAAAGTGAATTAACAACTTTGTAATTTCAATTTCAAGCAATGTGCTTCATTAACAATGGTAAAAGAACACCATTAAAATGTTGCTGCTTTTTGGCATTAAAAAGTCACAATAAAAGTGATAAATGTCACAACGTGAAAAAAGTCATAACTGTTGTGAGTTCAGGGACGTAGAACTATCTGAAATGTGGCTTCTGATTAGGCTATCACCCAATGTCATGTCGATGCTGGCTATTGTGTAATACAGGGGTCGGCAACTTATGGCACATGTGCCAGCATTGGCACGCAGAGCGGTAATCATTGGTACGCCAGCAATGGCGAGAGAGGAGTCGACTATATTTTTTATAAATTCCGCACCTGCATTCCAATCTACATCTTGATGTAATCCTTCCTCATGATTACGCAGCGTGTTTTCATCAGCTGAATGGGAAGCTAAACACCACTATTAATCCTTCATCGGCACAGCCATTGACTAGGAAAATAAAAAATGGCACTCCATGTCAAAAAGGTTGCCGATCCCTGGTGTAATATCTTGTTGAATCCAATTTGTGTATTATATAATTTAGTACCTTGCAGATATAACTTTCTAGATAAAATGTTTTATATTTCCGCTTTGAAGTATTTTAATGTTACACTGTAAAAATGACAATATACTTTCTTTCAGTTGATGAAAAACTGCCATGGCTGCAACACCGGATAATGAGTTTAAAAGCCGAGGCGTCTTACAATTTCTTCGCGCCATATATATGAAATATTATGTATGATTTCCAAAAAACAGTGCCGGGACGAACACAGAAAGTGAGGGGGAGCATGCCAATTACTAGTTTCTACGCCACAGTTTAAAATAGGCTGGCTTTATAGCAAGTGTTATGTCGGTAGTCATGTGAGCAGCAATACAGCAGACCACAAATTATTTAATTAATCCGCTATTATTGTATTGATAAAGAAAATGAAAAGCATTCATATAACATGATATTATTAACTCACCTCTGTATCTTCTGTTGGCAGTGGCACTGGTCGACCAATGAAATTTAAAATGTCCTCACGAGACCAATTTTAACCCAACTGGGTGCGTTATTATAGAAACAACCCACTAAAAGTTAGGAATAACACAACAGAACGACCCAATATGATTAACCCAGCTATTGGGTAAAATAAATAACCCAACGTTTTTTGGAGTGTACAGTGGGAGATTATCTGTTTTGGGTTGTGATGGGCTGTTATTCTGTTGGTCATGGACTGTTTTTAATCCACCAGTTATCAGGCAAATTTACCACAAATTAAATATAGGGGTATATAAGGGAGTGAAAATAAAATGAATATAATTTGTGTATGTTCACTCAGAGCTGTCAGTCGAAGGTGTTTGACCTGTCCCATGGTGTGTCTCAGTACGCTTGGTTTCCTTGTGAGGAGTCACAACAGCACAGCTGGACTTCACAATATTGGCTAAAGGTAAGAGATGGTTTCACTTTCAGACACTGATGTCATGTCACATCAAACAGACAAATCAGTATTATCATGATTTTGACAACTAGGCCATGTTCTTGAATAAGCAATCAGATTTTAGGGTTAGTTTTAAGGTTATGCTGTAGGCTGGGGTTGGTCATCAGAACGTTATTATCAACCTATGGTTTCCTTCTGAATTTAGAGTTAGGGTTTAGGGTTAGGGTTAGGGATAGGGATATGAATATGTTGAAAAAATGTTGGTCCAGGAACACAGCCAATTTGGTAAAATCCCAGTTTAACACACAACTTACCTTGATTTCACCAAATGTAGTAGACCATGTTCCATTCTGCCAGATTGCACCATCCCAAGCACATTTTCCCTCTAATATTACATTTTGACTCCACTAATGTTTAGGTTCAGGGTTGAGGTTTGGGTTAGGTTTTTAGAGTAAATAAAATATGCATTCCGGCTCACTGTACTGCATAATTTACAACTAAAAATACAGTTCGCTTTTGGTGCCCACTCAGAAACTGGAGCTCACAAGTGCCCTTACGTCAACAAGACTACCAGCTTTGGCCACTGGAAGCAGTAGTTTCACTAGGCACAGACCAAATTCACCAACAGATCATTCAACGTACTGTCAACAAAATCACAGTGTGATCAGTCATCCCTGGATCAGCATTCTTGTTGGTTCTGGAACAACATTCTTATGGACCATTCAGAATTTTGGCTTAGTCTTAGAGCTGGAATTGGGACTTGAAAAACGTTATTATCAACCTGTTATTTAAATATAATTTAGAGATAATTAATGGTTAGGGCTAGGGTTGAGGATAGCGTTACAACTATATTTGATCAACAGAAGCTGTTGATCCAGGAACACATCCTACTTGGCAAAATCGCTTTTGCAAATTATGTGATATAAATGGATGTCAGTAAGCATCTTTTATCTCTCATAAGGCTTATTACGCTCATCCTATGGTGGCTGCTGCGGTCATTATCCATCTTGCTGCTGACGGAACTGGTGACATCGACCAGAGGCAGCACAATATTACTGTTCAGCTGGTGGACACTAAAGAGCATACACATTCTCTTGGTTAGTTATCTCAATAATATAATAACTCTCAGTTTACTTCTCTTTTTATTATTATTAGAATAAGCTATTACTGGCCAAGAATACACATTCAGTAGAGAGTCAGATTATCTAGTAATCTAATTCTTCCATAGTTTACCCAAAAATGAAAATTCTATCATTATTTACTTACCCTAGTGTTATTTTTTAATCTGTGGAACAACAATGGGAGATTACCAGACCTCAGAATGCTGATTTTTCTTTATTACAAAAGTGAATGGTGATTTATACAATCCAGCTCCAAAAAATATGTGTTCTGATAATGTGCAATAGCTTAGTTTGAGGTAAACCAGTCCACCATGCCAAGAGACTAGCAAGATGTTGTACTTAAAATTCACGCTACTATCGCATGAGGTGATATACTGAATATTGTGCAATGATTTAACGGTTTCAGGGGACTGGAGACTGAGTTGCCGGAACAATCCACTGGTTATTCCTGTGAATCACGACCTGAGCACGGCCTTCTATCGAACAAAGGCTATCATAGTGAGCTTTGGCTCTCCTCTGGTGGCCATCTCAGGTGTGGGGCTACGCTCCTTCCAATATTTTGACCCCATCACGATCAGCGGCTGCCAGAGCAATGAAATCTATAATCCTATGGGCCAAAGGTGAGGAAATAAATCTACCATTGCTTCAACTCATGTCAGTGCAGAGACTTGCAGTTGTGTTGTGTCAACCATGCAGCATACTGAACTAGTGTTTCAAACTTCTTCAATCTATAATGGTTTCATGTAAATTATTTAATGAATTGGTTTTTAAGAAAACTTAGAGGTTGTTCACACCAAACACATTTTTGTGTGCGGTTTCTGATTTTTCTATTTAGATATGCGCTAAACAATCTTATTTGGCTGTTGCGTCTCACCGTGAAATGAGCAGCATGTTTTAAAGAAACCATACGGTTCCATTCACTGTGTTGAATCTAGCTTTTCATAAGGCATTCAGTGTGAACAGCCCCTAAGTTATCATGATGCAACTTCTTTCAATAATCTGTCACAATCCTTTAGTTGCGTTCACTACTCATGTGATGTCATCGAGTGTCAGAAGCCAATGGTCAACAATGCAGAGATGAAGTGCAGTAGTCCTGGATACTTTAATGGAGCACGCTGCACCATCACCTGTAACCGAGGATATATACTGAAAATTCATAGAGATGATGACATCATCAAAACACAGGTACCACTATGTTTAGTTAATCATTTTCAGAATGTACTGTATAATAAACATTCACTGAGCATTTAATTAGCACCGGTACACCTGTACCCCTACTTATTCATGTTGTTTTCTAATTGTGTGGCATCAGTGCAATGCATAAAATCATGCAGATATGGGTCAGGAGCTTCAGTTAATGTTCACATCAACCATCAGATTGGGGAAAAAAATTCAGTGATTTCGACCAGGGCATGATTGATGGTGCCAGGCGGGCTGGTGTGAGTATTTCTGTAACTGCTGATCTCCTGGGATTTTAACACACAAGTCTCTAGAGTTTACTCAGGATAGTTTCAAAAACAAAAAACTTCCAGTGAGTTGCAGTTCTGCTGACAGAAATGCCTTGTTGATGAGAGAGGTCAACAGAGAATGGCCAGACTGATTGGAGCTGACAGAAAGGCTATGGTAACTCTGATAACCTCTCTGTACAATTGTAATGAGCAGAATAGCATCTCAGAATGCACAAAACATCAAACCTTTAGGCAGAGCACTTTATTAGAACCATAGTGTTTGTAATAAAACAATCATTGAGTGTATGTGGACAGTACTTTGTGTGTGTGTGTGTGTGTGTGTGTGTGTGTGTGTGTGTGTGTGTTTATTTCCTGCAGTAAAATCTCTTATATTTTTGCCAAGAATTTGGACCAGGTTTTATAGAGAAGTACACAACACATTCATACACAGTCACACATGCACACACAACGGCTTATATTAGATTAAGCAATAATTATTGACTCATGCCCTGACCACATACAGAGAAAGTAGCAGTAAAGATTTATGGCTCACGTAGGGTTTGCTAAGCAAACTGTGAGAGGTTAAGTGAATGGTCACAATAGCTGGATCTGAGCAGTGGGCTCTCTGCTGTTGGCTTGATGTTGTTTTTATGTCTTTCTCCCTCACTGGAACAACTGGAATGGTCCATGTGGCTCCAATAAAAGACAAGCTGTAGATTTTTCATAAACTTTACTCTCAAACTCCCCTCTGACTGGAAGTTTTTTTTGTTGTTGTTATTGTAATAGGCTGGAAAAACAGTTGACTGAATAGCAACCTCAACGGTCATCTGTGAGTGATGGAAAGGAAGTTCCTGCTTCCAGAAATCACTGTCTGGCAAACATGAATACACTGATAATTTTTCACAAAGCATGGCTGCTTGTTTTGGTTCTTACATATCATGGTTTTGTCTAGGGTTGAGAAGCCCCATTATTTTACAGATTTTATTTTTTTGAGTGCTATTCAAGTGTGGTATTTTAAACATTGGTTATGTAATTAATTAAATTAGAAAATATGTATTTTAAATACATAGTGCAGTTTCTGAGCTTAAAAATCACCCTTTAAGTCAACAAATCCTTTGTAAACATAGTGTTCTTTGGATCGGCTCGTTTAATGGGATATGACTGAAAGTGTGATTTTCAATTCAGTTAGTGATGGACTCGACAATCAGTGCAGTCAAGTCAACTGATTCAGTTTTTGACTCATGCTCAGTTTTGCATATTATTTCAACCGATTTATTTCAAAATTAATTTGATGCAAATAAAATGATTCATTCAATGCAAAGCAATGATTCATTCATTCCAAAAGAACAATTCATTTGTTGCAAAAGATGATTCGTACAATGCCAAAGAACAGCATTTTCCAGCACAAAAAAAGTACTTTCAAAAAAGCTCACCTTATTCTTAGGAAAATTATGACATTAGGAAACTGTAAATTTTAAATGAAAATGGATTACTGTGTATGTGGCTAGGAAGGCTGCACATGTAACTATGAAAGCGTTCTAAAAATTGGCTGGTGTGTGTGTGTGTGTCTATTATTTTGTGTACACGAGGGTCTATGTGTGTCTTTGTGCATGAGTGTGTGTGCCTTGCACATCTGTTAATTGCACTTGCATGTTCTCATTCACTACTGTTTTAACATGTGAAGAAAGTATCAGTCAGGAGTGTAGTCAGTCAGGATGCAATTTTTTTGCATCTTTTTTTTTTAGTCTATTTGATATCAAAACAGTGGAGCACCATCCTTAGACGCCACTGCACTCCCTGAGGACTTTGTTTAAGGCACGGCCATGGATCAGTGGCACTGTAGATCTGCCAGCCCAGTATCCCCTCACTAAGCAACAAACATCGATTGCTGCAACCCGTTGAACCCAGTTTCAAATACAAAAGTCTAGTGGTGGTAAAGGCAATCATTTACCCCACTCCACCTGGCCAAGTTTTAGCACAGTGCTAACTCAGCCATCCATCTCACCCCACCCATTCACAAAGAACATTCTGGGCCATTCTCTGCTCTGGCCCTTCAAAAAACAACTCTTCTTCTATTTCCCAGCTCTTGTTGTCTTGGTGATATTCATGAAAAAAGAATATGGAAAAAAAAACAATGAAAAAGTGCTGTGTGTTCTTTGTAAGTACATAAGTTCTACTGTATGTTGGGTGTTTTTTTTTGCCAGCAGCCGCTGTCGACTGAGAAACTTGGCATGTGAGTTATTACGCATTTGGAAAGAAAGGGAGCAGACAGTTTTTCTCTGCTTTTGGGAGGCCTCAACTTATTAAACAGTGGTGTACATTGGGGTCCAGGGCTGGGGGCTTCAGGGGCCATTAGGGAGATGTCTAGTCTAGTTATGTAAGGTAAAAGTGTAGAATTTTCACAAATACCACCATATCTGCTACAGAAAAGTTTATAGCTCTATATTTATAGCATTTCATTGTAAAAGTTAAATAAAACTATCCAGTATTCACAAAACTTTTGTTTAGGATGCACCCACAGTCATTGAGGTTGGTTGAGGTTGACTTGAGATTTGGTGCAGTCCGTGTTTAAAACAGACCCACGTTCACATTTGGTTGTAACCTCACTAGGAAGCCTGTTGAGTTTTGCCTATTTATATTTATAGATATAATGTAAATATCTACTCTAAATGTATAGATATAAAATATCAATTCAGATATAATATAAATATAGATGTAATTATAATAGTGCTGTCAGTCAATTACAATTTTTAATCATCATTAATCACAGTTTTTTTTGTAGTTAATCATGATTAATCAGATTTTAAAGTGCTGAAATTTGACTCTAAACTTACTTCTTATCCTGTTAAAAGCATTTATGTACTTCTTAGGAAAGAAAACAAAATAATATAAAAAAATATAATGCTTTATTAACATTTTCCAAACACAGAATTAAGATAGAAATGCACTAAAATAGCACCAATTCAAGTAACATTAAACGTTTCCCAAAAGTCTAAGTGGGAGTTTGACTAATTGAAAGAACAAGTTTCCTCACATAGGTTGCATATTAATTGCAATGGGCATTAAACCATTTTAACTCTCATCCTCCATAATATAATTCAGCCCAGACTGTAGTGATCCACTTTGTTACAGCAATCTTGAAGCCACGTTCATGATTCACATCAGGGTGTCAGGGCTGCTTTGAACTCCCCTTGAAAAGTGTTTGCAAACAAAAATGTCTCATTCTGCGTTTTGGTGATAGTTAAGACTTGCCTTGCTTCTATGGTAATTAAAATATGCCTTACTTAAGATGAAAAATGCTTTCTGTCACAAGTCCCATCTAGGCTTGTTTTGTAAAACAAATAGCTCCTTTCCCAATCACTTTATCACTGACACGTAATCACTGTTGTGTGTGTGTTTTTGTGGTTTGTGCGTCAGTGTAATGACACAAGGCTGACACATCGCTAAGTTTTCACTCTTCCATCGAGCATTTATGCAAGTTTATGCTATATTAATGGAAAATGTGTTAAACGTGATTCAGAACAATTAACGTCTATGTTACGTATGTAACCTCCGTTCCCTGATGGACGGAACAAGACGTTGTGTTGAAGAAGCGACACTAGGGGTCTCTCTTGAGCGCCGAATATGCCTCTGATGCATGAAAAATGGCCAATGAGAAGATGGCAGACAGTATTTGCATACCCCGCCCTGGATATACTTGTACAAAGGCGAGGAAATACTATGAGTTCATTCAGGATTTTTCTGAGGAGCCGGGAGTGTCCGGCTACCTCAGTGGTTCGGCTCAGCGACGTGGCCGGGAGGACACGGCGTCTCGTTCCCTCCATCAGGGAACGGAGGTTACATACGTAACCTAGACGTTCCCCATCTTTCGCTCACTTCGACGTCGTGTCGAAGAAGTGACACTAGGGGTCTACTTCAAATCACACCATGTGCTGAGCCATGTACGTTTACTGCTGACACAGGAACGGGCAGGTATTTCACGTGCCAGGAGGACCAGCTGTGTCAGACTGCACGTACCCTTCCCCAATGCCCCATAAAAGACGTCGGAATTCTTCTAGTTACCCAAGCAGGGGAACAAGGCAACGCTTGCCAACCTCGGACGGGCCGAGCCTAGCCGGGCCTCTTTTCACTCTATGTTTCTCTCATAGAGCCAAACGGCTGGGGGCCTTACCGCACCGTGGGAAGGGGTTCTTACCCATTTTCCTATTCTTTCAGGGGGAACCCTGCGTAGACCACACCTGCCCAGGAAGGGGGAGGTACCATGGCAAAATACATCACATGGCCTCTTCGGTCACATGTGGGAAAGAATGGCGCGTTGGTAGATCCAGCCTCGAAGAGGGGGGAGTTGCTACAACAAAGGCGACTGGAGGGCAGAGGGAACTGCATAAGGGAGACACGGGTCAGATCGTAAGGTGACCGTACTGTGGAAAATACACACAGGAGGAGTCCGCACAGGAGGCCTGATCTGTGGAGCACCTTTCCCAATGCAGGGTAGATTTGAGATACCCGCAGTGGATTGGGTTGGTGAATTCCTCCGCTGAATTGCGGACCCACAGGGCTAGGGAGGAGTCATCCAGGGAGCCGAGTGAGTGGGATCACCTGGGAGGGAAAAGCGCACTGTTTTACCTTGGCTGAGGGAAAGGGCGCTGGACACAAGCGATTCACTCGGTCAGACCGTCAGCGTGTACCGGAGTTCTATCGGCTCGTACCTGAGAAAACACGGGATGAAACTGACTCAACCCTGAGGTTGTAAAACCACACAAAGGTTTTGGGTGTTGCCCAACCCGCAGCACTGCATATGTCTGCCAGAGAGGCGTCACTTGCCACAAGCACAGCACTCCTTGTTTAGTGTGCTCAGATCCGCAAGGGGGGGGCACGGACTGGGTGTGGTAGGCCAACAGGAGGCGTTCACCAGCCAGTGGGACAGCCTCTGTTTGGAGACAGCATTCCCTTTCCGCTGTCCGCCAAAGCAGTCAAAGTGCTGGTCAGAACACCTGAAGTCATGCGTGCGGTCCACATAGGTGCGTAAGGCACATACCGGGCACAGCAACGAAGGAGCTGGGCCTGCCTCCTCCCAGGGCAGCGCTTCGCAGGTTCACTCCCTGGTCTCTAAAGGGTGTGGTAGGAACCTTGGGCACATAGCCCGGTCGCGGTCTTAGGATCACATGTGTGTCTACCAGACCGAACTCCAGGAAAGTGTCACTGACAGAGAACACTTGCAGGTCCCCGACCCTCTTGATGGAGGTGAGCGTGATCAGCAGGGCTGTCTTTAGGGAGAGGGCCCTGAGTCCGACTGATTCTAGTGGCTCAAAGGGGGATCTCTGAAAACCGGCGAGGACCACCGAGAGATCCCAGGAGGGGAACAGGCTTGGCCGGGAGGGATTTAACCTCCGGATGCCTCTTAGGAACCTGATGACTAACTCGTGCTTACCCAGAGACTTGCCAACTACTGGGTCGTGGTGAGCTGTGATAGCAGCAACATACACCTTAAGGTGGAAGGGGACAGCCTCCCTTCCAACTTCTCCTGTAGGAATAAGAGCACTGACCTAACTTCGCACCTCTGTGGGTCTTCAGCACGGGAAGAATACCAATTTGCGAACAGGCGCCACTTTAGGGCATAAAGTTGCCTGGTAGAAGGGGCCCTGAATGGTTGATCGTGTCTACGATGGTTGGTGGTAGACCAGCTAGATCTTCCGCGTCCTGTCCAGGGGCCAGACGTGCAGGTTCTAGAGGTCTGGGCGCGGATGCCAGAGAGTGCCCCGTCCCTGAGAAAGAAGGTCCTTCCTCAGGGGAATTCGCCAGGGAGGGGTTGTCGCGAGGAGTACGAGGTCTGAAAACCAGGCCCAGGTGGGCCAGTAAGGAGCCACCAGGGTGACTTGTTCCTCGGGCTCCCTGACCTTGCACAGCACCTGTGCAAGGTCTACCTTTCTACCTGGGCTTTGCCGAACCGATCCCAAATCAGCTGTATCGCCTGGGGGTGGAGCCTCCACTCTCCACCAGGCATGCATTGTTGTGACAGCGCGTCCGCTACCACATTGACGGGCGAGTCGTGACATGTGGTGGGAGCGTGCGCCGCTTTGGCGATTTATGTACGCTACCGTGGTGGTGCTGTCTGACCTGATAAAGACATGTTTGTTCCGAACTAACGGGAGAAACTTCAGCAGGGCAAAGAAAACAGTCAGCAACTCTAGGCAAATGATATGCCAGCGCAGCGGGGCCCCTTTCCAATGGCCCGCAGCTGCGTGCCCGTTGCACACGGCACCGCAACCCATTTTGGAGGCGTCTGTCGTGACCAGGACGCGTCGGGACACCTGCTGCAAGGGTACTCCTGCCCGAAGAAAGCAGAGGTCTGTCCAGGATTTGATTGTTCGGCGGCAGGCGTGGGCAGCGCCATGCTTGTCTCGGGTCTCCAGTCTGAAGCCAGTGCTGAAGCAGTCTCATATGCATCAACCCCAGCGGCGCGACCGCCGTGGAGGATGCTATATGCCCCAGGAGCCTCTGGAAAAGTTTTAAAGGAACTGCTGCGCCCGGTCTGAAGGAGGCGAGGCATTTCAACACTGACTGAGCACACTCGTTGGTGAGTAGTGCCGACATTGAGACCGAGTCTAACTCCATGCCAAGAAAAGAGATGCTCTGAACCGGGGTGAGCTTGCTCTTTTCCCAGTTGACCTGAAACCCCAAACGGCTGAGGTGCCTGAGCACCTGGTCTCTGTGAGCTCATAATAACTCTCGGGAGTGGGCCAGGATGAGCTAGTCATGGAGGTAATTGAGTATGCGGATGCCGGCTTCTCGGAGCAGGGCAAGGGCTGCCTCTGCGACTTTGGTGAAGACGTGAGGGGACAGAGACATGCTGAAGGGGAGGACCTTGTACTGATTCGCCTGGCTATCGAACACGAACCGAAGGAAGGGTCGGTGTCGAGGCAATATTGAGACGTGGAAGTACACGTCCTTCAGGTATACCACTGCGAACCAATCTAGATGCTGGACGCTAAGTTAAGATGTGTTTTTGCGTGAGCATTTTGAACGGGAGTTTGTGCAAAGCCCGGTTGAAAACTCTCAAGTCCAAGATCGGTCGTAAGCCGCCGCCTTTCTTGGGTACAATGAAGTAAAGGCTGTAGAGACCCTTCTTCATTTCGCTTGGAGGGACAGGCTCTATCGCATCTTTGAGTAAAAGGGTAGCAAACTCCGCGTGCAGGGATTTGGCATGCTCGCCGTTAAAGCGGATGCCCGTGAAGGGTGACGGAGGCCTGGCAAACTGAATTGCATAACCGAGTCGGATGGTCCGGGCCAGCCAGCGTGACGGATTGGGAAGTGAAAGCCACGCATCCAAGCTCCGTGCTAGGGGCACCAAAGGGACGATTATTTTTGACGTACCCGGCGGGGCTTCGCAGTGGGGTGGAGCAGGTGTTACGCGTTGGGAGGCGATGACGCGTCCTGAGGCTCTGGTGCTGAGAAAAGAATCAAAGCACTTACCTTGCTCTGCGCACCCGGCAGGGGGCGGGTTCATGACTGAGGAGGAGGGCTGGTAGAGGCGTCCTCTGGACTCGTCCGAACCGGCCAGCCAGGGAACAGTCTTGGGGCTGAGGGCAGAGGGTTCGCGTCCAGCATGCTGGAACTGTTGAGGTGTGGTGGCAGAGGTCCGTGAGAATGGCATTTGCGGGCCAGGTGACCAAGAGACAAAGGAAATAGCTCTGTTATTGAGAATGTGGGAACCGCACCCCCGACTAGGGAAATAAATTCAACAAAGGATTCTCCTCCAGCGGATGAGCGGGATGAGCGGGTGGCATGACGAGTGGAGAGCGGCACCTCCGCGTAGACGTCAGCTCATCATGCATTCCGGGAAAAATGGGACCGGGGCTGTGCGCGGCTGTGAGCGCCGCGGTGTTCCCAGGAACCAATCATCCAGCCGCGATGGCTGTGGGGAGGACGGAGGGTTCCAGTCCAGCTCCACGCTAGCGGCGGCCCTTGGACATCTGCGTGTCCACCTCAGCCTGGGCATGCTGGCCCAAAGGCGGCAGCCCAGGGGAGTCATCTGCGTCAGACGCCGTGCTCTCCGATGCAGCGGCGAGCTCATCCACTTCTAGCTCTAGAGGATAGGCAGGCTGGCCGTGAGGCGAGCTGCTGTTGCCTCGAGTATTGACGGGAGTCAACGAGCGTGCTGGGGGGCGGGTGGTCCGAGGGGGCATACCCGGCTGAGCTGCACCCGCTGCCGTCACCAGATCGCCTCCAGCCCCAGGGGCATCGTCCTCAGATGGAGCGATGGAGCGATGCGGGCGGCAGCTGGAGTGGCGTGCTTTCTGTTGAAAGCGAGCCGCGACCGCAACATTGCCATGGTCATGCTCTCACAGTGAGAGCATGAACCATCCACAAACGCTTCCTCGGTGTGATTGCAACCCAGACACACGAGACAACGCCTGTGGCCATCTGAAGTGGAGGGCACTCTACCGCATCCAGGAACTACACAGTAGTGGAATGGCATCTTTAAAAAGACGCGTCCTGAAAAGGACGTTCAACGCCACTGTATTTCTCTTTTAGAGGAAAATACTCTTTTACAGAGAAAATCACTCTTTTAAGAATTAAAACTCTTTTAATTTTGCGCTGTCGAAGCGCCCAGTGGCAAACTGCACTGCCATGCAGAGAAGGAGAAAATCCGCTGATGTGCGCCATAGATCCAACAGCAAGCAAAGCATCAGAGGAACAGGAATAGGTGTGTAACTCGCAGCTGACTGCTGACACGACCATCGGCTCCGAAGAAAATTTCTGAATGAACTTATAGTATTTCCTCGCCTTTATACCCGTATGTCCGGGGGCGGGGTATGCAAATACTGTCTGCCAACTTCTCATTGGCCTTTTTTCATACATCAGGCATATTCGGCGCTCAAGAGAGAACCCTAGTGTCGCTTCTTCGACACAACGTCGAATTGAGTGACAGACGGGGAACTCATGTTACATGTTAACGTGTTAATTTTGTTAGCTCTAAATTATAAATATTTCACTAAAAATAAATATTGTAACAAAGTATGGTACTAAAACTACATAGAACTCAATTGGTTTCATTTGTGAGACACAAACAGAACACATTTCTGTGCAAATTACTTGTAAAAACCATACTTACATAAATTGTTGCATTGAATTGAATGCAACATTTAATTTTGCAAATTTTTCATCCATTTTACTCATGTTGCATGAATAAGTTCCAGTATTTGCATTTCTTAAACAACTTATACCCATTTGTTGTTTTTTTTTTTTGTTTGTTTTCATTAAAACATTTGTACAGTATATGGAATTTGATTTTAGAAAATCATTGGATTGTGCATATACAGTACAAAATCTATGTGCTTAGTTCCTTAGTTCCATCTCTTTCAGTCAGATATACTCTAAATGTTTTATATCTGTTCAATTTTAAGTTTTTAGAGGTCGTTTTTATAACTTTTCATTTATTATATTCCATTATAATGTTTTGTAGTTATTGTAGTGTATTGTCAACACATTCACTCATTAAAACACTTAAAAGCTTGATTTCATTAAAAATAGGTATTTGATATGATTCCATTGGAAAAAAAATGCTTGGAATATAATATCTAGAACAGATGACAGTTGCAGAGTCTTCGCATTAAAATTTTGAATATGTTAATTAAGTTATTAAATAAAAAAAAAACCAACATTTAGCATTTATTTTCAAGTTTTGTTCGGAAGGCCGTTACTAAATATCCAAGATTTGATCGACCACTTGTAGGAATATTTCAGGATGCTTGTCTATAGTGGTTACAGCCCTGTTTGCATTTGTGCAATAGTAAGAGTATGATGGCAGTGGGGAAAATGCTGATCCAGCACAGTCATTAAAACTTATCAGCTATCTCGAGGGAGCTCATGATATGTGTTCTTAAAGACTCTAGTCAGTGACAAATTAGCCATGTCATCATTAACCTGTTACCGTAACATCATTGAGCGGCTGCCAATACAGTTCTATTTAAAAGCAGCTTTAGGAGGTGTTATAGACAGAGATAGATCTGTGTTTATACGATTGCAGGCCAAGCCCAAGCATCAAGGTTTATGATCTCACAACCCATCATGCAAAAAAGGCCAGTTTTGGGAGTAGATAACTACAGCAACAACATCCAATACAGTGTCATGTCTTTGTGGCTGCAACCTTCTGGCTGTCGGCCTCTTGTTTTTGCCAAGGTGTTATTGAAAGCAGAGCATGTCCTGAAATCACTATTAGGCAAACAACATTTCAGCAGCGCAGAGGGAAATGGAGACTTCAAGGTTTGCTTTACCCCCTGATTTTTTGCACTTATGTGTGTGTGTGTGTGTGTGTGTGTGTGTGTGTTGACTGAGTTTGCTTACGTGTGTTACTATGCATTTGTGCGTGTGTATGCGGAGAGAGAAAGACAGGATGGAGGTGGGGTGCAAAAGAAAGTCCAACAGTGGCATCTGTGTTGAATTAGGCGCAGTAGTCAGTGGTAGTTAAATAATCGGTGGAGGAGGAATCAGCAGCTGTAAAGTTTTAAAAGAAGGAAACTCCGCACGCAGACACCCCTCTATCCCCCTCCACAACTTGCAACCCCATGATGGGATGGCAGTCCCCTTCTCTGACGAGCCGTTCTCCTTCTGCTCACCAGAAGAAACAGCCTGTGAAGACATTACCCTGCAAAACAAGAAGTTTATTTTTCATACCCCACTGGCAGATACTCTTTTTTTTTCCTGTTTCTAAACATAAATCTAACAAAATGTTGTTGCCGAAGTTATTACACTGATGCACACCACAAACACACACATTGGTGATTCGGTGTCAGTGATAAAGTAATGAGGAAATGACCTCTTAACGCTATTTGTTGTGCAAAAAATAAGCTTCATAATTACCACAGAAGCACGTCAAGTCTGAAATATCACCAAAACGCAGAATGAGACATTTTTGTCTGCAAGCACTTTTCACATGGAGTTAAAAGCAGTGCTTGATGCTGGCGCACTGATGCAAATCATGAACGCAGCTTCACGATTGCTGTAAGCCACAGTCTGCTGGCTGATTAATATTGTGGTGGATGATAATTTAAGATATTTAATGCCCATTCAAATTAATGTGCAACAAATGGGGGGACTAGTTCTTTCAATTAGCCACACTCCTACTTAGACTTTGGGAAACGTTTAATGTTTCTAAAATTGGTGCCATTTTAGTGCATTTCTATCTTATTCTGTGGAAGACTTTGGAAAATGTTAATAAAGCATTATATTGTTCAATATAGTTTTTTTTTTTTTTGTCTTTCACAAGAAAATAAATGCATTTTGACAGGAAAAGAAGTATATTTAGAGTCAAATTTTAGCACTTTCAAAATCTGCTATTAATCGCGATTAACTGCAAGAATTATGCGATTAATAAAGATTAAAAAGATTAATTGACCAAAAGCACTATTTTTTAATTATTTTTTTATTAAATATTTTGCTATGTACTTCCAACTCAAGTAGAAATGCATTTGTTTGTGTTTTTTATTTGTGTACATGTGACCACAATTACCTATATTACAGGTGGGTCCCTGGGCATTTAAACAGCCTCCTGTGTTTCTCCTGTTCAACCACAACAGTTTATGTTTTCCTTTTCATCCCACACACACACCCCATGACGGTGGTCATTTCTTTTACTACTTCTGTAATGCAGCCAGTGTCGGCTAATAAACTTTGTGTCTGAAGTGTCATTCAGCTTTCAAATGGCTTTGAGAGAGCCAGAGAAGTCTAGGGAGGGAATGTTAGATGACTCTATTATGTACTTCTTTAGCCTCATAAGTGTTTATAAAGAAGGCAGGTATGCATGCCAACACGGTCTTTAGCATTGTTATGACAAATAGACAATGGTCCTTCTGACCCTTGGAGGAGATGTAGTGTAGTTTGATGGCCATTCACTTGTTTTTGTCTTTTTTTTAGACAGTGATATGAGGTCAAAAATGGGTATTTTTCTATATTGCTGCACTCACATGACGAGGAATGTATGAAGGAACGGGACCTTCAGGATGTCCTCTTTTAATGAGCACTTACAGTTGTGGCCAAGATATTGGCATCCTTGGTGAATATGAGCAAAGAAGGCTGTGCAAAATATGTCTTTATTGTTTATCTTTTTGATCTATCATTCTAAATATTCACACAAATCTATCCTCTAAATGATCTCAAACAATTGCAAACACAACACAAGTTTGATCAAAAACAAATGTTTTTGTCAAATATATGTTTGGCACAATTATTGGCACCCTTTTTTTCAATATTTTGTGCAACCTTGCTTTGCCAGGATAACAGCTTTGAGTCTTCTCCTATAATGACTAATGTGTTTGGAGAACACATGGCAAGGGATCTGAGACCAATCCTCCATACAGAATCTGTCCAGATCCTTCAAATTCCGAGGGTCACATTGGTGGACTCGCCACTTCAGTTCACCCCACGGGTTTTCTATGGGGTTCAGGTCAGGGGACTGGGATGGCCATGGCAGAACCTTGATTTTGTGGTCAGTGAACCATTTTTTTGTGTTGATTTTGATGTTTGTTTTTGGGAGTCTTGCTGGAAGATCCAACCACGGTCCATTTTATGCATTCTGGCAGATGCAGTCAGGTTTAGATTTTTTTAGCTGTTGGTATTTGATATCCATGATGCCATGTGTCCAAACAAAGTATCCAGGACCTCTAGTATAAACATAGACCCACAATGTTAAAAATCCACCACCATATTTAACCGTGTTGTTGGATGAGTGCAGAGGATTTTTTCTTGAAACAACTTGTAGTGATGTAGGTGACGTCTGATTGTAGTTTTTGAGACTTTCTGACCTCAAGCCCAACTAATTTCTGCACTTCTCCAGCTGTGATCCTTGGAGAATTTTTGGCCACTCGAACCATCCTCCTCACTGTGCATGGAGACAATATTGACACACGTCCTCTTCCAAGCTGATTCTCAACATCTCCAGTTGATTGGAACTTCTTTATAATTGCCCTGATGGTGTAAATGGGCATTTTCAATGCTTTCGCTATTTTTTCTATAGCCACTTGCCATTTTGTGAAGCTCAACAACATCTTACACACATCATAACGTCTTGTTATTGTCATAACCTCCATTCCCTGATGGAGGGAACGAGACATTGTGTTGATGTAGTGACACCTAGTGAGAGCAAAGATTGGCCGCAATCCACCACCTTTCTTGGGTACAATGAAGTAGGGGCTGTAGAACCACTTCTCCATCTCGGCTGGAGGGACAGGCTCAATTGCGCACAGACAGCCATTACCAGAAGCCAGTTTGTAGTTTATAAAGTCATAAATAAGAATATTTTTCTAACAAAAATCCATCGCTTCGATGGATTTTTGTTATTAATTCCCTGGAGCCGTATGAATTACTTTTTTTGATTGATGGATGTGCTTTTTTGGGCTTAGAAATCTAAGGTACTTTAAGGATGACGTAGGCGGAGCGGATTCCATTTGCGGATATTTATTGGAAGGTTGAACAAAGAATACAAACAGTAATCCAGAGAGGTAAATCCAGTAAACGTACGCAATGGTCATAACAATAGTCAAAAGTGCAGCGAAACAAACGCTTGGTAAGGCAAATAACTGGCAATACTTCGCAAAGATAGACTAAGAGCACAAGGCTTATATACACAGAGAATGTTCAAACAGGAACTGATGTGGCAGGAACAGGAGGTGACAAAAGTTCAATATTCAGGTGAGAAATCCCTCTGGTGGACGGGAGCCTGTTCAGATGTTACAGGTACCATTCATTACGATTATAAAGCTTGGAAGAGCCAGGATATTTTTTTATGTAACTCTGATTGTGTTTAGTTGAAAGAAGAAAGTCATATACACCTAGGATGGCTTGAGAGTGAGTAAATTATGGGAACTATCCCTTTAAATGACCCTAATGTAAAGAAATGTTCAATAATCAAAAGTATTAGACATAAAAGTATGACAAGGTGTCATTTTATAAGGTTAGAAACAATGCCCCTGAAATCAATTCCAGCAAGCAAATATTGCCCCTTAATGGAAAATTCATTTTTGATCCTGTCACACTTTCATGGAGAGCTGTATTTTAGGAAAAACTTTAATTAAAGAAAAGTTTGTGAAAAGTTTTCTTTTTGTTTGTTTTGTTCTTTCTTGTTTTGTTTTTTTTGTTTGTTTGTTTTGTTTTGTGATATTCACCTCAAATATTCAAGACTCACTTTTAAAGTGAGCTGTTTTTAATAAGAGTTTCAGTGCAAGAAGAGGAAAAGGGAAAGTAACGGGGGCAAAAGAAGTGTTTTGTAACTGTGTCTGGATTGCATTTCAAAAGCTTCCCGCTGATCTGCTCAATTTTAGGTGCTGGTACATTTCCTGAGTGAACGTAAGATAAGCATTGGATTCCACAGACTTACTACATTCTAGGCCATTTAAATCTGCAATTTAAAAAATAAATAAATAAATAAATAAAAACTGAAAATAAAAGAGAACAAAATGGCCCGGTTCAAAGTAAAACAACAACAAAATTGCTGTTCATTCATCATGGTGTTTTGTTTTGTGGCTGCATGTTAAAGAACATTTGCCACAATAATCTGTGCCTTGCCAGCAAAAACTGTTTGGCTTCACAGAAATTGGTTCAATAAACATCACTGACATCTTTTTTGTAACCCGCCTTTCATCGCTTGTCATAAACAAATGGAGAGATTCGTGGAGACGTGAATGTTCTGTGCTTCATTGAAACGTCTGGACTCTAAGCCTACCTACGGCATGTGTCCAAGCCGCCGGGTATGGTTTATGTTAAACTTTACTTTTCGCTTAATGTTAAATACTACACTCACACACACACACACACACACACACACACACACACACACACACACACACACACACACACAAATCTTGTAACCACAGTCTTCTAGATCACAATACTTTTCTTGGCTGAGAAAAATCTTACATTTGCTGTCGTGCAGTAAAATCATAAAGCTTTTTTGCATGGCTCACACAATTTAAGATTCATTGAAGAGCTAGTGGAATAATGTTTGTGTTTTGGTCCTGGTGACAAATTCATGACTGTTATTCCTGCTTTGTACACACTATAGATTTGATTAGTTGGTTATTTGCAGGAACGGGGGTTTTTAGAGGGTTTTGTACAAGAACATGATGTTACTCTAATAAAAACAATGATTAATGTGTTGGTTTGGTAATTATTCAGTTAGCGTTTTCAGTATGTTACAAGAAACAAAGATAACTGAATCTGAGTGTTAAAAGAGCCCAAATAAGCTAAAGGCATAATAGTCTTCATTGTTAGTTCTGCACCTGGAAGGTTCATATCTGCACAGTGGCATATTACAACTAACAATATCAATGTTAAGGTTCAGCACCATTCATAATTGAATTAAAAATTAAGAAATATTTCACCCAAAAATTAAAATTCTCTTATAATTTACTCACCCTCATACCATCCCAGATGTGTAGGACTTTCTTTCTTCTGCTTAACACAAACAAAGATTTTTAAAAGTATATCTCAGCTCTGTTGGTCAATACAATGAAAGTGAATGATGGCTAGAACTCCCAAAAGAACATAAAGGTCACATAAAAGTAATTTGAATTCTCCAGTGGTTAAATCCATGTCTCTGAAATGATATGATAGGTGTGGGGAAGTAACAGACCAATATTTAAGTCCTTTTTTGCCATACATCTTTAACTTTCACCAGCCCTTACCAGTAGACGTTGATATGCATGAAGAATCCAAATTGCCAAAAAACAAATGAAGAAAGTGAAAGTGGAGATTTAAGTAAAAAAAGGACTTCAATATTGATCTGTTTCTCACCCACACATCATATAGCTTTTAATGACAGATTTAGCCACTGGAGTCTTGTGGATTACTTTTATGCTGCCCTATATGCTTTTTGTAACTTCAGAGTTCAGGTCACCACTCAATTGCATTGTGAGGACCAGCAGAGCTGAGATATTCTTCTAAAAATCTTCGAGAGAATTTTAATTTTGGATGAACTATCCCTATTTATGTTGCAAACAGGATGCATAGTATCAGCGACGTATAGGGTATTTCCAGGAACATTAGATTTAATTAATAATTAGTCATGTTAAAAATGCCACACAGATAGATTTCATTTTTATGTTTCTCTGTGTTTAATAAATTACATTTATTGTATGGACCATTGTCAATTTTTATATTTGGTCATTTACTTTTGTACAATAAGCAATTTTGGTATTGTGTCTGATTGCCACCAGTGTTACTTAAAAATAGTAATCCACTACAAATGACTAATAATATCTCTAAAATTGTAATCATATTACTTTAGTAATCACTTCATTGAAATGTAATCATTTTACAAGTTACTTTACTTTTAAGTTACTTTCTAAAACACTTATCTGGTCAACAAATTCAAAACAACGTCTATTATTTATTTTATTTTTTTGTTCATTGTTACACACAAGTCATACACCAGTACATCACATTTCTCCTTCACAATGACTCATTATGGGGACATAATACATGTATTCTACATAAATAATTTATGAGAAATCTAACATTTTCTTATTAGAAAGCATAACCCTATAATGTACTTTAAAGTATTTAAATGTAAGTAACCGTAATCTGGTTACAATATTAAAAATGTAATTAGATTACAGAAAAAAAAAAATTGTTATTGGATAACTCCCAACACTGGTTGCCACTTGATGTCCAGTGTAACATCTGAGTCCTAAAGCAAAACCAGTTGAGAATTACTGTTCCCCCCGTCTGTCGCTCACTTCGATGTTGTGTCAAAGAAGCAACACTAAGGGTCTCTCTTGAGCGCCGAATATGCCTCTGATCTATGAAAAAAGGCCAATGAGAAGTTGTCAGACAGTATTTGCATACCCCGCCCCCAGACATATGGGTATAAAAGCGGAAATACATTGAGTTCATTCAGAAATTTTCTTCGGAGCCGATGGTTGTACTGCAGAGAGCTGTGAGTCACACACCCATTCCTGTTCCTCTGACGCTCTCTGCTGTTGGATCTACGGTGCATTACAGCGGCTTTCTCCTTCCCTGCACGGCAGTGCAGCTTGCCTCTGGGCACTTCGACAGTATAAGAGCAAGTAAAAGAGTGATATTTCTTGTAAAAGAGTATTTTTAAAGATCTGGGGACAGCAGCGGATGCAACTCCGCCGGGTACGCCCCCTCGGACCACCCGCCCCCCAGCATGGTCGTTGACTCCCGTCCGTGCTCGACGCAACAGTGGCTCACCTCACAGCCAGCCTACTTATCCTCTAGAGCTCGAAGTGGATAAGCTCGCCGCTGCATCGTAGAGCACAGCGTCTGACGTGGATGACTCCCCTGGGCTGCCGCCTTCGGGCCAGCACGCCCAGGCTGAGGCTGACGCCCAGATGGCCGACATGCTTTCCCAGGCCGCCGCCAGCATGGGCTTGGACTGGAACCCTCCGTCCTCCCCACAGCCATCGCGGTTGGATGACTGGTTCCTGGGGGCTTCCCCCCATCCCATTTTTCCCGGAGGTGTATGATGAGTTGATGTCATCGTGGAGAGCACCCCTCTCCACCCGTCAAAAAGCCACTCGCTCATCCACTCTCGCTACCCTCGACAGCGGAGCGGCCCATGGGTACACGGCGATTCCCCAGGTGGATAGGGCTGTTGCTCTCCACCTGTGTCCCGGAAACCCTACCACCTGGCGGGGTCGCCCTGTGCTCCCCTCCAAGGCCTGTAGGACATCCTCGCTGACCACGAAAGCCTACAGCGCCACCGGACATGCCGCTTCTGCCCTGCACACCATGGCCCTCCTGCAAGTCCACCAGGCCAACGCGCTCAAAGATCTGCATGGGGTTAGCCCTGATCCCGATGTGTTGCAGGAACTGTGCTACAGGAACTGCACTCAGCGACCGACCTCGTCCTTAGAGCCACAAAGATCACAGCGCAGTCACTCGGGCAGGCGATGCCCACGCTCGTGGTCCGGGAATGTCATCTGTGGCTGAACTTGGTCAAGATGCGTTAGACCAACAAGGCTCGCTTTCTCAAAGTCCCTGTCTCCCAGTTCGGCCTCTGCGGCGACACCATCGAGGACTTTGCCCAGCAGTTCTCCGCGGTGAAGAAGCAGATGGAGGCCATATCTCACATCCTGCCCCGCCGTAAGCCTGCCGCCATGGGCCATGCCCCGTCTGCCCGTAGAGGGCTTCCTCCTGCGGCTAAAAAGCACCCTGAAGGACACGTACTTCCACATCTCAATTCTGCGTCTACACAGACCCTTTCTATGGTTTGCGTTTGACGGCCAGGCGTATCAGTACAAAGTCCTCCCCTTCGGTATGTCTCTGTCCCCTCGCGTCTTCACGAAAGTCGCAGAGGCAGCTCTCACCCCGCTCCGAGAAGCCGACATTTGCATACTCAATAGCCTTGACAACTGGCTTATTCTGGCCCACTCACGAGAGTTACTATCCGCTCACAGAGACCAGGTGCTCAGGCACCTCAGCCGCCTGGGGCTTCAGGTCAACTGGGAAAAGAGCAAGCTCGCCCCGGTTCTGAGCATCTCTTTTCTCGGCATGGAGTTAGACTCAGTCTCAATGTCAGCACGCCTCACCAACGAGCGTGCGCAGTCGGTGCTGAGATGCCTCGCCTCCTTCAGGCCAGGCACAATGGTCCCTTTAAAACTCTTCCAGAGGCTCCTGGGGCATATGGCATCCTCCACGGCAGTCGCGCTGCTGGGGTTGATGCTTATGAGACCACTTCAGCACTGGCTTCAGACTCGAGTCCCGAGACGAGCATGGCGCCGCAACATGCACCATGTGACGATCACCCCCGCCTACTGCTTTGGCGGACAGTGGAAATGGAATGCTGTCTCCAAACAGAGGCTTTCCCACTGGGTCGTGGACGCCATTTCATTGGCCTATCACACCCAGGCCGTGCCCCCCACCCCCCCCCCCCCCTTACGGGTCCGAGTGCACTCAACAAGGAGTGTTGCATCCTCTTGGGTACTAGCTCATATGTAGAGCAGCGGCTTGGGCAACACCAAATACCTTTGCGAGATTCTACAATCTCCGGGTTGAGTCAGTATCGTCCCGTGTTTTCTAAAAAAAGTCAGAGCCGGTAGAACTCGGTAACACGCTGACGGTCTGGCCGGTTGGATCGCTTGCACAGGCGCCCTTTCCCTTGGACGAGGTAAAACTGTGCACTTCTCTCCCAGGAGATCCCACTCATTCGGATCCCTGGATGATTCCTCCCTAGCCCTGTGGGTCTGCAGTTCAGCGGAGGAACTCGCCGACCCAATCCACTGTGTGTACTTAATCTACACTGTACTGGAATAGGTGCTCCACAGGGCAGGACTCCTACGTGGACTCCCCCTGTGTGTATTATCCACGGTACGGTCCTGTGGATGAGTGGACATGCATCTCCCTTAGACAGTTCCAGCTGCCCTCCGGTTGCTGTGTTGTAGCAAGTCCCCCCTCTAACGAGGTTGGATCTACCACTGCGCCTTTTACAAATGCTGCCTGAAAAACCCATGTGATGTATTTACCACTCTTAACTCCCCTTCAGGGCAGGTGGTCTCCGCAGGGTCTTTTCCCCCTGAAAGAATAGGAAACTGGATAAGACCCCCTTCCGTCAATGCGTGTAAGGACCCGGCTGTTCTTGCTCTATGCGAGAAAGATAGAGAGAAAAGAGGCCCAGCCAGGCTTGGCCTGTTCCCAGGTTGGCAAGCGTCGCCTTGTTCCCCTGCCTAGGGTAACCAGAAGGATTCCGACAAATTTTTTGGGTCATTGGGGAAGGGTATTTGCAGTCTGACACAGCTGGTTGCCTCTGCAAGTGAAATACCTGCACTCTCCTGTATCAGCAGTACACGTACACGGCTCAGCGCATGGCATGATTTCAATTGGACACCTAGTGTCGCTTCTTCAACACAACGTCAAAGTGAGTGACAGACGGGGAACGTCTAGGTTATGTATGTAACCTCCGTTCCCTGATGGAGGGAACGAGACGTTGTGTCCTCCCGGCCACGTCGCTGAGCTGAGCCACTGTAGTGGCCGGACCATTTCCGGCTCCTCAGAAAAATCCTGAATGAACTCGACATATTTCTCCGCTTTTATACCCGTATGTCCGGGAGCGGGGTATGCAAATACTGTCTGCCAACTTCTCATTGGCCTTTTTTCATAGATCAGAGGCATATTCGGCGCTCAAGAGAGACCCTTATTGTCGCTTCTTCGACACAACGTCTCATTTCCTCCATCAGGGAACAGAGGTTACATACGTAACCTAGACGTTCCACATATCATGGAATAATATGCATAAACTCTCCAAATTAAAGATTTGGTTATTCATGTAATTGGAAATTGCATGGAAATTTCTCTACTGTGTGACTGTGTTTCTGTGAATTGCAAGTAAGTAAATTCCTCTTCCTGTAATTCCAATTTAAATACCAATTCATCATCCTGTGGGGCATAGCCAACTTATAATTGGAAAGGCGGACAATTCTGAAATTCTGAATTTTCCCCCAACCCTGCTCCAATTGGCTATGATGTTTGTTTATTTCTGTTCTGTAGGGTGAGAGAAGAGGCATATTCACTCCAGAGAGACAGTGAAATGAGAGAGTAAGAGAGCAACAGAGAATGCATGTGTTTTAACATTTTAAGATGTCTTTCCAGGTGCTGCACAGGTCTGAAATGGCTTAGTGAGACAGCAGAAATGACCTCTGACTAACTATGACAGCTTTATATGCTGCACCCAAGACAGTTATTATCAACAACTCAGACGGCCCTCATCCCAATGCTTCCTTTCTCTGTGATATATTAATACATTAATTTAGCTTTCTAATGTGTAAAGTGTGATTTACACATGGAAATAACAGATGTGGTAACAGATGTGTATTATTTGATTTGGTCTGGATTGATGTTAAATTGAAACGGTTGCTGTACTTTTTAATTAACAAAGAGAAAACAAAATGTTCTTTTCCATTATTTGAACCTCTTGCCTTTATGTTTTTCCTCTCAACAGTCTGAATCAATGGTGACCCTCACCTGTGCAGATGGAAAATGGAACAAGCAGGTGACCTGTGAACCTGTAGACTGCGGGCGGCCCGACAAGTACCATGTGCACCCGGCTGTCTTTGAGTTCTTTGAGGGCACCACCTATGGCAAGAAATGCACTTTCCAGTGCCGGGAGCCAGCTCAGCTTGTGGGTGGGTAGAGTGTGACAGCTCCTTAAATAAAAGTCCCTTGGAATTGAGAAGTCGCCTCTATAAATGTCAAATGTGGTTTAGATATCAACATAAAACAAAATAAAAATAAAAGCTCATTGAGTAAGCAATGCTTTATATTATATCAAATGGAAGTACTGTAGATTTGATTTTTGTCTACACTTAAAACTAATATTCCAGGTGAAATACAACTTAAGCTCTAAGCATCTGTGGCTTCATCTGGGGTGGCTATAGCTCAGGTGGTAGAGCAGGTTGTTCACTAATCGCAGGGATGGTGGTTTGATTCCTGGCCCACATGACTCCACATGCTGAAGTGTCCTTGGGCAAGACACTTAACCCCAAGTTACTCCCAGTGTCAGGCTCCTTCCGTGGCAACTCTGCCGTCATTGGTGTGTGAATGGGTGAATGAGACACAGTTCATGTTTTGAATACCGCTAAGGCGTTTTGAATACCGCTAAGGTTAAAAAGGCACTATATAAGTGCAGACCATTTAAGCATCAAAGTCAAATTATAATTTACTGTCATGGTAGCTTCACCTCCAGAACTTCTATCCTCCCTGCTGAAAAGACCAGTTTAGCCAGCGTGCAATTATGTGCAGTTTATGGTCTAGCCATGTTGTTCAGCAGCCAAACTTAGCTTGTAAAGCTGGTCAACCAGTAAAGTTTTTCTGTTAATGCTGATTAACCAAAAAAGTCCTGCTCAATAAGCTAGTCAAAAAACAAACCGTGCTGTAGACCAGCATTCAAAACACAACATATTCTGGTTACCAGCTGTGCTATTATTTGTGGCATTGAGGCTGCTCCGGATATGAGTGGACCTCCAGAGAAGGAGATGGCAGACGAGTTGTGGTATGCGACTTGGATATAAGGCGGTTTTATATACGCCACCATCGTGGTGTTGCCTGGCTTGACCAACACGCGCTTCCCCTGGATCAATTGTAAAAGCCTCCGCAGAGCAAGCAATACCACCAACAACGTGAGGCGGTTGATATGCCAACACAGTCGCGACCCTGTCCAGGAACCAGTGGCTGTGTGCCCGTTGCACACGGTGCACTAGGCTAGCTTGGAGGAATCTGTCGTAATCACAACACACATGGACGCTTTCTGTAAGGGCTGAAGAAGTGGCAGCAGATCGGCGTTATGGCCACATCTAACCAATCTAGATGCCGGACGCAAGCCAAAATGCATTTCCGCATCAGCATCTTGAACGGAAGTCTGTACAGGGCCCAGGTCTCGCAGGTCCAAGATTGGCTGCAACCCACCGTCTTTCTTTGGCACGATGGAGTAAGGGCTGTAGAAACCTTTCCTCATCTCGGCTGGAGGGACAGGCTCTATCGCGCCCTTGCGCAGAAGGGTCGCGATCTCCACACACATGGAGGTAGCATTTTTGCCCTACAGGTGAAGCGGACGCCGCCGAACCGATGCATGTGCCTGGCGAACTGAATCGTGTAGCCGAATCGGATGGTCCTGGCCAGTAACCATGATGGGTTGGAAGCGTCCAAGGTCCAGGCGAGGGGCACTAAGGGGACGATCGCATCTGACGTACCTGGGGGTGGGGCCTCACGGTGGGAGGGAGCAGCAAACGCCACATCGAGGAGCCTCGCTTAGTCCCAAGGTGGCTGCGCTGGGGGTAACCTTGAAGCACTTACCTTGCTCAATATACCCAGCATCGGGGGGTCGGTGATGGGGGAGGAGGGCTTTTTCAACCACCTGGCCATGGGTGTGAGTGTGCCTGCCCCTTTGGGAATATGAGCATACTCTACGAGGAGTCTGGCATCCTTGTCGGCTCTGGCCGGTGACAACTCTCTAGCAGACATCTGAAGGGCAGCGGGCTGGGCAACATCCAAAACCTTCGAGACTTTTTGGTCTCTGGGTTGAGCTGTTTTTTTTTTAAAGTCTGCTGCACAATTAGACATACATGCAATCTTTGAATCAGATCTATACAGATGAATCTGGGGAAGAGGAGGGTTTCTGAGACAAAACTGAAAAAACTGAGCACTGCAATGAAGCTGGCTATCTGCATACAACTTAAGAAATTTAAATGATAAACAGAGGAAGTACACTAGTTGATTGGTTAGCATATTATTTGTTCAAAGGAAGTATCAGCATGTACCATATAGAGATTCATGACTGAATTCAAAGTTATTGGAAACAGCAATTAGCTAGAAGTGACACATAAACCCACTGGCTGCTTGTGATGGTATTACCTGAGATAGGCCCTAACTTTGTCCCATCCCCTCCGCAGGCAGTAATAATGTACTGACATGTATGGAGGATGGGATGTGGTCCTTTCCTGAGGCTCTGTGTGAGCTTCGCTGTCCAATCCCTCCTCCTGTACCCAATGCAGTCCTGCAGACTAAACGCTGCAATGCTACAGGCCTTAAAGTTGGTTCCTTCTGCAAGTACAAGTGCAAGCCTGGCTTCCATGTGCCCCACACAGACAAGTCCAAAAGGTGAGCGAAACCAATAGTTACTATAGGCATAATATTTGTTCCACTTTTCTGTCCACACACTTAGGAAGAGATAATTTGACCAATCTAAATCAATTATACACCAATAATTTACCAGCGGGGAACAAATTATTTAAATAACAAGTCTTCAAAACAATGAAAATGTGTGTAAAATTTGTGACAGAAAATATGAAAGATAACACTGCTCACTTTTTCCATCTTTCTCCTTGATTGATGAACATGTCACAGGGCAGTTCCTGTGATGTACCATAGGCGTGCATTTAAGAGGCAGTGCACAGAGGATGGAACCTGGCAGACCGGTGAGTGTGTGGCAGTCACATGTGAGCCACCTCCTCCCATTTTCCATGGTATCTACAAGTGCACAAATGGCTTTCAGTTCAACAGCGACTGTTGGATCGACTGCAACAGGGCGAACCACACGGTGAGACAGCACAGCCGCTGCAAGCAGGTCTGTCGTGTTCTCTCTCTTCTTTTTTCTGTTCTCATTCTCTTCTCATCCATCAAGATCTCAGCCCATCATCTGGCTACGCTTTCCACCCATCATGCACCCCCTGTAACACACTCAGGCTATCATCTGACTATTTATCAGCAGCATGACTGGTAGACTAACGGAAATATTTCTCATGTGTACTTTCATTCATGTGTTTTGTTTCACACCCTCTAGAATCAGAATCAGCTTTATTGCCAAGTATGCTTACACATACAAGGAATTTTTCTTGGTGACAGGAGCTTCCGGTGCACAACAATACAGCAACAAGACAGAGATAATAATAAAAAATAATTCAATAAATAAATAAAAAATAGAATACAAATTCAAATTTAATAGAAAATAAAGTATATATATAGAAAAAACTATATATATATATATATATATATATATATATATATATATATATATATATATATATATATATATATACACTCACCTAAAGGATTATTAGGAACACCTGTTCAGTTTCTCATTAATGCAATTAATTTCTCATTAATCAACCAATCACATGGCAGTTGCTTCAATGCATTTAGGGGTGTGGTCCTGGTCAAGACAATCTCCTGAACTCCAAACTGAATGTCAGAATGGGAAAGAAAGGTGATTTAAGCAATTTTGAGCGTGGCATGGTTGTTGGTGCCAGACGGGCCGGTCTGAGTATTTCACAATCTGCTCAGTTACTGGGATTTTCACGCACAACCATTTCTAGGGTTTACAAAGAATGGTGTGAAAAGGGAAAAACATCCAGTATGCGGCAGTCCTGTGGGCGAAAATGCCTTGTTGATGCTAGAGGTCAGAGGAGAATGGGCCGACTGATTCAAGCTGATAGAAGAGCAACTTTGACTGAAATAACCACTCGTTACAACCGAGGTATGCAGCAAAGCATTTGTGAAGCCACAACACGTACAACCTTGAGGCGGATGGGCTGCAACAGCAGAAGACCCCACCGGGTACCACTCATCTCCACTACAAATAGGAAAGAGGCTACAATTTGCAAGAGCTCACCAAAATTGGACAGTTGAAGACTGGAAAAATGTTGTCTGGTCTGATGAGTCTCGATTTCTGTTGAGACATTCAGATGGTAGAGTCAGAATTTGGCGTAAACAGAATGAGAACATGGATCCATCATGCCTTGTTACCACTGGGCAGGCTGCTGGTGGTGGTGTAATGGTCTGGGGGATGTTTTCTTGGCACACTTTAGGCCCCTTAGTGCCAATTGGGCATCGTTTAAATGCCCCGGCCTACCTGAGCATTGTTTCTGACCATGTCCATCCCTTTATGGCCAGCATGTACCCATCCTCTGATGGCTACTTCCAGCAGGATAATGCACCATGTCACAAAGCTCGAATCAATTCAAATTGGTTTCTTGAACATGACAATGAGTTCACTGTTCTAAAATGGCCCCCACAGTCACCAGATCCCAACCCAATAGAGCATCTTTGGGATGTGGTGGAACGGGAGCTTCGTGCCCTGGATGTGCATCCCACAAATCTCCATCAACTGCAAGATGCTATCCTATCAATATGGGCCAACATTTCTAAAGAATGCTTTCAGCACCTTGTTGAATCAATGCCACGTAGAATTAAGGCAGTTCTGAAGGCAAAAGGGGGTCAAACACAGTATTAGTATGGTGTTCCTAATAATCCTTTAGGTGAGTGTGTATATATATATATATATATATATATATATATATATATATATATATATATATATATATATATATATATATATATATATAGTAAATGGTCTGCACTTATATAGCACTTTTTTAACCTTAGAGGTGTCCCAATCACCAACTCATACACACACACTCATACACTAATGGCGGCAGAGTTGCCATGCAAGGCGCTAGCCTGCCATTGGGAGCAACTTGGAGGACAGACTCAATGACTGCTGAGTAGAACTGTATCAGCAGCGCCTGTGTCAGATTGAACTTCCTCAACTGGTGAAGGAAGTGAGACCTCTGCTGGGCCTTTTTCACAATGGAGTCAATGTGGGTCTCCCACTTCAGGTCCTGTGAGATGGTAGAGCCCAGCATGACTCCACTGCTGCTACAGTGCAGTTTTGAATGGTGAGGGGGGTCAGTGTCTTAGTGTTCCTCCTAAAGTCCACAATCATCTCCACCGTTTTGAGCATGTTCAGCTCCAGGATGTTTTGACTGCACCAGATGGCCAACTGTTCAACTTCCCTTCTGTATGTAGACTCATCGTCATCCTGGATGAGGCCAATGACAGTAGTGGCGACTGTAAACTTAAGGAGCTTGACATAGGGGACCTTGGCAATGCAGTCATAGGTGTAGAGGGAGAAGAGTAGAGGGGAGGGCACACATCACTTGGGGGCACCTGTGTACATGTGCTGGAAGTGAATTTCCCCTGTCTCACTAGCTGCTTCCTGTACATCAGAAAGCTGGTAATCCACTGACAGATTGATGTGGGAACAGAGAGTTGGTGTAGTTTAGTCTTTAGAACACCTGGGATGATGGTGCTGAAAGCCAAACTGAATTCCACAAAAAGGATCCATGCATATGTCCCTGGTCTTTCCAGATGTTGCAGGATATGATGCAATCCCATGTTGACTGCATCATCCACAGACCTGTTTGCTCGATAAGCAAATTGAAGGGGATCTAGAAAGGGTCCAGTGATGTCCTTCAGGTGGGCCAACACCAGTCTCTCTAATTATTTCATGATCTCAGATGTCAGGGCGATGGGTCTGTAGTCATTAAGTCTTGTGATTTGGGGTTTCTTTGGGACAGAAAGGATGATTGAGTATTTTAATTAGCATGGGACTTCACACTGCTCCAGTGATCTATTTAAGATTAATGTGAAAATGGGGCCAGCTGGTTAGCACAGGATTTTAGACAAGCGGGTGAAACACCATCTGAGCCCTGTGCTTTCCTTGTCTTTTGTTTTCGGAAGTCACGGCACACATCTTCTGCACAGATCTTAAGTGCAGGTTGAGTAGCAGGAAGGGGGAGGAGGGGGATTGCAAGAGATGTTGGTGTTTGTGTGATGTGAAGGTCAGAGCGGGTGTGGGATGTGAGCCTGGGGTTTTAAAATCTACAGTAGAACACATTCAATTCATCAGCCAGTTGTTGGTTCCCTACAGAGTTGGTGGCAGGAATCCTGTAGTTAGTAAGTTGTTTCAGGCCACTCCACACTGATGCAGGTCATTAACTGAAAACGTATTTTTCAGATTAGCCACTCTGATTTCCTTATTCAATGTGTTCCTGGACAGATTGTACAAGACTTCATCTCTGTATACTTCCTCTTTGGCCTGACGAAGCTGCCTGAGTTCCACTGTAAACCACGGTTTGTCTATTTTGTATGTTACATAAGTCCTAGTAGGAATGCACATATCCTCAAAGAAACTGATATATGATTTAACAGTATCTGTGAGCTCATCCAGATTGGTGTCTGCAGCCTCAAAAACACTCCAATCAGTGCAGTCAAATCAGGCTTGTATTTCCAGGTCTGCTTCATTGTTCTCTTTAAAGTCTTTACTACAGGTTTAGCAGATTTTCGTTTCTGCCTGTAGGTTGGAAGAAGATGAACCAGACAATGATCAGAGAATCCCAAAGCTGCTCTAGGGACAGAGCGATATGCATCCTTTATTGTTGTGTAGCAATGATCCAGTATATTTCTGTATCTGGTTGGGCATGTAATGTGCTGTTTGTATTAGGGCAGTTCACATGTGAGGTTTGCTTTGTTAAAATCCCCAAGAAAAATAATGACTGAATCCGAGTATTCTTGTTCCGTGTCTGTGATTTGATCAGCCAGCTGTTGCAGCATTGCGTTCACATACGCGTGTGGTGGGATATAAACACTCACCAGAATAAACAGAAAACTACCGCGGCGAATAGAAAGGCTTACAGTTAATAAAGAGCACTTCCAAATTAGGACAGTTCATCTTTAACATTGTTATATCTGTACACCAACTATCATTGATGTAAAAGCATGTTCCACCGCCTCTCGTTTTCCCCGTTAAATCCACAATGCGATCCACTCTGAACAGCTGAAAGACTGTCAGATGTAACATGCTGTCTGGAATAGATTCACTCAGCCAGGTTTCTGTGAAGCACAAGGCAGCAGAGGTTGAAAAGTCCTTGTTTGTACAGGTGAGTAGATGTAGCTCATCCTTTGTGTTAGGAAGAGAGCGGAGATTTACTAAATGAATACTTTGAAGGGCTGGTCGAAAGCTGCGTCGATGGAGACTGACCAGCGTGCCAGCTCGTCTCCCTCGTCTGTGTCTCTTGAACAGCACAGCTGCGTCCCTGACTAAATACCAAGCAAAGTGTCCAAATAGTCAAAAACTGGGAAAAGATTGTCTGGTAGTTCATCCCTGGTTAAAATGATTGGAAAACGATTACTAAACACAGGAAAAACAAATAAAAAACAAAAGAATTGGAGCGCTCCACAAATGCTTTGGAAAGTATGAGTGCATATTGGATGAGTCAACACTTTGGGCCAAGCTTGGTTACAAATGCTTACCTTTCCACATGCCAGTATTGGCATGCATGCCTAAAGGCCTTTTCACACCAAATGTGACATGATTATGAGAGGCAAATCATAGGCAAATAGCCCTTTCGCATAGAAAGCTAAACTAATGTTCGCCATTAGAACATATATGCCTTTACATTTGGTGGCGCCAATCGACAAGAAATTTCACGCAGGTACAGTAAGTGGCACAACGCACCTTGAGCTGGTCCACTCTCCAGAAATAACCACTTGACAAGTTTGCAAAACAAGCAAGACAAGTAAACTATTCAGTAGCGAGCATATCTGAAATATAAAAACGCATCTCTCTACAAGCTGAAGTAGCGATGATGAGTATATTGTTGATTTGCTCAACGAGGAAGAAAACAAAATGTCTCAGGTTACTTAACTGAAACCCTTGTTCCCTGAAAAAGCGGAATGAGATGCTGCGCTTGATTCAGCGCTTTGGGAACGTCTTTGGAGTGACCAGCTGTGAATATGTGTGCAACACGTCAATGAAATTGACTAGAACCTTTGAGCCTCTGTTGGTGACATCATCAGAATGTGCCAGTACCAGGGCTATAAATAGATGAGCATTGTCAGGTATTTTTGTCTACCTGCGCTATCAGTAATAGGCAAGATCCTTGTTGATGAATTCTGGCAAGAACTTCCGGGAGCAGAGAAAATGGAGGAAATGCTTGCAGATGCATTTTGGGCCATGTATGCGCCATCGCGTCCAGACCCAGGGGGTCATTGAGGCATCCAGGGATATATAATGCTCTGAATGACAGGAGCTTGCCCTGGGCTCAAAGGAAAATCTGCCATGCTTGTCTGTTTAGCTGGTGCGACCGCAGAACTCCTTGGTGATTTATGTAAGAGACTGCCGCTGTGTTGTCCACCTGCACCAGGACATGGCAGCCTCTCAGATGCTGGAGGAATTATTTCAGGGCCATAAATACAACCGTCAACTCAAGACAGTTGATGTGCCAATCAAGATGATGACTCTCCCATTCCATTGAGCTGGACGACCACTTAAGACCACTCCCCAGCCCGTCAGGGAGGTGTCTGTCATTAACAATTTGTGATGGCAAGATGCACCTAGAGTGGGACCCAAAGTGAGGAACCAGGGTGTGAACCACATAGGTACGTAGCACGCAGTGCATAACCCTTGTCTGCCTTCAGGGATTGGCCCTTGGAAGAAATCCCCTGGCTTTGAGCCACAACTGGAATGGTCTCATCTGCAAAAGACCTATAGGGATCACAGAGACCTAACGTCCGTTGATACTGAAGAACAGTACGATCTTGGCCTAGCCTGACTTTGCTCAGGGTATTCCGAATGGTCTCGATTTGAGCGGGAGACAGCTGTGCCCACATTGTGATGAATGTCATCCTCTGGGCAGGAGAGAGAACGCTTTTCTCATCATTGAATCTCAACCCAGAGAAACCAGATGAGCTAAGACAATATTTCTGTGCTGTAATGCCAGTCTTGCGACTGTGCTAAAATCAGCCAGTCATCTAAATAATTACAAATGCAGATGCCCTGGAGTCACAATGGAGTCATTGCTGCATCCATGCACTTTAAGTATGGGCGAGGTGATAAGGCTAGGCCGAATGGAAGAACCAGATATTGGTAAGCTTCGCCCCCGAAAGCAAACCTCAGGAACTTCGTGTTGTGACAGTATTTCTAGATGAAATTATGCATCCATGAGATCGATCGTGACTAACCAATCGTGATTTTGAATTTGTGACACAATCGTCTTGACAGTTAGGATCTTGAACTTGAGCACCTTGACTCAGCAGTTCAAGCCTCGAAGATCTAAAATCGGAAGCAATCCCCCTTCCTTCTTGGGAACCAGGAAGTATCTTCTGTAGTAACCTGACTCTCTCTCTAGTATGGAACATGTCCTATGGCCCCTCTGACCAGAGGATATTGCAGCTCTTGTGACAGTAAATGTGCTTCTTCAGGTTTAACGGTAGTGTGAACCAAGCCGTTGAAATGCGGAGGACGGCAAACAAATGTAATTCTGTAGCCCTTTTCTTCTGTCTTTAGAACCCACATAGAAATACTCGGCGGCAGCTTTCAAGCTGCCAGGTTCTCTGAAATGTGTACTAATTTTGATACTTCCCATTGAGTGGATGTCGGTGTTCCGTGTCCTGAGCAACAACAGGAAGCAACTGAATGCCCAACAGTGTACATGTGCTGGAAGTTTGTTTTTTCACCTCCCAAAACATGGTGATGACTGTATTCACCAAATTGCCAAACAGTCCGGAAGGTGAGACTGGGGCATCAAGTAGGAATAACTACACAAGCTTTCCCCACAAGCGTTGAGGTGGTTCTACACGGCTTTGTGGGGAGAGTTGGTCTTTTCAATGATGATGCCGAACCAGGCGAGAGATAGTCCACGAGCGTCTCTTCTACCTGTGGCATCATCATTTACCCCTGTGCCTTAGCACCCGCAATATTCAGAAATGTTGACATCGAAGGCACAAAGATACAGGAAGTATAAGGTTTCCTCCATGAATGAGTTAACTCATCATGGAGTTCTTCAAAGAAGGGGAGAGACTGATTTTGTGTTCCCTTCCCCTGGCCACCAGACAGAAATCTGTCTTCTAGTTTCGATCGTTTGGGATTCTCTTGTTCGTGTGGACAGTCTAGCTGTAATCTGGTCACCGCACGAGTAACCACCTCGAGTAATTCCTCAAATGCTTTATCATTATGTGAAGAACATTCAGAGGTCGGCAACTCAAAGTCTGCAGACCCAAGAGATTCATCATCCCCCTCGGGAACTGAAGAGGCTTCGAGAACATGCGAGGGACCAGCTGGACTTGGAGAGAGAGCGAGTGATAGGAACGGACCCGTCTATCCCTCCTCAGCCAGATCCATACGCAAGCTCCACAAAGGAATGGTGGGTGCTGGCTCTTGGAAGTAAGCGAGACAAGCGTGCAACGTCTTCACTGTGAGCAGCTCACAATGCTCACACTCGCCTCGCTCCAACGCAAGAGCAGTGTGCTCTTACCCCAAACAAACAAAGCAAAACTGGTGTGTGTCCTATTCAGCCGTAGGACTTAAGCACACAACGTTTGCTTTGTTGATCGCTCATTATGTATTTATTTTTCTTTCCTCACAGAATGACAGAAAAATACAAGATTTCTGCAAACTGCCTGACAAATCTAACTCTTATCAGAAGAGAAAAGAGAGCTTGAGAAGCACAAACACATCACAGAGTGGTCTGAAGACAGTGCACCAGACGATGCACCTGTGGCACATCTATTTATAGCCCTGGTACTGGTGCATTCTGATGATGTCACCAAAAGAGGCTATAAAGGTTCTAGTCAATTTCATTGATGTGTTGCACATATATTCACAGCTGGTCACTCCGAAGATGTTCCCAAAGCGCTGAATCAAGCGCAGCATTAAGTGTAGCTTTTGACAGGGAACTTTAGAGTTTAGAGGATATATATATATCAAGCTTTTGACACTTAGGACAAATGAGGGATTTTACAACTATTACAACTATTACACAAGGTGCAAACATTCATTGATGCTCAAGAAGACAACAAACTGATATATGCATACTATATTATATGTAATTATCTGTAATGTACATTTTGAAAAGCAGTGTTAAATAAAACAAATACTTTATCTCTTATATTTGTATAAATTATGAAAGGGGTGTGAACATTTATGGGAAACTTATCTTCTCAACTATATACTCTATACTTTTTATTGAACCTCTGATTAATTATTTATCAGCTGTCTTCCTTCTGCTTTCTATCTTGTTTCTGAACAGCAATCTAAATTGAGCAATTCTGTGATTTGGAGGTTAAAAACAGGCATTTGACTCCTTAATGTTTCAATTTAAGAGCCCATGGCTCCTAAGTTATTTTTAGTCAGGAGCCCTGGATTGATGGAAGCCCGAATTAATCGCACATGTGAGCCACTCTGTGTTTGTCACGAGAGCTTACATTTTAAGGAGCACCCAGTTGACATGCTCGCACTGATCCTGTCACTGGTCTGGAGCTTGCATTTCATGGGAAGCTTGGTTGACACGTGCGCATGGATAGCAGAGTACAATTTGGCTTCACAGACCGAGCACACATCCGTATCCCACATAAAAAGTGCATTTAGTGCTCATTAAGTAAAATTTATTTAATAAGGTTGCTTCATTGCCTGACGGAAATGACGTGGCTGACATGAGAGTATTAAAATAAAGGTGCATCTTAAAAAAAAAATTCTATATCGATATTTTCGTGTTGTATTGATAACATTGGATCATTGGTCATTGGATCGATGCATTGATCCAGATAGATGAATCATTATTTTTACTTAAAACCCTGCATGTTACTAATTAAACATGATGAAATTTAAATGCTCCAAGAGTGCAAGCAAAAAATCAAGTCATTTGTAATTTGTATAGCGCTTTTCAAAACACATAATTTCAAAGAAGCTTTACAGAAAATTGTGCTTTAACAGAAAAACAAGCTGCAATATTTGTAATGTCTTAGCATAATAGTTGTGCAGTTTGATTAAAAAAAAAAAAAACTTTATTGTAAATTGTGCCTTAAAATAAATAAGTAAATAATATTTGTATATTTATAATATTTTAGACCCAGTGAGCAAGCTGGCAATCTCACCCAACAAAACCCATCTTCAGTTTGACACATTATTAGATACTTTAATACTGCTACCAATAGAGGCTGTTAATGACTATTAAAAATAGCACAGCAATAACGATTTTGTTTTTGGTATTTAAAGGCATGCACATGCAATAGCATTAATATTATTAATATTTGAAAAACACTTATGATCCTTAAAGCTGTTTATTTAAAAAGTAATACAAAGGCAAAGATGCCGCAAAATATATTATATTAAAGATATAAGAGAACTTGTGTACGATTATATGCAAAGGCCAAACAATTTTTGAGTTGTTTCCCAAAGTGTAGAACACCTGGGTTCTCCATTGTGAAGGAGAGCTGCAGAGTTGGCTTTATTTTTTTTAGGCCATTTTTGACTTAGTAGGCCACAGGCCCCACTTTCTCAGTGGTTATATGATCTCAGTTAAGAAGACAATTTTTTTTAGTAAACATTGAGAACCAGGATAAGTACACTTGCAGTTGGGCGTGTCAGCTTTCGATAAGAGGTTTCCAAATGAATGGCATCACTCTGTCAATCCACTCTCTCATTCTTTGATTGTGGTCAACAACTAAGCAGTTTTGTGACAGTTGTTGTTGATCTCATGCCTCGTTTTCAACCCATGCTGAAAAAAATGGCATAGATGGTCATCAGCATATGTTATGTATTTAATGCTGGTTCAAAGTATAGGATGCTCTTGTTCCAAAAAGGCTTTATGACTAGCTTTACCAGCAATACTTCCTTGGTCAACCAGCATTACCAGAAAAAAAGGCAAGGCTATTTGCACAAGTGCAAATAACAACAGATGCTTTTTACACTATGTGTAAAAATAAATAAAAAGCATCCACTTTGCACTAAGTGCAAATGGCATTAGATTCTTTGCACTCTAGTGCAAATAGTGGCAGATACTATTACACCCCTGTTTAAATGCTATCATAAAGTATAGGGGCATCACTGCAGCATTTTTATTGTGTTTATTTAGAGTCCCAAAGACACCCTACACCAACCCCTTCCCCTGTCCCCTACCCCTAATCTTCCTTACAAAATTTATCATGGTTTATTGTATTGTATTCTATATAGTATAGTATCACCATGGTATTTTGTTGTAAAATCATAGTAACCACAAAATGAAACATACTTACTATATTAATATCATATTTCAAGTGTTGGGTTCTAGTCCACCTCAGTAGAGTCTGAGTTGAGTCTGAGTCTTTATACAATCGAGTCCGAGTCGAATACGAGTCCAAGACCGAGTCCATAACAGGCCGAGTCCGAGCCTGAAATGTTATGGAGTAAATAATATTTGTATTTAGACGCAGTGAGCAGGCTGGCAATCTCACCCAACAAATCTGTCTTCAGTTTGACCCATTATTAGATACTTTAATACTGTTACCAACAGAGGCTGTTAATGACTATTAAAAATAGCACAGCAATAACGAGTCTGAGTTAATCTGTTCAAGAATCTGAATTTAAATTGTAACCGTAAACTCAACATCGATATTTTAAGCTTATTTTAACCTTCATAACTAAGAAAAAATATTTGTAAATATAAATGCAAAAAACCAAATGATTAGTATCCTGCTGAACAAATTTCAAAGTGGTTTCGGAATGAACGCATATCCTTAAAGTATATGAAGACAAAACGTCTAGGTTACTGCTGTAACCTCCGTTCCCTGATGGAGGGAACGAGATGTTGTGTCTAATGAATTGTCACAAGGCGTCTTTCTTGAAGGCCTTGGTTACCTCTGAACTTGAGAAATTCCAATGAGAAATTGGCAGACAGAATTTGCATATCCCTCCCACGGATATACGGGTATAAAAGGAGGGAATTGTGCTTCTGTCAATTTAGGTTTTGCACTGAGGAGCCGAGAATAAGGTTCGGCCATTACAATGTCTTAAACTTACAACAGTAGCCTAGACGTTCCCCGTTTGTCACTAGGAACGACACTAGGGCTCCCTATTCAATCACGCCATGCGCTGAACCGTGTATGTAAACTGCTGACGCAGGTGTGCGATTTCCGCTGAATTTGCGGACCAGGGGGCTAGGGAGGAAAGACATCCAGAGAGTGTGAGTTTAGTGGACTCTCCTGGGAGAAAGAGTACACATGATCGCCTCAGTGAAGGGGAAGGGCGCTATGTACAAGTGGAACACCCGGTAAGTCATCGTTTCAGGGACGAAACCGACTCAACCCTGAGATTGTAGAATCTCGTAAAGGTATTGGGTGTTGGCCACATAGGTGTGCAAAGCATGCACCGAACACAGCAACGAAAAGGCTGGGTCTGCCTCCTCCCGGGGAAGCGCTTGCTGGTTCACTACCTGGACCCTGAAGGGGTAGGAACCTTGGGCACATAGCCCGGTCGAGGTCTTAGGATGACATGGGCAACTGCCGGACCGAACTCCAGGCAAGTGTCGCTGACAGAGAATGCTTGCAGGTCCCCAACCCTCTTGATGGAAACAAGCTAGATCAGGAGGGTCATCTTCAAGGAGAGGGCTCTAAGCTCGACTGATTCTAGTGGCCTCGAAGGGGGGTCTCTGGAGGCCTGAGAGGACCATTGAGAGATCCAATGAGGGGAACAGGCATGGCCTGGGAGGGTTCAGCCTCCGGGTGTCTCTAAGTAACCTGATCATCAGGTTGTGCTTCCCTAAGGACTTACTGTCCACTGCGTCATGTTGAGCTGATATAGCGGCTACATAAACCTTCAAGGTGGAGGGGGACAGCCTCCCCTCCAGCCTCTCCTGCAGAAACGAGAGCTCTGACCCATCTCTTTGGGTCTTCAGATCGGGAAGAACACCAATTCGCGAACAAACGCCACTTCAAGGCGTGAAGCTGCCTGGCAGAGGGAGCTCTGGCTTGGATGATCATGTCTAAGACACCAGGTGGTAGGCCACTTGGATCTTCTGCATCCTGTCCAGGGGCCAGACGTGGAGGTTCCAGAGGCCTGGGCGCGGATGCCAGAGGGTGCCCCATCCCTGAGAAAGAAGGTCCATCCCCAGGGGAATTCGCCAGGGAGGGGCTGTCACGAGGAGCGTGAGATCCGAGAACCAAGTACACGTGGGCCACTAGGGTGCCACTAAAGTTACTCGTTCCTCATCTTCCCTGTCCTTGCACAGCACCTGTCCAAGTAGGCTCACTGGGGGTAATGCGTACTTGTGCAGCCCCCGGGGCCAGCTGTGTGCCAGCGCGTCTGTCCCAAGGGGAGCCTCCACTAGGGAGTACCAGAGCTGGCCGTGGGAGGGCTCTTGGGAAGCAAACAGGTCTACCTGTGGTTTGCCGAACTGCTCCAAAATTAGCTGGACCGCCTTGGGGTGGAGCCAGTGCTGAAGCGGTCTCATATGCATCAAACCCAGTGGTGCGACAGCTGCGGATTTTAAAATATTGTTTTAGAGGAACTGCTGTGCCAAGCTTGAACTAAGTGAGGCATTTCAGCACTGACTTAACGTGCTCATTGGTGAGGCATGCTGTCATTGCTTGAGATGCCTGTGCACCTGGTCCCTGTGGTTGCATAGTAACTCTCAAGAGTGGGCTAGGATGAGCCAGTCTTCGAGGTAGCTGAGTATGCGGATGCCCACTTCCCTTAGCAGGGCAATGGCTGCCTCTGGGACCTTCGTAAAGACGCGAGGGGACAGGGTCAGTCCGAAGGGTAGGACCTTGTACGCAAGGGGAGGACCTTGTACTGATACAGCCGTCAAGCGTGAATCGTAGGAAGGGTCGATATCGAGGCAAGATAGAGACGTGGAAGTACGCGTCCTTCAGGTCTACCGCTGCGAACCAATCCTGATGCCGGACGCATGTTAGAATGTGTTTCTGCCTGAGCTTCTTGAACGGGAGTTTGTGCAAGGCCCGGTTGAAAACTCGCAATTCCAGGATCGGACACAAGCCACTGCCTTTTGTGGGTATGATGAAGTAAGGGCTGTAGAAACCCTTCTTCATCTCGGCTGGAGGGACAAGCTCTATCGCGTCTTTGAGTAAAAGGGTTGTAATCTCTGCACGTAGGGTGCTGGCGTCTTCGCCGTGCACCGAGGCAAAGCGGATAGAGCCGAAAGGGGTCGAGGGCCTGGCGAACTGAATCGAGTAGCCAAGTCGGATTGTCCTGGCCAACCAACGAGATGGGTTGGGAAGTGAAAGCCATGTGTCCAAGCTCCATGCGAGGGGCACTATTGGGACGATCGTTTTCGACGTACCTGGGGGGGCGGAGCAGGTAGTGTTGCGTCGGGAGGCAAAATGCATCCCGAGGCTTTGGTGCTGAAAAAAGACTCAAAACACTTACTTTGCTCCGCACACCTGGCAGGGGTGGGTTAGTGACGGAGGAGGAGGTCCTGTTTAGGCATCCTCTGGACTCGTCAGAACCGGCCGGCCTGAGGACAGCAGTCGTGGGTCCGGAGGCGAGGGGTCCACATCTGGGGTGCTGGGACTGCTGATGTTTGGCACCAGGTTGCCGTGAGAATGCCATTTGCTGGCCTGATGACCCAGGGAATGAGGAAGTAGCTCTTTTATTGATAATGTGGGTACCGCAGCCCGAAGAGGAAGCGACAAAAGAAAAAAAGGAAAATCTGGATTTTCCTCCCTTCCCTTCACCAAGGGACGGAGTGGTCTGCTTACCAGCTCTGGAGCAATTCTTATTCCCTGGGTCGTCCATCTCAGGAACGCTTTGGAGCCTTCCAGGTCCTTGAGGATGTCAGAGAGATGGGGCGCTTGCGCTTCCTGCGGGGCATTCGACGCTGGGGCTGAGAGCTGCGCCCAGGTTGAGGCTGAGCTGCCTGACACTTGGAAGCCACAGGGGGACGCCCTTGGCGAACAGATGGAGCACGGCTCGCGCTGGAACGGCAGCGAAGAATGATGGTCTCCATCTGTTTCTTCACTGCCAAAAACTCCTGAGTGAAGTCGTTGACGGTGTTGCCGAATAGGCTGAGCTGGGAGACGGGGGCGTTGAGAAAGCGGGTTTTGTCGACCTCCCGCATCTCAACCAGGTTCAGCCACAGGTGACATTCCTGGACCATGAGGGTGGCCATCGCCTGCCTGAGTTCCCACGATGTTACCTTCGTGGTCTGGATGGTGAGGTCGGTCGCAGAGCCCCGCCGTCGAGGGTAGTGAGCATGGACGAGCAGGAAGGTCAGATGCGGGCAGTGATAGGTGACCTCCACGACCTCGTCAGCTCATCGTGCAGGACCCAAGGAACCAATCGTCTAGCCATGAGGGCTGAGGGGAGGACGGAGGGTTCCAGTCCAACCCCACAATCACGGCGGTGCCGGGGGTGGGTGGTTCGGAGGGATTTACCCAGCGAAATCAAGCTTGATGCATCCCCAAATCGACTCCATCACCAGCCGGGTCATCCTCAATCCCGTGGGAAGAAGGAGCGATGCGGGGTGCGGGTGGATTGGCGTACCTTTTTAGGAAGGATAGCCGTGACCACAACGTTGCCATGGTTAAGTTCTCGCAGTAAGAACAACAACTATCCACAAATGCCGCCTCAGTGTGATCGTGGCCCAGACACACAAGGCAGCGTCTATGACCATCAGGAGCAGAGAGATATTGACCGCATCCAGGAACTACACAGAGGGCCTCTTTAAAAAGACAAGTCCTGAAAAGGACATTCAACGCCTGCTGTGTGTGCTCTTTTGGAGAAATTAAAATCTTTTAGTAAGGGAAAATAACTTTCAGAAGCGCTGTCGAAGCACCCAGGGGCAAAGCTGCACTAGTGTGCAGAGAAGGAGAAAGCCGCAAACACTCTGCAGAGGTGAGTGGAACAGAAGTGATCTCAGCTGCTGATCGTACAACCACTAGTCGCCGAAGAAAAATCTGAATGGACAGACGCACGATTCCCTCCTTTTATACCCTAATGTCCGGGGAAGGGACATGCAAATTCTGTCTGCCAATTTCTCATTGGCCTTTTCTCAAGTTCAGAGGTAACAGAGGCCTTCAAGAAAGACCCTTAGTGTAATTTCATTCGACGCAAGGTCGAGTGAGCGTCAGACTGGGAACTGTCCTTCAACACACTTCTTATTGTGTTCTGTTGACATTTCAATTATTTGTTGCTTTTCCCCTCCACTCAAACAAACACAAAAGAAAATGAAAGCTGCATTAGTCATTACAACCAGAGTTATTATTATTTCGATATATATTTTATACTTTTATTTCTACATTTTCAATTTGTCCATTCAATTTAGTTTAGTTTTATCTAAAATTAAGGGTGAAATATATTTCGTGTTTAATACATTTGATAAATGATAATATTAAAACATTGAATTATGACCAAAAAATGAAATACAACAACATCAAATAAAAACAGAAAGATGCCATTAAAGAATATTTATATACTACAGTACTACACTATACTTTTCAGTCCTCCTGCTGTGTCCAGGTGTAGCATACAGTGCAGATACAATTTTTGACAATCTCACCTTGAGCTGACGATTCTTTTCACATTATATTTAGTGTGGATAAAAGGTGAATAGAGGCTTCTCCCCTCATTGTGTTCTTCATTGTATTTTCTGACTTGTTTGCCATTGAAACACAAGTGCCAGCTTTACAGGTAACACACAGAGTTTGCACTACACATATGTGATGGACTGAGTTTCCATAATGGTCAGTTTCATCCGTCATATTAGTTGAAATGTCCCTGTTACATAGTAAATTTGATTTTGTCTTGATATAGTCAACATTTTCAGTTACAAATGAATTTGCATAGTAAGCGTGTGTCTGATAAGACGCGTTTTATTTAATAATTTGCAGAGTTGAGGAACGTACATTGTAAAGTGTATTTATGTTATTAATATTTCTGGATGATAGCGGCAGAGCACGTGTGGCGAATGGGAATCTCTTTCCCATACACAAATAAAACTTTGGACTGAAACTGGACCATTAAAACTGGACTCGTGACTCAGACTCGAGTCCGAACTTGAGTACACCAACTCTTGGATCACCATGTTTAACAGCATCAAAACTATGGTTTCTGCCAAAAAAAAACATGGTTACTACAATATTACTATAATAAAACCATGGTTAATTTGATCCAGATCAACCCTTCTCTCAACTCCCTGACATTCACTGTGACCAAATCACTGTGAGGTATCACTTTTATTTATTAATATAAGTAGCATTACAGGAAATATTAAGAGTGAAGACTTGGGAAATTGAGGGAAAAAGGTAGGATTCAAACCCAGACCTTCATCATGACAAAGCATTTTCACATCGTCAACACCCTGAGATACTACAGCGGCACGTGGGGGCGCAGTTTGTCATTAAATCCACCAGACTATTGGAGTGTAAATAGTCACTCCATTCTCTATTCTCTTAACCCACTAAACATCTAACCCCTTACCCAGGTCAATGCAGGGTATTTGAAAAAATTCAAATATGCTCACCTTCATTTGACCAGCAGTTGAGCCAAAATAACTTTGCCGTGGCTGTCTTGAGCTTGGTATCAGCAATGGTGGGTGGAGTTAGTGTAAATAGCCTTTGCCAATATAGCAGGAGCCAGCTGGTACGTGATAGCTGTGCAGTATGTAAACCTCACTCCCCTGGCCTCAAGTGGTGCATTAGCAATGGAACTAGGCGCTGTAGCCTTTAGCCTCCTCGTTAGCATGCCCGCCTCCCATGTTGGAGACATCGGTTCGAATCCCATTCGGAGTGGGTCAAGCAGGACCGGTTACAGCAACTTGATGGTTTCATTGCACTTAGTGTAAATAGACACACTAGTTTTGCTGCTGATCAACATGACTATGCTGGTCCACCAGCTATACCAGCAACCTAGACCAGAGTGTGAATTACATGCTGGTTAAGCTGGTATTTTCACCATGGACATTGAGGAGGCCCTTAGGTTGTCTACCAAACAAATTCAGGAGAAGCTGGTTAATGCCTGATGTGCCTCTAAAGCTTGAAAATGACAAACAGAACATGCCCATCCAGCAGTTATGCCCATGCCCATCCTTGTTCACCATCGCAGAAAGCGACTTTTATTTAACCATTTTGTTTTATTTTTAATCTTCCTTCCTTCCTTCATGAAAATGAATAGAATTGTTTGTCTTTGATCCAGGTTCCCTCCACCAATGTGATCCGATGTAGAAAGGACGGGAACTGGACTGGCTCCTTCCATCTCTGTCCAAACCTGAAAGGCCAGTGTTTCCTCCCACAGAACCTCAGCCCAAATATTTATCTCAGCTGCAAGAATGGCCACGGCATAGGTATTGTATCTGCACACACTGTTACAAATCAGACAGCAGAACTGAGGTGAATCTAATTTATTAGGTCTAAAACATACTTGACATAGCCCGCTCAAATTCATGCATCGTTGTGTTCAAAAATGTTTAAAAAATGTCATTTATACGTTGAAATTTGAGTTCAAGGGGCGTTATAGCATACATTAGCATAAACACATCTTCTACAGACAGTTTTCTCTTTTTAGAGAATTGTGAAGGTAAAGCAACATTTTAAATACAATTTTTCTGAACAAGCCAGTTAAAGTTATTGCTAACACTTTACAATAAGGTTTCATTCCTTAACATTACTTAATACATTAGCTATTATGAACAAAAAATTAACAATATATTTTTTACATCATTTAATGATCTTTGTTGATGTTAGTTAATAAAAATTAAATTGTACATTTTTAGTTCATGTTAGTTCATATTGCGTTAACTAATGTTAACAAATACTTTTGATTTTAAAAAGGTATTACTATATGTTAAAATGAACTAAGTTTAATAAATGCTTAATAAGTATAGTTCATTGTTAGTTCATGTTAACTAATGTTGTTAACTAATCTAAACAAATTGAACCCTATTGTAAAGTGTTACCAAGTTAGTTAAAATAATTATGTGTTTACAGCTAGCTAACTGTCCAGTTTAATGGCACAGACAAGGTAACTTTAACACCATCTTGATTCACCACCACAGTAACACAAGAATGCATGTTAAGAATGTACTTACATATGTAACAACAACAAATATTGAATAAATGTAAAAACGGAGGACAATGCATTGGCCAAGCATTCACATCTGCATTTTTCGTAGTTGCGTATACAGTAGCATGTTTCTGGTCTTACTATGTGAACTGTGTATGACTATGTAAATGTTATATTTTACTCATCAATTTTAGTTTTAAGATTTAAAATTATGGATTTTATATCAGATATAAAATACATTTCAATTTTAAGACATTTACTTTGTAGAAATTAGCTTGTCAGTTGTAACACTTTACCTGGAGATATGAGTGTTAAATCCAACAATTAATCTAGTGAAGCAGAGAGCCTAACAGTAAATATTGGTAATCCACACATTTAGTGGCTGGTTCATGGCTTCACACTCTAATTATACTTAAGGGAGAGAGAAGAGCAAAATGAAACACTCTGTGAGCGATACAAATAAAATAAAGTAATAAAAGGAGGTACATCAGCAGAGTTGTTGCCATCACTCTTTCCTGTGCACATATTCTGAGCACACATACTAACACCCAACATGTAAAATCCTAATGAGAAGGGCTAGTGTCTTTATGGGACTCTACTGTATATTCACATTCATGGTGTAAATACAATTCTAGACTGATTCTAGACCTGTATGTGTTGCCTTGCAGGAGTGGAGTGTGAGGTGGCTTGCAGAGATGCTAGCAGCAGTGTGGTCCTTTTACCCAGCAATATGACTGTTGAAACTGTGATGAAAGACCACTGGTGGAACCCAGCCAAAGTTAAGGTGTGTGGAAAGACATTGTAACATTTGGGTGGGCTCTTTTTAAATTACTTTTTTAAATGTTCTTTTTTTTAGCATAATTTTGGCTAATGTCACTCTGGAGATGTTTGGTAAATATTTGAGACCTGGTCATAATACAAGTTGATTCTTTAAACAAGTCTATAATTCAGTACCTATATTATATACTATGCAGCTAACACGCAATTGATGTAACTTCTCCGAAGTCATATATAATATAACAGAGCAGGTTTGTAACATAAGCATTAAGAGTATTCAAAATAAACACCTTATGATGTAAACACACTGGAGTAGTCGGCAGTAGTTACTTAAAGCATTGTGATTAATGCTCAGATTAATCATTAACATCAGAAATGGAAATGATAAACGTTTGCTCTTCTGTTATAAAATTCAATGCATCATTATGTTTACCTGACCAAGATAGACCACTTTGAGTGGACCACACACATTCACGCACTGGTGACATTTGTCTCTTGCCCTTTTCTTCTGTGCCTTAGAAAGCAGGAGCATAGATGGAAAAAGGTAAAGTAAGCACAGAAGGCCAGATTGGAGGTTCCATTCCTAAGCAAATAATAGCCAAACCAACAAACAAATATTCTGTACATTGTATATACAATGATTGTATTTAACTGCAGAAATGTGTTTTGATCCTCACTTGTTAAAGCAGTCCTTCTCAACTGTTGGGTTGTGACTGAAAATTGGTTTTAGGTCTATTCTGTTCAGTAGGGACAAAAACATAATAAATGCAAATAATTAAATTTAACTAACCATATAATTGTGCAGAGTTAGAATAACAAAATAAATAGCCCTATACATTTTTAAAAGAGAGGAGAAAAGCTTCATGTTTGGGCTGTAGTTTTAAAACGTTAATTCTAAGCGATAAATTATATAAAAAATTCAGTGTCGTGGCAAGAGGGGCAAAATGTCTTGTTCCCTCCATCAGTGAACGGAGGTTACGAAAGAACCAGGATGTTCCCTATCTGTCACTCACTCGAAGTTGTTTTGATCTAGTGACACTAGGTGTCCTTATACAAACGTCACAACTATCTGAACTGTGTTTTGTGGACTGGTGGTGCCTCGTAGTCAATGCACCCGGTCGTCACATAACCTCGCCCAAAGCTGTTACAATTGTTTTACGTCTCCTGCAACTCAAGTCGACTGCCCAAAAATAGGGACTGTATTGTATTGTAGCCTCTTCCCCTTTTTTCTCACCAAAAGGAACAAAATCGTTCAGCTAGGGGCTGGGGTGGGGGGGTTTGGGGGGGGGGGGGGGGGGGGGTAGGGGGGGGTCGTGGGAAATATGTCACATGGTCTTACCGAGTCTTGCCAGGAGTGGCTTCCCAGAGGGGGAGGAGCTACACAAACACAGTGACTGGGGTCAGAGGGGCCTCTAGACGCGGGTTTAACAGTGGGGAAAGCGCACGTCTTCACCTCGGGGAGGGTAAAGCCATTATTCGTACACCCGGACAGTTGTTCCGGAACTTACCTGCTCGTACCTAACAACAAGTAAAACCTTGCAAAGGTGATGGGTGTTGCCCAGCCTGCTGCTCTGCAGATGTCTGCTAAAGAGGCGCCATTGGTCAGGGCCCAGGAGGCCGCCACACTCCAAGTAGAGTGTGCTCGTAGCTCCAAGGGGGGCAGCATGTGCTGGGCATGATATGCACTGTTTGGAGACAGTGCTCCCTTTCCGCTGTCCACCAAATCATACAAAGAGCTGCTCAAAGCATCTAAAGCTCTGCGTGTGATCCAAATAGATGTGTAAAGAATGAACCGGACACAGAAACGCCAAGGCGATGTCTGCCTCCTCCTGGGGCAGCTTCGCTTGCAGGTTCACCACCTGACCCTAAATGGGGTTGTGAGAACCTTGGGCTTATAGCTTGGTCAGGGTCTCAGGACCACATGAGAGTATTCCAGACCGAACTCCAGGTACGTGTCGCTGACAGATAATGTCCGCAGGTCCTCTACACTCTTGATGGAAGTGAGTGCAGTAAGGAGGGCAGTCTTCAAGAAGAGTGCCTTTAGCTCGTCTTACTCCAGGGGCTCAAATGGAGCTCCCCGTAGGCCCTGAAGGACCACAAAGAGATCCTAAGAGGGAATGAGGCACGGTCTGCGAGGATTCAACCTCCTCGCACCTCTAAGGAACCTGATGATGAGGTCATGCTTCTCGAGATACTTACCGTCAACTGCATCATGGTGCGTGCTACAGCAGCCATGTACACCTTCAAGGTGGAGGGGGACAGCCACCCTTCAAACCTCTACTGCAGGAAGGGAACCACCAACACCACTTAGCGAACAGATGGCACTTCAAGGCATACAGGTGCCTTGTAGAGGGAGCCCTAGCATGAGTGTTCGTGTCTACTACCTTGGCGGAAGGCCACTTAGGTCTTCCGTGTCCTGTCTAAGGGACAGACATGGAGATTCCAGAGGTATGGTCGTGGGTGCTTGATGGTGCCCTGTCCCTGAGAGAGGAGATCTCTCCTGAGGGGAATTCTCCAGGGGGGGGGGGACTTTCGCGAAGGGCGTGAGGTCTGAAACTCTTTCTGGGTGGGCCAGTAGGGTGCTACTAGGATGACTGCACGTCCTCTGCACGTCCTCCCTGACCTTGCACAGGGTCTGTGTAAGTAGGCTCACTGGGGGGAACGTATCCTTTCATAGCCCCCTTGGCCAGCTGCATGCCAGTGCATCTGTGCCGAGGGGAGCATCGGTCAGAGGGGCAGAGGGAGGATTCCGCAGCGAAAAGGTCTACCTGCACTTGACCAAATTGACTCAAAGTCAGCTGGGGTGGAGTCTCCACTCTCTCCTGAATGTGACCTGCCGTGAAAGCACTTCCGCCACGCTGTTGAGGTCGCCCGGTATGTGAGTGGCTCACAATGACTTGAGTCACTGCTGACTCCAGAGGAGGAGACAGTGGGCGAATTGCGACATGAGCGCACGGCATCTTGGCGTTACTGTTGCTATGTTGTCCATCCAATCCAACATGTCCTTGTCTTGGATCAATGGCCGAAGCCTCAGCAGGGTGAGAAATGCTGCCAGCAACCCAAGGCAGTTGATATGCCAATGCAATCATGCCCCTGTCCAGTTGCCAGTTGCTCACGGCGCACCACCCACGTTTGGAGGCATCTGTCGCACCTGGACACCTGCTCTAGGGGAACCCCTGTCCATAGAAACGCCAGGTCTGTCCAAGGGCTGAACAGGCAATAGCAGATCGGCGTGACGAGCATGCGATGTACTCGGCGGCACCATACCCATCTCGGGACTCAACTGGATATATGTTTTATATAATTTAATTATTGTTATTTGTGGGGCTCTCTCAGCAAATATTTACAGATGCGATTAATTGAGATTAATTTGATTAATTAATCAGCATACCATGTAATTAATTTTATTAAAAACATTTATTGATTGAAAGCCCTACTTTCCTTACATTGTGTTGAAATGTGGGTTCTGAAGCAGAACCACTAAAAAAACACTGTGTTAGAGTACTCAGGCATTTCCTTTCTGGACATTTTTGTTACAAAATATGTAGTAGACACACAAAACATTTTTTAGACAGTGGTGATACATACCTGTTATTTCCTTAGTGTCTCAGACTAGACCTGGAGTGCTTCAGAATTTATGAGTGTTGTGAATGAGCAGGCAAACCAAAAGTAATTTTTCTCAGAATAAGTTTGAATACAACAAAAGAAATGGTCAGTGTCGACCAAAGAATACTTAACCTTAACCATGACGACATTCTGAACTGCTTTTGAACCATTGTCATGTTCCAGATGGTGGGCTCAGCCTCTCATTTAACAGATGACAGTAAATGGCTGTGGGTTATTTTTCTTGCTGTAACATTTTGAATGGGTCTTTCTCTCAGAGTCCTCTGAGTGGGTTCAAGGAGAAAGGAGTGATTTTATCACAGCAGTGGGGTCTTTGCTTTGTGTCCTCCTGACTAAAGCAGACCGAAAAAGACCAATTGACTCCGGAGCTCAAAGCAATGACTTAATCAAATGACTAATTGAAACTCATAGAAAGAGACAAAAATGTGCCTCATTCTTCCATATCTTTGTGGAAATTTGTGATTTCATACTATATCAATACCCCAAACAATAAAGCTGCATCTAGGGTCAACAAGGCCAGACAGGTCTCAAGGAATAATCATTTCCGCCTTTACTATATAATTGATTTATATATGGACTACTGAATGACATTTTTGGGTGACGTCATGCCCACGAGTGGTTATGAGGTTGTCTGGATTTTTCATTCCATATTTGCAATGCCTCCTCTGTATTATTGCAGACTTTGGTGTGGTCTTATTGCTTTTCATTCTTTCTATAGTGTGGTCTGTGCCATGTGGTTCTTTACTTGATTATTCAGGCCGCACTGGAGCTTTAGGAAGCACTAACAAATCCACATCTAGAATACAAGAGCACTGCTCTAACATTTACATTCGGATTTACATTTAATTATTTAGTTGACACGTTTACCCAAAGATAATTATTTTGAAATCTGAGGATGCTGTACAAGCAGCTTGTGTCAGAAGTCCACCAACTTCTTAGCCTTGAATTTTATGTAAGCTTCTACAGGTAGCCAGTGGAGAGAGACAAAGAGGGGTGTGACTTGGGCTCTCTTTGGTTGCTTACTGTTTAAAAACCAGATGAGTTAACGCATTTTATATAATCTCTAGAGGCTAGCTGGAAGGCCAACCAACAGAGGGTAGTCCAGTCTTGAGATGACAATACCAGGAGCTGCATATCATATTCAAATTTGAAATGTCTTATTTTTCTGATGTTGTAAAGCATGAATCTGCTTGACCTCTCAGTTTCACTCAGATTTCTGGCAGTTTTGGCTGGTTTTATTGTTGTTGATTCTACTTGTACAGTGGTGTTTTGATGGACTGATATGTTGGCTAGGATAACGAGGAGTTCTGTCTTCTTTTGCTCCTTCTGGGCTAATCCTCCATATCATAGTTTTTTCCTTATCCTGTGTAAATCAACCTTGCAGGGGGATTGACCTGACAAGGTCCTTTGAGTTCTTCCATGAAACTGTTGGAGATCAAACTCACATGATTTGTTTCCATCAATTTTATCGATCACAATCATAGGCAGACACTTGGAGGAGAACGTCATGTGTATGCATACATGCGCATCTCTTGTAATCTAGCCCACCATAAATCACTGACTGTGTCTTTCAGTGCACACAAGCTTGGGAGCCATCAGGAAATGTTGTGTCTTGACTGTAATGGACGGAAAATGTCAAAAGGCCTTAAAAATGAAAAACAGTCTCTGATACAGATAGTATAAAAGTCTATTTAATAGAAGGCAGGTAGCACTTGCACAGCTTGGGCCTTCAGAGAAACTGTAAAAAACAGGCACAAGTCCAGGAGAAGACGGTTTAAATTAGCCCTTGAGTAAACAAGCCACTTGGGCCCTTGGTGTAACGTTGAACACTAAGTGTGTGTGTGTGTGTGTGTGTGTGTGTGTGTGTGTGTATGGCTACAGTTGGCCAGCAGGGCAAACGCCTGCTTTCTTGGAAATGTTCTGTTTACGCTCAGCCTTTCCATTCCCCATTGCATCTGGAGTTCCCCCAGACCCTGTAATTTCACCTCTCTAAACATCCTCTCTACCTGTGCTAACCCAGGAGACTGAGCTGCAGAGGTCTACCGCACCCCTTTTGCATGCCCCAGTAGGGGTGGGAGCTGAGTAGCACTCCTGGAGTTTAATGACTCCTCTACTTAGCCAAACTCAAGACTGTAATCCTTCAAGCCTAGCTCTTTCTTTGATTCCAAGCCGATGTAACCATTCAACCAGATCACTGGGTTCATAGAGGATTTTATTTGTTTGTATTTTGCATGATAGGGAATGAAATCTGTCAACAAACAGAGCAAAGTTACTTAACATTAAAACTAAAATACACTTCAACGTTTTTTTTTTTTTTAAAATGCTCACAGTGACTGTTGGTTGCAAAGTTGAAAGAAGTTGAAAATTACGAATTTGAAAAAATGTCTCCCTTTTAATCCATGAGTGTGAATTTATTTGTCCACGTCCCACAATTGAGTGTTTAATTGTAATATGAATTGTAATGATAGAAAGAGGAATTTCCTCAGTTGTAATTTAAGACTTTGGGTAAATTAATGCATTCTGGCAAATGAAGTACAGTATTATTCCATCATCGTCTAAAATAATGTTTTTTTAAATGTTTATAAATTACATGTACATTTTGTTTGGTGGCATTTCAAAATTGATTATTTATACCATAAATACCTAATATGTTGTGTGTATAATAACATGTTTATTGGTAATTAAATTAAATACAATTGTTTTAACTAATGAATCACACAGTTTTCTGTGTTAATCTTGATTTATCATGGTACATAATACATTGCAACAAACATTACAAAAATATTTTAATATTATATTTAAAAGTTGGGCAAAATCTTCATTTGTGACCAAAATTCAGTTTACCTTCATTGTGCTACGCTGTGGGATGCGGCAAAAGCCAGCAATTTTTCTATTTTATATTTTCTATATTGAAAAATAGTTACTGCTGTTTAATTACCAGAGCCAATTTGTAATTTTTCTTTCAATAATTTTAAATGACACGGCTTCATTTCCACCAAAGTCAAGCAGCGATGAGAGAGCACGGTCTTTACTCATTTATTAAGACGTGTCAGTTATCTATACACATGTCTACTATATTTATAACATAATCGAGACAGATACAATTAAATTGTAATGCACATAGGATGATGTTATTCATAAAACCCAGACTTTATAAAATGCATGTCATAATTGTAACACATTGTAATAAATAGTAAGCTCTATAATGTGAATATATAGTTAATATTTAATTTGAATATACTAATGTCAGTCAATAAACAATGAGTTTCTGTGCAAGGATGTGCAGTCAAGTTGTGCATGTACCACTTTGGAATTTATATAAGCCAGTTTTAGCTACAGGAAATGTGGAAAATATAAGTGAAGTTTCAGGAAGTGAAAAAACAGATACTGCATTAATTGCATGTTTTTTTTTTTTTTTTGGTTGTGGTTTGTTTGTTTTGTTCTTTTTTTACAGTCAACTATTAAACGCAGAATTTAAATAATTATATTTCCCAGCCCTAGTAAAAAATGTATTGTTAAAATTTACATTTAAATTTAATTTGACTTCCTTAAATTCTAATTTGAATTACAATTCTGCATTTTGTTTGGTGCCTTTATTCAAATTCAATTTAAATTCAGGAATTCAATTGGAATTTAAGTCATTCTTAATTCAATTCTGAATGGCGCACTGCATTAAAACTGTTTTATTTGAAGCTATTCAAACAAAACTTAATCATACTCTCTCCCCTCTCCCATATAGAATATTGTATGCACCATGGGACTAAAGTGGTACCCCAACCCAGAGGCACTTCATTGCATCAAGGGATGTGAGGTAAGATCTGACATATTCTACTCTCAACAGGTTGTTTTTGTTGTTTTCTTCCATTTTAATCTGTACACAATTTTTGTTTGCTTCAAAAGCTGAACTCTAGTTTTAAGGTAGCATGATAACATCTATTAGTCCCACTTGGATTTTCTCAGTGATAGTTGTTTCAAGTTAATCTCCCAGCCATAGCTCTAAACTCTGTACCTTCGTGGAGGTCTGGCGAAGCCTGTTCTCTGAAGCCTAACCTTGAACAGTTGTTTCTGCCATCTTCTCACACCCTTTGAAGTCTAATACATAAATAATCATGCTGTGTTTGGTGTCTTCCTCTCTTGTGCTCTGTGGACCCATCTAGCCTAATCTGAGTAAGGTTTAACTGGGCCAACAAAAGCAGACAAGTGGTTTTTGTTACCACCTTTGTTTTGTTTTGAAGGGCAATTTGTTTTCTTTTGCATTTTAGAAGAGCCTGGAAACCTCATTTAGAGGATATCGTGTTTCCAACTTCCTCAAATTACTGAACTTCTGTGTCTTCTTGCTGAAAGAGCTACTGAGGATGTGCTAGAGTTGGCATGAATTATTTACTGATAACAATTTACATTTACTATTGAAAAGACTGAATCAACATTTCTACATGTTCCTGTATAATCATCATTTTTAAAAGCAATTGTGGTTCTTGCATTTCTTGCCCTGCTACTCAGAAAGTGCTCTTCACCTCAGTTCAAAGAAATGCTTTAACAATTAATCTGATCTCACTCTCATTTATAACAAGTCTTGCAGCATTGTGGCACTGGGGTGACCAGTCCATTTTTTATTTGGGCCACAACAGCAGACTTTTGAACCCACATCATCCTGACCCACTTTCAATGGTTGTAATTAGCAGCCCTCTGAAAGCATTTGGGTCGAGCCAGAGAGATGATTTCAAGCTGGAAAAGGTCACAGGTGTGTTGGGCAACCTTTTGTGCCTGTCAAGATGGAAATGTGTAGCAACTCCCAAGGGAGACACATATAAGTTTAATAGGGCTTTGGTTTCCCCATTAAAAGCAGCCTCCTCCATCCACAAGCCCAGGAATACCAACTCAGTTTTTCCAGGGCAACATAATTGCAACAGACTCAAGTCTGTGTGTCTTTTTTTACACAGTTGTGGATTTATGCAAGTGTGAATGGCTGTCTCTTTCTTTCTTCCTGGGTTTATGTGAATTTATGGATAGACGTCAGTTTATGGTGGAAAGATTATTAAATGGCAGTGAGCCACATGTTAATTGTGAAAATGAAGAGATTATTTATATAACATTATATTTATCAATGATTAAGGAAGTTGTTTAGGGTTATTTGTATTGTTAAAATTCCATGTTAATGAGCACAGTTGCTGTCTTTTTTTTACTAGCCCTTCATGGGTGATAATTACTGCGATGCCATCAACAACCGTGCTTTCTGTAACTATGATGGTGGAGATTGCTGTCATTCTACTGTTAAAACTAAAAAGGTAAGGTTCATTTGTTTTTTACTCAACAGTGTTCTCTTTAGAAGTCTTCAGAGTTGTTCCTTATATAGGCTTCAAGTGATAGTTCACCCAAAAACGATAATTCTAATGCCTATTCTTGCGGAAATGAATATTGTGGTCCATGTTTTCAATGCAGTGTCAGTGGATGGTACCTCACTGTCATTCACACAAAAGGACCAAAAGTATCATAAAAGAAGTCCATGCAACCCATACAGCATATTCCAAATCTTCAAAATAGGTATTCGTTTTGGTGACAAATTACTAAAATAAAATGCTAGTCATTTTTAGTTGACATCCATTGTGTATTCATGAAGTGATAAGAGAAGCTTGTTTACCGTGGCTCACATGTTCTTGTGAGAACTTGCATTGGTTTTAACACCAAACAATACAAGTTCTTATGTTAACACACAAGCCACTGTGAATGAGACTCAGTCATAGCGCTCATTACGTTTTCACAAAAACATACTGTATGCCTTCAGAAGATTTGGAATATGACACACAAACAGCATGGAATACTTTTATGACATGTTTGGATCATTTTAAGCTTTTAAGCAGGAGTTTTCAAAGTCTTAGATCCCCTCTGACAAAATATATTATTTACTTCTTTATTACAGATTTATATACATGTAATAATAAATATATTCTTTACAGGCCTATACAATAGCCAAGTAAATAATAAATAGATAAACATCTAAAAATCTCTTCTACTAAAATATAACAATGGGACTATTTAACTGTATTGTAGCCTAGATTTATGATAAATTTGCAGCTTTCAATGAACTGTATGTCATTTTATAAACTCACATTTTTAACATTGTCAGCGAGCATTAGACTATCATTCTTACAATATATATATATATATATATATATATATATATATATATATATTCCTGGGCAAATGGTGAGAAACTCCTTTTGATTCCTCTAACGTTGGTATGTTCCTCACTAAACCATGTCTACAGATGCATAAAATTAGTATGAATGAACTGAGGCAGAAGATGAAAAACATTTGTTGATATTATTAATTATTCATTTAAGTATCTTTACAATACATACTGTTTTTATCTTTTTATTTTACTTGGTAGATTTATCAACATTCTCTATGCCTCCCATGACATGCTCAATGGGGAGGAGCTACTGTAGATTCATACCAGCAGGGTAATAAGTCTTGTGTTGTAATAATTATCTCCTTGGAGAGTAAACTTTTAAGGACACCCACACCAATGAGAGAAACTCTGTGAACCCTTCCCACAGTGCATTGTAGAAATTGTAGATAAATGTGCTAAGCACATGCATATATGTTTTTTGTTTGTTTTTTTTAAAGCCATGGCAACACACAGTTGCACATACAGTGGCCCCAAGAACCCACTTAAAGGGATGGTTCACCAAAAAATGAAAATTCTCTCATAATTTACTTACCCTCCTGCCATCCCAGATGTGTATGACTTTCTTTCTTCTGCAGAACACAAACAAATATTTTTAGAATAATATTTCTGCCCTGTAGGTCCATACGATGCAAGTGAATGGTGGCCAGACCTTTTGAGCTCCAAAAATCACATAACGGCAGCATAAAAGTAATCCATAAGACTCTAGTGGTTAAATCCATGCCTTCAGAAGCAATATGAAAGGTGTGGTCGAGAAACAGGTCAAAGTTTCATTATTTTTTACTAGAAATCTCAGCTTTTGTGTTTACATTTTTTCACAGTCTGTAAGTGAAAGTGAAAGTAGAGATTTATAGAATTAAAAAAAAAAAAAAAAACGATTAATACTGATCTGTTTCACAACCATGTGAAAGTGATTGTGATACCTCGAATTTTAATTTTAGGGTGAACAATCACATTAAGCTATACTTAAAAATGTAACAATGCCATTGCATTAGATAGCAAAATATCAAACCACGGGTCATTTATTTCAAGTACAAGCATGTTTTTCAAGTAGAATGTTTGACAAAAATAAGTTAGTTAGGTTTTAAAATATAAAGCAATAGATATAGTGTTGAAAATGAAGACAAAGTATTTGGACACCAACATGTAGTCATACAATAGTGGAACATGTCTATAACTACTGCTCTGTTTAATCTGCTAGGACACCAGTGTGATCTTGATGGAAACTGACCTTGGTTTGATGTTTTGCCTTCTAATGCACTGAAAAAATATATACTTTATAAGTTCCAACTAAAGGAATTATCCATGCATTTAACCTTGAGAGTGGTAAAGATGCATAGCTCTATTAAGGTTTTTGTATGCTTGTGTACTGATCTTCTTCTGTCAGACTTGTCATCCTCTGCCCTCATTCAATTGATCCTCCCTTTCTTTATCCTTGAGCAAGTTTTCCTGGCTGCCAGAGAGAGTGAGTTTCTCTTTTGACAGACAAAGAATGAAGTAACTTTCGAAATTACAACAGCAAACTCTGAAAGCATTTTGGATCACTCTACAATTGTGTGGTGCCAAAAAGAAAAAAGTTGGCATGACGCATTTCCCAGCAAAATACACAAGTTGTTGTGAAAGGTCTAGAAACAGTATTTGGAACTGGACTCTGAACATTTAAATACAGCTGTAAATCATATAGGAACTTATAAACTCAGGGGGCCATTTGATTTGTCATGCCAGAGGATTACCCAAGCAAATAATAAAACATACTACATATCCTCCTCTCAAAGGTTGAGGTGCTGACCGATAGACTGTCAATAAGCACACATGCATTTGGACTATTCAGCAATACTTTTATTTTATGAATGCATTGTATTAGACAACAAAATGTCAAACCAAGTGGGGTCTGCAAATAAATTATACTAGATTTATTTTTTTAAATAACTACTTTTCTGAGCCATTTTTGCCATTACGTTTAACCAACTGGTCTCAGAATGGTTTTTAAAAATGGACTCAAGTTCACACAGGTGTAGTGCATCACATTGTGAACATGTTCCACCAACGTTTGTCAACCAGAAATGTTTTTTTTTTTAATTTTATTTATTTAATGCAATGAGATTCATACATTTTAAAAGTGTCTTTTGTGTCAAACTAATTTAAGGGAACACTGTATAACCAGGTATGTTTTGGCACTCCTCAACCTGCAGATCAGTACCCGTCTCAAATTTGTCCTTAAGGTAAATAATTCTGAATCCTGAACAAGTTACATGTTGACACAAATTAAACTTTTATGGTATTCTTGTAAAAATTTGAAAAGGAACCTGCCAAAACAAAAGAAAAATAAATAAATAACAGGTTCCACCAAAGGGTAAGTGCATTTACCAAGTGTAGTTTTTGTATTTAGAGAGCCAATAAATGCTACATTCTTGTCTAGGTCATTTAATGCAGCTTTTGATATGGCAGAATGCACATAAGTTCTGATAATGTTTGATTTATTGTATATAGTAAGCACATTCAGAATGACCCGAAAGAGGTCAGTTACTGTAGATCTGGGGTAAATCAGGTCATCCCAAGCAGCACTGAAATTATGTTTTGATTCCTAAAGTCTCCCCCCATGCGATGGTTTATTGGATTTAGTAAACACGGAATTCAATCTCCTCACTGAGAGGCTCTCACTGGAGTTCTTTGTACTGTGTCCATTTCAGTGGTCTTAGAGTAAAGGCTGTTTGCATTGTTCATTGGAAGGACTGTGTGTTTTTCTATCCAATGTTCCAATAAGTCATAGTATACATTGCTTGTATTTGTCAGAGCTCTTGTCAGCCAAGGTGCCATCAATAGCGGATAACTGCCCTCTCAAGGCCCACAGAGTAATTAGGAAAAACTAGCATGGGACTCTGACTGCTATGAGCAGACAGAACAGCAACATTGACACAAAGCATCCTATTAGTTTTTTGGGATTGAGGAACACCAGGTTTTTAATCTATGCCACATAATGATGAGGTCGTCCATTTTTGAGGTGAGGTCATGACAGAAGAAGTGAATTTGATCCCAGGTGATGTGCTAAGAGAGAGAGAGAAGCTAAACAATTTTCTTCTAAGTTTCTTCTAAAAGAAAGAAAGAAAGAAAGAAAGAAAGAAAGAAAGAAAGAAAGAAAGAAAGAAAGAAAGAAAAAAGAAAGAAAGAAAGAAAGAAAGATGAAAGAAAGAAAGAAAGAAAGAAATATATATATATATATATATATATATATATATATATAGAAAGAAAGAAAGAAAGAAAGATGAAAGAAAGAAAGAAAGAAATATATATATAGAAAGAAAAAAGATATACAGATTAACAGATAGAAAGAAAGAAAGAAAGAAAGAAAGAAAGAAAGAAAGAAAGAAAGAAAGAAAGAAATATATATATATATAGAAAGAAAGAAAGAAAGAAAGAAAGAGAAGAAAGAAAGATGAAAGAAAGAAAGAAAGAGAAGAAAGAAAGAAAGAAATATATATATATAAAGAAAGAAAGAAAGAAAGAAAGAAAGAAAGAAAGAAAGAAAGAAAGAAAGAAAGAAAGAAAGAAATAGTGACCAGTGACATGATCTAAGATGTACTTTCCTTTATATGGTCAAATAAATTTAAACATCTAATCTTGATGTTGATAAAATAAAAGTGCAAACCCATATCCAAGTAAGAAGTGGAGTACAGATATTTTGCAATATTGTGTAGTTGTAGTATTGGTGGTATAGACAACTGTAAAGAGGAATTACATGTTTTTTTTAATTTTACAAACTGCAGTCTGGCAGTATTTTGTGACCAAACTAATGAAAAATGTCTAAACATTCATACAGTCAAAACATTTTAACAGATTGGTAAAAACCTGCGCATATTGCCACTGAGTCTGTTGGAGAAATTACAAACTGTCTGTTGACTGTCCCAATGACATCAATACAGAAAAGGTCACATGTTGTGAGAACATTCAGTGGTTGCAAGGTTTGCTGAAGGAAAGGCACACTCATAGTTTAGCTTAGTGTCAAAATCTGCAGACTTCTCAGACATGCTTCTTTCAAGCTTATGTCAGAGCTTGTCTGACTGTTGTGAAATGCTGATATTTATACTATCCAGTAATCAGACTTCTTGCTTGGCTGACGATAAAACACTGAATAACAGATATCATACAGTTTGTGGCCTCGTTTGACTTGGCCATCCGAAACACCCAAGCAACCACATATTGCACTAAAACTACTCAGAACTCATTAACAACCACATACTGTAGCATCGCCATGGCAAGCACCCACAATACACTAGCACAGAGGTTTTCAATTGGTGATACAGTGCGGGAAAATAAATCATAATAGTTCACGTCTGTACACATCTGTCCTGCTAGCTTGCATGTTAAAGTGCATGTTATGCATATGCGTGTTGCAAAATGGATTGCTTTGTGGTGTCTACAAAACAAAAGTCTACAGGAGAGGAGGCAGATTCTGGGCCAAGCAAAAAACAGAGGAAGTATGATCACGAATATTTGAAGTTGGGATTTTCATGGACCGGTCCCGATGATGCGCCACTGCAACAGTGTGTTATTTGCAAAGAGGTGCTAGCAAATGATAGAATGAGACCCTGTAAGCTCTGGCGTCACATTGAGGCCAAGCACTCTAGTCTGATGGCCAAACCACTGGAATTTTTTGACAGAAAGCTGAAAGAATTGCAAACACAAAAGAGAGTAATCCAGACTTTTAGCACTGTTAATAATAAAGCAACTGAAGCATCATATTGCATTGCTTTTCGTATAGGACTGAGTTTCCCCACCTCTCTCGAAAGGCTATGAAAGTCATCATCCCCTTCACCTCCACTTACTTATGTGAGTGCGGGTTTTCCACTTTGAACCTGCTTAAAAGCAAATACCGTTCAAGGCTGCAGGTGGAGGACGATTTACGTTTATTCCTTTCTACCGTGCAGCCCCGCATCTATCACCTGTGTGCATCAAAAAGTCGGACTCATTGTTCCCACTGATGTAGGGGTGATGAAAATAAAGAGGCAAAATCGGCAATCAGATTTTTTTTGCTTAACGTAGGCCTATATGGAAGGGATTTTTACACATTTGATACTGTGACAAAACAGCGCTGTCCATTGCTGATGTTGTTTGATGTCTGATGTTGATGTTTTCAAAGTCGATTACCTTAAGTAGTCTAAACTCTCCAAAATAGCTCTTATTCAATTGATATAACGTTAGTAGCCTGTGGCTGGTAATGAACATGTTTCCAGTTTAGTTATTTGACCGTCGAGGGTTATCTGTTCAGTGATCAGAAAATAGAGCTGTCCATCGTGCTGATTTCATTCTGTCTGATTTTATTGTCTCTTTGGTTATAGGGCTGTTGAGCATAATTTGTTTAGTTTGTTGACTGTGGAGGATTCTGTTCAGAAGGCTCATGTATGAATGTATGAATGCGATTTCCTGCAAAATCCGTCTCGACAGCTCTAAAATGTTTATAATATAATATCATTCTTATAGGTTTATAAAAGTGTATTTGGGTAAAGACATGGTTTGGAAGATGGACTCACTCATTAATAACATTTTGTTATTTTTTAACAAAAAAAGTTAAACAGTGTAGCTTTAAGGACAGTCTGTTTCATTCAGACATTTCTGCCCAAACAGTTTTATTCAAACATTAAACTGTACACCAATATTTACACCCTTGTGTTGTTTTGTGCTAGATAAAGACATTAATTTCAAAGATTTGTAGGTGTTGAAAATTTCTGCAAAAACAATATATATATATATATATATATATATATATATATATATATATATATATATACAATTATTTAAAACAATTCTCGTGAAAGGTTTTTGTTTTGCTGTGTTTTGTTTCTTTTTCCTGGAAACAATTCAGGGGATGAGTGAGGGTAACAAAAACATTTTGAAGACACATACACAAACTTAACAGCTGGACAAGTGTTGGTTGGTTTTAATAAGAATTGTGGCAATGTAGGGGATGTTGTCAGCCAGAGTTTGTGGGCACTATGAATGGGCTAGATTTACAGTGTGGAAAATCCCCTACGATGGATGGGGACACCAAAAGGAAAGGCCTGTGTATTTCACAGGGCAATGAGAGGGCATTCCTCCCCTCAGTGCTCCTTACACAAGAGAGCCCTTGTTCCTCTGTCCCCATATGCACACTTTTGCTCTCTCTTTTTTCACTCTGAACTAGCACATTAGATTATCTGACCGTCTAAACTTAGCTTGCAGTAATGAAAATTTTGTGCCACATTCTGTCTGACATCAAATGTAAAAACATTAGATGGCTTTAAAAACATTAAAGGTGTGTAATGACAAAAGGGGACCCTTGGATCAGAATACTGTGGTTGAACTTATAATGTACAATAATTACTGTTAAATATTACTTCTTCTAAAACAATTGGGACATATTAGAATAACAAAACAATGTAAATTTAATTATTATTGGTTGGTATTCGTACTCTACCTTGTGCGACCCATCATCCACATGCATGGGCGTTCTATTTTAGCTTTGCTATATGCAATGCATATATGAATAGAAAATGACTAGGCTTTCATATAAAGGGTAAACTTCTGTCGCACCTAGTCACGTGACACAACAGCATGCCGTCGATTTTCCATTTCAATGGATGCAGCACCAACCAAAGTGCCTCTGGAAAAAAATATCTTTAAGTTTTCTCATTGAAACCTGTTTGGTTGTAAAGAGTAGAGTTTGTAGTTTCGTTTGATATGCCACTTTAAAAACTGTTTATATTTAGCATGTCAGCACACTGATAAACATGATGTCTACATATATGGACATTGGCACCACATATCCACAAAAGTAGAAAAAATTTTTTTAAAACTTTCAATTCTAACACATCTGTGGGTCATTTAGCTTCATTTTAACAAACATTTTGTTATTTTTATTCATTAACATTAGTAAATGCATTCCTATATATTTACTGTGCATTTTCACATTGAGAATAAATGGGTTCGTACAAAAGCTGAACATTTTTGCTTTCAGAGGCTTTATTTGGATTAGGAACTGTTCAGAGACCAGTGCAGACAGATAGTCAGATAGAAGTCATTCACTAAATAGTGAGCAAGGGATCATCCTATATTTTTCTATACAGCTAAGTGTATTCAATCCTAAAATCCAACTAAAAGTTATTTTTTTTAGGCTGCAGATTATGTTTGGACCACTCAACATGTTTGACAGACATGGGAAAATTTTAATCAGTACATAGATTCAGAATTTTATAATGCTACATTTTATTTTAACATGGTTGGCAGGTTTCAGAGTCTGTCCAAATGTACAAAGATGTAACCATAATCTTAACCCCTTGAACTGAGACATTTTTATATTTTGTCTGTGCCAGGTGATTCCATTCCCTATGTCATGTGATATTCGAGAAGATTGTGCATGTCGAGACCCCGATGCCCAGGAGAACAACAAAGGAGTCCGCCACCGCTCCATTGGCTGAGCTTTGTAGCCCCTGTGGCACCCAAGGGGCCTGATGGGAAACCTTTCCTCTCTACATGCTGCTTATAAGAGGGCCTCTCCACTCACACTGCACTCCAACATGTCAGCCAACATGCCCTCATTTCCTCATCCAACAGCAAAAACATATGAGGGTATGACACTCCAAAACAAACAAACACATCAACAATAGATCTCAAAAAGAAGGAAAGTGGAAGTTATGGCAGTAGCAACCACTGAAGTTGTCAAGCTAAGGCTCAAATAAGCCTGGACTGACAGTTTTGTTGTTTTATGTTTGCATTAATTGATCATTATGCGTAAACTGCAACCATGGAGATGTTGTTTTTATGTACAGATACAGGGTTAAAAGAGTGGGAAAGGAAATAGAATGCATCGGTTGATGTTTAACTGAAGTCAGAGAATTAAGAAAGGTTCCAAAATTCCAAAAAGATTCCAACAACAAACAAATATCAGTCAATGAAAGAGAGGAACCTTGATGTTTTCATGATAGCCCAAAACTTCTGACCTCTCAGACTGTCTAGATGACAGTTTATCCATTTACTGTGTCTTCTCTTATCAAGCGTTCTCTGTCATTATATATATATATATATATTTTTTTTTTTTAAATGTCTAAGGATATACACATCAAATAACAATGGATACCAAATCCAAATTTGTGTAATTGAAATTAAACGAATGTCTTGCAATTTTCATAATGTTTGAGCTGACCTTAAAAACATAGCAATCTGGCTGACGAACTCAGCGCCTGTATGAAACATCGAGGGGTGATGGGAATGCATCACAGTGCATAGGAAGATGTATGAGTGCAGCAGCTGTGGCCCTAAATCACAAAATCCTGTAGATCAGCAAGACATGCACAAAATCTGAAGCCGAAAATCATCAGAGGAGGTGTTGGTCCAGTGAATTTCAACCCCAGCAGAGAGAGAGAGAGAGAGATGTGAAAGAAGTTGTGTTAGCACAGCTGTTGCTGCTAGTTTGCTACTTTGGCCATGCAGCCAAATCTCTCTATGGATAGTTTGTAGTTTCATGTAAAACAACGTATAGTCTGCCATAGATTTTACCTCTGGTCAAAATGCAGTTTAATTTTACAGGAAAACACCATCATATAAACAGAAATAGCATCATACATGTAGGTCTACAAACAGGTTTCCTTCTGCAAATTAAATTTTGGTTTGTTAGGGTGATCTGGTTTGTATTTGTATGTAAAGGGAACACATACACTCACCGACCACTTTAATAGATACACCTGTACACCAACTTACTCATCCTATTATCTAATCAGCATATTGTGTGGCAGCATTGTAATTCATAAAATCATGCAGATATGGGTCAGGTGCTTGAGTTAATGTTCACATCAACAATGATCGTGGCATGATTGTTGGTGCCAGATGTGCTGGTTTGAGTATTTCTGTTACTGCTGATCTCCAGGGATTTTAATGCACAACAGTCTCTAGAGTTTACTCAGAATGGTGCCTGTGATGAGGAGGAGGGCCTGGTTGGGCGTGGCGGGACTGTAACAGTAAACAGACAGGCAAGGAGGAGGCGGGAACTAGCTAAACATTCAACATAAAGTTTAATATCAAACTCAACATTAAACGAAAAAAAACACACACACACATGCAATGTGGCCGCATGTGTCTCTCTCTCTCTCTCTCTCTCTCGAACTGTAATCTGATTCAGTGCCAGCCGTGCACCCTCATGTCTCCGCCACGATCTTGCCACAGTGCCAAATGGTCTGTGGACAAAAACGCCTGGTTGATGAGAGAGGTCAACGGAGAATGGCCAGACTGGTTTGAGCTGACATAAAGGCTTTGGTAACTCAGATAACCACTCTGTACAATTGTAGTGAGCAGAATAGCAACTCATTGAACCTTGAAGTGATTGGCCTAAAACAGCAGAAGACCACATCGAGTTCCACTTCTGTCAGCCAAGAACAGAAAGCTGAGGCTGCAGTGGGCATAGGCTCACACAAACTGGACAGTTAAAGACTGGAAAAACATAGCCTGGTCTGATGAATCTCAATTTCTGCTGAGGTACACAAATGGTAGACCCACTGCTACCTCAGCTTAGTGTTTTTGGCTGGCAGAAATGGAATCCATTGTGGTCTTCTGCTGTTGAAGCCCATCCGTCTCAAGGTTTGACGTGTTGTGTATTCTGAGATTTTATTCTGCTCACTACAATTGTACAGAGTGGTTATCTGAGTTACCAAAACCTTCTGTCAGTTCAAACCAGTCTGGCCATTCTCCGTTGACCTCTCTCATCAACAAGGTGTTTCTGTCCGCAGAACTGCCACTCACTGGATGTTTTTTGTTTTTGGCACCATTCAGAGTAAACTCTAGAGACTTTTGTGTGTGAAATCCCAGGAGATCAACAGTTACAGAAATACTCAAACCAGCCCGTCTGTCTACAAAAATCATACCATGGTCGAAATCACTGAGATCACATTCTATTGGTTGAACATTAACTGAAGCTCCTAGCATATCTGCATGACTTCATATATTACACTGCTGCCACACAATTGTCTGATTAGATAATTGCATGAATAAGTAGGTGTACAGGTGTTCCTAATTAAGTGCTTGTGTGAGTATATTTTTGTATGTTTTGTACAATATCAATTATTGACAGCATCTACAAATTTTTACAAATCCTTACAAGCAACCTGGTCTTACAGAATCAAGTTAAAATACTAATGTTCTTCTTATTATATTATTATTATAAAATCATTACAAAATGGCATAAAATTTTACAAAAATTTTAACATGGCATGTTGTATGTTTTACGGTAGTTTCCTGGTAAAATAAACAGTAGAGATGCCACAACAATGACTAATATTCACTTTAACACAAATTGAATTTACTCCCTGTTCCTCACACAATGCAATCTTATGACATTAAAACACATGATTATAAAGCGATACATTTTAACATTTCCATTCCAAGCTTGTTTGAGTACGACCAAATTACGTAGTGTTGCGATCAAGTTGCCCATGCGATGCAAAGGACCTGGTCTACAAATCCTAAACAGTCAACACATGAGCAGAAAGTGTCATAGAAGCAACAAAAAAAAATGTAGTTACATTTTTTCCTCTCATGCTTTTATGACAATATCAGTTAGTTTTAGGTTTAAGATTTAGTGTTTAAACTCGATGCAGCATTAACCTTAAAAACCTAATCTGTTTGTGAGAACATTTAACTCATTCTCAGCGCCACACAGTGGACATTTCATCTCGGAACTGCAGTGATATGTGTAATGAACCACGTAATATCACTTTGCAAAAATTTCACCACAATCATGAGTTTAGTCTGCTTTCAAGACAGGTTGGACTGTTGTCAGAACCTTTGCAAGGGAACCGCAGATGCAATTCCGTAGCCGGACTGTCATATATTAGTATGAAACTTTATCGGAAAAAGTTTCAAAATTTATTTAGAAATATAATCCAGATTGGATTTATAAAATTAAAGTAATTTGCACTCATTGTTTAACAAAATTTTACTATGAGCAAAGTTCAACAAGTATGAAATTTAAGTAGAACACAGTTGATGTTACGGTGTGACATTGTTTCAGTCATTTATGATCAAAGTCTTCAGGTGTTCATGCTTAAAAAGGTTACATTTCAGATCCTATCAATACATTGATATTGTACGAGCCATACAACCAGTCAAAAGTCACACCAAGTTAATATGAATATGAGTTTATCGATTTAAGTTATTTATTGGCACAAAGAATGTAATTTAGGCTTCACTGTTGTAAAATCAGCATTTAGTCTTTCATCAAGATTTTTTGTGCTTGTTCAATCTGATTTATCACTATATTTGTAAAGAATGGTGCTGTTAAACTATGTAGCGGGTATATCAAATAATGAGAGATTTTGGTCCTCCTTTGCGATCCAGGATGAATGAGAAGACATGCATTTTCATCTTACATTTGGAAATTGAAATTCCTCTTTAGAGAATATGCCTTAGGTGCTCCCTTTTGTTTTTGACGTGCTCAAAATACCCGTATTTGTGAATAATATCTTATAACATCATTATTGGATAAATGAAAAGTGTATTTATTAGTACTGCAACAACCATATTTTAGTTAGTCCAGTAGAATATACCAATGAATGCTTCCAGTATGTAATTACAATGTAGTTACAGTGTAATAACAGGTATTGTGTTCTTTTTTATTAATATTAAGAGCACCAGTGTAAAACAGGAGCACACATTGTGAGGCAGTTTCATGGCAATCAACAATATATTTAACAGTACATATAATACACGTTTACAGCACATATGCACATTAGTCCAATGCAAACCATTTTTTAAAGGTATAGATGTCTAAGGAACTACAAAATGGCGTTTATACATTTATGAAGCACCATTACAATCTCCCTCTGCTCTTAAAAGTAAATGTAAAAGGCACCTTCCTCTCGGGAATAGATTAACCATGTAATATGGAAACAACAACTGTCATATTAAGTTGTATGCATGATTGAAGCTTCCAAAGATCATAACAGGTTGTACCAGCCTATTGAATGATAGGAAGAGATTTTCTATGGAATAAATGTGTAACAAAATTTGTAACAGTTATTTTGTTTTGGGGGCCTGGGTAGCTCAGCGAGTTGCGAGTTAAAATCCAGGATGTGTTGAGTGACTCCAGCCAGGTCTCCTAAGCTACCGAATTGGCCCCGTTGCTAGGGAGGGTAGAGTCACATGGGGTAACCTCCTCGTGGTCATGATTAGTGGTTCTCACTCTCAATGTGGTGCGTTGTAAGTTGTGCATGGATCGCAGAGAGTAGCATGAGCCTCCACATACAGAGTCTCTGCAGTGTCATGCACAATGAGCCACATGATAAGATGCACGGATTGACTATCTCAGAAGTGGAAGCAACTGAGACTTGTCCTCTGCCACCCGGATTGAGGTGAGTAACCGCACCATTACGAGGACCTACTAAGTAGTGGGAATTGGGCATTCCAAATTGGGAGAAAAATGGGAGAAAAAAAATGTATATATTTTAAGGTAAAAAGGGCCTTTTGTGTATGTATTGGTGTATGTATTGGTGGTATTTTTAAAAGTGTATCTTTATCCATTAGTATTTTTTTCATTGACCACAGTTGCTGCACTTGGGTTGTACAGTTGCTTTGTCGATGACATAGTTAAAAAGAAAGAAAAGGCAAAAAACAAAACAAAAAAAAACATAAAAAAGCTGCTATGGTCAGACAGGTAACCATAATTGTCCTTTTGTGTATGACATCATCAAATAGTACTTTGAACAGTTTTTTTTTTTTTTTTTTTTTTACTTTGTTTGAAACAGTGATAATAAAAGAGAGATGTGTGTAATTACATCAAAATAAAGACATTAATAAATCAATACCATCAGCTACCATCAAAGGATATCCAAAGGAAGAAAAAATCTAAATCAGACCCATGGGGGACATGGCAGTAATGAAAATGAGATGAAAGAATATGTAGTAATAGACTACCGAGTCATTGAAGATATATTTTAAGTAGTTCTGTCGTCATTTCTTTCAGTGTAAAGATCATGTCATATTTAGTCTCTATAGACTTTTTTTTCCAAATATTAAACTGTATGCTATTATTGCATAGTAAAGGCTTAAAAACTGCTGCTTTAATTCAATTATCACTTGGAAAGAGTGCCTAGGACAAATATGAGTATTTGTGCAATTTTATGAACCAGTATCACAACCGGTTTCAGACATCACTGAAAATGGACCATTACTAAGCTTTACACATAGTTCTTTACTGAGGTATTGTAAACAAATAATGATCTCCTTTTCTGTCCTTTTTTTTTTCTTGGAAATGTTTAAAAGGCTCAATGAAAATTAACGCAATGTTACCCTTTTCTTCTGAAGCCATGAAAAACAAGAAAAAATCTAATGAAGTTGGGTGAAAATGTTTGAAGAGAAATTTTTAAACAGTCTACTGTAAACTTAACAGGATCTTTTTTGCTGTACCTCATGCCTGTAATGTTTGCTGCTTACTTATTCAGTATTTTAGTAATTTAAATATCTTAGCAATATACAATGTTGTAAATAATATAATTATTTATTAAGAATGTTGTCATTTTTTATTTATATTTTCACAGTTCATCTAAGTTATTTTTATATGTCTACAGTGTTACTTGGTGTGATCAAAAGTCTGTTTTTCCATGCTGTTTTTTTCTCTCTGTCGGTTCCCTCTGTTCCAGCTTGAAAGTAAAGGTCTAATTTTACCACAAACAAGCAAAATGACCTGTTTTCCCAGCCACTCAATTTGTATAAGGAATAAATAAGATTCTCTAATGCACAAGGAAAATGTTATAGAAATATCACCTTCGGAAAATTGTACAAAGCGTTCCTTTGCAGTATTAACTTCCACCCTTGTTTTAGATTCCAAATGTTTGTATATTCTGTGGAAATTGGTTAGCGAGATTCTGTTTCCAATAGCTGAGTAGATACATTGACACGGGCTGGAGCCGTGGGGCTTGTGTGGTTTTGTGTAAATAGTAGAATAGGTGAGAGAAACTGAAAGACTGTTTGTGGTGGCTCAGCTGCTGATGTTTGGCCACATATAGAAATCCTCATGTATAGATTCCTTCCTTAATCGTATGTGTCTTCCTAAATGTTTATTCCCGCCACAGAAAGAAGCACATCCTCATGTTCATCCATTCAGACAGTTGTACCTCATAAAATGTATGTGCTATTTTGTATACATAAATAAATCATGATTGTGATTTGAAGGTTTAAACATATTCAGATTTCCTATGTGTTGTGTTTGCTTGCAGAATAGCCAGTTTTTAAGTGCATAGTGTATTGCATTTTGATGTCTGTATAAAATAAAACTCCCTAGGTCTCGTTGCAATTTATGATAACTGTCTCCAATTATTTGAAATGTTTTGCCGTTATTTCACTTAAAGTTTTATAGCGTCTGTATTTATTCACAGCTGTGAGATGACTGCACATTTTTGACGTCAATATTCTGCCAGTTCAGCAAGCATGTTTTTGTCAAATCAGATACCCTGATTACTGTTGCATGAGCAAAATTTTGTTCCCAATGTTTGAGAAATTTGATGGTGTGCTACTTTCATCAGAGTAGTAGAGCAAATTTAGATGTATTTATCATAAAGTTTATTGTAATAAAATAAATCACATACATGTAATCCAAATATTAATTTCATGTATTGTTGTTGTTGTTTTCTTTTTAGGTTATTTTATTACCTTTATATCTACATCAAGTATATGTTATTAGTTATAGGTTGGTTTTTTTTCTCTTTATTGTTTGTTTTTAATGCCCTGCTCTCAAGTCATTGTTTGTTCTTCAAATTTGCAAATTCCTCTGCAAGTGCACTGAGATAAACATCAAGACCAGACATAATGGCAATGACCTGGTTTTCTTTCCTGGTAAATCTCAAATATGGCTATGCAGGATCAACTGCAGAGGTTTAGAGCTTTTACACTTAAGGTCTCCACAAGTACTGGTTAGACTCAAGAAACTCATATTGCTACGTATACATACTTAATGCACTTTTTTGGGCACTTACCACAATCCTGTTTTAATAACCAATTGATTTTTTGTTTTCATGAGTATCTATAATGGAGCAGTTTGCCACTGTTGTTTTTTTTTATGTATGTAATATTGTGATATTATTTGTCACAGAGCAGACTAGTGTACTGTATATTTTCATGATCTCCTCAAGCATTATTAACAGTAAATACATCAATGTTATTTTTCCTAATATGTATTATTTAGAAAATAAACACTGGTTAATTAAATGCAAATGTAGCCCTTTGTGTTTAATTACTGTGTGAAACATGTGATACAAGAACACTTGTATACATAGTTTAATCTTAGAGCTTATCAGTAATATTGCTCTTCCTTATATAAGACATATATTTAAAGATCCCATGAAATCAAACTTTTTGATGCTTTTGTCCATGTCTGACAGCTTTTAGACTGGCTAGTATAATCTTAAAAGTTAATGAAATAAACGTATACCTTTACAGTTTTCAAATTGACAGTCTTTGTTTTTAAAAAAAAGAAGGGAAAAATCTCTAGTGCTTTAGAGAATTCTAAGCTTATAAAAGTGCATAAATTCCATATGCCTCTTTGTAAATCTACTTTGCTCAAATATATTTGTGAAGTTGTGGAATTGCATACTTTACATATTTTACAAATTGGCAATTTTGTGTTATTTTGCACGATTTCGTTTGTATGAATTTGTATGATTTCATCACATGCAAATGCCCGGATGTGTAATGCGCAAGAGGTGTCAAGGATATGCTTAATTAATATTATGCCCTTTCCCAAACCACTTATCTAAACCTAACCAATCAATAAAGTGTGTAAACATGACAGTAAACTGTTGTGTGTGACAGAAGCAAGTAATTGTCACCTATTAGATGAAAACGACGTCCAGCGATGTCATTGGCTGTAGTAAAGGTTGTACGAATTCATACGAGTGCAGTCATACAATATCACATGAATTAGCCAAATTTAGAAAAGTCGTATGAATACTAACGATTTCGTTGAGAGTGTGTTGGGAATTGTCAGATCAAGCTTTTTGAATATGGAAACAGGGACTTATAAAAGACCAATAACATAAACAAATGCAATTCATCAGCGTTCCGTTCGACCCTATAAACAGTATGCCACTCGTGCAGAGGGTATAAAATTCACGCAGTCCACTCTTGTCATTTTGGCACAGAAATATCATAAATAACTCGATTGAAAATGTTACGTGTGGCAGAGAGTGAGAGACACTGTTAGGGGATTTAGGCTCAGCCGTGCTGGAGAATTTAGATTCTGGAATTGCTGCCCAGTGTAAAATCTTGATTGGAAGGAATAGTCTGTGCTACAAGCAGCAGCTGTTAGCACTTATCTCTGGGCAAGAGGGAGATTTAGGCAAAGATTGACACCAAGGTCGTGTGATAAGTTCTCTTTACTCCTTCCACTTATTTTTAAGTGCAAGAGAGAATGTGTTGAAGTCAAGATGAGTTGAAATACAACCAAGCTAAAGTATATATTGAATATCGCATGGACTGTTTTATTGGAAGTGATTATTATAATAAAAACAATGAAATGTAATTTAAATAAAAAAGTGCTATACAAATAAATTTAATTGAATTGAACTGAACTGAACTGAACTGTAAAGCCTACAGATTAACATAAGATTCCTGTCAAGGTTGCGATAGAATACAAATTCTGCCTGTTTAACTCAGTTGGTACCTCAGGTTAGTGCAGTGTAACAAATAATGTCATTAAGTCATGCACTCAGTACCTCACTATATATTCTACATAAATAATATATTAGACATCAGCATAACCCTATAATGTACTAAAATAATTATTTGAAAGTCAGTTAATGTTATCTGATTACAAAAAATGTAATGTAGTGTAGTACACTACTTTTTGATTTAAAAAGTAATTAGATTAAAGTAGCCAATTCCTTTGTAATTGGATTACATCCAACACTGTGCAGGGTTATACACAGTTTATTGGGAAAAACGGGGGTTCAAGGGGTAGCAAACAGAAGCACAGGCTGGGCTGGATAAGGACCAGAGTCAATGATGGCCTCAGATAGCGTAGACAAGTTCCATGGAATAGTAACACCCAGCCAAGAGCAGTCCGTACAGGAGTTCAGTGATGATGGTGAATGAGACAGGGGGAGCAATGGGCATTTGTGGCAGGTGAGCCAGGGAGAAGGGCAAGGGAGATGGTAGCTGGGAGGCCAGAGGCGGAGGGGGAATAAGCACTGTCCAGTAGCCTGGGAGATGGTGAGACTGGAGAGAATAAAAAAAAAGAAAGAAAAAAAAAAGAAAAATAAACTGGTCTGAATGCAAGCAAAAGGAGAGAAAAAATTAAATGTAAACAAAAATCCTATTAACTTAGCCAAGTAAATTATTGAAACAGGGAAGGGTAAAAAAAGATCCAAATCAAAACAAGGCTGAATAACAAGCTGAACTCTAGACACAGGAAAAGAAAAGTAAAACCAAAATAACTAGGAATTCAAGGCAAAATCACATGAATCAAAATCTGGCACGGAACAAAAAACACGAAGGGAATATAAAGAGAAGCTAATGAGCTAATGTAACACGTGAGTGTAATGTTGAACTAACAGGGTAACTGACAGTTGAATGCATGGCAAACACAACAGAACAACACGTACAGAAACACATGGCGAGCGAACACAAACAGCACACGCCGAAGCGCACAGGCGGACAATCAAGACAACCATGCGCTAAAAAAAGTAGGCAGATCAAACCGCAATCCTGTGTCATTGTAAACAAGAATTGAGATGTATATTTTGATATATGTAACCCATTTACAAGGGTTATAGGCTCAGCAAAGGCAGTTTGTTTGTCATAGTGATGCGACTCATTTGGCAGTGTTTAGTGTCACACCAGTTTAAAAAAGACCCTAAAGTATTATAAAAGGAGTCCATACGACTCGTGTAGCATACTTATATAGCAAGTTTCTCACCAAAACCTATCGTATAATTTAAAGGAATATTCCGGGTTCAAAAAAAGATACGCTTAATCGACTGCATTTGTGGCATAATGTTGATTACCACAAAAAATAATTTAGACTCGTAATGAGCAAAAATCAGGGTTACAGTGAGGCACTTACAATTGCAGTGAATGGGCCAATTTTTGGAGGGTTTAAAGGCAGAGATGTGAAGCTTATAATTTTATAAAATCACTTACATTACTACTTCTTAAAGAAAATTATTACTTGAGCTGTAAAATTGTTTAAATCTTAATTTTGTTTGTTGCCATTACATCATCATTACAAATTACAAATGCAGTTGATTGAGCTTACCTTGTATTGAACCCAGAATCTAAAAAGTTATTTTTGAAGTGAAAACCTTGACATTCTTTGAATGTTCGTGAGCGCACAAGAAAAGTTCATTCACAGTGGCACGTGTGTTCATACAAGATCCTGTTTTTAGCGCTAAACAACTCAAGCCACTGTCTTTTCTCAACAAATGTTGGGTTGTTCCTGACCAAATATGCTATCAGAAGACTTGGAATATGATGCACAAGTCATATGGACTACTTTTAGGATTTTTTGGGTCCTTCCATTTGTGTTCTGCAAAAGAAAGTCATATAGGTTTGGAATGACATGAGGGTAAGTAAATGATGACAGAATTTTCATTTTTTGGGGTGAACTGTTCCTTTAACCAACTTTAGAACATTTGTAAATGTAAAACTTTATATTGCACTGGAATTTCAAGTCAAACTGCAAAACAACATCTTTCCATTGACCGTTGTCAGTTACTTAAACACATTTGCCCTGGCCACATCAGCCAACTGTGTTTGTGTTTGCCTGCAATCAGAGGCCACTCCACACTTTGAATTGGCAGTAAACTTGGCTTGAGTGAGACAACTGTGGCTTTGTGGTTTTAAGAGCAGCCAGTTTAGTCCCAGCCTCGTGAGGTCACCCAGAGGCCCGGCTGCAGCTGAGAGGATGTCTGAAATCAGAGCGGGTGTCCCTCTTTCACTGAGGGATTTTCCCCCAGTTTCTGCAAGAGAGGAAAAACTGAAGAACAAATGAGTTTTGGAAATGCACTTGACCTCAGGCGATGGTGGTGAACAATTATACCAAGTAGTCGAGCTTGTTATTTTTCAGATCTATTCTGGGATCCTCAAATAGAACAGGAACTGGTGAAAATGCATCTGCTAAAGACTGGTGGTTAGTGTGAAAATACTGTAGCACTGTAAACAAGAGCACAGGAAATGGGAATAAATAGCTGTTTCTTTATTTGTATGGAGGTTTTATCTAATTGGAACCTTGTGATATAGTCCATACAATGACAGCAGTATCATGAAATATACTGTACTGTAGCAGAAAATCATTGATGAGCAACAGCAATATTTAAAAATGTACATTACTTACATTACCTGCCAGTTAGGGTTTGGTTTTTAGTATCTGTATGATTATGCCAAAGTGTCAGAAATATATGCAAAAACAATTTGGAACAGAAATGTCCTACAACTTTGATATTCAGCATCATAGTATTGTGAGAAAATTTGGCCTCAAAGCTTTCGTCTTTTAAGGGCAGTTTATAATCATTAATGTGTTAGCCTATTGTCATTAATGGAATGGATACTGTGGGGTTCAAAAGTATAAGACCACATTCAAATCTGGGGTTTAAAATCTAATTTAACCAGGAAACAAAGAGAATGTTTTGGGATTTTGGAAAGTTTAAAATTAAGATTCTGCAATCTGCACTATGTCTAGATCACTAATTTCAAGGTCACTAAAATTAAAGCAAATTTGACCATGTCAGCATAACACTGATCTTATAATTTAGTAAGTCCTTTGTACAAATGTTCAGATTACCATACATCAACTGAAGCACACAAGATGCTCTTTGAAACCTTCTTAAATCATATTTGGATAACATATATGTGGCAGCGGGGGCGTGGTCAAGCGCCCGTCCGAAGGGAGAAAGCGGTAAGGGCGCTTGCACCTGAGCTAAATTATGTCTAACACCTGTCTCTAATTTCAGTGAGTATGGGGAGAGCGGCATAAAAGAGCACCAGTGCCTCCAGTCGAGAGAGAGAGCTGCCAGTCCAGTGTTGGCAATAGAGAGCAAACCTAAGCTGTTAGATTGGTTCCAGAAGTTTATGTATAGCACGTTTTGCACTACCCCCTGTCTGTCTACTACCCGTAATTAAAAAGCCTTACCTTTGTGTTGAACCCTGTTCCCGTGTCCTCCTTCCTGTGAAGTCCTTACAATATATAAATGCATGCCAGCTCGAGTGCGTGCTGCCATTTCAGCAAAATAGATAAATGTTATATGCTTGTGATTTGCTTGTGATTTAAAAGTCCACATTTTATACCATTCTACACCATTTTAACCCATCATGGTCACGTGTAGGTAATAGGGATGTGCCTGAAGCCAAATCCCTTATTCGGAAAGGCACAAATAACGACTTCCACTGATTAAGGAAAAAAAATTTGACTGAATATCCAAGGAGCCCAAGAAAAGAGTGAAATTTATAAAAACACATCTAAAATAACAACAAAATGGTGAGTCTGTTCAGCCAGTATGGTCACATACACACAGTCAATGTTTGGGATTGACAATATTTACTTACAGTTGCGAGTCTCGAATTGTCCAGTTCATTCAACAGCTTGTAGCAGCAAAATACTGTCTGTATGAATGGACATCAGACGTCTTAGGCTGTATTCTAACAATTATAACCACAGTGACAATGACTAAAGAAAATTTAAAAGATGGCACTGTTCATACCACTAGCAAGTCTTATCACAATTGACTATGCCTTATTAAATAAATAAGTCTAATCGAGGTGTGAGTTCATGCGTCAGATCATAATTAACTGACAGAAGCCTTGCATGATTTTAAGGGTGTTAAAGCACAGCATTTGAGTCGTGCATCTTGTCCCCAGACCATAAAATGAATGAGCTCCAGTAAAAAAGTCATCTTTTTTTAAATTGCCAGACAGAATTTGAATGTCACGCCCCCGGACATACAGGTATAAAGGGAGGGAAATGCGTTTGTTTCATTTACGATTTTTCTGAGGAGCCGACAAGGTTCAGGTTGGGCCGCAACAGTGGCTTAATCAGTGGAAGCCGTTCAGCGACATGGCCGGGAGGGCACAACGTCTCGTTCCCTCCATCAGGGAACGGAGGTTACATCCGTAACCTAGACGTTCCCTGTCTGTCGCTTTGACGTTGTGTCGAAGAAGCGACACTATGGGTCCAATTTAAATCACGCCATGCGCTGAGCCATGTACGTGTAATGCTGACACAGGAGCGGGCAGGTATTTTACGTGCCAAAGTGACCGGCTGTGTCAGACTGCACGTACCCTTCCTCAACGCCCCATAAAATCGTCAAAGCCTTCTGGTTCTTTACCCCCAACAGGCGACGTGCCAAGCATGGGAGCAGGCCGCGCCAGCCCCGCCTTTTCTCTCTCTATGTTTCTCGAATAGAGTTAAAGCGGCTGGTGCCATCTTAACGCTATCATACGCATCGGGGAAGGCGATCTTTCCCAGTTCCTATTCTTTCAGGGGGAAAAGACCACACCTGCCCAGACTGGGGGAGGTAAAGCGTGGTGAATACATCACATGGGCTTTTAGGTCACATGTGCGGTGGTAGATCCTGCCTCATTGGGAGGAAGGAGTTGCTACAAACACGGCGACCAGGGGGCAGTGGGAACAGCCCAAGGGAGACACGTGTAAGGAGACCATACCGCGGAAAATACACACAGGGCACCTATTCCAGTACATGGTAGATTGAGTACCCGCACTGGATTTGGTCGGCGAATTCCTCTGCTGAATTTGCGGACCAGAGGGCTTGGGAGGAGTCATCCAGGGAGCCGAGTTAGTGGGATCTTCTGCGATAAGAGCACACGGTTTTACCTCAGCGGAGGGAAAGGGCGCTAGGTGCAAGCGGTCCACCCGGTCAGTTTGTCAGCATGTACCGAGTTCTACCGGCTCGGACCTGAGAAAACATGGGACGAATACAGTCACTGACAGAGAACGCTTGCAGGTCCCCAAACCTTTTGATGGAGGTGAGCGCGATCAGGATGGCCGTCTTCAGGGAGAGGGCCTTGAGTCCGACTGATTCTAGCATCTCGAAGGGGGGTCTCTGAAGGCCCAAGAGGACCACTGATCCCAGGAGGGGAACAGGCTTGGCCGGGAGGGATTTAACCTCCGGGCGCCTCTTAGGAACCTGATAATTAAGTCGTGCTTACCCAAAGACTTGGCGTCTACTGTGTCGTGGTGGGCCGCGATAGCAGCTACATACACCTTCAAGGTGGAGGAGAACAGCCCCCCATCCAGCCTCTCCTGCAGGAATGAGAGCACTGATCTAACTGCGCACCTCTGTGGGTCTGCAGCCCGGGAATAACACCAATTTGCAAACAAGCACCACTGCAGGGCGTAAATTTGCCTGGTAGAGGGGGCTCTGGCTTGGTTAATCGTGTCTACGACAGCAGATGGTAGATGCCCCATCCCTGAGAAAGAAGGTCCTTCCTCAGGGGAATTTTCCAGGGAGGGGCTGTCGCGAGGAGTATGAGATCTGAGAACCAAGTCCGAGTGGGCCAATAGGGGGCAACTAGAGTGACTTGTTCCCCCATAGGCCCGCTGTGTGCCAGCGCGTCTACCCCGAGGGGAACCTCTATTCGGGCGTACCAGAGCGGGCAGTGGGAGGTCTTTTGGGAGGCGAACAGCTCTACCTGGGCCTTGCCAAACCATTTCCAAATCAGCAGGACCGACTGGGGGTGAAGCTTCCACTCTCCGCTGGGCAAGCATTGTCGTGATATCGCATCCGCTACCACGTTGAGGTTGCTCGGGATGTGAGTGGCACACGGTGACTTCAGTTGCTGCTGGCTCCAAAGGAGGAGACGACGGACGAGTTGTGACATGTGACGGGAGCGTTCGCCAACTTGGTGATTTATGTAAGCTACCGAAACATAACTTTTGTGTTCACATTGATCCAACAAACTTGCATGTCGTTGTTCACCTTGAAGGTGACTCACAAGGAAGATTTGGATTTATTTTTCCGCCAAGCTTATTACCGTGCATTCTGGGATTGCCTAGGATACATACAATGCTACCTTAAAATTTGTCCAACTTTTGAGGCAGCATAAATAATATACCCACATTTTGGAACAGCCTTCTCGTCAGAAGCATGCCTATGATGTCTTAAAATAAGTTCACTTGGTTTTGAACGGACCCATGGTCATATGTGATTGTTAAACGACAAAAGGCTGTGAGTAAATTAAAGTAATATCCTCCATGGTTTGTGTGCGCTGAATGAATAGGGGACGCGTTCTATTGTGTTCCACGCTGGGCTGAAGAGCAGTTTGTGTAAATTGTGAAAGCAGACTGCAGGTGCATTCATTTGCACAATTCCATTTGTTACCACTACAAGTTATTATACAAATGAAAAAGAGACACAGTACCGCAGAAAATGAGATGGCAGGGTTTAATATTATTTTGTACCTTATTTTATTTGTTTGTTTGACAGTATGGATGACAAGAAAGAACAATCCACAGTTGGCAACACATTCAGCTATATCTAGTAAGAAAAATAAATAAATAATTAGTCTAAATATATTATTATTTGTCTAATTAACATTATTATATATAAAAAGAAGAAATATTTTTATGAATTATACAAGGCATATTAGCTATATAAAAACTATAAATGAAATAGTGTTGGCCTTTCATTCAGTTTTGACGCACTTTTTATTTAAGTCCCGCACATACAGATAATGGCTTCTCTGCACACCCCTAGTGGGTTTGATCAGAAAGACTGTGGTATTGGCGCAGGACGCTGGCAGTGAACTGTACATTCCCTCTGAGGAACAGCATGTTAGATTCTTGTCAATATGTGGAAACAGTAAGCCTTTGAGGCTGTCTCTTAAAGTAATGCAGTAATGCACATTCCCCAATGAAAATATAAACTTGTGTGTTATGGTTAGTGGGAATAAAAGCTACAATAATGAAAAGCATACCAAAAGAGAAAAGTATATAGCACCATATAGACCCCATTTTGCGTATGGGTAAAATGTGATGTTTGTGGTACAAAATGTACCCAGGCCCTATATAGTATGTGATATTTTATGGCTCTATGATTACACCCACAGAATTCACTGCTGCTGAAAAAATGCTCAAATACACACACAGATCTGCAGTGAAGATTCCAAGGGATTGTGTTACTTTCCAGAATTCTCCTGGTACTCAACGAAGACACAGGGCCATTACACCCGCATAGTTGCTCAAAAATTCTCCACATATAATTTCAGCATTAATGTTATAGCAAAAATGAGCTCTACCTGATCTTTTTTTTCCAGCACCATGACTACCTCATCACTCTCTGCTCTCCTAAATCCCCATAGACATGTTCTACACGGTGTGATCCTTAAAAAAATAATAATAATAATTCTCAACAATAGACAGTCATGAATTTCAAATGATATCCTATATGGGTAACTGAGGCAAGAGCTATACAACAGCAAAACATACACAATCTGCCTATGCTGAAAGCTTAAAGTGTTAATTTCCCCCAAAATGAAAATTCTGTCATCATTTGCTCACCCTCATTGTACTACTTTTGTGTTCCACAGAAAAAAGAAGAAAAAAAGAGCCATTTGTGTTTGGAATGACATGGGGGTGAGTATAATGACAGAATTTTCATTTTTGGGTGCTTTACTACCCCTTTAATCTTTTCAATGAATAATGGATCATTAAAACTTCCTTGAAACGTTCTAGAGAAATCTCTAGAGATCATTTACACCAGTATGTTTTTCCAACAACCGTTGCTTCTCTTTACACACCTTTAAAATCACAAACATGGAACAATGACAAAGCAAGAGAAGCAGCATTCCTTAAATTAAGAGTTTTCTTTGATTTATTAATGAAACAAGCTTAAGGATTTCGGTCATTATATTTTACAGCACTGTTTTGTCTCACATTATGATGCCATAAAAATTATCGCTATGTCTGGAATGGCTTTTGATTGAACATGGACATCTGGATTTAGGTCCTTTTACACTGCAAAATATTTTCTGATCCAAATAAAAAAAGACTAATGTTTTTAATAATTTTTGTGTAAGGTGATGTTGGGATGGTAGGGTCACATATAAACACAAAACACTCATTAGTGGATACTGAAGAATAATTCTGAGGGTTCTCGAGTAATTAAATGCAATACAAACAGTTTTAGCACTTATGAAACAGAGGCTCCAGTGTTTTGGGGTTTATTGTACAGATGTCCATTATTGGGACAGTTCACACAACACTGAAAATTCTGTCATAATTTACTCCCACTCATGTTGTTCCAAACCTATATGACTGTCTCCCTTCTGTGGAACACAAAGGGAGATGTCAGCCAGAATGTTAGTATTAGTCACCATTCACTTTCTTTATATAAATAAGATGCAATGAAAGTGAATGGTGAATGAAGCTGTCAGTCCCTATAACATTCTATCAATAACATCCATTTGTATTCAATGGAAGAAACAACTTCATATTGGAACAACATGAGGGTAAGTAAATTATGACAGTAATTCATTTTGGGGTGAACTATCCCTTTAAGATTTATTGTAATGAATATTAATATGCTCTATATATATATATATATATATATATATATATATATATATATATATATATATATGTACACACAACAGTTATTTCCGGTCCTCGAATCTGATTGGACGAGAGACGTTCCATGAGCACTGATGGTCTGACACTATCAGCACTCGGACGCTTCACTGTGTGTATCACTCTGTTTATGTTTGTGCCATTCTAAACTAAAGTGTAAGAGCAGTGCATATGTGTTAAGAGTTACTGTATAAGTGTTTCTTACATGTATTTTTTATGAAATTTTTTTACATTACATATGTTAGCCAGCAGGTGGTGGCAAAAGATAATTTTTGTGTGTAATATGAGCAGTTTGTGATGTGAAGTGAATCTGTTAGTCATTGTTTACATACAACAGCTCTTCGTGATCGCTTGTATTCTACACGACTGTATACACTACTACTACAGCTAGAAAATAGCTTTAAATGGCTTTAAACTAACAACTTCAGCATTACGGCTCATCACAGCTGAGACACAACAGACAGATTAATTACACAACTCAAGGAGCTCTTACTGGAGTTTCCACATTGGAGAAAATGTGCAGTTCAAAATGGCGGAGGACATTGATGTTTCTATAACGCTACTGCGAATTATGGAGAATTACCCTCATTTGGACGGCTATATTTCCACTGAGGAAGCTGATCTCCAGAAAGATGGGTGTGGCAAAAGGTGATCACACAATCTCCGTCTCTCTCTCTCTCACACTCTCACTATCTCTCTCTCTCTCTTTCACTCTCTCTCTCTCTCTCTCTATCACTCACTCACTCACTCACACACACACACACACACACTCACATCCATCCTTGTTTATCCAATAACATGTTCAAAACAGCACAAGCTTTGATACTATTTCTGAAGTGAAATTTTGGTATTACTAACGGAGGCTTGGATGCATCATTTGTTTTGAAACAGCGATGGCAGATTCTGCTCAGTCATGTAAGAAAGTAGTTTCATGCACAAATGTGTTTTTATGACCGTACTGTTTTTCCTAATTTTTAAAATATACTTGGTCATTGAACAGTTGTATATAAGAAAAATCACATTCGCAATCATGCTATATGACCCTAAATCAGCACTGCTGTGATTATAGCTGAAGGCTATTTCAAGTATTTGAAGAATTTTGTTTATATATGCTTTCGACTATACATATTTTTCAAAAGCAGCTTTAAAGAAAACAGTACCGTAGTACCCCCAGTGATCAAGAAAAATGTGTCTGTGGCAAGGAAAATCTCGCTAAGAGGTTTAGTTAGAAAATTTAGATAACACTAATCGTATGTCTATTTAATGTTTTATTTATATAATGAGAGCCTTATTATTTAATAATTTAATCAAATTGTTATTAAGTTATAAATATAATGATTAAATTGTAATCTTTGGAGTCCATCCTAAGACATCTGGAGGGATGCTGGCACATACAGTAATGACTAAACTGTAATCTTTGAAGTCCATCCTAAAACAACTGGAGTCCATACTAAAACAGCTGGAGGGATGCAGGCAGTGGTTAAGTGAAGCATTCCTCACTGTCTGGCCGGTAAAGGCTGTAGTTGGCAGCAGACATCATTGAAGAGATAAGATAGGTGTTTGCATGGCTAAAGAGATGGACCTTATTCTAGACTCTATAGTCTAGGGAGAGTGTATCTCACACATTCTGAACATTGCCAGGAAGGCTATTTCATAGGTTAGGGGATGAGGAAGAAACTCAATCTTCTCTTATGGATTTTGATATTCTAGGTGCTATCACCAGACCTGAACTATGTGACATAAAGGAGCATGAAGGATAATGCCCTCAGTATACTAGTGGAAAAGTTCTTCTTCGTTCTTCACTCAGAGCAAAAAAGAAGTTCAAAAAAACTGAGCAAAAGTATACTGTTTCGCGAACATTCAGACACCAGACACACCGCTGAGAATGGTGTTTAGAGGAGCATAATACATAAAAACTAATGTGACATTAAAATGTGTTATCAATTAATATAATTAACATGAGATCAGTAAAATAAGCTGTTTTAACCACAGCTTTTAATCGATGATGATTTAAAATAATATACCTGTATATGTAGTAGATAACGATTCATTTGTCATGTTTACATTCTGAATGTATAGCACTAATTCGTTAATACATTACATGCAGCTATAATATGCACTCAGTTATTGTATTTTATGATGACTTTGATACTACTGCAAATATGGGTGTATAAAAGAGTGTTAATGGGCAGAACACAGACAAAAGAATGGAATATCTCACTTTGAGCAGATGTGTGAATGGCTTTTTTGTAGACTAATTCAACAAAAAAATATCACATGACATTCTTGGAAAATATCTAGAGTATAAGCGAATGATCATAAAGATGTAGGTAAGATTGCACTGCAATGACATCACACCTTTTCGTTCTTCGATTTCATATGAAGTATACCATGGCCTTTACAGTATAGGGAGACAGAAGAGAGCTTAAGTACAGTACATAACTGGCAACCAGTGTGAAGATAATAAAATATGGCTGATATGAAATGAGTTTCTAAATCTGGTAAGAACTTTATCTGCTGAACTTTGAGCCAGCTGAAGCTTGTTTATGGAGAATGCAAAACATCCAGACAGAACATTACAATAGTCTTAGGGGTCATGAAAGCGTGAAATAGCTTTTTTGCTTTAGAAATTGAGAACATGTTTTGTAACTTAGCAATCTAGGTGGAAGAATGCTGTTCTAGAAACATTATAAATTTGTTTTTCAAAAACACATTGCTGTCAAGCAAGACACCAGGTTCTTAACTGTAGAGGATGACATAACAGCTGGCATATAACCATCTAGATTCAGATTATATTTAAACAGCTTATGTTTAGGAGTGTTTGGTCCAATAAATAATTGTCTGTTTTGTCTAAATTTACCATAAGGAATTGAATGTCCTTAATACACTCTGTTAACTTGAAAACTTGTAAAAATGTCATCTAATCTGGAAGATATATAAAGCTGAATAAATATGCTAAAATATGTTCGTCATCAGAGCGTGCGCGAACCAACTGGCTGGTGTTTTTATGGACATTTTAAACCTGTCCCTCTCCCTGTCTGTAGTCCCCACATGCTTCAAAACATCAACCATTGTGCCTGTACTGAAGCAAGCCAATATCACTTGCCTAAATGACTGGTGTCCTGTTGCTCTGACCCCCATCATTAGCAAATGCTTTGAGAGGTTAATCAGAGATCACATCTGCTCTGTTCTGCCCACCTCTTTGGACCCACTGCAGTTTGCCCACTGCAACAACCGCTCCACTGATGATGTCATTGTGTCTACAATACACACTGCTCTCTCCCACCTGGAAAAAAGGAACACACATGTGGCTCGGTTGGTAGAGTGGGTAGGCCTCCAATCGCAGGGTTGGTGGTTCGAATCCATACGACTCCATGTGCCGAAGTGTCCTTGGGCAAGACAATGAACCCCAAGTTGCTCCCAATGGCAGGCTAGCACCTTCCATGGCAGCTCTGCCACCATTGGCGTGGGAATGTGTGTGTGAATGGGTGAATGAGTCAACATTGTGAAGTGCTTTGAATACTGATAAGGTTAAAAAAAGGTGCTATGTAAGTGCAGACCATTTACCATTTAGTGCCCCCCAAGCTTGATGAGAAACTCTGGGCTCTGGGCTTAAACAGCTTGCTGTGCAGCTGGATCCTGGATTTCCTGTCAGGCAGATGTCAGGTGGTTAGAATGGGCAGCAACATCTCCTCATCACTGACCCTCAACACTGGAGCCCCGCAGGGCTGTGTTCTCAGCCCACTCCTGTATTCCGTTTGCACACATTCCTGTGTGGCGACACATAGCTGCAATGCCATCATTAAGTTTGCTGACTATACGACGGTGGTAGGTCTGATCACTGACAATGATGAAACAGCCTACAGAGAGGAGGTTCACACACGCTGGTGTCAGGAGCACATCCTCTCCCTCAATTCCTCAGTAAAACCAAGGAGCTTGTTGTGGACTTCAGTAAGAAAGACAGAGAACACAGCCCCATCACCATTAATGAAGCACCGGTGGAGAGAGTCAGCAGTTTCAAGTTCAACTCACATGGTCCGTCCACACTGAGGCTGTTGTGAAGATGGCTCACCGGTGCCTCTCCTTCCTGAGGCGGCTGAGGAAGTTTGGAATGAACCACCACATCCTCACACGGTTCTACACCAGAACTGTAGAGAGCATCCTGACTGGCTGCATCACCATCTGGTACGGCAATAGCACCGCTCTCAACCGCAAAGACCTGCAAAGGGTGGTGCGAACTGCCAGAAACATCATCGGAGGTGAGCTTCCCTCCCTCCAGGACATATATAACAGGCGGTGTGTGAAAAAAGCTCGGAGGATCATCAGAGACTCCAGCCACCCGAGTCATGGTCTGCTCTCACTGCTTCTATCAGGCAGGCAGTATCGCAGCATCAGGACCCGCACCAGCCGAATACATGACAGCTTCTTCCCCCAAGCAATAAGACTTTTGAACACTTGATCTCTCATGATCAGCAATCAGCACTGCACTTTATTAATCTTATTATCTCACACTGGACTGTCAAATATATTCTCCTCAATACAACAACTGCATATATATTTTTATATACTCTTATTTTTTATTTTTATTGTATGTATATTCTATTTTCGTGTGTGTTGTTTACTGTACATTGTATAATAGGATTGTGTTGTGTAAGTATATGTACATTTGATATGTAAATTGTGCTGTGTAAATACTGTTGCTGAGTACTGTTGCACTCTTGTACACAGTAGTGTGACAATAAAGTAATTTGATTTGATTTGATTTGATTTGAAAAGTTTGTAACTCAGATATGTGCATTCTCTGTACTATGATGGGGCCTCAATCCTAAACCACATCATGAATACCATTTCTCTGCAAGAAAGAGCATAATTGGATGGACACAGCATTTTTCTAATATTTTTGACCAATATGAAACATTTGAAATGGGCTTATAATTAATCAATTCATAAGGATCAAGCTGTGGTCAAATACTGTACATGAATGTGACAATTTGGTAAATGTAAGAATTTGTTTGCATTTTCCGAGGAGTTATCTCATTCATATAATCAGAAATAATGTAATTGTTTAATGTTTTCATATGATCTGTTATGTGATTAATGCTGACTTGGAACTTTGAATGCACATTAAATCATGCACATGACATTATCTTCTAATAGCAAATGGTCTGTAGGCTGTAACTTTGGACAGATACTGTGTTTTTTTACCCTCTCAACAGAATTGCAGCACCATGCGCCTGCAAGTCATAGAAAATAATTTGGCTAATAAACATATCTCATAGTTTTGATTGGAACTACATTTGTTGGAGCACAGATGAAAGAAAGAATAGGATTTGACAGCTTTGTTTTGCAGGTTCACTTTCCTAATCTACTTGGATTGAGTCCATTCTGCTGAGAGCATTCTGAAAGGATGCCAAAAAAGCTCTTGAAAACTGTTTGACTGTCACGCTTATCTGCACTATGACATCACACAATAGAGGAAATATTGCTGTGCAGATCTGAGGTCAGTTGGGTGAGGATTTCTCCAGCCAGTTGGAGTAGCAGAAAAATCATCTGATCTTGCTACTCAGTAAAACAGTGAAACAGTGAAACAACAAAAGACTGCTTAATGGTAATATTTGAGTCAGGTGACTCACTCAAGTAGTGCATTGGGTCAGAGCCAGTGCAACACATAGTTGTGTGAACTCACGCATGCCTTCAATAAAAGAGGTGCGATACACAGCTGTTTAGAATTATTGTGGAATTTTGTTTGTGTGAGAAAAATGTTGTGGAAAGCAGGAAATTCTTGTTTTGCTTTTCAGTGTAAACCATATGGTCTCCCTCGCATAAGAAAGTTGGAAAAGGTGGATTTCTCCTATAGATATGACACGTTTTGCTCCGAGTGAAATTTGACGCAGGGGAACAGAGCGTCAAATTTCTTGTATTAAAACATGCTTGAGGGTAATCTTTCACTATATACACACCATGGTTGGGGGGTGGGTCCTCTTAGATTTCTCTTGTTCCCCCCAGTAACTTCTGACACCCCCCTCCTACTCAAGTGAAGAGAGAACTTGCCTACCCAAAATTTGCATCTTAGTTTCGGCCCTTATTCACACAGTCAGAGTTCATCCTGACATCAGTATTTACTAACAGGTGTGACTAGGGCCACCACTGGCCAAACTGATGCCCTATGCAGATGGATAGGTAACTTAAGTCAATTCCTTTCTTTGCTCTCACTATACCTTCAAATATTGAATGTAACCATAGTAATCAAGTAGTCATTTTATAGATGCTGTTATCCAGAGATAAGCAACTTCATGTTCCCTTACGAAAGGGTGTACCTTGCTTAAGGGCACAATTCTTATAGCTCATTGCTTGTTCCTTGAGCAGGTTATATTATCAACCTTCTGTTTACTGGCTCTGATTGTCAGTGTCTCAGCCAACCGCCCCACTCCAGAGTGAATGATTACTTCACACTGTGGGTATTTTGGGCTGCTTTCATTCTCTCAGATATTTTGTCAAAAACACTCTGCTCCCATTATGCCCCCTTTATAAAGTCAGAGATGTTACATATGACTCATTATAAAGAGGATCCTGAATGCTGATTGGTCATTGCAGCGTTCCAGCTATGATAAACAATGGATAGTAACAGTCTATAGTTTTTCTCTCATCTTAACACTCAGCCACTTTACTGCAATGTCAGTTGTCTGTCATATAATAATATGCTGCTATATTTGCACTGTTCACCTTCGACTGCTGGTTTACTATATTTGCTGGTTTATTTATTGTTGCTCAACAACTAAACAGCACATGTAATTTTACTGAATTGTTGTTGTCTGCTATATACTGTACTGTAATACACATAATATTTATTGCAATACAATGCCTTGTACCTCAGGAGTTCCTCTGCAGTCTTCTGTGAGACCAGGCTGCAGTATGACTATTCTCATTTAACATAAAGAAGGTTTTTATACACTTTCTATTGACTATTTAGCACACACATAAGATTTGTATTACTTACATACTTTGTAATATTACCATTGTATTTAGTACGTCTTTACTAAGTGTTTGTGTCTTGTCTTGAAATATTGTATACACATCAACGTCCTGCAATCTGAGCATTGTCCTCAGCATTCCAGTGTCCAGTACACCCTCTGTAAGCTGTGCAAATGATTAATAAAATAAATAAAACTTAAGCTTGAACTTGAAGCAGAAGAACAGAAGGGCTTCAGTTAATGAAAAATGTGTGTCCTTAATATATTTATTATGCAGTAACTGTTTCTCAAAAGCCACTCAAGCCTTTGGTGTATTGTGAATATAGTCATATATTTTCTGTCATTCTAACGATGTTGCGTTGTCCTGTGTGACAGACTGGTTCATTAAGCTTACATACATATAGTCACATTGTGACAGCATATATATTGTTATGTACTGCAGCCTGGACTGACCCTTCCATGGCAGCCCTGATGAAAACAGCACATTACGGTTGCTTAACTCTTCAAAATCTGACAAAACAATAGGTTGCTCACGTAACCCTGGTTCTGTGTAACATCGAGTGGAGAGATCCACCTATGGGAAGGGCATCTGTACCTGACCTCTGCAGAAGCATCCAATTGCACAAAGTCTGGCTAGATAGACAGAAGTGCATGACCTATGCTCGGTAAGGACCCACCGCCTTACCTAAGAGCATATAACGACCTGCACGCGCTGCTCCTCAGTAAGTATATTCGCTTCTCGTGCAGCAAGCGGGGCAAGCTTGGTGGATCTCTCCACTCCATGTTTCAGAGAACTGGTGTTACCTGAGTAACCTATTGTTCTCTTTCATCATCTCGTGTTCGAGATCCACCTATGGGAGACATTGGCAGCTCCCCGATTGCACAATACACTCACAGTGAGGTCCTGCAAGCCAGTTAAGGGAACGGTCGCCCCAAAGAGGCAGTGCTTGACACGTCCCATAATCACAGACATGGCAACCTTGAAGCACACAAGTGAGAACTGTGTACAGGTAGAGCATAAATAACATGTTAGTGGCACAAACATAAAAATCAGCCCAGCAGCATACAGTAAAGACAACACCCAGGCAGGAATGTTAATACATGCTTGGTGACATGAATATGCATGGCCAACTAGCCCATAAACCCTTTTTCTTACATTATATATATATATATATATATATATAAAATGAAAAGGAGCTAACAGGAGAGGGGCTATGAAGAACCCACCCCCAAGACAGAATGAGCTACTGGGGTCCTGGTAACATCCAGCTGGTAGTAACGTACAAAAGTATGGGTAGAAGCCCAGCTGGCAGCAGAACAGATGTCGTGCAATGAGACTCCCCTGAACAGAGCCCAAGAGGCGGCCATGCCCCTCGTGGAGTGGGCTCTGATGCCTTCTGGAGGCAGCACTCCCCTAGATTCATAAGACAAAATTATAGCTTTCACAAGCCAATGCGAGAGGCGTTGCTTAGAAATGGGATTCCCCGAGTGAGGGGGGGGTCCAAGAGATAAAGAGCTGATTACTCTTCTGAAAACCACTGGTCCTATCCATGTAAGCCTGCAGGGCACGGACCGGACACAGACCATTCAGCCTCTGATCCTCCGCAGATGAAAAATGAGGAGGGTGAAAAGCGGAAAGCTTCATTACCTCACACGAGAATGCTGGGAAGCATTTTGGCATAAAGGCATACATTTTCCTTAGGCTTAAGGAAAACCTTATCTCCACTAAGAGAGAATTTAGTGCACGAGGAATGAACAGAGAGTGCACGCAGGTCACTGACACGTTTAGCTGATGCTACAGCCAGGAGCAACGCTGTCTTGAAAGACAGCAATTTTAGGGAAATGCTTCCCAGGGGCTCAAAAGGCAGCTGACATAAAGCTTCCAGCACCATCCAGAGGTCCCACTCAGGAACAGTTCTCCTAGTAACTGGTAGAGAATGGCAGGCATAAATCTACAAATGAGGGGCTGCTGCCCTGCTGTTGAGCCGTCAAACCCAAAATGACAAGCGGAAATTACCTGGAATTAGGCCACCTTGAGAGGGATTAAGGTTTCTGGCGATAGAGGGCTCGCCCGCGGTTGGGGGGGGGGGTCACCCATGCCAATGGCCGTCATATCCTTCACTTTGTGGCCCATGAGACCATGTTTGAGGTCGAGCTGGTTCCCCCAAAAATACCTAATATTCTTAGCACATGCAGGGCGGACGGGGAGAAGTTGTTTTCTCGGGCCGGGAGGGGGTCCCAGGAGTTTCCCGTCATACACATCCCTCTCTTAGTCAGTGGCACATTGTAGGGCTGGCCATTTGATATTGAGTCGAGCGGGGGCGTTAGCCTGGGGAGTCTTGGAAGACGGGATGGCCTCCTCGTCCTCCAAACCCTCGAGAAGGCCCGCATCATCTTCATCCCCAGAACCAGCCGGCTCATTGGCGAACGAGGGGTCCCCTGAGAGAATGACCTCAGAGATCGCCGGGTTATTTTGATCGGCCCAGCTAAGAGAGACCATTTCCCCCATCAGAGTCGGAGAGTTCGAGGTCGGTGTGCTGGGTAGCGCTGACCTTGAGCCTCTGGCGCCGGAGTTTTTTAGTCAGCGCCAGGCAGTGGCTATGGTTTTCCGGAAATTCTAGAGCCTCCTCCGCGTGTTTGAGATCCATGCACACGACACAGAAAGGATGAGGCTTATCTGGCTGTGATGAGGGCACTGCACGCGGCCGGGCAGGCATAGGTTAGGTTGACCCCGGAGGAAGCCGTAGGTTTGGAAAATGCCATATTAGGGCAAAACTCCATAAAATCTGTGGCACGCAGCCGTGGAGCAGGGGAAGTGGTGAGAGAGAAAGGCGGGCAGCCTGGTGGTAGTTTAAGTGAGCATGGGTGGCTTGCAATAAACAGGAAACAGCTAACCTGACTGAAACAAGACAGTCACGTCTGGCGGAGGCTGATCTGAGCGATGTGTCCTCCTGTAGACAAATTAGTGAAAGTTAAATTCCAACCGAGCTGAGAGAAAAACAGAGGTCATGAGAAGCGCATGTCAACTGAGGAGCAGCAGCACGTGCAGGTCATTATATGCTCTTAGGTAAGGCGGTGGGTCCTTACCGAGCATAGGTCACGCGCTTCTGTCTGTCTAGCCAGACTTGGTGCAATTGGATGCTTCTGCAGAGGTCAGGTACGGATGCCCTTCCCATAGGTGGATCTCGAACACAAGATGATGAAAGAGACCTGTATTCACTTTCAGGGGTTGCACTTACAGTCCCACATATGGACAAAAGTTGTCACAAAACATTACAATTTACCTTGCGACTCGAGACAATGCTCCATGCCATTGTTTGCCTCATGTAATGCAGATAAGAAGTCATGTTTGCTGTTTCTTTCAGTTTAACAAGACATCTGAATGGACTTAACAATGAGAATTCATTTTGCATAGTATATTACTATTACTAAAACCCACGGTTTGGCTATATAAAAACAGAGATTAGGATAGTTTTACTCATATCATCCAAAAAAAAAAAAAAAAAACGTAATGAAAACTTAAATGAAAGGAAAAACTATAAAGAATTTGCTTGGCAATCTGCTACATTGACCAATATCAAATGGCATCTAAATAGGTTTGAATTCTTAATAAAGAATATTCATGTTTCTGTTATATATTTGTTGCTCTTGTTTTTTTTGGAAAGTAGCTTTCTCCTTGCACCAACAGGCCAAGGAATCTTAATAAAACTGCAGGCAGCAGACAACATATTTGGAGTCTGATGCATTACCATAGCACTTCTGTACTGCCTTTGGTTTCCTTTCCTTCTTAAGCATGCAAACAAGAGCAATCTGCAGTTGAGCCAGTCTGAAATGACCTTTGGAGGCACCAGAGATGTGTTAACATGGTCACTGGGATGAATTGTTTTGTTTTTTGGCATATACAGTATGTGCTCTTGGAGGCCTAACTTAATGTTAATAATGTAAAACCCACACAGTGGGTTTAAAAAAAAAATTCCTTGGCTCTTTTTTGGACCCAGGTTAGAGACTGAGGAAATACAAACCAGCCTCAATTTTTTTTTTAAGAAAAGAGGTTAAGCTGTATATAATTGTCCATATTTTTCTAATCAGTTCATGGCACTGTTTGAAGGAGACTGACTTAAGCATACTTGGGGTTGAATGATGCAAAATGAAAACTTTGGAGTATTTCAAACATTGGCAGAGGCATTTGAGAGTGGAATATTTACAGTGGGGAAAAATGAAAGATATAATAGGAAACATTTGAGGCATTGAAAGAAGGCAGGCAAACACAGCCGAAAGGACTATGTGTTTCTGGTATACACAGAATTTGAAGGGCTGCCCAGATGTTTAAGCGATTAAATTATATTTTAGGATTGACCAGGTTTCACCTATGCTCTCTAGTGATATTAAGAATTTTTATGACAGTGAATTAAAGGTGAAGTGTAATTTTTTTCTGACGTTAGAATGATTTCTCCTATTCCAGTTTTATATGCAAAGGCAACTATGACCTTCATAGAATGATTAACTGGTAAATTTTAACACTGTGGCCAGTGTTGCAGTACTTGAGACCAGACTCAGTCTCAGACTCCGTCTTGAGACCATATTTTTATGGACTCGGGAGCATTTGGACTCTGTCTTGACTCGGACTCGAACAGATGTGAAATCAGGCTTTTCCCTGATACAAGACGAGCACATTCAGAAAATAAACTATGAGCGTCACACTGTTTTTCAGTTATTTTCATACATTTACATTAACATTTAAGCATTTGGCAGACACTTTTATCCAAAGCGACTTAGAGTGCATTTAAGTTATATATTTTTTTGCTCAGTTTTCCTATGTAAACATGTACAAGATGTCAAGTCTTTCACTACTGTGTTTCCTATGTGCTAAACAGAACTTAAAATGTATCTCGAGACACCTGTGCTCAGCTGTAAAATAGCTGCTTCATGCTTTTTAGTGCAAGAACTTGTTCGGTCTGAATGTCCTCTAAAGTCCCATTATACTTCATACAAATTCAAAGAACAAACGGGTGTGACGTCATTTAGAACCAAAATGTGGCCAAATAGAAGGAGTTTTTGAGTTTGTTTCAGTGGTTCATAACAGCTCACCTGGGCGAACTTTTAGGAAAACTTATTGGCTGCTAAATGCCTTCTCACTGCCATCGGTCCACCCATCAGTTAGTGCGACCTGAAGCTCCACCTATTTTGTGGTCGACAGTTGATCCCCATGTCCATGTTTACATAAGACCAACATTTAAAAATAGCACAGATGGGTGTTAACCAGTCCAGGATGCCTTTAAACAGCACAAAAGCATGGCAGGGCAGCTGAATGAAACAATCTCTATTTTAGAGTTATAACTTGACATCACGTCCTTTAAAAGATCTGTGAAGGTTTCCTGTGTAAGTGTACTTAAGATGAATCTCCCATGAAAGGCCCATCTCTCTCCTTTTCACCTGTCTGACTGACTAAGCACCTGCGGGTGGGGCCAAGGGTGCAATGACAAAAAATAGGAATTGATGTCTTTTGTGCAGTGAGAAACGTTTAGTCAGCATCGGTGGATTACCTCCAGAATTGGAGCCGCTCATTAGAGATAACAAAAAAACTTGAGTGGGCCCTATTGAGAGACATTTCAGAGTGGAAAGACACTCAGAGCAGCCTCGAAAACTTCTACTCCAAAATCCCTGCTCTGTTTGATTGACGAAACCACGCTCTTTGATGAGTGGGCTTGAACAAAAAACATTGTCACTCAAGGCATCACAGAGTGGAACATGAGCAAGATGGCCATGTCTGAGAGATAGACAGATGTTTTTCGTGAGCTGGAGACCAAGACCATCAACTTTGTTCACTTCAGATACAGATGCGGATGCACCCTCTACATTTGTAAGTGGATACCGGTGCATTTGTAAAAAAAAAAAATAAACAAATGGAAGATAGTCTCCATGTGTGTACTTCCTTACTAAGCAGTATTCAATAAACAGTATTTCAATGTCTGAATAATGTATTGCATCCTGAGTTTCTGAAGTGTGCAACCAGTGGACACTTTACCATCCCATAAGGCCATGGAATGATGTTACAACTTTATTCTCAAAATTATAAAAAAAAAAAAAATTATTATTATTATTAATTCAACATTGTACAAAAATGCTGTTGTAAAAAAATCTATCAGATTTGTAAATTGGAAAAATAAGAAGTGGCCACAAAATTATAGGCTTATTTGTTTATCTACACACGACTAAATTATTTTTGTAGTATTTAATAAGTCAAAGAACATACAAGTCAAAGGAAAGTGCTAAAATGGCGGCTGTAGTATGTCCAGGAATGTACAGTATTTATACTACACATCTGCATACCTGAAGAATGTATTTATTAAAGAAATATTCTGGATTCAATACAAGTTAAGATAAATAGACAACATTTGTGGCATAATGTTGATTACCACAAACATTAATTTCGACTCATCCCCCTTTATTTATATAATTATAAAAAGAAAAATCTGGGTTACTGTAAGGTTTTTACAATGGAAGTCAGTGGGGCCAATCAGTAAACATTAAAATACTAAAGTTTCTAAGTTTTAAGTATAGCCACAAGATGTTTGCAATATTCATGTATTATAACATGATTTTAGTGTGATAAAAATCTTTTACAATCCTTTTCTTTGCAAAGTTATATCCAATTTTACAACTTTGTTACCATGATGATGTAACGCTGTACACCCTAAAACAATTTAAACAACTTTAACTTGCGATAAAACCCTCTAAAAATGTTATTCCATTCATCCATTGTAAATGCGTGTGCCTCTCTGTAACAACCATTTTTGCTTTTTTTTAAAGAAAAGGAGGGACGAGTTGAAATTCATTTTTGTGGTCGTAAAAATTAAGCCACAAATGCTGCCGATTAAGCTTAATTTGTATTGAACCTCTAAATATTCCTTTGACAGTTGAGAAGTTCTTCATCAAATTCAATGCATATTCTGAAAGCATGGGTATTCGGATGTGACAAGAGAGAAAACATAAAGAGATGGAGAGAGAGAACATAGAAGAGGGCTGGGTGCCTTTAAGAGATGTAGAATCCTGGCTCATTGCCCATTCTCCAATCTGCTGATGATGAGGCCTGTGATGAGGAAGGAACCAGGATCCATTTTTAGCGATGAGTTCATCCTTTACAGCTGGAAAAAAAGCGGAAGAGTGTAGCCATAAAAATTGCAGTCAATGTTGTTCTGACATTCTGTCTGCAAATACCTGTCAGGACATCGCATCTACACTTATGTGAATTTGGCTATCAATCTACAGCGCCTTCCAGTCCTGAACACACACCGCATAAGAACACATTCGTTTCAATAATGATGGATCTAGGGAGAATGTCTTCTAGAATGTTCTACACATCGCCTGTTGCATTTCTGAGCAAGAAAATGAGAACTTTTTGTTTGTTCAGGGGCATTTCTTCTTCCATCATGTATGTAGGCTATGTGTATCAGTGGTGACGATTCTTCTATTATCCCTGGCATATTAGGGTATAATTATTATAAGATTATATAAACAATAGGGTCTTTGGTATGTCCCCATATAGATAGCTGTGTGTGTGTGTGTGTGTGTGTGTGTGTGTGTGTGTGTGTGTGTGTGTGTGTGTGTGTGTGTGTGTGTGTGTGTGGATTTGGGTGGTTTACGAGGACATTTTTTTAAGGTTACAAACTGGTAATTACAAGGATATTATGCTATAAATGTAGTTTATGAGGGCATTTCTAGTGTTCCCATTAAACAAATCGCTTAAAAAACATACAACATAGAGAAACAATGTTTTTTGAAAATGTTTTAAGTTTAAATTTTTACGTTTGTTTGTGAGGGTTAGGTTTAGGGGATAGAATATATATTTCATACAAAAATATCATTATGTATCATTATTCATATAAAAATGATTATGTCTATGGAGAGTCCACATAATGATAGCCGCAACATAACCACGTGTGTGTGTGTGTGTGTGATGCAACTTGCATACTTAATTTAGTGCTCTTCTTTTCTAAGAGTGTCAAGGCTTTAATGATGTTTCTGAATAAGTCAAGTAGGGATTGAGCTGATGAATTTAGAAGTTAGGAGAATTTCTGTCACATTCTCTCCAAACTGCGAGTTCTCTCTTACCCCTCAAATGCAAACAGAGAGCGAGAGAGAGAGAGAGAGAGAGAGAGAGAGAGAGAGAGAGAGAGAGAGAGAGAGAGAGAGAGAGAGAGAGAGAAACACAGAAACACATCCCCATCATTTCCCTACCATCCCTCTGTTAGTCCAAATGTAGACTGTCTGGTCAGACAGTGCAGCACTTCAATAACAGCTAAACTTGTAGCACCATCTATGGGTATGAATTAATACTTCCTGAAATAACAGACATTCTGTGACATTCAATGCTTACAATCTTAAAATATTTTAAACAACATTATGATAATTATTTTGTAAAATTATGCCGTTTCTAGGACCATATTCACTGATTGCACTTACTTACTTTACCACGTGACCAGTTTTAAAAGTATAGCCACAAGATGTAAACAATATGCATGTAAGTTAACATGATTTCAGTTGATAAAATTGCATACTAATCTTTTCTGTGTAAAGTTATATCCACTTGTATAGCTTTGTTAACATAATGATTTATGTTGCAAACCCTAAACGACAGTTAAAATAATGATTTAACCAACTTTATTCGACAAAGTGCAATTATAAAATTATAAGCTTGACATTTCTGCCTTTAAACCATCTAAAAATTGCCCCCATTCAATTCCATTGTAAGTGCCTCACTGTAACAACAATTTTGTTCATTTAAAATTAACAAATGAAAGCAGAAGGATGATTACAAATTTAAATTGTGACCAGTCAGAGCACCTAAAGTATACACATTTCCTTCAATTTTAACCTAAAATATTGATGTCAACAATATCTAATAGCAGTGATTTAATCCCACCATGCACAGAATAACAGTGACTTTATTTCTTTTTCAATTCACGAAAATAAAATATATATATTTTTCTATATTTATTCAAGTAATGAAGAAATAATCAATTAGTCTCAAATATTTACTAGATAAAATTACAAGATACATGATTGGCAATTTTTTCTTTCTTAATAAATACTTAAAGGGAAGCAATGTTTATTTTTAGCAGCAGAACACATTTTGGTTGACATTTTTGGATCTGGATAACCAGCCCCTTTAAATACTAGATTTAAACCATCTTTACATCACAACCTCCCTGTGAAAAAAAGCATCCTCCTCATTCTACAGACATCTGGATTGTGTGCGTCATCACTATCATCTCTTTGACCTCCTGCCTGTCTGCGTCTGAGACAGCTTGTCCTGTGTGAGTCCTTTCCTTCACCTACAGGGTCATTAATATAGCTATGACTCATCAGCGCAAGTCATTTGTGCTCAGTAAACATCTGTTTTAGGAGCTCATAATACACACAAGATATTCTGTGACTTAAAGAGTCTTTGTTATTGACTTGACTATCAAATTTCATTTTATTATTATTTATATAATCTGTAAAATACAAATGCAAAATCCAGTAGTCATGAGTTTTCTGCTGCATTTACTAACAGCTCAGTATTCAATATCAGTGGCGTGCCTTAAGGAAATAACTCTTACAGTAATTGTAGATGAAAAACATGTTGAGGTGTAAAAACACTGCTGCACTGATGGTCATAAAAAGTATTCATACACTAAATAGTTGTTCTTGTGCTGACGCAGCTGCGTGTATCAGAGAAATGTTTGGAAACAGAGGTAGAGCGAAATTAAAAGCTTTCATTATAGCCTACATAACGCAAAACATGGTTTTCACTTTCCTCCAATTATGTAGCTGTTTTCTTACACACGGATAATTTCCTTTAATTTGTTTTTGTAGAACATTAGCCTCAAGTTAAAAGGAGTGACTTCTACACCTCCCAAAACTGCACGAAGAGGTATGTTAACCTATAGAAGAGGAAACTGTTCTTGCACTAAATATTTACACCCCTCTCAGCTTTCATGGGACATGTTTAGATAGTGAATGAATGAATGAATGAATGAATGAATGAATGAATGAATGAAGTATTTGCACTATGAGTTTTCTAAGATTCTGATATTACAAAATTATGCTAAAAATTACAAAACCTTCTGATGGATGGACTGACTGACTGACTGACTGACTGCCTGACTGACGGTCTGACATATTTGTAGTGGCAGTGGCCCCAGAAATATTTGGACACTTGAGCTGCATTTGAAAATATATGAATATCAACACTTTTATTCTCTGACATTTTTTAGACATTTTACAATTCCTTTCAACCTCGTCCTAGGTTCACACAGTTCTCACATGTACTCCTAGCAAAGTAACTGGTGTAGTTCAATCTATTAGTAATCTACTAATAATCTATACACTAGTAATCTATTGTTTTATCATTTTAAATCTGACAAATTTGAAAATGTTAAAACACGTGCTTGTGCTTATTAAATGTAATTAAGAATACAAATAGTTAAATCAATTATGAGCTAGTAAAAAGTGAAAACACTGATGTGCACAAATAAGGTGGTTGCCATTACATACCAGGGGCATCCAGACTCCTGGGCTGAGGTTCACCTGGAGAAAGTAATTTCACTTTTATATTATTAATTTTGCAACCACTTTATATGCAAAGCGTCAACGCGATTTATGTATGATGAACAGCACATGCTGCATATGAATAGAGCATAGATTAATAGTGAAATAATTTTCTGCGTTCACTTGACATAACACGATCCTCTCTAATCTTAAGTATGACACTACCACTTTGCACCCCACATAACACCCCATTCACTTTGCAGAACTTCCCAGAGTCGTCTTGAGCGATTCCTCACCTGAAGACAAGCAAACCTGGTGAAACACTGGCTTTATATAGTTCACAGACGTTCCATCACAAATTCCAAACTTTATGATGTCACAAAGGGCCAGCTCCAATGACAACTGATGTCATAATAGTGGTGGATGCCAGAGTTGAATGTGTGCATGCGTGAGCAGGGTTGGTGTAATCAATGAGCAGTCTAGAATGATGGCTCTACTCTGCTTAAAAAATTTATTTGGATACATTCTGAATCATCATCATATGAAGACAGCCTCTCGAGTTTATATGTATTAAATAAAGCATTTTACTGACACACGTGGACCTAATTTTAAGGGATAATTCACCCGAAAATGAAAATTCTCTCATCATTTACACAGCCTCATGCCGTCCCAGAAATGTTAAGCAGAAAAAAACCCAAAGATTTTTAAGAAGAGCATCTCAGCTCTATTGGTCCTTGCAACGCAAGCGAATGGTGACCAGATCTTTTGTTCCAAAAATCACATAAAAGAAAAAAAAAGTGATATGATAGGTGTGGATAAGGAAACAGATCAATATTTACATCCTTTTTACTATATCTCCGCTTTCACTTTCACTTACAAATGTAAAAGTGAAAATGGAGATTTAGGGTAATAAAAAAAGGACTTAAAAATGTATGTGTTTCTCACCCCCCCATATCATCACTTCTGAATATATGGATTTAACCACTGGAATTGTATTGATTTCTTTTCTGTTTCTTGAGTTTATTTTTCTTTGTTAGCTACATCTGGCCACCATTCACTTGCATTGTATGGACCTATAGAGCAGATATATTCATCAAAATATCTTTGTTTGGGTTCAGCAGAAGAAATAAAGTCATACAAATCTGGGATGGTATGAGGTTGAGTAAATAATGAGAACATTTTCATTTTTGGGTGAACTATCCCTTTAACACAAAAGCCACAATAATGTATCAACCAAAACAACTTATACAGTAATATGAGCTCTCAACAATCACCACATGACAAATAACAGAAAGTGATGCAACAGCAGTATAAATTACAGTAAACAGGCAAATGTAAAATAATACATAGTGCACAGAAATCTGCATTAATTATTTATGCTCCGGTGCATTGCTGGGAACCCTCTTTGGACTTACTGTCCACAGATTCCACATCTTGCTAAAGAAATGCTCCTGTTTGACCGATATCCAGAAAATAAGTCATGAAAAAAAAATACTTTGTGACTTTTTGAGTATTTAACTGCTCAAAATATGCAATGATCTGCTTGTTAAGAGGTATGTGTAGCTATAGTTATTATTTATATTTGCATTTGTTTATTTTTTATACATTTTCGAAGCGTTGTGTTCCCCGTCTGTCGCTCACTTCGACGTTGTGTCGAAGAAGCGACGCTAGGGGTCTCTCTTGAGTGCCGAATATGCCTCTGATCTATGAAAAAAGGCCAATGAGAATTAGGCAGACAGAATTTGCATACCCCGCTCCCGGACATACGGGTATAAAGGTGGGGAAATACTTCAAGTTCATTCAGAAATTTTCTTCAGAGCCGATGGTCGTGTATGCAGTCAGCTGCGAGTTACACACCCGTTCCTGTTCCTCTGACGCTTGCCTGCGTTGTCTCATGTGTCTGGGTTGCGATCACACCGAGGCAGCGTTTGTGGATGGTTCATGTTCTCACTGCAAGAGCATGACCATGGCAACGTTGTGGTCACGGCTCGCTTTGAATAGAAAGCATGCTACTCCAGCCACCCCCGCATTGCTCCTTCTTCCCACGGGATTGAGGACATGCGGCTGACAATGGAGGCGATCTGGGGACGGCAGCAGATGCAGCTCCATCCCCCGGTGGATGGAGCTGCACCCGAACAAGCCTGTTCCCCTCCTGGGATCTCTCAGTGGTCCTCACGGGCCTCCAGAGACCCCCCTTCGAGCCGCTAGAATCAGTTGGACTCAGAGCTATCTCTAAAGACAGCCCTGCTGATCACGCTCGCTTCCATCAAGAGGGTCGGGGACCTGCAAGCGTTCTCTGTCAGCAACGCTTGCCTGGAGTTCGGTCCGGCAGACACACATGTGATCCTAAGACCGCGACCGGGCTACGTGCCCAAGGTTCCTACCACGCCCTTCAGAAACCAGGTAGTGAACCTGCAAGTGCTGCCCCGGAAGGAGGCAGAATCAGCCCCTTCGTTGCTGTGTCCGGTATGTGCTTTTCGTACCTACTTGGACCGCACACAGAGCTTTAGATGTTCTGAGCAGCTCTTTATCTGCTTTGGTGGGCAGCAGAAAGGGAACACTGTCTCCAAACAGAGGCTTTCCCACTGGGTGGTGGACGCAATTTCACTGGCCTATCACTGCCCCCCCCCCAAGCACAGGGGTCCAAGCACACAAGGGTCCAAGCACACTCAACAAGGAGTGTTGCGTCCTCATGGGCACTGGCCAGAGGCACCTCCCTGGCAGACATATGTAGAGCAGCGGGTTGGGCAAAACCTAATACCTTTGCGGATTTTACAATCTCAGGGTAGAGTCAGTTTCGTCCTGTGTTTTCTCAGGTCTCAGCCAGTAGAACATGGTAACACGCTGACAGACTGGCCAGGTGGATCGCTTGCACTTAGCGCCCTTTCCCTCGGCCGAGGTGAAGCTGTGTGCTTTCTCTCCCAGGAGATCCCGTACATACATGGCTGGACTTGGTCGAGATGTGTGAGACCGACAAAGTGCGCTTCCTCAACGCCCCTGTCTCCCAGTTCGGCCTCTTCGGCGACACCATCGAGGACTTTACCCAACAGTTCTCCGCGGTGTCCCTAGATGGGGCTGCAGTACCCACATCTTTCCCAGGAGGTCCCGTACATTCGGTCCCCTGGATGATTCCTCCCTAGCCCCGTGGGTCCGCAATTCAGCGGAGGAATTCGCCGACCCAATCCACTGCGGGTACTCAAATCTACCCTGTACTGGAATAGATGCTCCACAGGTCGGGACTCCTGCGTGGACTCCTCCTGTGTGTATTTTCCTCAGAACATCCCCTTACGAGTGGACCCGCGTCTCTCTTAGGCAGTTCCAGCTGCCCTCCGGTCGCTGTGTTGTAGCAACTCCCCCCTCCTTGTGGCTGGATCTACCACCACACCATTTTTCCCACATGTGACCTGAGTGGCATTTCGCCACTTTTACCTCCCCGTCCTTGGGCAGGTGTGGTCTCCGTAGGGTATTTTCCCCCTGAAGGAATAGGAAAATGGGTAAGACCCCCTTCCCACGATGCGTGTAAGAGCCCCAGCCGTTTGGCTCTATGCGAGAAACATAGAGAGAAAAGAGGCCCAGCTAGGCTCGGCCCGCAAGCGTCACCTTGTTCCCCTGTTTAGGGTAACTGGAAGGATTCCGATGACTTTTATGGGGCATTGGGGAAGGGTACGTGCAGTCTGACACAGCTGGTCGCCTTTGCCCGCTCTTGTGTCAGCAGTAGACGTATGCGGCTCAGCACATGCCGTGATTTAAATTGGACCCCTAGTGTCACTTCTTCAACACAACGTCGAAGTGAGCGACAGATGTATGTAACCTCCGTTCCCTAATGGACATTGTGTCATCCCGGCCACATCGCTGAGCCGAGCCACTGTGGTGGCCGGACCATTTCCAGCTTCTCAGAAAAATCCTGAATGAACTCGATGTATTTCCCCGCCTTTATACCCATATGTCTGGGGGCGGGGTAGGCAAATACTGTCTGCCTAATTCTCATTGGCCTTTTTTCGTAGATCAGAGGCATATTCGGCGCTCAAGAGAGACCCCTAGTGTCACGTCTTCGACACAACGTCTCATTCCCTCCATCAGGGAACGGAGGTTACATACGTAACCTAGACGTTTCTATGCCCTAATTAACTAATTTTATTTATTTATTTTTGTATTGTAATTTTTTGCATTGATTCACATTTGCTTATAGTTCTGCCCCACTTTTAATTTGCATTGCACTAAAAAAGCATATACATAGTTGTAGTATTTGACATGGAATTTCAAGCATTGTCAGGACTTCTAAATCTACACTGCATCAATTTGGGTTAAAACAATTTTTGCCAGCTGAAACATATTAATCACTGTAATAAGAATCTATATCTGCTTATTTAAATCCAAAGGGCGACTTTTCTTCTTTTTTATCTTTTTCTTTTTTTTTTGGCCAGTATTTGAAGCAGCATGTTTAAAAAATTTAAAGGTTATTAAAAATTTTGAAAACTTGTCAACAATGGGGACATCTCCTTTGTGTGTCCTGATTTTTTGTTATTGTGATCTGCTCACCCTACCTGCTCACCCTAATTGAGGAATTAGGCCAGTGATATGCTAATGTTCAATGATATTGCAATAATAATAATTATTATATATATATATATATATATATATGAAACAGTTAGTTCCGGTCCTCGAATCTGCTTGAATTCATGCTGTTCTAAAATAAAGTGTAAGAGCAGTACATATGTGTTAAGAGCTATCTGTCTCTTCACATTTAATTTTGTGACATTACATATTTTAGCAAGCAGGAGGTGGCAAAAGATCATTTTCATGTGTAATATGAGCCATTTGGTAACGTGAAGTGAGTCAGCATCAGTCAGTGTTTTCAATCATCAGCACACCATGATCACTCGTATTACTACTACACGCAAGCTTGGAAATAGCTTTAAATGGCTTTAAACTAACAAATTCAGCATTAAGGCTCATCACAGCTGAGAGACACAACAGACTAATTAATTACACAAGCTCAAGGTGCTTACCTCTTACTGGAGTTTCCACATTCCACATACTGTTCAAAACGGCGGAGAAGATTGCATAATGAAGGGTAGTGATGCACCTGCTGTGCATAAGGTCTCACGTCAGTTTCAATCTGATCTTGTTACGGTTGATGTTCAAACCTTGTTTGTTCACGTAACTGTCGGCTGTAATAAATTATATCCTGATTAAAATATGATGCGTAATAAAAGTAGATTTGATAAATAGTATATTTGCCCCGCGTAAATAACAATATATAGGAACTGTATCTAAAATAAATCAGGGGTGATAAATAAATACTATTACAACAGGCTGGAAATATATATATATATTAATTTTAATATACTATATATATTGAATGTGTTGAAACTGAAAACTGCACCGTTTGACCAGTTTCATGCTGAAAAGCCGCTTAAAAATAAGTTATTTTCTCTCTCGTAAATGTAAACAAGTGTTGAAATGATTGATGACTATCACACAAAACATGAGCTCATTGATGTCATAAACTCCTGGTCGGAGGCTTCTGTAAATATTTAGTTCATATGTAGGGTTATGTCCTACCTAAGCTTAATGGTGCAACACTCATATATTTAGTAGTGCGTAAATTGTGACTTAGTGCCCATTTACACCACAAGGCTAAGTTGTAACTTATGTATAGCTGGTGAAACCAGCCCCAGCTACTGCGAAATAGGGAGGAATACCCCCACTTGGATGACTATTTTTCCACTGAGAAAATAGGATGAATATAACCAAAATGATATTATCTTCAGAAAGCTGACTAACAGCATCATCGACAGGTGATTGCACATGCTTCATATCTCTCTCTCTTTTAATCTTTCACACACACACACACACACACACACAAAGTCTTGGATGCATCATTTGTTTTGAACCAGCAATGGCAGATTCTGGTCCGTGATGTAAGAAAATTGTTCCATGCACAAATATATGTATTCTAAAGCCTTTGATTATCAAGCCCATGTGAATTAATGATTAATGTTTAATCAACAAATAAATGTTTCCAAGAAAGTTTCCAGTAGGATTTTCCTCTTACATTATTGTGGCGCTTTGCTGCCCTCTGTGGATTTTTAGTGGGACACACGTCCTCCACATGAGGAGACTATAGTACATTTATTCTTTAATATTTGTCAAAATAACAACAATATACTAAACATAAAAAAAAAAATTCTAAAAGGATATAAAAACGTGAAATGAACTTGCCTGAATGTATTTTTATTTGATCATTGTTATGTTACAAAGGCAGCAATGAGTGTAATATGAACCCACAAATAAATACAAGAAATAATTATTATTAGAGCAAGAATGATATTGTTAGGATGAAGGCAGGAGAAAACTCTCCAACTGAACTGACTAGTGCCTTGTAGATCAACATGAAATACAGACTTCTATTTACAAAACATGCTCCTCTATGTTCAATCACTACATAGCTACTACTAAAGAGAAATTTGGGCTTTTCTTTTTGTTTCTTTGATTTGTGACCAATTGTCTAATAGCAATGACAACAAACAGAATACCTTTAGACTTTTAACATCACAACAACTGTTAGTTCATATACTGTATCTCAGCCTCTATTTACAGAAGGAATCACTTCTTACTTTTGAACCCAGAAATTGACCATTATGATGCATTATGGCAGAGCATTGATACAATATGTATATAAAGAATGAAGTTCTGGTCTCTTGTTTGATATAATGTTTATATATATATATATATATATATATATATATATATATATATATATATATATATATATATATATAAGAAATACTACTGTAATAACCAACTATATATTGCACTTCTAAAACATGAGAGGGTTAGATCCAAGTCCATTATATTAATGGGTGTTTTGTTTGTAAATATTTTTTTCCAGAGTAATATTGTGAGCATATAAAGATTACACATTAAAAACAATGGTGAGGTGTGGTCTTCACCTTGTTGAATTCCACATTGTTGATGTGAAACAACAATAGTTAAGAAAAAACATGAACTGTAGTTCATGCAAAAGATCAAATAAGAAGACTGCCTTCCAGGAAAAAAAAGGAAAGGACATTAATGTTAAACAATACATAAGAAATCCTTTTTCCCCCAATATCATCTCAACATGTAACTGGAATTTATCTTTGTAATGGTGTTTATTCTCTGGCGTATGTTGAGGTATAGTGTACACAAGAAAATCTAACTGAAATAACGAAATATCTTGGTAAAGCTAAACTAAAAAGTACCAAAATGTCTCTTTGCTCTAATACTCAACAAGCTTTGAATCTTCCATGATGGTGGATCTTCCATTGTTTTGGGCACTGATAAATTGACTTCAGTCAATCCTTCCAGGCACATTCATGACACATCACTGTCTCATAGACAAAACCATCCAACAGGGTGCAGCAAAGCATCATTCAAAAGCAAATAGTACACATTGAAGTGAAGGATCCAACAGTCTGAGCTCTCCAAGGTGCTTAGCGACTGACGTGTAAACATGAAGCTGTGCATGAAATGGATAGTGTGAATGTAGACTGCCCTATTGTACTAAATCCCCATTTCATACATCTGTTGCCTGTCTCCAGCAATACTGATCTGAAAAGTTTTACAGTTTGTTTTCATAGCTCTAAGATAAATCTGTGGAAGAGTTGGGTCTCTTTTGGTTGGTTAATTCCATGTAAATGTCAGAGCGGAGGAATCGAGGGTACGAGTCTCTTTCCATGAGTCCAAAGATTCTGCTTTGAGCCAGGTCAAAGCAGTCTGCACAGATGTTCTCCATCTTTTCCTTGATGTGCTCCCTGGTGTATGAGTCCAGATTAACCTTAGAAACAAAACAAGAGTCGCTTGGCTTAGGATACATCACATATACATTTTGGACTCGGTTTCTAAGTTATTCTCCCTGGAATCAGTTAAACATTGGAAATGTTTGATCTTTGACTGCTGAAAATAAGCAGACTAAAGTGTATAATTGTAATTATTTCTATATATTTTATGTACATATAATAGCTTTCTAATTTTTGTTTGTAATAGGCTGGTCGTATTCTACTCTTTGAGAGCTTTGCAATGACATGACACATGGCTATTTGATCAGTTTGATGTTTTTACTGATTACAATAATATGTACAGTGCAAAATTATTAATAAATTATCAAAACGGAACACTTCTGATTTGTCTGCAAATTTTTACATTTTGTTCAGTTTTGGTCATAATGCCTATATGCATTGTAAAGTACAGCTTCTAAGCTTTAAAATGATACCTATTTTGTGTTGGTCAAGACTGTAGTCATTAATATTTTGATCATTATTTTGTTCTCGGTGGACCCGAGCTTAAACGAGGGACGAGTTGAAGTTATTTTTGTGGTAATCAACATTATGTCACAAATGCTGTCAATTGAGCTTAACATGTATTGAACCCAGAACATTCTTTTAAATTTCAGGTTATTTCTCATCAAAACCTATCGTATGCATTCAGAAGACTTGGAATGTGTAGCATGGGACGTATAGACTACTTTTATTATATTTTTGAACTATCAGCTGCCATTGTTCTGAAAAGATGAACTGGGCTATTCATTAAAAAAATTCCTTTTGTGTTTTGCATAAGAAAGAAAGTGATACAAATTTAGAATGACAGGAGGGTAAGTTAAGAAAGAGTTTTAATTTTTGGTTGACCTATTCCTTTAATATGAACACAACTTGATAACATAAATCTGTTATTTGATATATATATATATATATATATATATATATATAGTAGGCACTGTGAAGACTTTTTCAGCTTACCTCTTTACAGGACTGTATGGAGATGTACTCAGTGAATATCTTCTTTGCTCTGGATGCCATTTTGGACAGTGATTTGATCCTCTTGAAGTCCTCACATGCCAGCCAAAAATCCAGATTCTCCTCACTGAACTCTGTTTGTAGGAAAGAGCGGAATACTGCCAGGCCATCTGAAAGAGGACAAAATTACTCTTAGTTTAGTTTAGTTTATTTCCCATTGTTCAACTCACGTAAGTTAATAAATAATCATAGGTTTATGGAAATTGACGGAAAAAGGTGTAGGATGAAACCTTAGCTTATTACACCAACCCTTTATACATATATTATTTTATGCAGATCTCTTTATAGAAATACACATTATAAACATGTATATTTATTTACCCCAAAAAATCCAATAGCAAAAAATTTACTTACATGCTAGTATTCATACCTCGGTTTTATATTTGTTAATCATCTATTTTTAAGTATTTTTTTTTCAATCTGTTTTACACATTTTAATTTCTTTATCAAAGCTATTCCACAAATGAACTCCTTTAACTGATATACATCTTTGTTTTACGTTAAACTCCCATCAAATCTCTAAATTTGAGAGCATAAGAGTATATAAATAAATAGTTTGTAGGTTCATAATAATCAGAGAATGAGAATCTGGGGTAAATCTTCTAAAATCTGGATATGGAACACAGTGTGAATTCTGATTTGGAAAAACTCTGCTGACTACAATTTAAAAAAAGTAACAGTTGCTTCAGTGCAGAGATCAATATAGCTGTCATTTCAAATAAGAGAGAGGCAAACCTTACATTTGTGAGAAAGCAGAACATCGAGCGACTCTGCCCATTTGACAGCTTCTTCTGGAGATGGTCTGTGAACGAGAGCATACAAAGTGGTCAACAAAACCATTACTCACACTAATGAGTCATACAAAGCTAATTATAGTACACAAAGTAGGTCATCTCAATATCTGAAAACGTCATTATTGTTTTATTTGCAGAGATCTTTCAATTCAATTATTAGGCTTCACCTAACATAATTAAACAATAGATATATAATAAATAGATTTAGCCTATTTACCATTTCAACAAATCCCAAACCCTAAATATTAGACTTTGTTCTACGAACATAAACAGATGTTTGATTGACACCTAGCAGAAGATCAAATGGGCAAAATAATACAATAGTTTTACACTGATGGAAGCGGTCAAGTCGTATCTAGGGAAAAGAATAACATTGAGTGATTGGGATGGGAACTTTTGACATTTTGCCAATAAACAACCACCAGAACACACCAGAACACACATTATGGTGGTGTTTTTTGCATTGGCAAGCACCACTTACATATTCTTCCAACATTTAAATGAGACACAGTATTTGTGCTCTCCTGAGGTCAGTTCAGGTGAAAGAGGAAACAATCACATGTACTCACTTATCTGACTTGAGGATTTTCTCAAGCTTGCTGACTGGATTGCTGCCATGTCTGTCGTTGCTCTTCTTCCGCAGGAAAGTCAGTCGATTTTTCATGTCTTTGGCCCTGTGTGAGGAAGACAAAACACACTATATCAGGTGACTAATTGGCTACCATAATTGTGTTCTTAAAGAGCCAATGGGAAAAGATCAATTGTCCGTGTATTGTGGCTACAGCCGTGAGATTTATTGTGGCAGGAATACTTATAATAAAGGGGTTGTGCTTTTGCCCAATAAACATGAGAATGGAAAGTATTCTGTTAGCATCTCTTAAAGGAATATTCTGTTTAATACAAGTTAAGCTCAATCAACAGCATTTGTGGCATAACGTTTATTACCACAAAAATAATTTTCATTGCAATTAAGCACATTTCCCTACAAAATTCTCACTACTGTAATGTGGAAAAAATCTGTGTAATACAGTAATGAAAACCATCCAGTCTGGCAACAATGAGCATTAGGTAAATTCAGTGCTTTAAATATGGTGTAAAGTTGGGGAAAAAAATTATCCAGACAATTCTTAAAATTTTTTGTGAGAGTCAACCATTAAAACTGCAGATGGGAGTTCTTGGTCATACATATGGAAAAATAAGAAAGATAGAAAGTGGGTTGACTTACAAATTCTTGGATTTCTTCTTGTTAAAAGCACTTTTTCCTGTGTCACATTTACAGTTTGGCATGCCACATATCTGTGGAACATATCCAACACCATGTTATATTGTTATACTGATATTTAAATATACTGATATCAAGACCTTTTTGAACTCAGAATGTGTTAGAATTTGCAGTTTGACTTTGTTGCACTGTATAATGAAGATACACACCCTCCTTCCAGTGAAGAGCAGACAGATCTGGTGGACAGATCCTCCATTCTTGGTCAGCTCTTTCCTTAGAGTCTGTGGTGAGGGGATTGCCCAGCGTTCCGGAGTCTCCCGCTTGGCCTCTATGCAGTCGATTGCCTGATCGGAGATGAAGCGAGGAGATCTGGGCTCTTGCAACAAACTTCCCTCACTGTGCGTGCGTCTGTGGAGAGATCTCTGCACACACAAGCCTCCACTCTGCTGCCCACCAGCAGGAGATGGTTCTACCATACTCCTCCTCTTCAGAAAGCCTTCATCACTGTCTGCTTCCTCCTCATCTTCATCATCATCTTCATCATCATCATCAGTGGATGGTGAAGTCATAGCATCTGTGTTGAAGGAGCGATCCAAGCACAGCTTGGGAATGATGAGAGGAGATGAAGAGGACGATGAAGATGTGGGTCTGGCGCCAACACTGATCGTCTCGGATGCACTCTCCCCCTCCCCCTGCTCCCTCTTCTCCAGATCTGACTCCTCCCCACCTCCTTTCACCTCCTTCGGTCTCTCCTTCCAGATCTCGGAGGTCTCCATGTTTGCAGGTTTGCAGCTGTCTCGTGGAGGTGGAATAGTTTGGCTTGCATCTCCAGAGCTGCAATGCAGGTCTGGGTAAGAGAGTCGCTGAGCTGGGGAGCTGCAGTTGGTTCTTCTCATGATGGGCGATGCAGAGGGGCATGATGGGGAACAGGGCTCAGACACACTGTGAGGGTTGAAGCCCAGCAAACCCAGATCCGTCTGTTCGGCTGCTTTTGGTTCCAGCATCTGATAATAAAGAGATTCATCCGAAATTGAACAGATGGTTGATTAGATTCAACAAACACTGACTACGTCTGGTTGTGGATCTGAAGAACCATTAGAGGAAATCTCTGTCGCTTTGTGTAAAAAAGCATTTACTTAATCAGATTTTTCCTGTAAGATATCGAAACATCCTTACATTGAAATATAAATTTACTAAAGAAGCAAAGATATTAAGACGTAATTTTTTTTTATCACATTAGCTCATATTTTGTTGTTTTTTTAAGCATTAAATTTAACAAAATTTAGTGAAATTTATGCTTAAAGGGATAGTTCACCCAAAAATGAAAACATTTTCATAATTTACTCACCCTCATGCCATCCTAGATTTGAATGACTTTCTTTCTTCTGCTGAACACAAACACAGATTTTTAGAAAAATATTTCAGCTCTGTACATCCTTTCAATGCAAGTGAATTTTGAACAGACCGTTCAAGCTCCAAAAATCACATAAAGGCAGCATAAATGTAATCCATATGACTCCAGTGGATTCAAGTCCTTTCAAGTGAAAGTGGATATTTATAGTAAAAAAAGGATTGAAACATTGATCTGTTTCTTACCCAAAGTGATTGCATCGCTTTAGAAGACATATTAAACCACTAAATATGCTTTTAGGTTTATCAAGCAGCCAGCATCCATTCGTTTTCATTGTATGGACAAACAGAGCTGAAATGTGCTAATAAAAATCTTCATTTCGGTTCTGCTGAAGAAGGAAAGATATGCACATATGGGATGGCTTAAAGTAAATAATTCATGAGAGAACTATCATTTTTGGGTGAACTAATCCTTTAAATACACAATGAGCATCACCTTTGCCTTTTGGGGCATGTATGCACATAACACCGAGGCCAGTTGCAGTCCGATAAACATGTATTACTTTCTCTAGGTCTGTTAGTCTGACTTCACAAAACAGGTACGATGTCAATTGGACTAAAGTATTTACATGACATTTTAAAAAGAATAATTAATATTAGTTTGACTGAAATCGAACTATTAAAGTGCATATAAACAAACTAAATTATTTTTTGCAGTGCTTTTCACAAAACATCCCAATAAAGAAAATGTATCCCATATAAACCATTTTCTTCACACAACTCTTTGTCAGCTGTGGAGATAAATCACTTGACTACTGTCTTACACGGTAACACTTTATTTTACAGTGTACTTGTTATACATATTACATGTAATGGCTATGCTAATAACAGTAAATTATACATAAATACAAGCAACTAACCCTAAATCGATCCCTAACCATAAACCTATAGAATGTACATACATGCTGTTAATTCATATTACTGAGTACTTATGTGTGTAATTGCACTATAAGGAACTGTACAATAAAATAACTCCACCTAAATACATTACTATGTAAAACTCTATAGCACTCTAGATTTGTACATTTTCTGCAGAAAATTTGTGATCCTTGTCCTTGCAAATCTCTGTGCCACGACGCTAGGGTGATGTGGGTGGTTGCCAGGGCATTGCTATGTGGTTGCTAAGGTGTTCTGAGTTGTTTGCAACACAATGCTATGTGTTTTTTGGGGGGATTTTCAATGGTTGCAAGGTTGTTGTCAGAGTTTTTGGTGGTTGCTTACTGGTCCAAGTCAAAAGAGCTCACTCCCAAGTCACTTCTGTAAATCTATGGGATTTTTTCTTATCTTTTAATTGAAAATAGTAAATCAGATTGCTTAGAAAAGTGATAGCACACCTCTCCTCAAGATTCTGCATGATTTGAAGAATAATTAATGTCTGTAACACACAAACCGTGCAGGTTGAGGTTTTGGGCAGAAGAATAACATGGATGATAAATAATAATAGTTTCTGCTATTAAATTAAATTGCTATTAAAGTAATTCAATTACAAATTATATATATTAAGTCCCTTGAAAAACAAACCTTTATAATTATTGCAGTTACAGGTGTTTCACAGAAGATGTAAGTAAATCAATAATCATCATAAAATCAGCATATTAAAAGACCAAGAAATGTGAAAACAGCATTTACAAACATCCCATATCCTAGACAACTGAATAAGAAAGCATGTCGTCAACACTGCAATATTGCAATATATTGGGTATTGCTTTCTAAAGCAGTAGGGGTAAAGGAAAGGTGAAGAGAAAGAAAATGAAAAAGGGAAGAAATGTATTCTTTTAAGTGGAAAAGGTTCATGTATTCATGCGCTTTACAGACCTAATAAGCTCATAAAGTAGTTTGCTGGTGAAGCGACTGACTCACAAGCTTTTAAAAGAAACAGCACAGAATATCTGATCCAAGGAAGTAAATAAGAATTCCTGACATGAATTTGACATTAAAGCATTAAGCAGGCATTTCTACATTAGCTCATTCAAGTGTGTGTGGTAAACACTACATGAACGAACATATCTATAATTAAATATTAATGTTCAAGATTTAGCTTTCACAGTCTTTAGATTAAAGTCACGTTGTATGTCTTGTGTCAGAGTAAGTGTTTAAACTTACATAAATCAATAATAATTCATATATCTTACTCCACCACACCTTCTCCAATATCACGCATGCCAATCAAATCAGAATGGAGGTGCTAAATATAAATAAAATCTTATTTCCGGCAATCAGACATCAAAAGCAAATTGCATGTTCTGTTCCTTATTTGTAAGTAACTTTAGATAAAATTGTCTACTGAATGTAAAATGTAAATTTAAAAGCATGAAACACACAGGACATGCACGAAAAATATCTAGATGACCTTACCTTCATAAAGATTCAATGCTTCTCCCTTACAAACAAATAATGTATTCCTCCATCATACTAGCATGCATTACAGCAGCCTTGTTCTCTCTCTCTCTCGCTCTGCACTCTCTCTTTCTCTTTCTCTCTCTCTTTCACACCGTCACATGTGCGTGTCTGTTTGTGCTAGTCTGATGATGATGCCGCTGCTCTCCCGATGTCACTCACCCAACAAGCGAGAGAGAGAGCATGAATAAGAAACAGCAGACCAAAGGAGCAAACACTATATTTAAACTTGTATGTGTACACTACTGAGTGTAGTGGAGAGAGCATCAGTCCCATAGACTTTTAGAAAGTCAACTTGAACTTAAAATTGATTCTATTTACTTTCTTAATATACATTCATGTTTTTTTGTTAACGATTCATCCGTGCACATTATCGCAAAGATAAAAAACCTCTATGTAATCGTTCTTAAAATTGTAATAACCAAAAACAGCTTCTAAAGATGAAATTGTATTTTTAATGTTACTGTAATTAATTTAGATGTTACTATATCTCATGACATACATGTAGAAATAACAGCTCATGATCCAATCAATTCCTGATAGGTTAATATTAAAGGAGACTAATTATGCCCCTTTTTACAAGATGCCATATAAGTCTCAGGAGTACCCACAGATCATTTATTATACCGTGTTATAAATGACTCTTTTTGGGTGGAATCAAAAACACGCTGTTTTTGTGTGTCTCTTTAAAAGCAAATGAGCTGCTGCTCCCCGCACCCTTTCCGGAAGAGGGCTGTGCCTTTACAGCTCATGCTTCTGATACTAGAGCAACAACAAATCAGAACCAATATGGCTGACACCATAAATACCGGAGTTTAGGCAGGGCTGGACTAGGAAGAGTAATGCCCCGGGATTTTACATAGCAACTGGCCCAAAAGTTGAGCGGGGGTGTTCACTGTCCTTTTCTGCATATCATGGCAACGTTTTGTGGTCCAATCTGCATAATTTTTGGCCCATTCGGCCCGTTTCGCAGACGACCCACCGGCCCGCTTGGTTCTCCTGATGGCCAGGCCGCCCCTGATCGGCCCCAAAATGCGTCGGCACACCAGGAAAATTCCCGGTATGCCAGATTACACATCCAGCTTGTCAACTGTGTCTTCAGTGGCTCTGATGCCGGGAGTACATGAAGACTCTTATGTTCACTTTTACAGCCAACAACAGAACACTAATGATGCTTACGAATCTGAGACATTATTGTTCTCTCTGTATCTGCTCCAGATACGGACTGTGTGTAGATCACTCAGAGGAGGATCTATGATAATAGGGTGGAGTCCGTCACCAGTCGTGGGCGTGGCCTGCTCTAATGTGACGTCAGGTTAGAGCAGAAACGAAAACCGTTCATTTTGACACTGTTTTTGATGAATAGAAATATAAGAAAGAGGAGTGGGTGGACTTTTAACATTGTAGGGTGGTTGTGTACACACACCGCCGACTCACATTTATGTACAAACACCATGTAAAAGTGAATTTTGGATAATAGGTCCCCTTTAAGTAATATTCCAGGTTTTTTAATTACCGTATTGGTCTGATTAGGCTGATATTTTAAGCAAATAATATCAAAGCTTATTTTTTTCCAATTCCAACAATGTACTCTTTTTTTTTTTTTTTAAAGACAAGTTTCAAAAGTACTAAAAGGTTATCCATCTTTTCTACTATATATTAAAAAATGTGTTGCTTTATTTACAACTTTGCATTTAAAATTCTCTAAAAAAAAAGCTTTAGTGGGAACATATTAAAATAACTGGAAAAACAGCATAGATTTATAATATTCTTCAATCTAAGAATATCTTTAAAATAATAATTTCATTGGCCAACATTTTCATGCTGTTGCATCCCTAAACTCACGTCCTACCCTTTAGGCTATTATTTCTCCTTTCATAACCTGTTTCACTTTGAAATACATCACATTACGAAAGACAAAATACGTTGTGAATGCCATTTCACTTTGACTTTTGAGGAAAGAGCAAAACTAGAAGACATTTGAAGGTAAAATATGGAAACAGCTCTCTGGAGGCAACGTCAGATCGCATATGTTAGCCCTCTTTATGAATCACTACCTCTCCTAAGCTATTATACTCCATATCTGCTAGAGAAATGCAGACAAGCTTTGGTTAAAATTGAAACCCAAGCATGTGTGTGAGTGTTTGTACATGTGTTTGATTTTGTACCTGATCGGGGCTGATTCTGTCCCTTAAGGCAAGCTGCTTGTCAATATTGTCTCTTAGACACTGGACGACCCTCCTCTTCTGTTCAGCTGAAAAGGCTTCCAGGCTGAAAAGACACTCAGTCCTCTACAGAGACACAGAAACAGTGTGTGTAAGCGACACTGAGGGAGCGTTTGTGAAAGAATATGTGTATTTGCAAGAAAGGAGAGAATTACTCATCACAGTCTAATTTATTTGGGAAAAGGGAGAGAATTTAAGGTTCTTTCATCTTTAAAGTTTTATTCAAATAAAATATTTAAAGGTGTGACCTCCTTCATGTTACATCCATTAAAGACCATCTTTTACAAGAAACATCAGTGTCATATGCTGTTATGCAGGAGAACGTCATAAGAGATCTGCACTCATACACACTTGCGCATTCATGTCAGTGTGTGAGTGTGTATGTGCGAGGTGTTGTCAGGGAGATGGGCAGATGGCTGGGTCGATGAATGTGTTTGCTCAAATGAGCTGGCAACGTCTTACAGGCACGTTTACTCTAGAGAAAAATAGCAGCTTTAAGGGCTCTTACATGTGACGTAAACCCTGAGAGGCCCTCCATTTAACAGCCTCACACTATTTACTTCCCGTAAATATTTACCGCAGGCCCATCCTGTTGGGTCACCGCTTCAGGAAACACATTAAACTGCATATGATTTTTATTGTAGTACACTGTGTTAAAGGGATTGTTCACTCCCAAATTAAAGTACATCATCATTTACTCACCCTCTTTTCTTTCCAAACCCCTAGGACTATTTTCTTCCCATGAATGCAAAAAGGAAATGTTCAGTAACATTTCACTTTCATTGTGGAAAAAGATGCAGTGAAAGAGAATGATGACTTAGGTTTACATCCTGCCTAACATTAATTCCTTGTGTTCCACAAAAGAAAGAAAGCCATACGGGTTTGCAAAAACCTGAGTGTGAGTTAATAATAATAAAAATTGACATAATTAACATTTCTGGGTGAACTATTCCTTTAAATTACACTGTAGACAAGGACCTGGGCTAAAAGAGTAGGTTGGTGGTGCAGGATCTCACCTCTATCCAGTAGGAGATGTACAGCCGTAGTTTGTCAGCAGGAACTGGAGAGAAGGAGACAGAGCTGTGAATTTCTTCATCCTGAAGCTGCTATGATATGAAAATGGCTGTCATGGTGTATGCGTGTTTTTTTCCTCATTTCCTGACTCTGGGAGTATATATGTGTACCCCCCCCCCCCCAATGTACCCTGATATATGCCACCCATATGTAAATTAAATACACTAGAATAATTTAAATTTACTAGAAAACCAGAAGCACTACAAAACACCCATATGCTTTGAAATGAATGTGTAGTTGACATGATAAGCAGTGATAAAAGTGTCCTGCAGTGTGACAAGCTGTTCATCCTCAAAACTATGTAATATATTTCTTATTCTTTATAAGTGCTATGCCTGCGGTTTATTGAGATACTACATTGAATATTTGGACAAAAATTCATATCACATCACAGAAGTGAACTTAAGATAAAAGATTAAACATTTTGAAAACACAAGTTTGAGAACACCGGTTACAAAAAATATACACTTTCCCCTATACAAAAATAAATGTTGAAAAGGAAGGTTCATATGTAATGGTAATTGTCAACTAAATATGTCAAATAAATATGTATAATTTTTATACAAAGTACTATATATATATATATATATATATACATACAACAGTTAGTTCCGGTCCTCGAATCTGATTGGACAAGAGACGTTCCATGAGCACTGATGGTCTGACACCACACTCTACTCGGACTAAAGTGTAAGAGCAGTGCAGATCTTTTAAGAGCCATAGTTTGTTTTTTTTACATGTATTTTTTTGACATTACATATGTTAACCAGCAGGTGGTGGCAAAAGATAATTTTTGTATGTAATATGAGCCGGTTGGTGACCTGAAGTGAAGCCGCTTCAGCCGTTTACATACAACAGCTCTTCATGATAGCTCGTACTACTACATTACTAAAGCTAGGAAATCGCTTTAAACAGCTTTAAATGAACAACTTTAGCATTAAAGCTCATCACAGCTGAGAGACACAACAGACTGATTAATTACACAACTCAAGGCGCTCTCCCTTACCGGAGTTTCCACATTGGAGAAAACGTACTGTTTAAAATGGCAGAGGACATTGCAGTTTCTATAGTGATCGACTCTTGCGCACCAGCTACCATGAAAGAGGAGAATTACCCCCACTTGGATGCTATTTTTCCACTGAGAAAGCTGACAGCATCTCTGCTTGGGAGTGGCAACAGGTGATCACACATGCTCCGTGTCTCTCTCTCTCTCTCTCTCTCTCTCTCTCTCTCTCACTCACTCACACACACACACCCATCCATCCTAGTTTATCCAATAACTTGTTACAAACAGCACAAGCTGTGATACTATTTCAGAAGTGAACTTTTTGAATTACTAACGAATGCTAGGACGCATCATTTGTTTTGAACCAGCGATGGCAGATTCTGATCGTTCGAGTAATAATGTAGTTCCATGCATATTATATTTATCCATTGTAAGCGTGGCTTAAGTGTCCATATATATATATATATAGTATATGGACAATTAAGCCACACTTACAATGGATAAATGTAATAACATTATATTAAAATAGTTAACCAAGTGGCAGCTGCCAATGTATATTAAAAATGGTCACAATAAGGGCTACAGAGTTAATCAAATAAATAATCGAAATTATAATTTGATCAGCCACAATTATATAATCATGACAAGTGTCAAAGACAACATTCCAGTTAGGTCTACTGCTGAACAGCATGTTCGTTGCTTGATTTCTCTTTATAATATATAAAAAAATTAAATAACAACTTTGGTTTTCATGAGGAACCATTTGAAGTTGACTGTTTAGTCAATGTATTGATTTTCTTATGTATAAAACTGCTAGAAATTACCTAATCAGCTTATTTTGGATACAAAGCTTACATAAAGCGGGTAGCATCAGGATGCCACACACAAACTACATATTTTCATGTAAATTCAATCATTCTAAATTACATTACAAAGGGACTTCAACCATTATGTTTTTTGTCCTATTCACAATATTACTAATAAATAACATTCACAAGCTGAATAGACTTTCACTGTAAGTGCCTGAATCACATATTAAAGGGCAAAGGTCAGCACAGTGATGGTTATTTCAGAAACTGAGATGTCAAATAAGACTGGTTCAAGATAAAAATGCCCTCTGTGCCACATGCTGCTGTACAGTATTTCTGTCTGCAGGAAGGTAAAGAATACACAGTACCCGCCCACCCTGCCTATAACAGGCTATACCGGAGACATGACCATTGTTCACAGCAGACAGAGAGGGTGAGGAGAGCTGGACATTCATAACACACATACACACACACACACATTCACACAGCCATGACACCTCCTTCCTGACTGTCGCTACTAACACATAGTCACAAATAACACAGGGTGGAACTCCTTAACATCCCTTCCACTAAAAACAATCAACCAAGAGAGAGATACTTCACACACACACACACATACACACACACACACACACACACACACACACACACATATAAATAGACAAACAGAGCGATGGATTGACAGGCAGACAGATACTGTAGAAGATAGACTGATGGATGAACGGACAGACCAAATTTCTTCAATTTCTTAACCAGATGTTATGCTGCCTTTGCTTTCACTCTGAATTATGCAAAAAACATACAGTATACAATACAAGTGGCCTTATGTTTCACCAAATAATGCAATATTTCTCTAAAACACAGAGTATAGTAAAGCGTACCATCCTGCAGGTCTATCTGATGGAGGTAGAGTGGACTCTGCAGTACATTACAGCGGCCTGGTTCATCCTCCCTAGTCAACAGCATCAAGTCTGTGTAGATGAACACTGTAGCCTATAGGGGGCGATAGAGTCAACAGTCAGTACCACACTGAAACATCTGACCTTCATGTGTCACTCAGATTCTGACCAGGTAAAGACAAAGATGATTCAGTAATATAAAAGTCATGTCGCTATTTATTTATTTTTATTCATTACTTACATCTTTATTTTAAACTAGAGGCAGCTAGTGAAGATATATAATTGCACAAATCTAACAGAACAATAAACTGTCCTATCCTCAGTGATCTGCTGGTAATTGTGCCATTCTGCTACAATTTTGTGATTTTTGTATAATGCTAGCTGGGTATATAACATATATATATATATATATTTCTTTTAATAATAAATTAGGCTTCATTTTCTTATTTTTCCGTTTTGAATTTGGGGTGAAATATGGCACATACAGTACATGTTCTTAACAGGCTTCGTTAGATTCACCCAGTTACAATTACAATCAAGTCTAGTTAAAGGTGAAGAAGTGTAATTGTTTCACCATCAGCAGCAACAAACAGAATTGCAAAAATAATCATTTTTTGTGAACAAGTTTCCCCAAATACTCCCCATATTTCATTTAGCCGGTTAGAACAAGTAGTCCCGCCAAATCACATGCCATTGGTTGATCTAATGTCGCTATGTTGGTTTGCTCAAACTGTTGAAAGTGCCAAACTTTAAACTCTTCTGGGGAAATCAAGCCATGAACAGCTTATTTAAAATTGTCTCTACACATTAAGATGGGAGAATGTCAAGTAAAAAAAAAAAATCACAAAGTGCTTTCACAATGCATATTTTTACAAAGCAGGTTTACAAAAAAACATGCCTCAATGCCCTCAGTCAGCAAAAAAATTATTAATAAAAAATAGTAAACTTCCATAAGATTTTTTTAGTATAAAAAAATAGGCACAGCACCTTAAAAGTTACATTTTAGGACCTGAAAAGTCCAATTTGATTCATTTTGGAGCCACCAGGCTGGTTGGGGAGCTTTGCCTCTAACGGTGCCCACCGCGCAGGCCTGGAATTTGGCCAACTTAATAAAATCAGCCCATCTAAATCACAGTGAAACACACACACTCGTTCTAGGAAACTGAAGGAATGTGTTTAGCGATGAACAGCTCATCCTTCTTAAACACTCTGATCTTTAGAATCTCTTGACTGCATTACTCAAACAAGTCTCTAAGCAAAATCGAGGTCAGCTGGCATACAGACGGAGGCCCTGCCAGGGAGCACAAAGGATGTGACAGACTCTCAAAAAGAATTGCTATAGATACGAAGTAGATTTTAGGGGCTATTGTGGCACTGAAAGATTTATCTTTGCACAATATTGCTCATGCTGAGGAAGCCAGAGGTCAAGTTATTCCCAAACTGCAGGTTTCTTTAAAGCTGCAGCTGGAAAAAAAAAAAAAAAGCTCAGATCAAGGTATCACTTTTCCCTCTATGAGGATCACATATTTTGTGTCGGCCATTACAGTCAATGAAACAAATATCCAACAATCGTTCAATGAAATGGATCTAATAGAATAGGTAGTGTTTCCTCTAGTGCAACACTGCTTCAGGGCCTCTAGACTTAAAGAGGCTTTTAGAGTGGTATTATGAGAACAATCTAAAAACCTTACAGAGCAAAGAAAAGTCAATTCTGCTGAAAGGGGACACCAATTCTTTACAGATTCAGGTCACCTTCAGAGCTCACAAACAAGATATTATAAGAATCCCTTCTGCATATTTTATCTAAGACATGAGATTTGTTTCAGAGTCCCGGAATTGGATTAAGGCCTTACTCTAAAAGGATTTGAACAGCCACACCATCAATAATTAAAGCAGACAATTTACATAGAATAATCATGACAATGGGCTACACTGAATGTTGACAGATTCATCGCATATAAAATATTGATCTGCTCCTCTCACTAAGCTTTTGTATGGTTCTTTTGTCTTTGTGAATTATTGGGTGAACTTTTCCTTTACTATCTCAATAGTTTTTCACTAGACAGTAATGAGATTAAAAAGAGAATTTTTCTTAAGGCTGAAGTGCATAAAATTTTTCGATGTTAAAATATTTTCCCGTCCCAGCTTACAATGCAGAGACGTATGTAACTTTCATAGGTTTTCATAAATTCATAGGTTGATTCCCCACAACATTGTGACTCTGTTGTGCTAAAAAAAACATTGCTCTGTTTTATCATACCAACCTAGCAGAGGTCATTGGCTCAACCAATGACATTAGTTTGGGGCAGGGCTACAATGGCAGATGGGGCGACTGTTTGGGAAACCTGCTTGAAAACAGCCATTAATTTAGCAATTTTATTTGGTGATGCTTGTGGTGCAGAAATTACACACTTCAGCCTGTCAGGTGTTTTTCAGATTTTTCCATTAGTCCTCCTGAGTTATGAAAGAGCAACCTCTGAGCAATAACATTTTCCACAGGGAAAAGCGAGATTGCTGTTACCTTAAGAGCTATGTGTTTACTGTCATGAAGGATCATTTCCTCTGATAATATCAGGATTCTCTCAGGGCTGCACAGGTCCAGTGGCTGAAATACACCATAGTTAAGAGGTTTAATGACCCGATTGGCTGCCAGTCACACACAACCTTTTGGCTGAAATGTTCATTTAATGACGTTACAGTGGCAAAGGGCTGTGTATTTGTAAAACTGTTCAAAGATGAAGCTGTAGGGATAATTACATTTACCAGCTCAAATATGGGTCATTGACAAATAAGGTTGTCAAGGGTGATAAAAATGTGATTTTTTTTTTTCACGTGTCAAGTTCATAGGAATGTATAATGTGTTTAGTTTCATACATTTCTGAAAAATACTTATAGCATTTTCAACAAAAAAATTATTTAATGAAGTGGTGTTAACATCAAGTAAAATTTATTAAGACATTTTCCTTGAACCTTAAAAACATGAGAGTGTACACAACTTATTAAAAAGGTTTATCATTTAAAGGGTTTTTAAATAAATGTTGGTAGAACTTTACAATAAGGTTCGATTTGTTTACATTAGTTAACAAAATTAAAGCGATACCAAAGGGATAGTAAACCCAAAAATGAAATTTCTCTCATCATTTACTCACCCTCATGAATCGCAGGTGAGTATGACTTTCTTTCTTCTGCAGAACACAAACACAGATTTTTAGAAGAATATTTTAGCTCTGTATGTCCATAAAATACATGTTGGTACAAAATGGTGACTAAAACTTTGAAGCTCCAAAAAAGCATAAAAGTAATTCATACGACTCCAGTGGATTAATCAATGTCTTATGAATTGATATGATAAGGGTGGATGAGAAACAGATCCTTTTGTACAATAAATTAACCTTCCCGCCCATTAGGTGATGATATTCACCAAAAACAAAGAATTTGTGAAAATGAAAAAAAAAAAAAAAAAAAAAGTTAAAATGGACACTTATAGTAAAAAAAAGTATTTAAATATGTATCTGTTTCTCAGCCTCACTAATCATTTTGCATATGAAGACATGGATTAAATCACTGGAGTATATTGGATTACTTTTATGCTGCCTTTATGTGTTTTTGGAGCTTCCATGTTCTGGCCACCATTCACCTGCATTGTATGGTCCAACAGAGCTGAAATATTTTCCAAACATTTTCATTTGTGTTCAGCAGAAAAAGAAATCTTGGATGGCATGAGGGTGAGTAAATGATTCATTTTTGGATTAGATAGACAACTATCACTTTAACATGACCAATGAACAATATTTTTACACTTCTTACACTAAATAACTCTTTTAGTTTTTGCGCTGTTGAAGTGCCCGGGGGCAAACTGCACTGCCGTGCAGAGAAGGAGAAAGCCACTGAAGTGCGCCGTAGGTCCAACAGCAGGCAAGTGTCAGAGGAACAGGAACGGGTGTGTAACTCGCAGCTGACTCCTTACACGACCATCGACCATCATATACCCATATGTCCGAGGGCGGGGTATGCAAATACTGTCTGCCTAATTGTCATTGGCCTTTTTTCATAGATCAGAGGCATATTCGGCGCTCAAGAGAGACCCCTAGTGTCGCTTCTTCGACACAACGTCTAAGTGAATTTATGTCAACATTTTTATTTTATTTTTTAAATGTCAGCTTTTACTGCATTGAGACTATTTATTTTTTATTATTACTGGTGTATTGAAGTAGTTATTTTGGGTGAATTGCATTTTTTAAGTATTTTTGAATAAACAATTATCATTGACCCATATATAAACATAGCAGCATATCAGTCATTAGGTATATTTGATCTTTCAGATCAACCAAATTTAAGCAGCCATTATTCACAAGATACACAGATATATTAGCCTTAATTATTTCAATGCAAACAACAAGATGGTCTCTTAATCTAGATGATTTCTTAAGGTAGATATTCAAAACTGAATAATAAATACATTAATATCATTAGAAAATATGATCCAATACTAAATGAATAAACTCAACGCACCTGCACAAAAATTGGGAAGATGAGAATCTTAGGGGCCAGACTGACATATGTCCCATAGTTAGAGTGGGGCAGGTGGGACTGGACGATGGTGCAGTTCTGGTAGTTGGCAAAACTCTGTCTGTAGGATGAGGGAGCCATGGTGGCAGTCTTACTGCTCATAGACCTGCATAGGGTGGCTTGTGCTTGCAGTTGCCCATCTTGCAGGTATCCTGGGCTCTGCTGCAACTCTCTGCTTGGATGAGTCTGATAGATTCTTCCTATGAATTGACATTATATGTGATCAAACACTTACAAAAAAGTACCAAAAATACCATTAATTGTTTTTTTTTACATGTACTGTGGTAATACCATGGTATTATTTGGAGTACCATGTACTTTTCATGGTATGTGCCATGGTATCTATCAAAGTACCATGGTATTACCATCTTGGGGAGTTTTTCCTTGCCACTATTGTCTTTGGCTTGCTCACGGGGGGCTTGAAGGCACAATTTTCCTTTAATTTTTTTCTAGAAAGCAGCTATGGAACATGTATTCGAAAATAAACTGAAATTCAACATGGAAAATTATACTCTACCGTGGTAAATCCACAGTACTATTTTGTAAAGGAAGACTGTGCTTGCATACTATTTAATTACAGACATTTTTTTTTCTTTCATTATTTCCTCTTAAAAGCAGACTTGTGTTGAAATGTGAGTTTTACACTAATCTTAGATGAGCCTACTAAATTTGTATAAGAGAAACAGACTCGAAATGTCTTACCTAGAGTTCCCAGCGTTCCATTGTTGTCAGAATACACCGGCTGCAATATCTGCAATGTAAAACATTCACACAAGTGGGATTGGTTACCTCACACTTCATAAAAATGGGTCAGTTAGAATAAATAAGAATATATCTCCTGGCTACTGTTAGTGTGCCTGAACTGGCGTGCTGACACAGATAGAAGCCCTAGTTTCTGAAGACCAACATCATGCCATGATGAATGATCAAAGCATCTGGATGCCAGATAAAGTAAGAGCACAGCTTCTACTGAACAGTTAAGCTCAAATTGAATGATTGGCAAAGGTTACTGACAGCTGCTTGCCTCCCAAACCTCTAATAAAAGCAATCAGTGTCACTATATGCGATATACACTATTAAATATGTTGAACATATATACTGTATTTAAAATTTGTACCTGGTTTCCAGGGCTGACAGGAGATAGGATGATGTAGTTGTCGCCATTTGATGATGTCACACGTGTACCTTTGAGGGTCTGAGTGCGTGTTTTGTAGTCATTCTCCTCTCGTTTCCCAGTCCAAGACCACAATGACTCTCCTACTCCATTTCCTGTGTCATTGTGCCCACTTCCTTTCTTACGCCGGCTCTGTTTGTGGTTGGTGGGTCGAGAGAGCAAAGGTGGGGTTTTGTTTTGTGTCTTTGTATTAGAAGAGAGAGTGTCAAAACCGGAGGGTTTGTAAGAAGGCCTGTGGATGAGTCCCTCATAGTAAGGCTTCATAACAGGCACTGTCCTCCATACCACCACTGTGATCTCATCACGACAATTCCTACATGAAATAAGATCATGTTAATGATCTGTACTGAGCGCATTGCAAGAGAACCGTTAAAGTGACCTTTCACCCAAAAATGAACAACCCTGTTCCAAACATATCAGACTTTCTTTCTTTTGTGGAACACAAAAGGAGATGTTTGGAAGTATGTTAGTCCCAGTCGCCATTCACTTTCATTCAACTAGTCTCATAGAATAAACTTTACCAAAACTACATTTTTGAAAACTGAGTTTTGCGTGCCACGTTCTACGTTTCACCTCAGCTTCCTAGTTAAATATAACACTAGAGGTGCAACAACAACTGAGTTTTCTTTACTTTTGGTTAGGTTTAGGTGTTGGTTTAGGGTATGTTTGTGTTGTTCACCTCTCATTTATCTTTTAGGAAACTATTGGTTAGGCTTAGTCTGATTACTACAACTTTTCACATATTTTCAGCACCCCCCGCTAAACATTTCACTGGGAAACTACAGCATAGAATTTTGGTTTGCAAAAATGTTATGGTCACATAATTTCATTAGATCAGGCTGCTTTCATTGCATCTTTTAGGGTGCTTTTACATCCTCTGTTTACATCCTATTATTTGGGTCCAAACTGCAGTTCGATTAATTCATCAACGCGAGTACAAGTGGCAGCTGTTTACCACTAAACAACATAACAACTTGAGAAGTCACTGTGTTTAGTATTAAAGTTTATCTCTTTTGATTTATCACAGAAAGTTGCCATGCACAGAACGACACTTGTGCTTGTCTCCCGCGGGTGCATTGTGTGTGCAATGATGTGATGAATGATAGTGCCTGTCTGCTGTGAGCCCATATGCATTGCAAGAGATATAAAGAATGTGAGATGCTCTCTGCACGGGATTTATTTAAACACAAGCAGGTATGAGAAATGCATTATACCACAATAACTGCGATCGCAAGCCTGCGAAGACACTAATTATACGTCATCACAAGCAGTTCAATTTTGCGATTTGGTACGATTGCTTTCATATTAGCAGCAAACCGTACCAGAGTTCACATGGACCGTTCACACAGGTTCACACAGACCACCTTTTCAAGCGGACCCAGGTGCGGTTCGCGGGTGCACACCCAAGTTCAGAAAACAGCGTTCAGATTATACAAACGAACCGAACTTTGAAGTCATTCGACCCTTGGTGTGCACCAAAAGTGCTAGTGTAAAAGCACCCTTTATGTGCTTTGAGAGGCTGTCATTCTGCCTCACATCTCCTTTTGTGTTCCATGGAGAAAAGTCAAAATCCTCCAGGTTAAGAACACATCAGGTTGAGTAAATGATGACAGAATTTTCTTTTGGGGAGAACTATCCCTTTAGTTCTTTTTGAACTATAACCGTTCCAGAATCGAAAGTGATAAAGACTGTATTGTGAAACCTATGGCCACAGAAATAATCAAAACAAAACAACAAACCTGATGGCATGCGCCAGTTCCACACACTTCCAGTGTTCAACTGGCTGGCCATTCAATTGTAATAATGTGTCCAGCTGTTGTAATCCAGCCTGATGAGCTGGTCCACCTGAAAGAAAAAATCACACCATAGTCAAATAAAGTAAAAGTATACCCATAGGAAAAAACAACCACAAATGGGTTCCATAATGATCATAATGAACTGTGCTTAAATTTATCATCAAATTCTTCCAAGACCAAATTATCTGAGCTATGATATCTACATGAATAACTCTATACATTATGATCTAAAAAAGAGCAACCTCTGAGCAATGCAATTTTCCTCCTGGTAAAACATACTCATACATTCACTACATTACATAATTTACAGCCCACGGTACAGGCAAATTATGGAAGCGACTTGAAAACTGATATTAATAGAATGTCTTTAAAGTTACCTTGATCAACAGCTTGGACCCGCACAGGTGAGTCAGAGCAGATGGTGAAACCAAAACCATCTTTTCCTCTCAAAATGGTCACCTGTTTGAGAGACCACATTGCATGTTTACATAAGAAAAGAGCGAGAGTTTTCAATCAAAGGTTGGGGTCAGCTCATTTCTAAATAAAGTTGCAAATTCACCCAGTAATGAAAATTCATTAAGTCGTCATTTATACTTCCGCATGTTGTTCCAAACCTGTATGACTTTCTTTCTTCTGTGAAACACAAAATGAGATGTTAGGCGATATGTTAGTCTCAGTCACCATTCACTTTCATAGCATCTTTTTTCGATACAATTAAAGTGAAGGGTGACTGTGGTTAATATTCGGCCTAACATCTCCTTTTATGTTCCATGGAAGAAAAAAGTAATATGTGTTTGGAACAACATGAGGAAGTGCACAGTAAATGATGAAACTTTTAATTTTGAAATGAAATATCCCTAAAAATAAAATGCAATGTGTTACGTAGATAGCATTTCTCCAATAACAAACCCTAATGAATTGATAATTTGTTTTTAATGGAATAAAATGAAAGCTTCAACCTTTAATGAGGCATTCAGGAAAAAAGACCTTCCACAGTAACTGGTTCAGAGAGTGTGTCTATATGTGTGTGTGAGTGTGTGTTGGAGACACAAGCATGGAGGGTGCACTGTACCCCAGCAGTCTGAAGACAGAAATGCCAAAGCAGCAAATAGTCAGGGATATTAAAAACTACAAGCTGAGAAATTAGTCAGGGTTGCTGAGTGACCAGGGAGCCTTTCTTTTTCCCTAGCAAGAAAAGGAAATGACGGGGGCCGAAAAATGCCCTGGCACTGACAAAACAGCAGAGGATGAATATTTGGACAGTAGAAGTTCAAAATGGCAACACAACCTGGAGCCAAACTAAATAGGAAATGTAGAGGGAGGGGGGTATCTCACATTTAACATGACATTGACCGCACAACAACAAAGAGCCTTGTTTAGGAAGGGAGAGCGAATAAAAAGATAAAGACCGATGACAGCTTTAGAACTTTCACTGCTGTTCCTCTTCTCTCCTCTGGGTCGACGCGGATGCCCTCCTTACAAGCTCCATTAATTACTCTGATGAAATAATTATCCAAATCAAATTCCACTGATTTTCCTCTTTTCCATTGCTCCCTTCTGCTGTTCCTTTGTTCTCAAATGTTTCTAACAATGGTACTCACCTGCTAGAACATATAACAGTGTTGGCAATCCTGAATGAAGACTAGCTCATTATTAGAATACTCATACACGATGCCGATTCCAGTTTAAAATGTGGTAAGCGGAGAGGTCTTGAGTAATCATTATATGGAGCTTTATACACAAGTTTGGGAGGAGCTTGTTCATCTAGTCCTGTCAATCACAACACAGGGATATACAGTGGGGTCCAAAAGTCTAAGACCACACTAGATCTTCAATTTTGATTCTATTTAGTATTTTTAAAAACAAAACAAAACTGCAATGTTACAAATCTTATTATATGCGTGACATTTTAAGTGAAAAGTTCAAATTAACTTGACAACAATTTCTGAGAATATGATGATCTCACTTTTGCTTCAATGACAGCGTGCAGTCGAGTTGGAATGGACTCAATAACCTTGTGCAAAACTTAATGATCCATGTTAATCAACATGATTTAAGAATGTTCCAAAGAACATCTTGTGCACTTTAAAAAGTGGTAACCTGCCATTGTTACCATAAGGAGCTATTTCTAAGTGACCTAACCCTTAAAATTAGTTTAATTTGTATGACCTAATGTGGTAAGGTTGATTCATAAATGTGAAATCATATTTTTGAATTGAATAAAAGCAGTTCATTTAAATGTTACCACATAAAGCACATTTTTAGAATACATTTGTTTCAGTCTTTCAATGGACGCTACCTTTTTAGTACTAAAAAATTAATACATTTACTGACATTTGATTAGTGCAGTACTAGTAGTGCAGTAACATTTGATGAATAAAAATTAAATGAATAAATGTAACATTTCTTCTTCATTTTTACATCATAAATTTTGTTGTTGTTGTTTAACATTTTTCAAATTCCTAAACCTTAATGTTTATTTCCAGGTTTAAATGACAAAAATCCCAGTTTTCAATGTGGCCTTTTGAACTTTTTGACCCTGCTGTATATGATACCATATTCAATCCAGCTTGCTAAACTAATCCCAGAGGTCTGATTATAGAAATGTTATAGACCCATCACCAAAAGCATGTTGTCAACCTACATAATACTGAGTTCTGATGACTTACTACTACTTTACCACTTTGTCATTTAGCTCACACTGTTATCCAAAGTTTACACACTTCACTTATTACAAGTACCCTGAAGCAACCCAAGTGCCTTACCCAAAGCTGAAATCTCATGGATCACCCATTGTGTAGTTCAAACCTGCAACCAGTTCAGAACTTCAACCATTAGGCTTCACACAGCCACAGTGTAGACTAATAAGAACATTAATGTCCCAAAACATTCCCAGACATCCCTAACGACTATCTCAGACCAAATCTGCCATAACTCCTTAAAAAAAATGTCTAACTCCAAAACCAAATAAATTAAAGTAATAGAACAAACCTGTGGCAAGTTTCGTTCGATGCAGAGCCTGCACAGTCCGTGGATAGTATGCATAGCTCACTGTATATGCATCCACCTACATCTACGCCACTGTACTCGACTTTTGGTGTCTTCAATAAAAGTAGTCACACAGGTGATGATGCTTCCCTTCGTTGTTGCTGTAGCACGGCTATGCATGCCCACTCATGGGAACTACTCTGAGTAGAAGAATTACAGGAAGCCACCTTCCAACCCCCCAGTCAGTGGCCAGGCAGTATGTCTGCTCTCGATAAGCCAACATGTTTCCTGAGTAGCTCATAACAGTAGTGGTAAAACTCACTCTCTCTCTCTGCATTGAGATGGAGCTCGCACAGATAGGCTTAATTTAGTGTAAACACAAACATTCATTATGAGCCAGAGACATTAAAGCGTGTTTAATGTTTGTTTAACGAAGAATAGGACTGTAGACTGAAAGACACGGATGTCTTAATATCTAAATAAAACAAAATTCTGTAACACAACTAGAGTAGTATCTGTGTAAAAAGAAGCAATATTAGGCAAGGATGTAACCAAACATGATTAGGAGGAATCACAGGTAAAATTGTAAGAATTGTTCATTGAAAAAACTATATTGATTGACCACTAAACTGAATATTGGGGAGGGATCTGTCTCCTTCAATGTCTATGGTGGTTACAGACCTCAGGTAATCAGGTAATTTGTGTCAGAAATTTGACATTTACAAGCTACACATTAGTCCATATCACTGTAAAAAAAATAAAAATAAATAACAACCTTATCAACGCAAACAAAAAAAGAACCTAATAATATGCTTTATGCGCTAACATAATAAGTGGTATTATTCAAGGTGCCTTAAAGGGACAGTTCACAGAAAAGGAACACTCTGTCGTTTCTAACTCACCCTAATGTCGCTCAAAACACGTGTGACTTTCTTTCTTCAGTGGAACACAAAAGAAAAATATTTAAAAAGTCTACACAGGGTATATTTGCCATATAAAATAAGTGAGAAGTGACTCTGGTCTGTCAAGCTACAAAAAGGACAAAAAACACAAAAAATACTGCAGTAAACGCAATCGATATGACTCATGCAAAATATCCAAGTCTTCTGTAGACATCGATCACTTTGTGCAATTTGTCAGTAATTTCATTTAATTTGATTTGAGACTGAATAACAACTTAAATTTAATTATTTTTAGCAGAAAAAAGTGATTGTATGGCTTCAGAAGTATTGGAATATAGTACATTAGTCGCATCAATCTCTTTAACTGTGGTTTTATGTTTTGTTTTGTGTGTTTTTATTTTATTTTTTTTTCCAGCTTGACAGCAGACTATAGTCACTATTTATTTTAATTATATGGTGAATAAACCCTGTGAAGTCTCAATATTCACCTTATGTGTTCCACAGAACAAACAAAGTCATACTGGTTTGGAACAACATGAGGGTGAGTAAATTATGTCATATATATTTATATATTATTTATAGTTAGTTATCCCTTTAAGAGCACAACTGCACAATTTCACTTTTAATAGTGTAGTCTGCTGATATTTTCCCACTTACAAAACTCCATTACTAGAAACCCTGCACAGTCACCAACATATTTTGAAAAATGGATTTTGTGAAAAGAAAATAATGATTAGCAGCGTATTTGACCGGCCTCCACGTACAAATGCAGGGAACCAGCAAGAGTGTCAATGAGACGGGAACCAAACAGGGATAAATAATAAGCACCAAGCGGGATTGGGCTTCCTATTACAGCTACTTTGTTGGCTTTCCCATTTCCCAGCTTTGTCTGAGCAGAACAGAGCGGGCGGAGAACAGTCCTGGGAAAAGTTGCTGCCTAAAGTGGATGGGAGGGTTTGATGAGTGAGTGTGTGTGCGTATGTGTGTGTGTTTACGTGCGTGTGTGTCGGAGGTGTGGGCTGATGGCTGGACACAGTCATGCAATATCCAAAGCACATCCTCGTATATCTACAGTCCATCTCATTAGTGAATGCAACAGAGGCTCTTGTATTTCCAAGCCGATGGAGTCTGTCGCATCACTGACAGCTCTCTGCTGAAAAAATTATTTGCCTGCATGCAGCCAGTCAATTTAGGCTCTCTCCAGTGAAATCACATTTAAAAGGCCTGCACTTGAAAATTTAAACTTTAACTTTGTTACAGCAAATGCAACCTTTATCTGGTCATTAAAAATTACTTTAGTTTGTGTAGCCTAATGTATTTAGGTTGATTATTTACTAGTCATATTTACTTGTTTTTCCTGACAAAACAGTGTGGTTAAATCTAATCTTCCTAAAATCAGAGTTGAATCCAATCACATCTGGCAAGTACAACAGCACCGAAGAATTCTGAGAAATCAAACATGAAATACAGGAAACTGTAGCTGCAAAACTACCTGGTAACAGCTCAATCTATGAAAAAAAAAGATGTTACCACTTCACTGAAAAAAAATGTACCTTAAAATGTTCATCATGTAGTAAGATCTAGATTAACTGGTTTTATTCAAGTCAAATATTATTTAACATTAATGAATCAGCCTGAATTCATTACACAAACAAAACTCATTTTAAGAAACAACTCCCTAAGGTAACAATTGCATGTTTCCATTTTTTACAGCATTCCCCAAATAATGCTAATAGAGCACGACCTTCTGGAGTCAGAAATATTTAAAATATCTGTCGTGTTTGTAGAACTTACACGACATTTATTATTCACAACATCTTAACACAATTGAAATTCCAGCAATACATAGGTCTCGATAGACAACCTTCACTGTATAATGTAATACCATGCAGATGTAAATTATTTAAGTCAAAAATATTATTTAATATGAACCTGACTACATTAATGAAAGTAATATTTTATAGGTCAGATCAAGTTGAAATACCTCCTCTACCCGCTTTGACCAATAAAACGGAAATAATTGGTGAAAACTAATGCAGTCAGGTGGATTCGCTCATCTGTTCACTTACAAATAATAATTTTGACTTGTATAAAACAAGTTCATTTAGATGTTACCCCACATGTTTTTTTTTTTGTTTTTTTTTACTTAACCTGAAAAAACACACTGTAACCTGCCAATATATATACCAGTTAATTTAATGTTATCACGTAAGGCAATTTTTTTGGTTAAAAAAACGCAACATTTCTTTACATATATTTACTAATATATTAATTTAAAAAAATCAAAGCCTTAAAAAAGAAACATCCACAATCTAATTACACTTACTGTATATGACTGCATGTTCTTTGGAATTGTGGTCTCGGGTCCAGCTTCATAGTTGGACGCGGCGGCTTCTGAAAGATACACAAGAGAGTCCCACGAGTTCCAGGATGACAGATTGCTCTTTGAGTACATCTTAGCCCTGGGTACAATTGCCTCTCTACCCTGACACTCTTCCAGCAGAAGAGAGAGGACACCAGAACCCGGTCAGCACCGTCTGCAGGCTTCAAATTAAAGTGACTCTATCTGCACCATGATGAACTAAGCCTCCATCCATGTGACACAGTGCTTACTATCCCAGAATAGAGAGAGACAGAGAGGGGGAGTGTAAGATAGAGAGAGAAAGAACAAGAAATCTACTCCCCTAAAAGCATTACCCCCACCTTAACAACCAGCGACAGGCTCCCCCACTTTGTAACCATAGAGATTACGCTCCCAAGAAACAATGTCTTTTAAAACATTCTTCATGGAAACAGCATTCAAGAGAGACACAATACAGCTGGCTCTCGCTCTTAAAGTCAGCACAGTGCCTTGACTCAAGCCCTCTCTCTCTCTCGCTCCTTCATTCCTCAACTTCTCTCTCTCTAATCAAACTTAATCTCGGCTGAATTTCTCAGATGGCACACGTGTCCTTCCATCCACATCCAAGGAGCAAAATCCTTCCTGTTGTGTTGGAATTAAGATGATCACTTACGTACATTGAACGAAATGCACATTCAGATCTGTCCTAATATTTCGAAAGTTTCTTGGTAAAGGTCATAACAAGAAAATGCATTGGGAGGGAAAGAAGATCTCTAAAGTGGATTTAAACTGACTTAGACACGGCATGACGCATTAGCCTTTTAATTCTCATCTCACTCCGACAGCTCATCACAGTAAGCCGGCCCCATGGCCCCCAGATCTTTGTTACTTCTCTCTGCAGGGATGCTGTACATTTCAACACCAAGTCCTCTATAAAAGGCAATGCTTGTTAATTTAACATAGCATTTTCTGAGTAAGTAAATACATTCAGTTCCATTCAGAGCACCTGGTAGGATACAAAATAACTTTCGTGGACTTAAAGGGTTAGTTCACCCATAAATGAAAATTCTCTCATCATTTACACACCCTCATGTTAATCCAAACCTGAATGCCTTTATTTTTAAGTTTTGCAGAATGTCTGTCTTCTCTCTTCCATACAATGAAAATGGATGGTGACTAGGGGCTGTCAAGCTACAAAATTGGACAAAAAAGTAGATCAAACGACTCTTTCCAAGACTTTAGATGTCATATGTTTCTGTGAGGAACAAACTGAAATTTAAGTTGTTTTTTCAGTTAAAATATGACTTTGAATATCTTGACAGACGTAGTCACCATTCACTATGTGCTCCAAGGAACAAGGAAAGTCATACAGGTTTTCAGAGTAAATAATGACGGAATTTTCATTTATTTTTCATTAAGAAGAAATCAACAAGCATATCTATGAACACCCAGTCTTATATTGCTGAGGGAAAAAAAATTGTCATGTGGAATTTGTCCAACTTAATTGAATTAATTTGCCATCATGTTCTCACCCTCATGTAGTTGCAAACCCATACGCCTTTTTTATTTGCATTTTATGTTTGTGGAACACAAAAAGAACAGTCTATCAGAATGTCCAATGCTGCTCATTTCCATACAATAAAAGTGAATGATGACTACAGCTGACATTGGTCCCCATTCACATTCATGGAGCGGAAAAGAGCAGCTTGGAATTCTTCTAAATATCTCCTTTTGAGTACCACGGAAGAAATAATGTCATATGGCCTTGTAATGACATGAACTAAGAAAAAACAGAATAAAAAAGAGAGCAAGACAAGAGAGAGAGAGAGATAGAAAACAGCATTGAATCTCACCAGCGGTCGGTCTGATGCGACGTGAGGCCACTTTCAGATGTTTGCTCCTGCCCAGCTCTTCTCCCAGGAGATAATACCAACCTTTGATCTCCTGTCAGTGTACAATGTGAGAAAAACAGTCAGACAGAAAGAGGAAGAGACTGCAAGCGGCAGTCATGGGAAAAAGCTGCTCTTTTCTTGCAAGGTTTTTCACAATCCCAATATCTGTTGACTTGTTCATGCATCCCTCATAGGGACAGAACCTGTGGTTGTTCGCAGCTCATAGCAGCGTGAGTGTGTGCATGTTTTTGAGACCTTTGCGGGTCAGCACCCGATGCCCCGTTTCTCTCCTGCTCATCCAGATGGTACTGTGTTATATAAAACCATCCATCGGCCTAAATCAAATTTTTCAAAAATGATCACCCTCCGAGAAATGTTTTAGTGTCTTATTTGATAACGCATGTGCATAGCACTCCTGCTTTTGACATCAGGACAAAATGCAAAGGAACAAGGACATCAGATGCAATATTTCACTCTTTTCCAGGCAAGCATGCAAAATAAAGGCAGTATGCCAGTACGTTTGCAGTGTGCTCTTGGTAATTGTAGGTCATTTTTCAAGCCTCAATAAGCAGTCCAACTGCAACTTCCCCCACTGTAAGATTAGATGATGGTGTGGAGGAAATTCACAGACAAGTGGAGAATGAAATGAAGAGAATAGCTTTAAAAACAAGAAATTATATCTTCCTTGAAACGAGCCTATAGTGATACAAAGTGGTCTTACAATGAAAACACCTTTTTGTTTAAAAAGATGTTGTTGCAATTGGCAGTCAAATGCCTAATATTCAATACACTTTTTGTTTTCTTTTCCAATCACGTTTTACATTACAGTTTTCATCTTACAGTGTAATTAATATAAAATTAGACAATTAAGTAATTAAAGGGTAATTATGTTACATATTTACTGTGTAATACTAATTCCTTATATATACTTAACTATGCGCATAATTAGCTTCACATGTACTTTATATGTAACTATCATATGGAGCTTCACATGATTACACATTATTATTGCTTTTGTAATTCTTTCCCATGCATTATTTATAACCTGGAAACTTTGTTACGTCTTTATCTACTGTATATAATTATTATAATCTACAATTCTTTCATATGCATATACACTCAACGGCCACTTTATTAGGTACACCTGTACACCTACTTATTCATACGATTATCTGATTTGATAATCGTGTGGCAGCAGTGTAATATATAAAATCATGCATTTATGGGTCAGGAGCTTCAGTTAGTGTTCACGTCAACCATCAGAATGGAGAAAAAAGTGATATCAGTCATTTTGACCGTGGCTGGTTTGAGTATTTCTGTAACTGCTGATCTCCTGGGATTTTCATGCGCAACAGTCCCTAGAATTTAAACAAAAAACATTCAGTGTGCGGCTGTTCTGCTGACAGAAATGCCTTGTTGATGAGAGAGGTCAACGGAGAATGGCCAGACTGGTTTGAACTGACAGAAGGTTATGGTAACTCAGATAACCACTCTGTCCAATTGTAGTGAGCAGAATAAAATCTCAGAATACACAACACGTCAAACCTTGAGACGGATGGGCTTCAACAGCAGAAGACCACGTTTGGTTCCACTTCTGTCAGCCTAGAACAGAAAACTGAGGCTGCATAATTTGTGTACCTCAGCAGAAATCCAGATGTGTCAGAAAAGGCAATGGTTTTCCAATCACCTACTGTCCTATTTGGTGAGCCTGTACCCACTGCAGCATCAGTTTCCTCTTCTAAGCTGACAGTAGTGGTACTCAGAATCTCATTGGATTTTTTGTTTTTGTTTTTTGCAACATTCTCTACACTCTAGAAAAAGTTGTGCATGAAAATTCATAGGAGATCAGGAGTTACAGAAATAGTCTAACAAGCCTGTCTGGCACCAACAATTATGCCACACTTGAATTCACTGAGATCAATTTTTTTCCCCCATTCTGATGGTTGATGTGAACATTAACAACATTAAAGATTTGCTACATTAAACTGCTGCCAGTCTGATTTGCTCATTACTTATTACAAGCCTTGCTAAATTAATAAATAAAAAAATGGGCATGAAACATTGATATGAGTTGATACAAGATAGCAATACCCGGATGACCGGTCTAGTAATACCTGGATATGTGGATATTATTCTGAAATAGTAGACTGCTGGATGGGGCAATTGACTAATCAGAATCAAGTGTTCCAGCACCACGTAATAACTAATGCAGTGTTTCCCAACCTTTTTTCTGCCAGGTCACACTTTTTATGTCTAAAAAAATTCTATGGCACACCACTATCCCACATAAGCTAACCATCATCAATATTTTTCCTTTTCAAGAACTTGTCCATGTTTTCTATCCATCTTAGTAGCGTGTTTACTACTAAGCGTGTTTATCTATGAAAAACAAAGTCATATGCTTGCGTTAGACTTTCTCATTCTGTCATAATCTATTATTACCCGTCATTTTAATTTTCATATTTTAATGATAATAAGACAATTAATAGCTTTTATTTTCGTTCAGATTTTAATTTTTAATCATGAATTTACAGGATGAGCATATAGCAGATTATACATTTATTTATTTATGATGAGAACAGATGAACAACAGAGACACCACACGAAGCAGATGTGTGCCGTGTCACAGTGGTTGGGAAACACTGAACTAGTGTTAACGTATTCTTCATTGTAAAGTTTTACCATAAATATTGTCCAAACCATTTTCCAAATGGTTTAGGTGAAGCAGTATGCATAAATGTTAAGTGAGTGAGTAAACATTAAAAAGTGCATTGACAGTGGGATTTACCTTAGATAAGGTGATGAGAGAGTGGATACCAAAGCTCATACAGCCCAGGAAATCACTGCGCCTGTGGGCAGAATCAAACACTCTAATATACAAAAACACCACAGCAGACAGGGAATTTTTGAACTCCTGATAACTTTGTATTGGTGATATTCATATTGGTTACTCTAAATAACATCATGTTCCCTGCCCAGGGACACAGCTGGTATAGAAAATCCTGCCGATAACATATTGATTTTATATTGTTTGTTGCACTGTGAGTGTCTTGTGGTTCAGTAATAATTGTATTATTGTACACCTGAAAAAATTTTAATCTTTTGGTAACATCTAAACTGGTCTGATTCAAGTCAAAAGTATTATTTAACATCATTAAATCAAACTGAATGCATTAGGTTACACCAACAAAACTCATTTTAAGGGTTAGATCAAAAAAATGAAATGAAAAAAATAACGTTTTACCTGGATGTCCGATTGCGATTCCATGCGGTCACCAAAAACCTCTTCTTATGATCATCCTCATCCACATTTCTGGAACATAAGGGCAACACCTGAAAAGCTCATCCATCAATGTCCGGCTTTATCCAACAACACAATGGCCGTCTCCACCAAAGACTTCAAAAGTCTTAAAAGAGATTTGCCTTTATTCAACAAAAGAGAAGCAGCAGACCCAAGCCTAAAGTTGATTCTCAAAGCAATGACTGAGTGAGATATAGAGCCTGTCACGCAAGGGGTTAGGAAGCACGTAATGTTTAACATAAATTATTCAACTATAAGATTATAAAACACTCCTCTACTTCCTCATTTTAAATCCCAGAACACAAAGTGTTCAGTTTGAACATCAAACATTGTTAGCTTAAAAATAAATCTACAGAATAATCACTTACAACATGAAAGTCTCATTGAAAGCAGGACTCTTGCTGTCTAGAATGGTCCTAGTTTTCCATCGCTTGCTGTGGTCAGCATCTGGAGCAATGGTTATCTGCAATATAAAATAAACACGTGTTAGCGGTTACTATCAAGTTCATTAGTTTAACATTGCTAGAGGACATCTTCATCATATACAGAGGAAAAATCAATCAACACTTGTATCTGAATACAAGTGGACAGCTGCCAACACAACTGATGCTTTCTCATGCCTGAAACCTGCCCGAAATTACATGAACATGGGTTCATTTGAAGGGCAGACATACAAAGAGAATTATGTGACAAATAATGACAAAAAAAATATCCCATCATCACCAAATGTGGCCAGGACAGTTATCGTTATTTCTCTAATTAAATATTGTGTCTGAGTTGTGGTCCACTGGGTTGTGCACATGCTCATGACAAATGAAAGCTTTTGGCTCAAGGAGACCCAGTTTCGAATTTGGTCTGTGTTATGTCCTGATTCCATTGCTGCTTTCTCTCCCCTGCTTTGCCTTCTATTCTGTAACAACTTGGTTACATGCAGTTGTTACCTTAAGGTGCAATTTTATAATTTTTTATCTTTAAAAATTACTTTTGTTGAATAAAGCCAGTTAATTTAAATATTACTACATAAAGCACAACTTTAGGCTACCTAAAATATTTCTTACGATACATGGAGTTGTTACCTTAACAAGCTTTTTCTACTTTATCTAATCCTTAAAATTAATTTTGATGATGTAACCTAATGTATTAGAGTTATGAGAGGTTTTACAAGATTTTACGATCTCAGGGTCGAGTCGGTTTCATCGCATGTTTTCTCAGGTCCGAGCCGGTAGAACTCGTCAATGCGGTAACAACTGACCGGGTGTACCGCTTGCACCTAGCGCCCTTTCCCTCCGCTGAGGCAATACTGTGTGCTCTTATCCCAGGAGATCCCACTAACTCGGCTCCCTGGATAACTCCTCCCTAGCCCTCTGGTCCGCGAATTCAGCTGAGGGATTCGCCGACCAAACCCAATGCGGGTACTCAATTTACCCTGTACTGGAATAGGTGCTCCACAGGTCGGGCCCCCATGTGGACTTATCCCCGTGTGTATTATGCCGTGTTTGTAGCAACTCCTCCCTCCCAATGAGGTAGGATCTACCACCACGCCATTCTCCACATGTTACCTAAAAGCCCAATTGATGTATTTCACCACTCTTTACCTCCCCCAGTCTGGGCAGGTGTGGTCTCAGCAGGGACTCTCCCCCCTAAAAGAATAGGAACTGGGAAAGAACGCCTTACCCGATGCGTGTGATAGCATTAAGATGGCCCCAGCCGCTTTAACTCTATGCGGGAAACATAGAGAGAGAAAAGTCGCAGCTGGCGTGGCTTGCTCCCATGCTTGGAACGTCGCCTTGATCCCCCTATATCGGGGTGTAAGGGAACAGAAGGTTTTGATGATTTTTTGGGATGTTGGAGAAGGGTACGTGCAGTCTGGCACAGCCTGTCATTTTGGCACGCAAACTACCTGCCCGCACCTGTGTCAGCAGCGCACGTACACGGTTCAGCGAATGGCGTGATTTAAATTGGACCTCTAGTGTCGCTTCTTCGACACAACGTCGAAGTGAACGACAGACGGGGAACGTCTAGGTTACTGTTGTAACCTCCATTCCCTGATGGAGGGAACGAGAAGTTGTGTCCTCCCGGCCACGTCGCTGAGCTGAGCCACTGTTGCGGCCGAACATCATTGTCGGCTCCTCAGACAAATCCTGAATGAACAGACGCATTTCCCTCCCTTTATACCCATATGTCCGGGGGCGGGACATGCAAATTCTGTCTGACAATTTCTCATTGGCCTTTTCTCAAAGTTCAGAGATGCATAAGGCTCTCAACAGAGACCCCTAGTGTCACTTCTTCGACACAACGTCTCGTTCCCTCCATCAGAGAACGGAGGTAACAACAGTAACCTAGACGTTTTGCTGCTTCTTCAGTTGACGTAATTAAAATACAATTTCAAAACAATTCTAGAACATTTTGTCACAACTTTGTTTCATTGCGTTCTATCCATTTACATTTTTAAAATGAATAATAGCTCCTTATATCTATAACCATTAAAATTACTTTTGAATGTGTAATGTAATATTTTCAGGTTGATTTAGTCATATTAAAGGTGCACTCAGTAACATTTTTGTTTTTGTCATCTTGGACTTACACTGACACTGAGCAGCTTGGATGCAGCATCATTCAAAATCAATAGTTTTCAGTTTCAGATGCCATTGCAGAAATTCACTATACACAGTCAGCCATGATTAATTAAAACTATGAGTGAAAGTGTCAAATAACAGGACTGAGATTAAGCGAGTAATATTCGGATGGTCGTGTGATTAAAACAGCCCCCATGAGGGGGAACCTCTCCATGTAGAATAAAACAGCTTTCATAAGGTTACTGATATAGCTGTAAATTGTCATGGTTTTATACATGTTTAAAAATTACAATTTTTTTCTTTAGGAGTAAAGCTTTTTAAATGAGGAATAATTTGACTTGAATAAAGCCAATTCATTTAGTTCTATCCTATGCAGCAAAGAAAAAAATATGGTTTGAGTCATTTTGTTAGGCTCCAACAAAGTCACATGAGCTTATGTGCCATGCCAAATATTGCCTGCAGAGTCATAAAAACACACTGCTTATCAAATGTGTACCCACCTTGACATATGAGTCACATGGTCTGTACTCTCTTCCCATTAGTCCCCTGGCTTCCAAAACTGTGGAAGATATCAGTATATCACAACATTAGTGAAAGATACTGCCTGCAGTGTAAAGGTGGATATAAGTCATATGTCTTTTATTGTCATTTGCACAGATCACACATGATGGAAACTGAACATTGAAATTTGTGAGGGTTTGTTAAAAGCCATAAGCACCAACAACAAAGGCACAACAATTACAAATACTTCTGTGTATATGTGCATTTTTACTTGATCTAATCCTTAAATATTTGTTGGTACAATCTAATGAGATGAGGTTGATTCATTCATAACTTTATTGAACTAGAACCAGTTTGTTTACATGTTTAGGTTTAAGTTACCTTACAAAATGTTTTATAGAGTAAGGGATTCAGATTGTTGTTAAGAAATTAAAGTATAAAGGTTTTCTGTATGAAATCATTGCAAGCAGAGCCTATTAAATACAATTTTACATTGATGCATGAGAAAAGCTTCATTTAGAGCAAAAAAACTTTTAAACTTCAAAAGTACAAAGTACAAAAACGGTTCACAGGCATGTAATAGTGCTTACTTTGAACATAGACCACCCCATTGCCAGGAGTAACTATCAGTTTCAGTTGACCTGTGTACACAAGATACAAAAACAAACAATTTTTTTTTGACCAATACATTTCTATGACTGAAATGATTGCATAAAAATTGCACTCACAAAAAGCAAAGCTGAGCATTTTCATAATATTCATTTCCTTGATTTCCATAATAACAGTTTAACCATGTTAAAATAAATACATTTAAAAAAAAAAAAATGTAAAGCTAAAAACTATTTCCTTACATGTGAAGCATCTTGGACGTATAAGGAATTGGACGTTATATTAATGTGCCCGACCAAAAATGTTTTCCCAGTATTTAGTGTAAAATAATGCTCATTCCAGCAGGAAGAGTGCAAATTATAAGAGCATCTCTTAAAAGAAAAAAAATGTGTACTCAAAGCCTGACACACCTGCTGGTGTTACACATATATTTCTCCAAAACATCAGCAAAGCCTGTCACAAACAGGTCATCTTGTGCCGTAGCGATATGAGATGTGCAGCCAAACAAGCAAATGTTAAAGTCTTTGCCTCAGGATGCATTTGACATCAAATAGCAGACACAAAAATGTTATTGATTATAAAGAATATTTAAGCATGTATCAATTAAACACACTGGGTCAATAAAGACTTGAGCCAGTAAGACTCACCATGAGTTTGTAAAATAAAGGATGATCTCTGCCATTGGCTTAAACAGCCCAGTGTCTCTCTCTTTGCCCTCTTACAGTCCATATCATAATAAAACAGCAGCCAAATTTTTTTTAAATGCCTGTAATTGTATGCATCACACATGAATTAAAAATAAACTCGTAAATTAATACAAACTTGATGCCTCACAGCTATTCATGAACTTAACCGCCACTATGCATATGTTGCAACTAGAGAATAAAGCACAGCAAGAGAAAACAGGCGTACATTTCAACCGCCTTTCATTTTGAATAGCTGATAAGACAGAAAGAGCTGTGATTGGTCAGAGGGCAGCACTGAATGGAGAGAAAGGGGGTGTGCCGTGTGTGGGGGAGGAAGGCCAAGTCCACCTGCTGTATAATAATAAACAAAGCCTTTGGCTGAGGTTGCTCTTTTGTGCTTATCTGAGATCAGTTCATATAATGTTTCAGTGCATATTAGTAAATGGTCACAAACACCTTGGGCTACCCCTCTCCTTTCTTACAAAACATATACAATACATTAAAGATATAACATATTACAGAATCAATTCCCCAAATACATATAATTGCTCTAAAAGCAGCCTTAATGGAAAGTCTTTTTTCTTGTCCGTTAAAGGACTTTAATCTCTACGAGTCATTCATTGACACACCATGCAGGAAATTAAATGAGTCATTGGCTCATTAATTTCCTAGAGCTGACTATCCATCTCCAGTTGTTAAATCCAGATTGTCAGATTTTACTGATGAACAAATGGTGCTGCTGTGTAACCATGCTAGCTGGACACAAAATAACTCAAAATTGAATTATCCCTTGTGTGGCTGTGGATGGTATGCATCCCTCAGCAAGAGCAAAACCATGTTGACTGCATAAAGCATTTCATAGCCTCCTTTGGGAAACAGAAGCCATGGAAAATGCATGCAACACATCCAGACAGACAAAAACAACAATAAACAGCTGGCAGCTGAGCATGCAGTAATGCTGTCAAATTAATTAAAAAAGCATAAAGCTTAACATTTGTGAGATCACTGAGATGGGACACCATAACCCCAGATTTTAGCTTTCTTTCTACAAATATACAACTGTTCTGCTATTGTCAGGAGGCATTTACAACATCTGTCAATGGCCATTGTAGCAATTACTGACTGTCGTTTCAGAGAGCACAAATTATTTGAGCAGAATGAACAGAAATAGGGATCCATGCATAACAAGATCATGCAAAAGAATGCTTTATTCATTTAAAATATATATATTTTTTAAATGTAAAATGTTGTCATATGGATAGTTTTGAGCTTTTCACTAAAGCTTTGTAATGTTATAACCAAATGTAGGATTGCTGAGTTTAGCAGTAAGGGCCTAAAGGAGTATTCCACGTTCAATACAAGTTAAGCTCAATCGACAGCATTTGTGGCATAATATTGATTACCACAAAAAAATATTTCATCCCTGAAAATCTGGGTTACAGTGAGGCACTTACAATGGAAGTGAATGGGCCCATTTTTAGAGGGTTTAAAGACAGAAAAGTGAAGCTTGTAATTTTATAAATGCACTTATATTAATTATTTTGTGTAAAAATGATTCTTATTTGAGCCGTAAAGTTGTTTGAATAATCACATTTACAGTCATTTTAGGGTTTGTTGACATTGCAACATCATGGCAACAAAGTTGTAAAATTGGCTATAACTTTACACAGAAAATGTTAGTAAGTGATTGTGTAAAATGTAAAATTAGTTACACGCATATTGTTTATGTCTCGTGGCTATACGTTTGAAACAGTGTGTATTGTAATGTTTACAAATTGGCCCCATTCACTTCCATTGTAAGGGTGTAACTGTAACCACGATTTTTGCTTTTTTTTAAAGAAAAAGAGGGATGAGACGATAAAAACTTGTGGTGATCAGTATTATGCCACAAATGCTGTAGATTGAGCTTAATTTGGTATTGAACCCAGAATATTATTACAGTACTTACATTTATTCAATTGGCAGATGCTTTTATTCAAAGCGACTTACAAAAGAGGAATAATACATCATAAGCGATTCATCTTAAGTAGACAGTAGTATGAAAAGTGCTGCATTACAAAGTTTAAATTGCATCAGAATAGAAGTATCCAAGACAGATTAGAGTGCAACAAGAATATATACAGGTGCTGGTCATATAATTAGAATATCATCAAAAAGTTGATTTATTTCAGTAATTCCATTCAAAAAGTGAAACTTGTATAATGTATACATTCATTACACACAGACTGATATATTTCAAATGTTTATTTCATTTAATTTTGATGATTAAAACTGACAACTAATGAAAACCCCAAATTCAGTATCTCCGAAAATTAGAATATTACTTAAGACCAATACAAAAAAAGGATTTTTAGAAATGTTGGCCAACTGAAAAGTATGAACATGAAAAGTATGAGCATGTACAGCACTCAATACTTAGTTGGGGCTCCTTTTGCCTGAATTACTGCAGCAATGCGGCGTGGCATGGAGTCGATCAGTCTGTGGCACTTCTCAGGTGTTATGAGAGCCCAGGTTGCTCTGATAGTGGCCTTCAGCTCTTCTGCATTGTTGGGTCTGGCGTATCGCATCTTCCTCTTCACAATACCCCATAGATTTTCTATAGGGTTAAGGTCAGGCGAGTTTGCTGGCCAATTAAGAACAGGGATACCATGGTCCTTAAACCAGGTACTGGTAGCTTTGGCACTGTGTGCAGGTGCCAAGTCCTGTTGGAAAATGAAATCTGCATCTCCATAAAATTGGTCAGCAGCAGGAAGCATGACGTGCTCTAAAACTTCCTGGTAGACGGCTGCGTTGACCTTGGACCTCAGAAAACACAGTGGACCAACACCAGCAGATGGCATGGCACCCCAAACCATCACTGACTGTGGAAACTTTACACAGGACTTCAAGCAACGTGGATTCTGTGCCTCTCCTCTCTTCCTCCAGACTCTGGGACCTTGATTTCCAAAGGAAATGCAAAATTTACTTTCATCAGAGAACATAACTTTGGACCACTCAGCAGCAGTCCAGTCCTTTTTGTCTTTAGCCCAGGTGAGATGCTTCTGACGCTGTGTCTTGTTCAAGAGTTGCTTGACACAAGGAATGCGACAGCTGAAACCCATGTCTTGCATACGTCTGTGCGTGGTGGTTCTTGAAGCACTGACTCCAGCTGCAGTCCACTCTTTGTTAATCTCCCCCACATTTTTGAATGGGTTTTGTTTCACAATCCTCTCCAGGGTACGGTTATCCCTATTGCTTGTACACTTTTATCTACCACATCTTTTTCTTCCCTTCGCCTCTCTATTAATGTGCTTTGACACAGAGCTCTGTGCACAGCCAGCCTCTTTAGCAATGACCTTTTGTGTCTTGCCCTCCTTGTGCAAGATGTCAATGGTCGTCTTTTGGACAGCTGTCAAGTCAGCAGTCTTCCCCATGATTGTGTAGCCTACAGAACTAGACTGAGAGACCATTTAAAGGCCTTTGCAGGTGTTTTGAGTTAATTAGCTGATTAGAGTGTGGCACCAGGTGTCTTCAATATTGAACCTTTTCACAATATTCTAATTTTCGGAGATACTGATTTTGGGGTATTCATTAGTTGTCAGTTATAATCATCAAAATTAAAAGGAATGAACACTTGAAATATATCAGTCTGTGTGGAATGAATGTATACATTATACAAGTTTCACTTTTTGAATGGAATTACTGAAATAAATCAACTTTTTGATGATATTCTAATTATATGACCAGCACCTGTATATATATATAGCCATGGGCAAAAGTATTGGCAGTGACATCAATTTTGTGTTTCACAAAGTTTTCTGCATCAATTGTTGTGGTGTTGATTCACATTGTTTCTAGATTATTGTGCAGAATGATCAGAGTGATCAGATGCACAAGCTTCATTGGCCAAAAAAATTTACTTCATCACAAAAACCCAAATTTCACTGTTTTTTGGCCCTGGCACAAAATGACCAGCTAACATCATTTCACTAATCATATCAGCAGCACCTGGTAAAGTGTGAACGAGAACTAGTCAGGTGAAATCACTCTATAATTCTGATTGGATGAGCAAGCACACTGTTTGCTATAAGGAGGGAAGAAGTGCTTCCAATCATTGAGTTCTTGTTTGCAATGGTTACCTCTAAAGAAAGATGTGCAGCCATCATCGCTTTGCATCAAAATGGCCTCACATGCAAGGAAATTGCTGCAAAGAATATTGCACCTGAAAGAACCATTTACCGGATCATCAAGAACTTCAAGGAGAGAGGTTCAACTGCAGTGAAGAAGGCTTCAGGATGTCCCAGAGTGTCCAGCAAGCACCAGGACTGTCTCCTCCTGAGGAGTCAGCTACGGAATTGTGTCACCTCCAGTGCAGATCTTGCTCAATATTGGCAGCAGGTTGGTGTGAGTGAATCTGCACACACAGTGAGGCGAAGACTTTTGGACAATGGCCTGGTGTCAAGAAGGGCAGCAAAGAAGCCACTTCTCTCCAAGAAAAACATCAAGGACAGACTAAAATTCTGCAGGAAGTACAAGGATTGGACAGCAGAAGACTGGTGCAAAGATATTTTCTCTGATGAAGTCCCCTTCTGACTGTTTGGGACATCTGGAAAATCAACAGTCTGGAGAAGAAAAGGTGAACGCTACCATGAGTCCTGTGTCGTGCCAACAGTGAAGCATCCTGAGACCATCCATGTGTGGGGTTGATTTTCATTCAAGGGAGTGGGCTCTCTCACAATTCTGCCCAAAAACACTGTCATGAATAAAGAACGGTATCAAAACATCCTGCAAGAGCAACTTCTCCCAACGATCCAGGAGCAATTTGGTGATGATCTGCATTTTCCAGCATGATGGAGCACCATGTCACAAGGCAAGAGTGATAATGAAGTGATTCAGAGATCATTACATTGAAATTTTGGATCTGTGGCCAGACAACTCCCCGGATCTTAATCCCATTCAGAACCTGTGGTCAATCCTCAAAAGGCGAGTGGACAAACGGAAGCCCACAAATTGTGATCAACTCCGAGCACTAATGAGTCAAGGATGGATCACCATCAGTCAGGATTTGGCCCAGAAGCTGATATCCAGCATTCCAGAGCGAATTGCAGAGGTTATGAAGAACATGGGTCAACACTGTAAATATTGACTCTTTGCATATATTTAATGTTTTTGCCAATAAAAGCCTTTAAAACTCATGAAATGCTTATCATTGTTTTCCAGTATACCATAGAAACATGTGAAAAAATAATCTACAAATACTGAAGCAGCAAACTTTGCAAAACACAAAATGTATGTCACTGCCAAAATACAGGCTACGGCTGTACATACACTACTATTCAAAAGTTTACGGTTACATGCTCATTCTTTATTTTTATTTTTTTCATATTTTATAATAATAATAAAGTCATCACGACTATGGAATAACATAAATGGAACTATGGGAATTATGTTGTGACTAAAAAAAATCCAGAATAAATGAAAACTGTGTTATATTTTAGCATCTTCAAAGTAGCCCCCCTTTGGCTAGAATTTGCAGACATGCACTCTCGACATTTTCTCAATCTACTTCTTGAGGTATCACCCTGGGATGATTTCTAAACAGTATTGAAGGAGTTCCCATCTATGTTGGGCACTTATTAGCTTCTTTTCTTAATTATTCGGTCCAAGTCATCAATTTCAAAAACTTAGTTTTGTAATGATATAAATTAATATGGAGTGGTTTTGGTGTAGTGGGCAAAGCACATATCTTGTAATCAGAAGGTCGCTGGCTCGATCCCCACAGCCACCACCATTGTGTCCTTGAGCAAGGCACTTAACTCCAGGTTGCTCCGGGGGGATTGTCCCTGTAAAAAGGGCTCTGTAAGTCACTTTGGATAAAAGCGTCTGCCAAATGCATAAATGTAAATGTAATATGGTGGCACAATTATATTTTTTCCTACAAAACTAATTTCAAACATTTAAGCATACACCTTCAGATCAAAAGATATTTAAGATCATGAGAAACATTTCAGTCAAGTGACCTCAAACTAACAGTAGTATACAAAGTATCACTGCTGTAATTACTTCCATGAGCACTTGACCATGCACGTATTTTTGTTTTTCAATAAGTGCATGGTCAAGTGCTCATGGAAGTAATTACAGCAGTGATTTTACTAGTTTTTCGATATGACTTTGATTAATTATTTGATCAGCTATATATTTTACATTATATTTTATATATTATTTAAATTATTATTTATATATTTAACACAAAAATTGTATTAAAAGTGCAAATTCATAACTAGTCATACTGAGGTCATGTAACAAAAATGTAGGCAGCATAGTATTGTTGAATACAAAAATTGTATTAAAAGTGCAAATTCATAACTAGTCATACTGAGGTCATGTAACAAAAATGTAGGCAAGCATAGTATTGTTGAAAACGGTTATGGCACAAAAATGTCTACTGTAAAACAATAGTAGACAGTGTATCCCGCACCACATTCAGTAAGCCAGCATTTCACATCAAACAGCCAATTGCTTTCCAGATTCTCGTGCTCTGAGAATTCCAACACTGCCATCTAGTGGCTGAAAATGTAAATCATTCCTGGAATAAATGTTCACCCATCTCCGCCAGAATGGTCTGGGAAACATCAACAAAAATATTGCATGTGTCATTATTGTGTGAGTAACCAATGCTTGCAGAAAAATGATTGTCTTACTCTTTCATCTGAAACTAGAAGTTTGAATCTTCTTCCTTTTCTTGGGAGCAATTTCTGTATTGTTACTAGCTGTGGTTCTGACCACTGCAGCCACTTTAACCTGCGTAGATGTACTCTTGCTCACAGCGTTGCTCAATTCCCTCTCATTTGGCCTACCAGCACTGACACTGTAGAAATCACAGGAAGCAGTAACAGCATGAATAAAAGGATACAATGTGTGTCTAAATGATATTCAATATGACACATTGAATGAATGAGATAGATTCTATGATTCTAAAAATGATTCTATTTTGTATGAGAGCAAATTAACCATCACCTCCATCATTCATGCAATTTGTTTTATTTTTACATAGTGACTCTTAACATTAATTACATGTACATGTAGAGGTGTATGTGCAGAAAGTTAGTTATTAATTATTGTTAACATGGACGACCGAGGACCATACATGGATCACTTATTGTTCCGTTGGTCTGAGATATCAAAGCTAAACAGTGGACAGTGTGTGGTCTGTTTTGGTCATGCGGCATTAAACAGAAATGTTCCACTCTGGCTCACAAGCCTCAAAGACACAGAGGCTCTTTACTTTGCCTGTTGGCTAGTTGCTAATGGCCTTTTGTCCCTGACAGATCTGATGTATCTCACAGAAGATCTCCTCTCTGCACGGTTTCTTTTTTGACGGGCCCTTGGTGAAGTACAGGTCCTGTAGCCAGAGAGTTTCCATCTGAAGTCTCTTCCTGGGGGCACAGCCAGAGGTGTTTATGTATTTGGTAATAGAGAGTGATAGACAAGTGCACCCAGCAGGAGGCTCAGAAATTATCTTAATCCACTAACAATCATGCAAGAGATGTCAGTGCTGGACTACCGTAAAGGCTATGCTATTTTAACCATCATTTTAAATGTGACTTTTAAAAAGTTGGTAGTTATTTGGCTGATTGAACACACTAAATGTTATTAATTTGCTATTTTACAAATTATTTAATACCATTTCAACAAGGAATGCCACTCATTAAGTTTAATTAAGGTATTCTGGACAAGTTGAAGGAAATTTCTCCTGACAGCCCAGCAGGAAATCAGGTGCTTGCAGGAGTGAGAGGTCAGGGACACTGTTCACTCCAGACAAAACATTTTAATCTTTAGGTTTTATGGTTCACATGTGATTTAGATTCAAATTAGGTTGCTATTTTTTTCATAAACAGATTTTTTACATTTTCAAACATTTTAAAATAGACCCAAAAATTTTAATTCTCTCATAATTTACTCAACACCATATGATAAAAGAGACTTAAATATTGATCTGTTTCTCACCCACACTTATCATATTGCTTTTAAAGATATGCTTTTAACCACGTACTGGATTCATTTGGATTAGTTTTATGCTGCCTTTATGTGATTTTTGGAGCTTCAAAGTTCTGGTCACAATTCACTTGCATTGTATGGACCTACAGAACTGAAATATTCTTATAAAAATCTTAATTTGTTGTCAGCAGAAGAAAGACAGTCAAACACATCTGGGATGGCATGAGTGTGAGCAAAGGATGAGAGAATTTTCCTTTTTGGGTGAACTATCCCTTTTAAGTACCTACAAATATTATATTATCTATTATAATTTACAGATGGGCTTTGGGGACAATGTATTGAGCGTTTAATAACAATCAGGTAAAATTAGTTTCACGTCAAGTTATATAACATCGTCGAGGTATAAAATGCAGTTGTTTGTGCAAGACAAAAAAACAGATGTAAACTTTAAAATGTATCCTGTAATCATGAACTTGCTGCACGAGTGCATCAGTGATCACAGAGGAAGCACAAGAGCGTAAAAGCCCCACATTGATGTGGTACTCAATTATATTACACTGTGCGTTTACAGTTGTATGTAAACATTTAAAGTAAAATCTTGAACCGTTACAACAACTAAACTGAGCTTGAAAGATAGTATCTCTAAGTAGGCGTTTCCAAACGGATTCCAAACAGAAAAGTTAATTTACACTAGTTCGGTAAATTTGAAAATATATTATGAAAAAAATGCTTTTGCATCATTTTGGGTAATTTTTATTGGGAAAAATATTCAATAACTTTACACTTATGCAGTGAAGAGTCATAAATAATCAACTCAACATCAACTGTCTCCTGTTTATTTATTGTCGCCTTTTTTCCCCTAACTGTGTTGTAGTACAACCAACAGGAGACCACTGATGTGTGAAGTGAATTTGGTGACACTACACTTTGTAAGAGTGAAGTTATTGAATATTTTTGAGTATCGCTTTTCGGTTTTGCACTTTGAAGACAATCCCTGTGCTCTCATTTCACAACCGTCTGCACGTAGAGATCAATGCTATTTGTCCCGCTCTTTTTGATGAAACGATTGGAAAGAGGCGTCGTTTGTGTTTTAACAACGTTTCGCTTAAGAGTTATTGATCCGGGAAGTTCGAATCTGTATTTCCAACTTTACTGAGCTATTTACACTTACCTTTCACGGATATCCCATACAGCGGGCGTGTTGTCTGCAATTGTCCATCTCTATAAGCGCATTATATTTCCGGCTTTTCTGTTTATTTTTGTACCAGCTATGAGAAGTCCAGATGTTCCGGCACAAGCAAGAACTTCCCCATCAGTTCTGTGTGTGTGTGTGTGTGTGTGTGTGTGTGTGTGTGTGTGTGTGTGTGTGTGTGTAACGGTTACTGTATAGTGTTTTATGTGATTAGTTTGATCAGTTAATTACATTACTGTTACTGGTTTACAATCATCCAAATTATTATTTGGTATTCTGCATGTTCAGACAGATGATGATGATGATGATGAGGGGAAAAAAAAATGTAAAGCTTAATGTTAGATTTCACATCAGGGTACACAACAAGACCGGCTTCAATTCTGGTTTCAAATGCAAATGAATTCCTATCATTGAGCCCAACTTGGATTAAGTCAAGTCAAGTGGTTTTTATTGTCGTTTCAACCACAGTTAGTACAGTACACAGTGTAACGAGACAACGTTCCTCCAGGACCATGGTGCTACATAAAACAACATAGGACAAACACAGAACCACATGAGACTACACAGACTAAATAACATACCTATATAAAGTGCACATGCAAACGTGTGCAAAAAGTACGGGACAGTATAATAAATTACTAACAATGAACAGGACAATAGACACAGTGATAGACAGTGCAGCGCCGACCAGTACACAGTAGTGTAAAAAGATGACAGTTTCTAAAAATGCCAAATGTAAACATAACATACTATGAGATGGTGTTCTATGCACATAGCAGTTATTGAGGTAGCAGCCAGTTATAAAGTGCAACTCAGGACATGTGTGTGTGCGTGTGTGTCAAACCAGTCTCTGAGTACTGAGGAGTCTGATGGCTTGGGGGAAGAAGCTGTTACACAGTTTGGCCGTGACGGCCCGAATGCTTCGGTACCTCTTGCCAGACAGCAGGAGGGTGGAGAGTTTGTGTGAGGGGTGAGTGGGTTCATCCACAATGCTGGTGGCTTTGCGGTTGCAGTGTTTTTTTGTAAATGTCTTTGATGGAGGGAAGAGAGACCCCGATTAATTGACAGTTCACACTTTCACTTTTACCTGCTGATTGTGCTCAAGGTCATCAGACGAATTGTTATGAATGCCTCGTGTGAGAGCTTTTTATTTTCTCACAGGGGGTGCAGCTTTTCTCTATCAGAGGCACTGAGGTTTTATTATACAAGTTTTATTTCTAAATAAATAATCTATAAACCTAATTTCTAATCTTCATTTGTTTTTAACAATCCACACACTACGTAGATTTTAATGCTTGCACCAGTCATCTTTTTTGGTTATTCGAGTTTAGTCGGGAGTCGGTACACGGGAATAAATAATGTTTATTGCACTGAAATTTCCTCAGACACAACTCAAAACAGTAAAACAGTGAGCTTCAAGCCTAAATAGCACAATACATGGGACTTAAAATTATAAAATCTCACAATAAAGTCAAACAAACATGACTGCCTGTATATGCGCTCTGCCAGTGCATTTCCATGTCATGTGCATGGAGTTACGTAAACTGCTGCGTTTAAATAGCCTCCTTGCAGTGCCTTGATTTTTAAATGGTTTAAAATCAAACAACATTGAACTTGTCAAATTATTGTACTTGAGTCTGCAGAGCAAAAGGGGGGAAAAACACTGTTCCCTTTACAAAAAGCTTCACTTTGATGCTGCGCTGCTAAGCGCTATGGGGAAACAATCTTATTGTGAGCTGCTCTGAACATGTGTGTAACACGTCAATGAAATTGACTGGAATTTATAGCCTCGGTTGGTGAGATCATTGGACGCACCTGTGGCCAGGCTATAAATAGGAGGCGTCACCAGAGTGTCGTCAGACATTTTTCTTCAGAGCTTTCTCTCTGTGTTTTCACAAAACTCTTGTTAGAAATTTGTTAAAAAATCTAAGTCTTTTCCTTCCTTCTCTCTTTTATATATATATATAAAAAAAAGAAAGGGGAAAATGGTGGAAAAACAGGGCAAACAATGCGTGTTTCCTTGTCAGCGTTCTATGTCTGACAAGGACACGCATCAATTTTGCTTTGTTTGCTTGGGGGAAGAGCACGCTACTCTCGCGTTGGAACAGGGCGGGTGCGCGCATTGCGACCTACTTTCGGTCGGGATGCTTCGCACTCGCCTTGCTTACTTCCGAGAGCCGGCACCCACACTTCATTCGTGGGGCTCTCGCATGGATCTGGCTGAGGAGCGAGAGACGGGTTCGCCCCTTTCGCTCGCTCTCTCCCCAGATCCTGCTGGTCCCTCGCGTGATCCTGAAGCGTGCTTCGGCGCCTCTTCAGTTCGCGAGGGGGACCTCCATTCCCTTGGATCAGATTCCGAGTTAACCGCATCTGAGCGCTCCAATCGCGATTCTAAATCTTCGGAGGAGCTGCTCGATGTGATTACTCGCGCGGTGGCCAGAATTAAAATAGATTGGCCACGTGACCAAGTTCCCCCCAAGCACTCTAAGTTAGAAGACAGATTTCTGTCTGGTGACCAAGGGAAGGGAACACCTTATCAGTCCCTTCCCTTCTTTGATGATCTCCACGACGAGCTTTCTCGTTCTTGGAATAAACCTTAAACCTCGCGCGTTCACGTGCCCTCCACGTCAGTATATTCGACTATCGTGGGCGCTGAGGCGCGAGGGTATTTAAAGATGCCACCGGTCGAAGAGACACTTGCGGGTTATCTCTCACCAGGTTCGGCATCGTCGCTTAAGAAATCTGCTCTCCCCTCTAAGCCATGCAGGGTAACCTCCATGCTGGTTGGGAGAGCATATCAAGCGGCGGGTCAGGCTGGTGCTGCGCTGCACACCATGGCTGTCTTGCAGGCGTACCAGGCTGACCTACTAAAAGACTTGAGTGCTGGAAGAGACCTCGACGACGAAGCTTTTTCTGAACTTCGTCGAGCTGCGGATTTGTCTCTCCGTGCCACCAAGCAGTCAGCCCGTGCTATTGGCCGGTCTATGTCTGCTTTGGTCAGCACTGAGAGGCACTTATGGCTTAATCTATCCGGCATCAAGGATAAGGACAGAGTTTTCCTCCTTGATGCCCCAGTTTCGCCTTCTGGTCTCTTTGGAGACGCCATGAATACGGTTATCTCCAGATTCCAGGAGGCGAAAAGCCATGAGGAAGCCTTTGGGCAATTTCTTCCTCGTCGCACTCAGGGGGCGAGGCCGTCGGTCACCCAGTCTTGCCCTGATTCTGTTAGGAGGGAGGTTCAAAAACAGAGCGTGGCAAGTCGTGCTCCCCCTCGCAGAGATTGGGGACAGGCTCGTCGCCCTCAGCAACCTCCCAAACAAGACCTCAGGGCTTGTATCTCCAAGAGAAAGAAGCCCTGACGGTCCTGTATCCAACCCTGTGAGGGTAGTTCCCTTCGGGATGGGGCGCGTGTATCATTCACTTCGGCCCTCCCGATACCCTCACGAAACCTCTTCACTCCCGCCACCCTTGGTGTTTCGGGTGACAGAGGTTTCCAACAAGATGTTGAATGTACCGTTGCTCCCTGCCATAATCCAGGACATGGAACATTCGACACCCCCTCGACAGGAAGTCTTGAAATTAGTTCCCATCTCAGAGAACCTATTTCTATGTGGGTTCTAAAAACAGTAGAAAAAGGCTTGCCGCCCTCCGAGCTTCAACGGCGTGGTTTCCACTACCGTAAGCCCGGAACAGGCATGTCTACTTCAGGTAGAACTGCAAAATCTCTTGGAAAAAGGGGCCATAGAACATGTTCCCCTTCCAGAGAAAAAGTCAGGCTATTACAGCAGATACTTCCTGGTCCCCAAGAAGGGGGGGGGGGGGGGGGGTTGCGTCCGATCTTAGATCTTCGTGCCTTGAACCGCTCGGTCAAGATGCTCAAGTTCAAGATGCTAACAGTCAAGTCCGTCGTGTCTCAGTTCCAACGTCTCGATTGGCTGGTCACGATCGACCTCATGGACGCATATTTTCATATTGGAATTCTGCCACAGCACAGGAAGTTCCTGAGGTTCGCTTTTGGGGACGAAGCCTTCCAGTATCGTGTCCTTCCATTCGGCCTAGCCCTATCACCCCGCACATTCACGAAATGCATGGATGCAGCACTGGCTCCTTTGCGACTCCAGGGCATCCGCATTCTGAATTATCTAGACGACTGGCTGATCCTAGCCCAGTCTCAGAAACTGGCAGTTCAGCACAGGGATATCGTCTTGGCTCATCTAGGTTCCCTGGGTCCGAGACTCAACGCCAAAGGAGCGTTCTTTCCCCGACCCAGAAAATTTCCTATTTAGGGGTCATATGGAATTCGATCACGATGCAGGCACAGTTGTCTCCCGCTCGTGTCATCTCCATTCAGAACTCCCTGAGCAATCTCAGGCTAGGTCAAGGTTGCACTGTTCTTCAGTATCAACGAATATTAGGTCTCATGGCGTCTGCGTCCACGGTGATTCCTTTGGGCCTTCTCCATATGAGACCGTTTCAGCTGTGGCTAAAAGCCAGGGGGTTTCATCCAAGGGCCAGTCCCCTCAGGCAAATAAGGGTTACGCGCCCAGTGCTTCGTTCCCTTTCTATGTGGTTCAGACCCAGGTTCTTACCTTGGGTCCCACTCTAGGTGCGTCTTGTCGTCGCAGGCTGCTAACGACAGACGCCTCCCTGACGGGCTGGGTAGCGGCCTTAAGTGGTCGTCCGGCTTAAAGGGATAGGAGGGTCGTCAGTTCGGTTGTCACAGTAACTGTCTCGAGCTGATGGCCGTATTTCTGGCCCTGAAATACTTCCTCCTGAGGCTGCCATGTCTTGGTGCGGGTGGGCAATACAGTGGTAGCCTCTTACATAAACCATCAGGGATCCATGTTCACGTCAGCTGAATTTCTGGCACGTTCGATCCTCCTTGGGGCCCAGGGCAGCTCAGGGCAGTTTCGTCCCTGGATGCCCGTGTGTGTGTGGGAGCAGATTTACTAATCTAGGGTAGAAGAGGACCTCTTCGCCTCTATGATAGCGCAATGTCTCCTCTACTTCTCCCTAAGTCACCCAGCCCCCTTGGGTCTGGGCTCAAAGGCACTTACGTGTCCCCCAGTTCTTCTGCTCCCGGGAGTCTTGGTAAGGTTCGCCAGCAAGGGTCTTGCCTCCTTTTAATGGCGCTGCGCTGGCCGAACAGGATATGTTTCTCGAATTTCTCTCCTTGACGGCTCACCTTGGGCGATTCCGGACAGGAAGGACCTTCTAATCACTGGTCCGAATTGTGAAAACTTTCATGCTTGGCCCCTAAGGGTACCAACTGAGGTTCACAGGGCTTTCTATTGAAGTTTCCGAGAACATTTCAAGTGCTACGGCTCCCTCCACTTGGAACTGATCTGGGTAGATTTTACAGGGCAGAAGAGGACCTCTTCGCCTCTTTTGATAGCGCAATGTCTCCTCTACTTCTCCCCGAGTCGCCCAGTTTCCCCCCTAAGTTCATATTACAGAACCAGCTAACTGCCAGTTTGCTTCAGTTCTGGATTTTCTGTAGAAAGAACTGTCAGCGGGCACTTGCCTCGCCACTGCCAGGTTCTATGTGGCTTCCATTGCGGTTTGCCACGCCTTGGTGGGCGGGGTGCCCCCTAAGAGGCGTCCTTGCTAGGACCTCTTCACAGGGTAAGACCCTGTGGCAGCGGGGGCGTGGTCAAGCGCCCGTCCGGAGAAGGGGAGCGGTAAGGGCGCTTGCACCTGAGCGAAAATATGTCTAACACCTGTCTCTAATTTCAGTGAGCACGGGGAGAGCGGCATAAGAGCCACAACACCGCCAGTGGAGGGAGGCCAGTCTAGTGTTGGCGAGCCAAATTGAAAAGTCTGCGTTCATTATAAATACCCTTTTTGTTCAGTTCTGTAGTTTTACTTTGGAAAGATTAAAAAGCCTTACCTTTGTGTTCCACCCTGTTTCTGCGTCCTTCCTCCTCTGAAGTGAAATCGAGTTACACTGGTGCCGAAACCCAGGATCTTTAGATATGGTAGAGTAGAGTCCTCCCAGCTGGCCGAAGTCCTCCAGTCCCTCGCAGCACTACATCAGAGCCACCATCAGTCCCTGCTTGAGCTCCGAGAGGACCAAGATCGGCGTTTTTTTGAGATCATGCGGGCTCAAGCAGAGGACCGGCATGCCATCCGGAGCCTGCTCAGCCAGGAGGTCGCTCCCGCCTCAGCCGCGACCCCGGACCATCGCTTCCCGTTGCCCCCGCCCACGTTACAGAAGATGGGGGCAACGGACGACCCCGAAGCGTTTTTGGATCTGTTTGAGCGGACCGCAGAAATCTGGGGCTGGCCGCGCGACCAGTGGGCAGCCCGCCTTGTCCCTCTTTTGTCCGGGGAAGCCCAACTCGCGGCTCAGCAACTGCCTGCAACGAACCTCCTGGCTTATACGGATCTGAGAAGAGCGATCATGCAACGGGTAGGTCGGAGTCCCAAAGAGATCCGCCAGCTGTTCCGGGCCATGAAGTTAGAGAAAACCGACCGCCCGTTCGCGTTTGCCCAGCGGCTCCGTGATGCCTGCCGGAAATGGCTGCTAGTGGGGGACCGCGACGTCGAGGGACTAATCGATCAGGTGGTGCTGGAGCAGTTCACTCAGCGATTGCCCAAGAGAACGGCGGAGTGGGTCCAGTGCCACCGCCCGGCGTCGCTGGAGGCGGCCGTTCAGCTCGCGGAGGACCACATGGCGGCGATCCCAAGGGCGGACGAGCCCTCTCTCTCTCCCTCCCCTTCCCCTGTGTTTTTTTCCGCTCTTCCCCCTCCCCCTCCCCCCTCTCGCTCTGTCTTCCCTCCAGGGTCCGTTCCTGCCCCCCGCAGGCGAGGAGCCTGGCAGAGACCCACGGTGGCAACGCACACCCCCCCCGCCACATTCAGCCGCTCTCCCCCTCAGGTGGGGGCGTCCGCCGACGCAGGTACGGGTGTGGCGCCTGGGCCAGCCTTTTGGAGGTGCGGGGACCCAGGCCACTTCCGTGATCAGTGTCCGATGATGGAAGTGGGGACGGTGGTTCGGGTCTCCGATCCCCCGCATGCTGCCCCCGATCGGGCTGGAGCGTACCGGATTCCGGTAAGAATCCAGGGGGGTACACACCAAGCATTGCTGGATACCGGTTGCAATCAGACCACCATCCATCAACGCTTGGTTCAACCCGGGGCTTTGGGCACAACTAGACGGGTGAGGGTGAGGTGTGTGCATGGGGATATTCACAAGTACCCGATGATGACCTTGTTAGTGAAATTCCGGGGGAAAAAGCATAGAGTAGAGGCAGCGGTTAGTCCCCGCCTCACCCATTCTCTGATTTTGGGAACCGATTGGCCAGCATTTAAAGATGTGTTAGGGGGAGTTTATACGGATGGGTCCTGCACTAAAGTGGGGAGATGTGCGATGCTTTGACAGGGGAGGCGGAGCCGGGGCCGTCCTCGGCTGCTCCAAATCGGGATGACGAGGAGAGGGGCGAGGCTTCCGCCCATCCTCTTCGCAGTGAATTCCCTGACGAGGATTTCCCTTTGGAGCAGTCGCGGGACGAAACCCTCAAACATGCCTTTGGTCAGGTAAAAGTGATCGATGGTCAGCGTCTTCAGCCAGACATCGCACTCGCATACCCCTATTTTTCAATTATGAATGACCGACTGTATAGAGTGACGCAGGACACTCAAACTAAAGAAAATAGGACACAGCTTTTGATTCCACGGAGCCGCCGGGAAATGTTATTCCAAGCGGCTCATTATAATCCCATGGCGGGTCATCTAGGGGAAAGAAAAACACTCCTCCGACTAATAGCCCGTTTTTACTGGCCGGGCATTAGCGGTGACGTCCGCAGGTGGTGTGTGGCATGCCGTGAATGCCAGCTGGTAAACCCACCGGCCACCCCAAAAGCGCCATTGCGCCCTCTTCCGTTGATCGAGGTCCCCTTCGAGAGAATTGGAATGGACCTCGTCGGGCCATTAGAGCGGACTGCACGGGGACATCGCTTTGTGTTAGTCCTAGTGGATTACGCAACGCGATATCCGGAAGCAGTGCCTCTAAGCAACATTTCAGCACGTAGTGTTGCTGCGGCACTCTTCAAAATAATCTCCCGGGTGGGGATTCCAAAAGAAATCCTCACCGATCAAGGCACAACGTTTATGTCACGCACACTTCGCGAACTTTACGATCTATTGGGCATCAAATCGATTCGCACTTGCGTGTACCATCCGCAGACAGATGGCCTAGTGGAACGTTTTAACAAAACCCTCAAAAACATGATTCGTAAGTTCGTGCACGAGGATGCTAAAAACTGGGACAGATGGATCGATCCCCTGTTGTTTGCAGTGCGAGAGGTCCCGCAAGCCTCAACCGGCTTCTCTCCATTTGAGCTGTTGTACGGGCGATGCCCGCGCAGCATCTTAGATGTTTTACGAGAAGGCTGGGAGGAAGGACCTACAAATAGCAAAAATGAAATTCAATACGTTCTTGACCTCAGAGCAAAGCTCCACACTTTGGGGAAACTAACACAGGAGAATTTGCTCCGGACCCAAGAACGTCAATGCCGGCTGTACGACAGGGGAACGCGGCTGAGGGAATTTGCACCGGGAGATAAAGTTCTTGTATTGCTTCCCACATCGAGCTCCAAATTACTCGCCAAGTGGCAAGGGCCCTTCGAGGTCACACGACGAGTGGGGGATCTCGATTATGAAGTTAAGCGAACCGATAGAGGGAATGCGCGTCAAATCTACCACCTCAACCTCCTTAAATTGTGGAGGGAGGCGGTCCCTGTATCGTTGGCTACGGTGGTCCCGGAGAGGGCGGAGCTCGGACCGGAGGTAAATCCAAACCCAGATCTCAATGCCCCGGTCATTTGTGGAGACCACCTCTCCCCGTGCCAACGAACAGAGGTTGCCAGGTTGCAGAAGGAGTTTGCAGACGTGTTTTCTCCCCTGCCGGGTCGCACGAACCTCATCCAGCACCATATCGAGACCGAGCCGGGGGCGGTCGTTCGTTGCCGCCCTTATCGCCTCCCCGAGCATAGAAAGAAAATTGTCCGGGACGAATTGGATGCCATGCTTGATATGGGGGTAATAGAAGAATCCCACAACGACTGGTCCAGCCCGGTCGTTCTTGTTCCCAAGAGTGACGGGTCGGTGCGGTTCTGTGTGGATTATAGAAAAGTCAACGCGGTGTCTAAATTTGACGCGTACCCAATGCCCCGCGTTGATGAACTGCTCGATCGGTTAGGTACTGCTCGCTTTTATTCGACATTGGATTTAACAAAGGGTTATTGGCAGATCCCCTTGACACCAATCTCCCGAGAAAAAACAGCCTTCACCACGCCGTTTGGATTACACCAATTCGTGACACTTCCGTTCGGTTTGTTCGGGGCCCCAGCCACGTTCCAGCGTTTGATGGACCGTGTCCTCCGGCCGCACTCTGCTTACGCCGCTGCCTACATAGACGATATTATTATTTATAGTAATGACTGGCAGCGCATATACAACATCTGAGGGCGGTCCTGAAGTCGCTGCGGCGGGCGGGGCTCACTGCAAACCCTAAGAAGTGCGCGATTGGGCGTGTGGAGGTGCGGTATCTGGGGTTCCACTTGGGCCATGGCCAGGTGCGTCCCCAAATTGATAAAACCGCGGCGATTGCGACTTGCCCTAGGCCCAAGACCAAAAAGGGGGTGAGGCAGTTCCTGGGGCTGGCTGGCTACTACAGAAGGTTCGTACCTAATTATTCGGACGTCACCAGCCTGCTGACTGACCTCACTAAAAAGGGGGCTCCAGATCCGGTCCAATGGAACAGTGCCAGCAGGCGTTCACACAAATTAAAGCCGCACTCTGTGGGGGGCCGCTCTTGTATTCCCCTAACTTCTCTCTCCCTTTCTTATTACAGATGGATATTATTACAGACTGGGGGCCGTACTCTCGCAGGTGGTGGAGGGGGAGGAGCGCCCGGTGCTATACATCAGTAGGAAGCTCTCCTTGAGAGAAACGAAGTATAGCACCGTGGAGAAGGAGTGTCTAGCTATCAAGTGGGCGGTCCTCACACTCTGCTACTACCTGCTGGGGCGGGCCTTCACCCTCTGTTCGGATCATGCCCCACTGCAGTGGCTCCACCGCATGAAGGATACTAACGCCCGGATCACCCGTTGGTATCTGGCTCTCCAGCCTTTTAAGTTCGAGGTGGTCCACAGACCGGGGGTGCAGATGGCTGTCGCCGACTTCCTTTCCAGAAATGGGGGGGGGGGAGTGGTAGGCAGGCCGGATGACGCCCCGGCCTGAGTCGGGCGGTGGGGGTATGTGGCAGCGGGGGCGTGGTGAAGCGCCCGTCCGGAGAGGGGGAGCGGTAAGGGCGCTTGCACCTGAGCGAAAATATGTCTAACACCTGTCTCTAATTTCAGTGAGCACGGGGAGAGCGGCATAAGAGCCACAACACCGCCAGTGGAGGGAGGCCAGTCTAGTGTTGGCGAGCCAAATTGAAAAGTCTGTGTTCATTATAAATACCCTTTTTGTTCAGTTCTGTAGTTTTACTTTGGAAAGATTAAAAAGCCTTACCTTTGTGTTCCACCCTGTTTCCGCGTCCTTCCTCTTCTGAAGTGAAATCGAGTTACAGACCCCTTTTTAGACCTCTAGAGTCAGCGTTTGGTAGACTTCTGACTCTCAGGATGGTTTTTCTTATGGCAATTACGTCTCTAAGGAGACTTGGGTACCTACAGGCTCTGTCTCTTTTGCCGGCCTGTTTAGAGTTTGCCCCAGAATGACCAAAAGCATTCTTTGCACCCTCACCCTAACTACCTGCCCAAGGTGTCTTTAGCGTCCCTTGGCCGGTTATTTTCTAAGCCTTCTGCTCCCTGCCGTTTGTAACGCCGGAGCAGCTAAGACTTCTCAGACTCTGTCCAGTCTGTACCCTTCAGACTTATGTCCACCGCTTTTGCTAGTGGCGTAAAGTCAGGGCAGCAATTCTTCACTTGGAAGCCATGACCGGGGGGCGGTCACTTCCTGGCAGACTATGTCACTTTGGGTGAGGTACATTTTTGCCCCGGCCTACGAGGCGCGCGGTCAAGCTTCGCCAGTAGGTTTTAGGGTGCACTCTACCAGAAGGCTGTCCTCCTTTAAAGCCTCGGCTAGAGGCCTCTCTCTGCAGCAAGTTTGTGATGCGGCAGGCTGGTCCTCCCCGCACAAATTCATCTGGTTTCATGGTCATGTTTCTAGATGTTCATGCTACCCCGGGCTCTTATGCCCTTGGGTTGACATCTACGCTCATGTCTAAGCAAGTTTGTGATGCGGCAGGCTGGTCACCTCCGCACACATTCTTCAGGATCTATGGTTTGGCTAGATGCTCCTGCTACCCCGGTATGCCCTTGGGTCGACATCTACACTAATGTCTAAGCAAGTTTGTGATGCGGCAGGCTGGTCCTCTCCGCACACATTCATTAGATTCTATAGTTTGGATGTCCATGCTACTCCGGGCTTTTACGCCCTCGAGTCGACATCTCAGACTCATGCAGGAACAAGTTTGTGACGTGGCGGGCTGGTCCTCTCCACGCACATTCTACAATTCTCTACATGGGCTAGGATGTTTTTGCTACCCCGGACTATGTCCTTGGGTCGACATCCCAGGCTCATGCCAAATCCAAGTTCATGGTACAAACTTTTGAGTTAGAGCCCTTGGGTCAGCTTCTCAAACTCATCTTTTGACTTTGTGGGCTAGATGCTCTGCTACTCCGGACTCTTATGTCTTTGAGTCGACATCTCAAGCTCATGTCTAACCAGGTTTGTGATACGGCAGGCTAGTCCTTTCCGCACACACTCTTCGGATTTTATGGTGTTAGATGTTCTGCTACTCCGGGCTTATGCCCTTGAGTCGACATCTCAAGCTCATGTCTGGAACCTCTCGCGTTCTGTGAAAACACTTCACAACGATCAGGGGTCCGGACAGCCCCAGTGCGGCGGCGTGGGCATTTCGTTCCCCATAGCGCTTAGCAGCGCAGCATCAAAGTGAAGCTTTTTGTAAAGGGAACGTCTCGGGTTACTTGTGTAACCCTTGTTCCCTGAAAAAAGCGGAACGAGATGCTGCGCTTCTTTTGCCGCACTGGGACGTCCCAGGACCGCTCTTCAGAAAAATAATCTGACGACACTCTGGTGACGCCTCCTATTTATAGCCTGGCCACAGGTGCGTCCAATGATCTCACCAACCGAGGCTATAAATTCCAGTCAATTTCATTGACGTGTTACACACATGTTCAGAGCAGCTCACAATAAGATTGTTTCCCCATAGCGCTTAGCAGCGCTGCATCTCGTTCCGCTTTTTTCAGGGAACAAGGGTTACACAAGTAACCCGAGACGTTTTACCGTTTATCAAGCATTGAAACTTTACTTTGTTAAAAACAACCTGGAATCTCATTTGATAGCAGTCATGAAACCGTGTTTTGAGATGCGTTTATAAGTTGTTTTACTTTACTCTGTGATCCCATGATGGCGTTTTATTGCCACTTTAAATAAAATAAATTAATATTTTGATAAAAGTTGTAATATTTTGTGAATAAAGTAAATAATTATGAGAATACATTTGTAGCATTACGAGATTAAAGTCGTAATAGTTTGAGAATGTTGTAGCATGATGATATAACATTTAGTATGAGAATAAAGTCATAGCATTTTGAGATTATAGTCATAATATATTGAGAATAAAGTAAAATTATTAGAATAAAGTCTTAGCATTGTGAGAATAAAGTAGTTGTGACAAGGAGCGGATAAAGAAGAGCCGGAGACGCCAGTTCGAATCCCGCTCGGAGTGGGTCAAGCAGGACTGGATACAGTGGTGCCGTGACCCGGGTGGGAGTGAGGTTCAGGGGGGTGAGTGTAACGGGAGCCAGCTGCTATATGTACTTTGCAAAATGGCAGATCTCTGGCTTCCCTACGAAGGAGGAAGTGTGAGCTGGGTGAACAGTTCAAGGAAGACTTTAATTAGACACAGTTTCACTTGGACACAACATAACAGGAGATGCATGAGGATGACATTGTTAAATCATACTTTAGGATATGATTTTACAATAAAGAAATCCTTGGTCTTTTGGCACATCAGCGCAGAGTTATTAGTATCCGGACTCTGCAGTGGTTCAGTAGGAAATTAATTTATTCTGGACAGATTCGAGTAATCACGCTTGGCGTTGTTATTGGGTTTTCCTCTCTAAACAATACAGTAACTGAGGGGATGTTACCACATACAATATTTTTGATATGGACTTATATATTTCACAGCAGTTTCAATTATTTTCCTCTTCACTTGAGTGTGAACCTATATCTCGCGCCTCCCTTGACAGACACCCACGGATTGAATACTCTTGTACTAATACATACCTCATTCATGAACAGATAACATGCCAAAACTTCCCAATAAATTCAGCTCGGTTGTAAAGCCAAGTTATCTCCTTGGTTATTGGTGTTGTATGTAAAGACCCAGACGCACCACTTTGCTGTTGTCGACGACATCACTCTGATGTTACTTTCCTTTCGATTTATTCTCAAAATATTACGTTTTAGATCTCACAATGCTTCAACATTCTTCTTGTTATTTTTTACTTTATTCTCAAAATATTATTATAAATGCAAATTGCAAATTTAAATAGTTAAATTACTTTGATTTTATGGTTAGGGTTAATTTCTGCACAGTGAACAAATGAGCCGACATCAATATAAATTAAAAATATGTTTGATCCATTTATTGTGCGCCTGATGTTTGCTTATATAAAGTTCTGAACCGATGTCAGTGTTGCACTTAATGTAATTATTATTTGACAGGCAGGGTGGTCATGTTTTAAGTCATGGAAGGAAGGATTCTTCTTATTTTTATATTATAATATGGCATTTGGACTAAACCCCGAAAGACACTGAAGTCTAGCGACACCCCTGGATAGTTCACCCAAGAATGAAAATTCACTCATCATTTACTTACCCTCATGCCACCCCAGATGTGTAAGACTTTCTTTCTTAGAAGAATATTTCAGCTGTGTAGGACCATACATTGCATTTTGCACAACATTTTGTTGATCATGCTGCCTTTATGTTACTCGAAGCACATAAAGGCAGCATGAACGTAATCCATAAGACTCTAGTGGTTAAATACATGTCTTCTGAAGCGATCAAATAGATTTTGGGTGAGAACAGGCCCAAATTGTATGCATTTTTTACTCTACTCTGGATTTCGGGCCTGATTACACTTCCTAGTGCTTGACGCATGTGCAACAGAAAGTTCTAGATTAGCTAGGAAGTGTAATCAAACTTGAAATCATGATTGCCAAAGAGACTACAGAGACTACAAGGAGACTATAGTTACATTTTGGTCTGTTCTCACCCAAAACAAATTGGTTCCCTTCAGAAGTCTTTTATGGTGCATTTATTTGCTTCTAGGAGCTTCAAAGTTTTGGTCACCATTCACTTGCAACATGTGGAACTACAGAGCTGAGTTACTCTTCTAAAAATCTTGATTTGTGTTCAGCAGAAGAGAGAATGTAATACACGTATGTGATGAATGGGGGTAAATGATGAGAGAATTGTCATTTTTGGGTGAACTATCCCTTTAAGCAGTTTTCTCAAATGTATCTGATGAAGCACATTTTGTTTTGTGTGATAAAAATCGGCAATGGTTTTACCTAATAGTTTTAAATTTGTCTTCAGGTGTATTTAACCCATAAACATATATGTGGGTCAAAACTAGCCACCACGAAAGTAATCATATTTAAAACATGATCTAGGATCCTGTCTTATTTAGTCAAGAGCAATGTGAAAGCACAAAAGTAAAGTCAAACAGTAATCTCCAGTTCTGATTCAGCCATTAGTCCTACTCAGTGAGTGACATCACTAAAAAAGACAGAACAAAGAAGGGGTTCTTACTACACAAGGACATAATGACACATGGGATGTACCCCATTACAATGTGAAAACACTTAATGGCCATTGTTATTAAATGAAACATCTTAAAATTCATTGCCCATCAGCTCTGTAAATAACTGTTCCAAAAAGATCTTCTCTTGAGGATAATCCCTTAAAAAAGAAGAATATACACTGCATGAAACACGTTCAAATCTTGAAATGTTATCTGCTACATAGTTTTTACTTGCAAATCCAAATTAGGTTAATTAAATGATTTTTTTTTATATATGACATTATTATCATAGAATATTATATAAACATATACTAAAAACTAGAGGAAATGTTGTCTTACTGCCCCAAATAAAGTGTGGCACCTCCTCCCCCACTTCAAAAGACCATTGCTGTGTTCTTCTATTGAGATAACAATACATTATGTAGTGTTGACCCACTTAACATAAACAAAGCCACACCATGTGAGCCAAGCAAAACACAACGTACAACACGCCTGATAATTCAAACATCAGACTGCAGTGTTAAGAGTGTAGGAGTATGAATGTCACTTTCCATGGCTGTCCAGTGTAATGGCAGTTTCCTTGTGGGCTCCAAAACTATTCCTACATTAGCTATTCATGTCAGTGCAACTAAATACAATTGTGGGCTGTTAAGAATTGTGTGAAAAAGGCAAAAAAAAAAAAAAAAAAAGCTAAAGTCAATCTCGTTAACTTGTGTCACCAATGAAGAACTCAGAATTTACTTTGTTGGTCTGTCACACATTTTCCCTCCCCCCATTTTCAAAGTACTTTCAAATGCTATTGGCTTCTCCCAAAATGTGTTAAAATCTGCAGTTTATGGGGATATCTGTTCTTTATATCAACTACATGGAATATTAATGGGTAATAAGGGGATTCCTGTTCCTCTGATCTTAACATTCAATTCCCCGAATGTCCCTTAGTCATACAAATGTCTCTGTATTCAGCAGAGACTCCAACCATATAGCAGATTCTCATTTGTATTGATTTACACAAATACCATGTAACACTGTTTGTAATTAGATGTGAAAAAGTGCTAGGAAAAGTATGATATTTTATCATTTTATGTCATGCAACCTACCCATGTTGGCATATGCTTTGGCTATAGTGTCTACAAAGTGACAGATGATTTAGCATCGTAATATATATATATATATACCTGTATTAAAGGACACACTCGTATAATTATCTCATATAACTGTAATAAATGGTGCAATGAAATTTCATTCTGTTGGATATTTTATTTTAAAACACTGGAACTCAAAATCAGTTATTGTTGGGTGACATTGGTTTGATGATAGGAAATATAAAATAATAAAAAACTGAAATATCTTGCTTGCACACATTAGTATTTCGCTCACCCCGACGGACTGTTTATTGTCGCCGGAGATTTCAACCATGCGAATCTCAAGACAGTGCTCCCTAAATTCCATCAGTATGTGGACTTTGCAACGAGAGGGGCGAACGTGCTTGATCTTGTTTACACAAACATCCCAGGTGCGTACCGGGCGGAGCCCCGCCCCCACCTCGGCTACTCGGACCACATCTCTGTTATGCTAATTCCAGCATACAGATGCACAAAACCGCTTCAGAAGCAGGTGAAAACCTGGCCAGCAGGAGCCATCTCTGCTCTTCAGGACTGTTTTGAGTATACTGAATGGCACATGTTCAGTGAGGCTGCAACATATGGCGATTATACCAACTAGGAGGAATACACAGCATCAGTGACCAGCTACATCAGCAAGAGCATTGATGATGTCACTTTCTCCAAGACCATCACCACACGCTCCAACCAGAAGCCGACTCCGCGTTCAGAGCAGGCGACAAGGCAGCCCTAAGAACAGCGAGAGCCAAACTGTTCCGGGCCATCAAAGAGGCAAAGCGCGCACATGCCCAGAGAATCCACAGTCACTTCCAGGATAGCAGTGACACGCGGCGCATGTGACAGGGCATCCAGGCCATCACCAACTGCAGGACAACATCAGTTGCCTGTGACAAAGTTGCCTCCCTTCCAGATGCGCTGAACGACTTCTACGCTTGGTTTGAAGTACAGAATGACGTGGTGGCGAGGAAGACCACCCCTCCTCCCAACGACCAGGTGCTCTGTCTTACCAAGGCGGATGTGAGGAAAACTCTACGTAGATTCAACCCACGGAAGGCTGCTGGACCAGACAACATTCCTGTCAGAGTGCTCAGAGGATGTGCAGACCAGCTTTCAGATGTTCTTACCGACATCTTCAACATCTCTCTGAGCAGCGCCATCGTTCCAACGTGCTTCAAGGCCACCACCATCGTCCGATGCCAAAGAAGTCTTCAGTGTCCTGCCTCAACGACTACCGTCCCGTCGGACTCTCACCAATCATCATGAAGTGCTTCGAGAGGCTCGTCATGAGGCACATTAAGACTCAGCTGCCCCCTCACTAGACCCACTGCAGCTCGCGTATCGTCCAAACCGTTCAACAGACGACGCCATCGCCACCACCCTCCATCTGGCCCTCACCCACCTAGATAAAAAGGACTCATACATTTGATTGCTGTTCATAGACTTCAGCTTAGCATTCAACACAATCATTCCCCAGCACCTGATTGGAAAGCTGAACCTGCTGGGCCTGGACACCTCCCTCTGCAACTGGATCCTGGACTTCCTGACTGTGAAACCTCAGTCAGTCCAGATCGGGAACAGCATCTCCACCACCACCACACTGAGTACTGGGGCCCCCCAGGGCTGTGTGCTCAGTCCACAGCTGTTCACTCTGCTGACTCACGACTGTGCAGCAATGCACAGCTCGAATCACATCAACAAGTTCACCGATGACACGACTGTGGTGGGTCTCATCAGCAAGAACGACGAGTCAGCGTATAGAGAGGAGGTGCAGGGGCTAACGGACTGGTGTAGAGCCAACAACCTGTCTCTGTATGTAGACAAAACAGAAGAGATGGTTGTTGACTTTAGGAGAGCACAAGGTGAACGCTCTCCACTGAACATCGATGGCTCCTCTGTGGAGATTGTCAAGAGCACCAAATTCCTTGGTGTTCACCTGGCGGAGAACCTCACCTGGTCCCTCAACACCAGCTCTATTACCAAGAAAGCCCAGCAGCGTCTCTACTTTCTTCGAGGGCTGAGGAAAGCACATCTCCCACCCCCCCATCCTCACTACATTCTATAGAGGGAATATTGAGAGCATCCTGAGCAGCTGCATCACTGCCTGGTTTGGGACTTGCACCGTTTCGACCGCAAAGCCCTGCAGATGATAGTGAGGACAGCTGAGAAGATCATCAGGGTCTGTCTTCCCTCCATCAAAGACATTTACAAAAAAACACTGCATCCGCAAAGCCACCAGCATTGTGGATGACCCCACACACCCCTCACACAAACTCTTCACCTTCCTGCCGTCTGGCAAGAGGTACCGGAGCATTCAGGCCCTCACAGCCAGACTGTGTAACAGCTTCTTCCCCCAAGCCATCAGACTCCTCAATACTCAGAGACTGGTTTGACACACACACATGTCCTGAGTTGCACTTTATAACTGGCTGCTTCCTCAATAACTGCTATGTGCATAGAACACTATCTCATAGTATATTATGTTTACATTTGGCATTTTTAGAAACTGTCATCTTTTTACACTACTGTGCACTGGTCGGCACTGCACTGTCTCTTAGTGTGCCTATTGTCCTGTTCATTGTTAGTAATTTATGTACTGTCCCGTACTTTTTGCACATATTTGCAGTATATATATTATAGTATAAGTATATATATATATATATATATATATATATATATATATATATATATATATATATATATATACTCTGCCACCTGCAATTGTTCACACTGCAATTTTAGAGAATTATTAATAAATAATATTGTATGTGTTTATAATCTTATGATAATTTTTTTAAACAATGTCCTAAATTTGTAAACATGTAATTCTGGTTCTGTTCACTCCACCTCACTATGAAAAGTCTCATTTTATTCCACTAGATGGCAGCAACCGGTAGATTTTTTTTCTCTCTCACATTCCATCACAATATACAGATCTGAAATGTAGGTGGCGCTGTAGCGCATTTTAGCCATCAAAGATATATTCGTGTATAAATAATCAAGATAACTTTCCATTCAAGCATCACCTTCATTGTTTTATTGAATATCTTAGCCTCTGAGTGGACTAGAAGCCAATCTAGGTGTCATTAGAAAGCTGAAATCCTCCCCTTTTCGATGGTATATAACATTTTATCATCGATAGCTGAAAACTGATCATTTCTTTTACATGTTTTTCCTTCTGGATGGCATATTTTGTTCTGGACATCTAAGATATAACATTGGATTATTCAGCCAAGCAACGACAAGTAAAAAATGGCTCATTTAGAAAATTATCTAAGGTAAAAGCAGATATAAAGTTTTTGGCTACTTGGGACTTACAGCAGCAGTTATCGGAGCATAAAGGAGACATTTGTATTTGATGACTTAAAGAAATAATTTCACTTAGTGATTCTTTTGAAAAACAACAAAATTAATTCACATCCCTCAACAACTCTACAATCTCATTCCTGAGAATGAAAGCTTTCATTTGATTATATGACTTGTCCATTTAGGTGCTATGTGAAGGACTTCTATTTTCATATAAATATTTCTTCCCCATTACCTCTAGTGGGCACTAATTTTCAACGCAAATGTTTTGAGGCCTTATTTTGTCATTTTAAGTAACATAGATGCAAAAGTAATGGTTATCAGTGAAAGGTTCCGATTCGAAGATTTCAAATTATACCTCATATGCCTGACTTATGTATATGGAGACTAACATTTGAGCATAAACTTTTTCCGTGATATAGCACCCCACGGGCGAGTACATAGAGCAGAAGGGGGAAATATAACAAAAGATCAAGAGAATATAACACAGTCTTAATGTACACAAAGACACTTTTATTTCATCAAGAAGCACTGGCCAGCTTTTGACACCACACCACAATAAGATACAGATATCAGCATTAAGATTCACACACACCATTTAGAGTGGAGATTTTAGTGATGCCTGTAGACCCCTCTAAATATGTATATATACACACACACACACATACAAACCATATAATAATATTTTACAATCAATTAATTTTCAATACAATAACTTAGTAAATGTACATGTCGACACAAGGCAACAGAAGAGCAAATCCCAGAGATGCAGAACAAATATACTAGTGTTGGGTTCGAGTCCACCTTAGTCGAGTCCGAGTCAAGTCCGAGTCCAAAAGGGGCCGAGTCGGACTCAAGACCGAGTCCATAACAGGCCGAGTCTGAGTCGAATGAATCTGTTCAAGAATATGAATTAAAATTGTAACTGTAAACTCAACATCAATTTTAATCTTATTTCAACCTTCACAACTAAGAAAATTTATTTATCAATATAAATGCAAAAAACAAATGATTAGTATCCTGCTTCAGTTATTTGTTGCTTTTCCCCTCCACTCAAACATACACCAAAGAAAGTGAAAGCTGCATTAGTCATTACAACCAGAGTTATTATTATTTTGAATATTATTACTACATTTTCAATTTGTCCATTCAATTTAGTTTAGTTTTATTTAAAATTATGAGAGAAATACATTTAAAGTGTTTAATACATTTAATAAATGGTCATATTTATATTAAATAAATATATAATATAAATTGTATATTTAGGTGAATAGAGATTTCTCCCCTCACTTGTGTTCTTCAGAGTATTTTCTGACTTTTTTGACATTGAAATGCAAGTGACAGTTGGGGAACCTACTTTTACGTTAGTTATATTTCTGGATGAGAGCGGCAGAGCACGTGTGGCAAATGGCAATCTCTTTCCCGCACACATACAGCAACAGCACGCGGGAGAGAGAGTTAAAAAAAAAAAAGTACTTGAAAGAGTGCCTGCTGCTTCTTTCAGCCAGAATAACACACGTAAGGACATATATGCGTGAAAACTGATGTGCAGTATTAAATACACCGAATGTTTGATAGTACTAACTGTAGAGAGCAAATCAATATGAAGACAAAGACAAATCCCATACATTAGAGGCAATTTTGAAATCCTGGCAAGATGCTTTTTTGACATGTCTTGGGAAAAGAGGACGTATGGTAACCCTATGTTACATTATTTATTTACTTTTTGTTGTTTGTTCTTCATTGCATCACAAATGCCATGGACTCAGCCGGAAAAAACCCCAAGTCCGAGTCCATAAAAATTGGACTCGTGACTCGGACTTGAGTCTGAACTCGACTACCCCAACTCTAAAACACATTAAGATTATTTTTACCAAATTCATATAACATATCTGTCACAACAGAGGCTATATTTACTCTTAAACATGTGTTGGGGTAAAAGGATGTTTGAATGTATTTTTCAATCACATTTGACCTTTTATTTTATACAAAAAATCCCTTTGGTCATTAAAACCCCCTATTCAGACATTTTCCACTGTTGCATCAACAAATAAATTAATTGCAATACATTAGGTATCCCTGGTAAACAAAATTGACACTTTTCTCCTTCCCAAACACTTCATAATATGCCTAATGTATATACAGTGCAGTCAAATATTATTAGTATTATTGGGAAATACAAAGGCTATAGTGAAAAGACACTGTGGATGGAACATATATTGTGGGATCAAAGTATTTTTTCTAACTTTCAGAGGAGAATACATTCACATACAGTAGCACATAACAAATCAGTGGAGTTTACTTTGTGTTTGTCCACTATCCCATAGTGCTGGGTAGACAGAAATATACTGTAAGCCTAAGTACGTTAGATACACATTTATTTCGAGTGACCTCTATAAAGAATATGCTGACACTGTCTAGTGTGTAAACGCAAACATTACACATTATCTTCAGTCTAATTAACATTGCAGTGACTTCAGATATTGACACATAATTCCACAATGGGCATGTCACTCAGAGGCTGATAACAAAGTGATTAGTGTATACAGTAGTACAGACGGAGGGAGTGACTAACCCAACAGCCCTCCTGTATTCTTCATTTGTATCTTTCGATACAAATTGGAGGAATGGTTCTAAGTGTCAAATGAAGGATGTGAACTCTCACTGTGAGAAGGGCTTCCTTTGCTTGGACGGCTACAAGAAAGAGAAAAGAATTGCAAATAAAACAAAAGTTAGATTAATCTTTGAAAATGAATGAGTGGGATAGTAAGAACAAATTGTTAACAAAAATGTTAATGTCCTGTATAAAGGGCTTATATTTGCCATTTTAAGCATTTTATTTTTTATGTAAATTAGCATTTGGTCATTTGTGGTGGGAAAGAATGTAAAGAATTGGAAAAGATTAAAGACAAATATGCTAATATACGAACTACCCAAGAAAAATCTGAGAATTAAAATACAACATTAGATTTTGTAATTCTGCCTGGTTGATTATTAACAAGTTAAATCAAGAAATAATGTATGTAAATTCTTTAAGAACAAGAGCTGCTCTCCCAAGGGCCCTTTTCACATACGGAAATTAAACTATAAGAATACACGGGAGACCATAGCTAATATTATTTTAACACTTCCATTCATTTGCTCCAACAGTAAAAGAAAAAAAATCCACTAGGAAAAGAATTGAGAGAGATGTATTATGTCACTCACCCAACAGCTTTATTTGAAACCCCAGTCACATTAGTGGAGACTTTTTTTTTTTTTTTTAATAATTATTAATGCTATACAACACAAATAACTATTTTATAATTCTACATAAATTAATTAAAAAAATTAAAACCATTAAAATGAATGCTAGATTTACGCTGCTAAATGAAGGTGGAAATGCGTCATCATTATGTGAAAAGGGTCCATGAATTTAATTAAATTCAATTCAATAGTGTAATTAAAAGATGAATACAGCAAAGATGTATACAGTATGTATAGATGGCAGTATAGAAATACAGTGGAGTAAAATTAAACTTCATCTTCAGTCTACATGTTAAAAAAAATGTGAGAATGTAGCAGAAAAATAATCTACAATTTTTAATGTTGATTAATGAAATCAAATGTTGATTAAAGCAAAATCAAGTTGGCATTGTGTAGCATTCATGTGCCTACACGTTAAGGTAACGGCTGGTTTACGACATTCTCTGTGCATTTTATAATTATAAATTATAATTGGTGAGACACCTGTCCTCATGAGAATATGTACAGAACACTTATAAGCCTAATCTGTAATTAAAATACATTTACTGATGTCCTCTCCTTCATGTGAATGAGAAAATGCACCTTCAAGTAAACATGTGAATGTATGTGGACTGTGCTTGTATTCACAGGAGTGTGTGTTTATGTGAGTGAGTGTGTGTGCATGCATGTGGCAGAGGGGGTCAGTGGTTATCTTCTGTTAGTTCACCGCCAGTGTTAATACTCAGTGAGCAAGTCAGTGGCTCTGTTGGATCTGGACAAGGAGGCTGGTGCTCTTCGACTTCAAAGATGACAAAAGACAGATTGATGGATGCAGACACACAGAGAGACAGACAGACAGCATGGGAAAAGACACACAATTAGGAACAACTCATACGAATTGTGTCACTGGACACAAAGACATATGCAGTTGCAATTAACAGTGACTGTATATTGAAAATGAACAGATATATAATAGACAGTGGCATTGTCAAAGAATTCATGAACTGCTGAAACTCATGTCTTAAGCTTTAAGAAGCACTTATAGGAATAGGAAATCTGAATATTTCTAAAATATATAATTGAGTGTGAAAAGAACAATGAAGATATAATTTAAGCAAAATAATAATTTTAGCCCTTCAGTGAATAATCCATCTGAACTTCACATAATTTGCTGTTAATGTAAACTGTTAAACAAATAAAAGAATGTAGTAAAATAATATAATCAAGTATTAAAAGCATATGACACACAAAAACAGACAGCACATCAATGAATCAAAATCAACAGTAATGGAAGGGCAAAAGTATTATAATTAGTTAGATGAGTTGCATTATGGGATCTGTTACACACACACAAATCAAAAACAAAAAATTACAAAGAGCAAACAAAATGGCATAAAACTGTCGGATTATCCCACATTAGCTTCATTTCTAAGAGTGTGTGGGTGTCAGACACATCTGAAATGGGAGGCTAACAGTCTGACTTGGTGGACTGGGATGAGATTTAATTTGCCACTGAAATGAAATATACATTTTTGTAAACCTTAAATGCAATGCTATAACCTAAATACACACAGCAACATACATTAAGACTGATCTGTTCTTGTATAAAGATTTGTTACCACATATCACCAAACATGGTGGCATATCTTCTTTAAGGATTATGGAAATTAAATGTCAGTACTGCATATAGTTAGATACTCAGATGAAAAAAATTATGTAACAAGTGGTGGACTAATTACTACGGACATATAAAGAGAATGATGGGACAGCAGATGTTAACACGTTTAAAGATGGATCCATGCAAAAGAGGGGGGTGATGTCACATAAGGACAAAATGTGTCAGACATACCATTTGCGTAACTCCTCATTGGTCACTGATAGAAATTCTGAAAGAATAACCGGAATCATTGTGGAGGCGGTTTAGTGGGACTGAGATTGAGGAGAAAATTGTCGACAGGAAAGAGGCAATGGGAGGAAGCAAAAACCTATTATCTCCATGGTCTGTTCCCTATCAAAAAGCTACACTTTGCTGTGCTGATTTAGCACTTTGGGAACAACTTTAGGTGTGACCCGCAGTGAATATGTGTGCAACACTTCAGTGAAATTGACTAGAATTTATAGCCTCTGCTGATGACATCATTCGAGGCAACTGTAGCAGGGCTATAAATAGATGCGTCACAGGTGCATCGTCAGATCTTTTGTCTTCAGATCATTCTGTGTGTGTTGTGCTTCTTGACTGTCAGAACTTTCTACTTTCCTCTGTTAGGAGTTAGAATTGTTTCTCTTCCTCTTTTCTTAAAAAAAAAGAAAAAAGAAAAAGAATGACAGATAAACAACGCAAGCTGTGTGTGTTCCCATGTTTATGCTCTATGGCTGAAACGGACACACACCAGTTTTGTTTTCTGTGTTTGGGGGAAGAGCATGCTGCTCTTGCGTTGGGGTGGGGCGGGTGTGAGCATTGTGATCTGTTTACATTCAAAATGCTTTACACTCGTCTCACTTCCAAGAGCCAGCACCCACTCTTTCATCATGGATAGATCTGGCTGACGAGCGTGAGACGGGTCCGACCCTAACCGCTCGCACTCCCCAGATCCAGCTGATCCTTCTCCATCCATGCTTGTGGGGAAGGCTTATCAGGCAGCAGGTCAGGCTGGTGCTGCCCTGCACACTATGGCAGTGTTACAGGCGTACCAGGCTGATCTGTTGAAGGACCTGAGTGTGGGCACCACGGTCGACAAGGAGGCTTTCTCTGAGCTTCATTGATCCAAGGATCTGTCTCTCAGCGTGACCAAGCAGACAGCTCGTGCCATTGGCTGGTCTATGTCTGCTTTAGTCAGCACGGAGAGACACTTGTGGCTCAATCTGTCAGGCATCAGAGACAAAGACAAAGTTTTCCTTCTCGATGCCCTAGTTTCGCCTTCTGGCTTATTTGGTGACGCTATGAATGTAGTTATCAGCAGGTTCCAGGAGGCAAAGAGTCACGAGGAAGCCTTTGAGCAATTCCTTCCTCGCTGCACACAGGGGGAGGGGCTATCGGCCACCCAGCCCCGCCCCGGTCCTTCTAGAAGGGAGGCTCAAAAACAAAGTGTGGCGAGTCATGCTACCCCTCGTAGAGACTGGGGGCCGGCTCGTCGCCCTCAGCAGCCCCCAAAGCAAGACCTCAGGGCAGTCATTTCTAAGAAGAAAAAACCCTGATGGTCTTGCGCCCAGCCTTGTGGGGGTAGCCCCCCTCGGGTCAGGGCACGTGAAGCATTCAACTGTACCTTCCTGATATCCCCACGAAACCTCTCCATTCCCGCCGCCTCTGGTGTTTCGGGAGTTAGAGGTTTCCAGCAAAATGTTGGGTGTTCTATTGCTTCCTGCCTTGGTCCAGGATGCAGAATACTCGACATCCCCTCAACAGGAATTGTCCGTCCTCCGTGTTTCAATGCTGTGGTCTCCACTACCGTGAAACCAGAACAAGCATGTCTACTGTGGAAAGAACTGCAAAATCTCTTGGTCAAAGGGACCATAGAACATGTTCCCCTTCCAGAGAAAGAGTCAGGTTACTACAGCAGATACTTCCTGGTTCCCAAGAAGGGTGGGGTGTTGCATCCGAAGTTAGACCTTCGAGGCTTGAATCGCTCAATCAGGGCGTTCAAGTTCAAGATGCTAACTGTCAAGAGGGTCGTGTCTCAAATCCAACATCACGATTGGTTGTCACGATCGATCTCATGGATGCATATTTTCATATAGAAATTCTGCCACAACACAGGAAGTTCCTGAGGATCGCTTTCGGGGGCGATGCTTTCCAATATCGGGTTCTTCCATTCGGTCTAGCCCTATTAGTCCGCACATTCACGAAATACATGAATGCAGCACTGGCTCCTTTGCGACTCTGGGGCATCCGCATTCTGAATTACATAGTCGACTAGCTGATACTAGCACAGTCACAAGAACTGGCAGTTCATCACAGGGATATTATCTTAGCTCATCTGGTTTCTCTGGTTCTGAGACTCAACGTCAAGAAGAGCGCTCTCTCTCTTCCACTCAGGAAATTAACTATCTGGGCGTTGTATGTCGTTTGCTCATGATGTGGGCACCATTGTCTCCCGCTCGAATCGTGTCCATTCAGAACACCCTGAGCAATGTCAGGCTAGACCAAGGTTGCACTGTTCATCAGTATCAACGAATACTAGGTCTCATGGTATTTGTGTCCTCGGTGATCCCTTTGGGCCTTCTATACATGAGACTGTTTCAGTTGTGGTACAAAGCCAGGGGATTTCATCCAAGGGCCAGTCCCCTAAGGCAGATAAGGGTTACGTGCCACACACTTCGTACCCTTTCTTTGTGGTTCAGACCCTGGTTCCTCACTTTGTGTCCCACTCTAGGTGCGTCTTGCCATCGCAAAATGCTAATGACAGACACCTCCCTGATGGGCTGGGGTGCGGTCTTAAGTGGTCGTCCAGCTCAAGGGGAATGGGAGGGTCATCAGCTCAATTGGCACATCAACTGCTTCGAGTTGATTGTGGTATTTCTGGCCCTGAAATACTTCCTCCAGTATTTGAGAGGCTGCCATGTCCTGGTGCGTGTGGACAACACAGCAGCAGTCTTTTACATAAATCATCAAGGAGGTCTACCTTCACACCAGCTGAACAGACTGGCATGTCAGATTCTCCTTTGGTCCCAGGGCAAGCTCCTGTCAGTCAAGACAGTTTATATCCCTGGATGCTTTAATGTGGGAGCAGATTTACTGTCCAGACAGAAAATACAGACGGGGGATTGGAAACTCCACCCCGAGGTAGTGTAACAAATCTGGGTGTGATTTTACAGGGCAAAGAGGACCTCTTCACCTCTCAACAGACAGCGCATGGTCCCCTCTACTTCTCTCCGAGTCACCAAGCCCCCCAGGGTCTGGACGCGATAGCACATACATGGCCCAGAATGCACCTGTATGCATTTCCCCCAGTTTCTCTGCTCCCGGGAGTCTTGGCCAGAGTTCGCCAGCAAGGGTCCTGCCTCTTACTGATAGCACCACGCTGGCCGAACAGGGTATGGTTCTCGGAGATAATGTCTCTCCTCGACGGCTCACCTTGGGCGATTCCGGACAGGAGGGCCCTTCTGTCTCAGGCGCAGGTGACAATTTCATCCTTGGCCGGAGCTGTGAAACCTTCATGTTTGGCCCCTGAAGGGTAGCATCTGAGGGACACTGGGCTTTCACCTGAAGTTATCGAGACCATTCTAAGTGCTAGGGCTACCTCTTCTAGAAGTTACACCAATAAATGGGGTGTCTTTGAAAGATGGTGCCGTGCACATAATGCAGATCCAGTTAACTGCCAGATTGTTTCAGTTCTGGACTTTATGCAGGAAAAATTATCAGCAGGCACATGCCCCGCCACTCTCAGGGTTTACATGGCCACTCTATTGGCTTGCCATGCCTTGATTGATGGGGTGCTGTTGGGGAGACACCCTCTGCTCGCTCGCTTCGTTCGTGGAGCCATGTGACTGAGACCTCCTGCTAGGACCAGGATCCCTTCATGGGACTTAGCAATAGTCCTTGAGGGTCTGGTTGAGACCCCCTTCGAATCTCAAGAGTCAGCGACTGATAAACTTCTGACTCTCAAGATGTTTTTTCTTATAGCCTTGCCAGCCTGCCTAAGGTTCCTTTCTCAACTGTACATCCGGTCACTCTCGAAGCCTTCTGCTCCCCGCCGTTTACAACGCCGGAGCAGGAAAGACTTCAGACTTTTTCCAGTCCGTGCCCTTCAGACTTATGTCTACCACACTAGCCATGGAGGTTTTCCATGGGGGCCGCAACAGGGGGGCGGCCGCACCAAGCAGACAATGTCACATTGGGTGAGTGACGCTATTGCCCTGGCCTACGAGGTGCGCGGTCAAGCTTCGCCAGTTGGTATAAGGGCTCAGTCTACCAGAGGGGTCGCCTCCTCTAAAGCCTTGGCTAGAGGTGTCCCTCTGCAGCATGTTTGTGATGCGGCAGGCTGGTCCTCTCCGCACACATCCATAAGATTTTATTGTTTGGATGTTTATGCCACTCCGGGCTCTTATATCCTCGTGTCAACATCACAAGCTCATGTCTGAGACCTCTCTTGCACTTGTGAGCACAACTACACAACCGTAAGGGGTCCAGGCATCCACATTGCGGCGGCGTGGGTATTCTCGTTCCCAAAGCGCTAAACCAGCGCAGCATCAAAGTGTAGCTTTTTGATAGGGAATGTCTCGGGTTACTTAACTGTAACCCCTGTTCCCTGATAAAAGCAGAACGAGATGCTATGCTTCAATGCCGCACTGGGATGCCCCAGGACTGCTCTTCAGACAAAATACCTGACGATGCACCTGTGACGCACCTATTTATAGCCCTGCTACAGGTGCATCCAATGATGTCACCAGCAGAGTCTATATATTCTGGTCAATTTCATTGACGTGTTGCACCCTTATTCACAGCTGGTCACACCTAAAGTTGTTCCCAAAGCGCTAAATCAGTGCGGCATCTCATTCCGCTTTTATCAGGGAACAGGGGTTACAGTTAAGTAACCTGAGACGTTCTTTAATTAGTCTGTTTCCCCTTCTCTTTTCCTCCCAAACACTAAAATGCATCACGAGAGAATGATCTCACAAAGCGGAGGCAGTGATGTTTAATTATAAAAAAATAAATGATTTTAATGAAACATTTGTATGAATGTGCATGTGGATTATCACATGAATGGATGCCGAGGAGACTGGAAAAGAAAACCAGCATAAGTGAGTGGTTTGTTAGTGCAGGTCTGTAGGTGTGACTGTCTATAGGGGTGTGTACTCAGAAAAAGTGATGGATTGTGAAAGGGGAGTGAAGGAGGAGAATTGCTGATCTTTCTTGTGTTAAGGATCAGGTCAGGGCAGAAGGGCTGGAAAGGGTGTAAATGGAGGGTAGTTTGTAGATCATTGCTCTCAACACCATTAGCACTTGTATTACTCCTCAAAAAACCTGGAGTCTGAATCTGAACAATTACACTGAAACATCATAACTGTGTCAAACATCTCATACATGTCAAAATGGTGATACATTTTACAAGGATGCAAACTCATGAGAGGTGAAAAAGGTACATTTTCAGTTGATTTATTTGTTGTATTTAAAGGGAACATGGCATGAGGAATCAAATTTTCCTTGATCTTTTGACATATAGGAGGTCATTGTACTATTAAAAACATACTGAAAATTTCAGAAAGTAGAAACTTCCTCAATAGAAAAACTTCAAAAACGGCTCGTTTGGAATTTATGGAACTTGTGACATCACAAGGAGCAAATATATCTGAATATGCAAGCATTTTTTTCGTCATTGCACCCTTGGCCCCGCCCACTGTTGCTCAGCCAGTCAGTCTCGCAGGTGAAGAGAGATTGGGCCTGTCATGGGAGATTCATCCTAAACGATTAAAAAAAAACTAAACGTTTTTCTAAATAAACATGTACAGACAGACGTCTTGGACAGCTTGATACATATCTCGATGGTAAAAGACGCGGTGTCAAGTTACAACTCTGAAGAGGAGAAGTCATTCAGCTAAGCAGAAACTTGTCATGGATACATTCTTTCACTCATCTGCGTAATTTTTATTTGCTGGTGTATGAAAACATGAAGAAATGATTCTGGAAACAGGATGTGGATGTGTCTTCACCATATTTTAGAATGGATTGTATGTTCAGCTCATAACATACCAGTCATGTCAAGCTTTGCAAAGGAACTGTTATTGAAGGATGGGGCTGTTAAAAACACTTGGACGTGATCGCAAAAAACGTGAGTAAATAATTTAATTTATTAATATTTCATGTCATGACTGTGTGATAGTTTATGGTGCTGTCATCCTGTTTACACCGTGTGAGTCGTTGTCATGACGCAACAGCTTGAGGCTGTCTACAACAGGTGCATCAACACAAACTTTCTAAACCATTTATTTGTGTTGTTGGCAGTAGTAGCACCGCATGCAGCATGAAATGGAACAGGACATCTGTTTACTCTCGGCGCAACGCGATGCGCTGCAACAGATGCTTCCGAGGTAAACAGCATAAACAGATGATATTGGGTTCTATTGCTTTTGACGTGACGTGACACTCGTGTCTGGTGTAGACAGGGTGTGTGAGTGTTAACAGTTGTGCCTGAGATGAACAGTTTAATATATTCAGATGCAATGTGTTGAATGTGTGTTATGTGTAAACCCTGACATTTAGTTTTATAATGTTTTTGAGCGGGTTCATTCTCCTCCGATTGAGTTTCAAATATAGCTGTATTTGAGGGGCTGCATGATGTTAGCCAATCATAACAGTGGGCGTTTACTTCGAAGTTTTAAGGAGGCTCTTAGTCCAAACCGAGCGTTTCAGACAGATGGCCAAAAACAGGGTGGAAAATGATCATTTATTAATAAATTATGACTCTTTTAATGTAAAAATAAAAAGTCTTTACTAACATTATCACCAGACCTCAGGGAAAATTATAAAACTATATAAAAAAAAAATTTAAATATATTTTAAAAATGTTTAAACTTAAAGTACCAATATTGAGTGATTTTATGAGTAAAATGTAGAAAATTGTACCAAACAATTGGGCAAATTGGCTTAAAAAAAAGTGACTTAAGCCAAAAGATGAGTAGTTTGCATCCCTGATTTTAAATATTTTAAGTATGTTTGACACCATCTCTACAGGGTTCCCACACCATTTCACCAATGAATTTAAAACAAACCAATGGAAAACATTTTTTATAGAGCTTTCTAGCTGATTAACTATTTTAGAACTGAACATAACTAATTAATAATAATAATAATAATACAGATTCTTACGACTTTTCTATGACGTTTTATGATTTATTCATTTCCATGTCTATTCCAGCCTGATATTTCCAGATAAACAGTCTGCTTTTACTCACCTAGGTACACCTGGTGGGGCACGGTTGGGGCGAGAAGGGATCTGAGGTGGAGGCCCACCAAAGGGGTCCGGAGACGCACCAGGTCTGGATGGTACAGGAGGTGCTCCAGCAATAGGGGGGCCTGGGGCAGTGCGACCACCAGGACGTGGGGCCCCAGGTGGGGCCCGACGCTGGGGAGTGGGACTAGACATTGGAGACCTGTTCAGAAAATGAAAAAAATAAACAAAAAATTACTAAAAAAAGAATAAACAAAACAACATGTCTATAATTTTGAGGAAAAATTTAGGTCATCTATATAGCAGTGTACTACTAGAAGTTGACCAAATACTTGCAGAAGATATAAGCCTTTAATAGAAGTCTTTCTCTTCTGGGAAAAAATGTAACAAATATTGATGGCTTATCTTATATGCAGGGCTGTATACAATTTTATGTCCAATAAAATATTCTCTAGAATGAGAACGTCCCTTCCCCCTATTACCACTGTCTTACAATAAGTAGCAAATCACGGTTTAACCAGGTTATAAACCAAAGACTATTGACTTTTTAAAGAAATGTCCTGCCTTAACTTCCTGTTTCAATATGTAGGAAATATGTCAAAACAGGAACAAAAATAGCATTAAAGGGATAGTTCACCCCAAAATGAAAATTCTCTCTTCATTTACCCACCCTCATACCATCCCAGATGTGTATGACTTTCTTTCTTCAGTAGAAATCAAATGAAGATTTTTAGAAGAATATTTCAGCTCTGTGGGTCCATACAATGCAAGTGAATGGGTTTTTTAAGCTCAAAAAAGCACATATAACCATCATAAAAGTCATCCATACAACTACAGTGGATAAATTAATGTCTTCTGAAGTGAAACGCTAGGTGTGTATAAGAAATAGATCAAAATGTAACACTTTTTTACTCAAAATGTTTGTTTCCAGCCAGCTCATTGACAAGGGTTGAGTTCAAACTGCCTCTCACGTGACGCAAGTGTGAAAGTATCCTCTGCATAGATATTCATATGTAGATCCCTTATTAGTAGCTGTTCCTATGGACCGCGATACTCTTTCCACTCAAACACAGTTTATGCAGTGGTCTGAGCAAGGAGCTCAGTCTGAGGCATCTCCTTACCTTGCATTCAAACCGATTCAGGCAGTTCTCCTTGTTGACCGTTCTAAGATAGTGCCACAGTTGACGTATCCAAACCAGCTGAATGAGGCATCTATGTATAAATATCTATGCTCCTCTGTTGTAAACAACACTGCACTTCCGCGCTTAGCTTACGTATTTACGTAACATGAGAGGCCGTTTGAACTCCACCCTCATCAACGAACTGACTGGAAGTGAACATTTTTAGTTAAAAAGTTTTTAAATATTGATCTATTTCTCACACACCTAGCATTTAGCTTCAGAAGACATCATTTAATCCACTGGAGTCATATGGATTACTTTTATGCTGCCTTTATGTGTTTTTTGTAGCTTCACACATTTGGCACCCATTCACTTGCATTTTATGGTCCTACAGATCTGAAATATTCTTCTAAAAATCTTTGTTTGTGTTCAGCCGAAGAAAGTCATACACATCTGGTATGGCAATGATGAGTGAATTTTCATTTTCGGGTGAACTAATCCTTTAATCATACCATTTCCTGGGGTCTTTAACAATAACCAGACCAACATGTAGACAGACCTGACCTGAAAATTACTGGATGAAAATGTGGGATCTGTCATTATATATACAGTACAAAGAACTGAATACTGAACAACCAAATGAACAGATACATTTATATATTATTTGAAATGTAGGTGAACATTGAAATTCACATTCAAGTTTTATTGATTAAAAAAAAAGAGAGGACACATTACCTGCGCCCTGAAGGTCCTCCTTGAACCTGCAGCCAGGAGTCATCCACTGGTGGGGGCATGGTAGTGGACACAGTGGTGGTGCTAATGTCACCGATGATGTTGAGAGCTTCTCTCAGAGCGTGGTACATGCGCAGCATCTCCTCCCTGTGTTGAGCCTGTTCTGGTGATTCCTCCATCAGAGTGTTCTGATCTCCACATGAGTACAAGTTAGCCAGCAACTCAGCATGGATGAACTCCTTAGTCTACGGGAAGTGGAAGAGAGGCAGAAAGCAAAGAGAAAAAGTGCTGTGCCAACTACATTTGACTTATTGCAGGGTTAATGGAATAGTTCACCCAAAATTTAAAATTATCTCATCATTCACACAACCTCAAGCCATCTCAGATGTGTATGTCTTTCTTTCTTCTGAAGAACACAAACGAAGATTTTTAGAAGAATATCTAAATTCTGTAGGTCCATACAATTCAAGTGAATGGTGACCAAAATTTGAAGCTCCAAAAAGCATTTAAACACAGCATAAATGTAATCCATAAAACCAAAATACAAATCATTTTTCGCTATACATCTTGCTATTGCAGACTTTAGACAAGATCATAGTTTCAAGTTCGATTACACTTCCTAGTACTTGACGCATGTGCGGAGTGCTAGCTAGGAGTGTAATCAAGCTTGAAATCATGATTGTCAAGGAGACTGCTGATGTCAAGTTTATGCTGCCTTTATTTGCTTTTTGAAGCTTCAAAGTTTTGGCCACCATTCACTTGCATTGTATGGACCTATAGAGCTGAAATATTCCCCTAAAAATCTTTGTTTGTGTTCTGCAGAAAAAAAAAATTCAAACTCATATGGGATGGCATGAGGGTGATTAAATGATAAGAGAATTTTCATTTTTAGTGAACTATCCTTTAAGGTCATACCTAGAGCAGGGATAACAGTCAAAAAGATCATTCAAAAAAATATTCCTAATGAATCATTTGTGAACACTTTCAAATTCCTATTAAATTGTTTTTTTTCCATCTTATTTTTTAAGAATGTCAGTTAATCCAGTAAGATCTTTTTTCATTCTTAGAGGATTTCATATTGGAACCCATTAGGATCTTTTAGGATTGATTCCAAATGATTATAGATAGATAAAAGGAATACTGATAGGTGAAAGTTGATCAAAAGAGTAAATCAAAAACCGAACAGCAGATGCTAGTCATGGCAAAATGTTGCTTACATTGTTGATCATGAGATGCATGATGGTCTTGGGCATGAGGTCTCGCACAGTCTTGTTGACGATGGCCATGTAGGAATCCACCAGGTTCCTGATGGTCTCCACCTGCCTCTCTAGCTGAGGATCCATGGAGTGCATAAAGCCTTCCGAGCTGTTCTCCTCACTGGCATCACTCTGCTAATGTCCATCAGAATGTACAGATATTTGCATATGACTAGGACTAAGAACTCTAGTGGTATGTTCAAGAACAATAAGTGGAATATTAAAGCTAATATATTTAATCATATCATTAATTAACAAACATTTCATAATTCATGAACAGTAGTTTGTGACAGGGTGGAGGGCGGGGCCGGGTCGTGATTCTACACACCCGGTCCCTTATCAGGCTAATTAAGCCTCTGAGAGAGATAAACTGCAGAAGCCGACTGCTGAAGGTTCTGCAACGAGAAAGAGATCGTTTACGGTCAGATGACCATCATGTTTGTAGGTCACTCTCGCGCCCTCTCTTTGGGACACTCGCGTGTATTTTATGTCTCCCTCCTCATCACTATAACAAGCGACCCACTGATCGTGAACGATCTCTCTCGTCACACCACCTTCCGCAGTCGGCCTTTATCCCTCTCTGAGGCTTAATTAGCCTGATAAGGGACCGGGTGTGTATAATCACGACCCAGCCCCGCCCTCTGCCCTGTCACATTGTTCGATAGTCATTGATCACTGGTGGTAGTGGTGGTGTTTTCATTATCATATGAAAGTTCTGTGAAATGCAACACATATAGATTTCCACAGAAAAATAAGTTTCCATATGACTGAATTTTGAGACAGTTTTCAACTTACCTTCTCTTTATCCTACAGATTTAGGCATGGACCAGCAAAGAAAGGGTTCAATATTAATAGAATATATAAATCTTGGCAAATTGATGTAGTTTGTTAACATGGCTATGTTAAAAGTCATATGCATGCGGCAGTTGTTAAGTTTTAGTGAGTAATGAGAGTTGATCAATGATAGTATGCACGTACAATGATGCGCTCTGGGTAGACACCTGCACGTAGGAAAGATGCTTTCCAGCTGTCCACCTCCTCCTGGGTGTCGCTAGCCAACTCCAGCTGCCTGTAGTCTTTATACACGTTTCTTAGAGACAACAGTTCAGAACAATGTATATGAACAAAAATATTCATGATTTCATGCTATGCTGTACTTACAAAATAAAATTAGCACAATACTTTCAGAGTAATACATTAGGCGTTCTATACTTGCTTACCATTATATAGATTACATAGAGTAATATGTTCTTTATCTAACCTTTGTTCAGTGTTAAAGAGGGCAAACACGTGCTTGCTGGACATAAAGCTCTTTTCAATGTCTCTGAGCTTCAGGTTGTCCAAGGGCAGCATGTACTTCTTCTCTTTCTCCTGCAGGCGGCAACACAAAGCATTTAAAAAGGAACAAAGAGCAAAAGAGACCAGGCCTCATATTGCAGTACTATCAAAAAGCAAACCAGCTAATCTAAAATGATTTTTCTTCCATTTAATGACTGTAATTTGCAGTAAATGCATATAGCAATAGTGCTGAAACAAACAAAACAAAAAAACTGCTTCAATGATGTTTGGAATGGAATATGAAAGGAATAATTCACCCAAAAATGAAAATTCTCTCATCATTGACTCACCCTCATGCCATCCCAGATGTGTCTATTTTCTGCAGAACACAAAGATTTGTAAGTGAATATCTCAGCTCTGTAGGTCCATATAATGCAAATGAATGGTGATCAGCACTTCAAAGCACCCAAAAGCACAGACAGTCATAGTAAATGTAATCCATATGACTTCAGTGATTTAATATGTTTTCTGAAGAGTATGCAATCACTCTGGTTAGAAAAAGATAAAAGTTAGCATAATTTTTACTACAAATCTACACTTTTTTGGTTAAGTGGAGATTTATGGTTAAAAAAATGAACTTAAATATCGATCTTCGCTTCTGAAGATATAGATTTATTTCATGCTGCCAAATTGTGATTTTTGGAGCTTGAAATTTCTGGTCACCCTTCACATGCATTGTAAAGACCTACAGAGCTGAGATATTCTTCCAAAAATCTTAATTTGTGTTCAGCAGAAGAAAGAGTCATAAAAAAGTCATACACATCTGGGATGGCATGAGGGCGAGTAAATGATGTGAGAATTGTAATTTTTGGATTAAATATTCCTTCAATGTACTGATTTCTGCATACTGCATAGTACTGTAAATTGCCGCCTATTTAAAAAAGTGAAACTATCTATTATTATCTTGGAACAAAAAAAAAAAAAATGTCTTTATTTAATTTTGCATTTAAAAAAGAAAATGCATGTGTGTGTAGAAAAGTCTTGGTGGTCCATTCAAATAATGTGTCTGGAAAGAGATGTTCAATAATTGATATTAATTTTGTCACACTGGTCATCATGTATGTATACAGAGAGTTTGCTTATTGTGTAAAGTATGTATACAGCAAAATTATTATGAGCATTATGGTAATGCGTTATTGTTATAACCAGACTTAACACTCTTTTATACTTGTATCATGTGTTTGTGTGTATGAACTCAAGTCAAATTCAGATGGATTAAATGGTGCTGTTTAAGTTATTATGCTTTGGTCTAATCAGCTTTCATACTAAAGTGTTAAAAAGAGCTTGTGATGCTGAGTATTGAGTTCACACTGGAAGCCTGCAGTGGCACACTTAGCATCATGCTTTATGACTCACACAATTAATAAGCATCAGAGAAGCAGCAGATGGAAATCTGTAGTAGAAACTGAATTAAATAAACTATGCTCTATTAAAGTATGTTTCTTCATTTTTCTGCAGGGGACAGAAAGAGAAATGATTCATCATTCCGATTTATGCTTATCCCTTTTAAAATGTATACAGGATTTAAAAGCTATAGAACAGGAGAGATCACAGAATAAAGTGAGTAGGAGGAGAAGAGGCAGTGAAGATGAAATGTTGTGCATGTTAAAAGTGTGATGCATGTATACAGCTGAACAGTAACCTACTTGCAAACAACCAGCAGAATGCACTAAAGCATTGATGCAAGATTCTGTGTAGTGCTGATCTATTATCAGCTACAAGACAAAACTTGTCTTAGTTTCTGCTAATGATGGGAATGAGTCCTCCTCTTTTTTCACAACCCATATGGACCTTAGTGTAGATGGCATATTTGATTTTACATAAAAGAAAACGAATCTGTGAAGAAAGAAGTAGAGATGGACCATATATCAGCCATGCAGATAAATTTGGCCATTTTGAGATTATCAGCTAATAAATCAACAAACAGCTTTGGCATGGGATAATGCACAATTTCTTCTTTTTTTTCCAAATATTTTAAATGAATTGAGCAAATATTTTGTCAAAAACATTTGCTTAATCACAGCGTATGGGTGTTTCAATCCTCAATCCATCCTGTTCTCTAGTTATCTGTATCAGCATTGGCCACTGAAAAACCCATACTACACTGAAAAAAAGTGGTAACCTGCAATTGTTACAACAAGGAGCTGTTTCTGTTCTGTTACTTGATTTAAAAATGACTTCTGTTGAAGTCACCTAATTTTTCAGGTTTATTTAGTCAGATTAAATATTTTTAAACAATTAATGTAGGTGTTACCAGATGAAGTACATTTGTAAGGGTTTCCTCACAATTTTATTTTTACAGTAGAGCACTAGATAGAAGAACAGTCCATTTAATATGTTGTGATGTCTTAAGGTCCTAAGTCACATCTGATTTATCACAACAAATATTTTCTGAAATTTTTGTCCATTGAAAATGTTTTGGATAGACATATTTTCAATGTTTCGGGAGAGTCAGGATTTTTACGGGTGGGCCGCTATATGCATATTGTGATATAAAAAAATATACAAATAAAAATGGCCACTAAAACAATTAAATCTACTTAAAATTTCATATTGCTGCTGTACATTATATTCATTTTGAAAATATCAAAGAAAGAGAAAGGGGCCATTCAAACCGAATCAAACTCTTAAACAGTGAACCCCCCCTTTTGCAGATTTATATGCATAAAATAATGCTGTAGGGCTATACAATAACCAAGTAAATAATAAATAAGATATCCTATGCTAAATGTCAAAAATATCTTTCTCCCACTATAAACAGCAGTACATTCTAGTACATTTATTTTAAGTTTTATCAGGTATTTTCCTCTAGTGTTATATTATCAAAATTCATCATATTTCAGGCATTGGGGGAATTCTCCAATAATGATCAATAACCTCAAATTCAGTCTGACAGATGCATTCGGCAGTACGTCATAGCTACACTTGTGTGTGATTAACAGCTATAAATATTTCTATTAATAATATGAAACCGTATTCTGCATTATTTTGATTAAAAATACATGTTTGCCATTATGACAATGGAATTACTTAACGATACTTAGTCTATGTTTGTGATTAACTCGCAGCACATGAGTCTATCTCTATGTGAAACTGCACTTGTCACAAACAGAGGAAGACACATCGAACCAATATCTTGTTTAACTCGTAACAATGGTCACGTAGTGATGGATGAACAGAGGCGGAGCTCTATGGCTTTATAATAGATTTGCAAGTGCACAGGACACTTTTTGAGTGTGCACACGCACTCTATGAGTGAGAGCAGAGAGCAGCATATATTTGAGAGTGTGCGTTCAGTTTCCTTATGACTCAGTACACTCAACATTGCGTAGTAACGCATATGGGGAATACCTTCTTATACGACCTAGTTGAAACCTCTCTACAATAACAGCAATATTTTATCATTGGCTGTATTCAAACATTGGTGTTTGAGCCCCGCCTGTTTTGGCACAAAACTGTCTGCTATAACAAAGGTGCACAAACACCATTTCCTCAGAATTTCTTCCTTCAAGACAGTGATCATCACTTGTCTAGAAGCCCTCTACCTTTGCTGTCGATATACACAAGTCAGCGGGCAGAATCTTCGCAAGAAGACTTTCCACTCCCCTGCAGTGCTCCGGCAAACATCACACCGCCTCGCCGATTGAGGCTACGCTGGTGAACAGGCCTCAGCAACCTGCTTCCTGAAAAGCGTGGCACATCACTAGAAGATCTAGAGCATCAGAACTCCCTAAACTGACGACTGAGCCAAAAAATTATCTTGATTCTGAGATAAACTTGGAGGAGCTTGACGAGGTAATTAAGGCCTTGCCTACAGACAAGGCTCCGGGGCCAGATGGCTTGGCTGCTGATTTTTTTTAGATCTTATGCTACAGAACTGGCTCCACTTTTGTTAGAAGTTAATACAGAATCATTAAAGAATGGAAAGCTTCCCCTAACCATGACACAAGCCCGGACCAATCCGATTCTTAAAAAAGACAAAGATCCAAGCGAGTGCAAGAGTTATCGTCCAATTTCCCTGATACAGCTAGACATTAAATTATTGTCAAAAAATCTGGCTAACCAATTAAGAAAGGTTATGACATTTCTTACACATATAGATTAGGTGGGGTTTATTCGGGTCCGCAGCTCTTCTGATAACATTAGTCATTTCATCAATATCATGTGGTCAGTGGCAGGGACTGACTCCAGTCATGGCCATCTCACTTAAAGCTGAAAATGTGTTTTGTTCCCAGCAAATTTGTTTGATTTAGTTAGAGATCATTTTGATCCCTTAATAAAAAGGTTTTCAAGTGATGTGATTAGGTGGGCTTCATTACATTTATCGATGATTAGGAAGGTTAATGTTATTAAAATGAATTGAATTCCAAAATTGAACTACCTGCTACAATCTCTCCCTGTAGATGTCCCTCTCCTATTTCATGCAATTTGATAGCATAGCGAAGTCCTTCATTTGGAATGGTAAGCGTCCCAGATTGCATTTCAATAAGTTACATAGGCCAACAAAGGTGGGTTAGGCCTACCCAAGATTTAGATTTATTACAATGCGTTCGGTCTCAGACATTTGGCTCATTGGTCTCTTTCACCTGAGAGAGCCCCTCCCTGGTTTGGTATTGAACAGGAAGTTCTTGCCCCTATTTCGCCATTACAAAGCCTTTCTAACAAACTAATCAGAGAGGTTAAGTTACAGCGGGTTATCGCGCATTTGCACATGGTATGGACAAACATTTTTTTAATTCGGACATTTATTTAAATGTTGCCTCGAGCATATGGCAAAACCCAATTTTTTTTATAAATAAGAGTGGTGGTACTCAAGTAAAAGTAAAAGTACTGTTACTTCTTCAATAGTTTTGGCTAGGGTTGCAATGGTATGATATTTTCACTTTATGATAACCGTCACAGAAAATATCATGGTTATCAAAGTAATGTCCTATGATTATTAACAAATATACAACAGTTAGTTCTAGTCCTCAAATCTGATTGGACAAGAGACGTTCCATTAGCACTGATTGTCTGACACCATCAGCACTCCGACGCATCACTGTGTGTATCACACCGCTTGTGTTCGTGCGGTTCTAAACTAGTGTAAGTGCAGTGTAAGTGTAAGAGCAGTGCAGATCTGTTAAGAGCCATGGTTTGTCTTTTTTTATTTTGACATTACATATGTTAGCCAGCAGGTGGTGGCAAAAGATAATTTTTGTGTGTAATATGAGCCAGGTAGGTGATGTGAAGTGAATCCGCATCATCAGTTTACATACAACAGCTCTTCATGATTGCTTACTACACTTAATACACTACACTACTAAAACTAAGAAATAGCTTTAAATTGCTTTAAACAAACAACTTCAGCATTACGGCTCATCACAGCTGAGAGACACAACAGACTGATTAATTACACAATGGGCGCTGTTTAAAATGGTGGAGGACATTACAGTTTCTATAGTGATCGACTCTCATGTACCATATACCGCAAAATAGGGAGAAATACCTGCTTGGATGCTATTTTTCCACAGAGAAAGCTGACCTTCAGAAAGCTGACATCATCTGTGCTTGGGTGTGGCAACATGTGATTGCACATGCTCTCTCTCTCGCTCTCTCTCTCTCACTCACACACACACACACACACACACACACACACACACACACACACACACATCCATCCTTTATTTATCCAATAACTTGTTTGATACAGGACAAGCCATGATAATATTTCTGAAGTGAACTTATTGAATTACTAACGAATGCTTGGACGCATCATTTGTTTTGAACCAGCAACGGCAGATTCTGATCCATCTCATAATCAAATCAAATCAAATCACTTTATTGTCAGATAAAGAAAGTAGTTCCATGCACAAATTAGTTTTTATGACCATACTCAAGTTTTTCCTCGTTTTTTTTTTTTTATTTACTTGTTCATTGAACTGTATATAAGCAATATCACACTCACAATCGTGCTATATGGCCCTAAATCAGCATGATTTAGGGCTATATAGCACGATTATAACCAAGTTGCGTTACACTAATGAATGGTTCTTTTTGCATTATCTTGAAAATTATTATTGTAGTTAAGCTAAAATTACACAGATCAATCCTTATGGCACTATATTTCACATGCTTTGCAGTTATGTAAGCTTATCTGTCCAATAAGAAGAATGCAAATTTCTATCCCAAAAACCTAACGAAGGTCCCTCCAGGAATCAAATGCCCTGCTGATATTCATTCTAGTTTTCGCTTGGCCACGAACACATTCTTGCTTAGCCAGATGGGATTCAGTCACAAGAAACGTCACATCCTTTGGATTTTCCTGTCAAAAGTGACTCGCTCCCTTTGCATGAATATCAGTCTACAGGCTTTAATAGGCAACCTAGGAAGTCCGGGAAGAGCTCATTTTTTAAGTTGCATAACAAGCCTTTCACACATTGGCAAAATAAAAAAGGAGAATATTACATGAAAATTGTTACATATTGCACCATCACCAACATGTTCAAAACAATGCAAGGAATGCAATAAAAACACTAAAAAAGCAGGGTCACGTCCCGCACAATAGAGGCGGTGGGGCAGTTGTTTGGTACAGGGCTTTAAAGGAATAATTCACACAAAAATGAAAATTCTCTCATCATTTAGTCATTATTTAGTCATACATGGCCCTTATGCCATCCCAGACGTTTATGTTCTTCAGCGAAACACAAATTAAGATTTTTAGAAGAATATCTCAACCTTCTTGGCCCATACAATGCAAGTGAATGGGTGACAAAATTTTGAAGCTCCAAAAATACATACACATTTTGCCATACACATCTGGGATGAGGGTGAGTAAATGAGAGAATTTTCATTTTTTGTGAATTATTTCATTAAGCAGCACACGGGGGGGCCACATTGTCCTCATTTTGAGATAAAATTTTCCACATTGATTTAGTTTTTGTATCTTTTAAGCTTTTAATAATAATTAATATTTCTTAATTAATTATTGATATCTTAATATTTTAAGAGAACTAGTTGTGTTCTCATTCTCACACATGATGCACAATTTTCTGACGTTTGTGACAGGTGGGATGTTCTGCTGAATTATTGCCCTGCAAATGTTGATACTTTTCTATTTTTATAAAGGCGAAGCATAATTATAAATTATTTTATGATCTCTACTTTCCTGGTAATTTATTACCAAAATGCAAAATGCTAAATGCTGCTTATGCATAACACCTGTTTACATGTAACATGTATGTCAAAGACAAACAAATGGGTTGGTTGTATTCTACTCTTTGAGAGCTTTCCAACGATATATGGCACAAGACTATTTGATTAGTTTGATGCTTTTACCATTTACAATAATAAGTACAGTGCACAATTATTAATAAATTAGAAAAATGGAAAACTTGTGATTTGTCTGCAAATTTCAGAGCACTTATTCAGTTTCTGTCAGAATGCTTAAATACACTGTAAAGTACAGCTTCTAAGCTTTAAAACTATACATATTTTGTGATGGCCAAGACTGTAGATATTAATATGTTGATATTTATTTTTTTCACCACTGACCCAATCAGAGCTTAAAGTGTTAAGGATTTACTAACTTTACATAGTCATGATTGGAGTTGATTGATTGGATACAAGTGTAACACTACTCTCAAGATATATTGAATAATGTTTACGTCTTGTGGCTATAGTTTCAAAACAGTGATTTCAGACTTCAATTGTAACAGCATAACTAAAATCACAAATTATGCTTGTTCTTACAAACTGATGGACGAGTCCATATTCATTTCTGTGGTAATCAACAGCATGCCACACATGCTATTTATAGAGCTTAAATTGTATTGACCCCATAACATTCCTCTAAAAACCTCATAAATTCTAATTCATTTTCAACCACAGGGCTTCAGAACCGCTGACCAAGCAGAGAGTCATTACAATAGTTCTTTCTCCAGTAATGCAACACTGTGTCTCGTGACGGAATAATTTCTCCATCTAAACTATCAGTATGAGAGATGAATGTCCACACAAGCCAATGTAAGGGTAGCCCCCGAACCCAGGGACAGATCAAATGGTGTAAAGTTGATTTATGTATCCTGGTTATAGGTCATCTTTGTGTCAGTGTCTTTAATAAGAACCCTCCTGCATTGTAGAAGAATGTTCTGCGGTGGGACTGAACTTTAATCCTGATGTGAACTAAGCGAGACTTCCCGTCAGTCACTATAGCACCTTAACTCTTGTCTGCATACATGTTTAAAAGCATGCATATGTGTGTGTAATTGTTAGGGGGGCTGTAAGCCAGTATAAAGGGCCCTTTATCCAATATGTAGAGAGGAAGTTAGCTTCAGAAGAAATAGAAGCATAAAGAGAGGTACAGGCCACAGGACTGCACATCTGGAGATATTACAATTCCATTTCCATGCCAAGAAACTCAGTCAGCACCACTACCCACACCATCACTCTCACACACACACACACACACACACACACACACAAACATACAGTATATAAACACACACAGATGCCAGAAATACATCACAGAGAAAATGTTGTCTGACAGGTCTTCATTAGTACCAGCTTTCTCTGTGTTACTATTTATTTTTTTTTACCTCTGACCTTTTACTTCCTGTTTAACCAGAAAAGTAGCATAAACCAATGGCAGAGGAAAAAATAAAAAAGCTCCACCTCTTTCGTTCCCTCTCCCTTTTTTCATCTCTAACAGGGGAAAATCTAAAGTCTGCCACGTCGATTCTGAAAAGTCCACTTTTGAGAGTACGAAAATATCATTATTTGAGATAGATCTCATGCATTACAAACCGGGCTTGCAATACAATTCAAAATGTTGCAACACTTATAATCTTGTCTTTTTGCAAACTTTCTGTTTTCAAAGACTTTGCTGATGATTTTTAGAGGGATTTATGAGTCAACGGGGGTGAAAGGGCCAGGAAATCCAATGCTTCTTGCCACCCACATTCTTTGCCTTTTACCACCATCAAACACTTCGAGGTTTAAAAGGGTCCTCCTCTCCTCCAACTCCCCCACTCACCCACCACTCTTTGGCATCTCACACACTCGGACGTCCAGCCCAACAGAGACAGAGAAAAAGAGAGACAGAGAAATGAATGGATGGATGGAGGTTTTCGGAGGACAATCGGATGGTCTGATCACTAATGCCAAATCAGATTGGCACAGATGCAAGAACTTTGAGGTATTTCTTTGTTTCTTCTTTTTTTTTCCTTTTGACGTATTTATTGTTTGCATATGGGTAAGCTGGATCTGAAAGTTAAAAGTAGGAACAATGTACTGGACATACTAAAATCAGAAAATTCTACACAGTAAATATTTATTTTTTTTATCATTTTGTAATAACTATTTTTTCCATCCATTTACGAACATTTGTCCAATTTACTCAATTTTATTCATTTTCAGATTTTTAAAGTGGTCGAAAGTGTAATGAACGTATCACTGCAGTTTTTGCTTTGGCCCCACTTAGATTTTAATTCAAATTTTAGAGCATCGATTACAGTAAGTTTTCAATTTTAGTGGGTTGATTTTTTTTCAAAGAAGGAACTGTTAATGGACACGTGAAATAAAAGAGTTGCGTTTATATACTGTAAAAGTATTGTAAAAAAAAAAAAAAAAAAAAAAAAAAAAAAACTATAAATGTGTCTTGGCCTGTATCTCTGAATTATTTGAACAAACACACTGAATGTAATTTTTACATTGCACAATACATGCTGTGATACTGCATTATTTCCCCGCAATAGTAGCTTATGTGAAAACCAAGCTCATAATAATAATCATTACCTTTCATTTTTTCTTCTATGACCACCAAGCACAGACATTAGTAACATTTTCACTTTGAGGGTGTGTGAGAAATTTCATTTAAATGTTGTATATGTATATGTGTTGTCCTAAACGTTTTGTACATGTTCATTCCTCAGTGCTGCTGGACCCATCTCATCTCCCTGTGAGGCGTCATGCCTGCCCCGCTTTCCCAGTGTTCAGACTACCTGTTCAGGGCATTGAGATTGTACAGTAGTCTGCACATTGGTTAGGCTGTGTGGGAGGTGCACGTATATCATCCAGTTTATTCATCAATACTGAAGTCTCACCAAAGTATACATGTTTCTGTGTGTCTTTTCAAGGAAAACTGCATGCCTTCATGTGCTTAGCAATGTTTGTGTTATTGTACTTAGCTATAGTTTGTGGACAATAAAAATATGTTCCCAGAAACAAAATATTATTATTATTATAATTTTTAATATTATAAGTTACAAAAAGTCATTTAGAGGTTTGGTTTAGGGTTAACAGGGTTTGGGCTGGTATAGTCTGTAGTAATCATAATTATCATTATAGGTCTTTGGTATGTCCCCATTATGATGGCAAAGAAAGAAAGAAAGAAAGAAAGAAAGAAAGAAAGAAAGAAAGAAAGAAAGAAAGGACAAACTAATGTGATTATGAGGTTGATTTTGCTGGAAAATAAAAGAAGCAATTTCTATGTAATTGTGTAATTGTCATGGGCAGGATTCTCATTTCATTCACTTGGACCATAAGGAACTTGTTTTGGCACAAGTGAAACATAACTGTGTTTTTTTTTTTTTTTTTTTTTTTAATGAAGAGATTAAATGAAAAACATATATATAAAACATATATACAAAAGAGTGATTTTATTTAAATCAAGAATTCATTTTGGATCATGAACTCTTTTGTTTTCAAAGGACTTTCTCTGCAGGGAGGGCTTTTGGGAAGTGTTGGACCAAAATCTGGTATGTATGGTAATGAAAACCATATGCCACCACCCCAACCCCCAGAGCAGTCCTCTCACCAGCCCCTGGTCTGCTTCTACTCATACCTCCAGTCTGGACTGACAGTGGGGGTGGGGGTCACGGTGGTACCTGTGCTTGATCAGACCATTAAGACGGCAAAATGCCTGGCCATTACTGAAATATGAAACAGAGTTTATACACAAACTTAAACGCTCATTATACCATGTATAGTGTATGACCTCATCTGTCGCTTTCAGATAGAATCCATCTTTTCTTGGAACCAATTGAGCTTTTAAATAGACTAAATATATTCTGATCTGATGGTGGAAATAATACTAAACTTATACAAAGGCCAGAGTACTTGAAAAGAAAACAAGGCTGCTTCAGGGCCACTGTCCCACTGTGAAGTGTGTCTATTGTGTGTTACGCTAGATAAAAAGCACTGGCTCTTTGAAACAATTTCAAAGAGGAACGGAAGTAGACTCACCTCGTCATCTTTGTACCAGGACAGATTCTCAGCGGTCAGGACAAACCAATAATCCTTTGCACCTCCTTTCATAATTCCAATGTTATTGATGGTCAGCCAGCCCTTCCTGATCACCTAGACACAGGCAAATGCAAGAGACATAAGAGATAATGTACAGTCAGATGGTCATTATTTTGTTTATACTGTATAAATAATTGGACTGCTGAGTGATTCCTGAAATATGAAACTAGTCACGGCACAGAGGTCCAAAAAAGCATTTGGCCTCTTGAGTCACAGTTAAAATGAATTAACGTCATTGGTTTAGATAACAAAAAACCTGAGAGGCATTTATTGTAAGAATTGCACCCTTTTCAAGCAAAACATTAAAATAAAATAATTTTTAAACATTTTTAATTATACAAAAGTAGATATACTGTTACAATAGATATAAATCACTGTTTCTACCAGTTGAGCTTCAGTAACAGCTCTCAAGAGGGCAATGGGTTTCCACTGAAAACTTCATTTAATTTCACAGAAGCTTCTTGAATGGGCCATGGTACAAATAACAGTTAACCTTATTGATATGGTCAGAAATTAATTATTTCTGCGGCAATTTGTGTTTAAAAAATACATCACAAATAAAGCCCATAATAATAAGAATGCAATGCAATGTTTTTAAATACATGTAAAAAGGCCAAAGTGCATTTGCAGACACACAAACACAGAGAGAGACACACACACAACGTGGCTGCACTATATGAACACTCACCATTATCTCATCCTGAGGCGTGTTGGCATAGCAACAGTAGCAAAGCAAAAGACAGGGTTGAAGATACAGTAGGTAATTATCAACTGGAAAAGTCAGCAGTAAGAATAGACAAAATTAACAGAATACACAAGTAGAAGAATGATAGTGCTGTGATAGGTCAGTAATCACTGCACACAGCTTGAATCAAAACATGCAAAATATATATTTAAAATCCTTTGTTTATTTGAGTTTTTAACAATAATTACAATAATTCTCACAATGAAGGCGGAAAAAAAAGTTACAAGCAGACACCCAAAATACTTTCCGCCTCCTCTACCCGTGCAAAAACAAAAGCATTAAAACTTTATTTGCATTCATACATACATACAAATACATAAAGGAATAATAATTCTAACAATGACAATAACAATAATAATTAAAGCTGCAAGCAGCGATGAATGGGCTCTCGCACCCTGGTGCACGTTATGGCTTTTGTTCCAGGGTCATGTCACTTACATTTTTTTTTTTTTAGCACTTAAATGTTGTTAAGAGTGTGTCACAGTGTATAACATGTCATTTCCTGTTGCCAGTAGGTGGCGCTATGACTATAACTGAATATTGTCATTTTGAAGTGTTCAGGCCGGGACTCTTGTATGTACTCTTGTATGTATGTATTGTAAGTTTGGAGCAGATTGGACATTTTATATTTGAGTTATAACAACTTCCTCTTTCATGACAAAACATTGAATTTGTCAGGCCACCACGGACACAGTGTTCAAAGAAAACTCAAAAGCTTCACAATTTAGACTAGACTGACCGAACATGATGTTGATCTGATTTAATCTAAATATTTAAGAGTAAAATCACAATGGCTGACTTACTGTTGGGTTTAGGATATGGCTCTAAGAGACATTTTGTACGTGTTGACATGTTACATATGCCTACCGATTTTCTTACATGTAGGTGAAATGTGGCGTTAGGGCTGATTCTTTGAAATTTTGTAGGTGGCGCTATCGAGCCATTTTGCCACACCTAATTCTGAAACTAATATCAGATGTAAATTTTCGGCACTTCTGATACGAGTTTTCGAGTATATTTAGGCCCTCAAAAATGCGATTCATTTGGGTAAAAAAATAAATAAAATTATAATAATAATAATAAAAAATGCCTAGAAGAACAATAGGGTCCTCGCACCATCGGTGCTCAGCCCCTAATAATATGAGAGAAAAAGGTTGGGGATTTGGCGTTTCACACAACAGGCAGGCGCAATTCTATCATCATGTTTCACGAAAATTGCATTTCGAACCTCGGATAGTAAATTAGATCTTTTCAAGTTGAATGCAAGTCATTACTTCTTTAATCCATCTGCTGTGTGTTGGGGGGTCAGCCCTTTTCCAATGTAAAAGAATTAAATGTCTCACCAAAAGCATAGTAAAGATGATAACTTCTGCACATATAAGTGGTGCGTTGAAAAATAAGTGCTAAATAAGCAATTAAATAAAGGGAAATGCTCAGAGCAGAAACTTTACGACTTCTCACGCCGCCATCTTACGGAAGTCCCAAACAAATTTTTTTTAAATAAATTAGACACAGTTATTACATAATTTTAAGATAATACTATATTTGTGAATTACAGTACATCCAACAATTAAATACTAAGGCTCTATTTCCAAATATAGTGAGCTACCACACTGCCTACTGCCTACATAGTCAGCACATCCTAAGTGACATGGAACTCCTGAAGTGACTAACAGGATACATGATACAAGATTTCAACATAAATAACAGCTCATTGGAGATATGACTCACCATTCTATACAGGTAAGGTGAGATGAATGCAATACTCTAATGAGCATACATATACAAAGCACACACACATTTTGTGTAATATAAAGTCTGGGCCTGGTAGCTCAGCGAGTATTGATGCTGACTACCACCCCTGGAGTCGCTAGTTAAAATCCATGGTGTGCTGAGTGACTCTTTCTGAGAGCCAGGTCTCCTAAGCAAACAAATTGGCCCGGTTGCTAGGGAAGGTAGAGCCACATGTGGTAACCTCCTCGAGGTCACGATTAGTGGTTCTCGCTCTCAACAGGGCACTTGGTAATTTGTGCGTGGATCGCGGAGAGTAGCATGAACCTCCACATGCTAGGAGTCTCCACGGTGTCATGCACAATGAGCCACGTGATAAGATGCGCGGACTGACTGTCTCACTGACTGTCTTTTCTATTATTTTAAACAATTAATTATTGATCATCAAAGTGCATTTTTTGATTGCCTTTGAATATGCGATACATGCAATGTTGACTTCAGATTAGAATTTGACCAAAACAAGGTATCTTAGGAGGCAGAATAATTAAGCTGTCTACATTTGGGAATGCACCTGTGAGCTAGACACAGCGCAATGAAAGGAACAGAAGGGTGTATTTTTCTTGAGACATTTTTTTTAAAAGTTCTTTTAAATTGATACAGTGCCTTAAAAACACGACACTCATGCACTGAAAAAAACAGTGAGGCACAACGCAAGACTCAAATATTTCCATCTAGGGCATATTTACACAAAAAAACATAGAAAATAGTGCAGACAAACACAAAAACATATTCGGTGTGAACGGCCCCTTAAAATGCTTCCTCAAGAGAGAGCTCACCAGTTTTTGGAACAGAACTTGAGAGTTACAGTATCAGACTACAAACCTTCTTCTGTTGTTCCTGCATGTGTTACTGTAATGTTTTAGGGATGCAGCATGAGTTTGTGTGGTTGATGCAGATTGCGGCATCTGTTTGCTTACCTGATTACCAGCAGCCTTCTTCTTATTCATCTGACTGCTTCTCTGCTGGGCACTGAAAAGACAAACAGATAAAACCACATGTCCATTAAAAGCAAGAGGAAAGCACAAAGAGATTGGAATTATGAACAACTAATGGCCACTAATGCTACAAAATGCAAGTTCCTGCTGAAAAACACAGCATAGCTGGAAAACACTATAAGTTGTGTTTAGGATGCTGGTGTCCTGGTGCCCCATATGGCTTCTTAAATAGCAAGTCTTCCTTCCTCAACCAGCTTCACAGGATAGACCATGCAGATTGACCAGCTTCACCAGCAATGTTTTCTTCAAAATGCTGGCTATGCTGGTCCACCAGCAAAATCAGCACCAAACCAGCATAAACCAGCCTTGAAACCAAATCATCCTGATCTCAAATGGTCTTTTCAGCAGGGATCATTACATTTGATCATAAATTCCATGTATTTGTTTTCTTCAAGTCTTCAGTTGAAAAGAAACCAGTGTTTTATTTATTCATTTTTTTATTATTATTTAATTTTTTCCAAAAATGTTTCAACTTACATCTGGACTTTAAAGGATTCAGATCTCTTTTTTGGCCACTTTTCATTCACACAGTTATTTTTTGGAACCCGTTCAATTTAAATATTGTTATAAATTGTAAACAAATACAAATACAAACATAATTATAATAAATCGTTGTTAATATTATTATTATTATTGATTTTTGATTTTAATTGTAAATACATCAGTAACATATTTAAGTTTTGCACTTTTTAAACCCTCACGCTTTTATTTTGACATTCCATCCCAACTCTACAGGAAGTCCTGTGTTTGTCTGTTTGTAGGCAAGTTCACAGAAGTTCAATTCGCTTCTTATTCAAATTCTGGTCAAATGCAGCCTTTCTAAATGCATATTATAAGTGAACAAAACTATTGAGCATCTACATCTGAGATGTTGTTCGTTAGTAGCGCTCAAATATTGCGCAACGTGTGAAGGCTAAAAATAGCCGCAAGTGTGTGTAAACAGAGCAGCGCCATTCATTAACGCGCGGGAGCTGCGCATACTATACATTTACTTATTAAACACAACCTTTGGTGATTCACAGAGCTATTGCACATCTTCTAGTGGCTGATCACTTCACTTCTGGTGAGTGGTCTTTAATGTGAAACTAGGGCAAACTAGTGAATTACAAAATCTTATGCTTTTTTTAACGCTTCAGTGATATATTCGTTTGTATTTTACACTGTTACGCTCGTTTAAATTCTCAAAGAAACTCACACACACACACACGCACACACCGATCACTTGATGATTATCTAATCAAAATGACAAAAATACGTATTACTGTGAGGATAAATAAGGATTTAAAATCAGATGCGTTTCTGATTTGTTTATACGTTTCTCTTGACTGCATGAAGATATTTTTCTCAAATCTCTCACTACCTTTAAATATACAACTTTGCTGGCTAAAGCATAAACGTGACTGGATATAAACTAATGCAAATAGATGGTAATACATTTTATTTAAACATCTGGGTAGGACTTGCATCTTTTTTGTCACATTGTTCTAACCGCTTGAGGTTAGCTTTAATGTTAGCATCCTCTCAGCCTTGTCTGCAAACATACTGCTGTTCTCTATTAATGCAGCATCTATTCAAGAAATTAATTACTTTATAATGATATAACAAAATGTACTGTATACATACTTTTTAGTTTTTGGTGTTTTAAATCTGCATTGTTCACCTCCGTGCATTGTTCCTATGCATTCAACGTGCAGTCTCAAGTGTCAAAACAACCACCACGAGGCATCAGTGATAGTTTTTATTTCGCCTCTAGAGGCCGCTCTCATACTGTATAATGACAGCGCAAATTTCCCAGAAGCTCCAGCACTGGACACAATGGGGGGAAAATTAACGGGGGGAAATTATTGGTGTGATTTTTGCTGATAACCGATAGTTCCAGGAATCGTTATCGGTGCCGATTAATCGGCAAAACCGATAAATCGGTAGACCTCTAATTTGTTCTTATAGATACATCATCTGAAAAGCATGGTGTACCAATGGTGTGCTTCATAAATAATTTGTAGGAACATTATCGTAACATGACTGTTGAAACAGAAATGATCATACAGTCACATTTAGCATCAGCCTGATCACATGAAAATTACATGACCTTATAATATATGTGCCGTATTACGCGTTTCGCTGCAGATTCCCAGTGAAATTTCCAGCGAGGGGTGCCAAAAGCAAGTGAAATGGTGCAATAAGCCGAGATTTTTAAGGTGAATGCTAGATGTTGGTTTTAATGAGTAAAAAATACCTCCCTAACCCTAAACCAACCCCTAAATCTATCCGATAGTGTCATAAAAGCAGATGAAAGGTGAACAAGACAGACATCCAAACCCTAAACCAACACCTAAACCTGACCGATAGTGTTCTAAATGTGAAAGATGAACAAAACAGACATCCTAACCCTAAACCATACATCTTTACCCTTAACCAAACACATAAACATAACCGATATTGATTCTAGGCTAGGTCTAAGACAAGGTTGCTTAACATGATTCTGTGTACATCATTATAAATGAAGCTCCAACGAGTTTCCTGTGAACAAGGGGGGGGTCACGGAGAATACAAACCCAGTCTACCATCACTGTGCCTTTGAACAAAGCCTCGGCTGATTTAATGATGGTCCATTAGTCCTCTGGTAAACTGGTAAGATTTTCAATCCTTGTTTCAATTAGCCTAATGATCACTTTGCGGTCATGTTACAGTGTTCTAGCTGTTTGTAAGTAAAGTAATAAACAATAATGTTAGTAAATTGTGCAGTTCAATGTTCTTACTTCGCAAAACCAATGAAATCCTCATGATTAGTGTTCATGTAGGCCAACTCAATGTCAATTAGCAACATGACCTGTCACCAGAAAAAAGAAAACAACAAAACATGTTTCATTGCTTATGTTTCAATTTAAACTATACTTTTTATACCACATTAGTTTTTATGTCTGAATGATTAGGAAGAGTGTGGTGGGTGGGCTGTACCTGATTCTTAGTGCGACTCTCTCGATCACGGATATGCTGGGTGACAATTCTCTCCATTTCCTCTCTAAGCATGGGATACTGAGCCAGCTGTCCCACAAAAACACAGACTGCATTAAAAACAACCACTGCCACAATTAGTAGGATTTATGAAGCAAATCCTATTAACACAGGCAAATGAACAAGGGATTACTAGTTAAAGGATGCATTTTACGAAAACATTTCTGGGTAATATTTTACCCCAAATTCAAAGGAAATAATAAAAGATTAAAATAAGACGCAATATTTTACACAATGAAAATGAAGCCTATTTTAAGAACCAATAAGATTTTTTGCATTGTAGCATTATTTTCATGACAATTAAGCATGTTTTCTGCCCAATTCTGAATACTGTAATGCATTCAAATGTTTTACTTGAGTTTATTAATAATTTTTCATTATTCTCAGTGATTATTCTCATAAGATTCTCATTAATTAAATACAGTAATGATAGTAAATCTGTCCAGACACATTGATTTCAATAAATATAATGCAAATTAAATGCAATACAAAAATTAATTCCACGGTGTACTTACTTTACAGTGTAAATAAAATATATATTTTTTTAGCACTGCGGTAATGAGATTTTTCACATACTGTAATGACAACTGTGAAGTAAGCATAACTGTTATGATAATAGTGTAACAAAGCCAATAATAATCCTACTGGTCCAAAATATTGAATTTATTATTATTCTATATGTAAAATATAATTTCTTATGTTTTTCTTTGGGGTGAAATATGACCTGGTTAATATGGCATGTTTATGACAGGCTTTGTGAGATTCACCCCAAAATGATATGAGGTGGGGTTTGATTTTGTACACTTGTATTGCATTAATGTCTCTGAAAGGCATTTTCCTGTCTACAGTGATTTGCAGAGGGTACAGGCAGTAAGCTTTACCTTCTTTGTGCACTGCCTAACCGTATTGACCAGCTCAGTGATGACAAGGTCCACACATTTCTGACATGGCTCTTTGATCTTGGCGATCAGCCGTTTCACGATAGTCTCAAAGGCCATGTCTGGAGTGAACAGGCCGGTCCTAACAAGTAACAGTGAACAAAATAGTCAGATATCTGAAGGATGTGTATTACTGTGTGTGTGACAAAGGCTGCTCACCTGATACCGTGAATGTTCTTGATGGCATAACTGATCTCCTTACGCAGCTCTTTCTCATCAAACTCCATCTAGTCACCATTAAAAGACAGAGACACTGTATTACAGATACTATAGATGGCTGCAGTACAACCTTGCTGAAAAAACCTTGTAATCCAGTCTAAGGTGTTTAGCTGGTCTCATTAGCCTGGTCAAGCTGGTTATGCTGGCCTGTTTTACTGGTTTTAGAGGTTATTTGGGCACTTGTCAGCTGGTCAAGCTGGGAAACTATCTGGCCAACTAGCTAAACCAGCTAAACACCAGCTTAGACAGGCTGGAAGACCAGCGGCAGTACTGATAACGACTAATGGAAACCCTGCTGCTTTCTTCAAGGTTCTGTCACAGCATCTCTTTTTGAAAGTGCACTAGCCAATGCAGAAGTTGGAGACATTGCCGGAACCCTGCAGGTAATCTACACTGTTCCCTTAACAATTGTGACTGGGGTCTAAAAGGAGTTTTTGATGTATTTTGCACAGAGTTGTCCATCATAAATGACAGTGCATACTTTATTGCATGTCTGTCAAAACTCATAAAAAGAAGCAAATAAATCCTGTCATAATATTTACAATGACCATATGTTGTATATAATTTGAATTGAGTTGTGCTGTGTTCATTTTCTGTGTTCAGCTCTGTTGGTGGGGTAGGTCTTGTGTGAATGACTGAAAAATACATCTGGATTAAGCACATTTTGTCCACTCATGTTTATAAAAATAAATATTTTAATATAATTATAACCCTAATTATAATCCATTCATCCATCCCTCGCTCTATGCATCTTCTATACTCGCTTGTACTAGGTGGGGTTGCAGGTAGTGCTGGAGCCTATCCCAGCTGGGCAAAAGCAGTGAAACAGCCTGGACAGGTGACCAGACCATCACAGGGTTATTAAATATAACTGTTAGTTTCATTGTTTTGTCAGCTGTTTGTTGATTGACCACTGGAGCCATGTTGGTTTTCTCAAAGAAACAACACAGCTGTATTACCTTGTATTATTAGATAAAAATTACCTTAACCAGCTCGAAAGGGAAGCGCTCGTGGAAGATGCGATTGATCCTCGCACCTCCGGACAGCTCCACCGTGTCGACCTGATCTCCTGACCCTTCAATGCACTTCTCGAAGTCCACCGCAAACTGCTGCACCATCCTTTAAACCACAGAAAATTGAGTTTTAAGAGTGAGTCACAGAAAAGGCAGATACACTCTCACAAAAACAGACACGCGCAGTAAGATATGTGCATGGGCAGGAAATGCTGAGATGGATGGTAGGTATTTGTAATGTGTGCGCAGGCTGAAGACAGGATGAAGACAAGACGATGACAAGATGATAAAGTGTAGAACCCATGTGCAGTTTTATTTACAGTGCAATAAATCCTAAAAACATGAATCCAAAGTAAAACAAAACCTTGACTTGACAATAACATTACAAACAACAATACGTTGTTACACTTACAATACTCAATGCTCAGGTATCCAAACATGAATCAAAAAAAAAAAAAAAACATAAAGGACTTATGACTTGACTATGACGTTACATATCCCCCCTCTACAGATGGCTCCCAATGGGCAAATACAAAAAACAAAAGTTCCTGAGGGAGCTAGGTAGGGGGGTGTTGCAGGCCACAAGGGATTCGGCAGATGGCTGGTAAACCATGGAAGGCCAGGCATGACTACAGAAGGCCATGGCAGAGTAGGCGAAAGGCCCAGAGACCGGCATGGATCAGGGGACCAGGCCCGGAGCCAGTGGCCAGAGAAGTGAACGGAGTCCAGCGGTTTGGGTAGTGGCTCCACGGAGCCGCAGGAGGCAGAATCTCAGAGGACATAGCTGAAGGAGCAGGAGGTGGAGCACCAGGAGGCTCAGGAGATGGAGCTACTTGAAGCAAGGTCTTTAGGGAGTCCAGCAGGTGGTGCTCACCCTGCGGACTGTGTAGGTCCTAATGCCCCAGTATAGTGATGGGGATACTACACTGTAAAAAGGCACTGTCCTTCGGATGAGATGTTAAACCGAGGTCCTGTCTCTCTGTGGTCATTAAAAATCCCAGGACCGTTCTTGAAAAGAGTAGGGGTGTATCCCCAGTGTCCTGGCCAAATTCACCCCATTGGCCCATATAAATCATGGCATCCTAATAATCCCCATACATTAATTGACTCTATCACTCCACTCTCTCCTTTCCAATAATAGCTGGTGTGTGGTGAGCACACTGGTGCACTATGTCTGCCATAGTGTTATCCAGAGGAGAGTCTCCTGCTCACTAAAATGCGCTTTGAGTGTAGTGTCAGAAAAGTGATAAATAAATGTAATGTTCATTCATTCATTCATTCATGTAGGTATTCACAGGGCTCAGAGATCAGAGCAGCTAAGGTCTCAGAGAGCAAGGTACTAGGGGACACAGAGAGCAAGGCATTAGGGGATTCAAAAAGAAAGGCACTACAGGACTCATAAGTGAAGGCACTAGGGGACTCAAAATTCAGGGCACTAGAGAGCAGAGAGAAGTACTAGGGAGTATGGCACTGGGAAACATAGCACTGGGGAACCAGGCACTGGGGAGCATAGAAAAGGGAAGTATAGCACTGGAGAGCCTGGAAGACTCGAGGGGCGGTGTCATGGAAGACTTGAGGGGTGGAGCCATAGGCAGCTCAAGGGGCAGAGCCATGGAAGATAGAATCTCGGGGAACTGGATAGACTCGGGCAAATAGCCAAGCTCGGGGAACTGGACATGCTCGTTGGAGCCTCGGGCAACTGGACAGACTTGTTAACAGCCTCTGGGAACTGTACAGGATTGTTGTCAGCCTCGACAGTCTCAAGTAACTGGAAAGGCTCGTCGACAGCCTCAGGTAACTGGAAAGACTCTTCGACAGCCTCGGGAAACAGGACAGTCTCGCCAACGACCACCGTGGTTCGGAGCGCTGGCAGAGACTGGAAAATGGCCTCAGTGGCTGTGAGCACGGCAGTGACAGGTGAATGGCTTCCGTGAGTGCAGGCAGTGACAGGGAAACAGGAACCCTCCTCCTCCTCCTCCTCCTCCTCCTCCTCTTCTGGATGGCTGAGGCTTCAGGTGCTGACTTTGTGATGGTTGAGGCTTCAGGCGCTAGTTCTGGGACGGTCAAGGCTTCAAGAGCTGGATCTGGGATTGTTAAGGCTTCAGGCGCTGGCTCTGGGACGGTCGCGGCTTCTAGCTCTGGGATGGATGAGGCTTCAGGAACTGGCTTGTTGAACGTGGCAGGTGTAGACACTGATTCATTGATCGTGGCAGGCGTGGGTGCTGGCTCGTTGATCATGGCAGGCTTGGGCACTGACTTGTTGACCATGGTGGCCATGATGGGGGGCCACAGACATGGCACCCATGACTGGGAACTCAGGCTTGGCAGCCATGACAGGGAACTCAGGCTTGGCAGCCATGACAGGGAACTCAGCCTTGGCAGCCATGACAGGGAACTCAGCCTTGGCGGCCATGAGAGTGAACTTTGATGGCCACTGTAGGAGCACAGGGTTCCTCACCAGCTACTCCCACAGTGAAAGATGATCCGTTCAATTGTAGAGCAAAATCAATGTATTGAATCAGAGTTAAATTAATAAAGCCTCCAGGCAACAAAGAATATAGTGGCTCATCCAAGCCACTATAGAAAAAGTGTTTAAGGGAAGCCTCACCAAGTCCACCAATTGACAATGCTCACAAAAGTCCTGGACATAGTCCTCCAATGGGTCTATTTTCCTCACGAAGATGCATCAGCTGGGTTCATAATTGCGGACAAGTATTCTGTAACGTGTGCGCAGGCTGAAGAAAGGATGAAGACAATACGACGAGATAGAACCCAAGTGCCATTTTATTTACTGTGCAATAAATCCTAAAAACGTGAACGCTAAGTAAAACAAATCCTTGACTTGACTTGAAAATAACATTACAAACACCAATATGAAGTTATACCTACAACACTCTGGTATTCACACATGAATCCAAAACAAAACAAACAAAAAAGACTATGACTATGACTTGACTATGACTTTACAGTATTGCACTCACTGTAGCAGTGCCTTGGTTTTGCGGGTGGGATCATCTGGACGGAAGTGCTTGTACTCCTCCACCTCCTTCTCAATGGACAGCAGCTGGCTCTGCAGTTTATTCCTCAGTCCGGGTAAGGTGTCTCGAATGTGGTTAGTTAGTTGCTTGATGAAAGTGGAAAATCTTGGTTACTGGCCCATTTTTACCAAATCGTAGTCATTCTGGTTAGCATACACTGATTTTCTCTGGCAATTCTGTATTAATTTTGTTTATTTCATTCCCTTGCACAATGTTTTAATTTGAGGCCAATTCTTCTAATGGTCCTACGAGGCCAAATCCTCTAAAGGTGGTCTAGTGTCAAATCTGAAACTTTCTCTAGCATTATGCACCAGTGTCAGAAATCAAGTTTTTTTATTTAAAGGAATATTCCGGTTTCAATACAAATTAAGCTCAATGGACAGCATTTGTGACACAATATTGATTACCACAAAAATAACTTTTGACTTGCCACTCCTTTTCTTTAAAAAAGCACAAATCTGGGTTACAGTGAGGCATAGCCAATCTGAGTTACAGTAAGTTATAGCCAATTTAGCCATTGCCATGAAGATGTAATGTGAACAAACCCTAAAACGACTGTAAACTTGAAGGTTTAAACAACTTTACATGCTTTTATAAAATTACAAGCTTCACATTTCTGCCTTTAAACCCCCAAAAATGGACCCCAATCACTTCCATTGTAAGTGCCTCACAGTAACTTTTTTTTTTTTTTTTTTGCTAAATTATATAGAAAAGGAGGGAAGAGTCAAAATATTTTTGTGTGTTAATCAACATTATGCCACAAATGCTGTCGATTGATCTTAACTTGTATTGAACCCAGAATATTACTTTAAGTGGAAATATTTGACACTTGATATTGATTATCAGGGGTATTTTTAACCCTTATGAGGGCAAACTTTTTCCATCAAAACCACTTGATACTTGTTCAGTAACAAATATAATAACATTCAATAATACATTCAATAACACTTTTAACAACAGAAATCTAATAGCCACAGGTCACTACAGTATCTGAGATACTAAACCCATAACTTCAGTATATAGGTCTAACTATTGGTTCCCCACATTTTAAATATCTGGGCCATTTTTATTATTTTCAGTGGCATTTTTGCCTCCATCCCTGCTTATGTTCTGACTCTGTCATGCAGTAATCTTAAGTCAGACACCTCTGTGTGGCAAAACTGTAACTCGAAACAACATGAAAACAACATAATGCATCATTAGAGGTAGACCAATATATCGGTTTTACTGATTATTCTGTGCTGATAGATGCTATTTTTATTTGTGATTTATTTTTTATTTTCTTACAACCACAACACAAACACAACTATATACAGTACCAGGGTACATACTATAATTGCCACCCCAAAAGGTGAGAAAAAGGAAGAATAACAGATATCCATAATAATAACAATATATATATGGTTATATAATATATATAACTCTGACATAACCGGAAATACCTTGTCCCAGAAAGTACTGATGCATTGACAATTATAAAACATGTGATGATATGTTCCAACTATATCAGAATTACAAATTAAACAAAAAGGGCTGGGTACACACTGCATTTTATACAAAACACACAGAGTAGCGTAGGCTTTACAGATGAGTTTGTAATGTAGAGTTGATGTGCCGTTTTTTTTGACATGAAAGAAATACCTTCCCATTTTTTATCCATCTCATGAACAGATAAATCTATACTATAATTATGTGCAATACACAGCCTAGAAAATTATATTATTTAACATATCTTACCTCTTCTGTATTGCATTATCTTGCACTGTATATAACAGATTTGTATTTGTACATTCTATATATTTTTTTGACTTAATGCATATTTCTATATATACTGTCATTATATTTCTATTCGCTTTTTATTTTCATTCTGTTATTTACTATTATATCTGTCTTGTTGATACCAACAAGATGATTCTGATTCTGAAATACCTGTTAACAATAAATCTTGTAAGCGATTTGAAAACACACTTGAAGCTTCTATTTCCCGTCATGCACCCAGAGTCAACATCCAACCATGTGCTAAGTGATTGCAACTGAAATGCCAAAAAATACAGCTGAAAATTAGGGAGCGCCAGCTCTAATTTAACATTTCTTCTTTGCAAAGTTTTAAGTCTAATTCTTGTGCGTTTCTTATTCCAAATGAACTTTGATATCATAGAGTCTATATGTTCAAAGAGAGTCTTATATGGAGAAAGAGGGTTCATAGAAAATAAAAAGGAGAGTCAAGGAAGAATATTAATTTTGATGATCGCAATCCTGCCCTGTAAAGAAAGCTGGAGAGCATCCCATCTCTGCAAATCTTAATGTTTGGTGAGTTCAGTCGCCTGTTTGAATTTGCACAACAGTTCTGTGCCTCCTGCTGGTAGTGGCTGCAGGCAGCAGGACCTGACACTGTGGCAGTGATCATTCTGGTGGTGCTGGAGCAATTAATCTCTCAACTGCCGAAAGGTATGGCGGAATGGGTCCAGTGCTGAGTACCACTTGGCAGTGTATCAAGGGGGCTGGAAAGCCTTCTTCTCTCTCTCTCTCTCTCTCTCTCTCTCTCTCTCTCTCTCTCTCTCTCAGGAATATTCAAAATTACCCTTTAGTGAAGGTCATCATTCAATTTCAGGGACAAAAACATAGTGTCAAAGCTGTGGTTAGTCACTGCCTCTCCCATCTGCTAATCTTGGGTATGAATTGGCTGGTATTTACTACTTTATTAAGAGGAATATGTGTGGACGGATCCTGCATCAAAGCGTATCGGTGTATGGTATGTGATTTGCTGGCTGGGGAGGCAGTGCCAGGGCCGTCTACAGAAGCTCCACATCAGAAGGATGTAAGGGAGGGGGAAGTTTCGGCTTACCCAGCCCTCAGAGGATTCCCTGCAGGGGATTTCCCTCTGGAGCAGACACGAGACGAGACCCTTAGGCATGCCTTTGACCAACTGAAAATGACTGATGTTCAATGACTCCAGCCAGACACTGCACTTTTATATCCGTATTTTTCAATAGGACACTCAGACAAATGAGGATACAACCCAATTGTTAATACCCTGGAGCTGTCGGGAAATGTTATTCCAGACAGCTCTTTATAATCCAATGGTGGGTCACTTAGGGCAGGAAAAGACACTAAACCGTCTAATGGCCTGTTTCTATTGGCCAGGAATTTGAGGGGATGTTTGCAGGTGGTGAGCGGCATGCCATGAATGTTAGCTGGTGAATCCACCTGCCACCCCAAGAGTGCCATTGTGCTCCCTTCCATTGATCGAGGTCCCCTTTGAAAGAATTGGTATGGACCTCACCAGGCCATTAGAACGGATGGCACGCGGACATCACTTAGCATTGGTTCTAGTGGACTACACAATATGATATCCGGAACCAGTGCCTCTGCACAACATTTCAGCATAAAGTGTTGCAGAGACATTCTTCAGAATCATCTCCTGAGTGGGGATTCCGAAAGAAATCCTCATTGATCGGGGACTTCGTTTATGTCAAGTACACTACGCAAACTGTACTAATTATTTGGGATTTAATCGATTTGGAACAGCATTTACCACCCTCAAATGGACGCTTGGTCGAATTATTTAATCAGACCTTAAAGAATATGATGCATGGAGATGCTCGAAATTGGAGCAAGTGGCTCGAGCCCCTATTATTTGCAGTTTGAGAGGTCCCACAAGCCTCCACGGGGTTCTCACCATTTGAATTGTTGTACGGACATGGACCATGCGGCGTGCTCAACGTCCTCCAGGAAACTTGGGAGGAGGGACCTTCAAACAGCAAAAACTAAATTGAATATATTCTTGACCTGAGAGCAAAACTCCACACATTGGGGCAATTAACACAGGAGAATTTGCTCCAGGCTCAAGAACATCAAAGTTGGCTGTATAATAGGGGTACTCAACTAAAGGAATAAAAGTCCTTGAATTGCTCCCAACATCAAGCTCTAAATTACTCACCAAGTGGTAAGGACCCCATTGGGGTCACACAGCGAGTTGGGGAAATCAATTATTACTACCTCTCATCATCCCAAAACACGGAGGTTCCCAGGATGCAAGGAGAATTCTCTGACTTGTTCTCGCCTCTTCCTGTGTTACGAATCTCATAGACCACCTATCGAAACCCCAGGGGTAGTAGTATGTATTCGTCCCTACTGATTACCCCAGCACAAAAAAAGGATATGGGGGTAATAGAAGAATCCCACAGTGACTTGGCCAGTCATGTGGTGTTGGTACCTAAGAGCGACGACTTGGTCTGGTTCTGCTTGGATTATAAAAAAGTTAATGCGGGGTCTAAATTTGATGTGTATCCGATGCCTTGGCTCACTTATTGCACTCCCCCTTTTATCTTGCAAACGGATGCAGGGGGTTGGGTGCAGTACTGTCCCAGATGGTAGAGAAGGAGGAGCACACCATGCTGTATATTAGTCACAAACTCTCATTGAGGGAATCTAAGTACAGCACGATAGAGAAGGAGTGTTTGGCCATCAAGTGGGTGGTCCTCCCCATCTGGTACTATTTATTGGGGCATGCTTTCACCCTCTGTTCGGACCACGCCCCACTCCAGTGGCTCCATCACATGAAGGATGCCAAAATGTGGATCACCAGTTGGTATCTAGCTTTCCAGCCTTTTAAGTTTGAGATGGTCAACAGGCTGGGGATGCAGATGGCTGTGGTGGATTTCCTCTCTAGAAATGGGAGGGTTAGGGCTGATAAGGGTATGTGGTGATGTGGGCATGGCCCAGCGACTACTGTGGAGAGCGAGGCTGGGAGAGAAACAACGTTAAGGATTGAAACCTGGGGAGAATTATCTCAAACAGCTGTTTTGTGTTACAGTGAATAGCTGAAGAGAGATAAAGAGCGACCAGAGCAGCAGTTGGGGGAGAGAGACTTGAGTCTTACAAGGGCATGGAGCTACTGAGTTTTGTTTGACTTAACGCTGAAAAGCACCAGAGAATAAATCACCCTCAAGTGTGTAAGCTGTTTCCCACTTCCTCATTTTCCCCTGAACTGACCTGAGAGTTATCACAATAAGTAAACCAACCATATCAATTAAAAATGCAAATTTTCTATTCTGGAGTATAATTACTCCCCTGGAAGCAATAGTATGAGATGAGAGGGCTATGAGTTTAAAGTCCTTATTTTGACAACAGGTGACATCTGATGCCCTAAAATGAGATGCTACATCAATTTATTTATGATGTAGATAATCCAAACATTTCATCCTTTTAATGGGAGAGTTCAAACATTAACATTCCCCGATAACACGTTAAAGTCAATCATTATGGTAGTTCTGTGATTCGATTACAATTTATAGAGGAGCAAGGGTTTTCCAATAATGATCGTAAACATGCACATAACAAACACCCCTGGTAATGATGTGGCATGATGTGACAAACCCTGGAATTACAGAAAAACATAAAACCAAAAATGGGACCACAAAAAAAACACACTCTTAACTGCCTGGAAAAACAATTTACTCAGAACCATGCACTCGAACACCAAGGTAGCACACATACTCACACTCCTCACATCCAAATGTCAAATAGCACAATTATAAAACTTACATCCCTACTTCGAAGTCTGTAGTTCACTTAGTTCAAAGTGTCAAGTTTTAGTCATTCGCCTTCTCTGTTGGCAAGGCAACGTCCATCTGTGGACTAACTTCCAGGGGGGAGACGAACCTCTCAAGGTCTCCCGGGGTCCTGAAACGCAACTGCTTTTGACCATTCCTTACTTTGATCGATGCTGCATATAACAGAAATGACTCAATACTAATTTGTTGGAGACGCTTCCTTTTCTCAGACGTGCCTTTACTGAAATCGGGAAAAAACACACAAATTACCCCCATCAAACCGAAGCGGTACCGAGCCTCTGGCTCCCTTCAGAATTGTTTACCTGTCATTGTAACAGAGGAGCTTAAACATCAGAGTGTGCAGCCTATTTCTAGAGGCAATGTCATCCGCGCACAGGCAGTGTGCACATTTAATTTCAATCGTCTTACCCCAGAGAGCCGTAATCCACATCGGGAGTTGGGACTGCAGAGATGTAATTGCAACCTTCAGCTCCTTCACGTAAGCCCACCAGCCTTAATTTGTTTTGTCGAGATTTGTCTTCATAAAGAAACAAATCCTCCTGAAGTTCATCCAGAAGGGACTTGCTTGCGATATCTCTTTTTAATATCTCACACGGTAGTTTGGACATATTCAAATCTGTCATTAAAAGATTTAACATCTCTTTCAAGCAGATCGAGTCGGTTGGAAATTGTCAACATCTCTTCATGCATGATTGAAGCCATGCTGATCTTTATGGCGCTCTATAAGTTGCTTATCTAGCATCTCAGCTATGGCGCGTGAAGTCAATCGTCTTCTTTTGCTTTTTTCTTGGACGAGAATGATAACTCCATTTTGGATGCCATCAAAAATGTCTCGGAGAGTTTCAATAATAAAAACATGACTTAGTTTGTTGTAGGTATAACTAATAATTTAAATTAGACATTCGGAGTAGAGAGTAGTAGATCATCGTGAACATCGGTTGATAGTTGCTTTTTTGAACTATCGGTTATCGGCCAAAATCTATGCCGATAGTTGGCAAAAGTTTTTATTATTATAGTTCTATTTTGATTAGATAATCAAGTAATCTAAATTGAAGTGAGGGCATGCAAAAAAAATGCAACAATATGAAAGCGTGCCCTATCAGCACATACATTGTGTCTCCAACTTCATATCTAGTGAATAATAATTGACCTTATTCCTCATTAAACCTCAAGAAATATATTTACAAACTCTTCATCTGGTGAATATACTGTATAGGTTATTAAAAGCTTAATTTGGTAAATACTTAAATATAGAACATTTTAACAGAGCCAAGTCTCGTGTCATTTCAAAATAAGTGTCCCTCGTGTGTTTTGGGCTTATTTACAGTTAAAAGTCTCACATTATGCACCAAATCAACAATAAACTGAATCTGTCATTTTTTTCATGTTGCATTCTTGTAGCCCATATGTCTGTGCCCATTATAGTATTCAGTATAACATTCTTCAAATCAAATTTAAAAATTATCTGTTGATAAATCTGTTATCAGCCTTTTCCACCACTTTAGTTATCATTATCAGCAAAATCCACTATCGGTGGACCTCTAGCATGTAGTCCCAATTTAATGTGTGCGGCTAAATTCTGCTGAATCAAAATGGAAGAGGAATGAATAAAGGACTGAAAACATCTTGGAAAACAAATGTACATTCATAGCTTAAAGAAACTCCAAATGGCATCCTACCTGATTAAGCACTTTCTGCAGGTAGGGAGTCCCCATGCGATCAGCCAAGTGTCGATAGCTTGGGTGGGTGAGAAAGAACTTCCTCTCTGCTGCCATGGCAGCAGTGATGTCTTTCTTGCCATCAATGTCCTTCTGACTGCGGTTCACAACCCCAATGTAGCCTACAGAAAAGCATCACCTACTGTGAGTCTGAAGCGGTGTATAATGTCACTGATCTATGTCTAAAACAAATAAAAAAGCTATAGTTCTAGCTAAACCAAAGAAACATGCAAGTAGTTGAAGCTAGCCTCAGTCACCATTCATGTCATTGCGTCTTTTTTTCCATCTCATTAAAGTGAATGGTGACAGAGACAAACATACTGCCTAATAGGGTTGTGCAGCAAAGCCATTATCTGTATCTGTGTCTGCATCTAATGCTATGGCAAAAGTTTCTATATCTGGATGTAACCGGATGTGGGTGGGGCTGAAACCGGAAGTGCGTAAAAACCAAATGCCCATTTAAAATTAAATCATCCTGTTCTTATTATTTTAGGTTGCAATGCCCATTTTTTAAATGTAGCTCTATTGCATTTATAGCTTACTGCGACGAGGAGGAGTGTGTGGCCCGGCCATGAGGGTGCACAGCCGGTGCTGAGTCAGCTGATCAGTGGGAGAGTGAGATAAAGGGGAGCCGGGGACGCCAGTTTGGGAGAGCGAGAGAGAGACGCGCCGCCGCTGTATGTGTGTGCATCTTTGTTTTAAGTTGTTTAAGTTGAATTTCTGTCATTAAAGTTACATTGACTGTTCAGCCGGTTCCCACCTCTTCCCTGCCCACTTTACCCGTTACATTTATATATGTCTAAAATATGCCTTATATAATCCAGAACATTATTATTTCATAAAATAATAATAATAATTTCTCTGTGACAACCCCTAACGGGAGCAGCCATAAGAAGTAGTATTAGTATAATTTAATGATATTATTACTATTATTATTACCAGATGAAGTTGAATATGTGTTAAATGTGGATTGTTCTCTTCATCCATACTGTCAAAAAAAAAGCTAAAAAAAACCTGTGAATTTTGGCTAAACTTACACGGTCACAAAAATACAATTTTGTACTCACGACACAGATCGGATATTAAGGAACATGTGTAAACAGAAAAAACACATGAGATTGTATTTTTTCGGATCCCATATAAGCCACTCCCAAATGTGGCTCTAAATTAGATACATACATATCCGATATCTGGATGTCTGACCCAAGTCTAAACACTACTGTCTGATTCTCATCGTATTTCTGACATTCATAACTGCTGAAACAGAATTTTCGTTTATATCTGTGCATGCCATGTATAACAATGTTATTCTGGACAAACGATATGTCAAGCAATTGTGAAATGTCAAACGCACATATTTTTACCAAAATTAACAAAAGATGACAATAAACCCATATAGCCTACAAACAGGTGAAAGCATCTTAAGCCTATCAGAAAGTTTTACGATACACTCAAGGCTGCTTTTGTAAACACATATTTTAAAGGGATAGTTCCCAAAAACTAAAATCTTTTTTACTATAAATCTCTACTTTCACTTTCACATTCTTCTTCTTTTGTTTTTGGTGATTAAAATTATTTGTGCATATCGCCACCTACTGGGTAGGGAAGAGAATTTGTAGTAAAAATTAAATATTGATCTGTTTCTCTGTTTCTCACCATCATCATATCACTTCTGAAGACTTTGGAGTCATATGGATTCATTTTATGCTGCCTTTATATGCTTTTGTAACTACAAAGTTCATTCACTTGCATTGTAAGGACCAACAGAGCTGAAATATTCTTCTAAAAATCTTCTTTTGTGTTCAGCAGAAGAAATAAATTCATACACATCTAGGATGGCATAAGGGTGAGTAAATGATGAGAGAAAGTACATTTTGGGGTGAACTATCTGTTTAAGTTTACACTTTAATCATAAGACTCATCACTGTGTTGAAATTTGGGATATGTTTCTTAAAATTATGCTAAAAAAATTCTACTATCACAGTTTAATGTGCTGAGACAACTATAAGTAAGCTGACTTCAAAGAGTTTTAGGACAGTGGCTCTTTGGTGCTATCAAAGCATTGCCCTGTTTTTTAAGCAGTCCGACATGTCTACTTCTGGCTCAACCAATGACGTAAGTTTAGCGTGTGACCTGTTTCACAAAACAATTATAGAAGACGGGGAGTGTTTGGAAAACCTGTTTGAAAACGCAACTACTATTTCCACCAAAGCTATGTATGACAGATATTGTAGTAGTATTCCGAAATTTTTATGTTTGGTCCCAGATATACACTCTGCACTTTTAACTCCTTTCATAATTGCTAAATTATATTCATCTAGTGGACTTGTTTTCCAGATAACTTGTTTTTTTTTGTCTTGCCCAAATATTCTTTCGAATGTAAAGTTCTGCAGAAACAGGGAGAGTTATACTTGGCTAAAAAAGCATCTGATAAATGACAAGAAATCACTTTCAGTGAATAAAAGAGGGGGAAAAGGCCATCTGCAAATGCGAACAAGAATACCAGTCACTAAAACACACAAGTACACTAATTCATTAATAGTGCTTCAAAGGCTTCAGAGATGTGCTCCTTCACCACCTTCTAGTGTTAGTGCAATGGCATTCTAGTGATACACAATGGCTGTGCCATTGAGTATCCATGTATCAATGGCACAGATGGGTTTCTAGACAGGTGGGCGTCTAACGATTTATACAAGATCAAGCCAGTTGGCCATTGAGTATTAGCAGCACTTCATGTTATTATTTTATAAAAATAAATACATAAAATGTAAGACAAAAAGTGCGCTTTAATTGATTTGATTTTTTCCAAGAATAAACAAAGCCATAAATGGATGTGGTATTTATAAAGATCAAATATGAATGCTTGTTCTTTGTAGACTGAATTTACCTCTACGTAAAGGAAGAAGCTTGTTTTCAAGGATATCACGTGCATCAGTTCCTTCATCCATTAGATCCAGTTTAGTGATCACACCAATAGTTCGCAGACCTGTTCAAAAACAAATAAACATTGACGCATAAACAGATGAACAGATGTACCTCTGCAATTATGAGTTATATCTAATTTACAATTAGATATAAATTCATGCATAATGTTGTCTGTTGCCATTTATATTATGCAGATGTATTTGACAAAAATCACCAACATAATTTTAGTGACTACAGGATACAAACATTCCCTGAGGGTCCACTGTTGGCCAGGTTATTTTTGGTAATATTTTGTTATTTTGATATTGCAATAATGTAATTCATCTTGAAAATGTAAAAGCAATAGTTCATCCAAAAATACAATGTGTATGACTTTCTTTGATCTGCTGAACACAAACAAAGATTTTTTAAAGAATATCTCAGCTCTGTATGTCCATGCAATGCAAGCGAATGGTGACCAAAACATATAAAGGCAGCATAAAAGTAATCAGTTTGACTCCAGTGGTTTAATCCATGTCTTCTGAAGTGATCCAATCTGTTTGGAATAGAACAAACTAAGATATAAATGCTTTTTCACTATAAATCTTGACATCTGCAGTCTGCGCATGCATCAAGCACTAAGAAAGGTAATCAAGCTTAAATTATGACCGTGCTTAGAGACTGCAATGGCAAGATGCCCAGTGAGAACGGAGTTACATTTTGGTCTGATCTCACCCAAAACCGATTGGATCACTTCAAGAGACATGGATTAACACACTGGAGTCTTATGGATTACTTTTTTGCTGCCTTTATAAGCTTTTTGGAGCTTCAAAGTTTCATTCACCATTCACTTGAACTATTTGGACCTACAGAGCTAAAATATTCTCCTAAAAATATTTGTTTGTGTTCTGCAGAAGAAAAAATGTCACATATTGCATGGCTTGAGGGTGAGTAAATGATGAGAGAATTTACATTTTGGGTGAACTATTCCTTTAAGATGATAAAGCAATTATGATATACAAGTATCTTAATATAATAGCCTTTTATATGAGCATCTTTTATCAGCCTTTAATGTTCACACTTTCATTGTCCTATAAAGTGCTTCACAACAAGCTTAATGTTTGTTTAAATGTATGACTTGTCTTTAGTAAATAAGGCTGCTGTGAATTAATTAAGTGCTCTAGAGGTTAGTTAATATCCTCTCAGCTATTTTTTGCAATATATAAAGAAAAACAACCAACACACCCTGAGGGTCCACCTCTTTGGCAATCTTGAGGGCATCTGAGTTGGCCAGGTCAGAATTGGCAGGAGACACAGCCAGCAGCAGGCAGTTATCCTTAGTCACAAACTGCATTAGCATCTCCTTGATCTGGAACTCTATATCAGCTGGCTGGTCACCTACGGGCACTTTGGTCATGCCAGGCAAGTCCACAAGGGTGAGATTCAGGACTGGTGAAGAAGACACAATGTGACACTGTTACAACCTATATGTAACATAATAGAACAGGGGTCTTGGTGGATAGAGGGATGGAAAAGGGGCCCCTTGTTACCGAGGTTTAATACTATATTACTGTAATGTACAGAATACTTAACAGTGTACTATACCACTACAATAATCAATATTGATATACAGAGTCATATATTAGTACATTACACTTTAATTTTACTGGAAACATTTGAATGCGAGAGAGACAATGAAATATTTACCTAAACTTTAGCTTCTCAACATTGGCTTTGAACTTTTTGGTTGAAGTTAATATTGTATGAATGTTTAATGATAAAAAAAAACTCATCATGTCAGTCTTATTATGTTTAAATAACTGTCCCTATATAAATGTGTAGGTACCATGTGGTGAACAGACACGCAGGTTGATAGGCACAGGTGAAATGCCTTTGTTTTGGCCTGTGAGGCGATCTGTTTCCGCCTCAATCTCCTGACGAACTTCATCAAAATCGGTAAACTTCTTCCCCTTGCAATGCAAAAATTCAGCATACTCTGAAAACAAGCAATTGGGATTTGTATAGACATTTATAGACAAGTAGACATTTTACCAACACTAGTTCAATTTAGTACTGGAAAAAATGCATCTAAAACAATCACTTTTATTGGCAAACACAATAGTGTGCAGAAAGAAGCAACATTTTTACCAGTAGGGCAGTGGATGAGCTGCAGCACTAGGGGGCGCCGAGTGACAATACCAGAGCCACGAGGCAGAAAGTCCCTAAAAGAGAAGACAAAGCGGCATTGAATATCATTAATTTCAATACATAAAGTGCTCAATATCATTGTGCATCTCAAGCCTACAAATGCTGCATGAAGTGCTGTGCATTACACAAAAACTGTGTGGTTTCTAGTATAAATCAATTATGCAAACGATCAAATAAATGTAGGGTAATGGTGATGCAGCTACATTTGAAGGTGCTTTTTCAAGCCAAAAAGAGAAAAATGCATATAGATGTGTTTTTAAATAAATGCAACAACAAAAAAAAAACTCTCAATTTAATGAAAATGTGGCTACGTGCATGCCAAAAAGAGCTCATATTGAAAAACAGATGTGCTGTCTTTAGAAACATTAGAAACACGTCTGGTTTGGCAGCTGCGTGGATGACACATTTTGTACATGTTCTAGATTATGTGGTGCTTTTGCAATTATATATACATGTCTGTAAATGGGATATTTAATACTAAGCCTCCCTTACAGTAAAAGTAGGAATTATGAGAGACAGTTATGTAATAAATACAACCCCAATTCCAAAAAAGTTGGGACAGTATGGAAAATACTAATAAAAACAAAAAGGGATGATTTGTAACTTATATTCACCCTTTTCTATATTGAAAGCACCACAACTACACATTATATGATGTTTTCCCTAGTGAATTTAATTGTTTTTTGTAAATGTACAGTAATTTCAAATCAGATGTTTGCAACACGCTCCAAAAAAGTGGGACAGTCGAGTGTTTACCACTGTGAAACATCACCATTTATTCTAATAACACTTATTAAGCATTTGGGTACTGAAGACACAAGATTGTTAAGTTTAGAAAGTAGAATTTCCCCCCATTCTTCCATTATGTAGGTCTTTAGATGCATAATTGTATGGGGTCTTCATTGCCGTATTGTGCGCTTCATATTGTGCCACACATTCTCAATTGGAGATGGTCAGGACTGCGGACAGGCCAATCTAGCGCCCACACTCTCTGCTTACACAGCCATGCACTTAGGCAGTATGTGGTTTTCTGCTGGAAAATGAAGGGATGTCCCTGGAAAAGACAGTGCTGCATGGCTGTATATGTGGTGGCTCAGCAGTTGAGGCTTGTGTTACTGACCAGAAGGTTGGTGGTTCAAGCCCCAGCACCACCAAGTTGCAACTGATGGGCCCTTGAGCAAGGCCCTTAACCCTAGCTGCTCCAGGGGTGCTGTATCATGGCTGATATATCAAAGATGAATACCATTTTTTAAGACAGTGACGTCTGAGGAATCAGAGATCACGTGTATTCAGAAATGGTTTTCGTCTTGCCCTTTACGCACCGAGATTTCTTGAATCTTTTAAATATATTGTGCACTGACTGTAGAGGACGAAATGCCCAAAATCCTTCCAATTTGACTTTGGGGATCATTGTTCTCAAAGTGCTGGATTATTTGCTGAAGCATCTTTTCGCAAATTGACAAGTCTCATTTGATTCTTGCTCTTGAAATACTAGGCTGTTTTTGGACGGCCCTTATATGCTATGTCACGATTGCCTCACCTGTTTAAAATCTCCTGTTTCACATCACCTTGTTATTTCAACTCATCAAATTGTTATTAGTCTTAAAATCCCCGTCTCAAATTTTGTGTGTTGCAATCATCTGATTTGAAATGACTGCACATTTTAAAAAAATACAAAAAATGTATTCACAAGGTAAAACATCATATACTGTTTAATTGTAATTTTTGTCATTTTAATTTTTGTTTAAGGTGATTAAATACAAAATAAAAAATAACTGTTAAATAAGTGAAAGGACAGTATTTGGGCTAAAACAAAAACACCCTGTTTCAGGGGCAAAAGGCCCACATTATACACAATGTTTTTCACAATGGAGATTAATTTGTTTATAGAGTACTTGAGATGTTACTAAATGCCAAACGTGATTGAAATGATCAGGAAAATGTTTCTAAAATAATTATTTTTAATAAGAATTATCTTAATTTTCTATTTAAAAAAAAAATATTTGCAAAAATTGAAAGATTTTTGCCCTATAGCTATTGTCCTTTTATCACTTTAACCCCCCCATGGGCCTTTTGACCCAAGTGTGGGGTAAAAGGCTCCCTCACCAACTTTAAAAAAATATATAAAAACAATTTTCATTAAAACAACCTTCTGTTATTATTTGTTTTCACAACAAATTATGTTGGTCCATCAATATTCAATAAAAGTCCATTTTCATTCTTGAAACACTTTGAGACCAGAAAAAAAGCCAATTTTCTTTAACATGTGCCTTTAGAGCCCATTGTATACTCTTAGAACCCCTAAAGGGTTCTATTGCTTGCTTCATATTTGGAACCCATAAAATGTTCTATATAGAACCCTTTATAAGGTTTCTATCAAAAGAACCCTAAAGGGCTCTTTGAGCCAGGTGAATAGGTTCTTTTTAAAAGTTGTTTGCTATTTATGATAAACACACTTTTTGCAGCAACTGATGTTGTCCTGTAGTTGGTGATGGCCTGGATGCCCTGCCACATGCGCCGCTTGTCGCCGCTGTGCTGGAAGTGACTGTGGATTCTTTGGGCGTGTGCGCACTTTGCCTCTCTGGCCCGGGACAGTTTGGCCCTCGATGTTCTTAGGGCCACCTTTTCGCCATCCTCTGATGTAGCTGGTCACCGATGCTGTGTATTCCTCCAAGTTGGTATAATCGCCATATGTTGCAGCCTCCCTAAACATGTGCCAGTCAGTGCACTCAGAACAGTCCTGAAGAGCAGAGATGGCTCCTGCTGGCCAGGTTTTCACCTGCTTCTGAAGCGGTTTTGTGAGCCTAACGAGCGTTCTGTATGCTGGTATTAGCATAACAGAGATGTGGTCTGAGTAGCCGAGGTGGGGGAGGGGCTCCTCCTGGTACACACCTGGGATGTTTGTGTAAACAAGATCAAGCGTGTTCGCCCCTCTCGTTGCAAAGTCCACATACTGATGGAATTTAGGGAGCACTGTCTTGAGATTCACATGGTTGAAATCTCCAGTGACAATAAACAGTCCGTCAGGGTGAGCGTTCTACAATTCGCTAATAGCCCCATACAGTTCGCAGAGCACTTCCTTAGCATTAGCGCTGGGGGGAATGTAAACTCCGGTTATTATGACAGTGGTGAATTCCCGTGGTAAATAAAAAGGTCTGCATCTAACAGTCACAAGCTCCACCAGTGATGAGCAGTAGCTAGAGTCTAGCATAGAGTTCTTGCACCATTCCGTGTTGATGTAAACACACAAGCCATGCATTTCTGTCAGCACGAAATGAGCTGAATGGCTAGACAGCATTCAATTCATATAAATAACCATCTTAAGACAAATGCTTTTGTGAAACATGTTGTGTTCCTGAGACATTTTCACAGTACTGTACATACTCACATTAAGCAATTGTCAACCCAATGAACCCTTCTGTGCAAAAGAGGTTCTTTTTTCTTTAAAACTTTGTAAACAGAACCTTTTGGCATAAAGGGTTCTTTGAAGCTGAGTAAAGAACCCTAGGATTCTATATAGAACCCCAAAGAACCCTTTTTTCTAAGAGTGTACCCTAATACAGTCAAATTACCGCCTGTTCAACGATAAAACATGTAAAAAAAAATCCCAAAGTCTAACGTAAAAGGAGCGGAATAGGGACCAGAATATTATTTGGAGATTTGGAGATGGACTCATTTGACTTGAACATTTTGAAGCTCATGCTCCCCACCCTTCGGCCTAATGTCACTTTGCTTACATTAATTTACATTTACTATAAAGTCTACTTCAACATGTAACTATCGTAAACCATGTTTTTTTTTTTTTACGTTTATGGCCCCATTCATGTAACAGTAACCGCGATTTATTTAACAAAAAAATAAAAATAAATAAACAGGTAAATTGTATTTATTTATTTTTAAATCAACATGTTTTGAATCAACAACTTGTATTGAAACCGCAACAATACTTTAACACAGAGATGTCATATCTGCCTCTCACAGTCAATGTAATGACATTCATACAGCAGCTGGGATATCCTGCTGCTTTTTACCAGACTGCCCCATTTTGTAATTAATTGTCACATTATGATGGTGATAAGCCACATCAGCGCGTGCCTCCGTTTGAAGGATATGTCTCATCCATAATAACATCTGTCTGATAAATGGCACCACAAGTGACAGTGTGGATGAGCTCATATTCATTCAACTGTATGAGACACTGCAACTGATTCATAAATCCGATGAACAGTGTGTGAGTAAAAGACACGTATGACAAAATAATCAGCTAAGATTTGTCCTGCTCTGAAATGAAAACTCTAAAGTACTGTAAGCATAGCCAGGCAGAACACAACACTACACTGTAAAAACCTTTCTGTCAATTTGCAGTATATAATTGAGTACTAGTTGCAATGCTTTCTGGTAACCATAATCTTTACAGTAGAAGCTGTCCAATTTAAAAACTGAAAACTGTATGACTTTAAAGTGAATATTTCCAGGAAATTACTGTAGGGGGGAGACCGGGGAGTGTTGTAACACTGGGTTAGTTGTAACACTGTCAGTTTGACCAATCAGAAAATTGCTGCGGTGAAGTAATCAATATCATAGACTCCCATTTCCTTTTCGAGCTCACATGAGAAGTGGCATGTCTCTGTCAGCAACACTGTGAATTTTACAACTAAAAAAAATTATTTTCAGGTATGAAAGTATTTTTTTTATCAAGATTATTTTTTGCCTAGTGTTCATTCTATTGTAGATGCAATGTTGCAACTTACATCACCTGAAGTAGCCGTTTCTCTAGTTTAATTTGATGCTTTGCATTCATGCTAACTTCAAACCCACATACCTTAAACAGTTAGCTATGTAATTGCTGGTTGTTGTGGGGATTGTTGTAACAGTTCATAAACTATGTTACAACCATCCCCTTTTGATGAAGGCAGTCACTTACTGCAAATAAAATGGGATAGAGCTCCTTTCTTTCCCACCCCACTGTTCTCATAAGCTACTGGCCCTTGATTGTAGTGTCTATGGTCCATTCAAGGAGTTGATCAACACAGTCAGTGATGCATGGAGGACAATCAATCCTGCTAAAACAATGACAGTCTATGACATCCCAAGCCTGGTCGAGACTGCATTCCCCAATGCTGCTACGCTAAACAACGTACAAGCTGGTTTTAGAAGTACAGGCATCTGGCCTTTCAATCCAGACATTTTCGAGGAGTGTGACTATGCACCATCACAGGTCACAGATCGCCCTGAACCACCTGCCTCCCTGGTCTCCACCTCAGCTTAGCCAGCCCAAGCCTCCACCTCAGCTTAGCCAGTTCAAGCATCCATATCACCTTAGTCAGTCCAAGACTCTCCCTCAGCTTAGCCAGTCCAAGCCTCCACCTCAGCTTAGCTAATTCAAGCCTCCACATCAGTTTAGCCAGCCCAAGCCTCTACCTCAACTTAGCCAGTCCAAGCCTCCACCTCAGTTTAGCCAGTCCAAGCCTCCACATCAGCTTAGCCAGCCCAAGCCTCCACATCAGCTTAGCCAGCCCAAGCCTCCACATCAGCTTAGCCAGTCCAAGCCTCCACATCAGCTTAGCCAGTCCAATCCTCCACCTCAGCTTAGCCAGTTCAATCCTCCACCTCAGCTTAGCCAGTTCAAGCCTCCACATCAGCTTAGCCAGTCCAAGCCTCCACCTCAGCTTAGCCAGTCCAATCCTCCACCTCAGCTTAGCCAGTTCAAGCCTCCACATCAGCTTAGCCAGTTCAAGCCTCCACATCAGCTTAGCCAGTCCAAGCCTCCACCTCAGCTTAGCCAGTCCAATCCTCCACCTCAGCTTAGCCAGTTCAAGCCTCCACATCAGCTTAGCCAGTCCAAGCCTCCACCTCAGCTTAGCCAGTCCAATCCTCCACCTCAGCTTAGCCAGTTCAAGCCTCCACATCAGCTTAGCCAGTTCAAGCCTCCACATCAGCTTAGCCAGTCCAAGCCTCCACCTCAGCTTAGCCAGTCCAAGCCTCCACCTCAGCTTAGCCAGTCCAATCCTCCACCTCAGCTTAGCCAGTTCAAGCCTCCACATCAGCTTAGCCAGTCCAAGCCTCCACCTCAGCTTAGCCAGTCCAAGCCTCCACATCAGCTTAGCCAGTTCAAGCCTCCACATCAGCTTAGCCAGTCCAAGCCTCCACCTCAGCTTAGCCAGTCCAATCCTCCACCTCAGCTTAGCCAGTTCAAGCCTCCACATCAGCTTAGCCAGTTCAAGCCTCCACATCAGCTTAGCCAGTTCAAGCCTCCACATCAGCTTAGCCAGCCCAAGCCTCCACCTCAGCTTAGCCAGTTCAAGCCTCCACATCAGCTTAGCCAGTCCAAGCCTCCACATCAGCTTAGCCAGTCCAATCCTCCACCTCAGCTTAGCCAGCCCAAGCCTCCACCTCAGCTTAGCCAGTCCAAGCCTCCACATCAGCTTAGCCAGTTCAAGGCACTTGAAGAGGAAGCAAGGAAGAGGACCATTAAAAAAAAGTGTAAAAAAAAAATATATATATATATATATATATATATAACCCTGCCATCTGGAAAGGGGCAAAAGAAGAAAGCCAAGCAAAATTCACATCCCAATGATCAAGAGGATTTTGAAACTTCAGCTGATGAGAATTTCTGCATTGTGTGCATGGAACACTTTGCAAACTCGAGGCCAAAATAAATATGGGTGTGTAAACTGTCAGTTCTGCACTCCAGGGGCAGCAGTCTACATTTGCCACAATTGTGACAGTGATTGAACCTGTGACACATGCACATTCAGGAATACAGTCCACACACACACACACACACACACACACTCAAACAAACACACACAGAAATATTTTTTCAGTTAATGTAAAATTTTGAAAAAATACATGTTTTTGTCACTTTAAATTGGTCATCTTATTTAAAACAATGTCTTCTTTATTTTTCAATAGTGTGGATCTAATTTTAGCAAATTACCTCTCATTGTTACATCCATCCCCAGCTAGTGTTACAACTCACCCCAGTTGTGGGGTCGGTTGTAACAACGGAACTCTTTGTATTTGACACTAACTCACATAATCTGTGTGTTATATTTGTAGAAGACAGATATGGGTAGTATGTATCAAAGTTTACATACTTACATACATGCTCAAACAAAATGTGTTACTATCATCCCCGGTCTCCCCCTATTGTAGTAGTACTGTGTTGTAATCACACTGATGAGCTGTATCTCTTTTACAGTAATCTCATAGAGTTTTACACACTTTTATTACCTGTAATAGTGGGATGTCCACAGTACAATGCTGGCTAATTGCACGCATGGATGAATACATTTTGTAAGTTTTTTACAATTTACTGGTTTATTTTGCTGCTGCTGTTTTTGTTGTCACTTTTAGTTACTTGTTTAGTAATGTTCAGTTTATTTTTTACACTAAAACAAATAGCTCTTTTGCTGAACTTGATTCAAATGTGGACAGTAGTTCCACATGTTGGAAATTAGTTTTCTTTTCAGATTAACATTTTTATTGGTTGCTCCTCAAGCATGACACACAACAAAGCAAAACATTCATGTATGGAGTCAACCATTATCCTCCTTAAACCCCATTACCCCATACAGAGAGAGAGAGAGAGAGAGAGAGAGAGAGAGAGATTTATAGTATTATCCTACAATGGCATTTATTTCACAGTAAAAAATCTGAAAACAGTATTTTATTGTCAGGAATTTTTTTGTAAAATCCTGGCAATTTGTACAGTGCACACCATTTCATGACAAACAACTGTCACGGCACACCATTGGCATCCCACCTTTTAACGGCTGTAAGCATTGAACTGCCAGTCAATGGAGCTGTTTGTGACTGACAAGCTTGACAGACACTTTAGTTTCCACAGAGCTCACATTGTAGAATGACCAATAACACTGTGCGAACTGTGAAGGCCTTTCTAAATAACAATGAGGGTCTGATGAGAGCACAACCGCATCACAACGCTACTGTTGAGACTTAATACCAACCTCACTCTGATGTGGATGTTTGTGTGCATACTGTACAAAGCTTACAGTGTTCAGAGCTTATTGAAGGAGAACTGGAAAACTGCTATCCATATGAGCGATGTGTTTCTGATGTGTAGCCTGAAATGAACCCTTCTGTATTACAAATGCAAACATTCTTCCTGATCCCCCCACCAAAAAATAAATAAAAAGATCCCTGCAGACATAATCTGCACCAACCAGCCTAAGGTGGTTTCCTGGCCTTACCTGGTTTAAGCTGAAGATTAGCTGGTCTTCCAGCCTAGCTAAATTGGTGTTCAGGTGGTTTAGCTTCTCGGCCATCTGGTCTCCAAGTCTGACCAGTTGGCAAGTGCCCAAAATCACTCTAAGACCATCAAACCTGTCCAGCTAAGACCAGCATGCCACCTTAAACTGGTTTAAGCATTTATTTATATTTTTTTTTTGAAGAAGAAGGGATTATATCTTCTACAGGCAGCGTAAGAAAAGTCTCCAAGATTTAGGCAAGCTTAGGTTTTAGGCTTTGTAAAGCCATTGCCATATCAGTCACTTTGCACAGTTATCATCTTATTTTCAACACATAATGCAACACCATCCTTGTGGTGTAGGCAGCTTTGAATGGTTAAATAGACCCAAGAAGAAAAAAACAATTCACAATTTAGTATGCAAATAAATGCAAGAATGCAGACCGATAACAATTCAGAATGCAAATGTTATAATGCCAAAATTGCTATTGGTTAGAATTTGCAGGGTGAGCATTCAAACGATGTACGTGAATGGATGATTTTCTTTCGTTTTTAATCTCAAATTTCTTTCAAATGGTTTATATAAATCAAAATACAGCACCTAAAACTTTGCAAAAGATCTACAAAGCAAAAGCTTGAATGGAGGATGTACTTTACGAGGCTGGAGATGAATTGATTACAGAAATTGTGGATAAAAAAAATAATAGTATGCAAACAGCGCTGCCTTGTAAGTACTGTGATTTATTGGGCTCTAACATGTAATTTTGTGGCCCTCTTGCCCCATCATCTAATGTTAAATAAATCAAGAGATCTCAACCTCCCCAAATGGATGTTTTGAAGAACTGTCCATGGTCCTTAAAATAAATAGGGTTCATCTGGATGTGAGCCAGATGCAAGATAATGACGTTGTTATGAGTCAGGATAGCAATTAGTTCAAGAAAAGGTTGGAGGCAAAAATATTTTATAAAACTGACAAAGATATGTCCAATTAGCCTGTACAAAATGAAACCAGTGACGTGATGAAGAGTAGTTTATCACCAGCCTTCCTCAATAGGACTCTTCCTTGAACTTAAAAGCACACACTGGGGAATCAGGCCCGGGGTAATAGTGGACCTGAGTAACAGGGGCCCTCAATGGAGCCGAAATCAGACGTTCAAATGAGAAAAGAGCAAATAAATACAAGAGGTAGCAGACAATTTATGAGTTTCTTAAAGAAACATACATGTCAATGTAGCTACTTAACTAGATATTAATGTCAACAAGGTCCAACATTAACACTCGACACACACCAAATGTGAAAGCAACACTATGCCTTTGGCAAGTAAATAAAACACAAATATTCTCCAGTTGGTCAGTAACATTATTAGAAACTGCATCATTAAATGTTTTACATTGAACTGTGAAAACAATTATCTGACTCGTGCTAAATAAACTGTTTTTACCTCAGAGGAAATTTTACAATCAGATGTTTATCTATGATGTCTAAAGGTTTTAACTTCAGAACTCCATGAGATGCATGTGGAATATTCCTCACATTAAACTAAAGCACCAAAAGAATATGAGGAGAAATCATGACAATGTATTTCATCTTTTTCTGAGACATAAAGTTACACTTTATTGACACCATGAATAACCAGTGTTGTTTGTCACTGATATGCAAGGGGAAAAACAGCTATATACTGTACACAGCTAATGTATATATCAAAATATTGAATTTAAATGATTTAATCATGTACATCCATTCCACATGGTTGCATCAACATATTTTTTCCTCTCTGTTTAGCTCATTAATTCTTTTTCAAAAACCTATTTTTCACATAATTTCAACATAACAGAATGAGGTAATTTGTAAATGACCAATTTAAGTAGCATCAAAGTGATTTCGTATCCCTAACATGATTCATTTCTTTAGTTTCACATAATATTTTTGTGTCACATTACTGATTTTTTGCTCTAAAGTTGTGCTAGCTAGATAACTTCTATCTAGCTAGCATGTTAATGTTGCAAAAGCAAACATTAACATGCTTAATTCTAAGCTTGAGTAAAGCAACATACAGCATGGTGTTTGTGTACCTGTCCTCAACTTTAACAAAAGCTCCACTCTTCACCACGATGGTTCACTGAAAATAAATCCATAATTTTAACAGTAAAAGTGCTACAATAAAAAATAAAGTGAATTGGTTAACAGATAGTTTCTTTAACATATAGGGTAAAATATTATATTACAATTAACAAGACAATAGACATTATATTTATGGTAAAATTATTATTTGATGTTCTGTGTTACATTTTATGTTGTTTGGATGTTTATGGAATTATTTTAGTGTAAAATGTGTTACCCTGAATGTGTTTCATGCTTCTGTGAGTAACACTGTGCACTGTCTCAACATTTCTCCTGGAAGAGCCACTCTTGATGAACTTTAAGTAATTAAGTGGCCTTTTGAAGTTACTATGGTGATTGATTAACATCAATTTTAGTGAAAAGCAGATTTGTATAGATCCAGAAGGTTAGTATATTAAGTTTATATTATAAGTTACATTTAAATGTATATACATATATTTACATTTAGCAGCTAAATAAATATGCAGTGCAAATTATAGTTTCTCCAGAGATGCTTGTGCATCAGACGCTGGAAATGTCCCTACCCTTACTGAAACGGAAAATATGATTGGTTTGCAATTATCCAATCACGCCTGAAATTAACGTTCTGTTTGGTGGATCAGCTTAATCCGACTGTCTGCCTTGCCAGTGCTCCCCAGTGCATCTTCGAGCGCATTTAGAGAGAATCTCTTTAAAAAAAAAAAAATAATAATAAAACACAATTCACTCAACGGTGCTGCGGCATCGCGTTATTAGATTGAAAAAGTTCCGGGTCAAAAGCTTCTTGTTCTGGCGGCCACACGTATCATCACTTATTTCAGGTGGGCATACGCAAAACCCTAATACAGATACAATGTATACATTGGGCATACAATGTATACAAGCCCTAGACCACACACCAGACTACACACCAGAAGCTGTTTCTCTGATTTTCTATCATCACCTCTACAAGACACTGATCCCTCTTGTTTGAACGAGTCTTGTGCATTTCAGCATTAATGAATGTTAAGATGAGCAGAAGAAGAAACAGTTCACATCCTGCTCAAGTATTTGCTACTATAGCCAAATCCATTTTATTTCACTTTGAAGCTTATGATTATTGACCAAATAATAATATCCCTAGTTAAATAAATAAATTATTTAGAATCTATATTTTTGTGTGAGGATCGATATTTTTGATACAACAGCAGTATCGGAAGTATAGATACTTTTAGGATCGATCAGTCCATCCCTAATACATGGTAGTGAACTGTAAAGTATAGAGCATCAAAATTACATTTTCATAAAGCCTGTGTAACCAGTCCTGCTCAACCCGCTCCGAACGGGACTCATAACGGAATCTCTGGCATGGGAGGCGGGCACGCTAATGAGGAAGCTAAAGGCTACAGCCTCAAGCGTCAGTCGCTAGTGCAGTGAGGTTTACAAACTGCACAACTGCCTACCAGTTGGCTCCCGTTACACTAACCCCCCTAAACCTCACTCCCTTTGGGGCCCCGACACCACTGTAACCAGTCCAACTTGAATCCCGCTCAGAATCGACGTCTCCGGCATGGGAGGCGGGCATGTTAAAGAGGAAGCTAAAGGCTACAGCCTCAAGCATCAGTCGCTAGTGCACCTCTTGAGGCCAAGGGAGTGAGGTTTACATACTGCACAGCTACCTACCAGCTGGTTCCTGTTACTCTCACCCCTCTAAACCTCACTCCCATTTGGGTCATGGCACCACTGTAATGGTCCTGCTCAACCTGATGAACGTGACATTAACAAGGAGGCTTAAGGCTACAGCCCCTAGCATCAGTCGCTAGTGCACCTCTTGAGGTCAGGGGAGTGAGGTTTACACACACACACTGCACAGCTACCAACCAGCTCCTGTTACACTTGAAACATGGTCATCTTATTTTTTATGGGAAATTTCTGGCAACAACAGCTGCCAGTATTTTACCGTAAATTTAAATGAATTTTTACCATTTTTACAGTGTAACAGAATCAGTTATAAATCCCCAAATAACAACACTAAACACAACTAATTCTCGCCCTTTTTTGTTATCTTGCTCAAAAATGTAGAAAATAACACGACTTAAGAACATGGTACTCCTTTCATTTTAGACATCTGTGAATTTTCCAACAAGAAAAGTCATGCATATTCACATGCATAATTCGTTTAGGCATTTGTTTTTACTAATTGTTTTGCTTGATATATATATATATATATATATATATATATATATATATATATAAAATAGTAGGCCTACTGCTAAATGTCTATCTAAAAATACTTTAATGTGTTACTACCCCCACCACCAACCCAAATTATTTAGGGGGTCCTAAAATAATTGGCACTAAATTGGACTCGATTCGAAAAACGAATGTCAAGAAAGACTACAGATACAACCGATACGGTGAACATTAAACCCAACTGATTTAAATCCGCGTTTCAGTAACGTCTGATTGCATTTATAGCTTGTGTGTGTGGCTAATAACGGATCTCTAGATTCTTCTGTTATTGTGCAACGGGTCCTGTTCTTCCGGTCACTGAAAGCTATAGAGCACCACACGCGCCTCTGATGCCCAAAATGCGCTCCAGTGAGGCAGCTCGCTTGGTTTTGATACACACAAAACCAGAGGACACACACGTCAGCCATCAGCATCATTTTCTGGCACTCTTCCCCATTGGGGGATGCTAAATGCGGGTGATGTACACGCCGAGAGACTGGTGGAAGACTTTGAGGGCTCTATATTTAGCACTTAATAAAGCATGTAACTTGAAAAGAGGTTTACAGTGTCGGTGAGTAGATATCAAAAAAATCACCTGATTTATAAGCGCAACCTGTCTGAAAACAGGACAGTATGAACGATCTCGCTCATCACTGTTATGACTAGATAGCTCGATGATATGATATAAATGAACATTGATACATGATTATTGTGTCTCGATGCACGTACAATATAACGTTGCACATCAATTTGGCGTCGGATGTCACTTACTTCCCAACGAAGTTCTCTAATACCGAGCTTTTCCCCGCGCTCTGGCCGCCGACCACCGCGATCTGAGGAAGGTCCAGGTTGGCATTTTGTCCGATCGCAGAGAAGGCGTCCTGCAATCTGTTCACCAGAGGAATCAAATCCTCCATTCCCCTATTGCCCATCTTTAGGGAAAATAATCTGCTGTAGTTCACAGTGTGGGGAAAAGACGAGGGAATCTACCCTGAATGGAGCCTCAGAATATCTGAATGCTGTCCCTTGCAGTGTTTCCTTTAATTTTACAGGCAGCTTTGCAAATCAACATACGTCCTCCTCCCAACCCGCAGCTGTCTGCCTGCGTTCACTACAGCTACTGTTTGTGATCTGCGGGTGGGATGCGGCGAGGAGGCGCCGACTGCAGTACCTTCTCATGCCACTGGGGGCGCCACGAAGGAGGCCTGTAGTGACATGACATGGGGCGTTTATAAATAAAAATAACAAAATAATCTTAATTTCGTTTGGAACGACCTTTTCTAATTTCAAGCATAAGTGCAAGGCCTTGTGTGCAAAAAAGCTAAACAAAACGAGTCATTAATAATAATATAATAATATAACAACAGAACGCTTGTCCCTTGATTTCATGTCACTGGTGTTGTCAGTGTTAAAAACAAAAAATGTGTGGAAGAGAACTTCGAAGGTCAAAGTTCAGAGGAAGAGCAGCTCAAATGTGCATACAGTGATTTTCCAGACATGTTGAAAGAGTAATTAATTTACATTTTAACAGTATTGTTTTTAAATATGTCATTGTTGATGCAAAGTTTTTTTTATTTGAAAAATGTTGATATAAATTTTATGATTCATTAATTTGTGTCTAATCAGTGGTGTTTGTTTTGTGATGCCATGTACACCATCTAATAAAAATGTATCTTTTAAGTTTATTATTATTATAGTTGTTATTGCCAGGGTATTGACAAATAAAAAAACATACATGAGAAAAGTGCAAGTGTACGGACTTAGATTAAACATCATACATTAGAAAAGGGAACAGAAAGGCATCAGGTATAAAAGCTTAAAATATTACATAACAACACTAAAATAATAAATAAGGGCTTTATACTGAATTTACCTCTGTCAATATGAAATTTGGCAAACAGCAATAAAATATTTTAAGAGAATGTATCACTCGTGTTGCTTCATTTGTGAAATGAAATGTCACGATTAACTGAGAAAAAGGAGATATATTTTTGTCTGTTCTCAGCCACAAATGATTGGATCGCTTCTAAAGACACGGATTAAAACACTGAAGTCATGTGGATTACATTTATGCTGACTTTATGTGCTTTTTTGAGCTTCAAATTTTGGGTCACCATTCACTTGTATTGTATGGACGTACAGAGTTGAGATATTCTTCTAAAAATCTTAATGTTTGTGTTCAGCAGAAGAAAGAAAGTCATACACATCTGAGATGGCATGAGGGTGAGTAAATAATGAGAGAATTTTCAATTTTACGGCGCTACTCCGAATAAGGTACAACTGCATTGTGCTTGTCCAAACAGATGACTTCGACACGCTTAAAATATTACTTGCAGGTTAATTTATTGCACAGTAATTTGTTTTAATGTTGCATTTTTAACTTTAACAAGAATTGTATTATTTCTCCCAGGCAAGTGAGGGCGCTCTGAGGGAAGAGTTATTCCTAACTGACATAAAAACTAAAGTACTAGAAGAAGAGTCGGCTAGACGACCATACACACTAATGGAGTAAAGCTTGTTTTCATATCAAAAGGTGAGACGTTTCACGTATTTAACCCAAGTTGTTTTAAAAAATCAAAGCAGAAACTTTATTTGACGTGCATATCAAGCCTTTTCAGTCCTGCCTCATGCTGTTACAACATCATCATCGGGTGTATCTCTCATGCAGTTTCCTTTCAAGTGTAAAATAATTCAATCTTATGCTGTCGGATTTACCTTTTATTTGATTTGACTTCTATTTATAGAAATGTACCACTTACCTAAAGGGTAATTATTGCCATTGGTTTTTGCATATGGTAATACAATGGTATATAAATATGTTTTAATCATTCATCATGGTATCATAGTTTGACAGCAAACTCACTGCACTGTGGTTCTGCCACAGTGCATTTCTTTAACTCACACATTTAGCTAATCTACAGGCCAAGACATGGTGTTCTGTGTGTGTGGAGCTAAAATACGTTTATCTACAAATTGCCGTTATGGACTGGTCATTATATGTTTGTGTTTATGTAGCAGTTGATCATGCCCCCCTTATATATATATATATATATATATATATATATATATATATATATATATATATATATATATATATATTATGAGCATTATTGCTACTTTTTGAATTTTTTTTGTTTTAGTTTTTATATTTTTCTGTCTTCAAATTAACATCCATTTGAATAGAACTTTCATGTTAGACTTTTATTTTGACAGACCTTTGAGGTCCTGTTTTTACAGGTTAGTTATATCAAGCTTTGCATTAATGCCGAGATACAGGATCGAGCTGCACCGTAGGAGTTGATTTAAGTGTTAACAGCCGTTTATACTCTAAACACACTGCATGAAAATTAAGCACCAGTAGAGAGAGAGAGAGAGGGAGAGAGAGTGTGTTTGTGTGTGTGTGTGTGTGCTGTGTGTGTGGGAATCATATGATGATAGAGCATGAGTTGTATGGGCTTGGGTGTTCGCCCATTTCGCAGCCGGCCCACCAGGAAAAGTCCCGCTTCTCCCTATGGCCAGTCTGTACCATGTCTGTACCTGCGCGTAACCCTATTCCAGGGTAATATAATTCAAAGGACAGTGTTATAAATTAAAAAATTGGAAATATAAAAATGTTGCTACATTTACATTGTTAAAGAAGGTGGAAACATCATAACAGGTCTGTGAAATGGGTCCAAATGCGCTAATTTGCGGACGCTCTTTACAGAACTGTCGGTTATCTTAAAGAGACAGAACCGATTTTTAGCACATGTTCTACAAATCAATATTTATAAATGGTATAAATAATGCATTAAACAACAAATATGTAACTATATGTACTATAATATCATATTTATAGACAGAATATGTGGATTTGTAAATTTTTAACAGCTTAAATGTGCCCAAAATGATGAAAAACAAATAAAATATAATTAGTAAAATGTATGTTTTCATAATGTACCTAGTTAGAAGATCCCCTGTATAATGAACAGCATTAGCTGGGTGATAATTTCTTTCATATGTAAGAAAAATGGACAATATAACTAAAATATACCCACATGAATTGATAGTAAATCAAATCGAGAGCTTGTGAATCAGAATCGAATAGAAAAATCTATATCAGTACCCAGGCCTATAAACTATAAACTTTGACTTTCTTTTGTCATAAGAAATTTACATTTTATATAATAGATTCATATATTTTAATGTGAGATATAAAAAAAAAAATTCAGGTATGGCACAGTATTTTGCTGTTCATAACAAAGCATGAACAAAATCAATGTCAGCTGCAACAGCAACAAACTTCTTTTATTTTGTCTGATTTGACTTTTACTGACCCTTTGTTTAGTATAAGTTCTGCAGCCCTTGAAATATTGAATATGTTTGCCTGGGTTTATGTACAATGATGTGAGAAGTTTCAGTGTCTTTCGATTGTGCATCCATTGTTAAATGTATTTGTAATATACAGATAATCGCCTAAACAAATTAGTCTCTTCCTCCAAACTCTGCCAACAGACTGCAAGCACCATGTCCTCCTCCTCTTCTCCCTACAATAAGACCATGCCAAAAGAGCCACCGATCCTCAAAACATCTCATACAACCAGTGCCAGGTAAAAGACACCCACCTCATCCTACATGCTGTTATTGGTATTAGATTTGACTTTTAAAAATACATTTCTACTGTATTAATTTTTTGTATCTTTTTTTCTGGATCATTATAGAAGTGCGATTCACTCATATTAAGCAAGTCCCAAGAGTGTTTCTAGAGAGAAGTGTCGGTCAATCTATTCTTGGACCGCCTCCCATAGGCACTTCTGCGAGACACCTCACTATGAACTTTGTGCCTGATCATTATCCTTATCCATGTGGATCACACATCAGTAGGGTAGCTGGCATTTCTCTTTACCATGCCCTTACACTAACAGGGGCATAGTGAGTCTTAATGAAACAATTATAAAAGGTATGATGTTGCATTTCACGGGTTGAGAGTTTTTGAATTTTCTTTTCTTTTCAGGAGAGTTCTGTGCAGAGCCTAGATCGAAAGAGGGAGAATATGTTAAACATAGCAGGTAAAAGTGATGTATACTATTATCCAATTGTAAAATATGTTGTAAAATTTCATTTAAGCTTGTAGGGAAGCATGCTCAATACATAAATAGTTTTTTCCTTCTTATGCATTGAATAAACTAGAAGTTACCAATGGACACATTCATTCTTCAATCCTAGAACAAGGAGAACCCACTTTGACAAAGCAGAGAGGTCAGAGGTAATCTCGCTCTTCAGACACTTATCTGCATTTACACCGTTAATGCATGAAACTTCATTGCAGTTAGACTGGCATTAATGAAACTTTACTCTCTGTGTTTCTCATGAGGTAGACCAAATGAACTGGTGGAGGAGTCTCCAAATGGAAATCAATTACAGCAGCCAACAAAAGCAAACTCAGCAGAGATATCAGACCATGAAGGTATGCAGTCTCGTTATCCCAGTTACAGATGCATTGAGGAAATGTCACACCTTCTGATTTAAGTACAGTGTTATATAACCTTGTGTTGAATTGTAACATTGAAAATATTTGTATATCCTGATGCAGAGGAAGAAAGTGGCACTGCACAGTTTGAAGATGAGAGCATGTATCAGAACAGAGCAGCAGAGGTGCACTATCCCACCATCAGTAATCCAATTTTCCAGCTTTACTTTTGGGCATTGTAGATGTTCCAATACATTCCCAGTAATCCATACATCTATAAAATGCAATTGATTTGCCACCTACTCTTGTTTTGAATAATAATTAGGCACTTTAAAAGACTATGTTGGATATCTGTGAATGTTGTGTTGATCAGGTTCAGGGTGTTGGTACCTCTCTTAAAGTGACCATCCAGCGCAGTAGTGAGAGTCGAGCCTTCAGCACTAAACCTGATGAGATGACAGCAGGTGCAGGCCATGATGGCGAGAGAGAGAAAATCAAGCACACAGTCAAATTCACCTGCTACATTTGCAAAGTCACCTGTCCTGACCAGCAAGTAAGCCATAACTGTACACTAATTAGGTTAGTAGTCGGTCCTAACCTCGTGCGACCCCGCGTACACGTGTGGACGTTATATTTTGGTTTCGCTATATGCAACACATAATTTAAATTCAAAAAATGCCAGCATAACTACATCTGATAATAAACCTAATTACGTTTTTACATTGAAACCTGTTTGAGTCAAATGATTTAGATTCTCTAGTTTCATCCAATGTGCCATTTTTTTATTTAAATTGTAGCGATTTAATGTGAAACGCCTCACTGCTAAAACAATGTTCTTTAATGTGTACTTAAAGTGCATTTGTTCCATAAAAATCCTCCATTTACTGTGCATTGTCACATTGACAATCAATGGGTTCATCCAAAAGTTGAAAAATTTTGCTTTCAGGGTCCTTATATGTTATTAGGATGAAAATAAGATGCATTTCGAACTGTTCTGAGACCAGTGCAGACAGACAGCACACTGGAGGTTACGTCATTCAATAAATAGGGAGCAAGGGACCATCCTATATTTCTCTATTCATCTAAGTTCATTCAATCCAAACTTGCTATCAAAAGTTCAGTTTCAGGTTTGGCAGACATGGGACAATGGTAATCAGTGCTTTGATTCAGAATTTATAATGTATATATTTATTTTAACATGGTTGGCAGTGATTGGATTATGCTGGCCATTACTTTGAATCTGATGTAATGTCTGTATTATCTCAAATACTTGAATAACCAACACAACTTAGTCCTGGGGCGGCACGGTGGTGCACTGTCGCCTCACAGCAAGAAGGTTGTGGGTTCAAACCCTGGTTGCCCTGGCCTTTCTGTGTGGAGTTTGCATGTTCTCCCCGTGTCTGCGTGGGTTCTCTCCGGGTGCTCCGGCTTCTTCCCACCATCCAAAGACATGCAGGCTAGGTTAATTGATGTCTCCAAAAATTGTCCTAGATGTGGATGTGAGTGTGAGTAGTTGACTGTCTATGTGTGGCCCTGCGATGGACTGGCGACCTGTCCAGGGTGTACCCCGCCTTTCGCCCAATGTTAGCTGGGATAGGCTCCAGCCCCCCGCGACCCTGTACACAGGATAAGCGGTTGATGATGGATGGATGGATGAACTTAGTCCTGCTGTCCACTTATGTTGCCATACATTTTTGGGGAAACTATGTGTGTGTGTGTGTGTGTGTGTGTGTGTGTGTGTGTGTGTGTGTGTGTGTGTGTGTGTGTGTGTGTGTGGTTGGTTTTTGCATGTTTATTAGGTGCTACTAGTTACAAATCAAAAAGAAAAATGGAAAATACACACAGCAGTCAGGTCTCAGCAGGTTTAAAGTCATACAGTACACTTTTAATGTATTCAGCAATAAGGGAGGACCCATATTGACTTTCCCTGCAGTATATGTTAACCAATAATTAAAATAACAGCACATACTAAATATTATGCCTAATGAAGTATCTGACATGTGCAGGGCTTCCAGGCACACATGATCAGTTTGGATCATCAGCAGCGTATGATAGAAATTCAAAATGCAAGTAACGCCTGCTTGGCCACACTGTCACCCCAAGCCCAGGAGCCTCTGCAAGGCACAAACAGGTAAGTGTTTTTTAAACTTTTTTTGGGCTGTAGTATCTGTAAAGAAAGAAAGATGCTGGGGTGGGCAGAGAGTGCGAGGGAATGAGAAACATGACATGGTGTGGATTGGAATCCATAAAAGGTGTAAGGAACAACCATAGAACAGGGTGTGTGTAATCATAATGCTTTTGTAAGTGATTATTGGGTTTCATAGGTAGCCAAGCATTTTTTAGCAAAACAGACAGCATTAATAAATGAATATTAAGTTCAATCATTTTACAACACTTCTGTTGTTTGTAACAGAGGCAAGAGGACAGGTCATCAGCGCTGGTGTCCTACCTGCCAGTGTCATTTTTCTGGAGACCTTATAGAGCACAGACAAACAAAGAAACACAAGGTGACCTTCACTATAGCAACCAATATGCCACCCAGTCTCATCACTGAAGAAAGGGACATCCAGAGAGATGGGGAGTAGTGTTTGAATCATTGACTGTGGTCAAAGCTGTTAAAATTGCTGTCTTGTTTCCTCCTCAGCTGGCAAAAGTCTCCTCTAGACCTTTCTGCACTCTGTGTGAGCGCTACTTTAGAACTCCTCGCAAGTTTGTGGAGCATATGAAGTCTCCTGAGCACAAGCAGAGGGTTGAGGAGGTTTGTGTTCGCAGACTGTATGTATGTTTTGTAGATATTTTAATTTGAAACTAAATTGTTTTAAACTAGGTTCCCAGGGGCATGGAAAACCTGGAAATATATTAATTTTACAATTGTGATTTCCAGGCATGGAAAAGTCATGGAATTGAATAAAATCTTAAAAGGAAAAGCACAATTTTATTTCTAGTTATGCTCTGCTGTTAAAGGAATAGTTCACTTAAAAAATGTAAATTCTCTCATAATTTACTCACCCACATGCTATCCCAGATGTTTATGACTTTCTTTCTTCTGCAGAAAACAAACAACATTTTTAGAAGAATTTCTCAGCTCTGTAGGTCCTCACAATGCAATTTCATATTGACCAGAACTTTGAAGCTCCAAAAATCACATAAAGGCCACATAAAATTAATCCATACGACTCAAGTGGTTTAATCCACATCTTCAGAAGTGATATGATAGGTGTGAAAAAGATTAATTAGTTTTTATCAGAAATCTCCACTTTCACTTCAAAATGTGAAAGGGTGTTAAAGTGAAGATTTATGGTAAAAAAAAAAATGTCAATATTGATCTTTCTCAACTACACCCACATCATATCACTTCTGAAAATATGGATTAAACCTCTGGAGTCATATGGATTACTTTGTGATTTTTAGAGCTTCAAAGTTCTGGTCACCATGAACTTTATATCAGCATTGTATGGACCTACAGAGCAGACGAATGAAAGTCATGCACATCTGGAAAGGCATAAGGGTGGGTAAATGATGAGAGAATGGGTGAACTTTAATATATATTTTTTCTATATATAAAATTTATATATATATATTCAAATAATATTTGTAATCACTTTAAAATATTTCATTGACTAGATATTGCTCTTTGTGATTGCCTATGTAGAGTAAAACTTGCTAATATTTGAGACATTAGTACACTATAATGTATAATTGCAACTCTACCATCAAAATGTCTTTAATTTTGTGTAAATTATATCCTTATGTATTAATCACAAAGTACAGCAAAGGTCATGTAAATTCATTGGTCACAAGGTGTGGGAACCTTGATTTGATGACAAGCATATTACTTTCAATATTTGTTGCAGCTAAAAGACGAGGGTGACCCAGAGGTTATGGAGGAGCTCATAACAGTAGATGCTATCGGCTGCTTTGAAGGGGAGGATGATTATGAAGTGGACCGAAATGAAGATGATGTTCCAGTGATTGAAAAGGTAAGTTGCTTGACTTCACATGACCCTATATGCCCTCATGTTGCTTTAAAAGGTGCTGGTATTGAGTGTTTAATCGAATTTTGTGATTAGCATCCTGCTCATAGGGAGATTCTTGAAGAGGTGACTGATTATAAGGTGTATGATCCAAACACACAGTATGGTGAGTGCTCGGGTTAAACCACATATCTAGATTTTAAAGAACTTATTGTGTGTCACATCACAGCTCTCTGACTCATGCATTCTGACCCTCAGGAACAAGTTTTGTGGTTCCTGTCGCTGGATTCCTCTGTAAGATATGTCATAAATTCTACCACTTTGAGTCGTCTGCACGGGAAACTCACTGCAGGTCTCTTATGCATTTCCAGAACTTACAGGTGAGGAAAATAATGGAATTTAGTCATTTAATGAGTAATAACTTTACAACTCTTGCAGTGACAAAATGTAGACTAGCTACATGAAGTCTGCTCTGCTTATTCCAGCCAAGAACTGGCCAAATAGTCAGAAAGGTGATGTCTGACCAACATGCAAACAACTAACTACAGTTTACTTTTTGTATTGTAAAGGGTGGGCAAATCTAAAATTGATGATGCCACAATGTTATTCCAGCATGCAATGTGGTAGCTCATTCAAATAATACAGAGTAGACTGGATAAACATACAATACTGAAGGAATTATTTGAAAATGTCTGTGGACATTATGGTCAGAATATTTTAATCTGTCCAAGTTCTAAGTACTGATTATTTTTGGGGTCAAATCTGAAAACAAAGCAGAATATACAGTTCTGCTCAAGTATATCCCATCTACTTTACACTTGCTGCCTCAAACCAACAGATTAAAAACCTTTGCATAAAGCCAGCCAATCGGATAAGGTGTTATGATTTTGAGAAAGCTCTTGCCATTTTTGTGCAGTATAAAAGATAGGATCTAGTTAGAACTGATCCGAAGTCAAATGATTGGATTTTTATTTCATTTTCAGAAGTACAACACCCTGAAGATTCAAAAGAAGCCATCTCAGGAGGAGTCTGAGAGTGATGTCTCATGTAGCAGCACCATGGGGAATTCTCAAGACCTGGAGGTCATTGCTAGCTGCTCCAATGAGACTGAGGTTTCTGTCAGCAGCCAATCAGTTCTCAACAAATCACATAGCCGCCCTTCGAGAAAACGCTCAAACTCAAGAAAGCTTAAGCCATATAAAAGACGCCCCAAATCCAAGACTCCATGCTCAAAAACTGCTGCAGCTTCACAGAACCCAACTGTCGTCATGCAACACTTAATATGTACTCCAGACTTTGGCTCAAGGTCTAGCAAAGAGTCACTCCATCGTAAAATGAAGAGGCCTGATTCCGGTTTTCGGCTACAGTGCTCAGAATTTGAATCCAGTGGAAAATTAAAAAGCTCCTGTGACCCAAACTGTTGTTTAGAAAAGGAAGACAATGGGAGCACAGCGCCCACACACAGTTTGTGTTATGCATCACAGCTGAACTGTGTGAAAAATGTTATACAACCAATTACATTTCCACAAACAATCAGCAAATTCTGAAAGAAATACCCCTAATGTTCAAACTTGTTCAGGAAACAGTAAAAGCCCTGTGAAAAATGAAAAAAAAACTTGTGAGAATGCATTACACCAGTCCAACAGTGTCACAAAATGCCTATTACTATTTTGTGATACTTATGAACGTTTTATAAACGTGTAATTTAACATGTTGATTATGAGTGTATTTTAAAAAACTAATGGTTAGCACAGATATCTGTACTTTCAGTACAACTGTATATGCATATCTGTAAAAGATTGCATATGAAGCAGATAACATTTTAAGGCATTGCTCAAATGTTCAGCTATAGTGGGCACAAGCCAAATTTTAACCTGGTCTCCTGTTCATGGTGTGGTTGTTCTGACACTGAAGCACCATAAAGTCTGGCATCTTGTCTATGAATTTAAATATTTGTATTAACTATTTGTGCATGCGTTTCAATGGTAAAAAAAAAAACTGGTCATTTTGATTTTATGAATTTTTTGGAACATTAGACATTTTCTTAGGCACCTTGTTCTGCTTTGTTTAACATTTGTGGCAAAAGAACACAAAACTCTTCAGACTCGTTTCTGAAGAACACTCATTCTCACTTTCAGTAATATTCCACATCATCAATATCTGTCTCGTGTGTTCTTATTGGAACTTTTTACAATACGGTTGTATTAGTTAATTAATTGTTAATTAACCGCCCAGAGTCCACAATTATTCAGGTCCTAGTTGATTGTGTGATTTTTAAATGAGTAATAGTACTTTAAAATCAATTCTAAATGTAACTGTAATCCAGTGTAAAGACATGAGGACTGGAGTAATGTGCTCAGATTTTTTGGTTTGGTCTAGAATCTTGGCAGTAGCATTCTAAATGAGCTGCAGGTGACTAATGGTCTTTTGGGAAGGCCGGTGAGTCCTTTGCAGTAGGCCACCCTACTGATGATGAATGCATGAACAAGTTTCTCTAAGTCTTGACTGGGTACAAATCAGATTTTTGAGACAGTAGGCTGATTTATTTATTGCTTTGATGTGACTGCTGAAACTAAGGGCTGACTCCGAAATTACATTACAGATTCCTTACTTGATTTTTTGCCTTTAGACCCTCTGGAGTCAAGGTATGTGTCATCTTGGGAATTTTTATTTTGTTGCCAAATACAATGACCTCTTTCTTGTTTAACTGAAGGAAGTTTGGCACATCCAACTTTTAATTTAATCAATGCACAGGCACAGAGAGTCTATGGGACTTTAGTCATTTAGTGATAGGGTTAGGTAAATCTGTGTGTCATCTGTATAGCTATGGTACGCAATTTGGTTCCTTTTCATAATTTGGCCTACGGGTTGAACATGAGTGGTGCAAGAATTGAGCCTTGTTGTGCTCCACAGGTCATGGATGTTCACTCAGATTCATAGTTCCCCATGTTCACATAGTAGCCCCTCCCATCTATATATGACATGAACAAGCTGAGAACAATCCCAGAGACCCCTACCCAGTTTTCAAATCGGTCTAGTCTTTAATTATATATTGTTCGTTGTTAGTTCATCATACCTATTGCAGTATTTAAGATATTTTATTATTTAACAACTAGAAACTGGAATCAATGAACTGCAAACATAATACCATAGAAAACTCATAGGGGTCAAATACTAGGACCCACTTATGCATTCTTTACATATTGAAGTAACTAATTTTAGCAAATAAATCCTTGGGCCTGGTTAGCTCAGCAAGTATTGACGCTGATGAATCCAGGGCGTGCTGAGTGACTCCAGCCAGGTCTCCTAAGCAACCAAATTGGCCCGGTTGCTAGGGAGGGTAAAGTCACATGGGGTAACCTCCTCATGGTTGCAATTATTGGTTCTCGCTCTCAATGTGGCACGTGGTAAGTTGTGCATGGATCGTGGAGAGTAGCATGCTGTGTCTCGGAAGTGGGGGCAACTGAGACTTGTCCACCACCACCCGGATTGAGGTGAGTAACTGTGTCACCACGAGGACCTACTAAGTAATGGGAATTGGGCATTCCAGAAAAAAGTTATTATTATTATTTAAAAAAATAAACTGATTCAAAAGTTTTACAATTGTATTATTATTTATTAATATATACATATATATGTACACACTGGTGGTCAAAAGTTAGGACTAATGTACAGATTTTGTACTTATGGAAAGGAATTGGTACTTTTGTTCATCAATGTGGCATTCATCTGATCACAATGTATAGTCAGGACAATAATAACATGAAAAATTACTATTACAATTGAACTTCTTAGATTACTTCAAAAAGTTATAAAAAAAATCCTCCATGTGCAGCAATGACATTTTTGCAGATGCTTGTTATTCTAGCTGTCAGTTTGTCCAGATACTCCGGTGATATTTCACCCCACACTTCCTATAGCACTTGCCATAGATGTGTCTGTCTTGTCAGGCACTACTCACGCACCTTACAGTCTAGCTGATCCCATAAAAGCTCAATGGGGTTAAGATCTATAACACTCTTTTCCAATTATCTGTTGTCCAATGTTGGTGTTTCTTTGCCCTCTCCAACCTTTTCTTTATGTTTTTCTGTTTCAAAAGTGGCTTTTTCTTTGCAATTCTTCCCATAACCTGCACCCCTGAGTCATCTCTTTATTGTTGTACATGAAACTGGTGTTGAGCAGGTAGAATTCAATGAAGCTGTCAGCTGAGGACATGTGAGGCATCTATTTCTCATTGTGAAGTACACTCTGATGTACTTATCCTCTTGTTTAGTTGTACATCTGGTCTTCCACATCTCTTTCTGTCCTTGTTAGAGCCAGTTGTCCTTTGTCTTTGAAGACTGTAGTGTACACATTTGTATGAAATCTTCAGTTTTTTAACCATTTCAAGCATTGTATAGCCTTCATTCCTCAAAACAATGATTGACTGGTGAGTTTCTAGAGGAAGCTGTTTCTTTTTTGCCATTATTGACCTTAAAACATGCCAGTCTATTGCATACTGTGGCAACTCAATAACAAACACAAAGACAATGTTAAGCTTCATTTAACGAACCAAAAAGCTTTAGCTGTGTTTGATATAATAGCAAGTGATTTTCTAGTACCGAATTAGCAATTTATCTAAGCAGGGCTGAGCCTGGTCAGTACCTGGATGAGAGACTTCCTGCAAAAGCTAAATTTGCTTCTGGAAGAGGTTTTAGGGAGTCCAGCAGGGGTGCTTACACTGTGGACTGTGTTGGTCCTAATGTTCCAGTGTAGTGATGGGGACACTATACTGTAAAAAGGCACCATCCTTCAGATGAGATGTTAAACTGAGGTCCTGACTCTCTGTGGACATAAAAAATCCCAGGACACTTCTCGAAAGAGTAGGGGTGTAACCCTGGTGTCCTGGCCAAATTCCCCCCATTGGCCCTTATCAATCTTGGCTTCCTAATAATCCCCATCCATTAATTGGCTGTATCACTCCACTCTCTCCTCTCCAACAATAGCTGGTGTGTTGTGAGCATACTGGCACATGGCAGCCGTCTCATCATCCAGGTGAATGCTGTTCACTGGTGATGGTTGAGTCCTCTGTTCACTGTTTAAAGTGTCAGAAAAGTGCTATATAAATGTAATGTTCATTCAGTCAAACTTTTGGCCACCAGTGAATGTATGTGTGTATATATATATATATATATATATATATGTTATATTTTATTATTCTTTATCTTTTAAGCAATATGGTATTTGAAAGATTTTAGGGATGCCCTTCACGTGTTCTTGTGAATTTATTGGAATATTCCAGGTTCAATGCAAGGTAAGCTCAATCGACAGCGGTTGTGGCATAATGTTGATTACCACAAAAAATAATTTAAAATCATATCTCCTTTTCTTTAACCAGTTGATTCGCACCCCCTTTTTGAGCACAAACCATGAAAATGACATACCTGAACTTAAATGGTTGTATTTACTCGACCCTTTAGAGTATGGACACAGTTGTAGTATCTTTCGAAAGAACACTTTGGGCTTTATTTCCCACATTATTTTTTAAAGTTAGAAAAGCTGAAGTTTATAGTAATGGAAATATTTTGTGCTGAACATGTTTTTCTAAGATGATCTAACAAAAAATGAGGTTCCTCCAAGCTTTTTTCTCTGTAAAATCACTGGCAGTGTACAGAGTAAAATTAAGGCTCTGCCTTTCAAGATGACACAAAATCTGACTGCACTTCCTGGCTATTATGAATAAAACTACACCACATTTTTAAAAATAGACTTTGGAGACAGGCTCATTTTGTTTATGAGACTCTAATATATAAGATAATACAAAGTTTTACAACATGAATGCTGCTCAGATTGCATATTTTGTTGAAGAATGATGACGAAGGGTAATTCTTTCAGATGAGATCTCATGTAAACAATGGAGAATATATCAATATTTCTCAGATTTATCACTTTTATGGACAAAAATTGCTATTGGATGTTTTTCAACAAATGCTTGACATGGACCATTGCTATCGTAAAACAGAGATCGGATCTCAATGTTGAACCCTTAGACCTTTGAAAAGATGTATAATTTGTTAACATTAATTACATTTATAGACAGTAAATTATATTGTAAATGTAAGCAGAGTGACGTCACTCCCGAGTGTGGTGAAATTGCATATCAATAGGTTAAGAAAATCAAAAATCTAGATTACAGTGTTGCACTTACAATGGAAGTAAATGGGGCCAATTTCTGGAGGGTTTAAAGGCAGAAATGTGAAGCTTAAAACTGTGTAGAATTAGGATACTGCTAATACTTCTGTTATCCTTATCACTATTCACTTACATTGTATGGACCTACAGAGCTGACATTTTCTTCTAAAAATGTTCATTTGTGTTCAGCAGAAGAAAGAAAGCCAAACACATCTGGGATGCATGGGGGTGAGTAAATGGGAGAGTTTTCATTTTTGGGTGAACCATCGCTTTAAAGGAGTAAGTCTGACGCTCTGTGTCACTTGAAAGTGTAATCGGGTTTGAAATCATGAACATGGAGAGACTGCAATGGCAAATACAGAAAAGGAGTACTAATTATTTGGTCTTTTCTCACCCAAAACCAACTAGATCACTTCAGAAAATATTGTTTAAGCCACTGGATTAATGGACCCTTTTCACATGTTCACGTGCCGTGAAGCGGAAGTCGTCATAGTTAGCTAAACTTGAATGATGGTGAATAGGGGACCACTGATAATTTGATAATTTAATAATAATTAGATAATTTAATAATTTGATAATTTTGATAATTGATAATTTTTGCTGATAACATCAGTAAGAAGACAGAAACAGACCAAATTTCCTGTCACCCTCTCAGTAGCTGTGTTCAAAGCCTACGGAAGCCCTGAACCGCAAGGTGGAGAAAAAAAAAGTTCACTTCCTTCCTGAGCCTAACCATGCGTTCAGACCAGAGGAGGTGAGAATGTCAAAATTCACTCTGGCTGCCCTGCCAACAACACTATCGAAGATTCGTTGATGCTCTGACGTAGTTGAAATAGGTGGCAACGTTCGTGCAGAATTCTTGGTTTTGTGAACTATATTGAAAGGGGACACAAAACATCCAGACATGTTGACCGATGACCGGATCTTTTTGCCGACCTATCACAAGTAGCGTATATCCTCATGAATTCTTTTAAATGTGAAAGTAAGAAATCGATCGATAGCAGAAATTAATAAAAATTATGGATGGTTGTTACCAAAATAAACAAAATAAAATACATATATCCCTGTAAGCAACAGGGACAGACCGTATATTACGGGAAAACCCGCCACGGCAATAATTAGTTTCTCCTCCATTTTGTCTTCGGAACTAATGTTTTGTGGGACCCAAAGTTTACACGGTTGTGTTCTCTAGAGCGGAGCACTTCTATAATCCAATAGGTTGCCGCCAAACCGCATCAAAGCTCATTACCATAATGTTGCCTGCACTTGAACTTTCCTCTAACGGCCACAATGGCCAAGATGCGCCAGCCACGGACGTGCCACTTCTCACCACCAAGAGACGCTGGCTGCCATAGAAAATTAATGACTTCCAGTCGATTTGATGCCTCTGGTCCACTCGAGCCTCGAGTCCGCCATTGAAATAAGTTAGCGGACACTCGTTGACAATGTGCTGAGGGTTTCTGGTTCCCCACAGCTGCAAATCGGGTTGGTGGCTTGCCCCCACCGAAAAAGGTTGACTGCACATCGACCCTGTCCCATCCAACCAGTTCAGCGTTGAGCAGTGTCGTCGAGGAAGGTCGAAGCCAGGAGGAAAGACCAATGGCTCAGCTACTAGGGCGTGGTTCACAACATCAGTTGCTGCCCACTCATCACTCCATGCCGAGTTAGCTGTCATATCTTCTGGCGGCAGGTTCAACCAGACAGGTTTTCTCGATGGCAGGTGGGCTACTGGATGCAGTGTGATGTCCGTGTTGAGTGGCAATTTGTCATTTGCTTGGACTTTAGTCAGCAGTGGCCTCCTGTTGTCGGAGATGTGGTTGTGGTATGTTGCTGAGAACTGGCAGCCATGGTAGTGGTGTAGGATGTAGGGTTCCAGTGTTTGTGCGCATAGACGTGTTTAACTGAACGTCAACTAGCTTGGTGTGGGATGATCTGGACCAGACCGGTGCACAGTACTCTGCTGTTGAGTAACACAGAGCAAGTGCAGTGGTCTTGAGTGTCTGTGCCCTTTCACCCCAGCTTGTGCTGGCCAGTTTGCGGAGTAGATTATTCCGAGAGCTGACTTTGGCTGTTGTCTTCTTCAGGTGATCGTGATATGTTAATGATCGGTCCATGGTAACACAGAGGTTTGTCTGATTTAGGTCATGTTTGATCTGCTGGCCTTTGAGGTAGATGTTGAGCTCCCATTTGGCTTGTGCATTGTGGAGGTGGAAGATACTGGATACCAACTTGGTTGCTGTGGGCTGGAGCCGCCACCTATTGAGGAAGTCCGCCATCAAGTCCATGGCCTTGTTCAGCACGTTCTTGACCTCGTCAAATGCCCGATGTTGGGTCCCAAGGTAAATGTCATCTGCGTAGATTAATTTGCTGGACTGTGTTGCTGGAAGATCATTAATTTAGATGTTGAAGAGACTTGGAGACAGGACAGATTCCATTTGCTTGTTTCCTCCAAGAGCTGTTTTTGTCTGCGAGGTGTACCCGGAAACATCTATCATGGAGGAAGAGTTCTATGACCTCTAATACCCAACGTGGTAAAATCTTGGATAGTTTCAACAGGAGGCCAGCGTGCCAGACCGTGTCATAAGCCACAGTTAAGTCAAGGAAGACGATTCTAGATTTCTGGTTTTGCTGGAATCCGTTTTCATTGTATGTCGTCAGGGCAAGAACTTGTTCACCAGTGCTACATCCTTGCCTGAACCCTGCCTGCTGAACTGCTCAATTTTTTTCAAGTTAACCGCGTGTAGAATGAAGCAAGCCATGATGTCGCCTTGGGTCCAAGATGTTTCAGAAATTCTGGCAGGATGTTGTCGTATCCTGCCGTGGAGCCGTCCTTCACCGCGCGGAGCACCGCATCCAGTTCTGACTCTGTGAATTCCTCCGGGCAGTCACCCTCCAGTCAGACTGTCTTCAAGCGACAATACTGCCGCCACTCATTACGCACGGATTGTCGGTGTGGTTTCGACAGTGGAGCTTTTGCCACATAGAGAAGGTGGCTGGCAATGGCATTTGGACTGACAGCTGGTATGGACTGTACTGGTTGTCTTTGGGAGGCACCCAGTCGACAAATCGGGAACCAACTTTTCCGACTGGAGTGGGTGAAGTTGAGTTTTTCCACTGATTCTTCCCACTGGCTTCGTCTGGCAGCATCCAGGGATTCAATTAGGTGGTCGGCAATGTCGGGGTTTCCAGACCCTTCGTACTCCTTGATGAGAGCTTGTCATTCAACATCCAAGCACGGTGTGTAGACTGGTCTGCAGCCACAGGGGATGGCTGCAGTAGCAAAGTAGTCTGATCTGAACGCACCATAAGTCTTAAATTGTTTTCTCTCTTCAAAAAAAATTATAAAATTTCTCTCTTAAAATTTTTTTTTTCTCTCTCCAAGTTTTTTTTTCTCTCTTCCAAAATCTATAAAAAAAATTCTTCAAAATTAGTTTTCTCTCTCTTCAAAACAGTTTTTTTTCTCTCTCGCTTCAAAAAAAGGAATGCGGTACCAACCTTGGCCACCAGGTGCCACTATCAGTAAACATGTAATCTCATGCTTTTAATGCTCTATCTGTAATGTGCAAACTTTCATGGTTAAATTAATATTACAATAAATTATTTTAATATAACAAGTTGTCTATGCTTTTGAAACGCACTGTATACTGCAGAAGTGAAGAGTTCCAAATGAAGAATGTCAAATAAATATCCAAATATTGTTGGTCTGTCTAAACATGAGGTAGACAGTTACACCAATGTAAAATGCCCAAACAAATTGGTGAGGGGTGAGGAATCACCTAAAGTATTGCTCCCAGGGTTCCGCCAGGGGGGGAAGAATAGTAGGCTACACACACCTGTTTTGTATAGCAATATGGGCGTGAAGCTATAAAAGTATAATTATTTCTGTTGTTGGGGGGTTAAAAAAGAAAAGTCAAGAAAGAAAGTCAAATACATCTGGAATTGCATGAGAGTAAGATAATTTTCATTTTTGTGTGAATTATTCCTTTAAAAATTCCTTTTGATCTATATTATATATATATATATATATATATATATATATATATATATATATATATATATACACTCACCTAAAGGATTATTAGGAACACCATACTAATACTGTGTTTGACCCACTTTCGCCTTCAGAACTGCCTTAATTCTACGTGGCATTGATTCAACAAGGTGCTGAAAGCATTCTTTAGAAATGTTGGCCCATATTGATAGGATAGCATCTTGCAGTTGATGGAGATTTGTGGGATGCACATCCAGGGCACGAAGCTCCCGTTCCACCACATCCCAAAGATGCTCTATTGGGTTGAGATCTGGTGACTGTGGGGGCCATTTTAGTACAGTGAACTCATTGTCATGTTCAAGAAACCAATTTGAAATGATTCGAGCTTTGTGACATGGTGCATTATCCTGCTGGAAGTAGCCATCAGAGGATGATACATGGTGGCCATAAAGGGATGGACATGGTCAGAAACAATGCTCAGGTAGGCCGTGGCATTTAAACGATGCCCAATTGGCACTAAGGGGCCTAAAGTGTGCCAAGAAAACATCCCCCACACCATTACACCACCACCAACACCAGCCTGCACAGTGGTAACAAGGCATGATGGATCCATGTTCTCATTCTGTTTACGCCAAATTCTGACTCTACCATCTGAATGTCTCAACAGAAATCGAGACTCATCAGACCAGGCAACATTTTTCCAGTCTTCAACTGTCCAATTTTGGTGAGCTCTTGCAAATTGTTGCCTCTTTTTCCTATTTGTAGTGGAGATGAGTGGTACCCGGTGGGGTCTTCTGCTGTTGTAGCCCATCCGCCTCAAGGTTGTGCGTGTTGTGGCTTCACAAATGCTTTGCTGCATACCTCGGTTGTAACGAGTGGTTATTTCAGTCAAAGTTGCTCTTCTATCAGCTTGAATCAGTCGGCCCATTCTCCTCTGACCTCTAGCATCAACAAGGCATTTTCGCCCACAGGACTGCCGCATACTGGATGTTTTTCCCTTTTCACACCATTCTTTGTAAACCCTAGAAATGGTTGTGCGTGAAAATCCCAGTAACTGAGCAGATTGTGAAATACTCAGACCGGCCCGTCTGGCACCAACAACCATGCCATGCTCAAAATGGCTTAAATCACCTTTCTTTCCCATTCTGACATTCAGTTTGGAGTTCAGGAGATTGTCTTGACCAGGACCACACCCCTAAATGCATTGAAGCAACTGCCATGTGATTGGTTGATTAGATAATTGCATTAATGAGAAATTGAACAGGTGTTCCTAATAATCCTTTAGGTGAGTGTATATATATATATATACTTTGATTAACTCGTTTTAATGCTACAATAATGTAATTAATAGGCTACTTTTTAATCTACGAATTGCACTTGCAATTCATTCAAGTTTAATCATGGAATGTATAGTTATTTCAGAAATGAAGGTATTTTCTGTTACTTGGCTATGTACTCTGTGAATATGTCTACTAACACTATGCAAACCACCTTGTTGGCCATTACACCGAGTCTACGGCGTACGGAGAAGTATAATTCAACCGTAGGTGAAATGTAAATTGATGATTTACAAATAAAGCTTGTTGTCACGGAAAATACCTTCCGGGTAAAAAAAAACAACTTCCGGGTGGAGGGACTCACGTGCTCGTGAAGCGCATGAAAACAAATCTGATAATGTCATGCAACAGCAACGGAACACCTCTACATGGATAGATTATAAACTGTTATAGTTGTTTCAAATGTGTAATTACGAGCTGATCTAATTGAACACTTTTTATGATGTTAGCCGATCTAACAATATAGTTGCAGAGACATTCACGCTTGCTCTAGGGTCGCTGGAAATATGAATTATGCTGCTGTTCTGCTTTCTACCTGCTAGTGAGTAACGTGAAAATGATCCCTAGCTGCATTAGAAGGCGTTTTCTGCTTTTAGCCCAAAAAATGCCTCAATATCATCAGAATAGATTTAAGTGTAGTGCAGGAACTAGCGATGACAGCTCTGATCAAACCAGCCTGCTGATGCGTCTCTGCGCTGATCGCTATTACGTTTCTCCGGGTGTTTTCCACAGCAGAACATGTACATATGGACCTTTAGGAACAGAACTGAAAAAAAACATTCACGAACAGTGGTGGACGTCTGTAGTCAGATCAAGAGCACAAGTGCTGGGGATTAATACATCACTGTACGGCGGAACATGTCAGGAACCTGTCAGGATTGTTAACTGTGGGGCCATTCAAGAAATTCTCAACCAGACCAGTTTCACTAAAGAAGAAGCAACTCAAAAGATTCAAAAACTTATTGAAGATAGTGTGCCTGTTCGGACGAGTCTCCTGCAAGGTGAGTGTAGAGAAAGAGCAGACTCCCCCATTACCGTCTTTGGGTCATTGACAAATAATGTTGTCCAAAGCGATACAATTTGTAATAATCTAGTTAAAAATAATAACAATAATAATTTCGAGGTCATAGAAACGTAATCTGTGTGTTTGTTCTGGTTTCATAGTTTTACTTTTTTTTTTTTTTTTTTGTATTTTATAAAAAAAAAAAAATGTTAAAAGGAATATTCCGTGTTCAATACAAGTTAAGCTCAGTCAACAGCATTTGTGGCATAATATTGATTACCACAAAAATGTATTTATACCACTGATCTATATATAGAGAGCGAGAGCGAGAGAGCGATATCAGTGATTTAGAGTCGTCGACTATTCTTAAATAAAAGCCCAAATCTGGGTTACAAAGAGGTACTTACAATGGAAGTGAATGGGGACAATTTTTGGACGGTTTAATGGCAGAAATGTGAATCTAATAATTGTATAAAAGAACAGAATTTTATTTTTATTTGTTTAACTCGTGTGTTTTTTAGCTGTAAAGTTGTTTATGATTGTTTTAGGGTTTGTGGTGGTGTGTCGTCATAGCAACAAAGTTTTAATATCGGAATATTACTACGAATATTACTACAAAGAAAGTGTTAGTAAGCTATATTTATTACACTAAAATCATATTAACACGCATATTGTTTATGTCTTGTGGCTGTACTTTTAAAACAGTATTTTAACATTTACTGATTGTCCCCATTCACTTCCATTGTAAATGCCTCTCTAGAACCACGATTTTTGCTTTTTTAAAAGAAAAAAGTGTTGAGTCGAATCCATTTTTGTGGTAATCAATATTATGTCACAAATGCTGTTGATTAATCCTAACTTGTATTTAACTCAGAATATTTATTTAATTAGTCATGTGGTGTAACCATCAAGTAAAAGGTATTGGAGTGTATATGTAACATAATTATTCATTTAAAAAAAGTTTCCACACAATTTTCTATGTTTAAATAAAATATTAAATATATTGTATTTATATGTATTGTTTTTTTGTTTTGTTTTGTTTGTTTGTTTGTTTTACATTTTTCACAAATTTCTGAGACAAGAATATCAAGAAGTTTTCTCAGTGTTACATCACACGACCCGAACTAAATGTGCCTTAAAAAAGACATAATAATGCGGGTCTAATGGGGTCCTATCTGTTTTATTGTCTTTGTCAAAATACACCACAAAATGCCTGACTGCCTGTTGGTTACACCACATGACTTTGATTTAGTGGACAAAAGCTTGTTTCACTGCTTATTTTTATTTACATTTTTAAGAAATATTAATAAGATTATTCTTAACTACTCATGCCAAACAAATGTCAAGAATTTCAGGATTTAATGATTCTGCCTCTGGTCAGTTATACCACGTGGATTTCTTTTACTTTAAGCCCAAGAAAAAATATCTATTTTATATCTAATATCCAAGAAAATATTATATTTCTTTGAACTTAGATATGTTGAATGTGTTCATCATACTAGAGAATCGGTAGAACAATTTTTGTGAATTGCACATATGGGATGTGAAGGTAGCGTGGATAAATATGAAATTGTATATGCCAGAGCAGTATAGTTTACATATTTATATATATCAAATTGACTTTAAAATAGTGAAATGGATATTGCACACATATGTTTGTTAAATAGCATGTTAAATTACTTTATTGCTCAGAAGTTTATATTTTGGGAAGAGTGAACCTGCAACATATGCCACAAACTTCACTTAGGTCCTCTGTGACTTCATGAATATAATTAAGAGTAAGGATGGATGGGGGTTTATAGTAGATCCTGATATGATTTACATATTTAGGCAAATATTTGTATAAGAACAGAAAAGCTTTTCAGATATCAGAAGATATCATTGTTTACCCCTCAAGGTGCTTTGCAGCAGTATGTTCAGGCTTTGGAGCTTGTAAATAGGAAATTGCCCTTTGGATTAGCAGAGATAGGTTGGTGCCATCGACCCGATGAACAGCTCAGACATGCACCCTTTTGGTAAGGCCTAATTATCAAGCTCTCTTTTTATCTCCATATCTGACTTTGACCAAACAAATACTAATATTTAAATAGTGTCAATTTAATAATTAATCTAATTTATTTGCCTCACATATGACTAATGATGTAACTTTTTCTTCAACTTCTGTTAGTTCCTCTGAGGTAACTGAATCGTTGCTGGTCTGGTTCTGTTCTCCTCGTACCACGTCACAGTGGATGGATTTCTGGGCTCGTCAGAGACTGCAGTGGTGGAGAAAGGTAAAGCTTTATTGCATAATCCAGAGGTCAAGCTTGTTCTTACTTGCATTTACACGTTATTCAAAGAGTTTTGTCTTAACAAATTAATTAAAAGGGGCTGGTTAAATTAAAGCTGATGCATGTAATAAAAGATCAATTATCTCTCGTATCCCAGTTTAGTAAGCAGAGTCAAATATATGTAAGCCTCTCGTAGATTAATTTCACCTAAAAGTGTAACCCTGTGTGTGGGGCAGGACTCTTTGTACAACCAATGGAGGACATGTGGAGTTTTCTGCAATCTGTTTGAAAACAGGGGTTATTTTTGCAATTATATGAGGTAATGCTACTGGTACAGAATTATATGTTTCGGCATTAAGGTTTTATGGGTATTGTCCAAAAATGCTTTGGAGAGAACCAGAAATGTAAACGTGGAATGTAGTGAGACAAGAAAGAGGTGTCAAGGAAATAGGTTGATTAAAGTCATGTAGAAGAGGCATGGAATATTTTATTATTAGCATGCTGAATAATATGCTTCAGTTATGGAACATGAGTATAAGACCACCTGCTGCAGTTTGCTTTAGGTCCGTCTGACTTTAGTATGTGTGATGTGGTGGATGAGGAACTGAAAGAGGGGGCAGCTCGTGGCATCAAAGTCCTTTATAAATTCCCCTGGGGCCTAGAGACCCTGGAGACACTTTGGAGCCTGGGGGACGCTCATCTGCTGAAGACTTGCCAGGGAACTGGCACAAAACTACAGGTCAGAACAAAGTGTGTGTGTGTGTGTGTGTGTGTGTGTGTGTGTGTGTGTTATAAAAGCTATAATTTAGTTTATTTTCCAATTAAATATTACTAACTTGGGAACAAGAATATTCCACATGTGTAAAGTATACAAGATTTTTTTGTTGGACGAAAATAAAATTAGTTTTTACAGAAATAACTAGGCTTAATACAAGTTAAAGTAATATTTAATCCAAAAATGAAATTCTCTCGTCATATTCTCGCCCTCATGCATCCCAGATATCTGTGACTTTCTTTCTTCGGCTCAACACAAGCAAAGATTTTTAGAAGAATATTTCAGCGCTGTTGGTCCATACAATGCAAGTTAATGGTGGCCAGATCTTTGAAGCTCCAAAAAAGCACATAAAGACAGCATAAAAGTAATCCATAAGTCTCCAGTGGTTAGCTTTATATCATCAGAAGCTATATGATATGTGTGGATGAGAAACCAATTAATATTTAAGTCCTTTTTTTACTATAAATCACCACTGTCACTTGTTTTTGTTTTTCTTTTGTTTTTGCCGATTCTCTTTCTTCGTGCATATCGCCACCTACTGTGCAGGGAGGAGAATTTATCATAAAAATGTGTAAATGATGAGAGAATTTTCATTTTTGGGTGAACTATCCCTTTAAGCTCTATCGACAGCAAATGTGGCATAATATAAATATCATTGATGTCCTTCATGTATTTAGAAAAAGATTATAATAATAAAAGCTAAAATCACAGTTACAACGAAAGTGAATGGGGCAAGTCAATAAACATTAGAATACACACAGCTTGAAAAGAATAGTCACAAGATGTATCCATTATACAGTGGCCCCAATAAGTATTTGGATACTTAGGCAGCGCTTAAAAATATATTAATTTCCTTGCATTAGAGAATAAAATGTCAAACTAAATGGCATTTATTGTAAAGAAATATAGCATGAGCACACTTTTCAAGCAAAAAATTAAATAAAATAAGCTTGTTAGGTTTTAAATGATATAACAATAGATATACTGTTTAAAATATGTGGACACTTGATAATGGCTTCATTAAAGATCACTGCACAATAGGGCTGCAACAAACGATTATTTTGATAATCGATTATTCTAACGATTATTAGAACGATTAATCGACTAATCATCGTTTTTTTTTTTTTTTTTTTGGACGACTAACCAGTAAGTTTGGAACGATTATTCAGCCTTTTCAAACATTGAGTTATACATATTCTAACTATAATATAAAAAAAAGAAAAATCACTTCATCTTTTGAAATGGTGTTTTAATGAACTTTTTTGCTCCATTAATCTTGTAAAGTAGGTTCTTGATGGAAGGATATATCCAGGATTGAATGTAGAAACCATTTAACGAAAGCCTTCTCCATCCACCAGGGAAAGAGGTCTCATGTCTTTAACAATCATGTTTAGAATTGACTGTAAGAGCAGTGGCTTGCTGAGGAATACAAGAATTTCTCCTCAGAAAAAAGTCATCAATAGGCCCACTTTTCTTAGAACTAAAACAGAAAAAGGGACATTTCGTTCAGGACACAATTCACAAAGAATGGTAAAATATGAATCTGCAAACAATTATTATAAGTATAAAATTACAATATTTTTTTATATGACATTTGAGCTGACAGAGACATTTTCATTCACCATTTAATTAACAGTATGAAAAAGTGACTGACATGATATTCTTCCTAACATCTCCTTTTCTAAGTCTTCATGAATATGGAACAAAATACAGGCAAGTGATAAGGCTATAATAGTGTTAAAATAATAAAAACAGCCCTGACTCCAAAGCTCGATCAAGCTTTATTCTATGCAAAATAAATCATCACATTACTGTAATTATATTATTATTGTTAATATTATTACTAGTAGTATTGCATTCTCTAATAAAGAGATGTATAATTAAGTTATTTAGCTCCAGCTGGAGAACACTCACCTCTCACCGGCTCCTCTTGTGCCGGGATGTTTCCTCTTTAAGTGCTCCAACATGCATGTTGTGCTCCCGTGAAAAGCAAGTTCCGCCTTGCATGTATTGCACACAACAGAATTTTTGGTTGGAAGTTTTGTGAAACTTTCCCACACCTTGCTAGTTCGGATTCGTTTGCACTCCGTCAAATTCGCGCTTTGTTTTCTTCTACCGCAATAGCGTTTGTAAGGGCTGCGTTACACTCTAGCGCTACAGCGTCGTAGCGGTCAAATCGTGATAATGCAGGCCCTTACATTAGGTCACGTGAGACCAAACGACTACTCGACAACAAAGATATTTGTTGTCGAGTAGTCGACTAATCGTTTCAGCCCTACTGCACAAGTGTTTTAGTATTTAGTTGGTCTGTCAGTACAGAAATACAAAATATACTTAATGTATATTAAAAATGCATTCTCTAAAAAAAAGCCTAAATATATCTTATTAAAAGCTTTAAATATATCCATTAAAGTAAATATACCTTGTTTTAAGGATTTTTTTTATATTTTTTTCAGGAAAACAATACAAAACTACAAAAATATTTTTGCAGTATATATTTGCCTTAATATCAAAGGTCTTACTAGAGAAAAGAAAATTATGATCTAATGTGGTTTTTCTTAAAAGAAAAAAAATATATATTTATTCCAGGTAACAGGTGCATGTAAAAGGGCTAGAAATAGCATTTTAGCTCAGCATAAAGCTAATTGTTAACATGACCGTTTACACAAAGTTCACTTTTCCTGCTCCGAACTTACTTCAAACCCCAACAGATTGTACATGACAACATGTTTTTCTGATTGTATGTGGATTCTCTCTGGGTGCTTCTTATTTCTGAAATTGTGAATCCCCCTTTCCTTGTGTCCTAGCTCCTCCCTTTTAGCATGCAAGTAAAGGAAACAAGGATGGAGGAATCTATGCAAGATATATTTTATGATTAAAAGGTTCACGCAAACGTTCCTCTAATCGCATCATTTATATGGATAAATGTGAACAGACTAAATATTAAATGGCAAATGACGGGGGCTGGGTAGCTCAGTTCGAGTTCGAATCCAGGGCGTACTAAGTGACTCCAGCCAGGTTGCTAGGGAGGGTAGAATCACATGGGGTAAACTCCTCGTGGTCGTTATAACGTGGTTCTCGCTCTCGGTGGGGTGCGTGGATGCCAGGGAGCATTGCGTCAAGCCTCCACACACGCTCAAGTCTCTGTGCTCAAGCCACGTGATGAGATGCGCAGATTGGCGGAGGCAATTGAGATTCGTCCACTGCCACCTGGATTGAGGCTAGTCAGTACACCACCACGAGGACTTGGAGTGCATTGGGAATTCTAAATCGGGTAGAAAAGGGGAGACAAAAATTTAACAAATGACAATTAAATGTAAAGTAATCTCTTCAGTAATCAAAATATTTTTTAATGTAACTGTAACTTGTGATTACCAATTATTTAAATGATAACTGTAGACACAGTGTTTACAGTTTGAGAAATGAACATACAAATGGCTTTTTTGTAATTTTTTGTAAATGCCTTACTGTAACGATGATTTAAAAACAAAATTAATAAAGGAGGGGGGAGTCAGAAATATTTTCTGTGGTCATCAACATTATGCTACAAATGCTGTTGATTGAGAGTAACTTGTATTAAACCTGTTAACATGTCAATGCTTCAAGTCACAACATTACATTGAATGTTTGTTTGTTTTTTTTCTAGTGTAGAGATGGAAGGAAGTCTGTAGTTCCTCATGTTATCTCTATCAGTGGGAATATGGACCGAGGCATGCTGGCTTACCTGTTTAACTCACTACAGCTGCTGAAGAAAACTGACAGAAATATGAAACTTTATCAGAGGACAGTAAGCAAGCTAACATGCTCTGCCATTTTTCAGTGTTCTTAACTGGGTGAAAAAGAGCGATGTAAGACGTAACTTATAATGGAACAAAATGGAGAGACTGACAGGTTTTTTTCTTTTTCTTCAGGCTTTGAAGCTGCATCCCACTTTAACTCCTGTGAAAGTGGCTCTGGATATGGGACGGGGCTCTAATTTAGAGCTTAGACAGGTACTCACTATAAAAACGAAAAGATACTCGAGGCATTTGGGGTTTCTCAGCTGCTACACCAACACAACCCTCTGGAGATGATCCAGACACCCTTTAAAGGGAGCCTCAAGTATCCTATTTATGTACTCGAGGAACTTCAATATATATTTCAAGAGCCTCAAAGCCTTTCCTTATGGTGGGGTTACTGAAGGAACCGTAGACAGTGTCTAGAGTTCTTAAGAATTCTTGCAGGAACTTAGAGTACGTTTTTCAAGCCAGATCCACACTAATCCATTTTTATATGAAAACACCATTCCCAGTTTCCTAACATCATCGTTTCCAAAGTATGTGGAAATGGAGAGCATTTTTGAAATTCTCCTATTTAGAAAAAACGCTGTTATAGTGTGGATGAGAGCAAATTCAATGCGTTATTCAAACAAAAATGTATTTGAGTGAGAGCCTCAGAGATCTTAATATACTGTATACTAAGAGGTTCTCCAGAGGGTTCCACTGGTGTGGCAGCTGAGGAACCCAAATTGTGTCTTGAGTGTCTTTTAGGGTGTGTTCACACTTGGCAGGTTTGGTTCGATTAAAATTAACTCTGATGCAATTGCTCTGTTAGTACAGTTAATTTGAACAAGTGTGAACGCTGTCACCCGAACCTTGGTGCACACCAAAAAGCGGAGTGAGACCACCTGAATAGTGGGTCTCGGTCTGCTTCCAAACGAACTCTGGTGCAGTTCGATTAACATGTGAATGCGACATTGACCAAAGATGCCTAAATGGACAAAAAACAGCAAATAATTTGCCGAATACTAACCTCAATCATACCTTGTCCTTCTCATCATAGGAGCTATCCATTACAGATCGGTACAGGTGTCGGAACCACTGTCAGCCGTCCTTGCAGCATATTTTCGTTTGTGTGTGCAATGGAGGAATTCCTGGTGCTGTTTTGACTCCTTTACACATTTTATTAGCTCTTTGTTTGTTCTCAGCTGGTAAAAATACCACCATATATATACATAGTACATAAATCCAACGAGCGCATTCCGCCCAGCAGCCAGTATTGTTTGGATGATCGGCAAGTTCCATCGCAAAATATACGTCATAGAAGCTGTCCAATCAAGTTTTTCGTATCTTTAGGTTTGGTGTTAACAACGCCTTTGCGAATGCTAAACGAACCAGGACTAAATGTATCAATTTCTTTACTACAAGTGTGAACACACCCTTAATGTGTACAATGAAGGCTAAACATTTAGGACCATTTTGATGTGTAAACACAATGTTCATTCAAATCTATATCAGACAAGATCAAGATTTTGTAGAAATATGTTAAGACAAATCAAATGTGTCTCCTAAGGTTTGTGAAGGTCTGCTCCAAGAGTTTCTTGATGCTGGAATTTCCACCTGGCCTGGATACCTGGGCACAATGCCATCATCTCTGGAGAATTTACATACAAAGTAACTGACTCTGTTCATATTTTTAAACCATATTCTCTGACAATTGAGTAAATCATTATTTAGATGTCTTCTGTTGGCTGCAGGTATGATGAGATGGGTGTCCTCTTCACAGTGATGGTCAGTGAAAGCACACTAAAGAATGGCCTTCTGCTGATCCGCAACAGAGACACCACCATCAGGGAGACTATGCACATCTCAGAGATCAAAAACTTCCTGCTCAAATACATATCTGCCTCAGATAATCTCTGATTTTTCTCATTGGAGTCTCAAAGATACACAGCCTTGTACTGTAATTATTAAAATTTGTCTTTTGATATTTATGTTTGAAATAAAATTACTTTTACCAAATAGTTTTTCTACTGTATAAAATGTTGTATATCATTTGTAAAAGTTCTTTATGTTAAAGAAAAAGAAGTGAATAAAGATTTCATATCAGCTATTGTATGATATCAGCCTCAAATTGCATTAAGTTTTGATCACTCTGTATAATATCTCTATATGCCAGTTTGTGGTCTTACCCCAGAGACAACAGTGAGCGTGTTTACAGTACATGCATGTTTTACACCGATTAATGAGCAGACAATGTGTGTCAACACATAAACGAAATCATGTACTTTTAAGAGTTGTATTTGATGAAGAATTTGATACGTTGTTTATGTGTGCAGGTGAGTCGTTTGAAAAGATGCTGGACATAACTCATCTGGGAATGTGGGCATTGTCCCATGACCCGAATATATGATGTAATGGCAAAAACCATAAAAAAAATAGTTTACTATGGTTTTTGTTAAAAAAAAATCAAACCATTTTTGCACGAGGAATTACTTTCATGGTGTATATAACACTCATGGTCATTTTAAAATCCAGGGATTTAAAAAAATGACGACTTCTCAGCTCCTGAGGCATGATGGGATAGAACAGTGTACAGTGGATGAGCACTTCAGAATCTTGCCAAAAGTAGAAGCTCATCCGAGTATTTCAGGATTATTGTTTTATGAATATTGAGGATTCGGACATACAGTACTACTCCATTGGCATATTTTTGGTTTACTATATAGTAGGGAAATACTGTATGCATATTTGGGCACAGCTAGAGATTTTTGCCCATTACCCCAATTTTGCGTTGTATTGTAAACATCCCTAGCAGCGTTCTAAAAAGTATTTTCTAATGTGCTCAATGTTATGCGCATGCCTGTTTACATTTTAACATCTAAAGCAGAGAACAATCCAATGATTTCAAGTCTCAAGTAAACACAGAGAAACAGTTGTCTTCCTTTGTTGGATTGTGTGTGTGTGTGCGCCTCATCAAAAATGTATCTTTTTGGACTGAACTCCAAGGTCTGTATTTGGAGACAATCAAACACAGGACACCACCCAAAACATACCATACCTGTGAAGCATGGTGGTGGTAATTGTATGTTGTGGAGGTGTTTCTATTAAGCAGGGACTGGGCAGATGATCACGATTGAAGGGAAATGGATGCTGCCATGTACACCCTTTGATGGACTTGAAGAGAGCAGTCCAGTAATTTGACTGAATTTGAACAATTGTGCAAGGAAGAATGGGCAAATATTCCCCAATCTAGGTTTGCGAAGCTAGTAGAGGTATATCCAAACATAATGATGGTTGACATAAAAGCAATAGGTAGATCTACCTAGTATTAAATCCATGGGTATGATCACTTTTCTAACCCTGTTATTCTTGTTTTTCATCTTTTATACATTTTTGGAACTTTTACCTTTTTTTATTACTTATATTTTAAGCAAAATATAAAAAAAATAAAAAAGGTAAAAATAAATATATGTATTTTTAATGGGGTTTGATTTCAGGCTGTAAGACAAATAAAGTGACTATTCCAAAGGGGTATGATGATTTTCTACAGGCACTAAGAGTGTAGTAATGTTCATGTTGTCTTATATTACCATATATACATAAGAATGAATGGTTAATTGTTCTATTTATGTATAAAATAGGTTATCTGTGTATAGTGACATTGTTTTCCTACATAGAAATATAAATTTAAATAATTTGACATCACGAGAAAAAGAGGCATTTAATCAAGTAATTCAAAAGTCCTTAAATTTGAGTCGTGTATCTCGGGTCACCCACCTCTGCTATTTTGTAATACTTATAAATGCTTTATAAATGTGTCATGGGCGCTTAATGACCTTTGGTTCCCCTTGATTTGTTGAATATGAATGCATTTAAAAATCAAAAATGGTTAGCATGGAAATCTGTACTTTCTGTACTATATACATATCTGTGAAGTGTGTAAAAGGTTACATGAGATGCTGCTAAAACAGATAACGTTTTAGGACATTGCTCAAATGTACAGCTTTAGTGGTGTTCACTTGGTGCAGTTTAATCTTTTCATTAACTAAACAGCAAAGGACATCAAATCTTGTATTTGTGCATGTATTTCATTGGTTATAGTGTATAGTTATTTTAATTTAGTACATTTTATGGGACATTATACATTGCCTGCACTGAGAAAAATTATGTGTTGGATTTACTTAAAATATATATATAGCATCACACTTTTAAGTAAAGCTTGGGGTCATTTTATGTTTAGATTATTTTACTGACCTTGAGTAATCTAACAGAATATGTTACAAATTACATTTTAAAGCATGTATTCTTTAATCTGTAGTGGAATACATTTCAAAAGTAACCCTCCCAACCCTGACTCTAATACACTTTGAAAATACATACATTACATGTCTGAGTGCATTGTATATTTTATAAGTGCATAGTGTGTAGTATGTTCGTTTGGGACACAGCTCATGTCTTCTGAAGTGAAATGATAGGTGTGGGTGAGAAAAGGATCAATGTTTAATTCCATTTTTACCATAAATTCACACCCCTGTCTAGTAGGTGTCGGTATGTACGAGAATGTGAATGATCAAAAAAAGAAGAAGAAGAATGTGAAAGTGGACTTAAATATTGATCTGTTTCTCACACACACTTATCATATTGCTTCTGAAGACATGGATTAAACCACTGGAGTTGTATGGATTAATTTTATGTTGACTATATGATTCAAAATGTTGGCCCCCGTTCACTTGCATTGTGAGGACTTCTTAAATCTTAAATTTGTGTAGAGCAGAAGAAAGTAAGTCACACATCTGCGATGGCATGAGGGTGAGAGAATTTTAGTTTGTGGGTGAACTATACCTTTAATGCATTATGAACTAACAATGAACAGTAGTATTTTTCGTGAACTAACATTATCCGAAATTAATAAATGCTGTAATGAAATATTTTTAATTGTTAGTTCATTATTCCAAATGCATATATTATTTTTACCAAATATATAACCTTATTGTAAAGTGGTGCCATTTTATTTTGTTAGAATTTTTTCTTCATATATATGTTTTTTATTTTATTTATTTCAGTTTATTATATATATAGGCAATATGGTTCTACAGTGACAATAGACAGTAGTAAACACTAAACAGTCAAGACTTCTCGGCTTGAGCTCTGTATTCTGGCTGCAGTAGTACACGTGGCATGCAGACACATTTGTGTCCTACAGGGGGCGACAGATCAGATAGCGGGGTATTATGGGGCGGGTATGGCATTCTAGCGCACATATACAGACGACAGCAAAGCTAGAGCGAAACCTGTAACACACGTAAGACTGGTCACAGATATCGACAAGCACAACATTATAAAGCATCAAAGTCGTCTTGGCGAGAGGAACCGTCGCTTGGTTTTGCTGTCATGGCGCAGAATGATTTGATGAACAACGCGGAGGACGTGGCGGATCAGGTGAGAACAGAACTGAAGGCCCTGCCAACTGACACACAAAATCCCGGAGAGTTCGCGGCATTTGTGTCAATCGAAACCAGCAGATGTTTCTTACTCCGAGCAAAGTCCGCGAAATGTCAGCGTCTCTGTTTGGAGTTCGACTCATTTATGCATTGTTGCAAAATAGACTTGTTGAACAACTAACTTCTAGTCTTGTGGTTCGGAACAAGGAACTCGTATGAAATGTTAAAACAGCAGAAAGCCTGAGTAATGCCTTCATTTGGCCTCAAAGTCAAATATATGTCTATATCTTAACAATTGTGCTGTACTTTTCAAGGCTGCTTTCGAATGCCAAAATGTTACTATGACATTTAAACTTGATCCTTGAAAGATTTTAGCTAGTTAAACGATGCATTATGTTTGTTTTTACGATAACCACTGTAATGTACAAAATAAACAAGGTGGCATTGACCATATGCAATAGTAAAATGACTTCAGGCCATTAAGTACATTAGCATTGCAAAAGCAGTTTACTCTCCCAATAGATTTGCACGATTGTTGCATGTGTTAGGGTTCTTTTTCATGCTGATTGCATTGTTGCTTATTTTGAGCTAAATGGCAGTAAAGAACTCTAAACATTTAGTTATTAAAGGTTTGGTGAATGTTTTGTGCTTGCATTAGATCCATATGGTATCATTTGATCAGTCTTTGGATTGGCAAGGCCATGAAAAGGCCTTTAGTTGTCATCATCCCTGTAGATATATTGCTTTATATCCTCAACTTCAAGGTTTATAGTTTAGTAATTAAGGCCAATGTCATTGACATCTGTAATTGTAACTCTTCAGTATGCTTTATTCAACCTGATCTGTATCATACAGCTACATATGTATTGTTAAACACACAATATTTCTTGAATAAAGAATTATGCCATGAAACAGATGTTTTCTCAAGACAAATCCATGCTAAGAAAGGAGGCCCTCAGATAGCTAGTATGTGTTGACAGACATTGCCCTGAGGTCTCTTCTCATTCATTCAGTCTTGCTTGGTACTTGTTGAATGCTCATTGGCTCATTCTGGTCTGAGTGCTGATGTGGATAGTCTGGAGGCGGGGCTTAGCAGTGCCAAGTGTCAAAGCTCAGTGTTGTGTTAATCATAGGCAGATGTAAGCAGCATTATTATCAAAGACTGCCCAGCATTTACTAAAGTGTTAATTCAACGCTAACCATTTGAAGTACTATTCAGTAATTCCTTAAACATTAGTTCATCACAATACAAGATTACCATTGTCTATTATAAACACAAACTAGGTTATCACTTTTAGCATCATCAATCAATTCTCTTGATTCTTATCAGACAGGTGATAATTGTCATTTAGGCCTTTCTTCCAGACCTTTTTCCAGATTTTAGTTATTTGAACTTAAAATAAGATACTTCACAAGATGCGTTAATTAATAGAATAGGCAGTAGTCTATGTAACAGATGATATCTTCATCCTTATTCTTCTCTGTACATCTCTACTGAAGACTTATTGCATGGGGAAGTGGTAAAGATTTATTGCTGGAAGATCACAGTATTTACAGTTATTCAAACCTTGTGTTCATGAGTCATCTGTGGATGTACGCTTGGCCACCTGTTCTCTGATACAGGCTGAAAAGATGGGGCGGAAGTGAAAAGGGTAATTGGAGCTCAGAGGTTGAACATTAAACAGCACACATTTAAGAAGCTGCCTTAGCGTTTGCTTGATGTAATATGCAAGATGTGGAAAGCCCAAACATTCACACTAGTAAAATCATTGGATTTATCGTTTTGTAAAATGATTTTGTGGAGTAGTCTAAGATTTTTTTCACATTGTAACTGCGCTATTTTTTTCATGTCTTATCGGTTTGATAGTATCAGATTATTGAGGTCATTAGTTAAATGTAAAACAGGGATTAGATTACATCTGGGCTAGACACCAAAAATGTATGTCCTTCCACCGACATTTCCTTTTAACATTGTTCCGTCTCAACATGGTCCTAAATGCTGACCTATAGGCCTTAGACGGGATTTCTAATTGTAGTATGTCTGTAGTCAAGTTATTGCCTTAAAGTGGATTTCAGTCTTCCGTGGAACAGAAAAGGAGATTAGGTAGAATGATATCTTCAGTCACCATTCACTTTCCTTATAGGGAAAAAGATGCAATCAAATTGAATGGTGACTGAGAATAACATGCCACCTAACATGTCCTTTTGTATTCCACATAAGACAATATGTTATGAGTTTGCAATAGTAGCCTATAAGGGTGATTTAAACACAATTTTCACATTTTGGTAAACCTTCCCTTTCAAGTGAATGGTGACCAGAACTTTAAAGGTCCAAAAAGCACAAAGTCAGCATAAAAGTAATCACACGACTAGAGATGCACCGATTGCAATTTTTTTTTTTTTTTTATTTTATTTTTTTTTTTTTGCAAGTGTGACCTGCCAATACCGATTTTTTTTTTTTTTTTTTTTTCCCCCCCGATTTTCTTTCTAAGAACTATTATTGACCGCATATACAAACAAAATCTACCTTTCTTCAATACAAAAAATTATTTTCATAATAAAATAAATTATTAAACATTTCCCTTCAATCAATTTCCCCCAAACTGCATTAAGTTACAGGATCTTCTCTCACTTAAACAACTCTCAAAATAAAGTGCTCTGTGACTGGAAAGAGGTAGAAATAACCATTAACTGCAAATGCTTTATATAACAAAACAGATGTCATTTTCCACTATTTTTATAAATGTATCTTTTTCTCTTTTTTACTGGTCTAACAAAATAATTCCAAAGATTACAAGCCAATGAACAAAACAGAAGTGTCCAGTACACTCAACATTGACATTAAGCTTACATTAGATGTCCAAATATCAGTTGTAAAACAGATTGCTGCTTCAAGATCGACTTGTAACCATACCTGTCAATACTCCCGTTATTCCCGGGAGTCTCCTGCATTTTACACCCATCTCCCGCCCCCCTCCTGTTTTTGTTATTGCTCCCGAGAAACTCCCGTAATTTGTATTGCCCAAACCACTTTATATGAATAAACATATCAATATATTATTCCAAGGTTCTCCAGTTGCCAGATTTTGTATGAAACGGATCCAACTCACACAATTGACACACCATACACATTTCAACCCATTTGTGACCTCAACCTGGCAACCAAAACCCAGCTGCTCTGTTGAAATCTGCACAGGCAGTAGATGCGGGAAGTTGAATCAAGCAACACTAGTAGATTGAAGATTCAGCTGGTGCTCCGGCATAAAAAAATTTAAATAAAAAAATACATATACACACACACACATGCAAATTTAACAACAGCTGGACGCAAGAGTTTAATTTAGTATCCCGAAGCCATATCAACAATGCCCACGCCTTTTGCAATGTGTGTCGCACTGATTTTAATATCGGACATGGTGGGAGAAGTTATGTTACTCAGCACATTAAATCACAACGGCACAATTTGTATGTATTTAGCCTGCCTCTGCCATCCAGCACCCCCCTTCACCTCCTGGATTTGTGTACCCAAATGTTGACAGGTATGCTTGTAACAGGCTGCGTGTGTGACATGACACGAGATTAAAAAACTCGGGGGAACGCAACGTGGGAAAAGTACCACCTGCTCTGTATCAAGGAAATTGATCAGATTTCTGAACCCTTTGTCCTCCACTATATTTTTCCTCGTAATTCCTTTGGTCTTTTCGCTTCTCATACCAAGGAAAGAAAGTAGATGATGGTGACTTCTGGCTGGCTCTGAGCTCTGGCTAGCTTTAGCCGCTTTCCCTTTTTAGCTTCTTTTTTAAAATGGGCATTTTCTGCTGGGTGATGGTGTTTTAAGTGTCTAATTAGGTTTGTTGATCCGAACGGTATTGTGGTGGTTCCCCCACAATTTACTTTAGCCTTATAATTATTACACATTGCAAACTTTACTCACTCACAGTGAAGATCTTCCACGTTATTGTGGCTATGACGTTATTGCCCGTGCCACTGTCAACAAAACGGACTGGCTCGGAATCGGAAAGAACTGAGGCTGACCGGCTGGTCACCGGTCCGGGCCGAGCATGCGGAAAATTGGCTGATTCCGGTCCCTGGCCGGTCGATCGGTGCATCTCTACACACGACTCCTGTGGTGAAATCCATGTCTTCAGAAGCTATATGATAGGTGTGGGTGAAAACAGATCAATATTAAAGTCCTTTTTTCTATATATTCTCCTCCCTGCCCAGTAGGTGGCGATATGCAAATTTCCAATAACAAAAGAAGAAGAATTGAATGTGAAAGTCGAAGTCTGCAGATTTCAAAGCGTTTTGAATGGGTTCCCCTCATGATGTAAGTGCTGCTTTCATAACTGTCACGTCCGTAACGCTGGTTTTTCCCATTTATGTGAAAACGACAATGAATAAAAAATATATTACATGTTCTTAGGAGTCCCAACCCTAATAAATTATGTGGCTATTATTATTTCTGGATTGTGCATTTCAGTTTTTGCCAAGTGTGTGGTATCACAAAAACTTGTCCATTTTTGTCACATCCATAACGCAGGCTCATTTCCCGATCGAAACTGGGAAAAAACTTGTCCAGACTGAAACATTTCTGATGCCTGGACTCGTGCGGGGGTCTATGGGGGTCTATGATTATACATAAAAAACAATTATATACTGGTAATGATTTTATAGATGTATATATGAAGTTACATTTCACATTTTAACTGAAAATGTGTCACCCATAACACTGGAATTGCCCTTTGCCGGTGTTCTTACTGGCTTATCTAATGTATGCAAGGTTTGGGTGCGTACCTCTTCAAGTTTTGACCTCAAAGGCAGAGAATAAATCGATTATTTCAAATCTCATGTAAATGCGGTTTTCTTGCTTTGTCTGATTTAAAAAAATAATAATAAAGAAGCTGATTTAGCAGTAACTTATCTGTGAATTGGTGTGCATGTAAATGGCTCAAGTATGCTCTTCTGATGAACAGAACATGAATAAACAGTACATTTTATCAACTAAATATCTGTGTCCTTTTTTTCCATCTTTAGTTCCTACGGGTAACGAAGCAGTACCTGCCTCACTTAGCGCGCCTCTGTCTGATAAGCACATTTTTGGAGGATGGCATTCGGATGTGGTTTCAGTGGAGTGAGCAGAAAGAATATATCGAGACAACGTGGGGATGTGGGTTCTTCCTTGCCATGCTCTTTGTCTTAATCAACTTGTTAGGGCAGCTGGGTAAGAGTGATTCAGTTTATTCAGTGAACAAATCTTTGACCCAATTTAAATGGCTTCTGTAAATGTTTTTACATTTCTGTTGAATAGTTTTTGTTTTTATTAAAAAAAATATTTTATAATCTTATTTTTTGAACAGGTGGCTGTATACTGATCCTGAGCAGAAATTTTGTGCAGTATGCCTGCTTTGGATTATTCGGAATCATTGCCTTACAGGTGTGAGCAGGATTATTAAAGGAATATTCCATGTTTAATACAAGTTAAACTCAATCGACAGCATCAAATAATTTTGACATGTCCCTCCTTTTCTTTAAAAAAAAAATTATAAAAAAAATTAGGTTTCAGTGAGGCACGTACAATGGAAGTGTATTGGGCCAATTTTTTGGAGGGTGTAAAGGCAAAAATTAGATTCTTGTAATTTTATAAAAGCATTTAATTATTTTGTTAAAACACTTTGAGCTGCGATGTTGTTTAAATTATCATTTTAACAGTCGTTTAAGGGTTCATGCCATTATGTCATCATGGCAAGTTACAAAATTGGATACAAGACTTTAAACAGATAAGGTGAATAAGCGATTTTGTAATACTAAAATCATGTTAACACGTATAATGTTTATCTCTTGTGGCTATACAATTGAAACTGTTAGTATTTTAAATGTTTATGGACTGGCCCCCATTCACTTCCATTGTAAGTGACACTGAAAGCCAGAGTTTTGCTATGTTTTAAGAAAAAGAGGGAAAAGTCATAATAATTTTTTGTGGTAATCAATATTATGCCACAAATGCTATCCATTGAGCTTAACTTGTATTGAACCCGGAATATTCCTTTAAGTTCTTTTACTTCAACATAGAACAACCTTAGGGGCCATTTAGACTGACTGCTTTCTTGCGGAAAAAAAAATGCTATACGCAGCACAACAAATGGAATTAATTGCAGGTGTCTTGAGATGAGTTTCTTTTTTAACTTGAAACAGAATTTTTTAATCGAGAAGCTGACAAAAGCAGCAAGATGCTTGACAACATTCAAAGACATCCGTCTAGTGCATGTTTACACAAAAACAATTCAAAATCAGCACAGACAGACACGAAGACTTTAATTAAACATCTTTGAATAGGAGTGTAATTATGTTAAACTGTTTAATAACAATCGTGATCTTGATCTGTTCCAGACTATTGCCTATAGCATTTTTTGGGACCCAAAGTTTTTGATGAGGTAAGCCTTTTTTGAATGATATGGAAGATGGAAATATATCATCCAACATGGATTATGCTTTGATCTCATCTATATTGATTTCTCCACTCTCTCTGACAGGAATTTGGCCCTGGGTGGAGGTCTGTTGCTGCTTCTTGCTGAGTCCCGCTCTGAGGGCAGGAGTATGTTTGCTGGAGTTCCCACTATGAGAGAGAGCTCTCCTAAACAGTACATGCAGCTCGGAGGCAGAGTCCTGCTGGTGCTCATGTTTATGACGCTGCTCCACTTTGACACAAGCTTCCTCTCGGTGAGCAAACATTCACTGCTTGGTTAAATGGTGAATCTCATAAAGAAATGTCTGGGTCATATTTCACCCCAAAATCAAATGAATATAAATAAATAGATGATGTAGTGCATAAAAAGAAAAAGAAGCCTATTTTATTTTATGACCATTGAATTTTTTGACTAGTGACATTATTCTCATGACCATTAAGCACATGCCCCCCAAATTATCAAATGATTTTACTGTAATGCAAAAAATGTAATAAAAAAATCTTTAAAATGATCATAAATTTAGTACAGCAAATATTACCATGAGGTATATTCAAAGGTATAGTTCACCCAAAAATAAAAATTCTCTCATCATTTACTCACCCTCATGTGACGTGTGTGACTTTTCTTTCTTCTGCTGAACACTAATGAAGATTTCTAGAATATATCAGCTGTGTAGGTCCATTCAATGCAAGTGAATGGTGATCAGAACTTTAAAGGTCCAAAAAATACTTAAAGGCAGCATAAAAGTAATCCATGGTTTAATCCGTGTCTTCAGAAGTGATATGATAGGTGTGGGTGAGAAACAGATCAATATTTCTATAATTTTTTACTATAAATCTCCACTTTACTTAAATATGTATCAGTTACGCTTCTGAAGACATGGATTAAACCACTGGAGTTGTATGGATTACTTTTATGCTGCCTTTATGTGCTTTTTGAGCTTCAGAGTTCTGGTCACCATTCACTTGCATTGTATGGACCTACAGAGCTGAAATATTCTTCTAAATATCATTGTTTTTGTTTAGCAGAAGAAAGAAAGTCATACACATCTGTGATGGCATGATGAGTAAATGGTGAGAGAATTTATTTTCCTTGTTTTTGCCAAGTAAATATCGTTTGATGCTGATCTGGCATTAAACGATGACATTTTTGCATACATTGTAACTTGAATACAAATGTTCACTATATTGTTATGGGAATTATGGGAACAATTCTAAATGGTTCTTAAACTGGCTTCAGTTTCTTTTTGTAAAATATCATAAATTTTTTGTCATCTTTCCAAATAATGCAGTTTTATCACACACTAATCAAGGGCTTCGTGTTAATATTGGCATCTCCTGTAAAAATGTTTAACAAATTGGCAACAGAAATATGGCATTCAGAATATTACAAACATTTCCTTAAAGCACCTTTTTAGATAGGCTTACATGCAGATCTTTCAATTGTTTTTAAAAACAAGGTTATAATTGATTTGAAACTTGAAAACAGCCTTCACAAATGAATGTGGAGAGTCATTATCATTTAAAGCCTTTTTCAGCATTTTATTGGTGTTTTCTCTTAGGTTTTATTTGTCCACATAAAGTTTTGGACATTCTGCCAACTCATAAGTTGGCACAACTTATGAGTTGGCAGAATGTACAAAACTTTATTTCACCAGTTTCAGCTGTTTGTGAGGGTAAGTGTCTCGGGCTTACTCGTCTTATACTGATGATATTATGATTGGGTTGCTTTAGAATGAGGTGTTTTTGCAGCTTTTTTTTTTCAATGGTTGCTTTTTTTTTTTTTGCATTGGGAGGATGTTTTGAGTTCTGAAACGTACAGTTTGTTTTTATAGTACAATGACCTCTTATATGTAAAAATATCAAGAAACATTTGATTCCTCATGACATGACCCCTTTTAAAAACACAGCCAAAAGTTTAATTAAAAGTAATACATGCAGCCTGTGCTCCATATTCCTGTCTTCTGAAGGCATAAGATCATGGTTTTGCAACAACATTAGGGTGAGTAAGTGATGACAATTTTCATTTTTGGTGAGTTATTTCTTTATGGTGTACTTTGTCCATTGTACTAAGCCATTTTTGCCACTAGAGGTCAGACTTGGTTAGATATTTTACAATCACACAGATTATTGGAGTGTTTCTTTTTCCCATATAGTTTTGCTTTAGCCACATGGCTCATTGGCATACTTTTTGTTATAGTGTTATTCTTCTTGTCCTAAAGCTCTTCTTTTTTTTTTTTTTTTGGTCTTTTTTTGGATACTTCTATACTGATGCAAGTGAAACTTTTGAATGCAGCACTTTTCGTACTGCTGTCTCGCTTATGATGTAATATTCCTATATTAAGTCGCTTTGGATAAAAGCATCTGCCAAATGAATAAATGTAAAGCACATGTATATCTGTGTTTTGGTTTAGATCTTGCAGAACCTGGTGGGTACAGCTCTCATTGTCCTAGTAGCTATTGGCTTCAAGACTAAGCTGGCTGCTCTCACCCTGGTCATCTGGCTGCTGTCTATTAACGTGTACTTCAATGCTTTCTGGACCGTACCAGCCTACAAACCAATGCACGACTTTCTCAAGTACGATTTCTTCCAGACCACATCCGTCATCGGAGGCCTTCTGCTAATAGTAGCACTAGGTCCAGGTGGAGTGTCTATGGATGAGAAAAAGAAAGAGTGGTGAGACTGGACTGAACTCAAACGGCTCACTCACTCGCTCTGTAGTTTTCCTTTTGACAATAGTATTTCCATGCAGTTATCACACAATCCAGGTACCCTACTTGGGGAGGACTGAACTGATTTAAGACGTGGCCTAATAAAGAATCCAGGACCAACAGAACGACCCACTCTCCACATCTCATGCACTGCCTGTGTTTTCATCTTGCCTGCATACTGAATTATTTCTACCAGCACTTTTAGACATTAGTTTATCACATTGATTTTCTAAGGATGGGGTCAGATTCTAACTTCTAATTTGGATTATCCATGTTATAAAAGGTTAACTGCAACAAATGATGTTATAACATTGTTCTTCATTGCCCTGTCTTTTTCATCTGGGTGCCAATTGCTGTCAGCTTACCAAAGACATACCCATTTCCTTTAGATAGCATTATTTCCTTGTCATTCTGTATAGTAATGTTCTGCCTTCAAATTTAGCTTACCTATTAGTTCATCAAGAGGAGAGGTACACAATAGTAAATATGGGTTTCTATTTCAGCAAGAAATTGTTTTTTAATGGGTCATTGTTTTGTCAAATTTTCTTTCACTGGGCTGGTCTTAAACTGATGTAGTTGCTGTGTCGAAATTTGCTATACACTGGTTATTTTATATGGCACAATGGGTAAATCCCTGTCAACAGGCCTAAAAAGTCTCAAACTAGTCAAAATCAATTCATATTATATACCATTTTAAAAGGGTGATCTAAAGATTTGTTGGCTTCTTATGTCAGTGTAAGTAATTGGTAGTTTTGTGTTTGCTGTCTGTTGTCAGGTCACTTTAAAGTATGCAAAAGGTGAATTATAGTATTTCTCAAAACAAGCAAGAGAGTGAGATGAGAAAAACTGTGGTTTGTCAATCTGTTTTGTCTTTGTACAATAAGAAACAAAAAAAATATATATTGGTTTTCTAAATGTTTTAACAGTTTGTTTTGACATATAAAGGGAAAAGAAAAAAAGTGCCAGTTGATTTTTGTTTTATCTTTACAGTTAACTATATATATATATATATATAATTATTTTTATTTTTTTTTACCAATAAATAAATAACTCGTTATTCAAAAAAAAAAAAAAACCTGGTCTACGTGAAAAAATAGTAAACTGTTATTTAGTCTGATGAATGCATAAGGACTGCTTTTTTTTTTCTTTTTTTTTTTAACCATAAATTCACATCCCTGCCCAGCAGGTGGCGAAATGCATGAAGAATACGAATTTCCAAAAAAAAAAAAAAAAAAAAAAAAATTGGCAATTCTTACTTGCTTGATTTGACTATTGGGGTGTAACTCCTCCATCCCCCCTGGAATCTTCGCCCCTGTGTGAAAGCCTTCCATAATGCCTTGAGTTTTAAAGCTGTCAGAACTCCTACAGGTCATCTAAATTACCATGTTAACCATAGTGTTTTTTTGTTTTTTTTACCAAAATACAAGTTACTGCGGATGCTGTTAATTTTATACAACCACCACTGTCATCAAAAGAGAAATTAAAATGACAGAGATATTCTCTGTCTGAGATCCCATTTTAATTTGATAATACAGTAGCAGTAGTTTTTTTTTTTTTTTTTTTTGGTCTGAATCATTTGTTACCAAGACCAGTATTTTGGACACGGGCAATGGAGATGCTTCGTAAACGATTGCAGCTCTTAGTTTGAGCAGAAGTAGAGGTCGCTGCGGGTGTTTCTAATGGTTTATATCAAACTTCAGGACCACCACTGATATTTTAGTCTCATCGTGTTTTTGTAATCACAGATTCAATTACTTTACCCTGCCAAGTCTTCTAATAAGATACTGCTATTCTTTTATAATACATGTTATTTGCTACTTCTGTTTTGATGTAAATTAGAGATTGTCACAATGCAATGTCCAAAAATAGGCCTTTAGCTACATTATGATTAATATTCATAATGAGCGTGTATAAAAATAAGTGTATAAATATCTCATTTGATAGCATCTTGTTTTTACTATGTGATCAAATCCGATTTGCTGCAGACTTATACATAATATTGAGACTGCTAAGTTCCAAAAAGTACCATAGAACAGTAGTTCTCAACTTTTTGGACTACAAGGCCCCCACTGTCGGAGAAAATATTTGAAGGCCCCCCATAAAGGCAATGAGATATTTATATTTTAAGATATATCTAATATAAGATATTTCGTTTGATGCTTCTACTGTAATGATGACAAAGCTTGTTTTCAAAGTTTTCTAGAACTGTATATTCTTCATAAAATGCAAGCTGTTAAAGGGAGCTATGAAATGTTTTGCATTTCCAGTAAGTTGAATTATAATAATTACATAAAAAATTTAATAATCTACTTTATTTTAGAAAAGGTCCCCTGGAAGTGTGCTGAGGCCCGCTAGTGGGTCCCAACCCCCTGGTGGGAACCACTGAAATAAAAGAAAATGAATTGCCATATATTTTTGGCTATGCACCATGGTATTCCTTGATTAACTTTAGAGTACCATTTATATACTATAGTATATGAATATGATAAACATTCAGTACCAGTGTACATATACAAGTACTGTGGTACTCCCATCTGATACCATCATTGTACCACCAAAGTACTTTTTGTAAGTGTGAGCTGCATGTGATTTCATTTTACACAAACAGTTGTCTTTATATATCCACTTTTATTGTAATACATTTCTCACAGAATGTATTAATTTATTATTATTATTATTATTATTATTATTTTGCAGTCTTTGGCCCAATTCCAGGTTTGAATCTGAGACGGGCCCCTCTGGCAACTTGCAATTGCTGTTCATCTATTTGTTTTTCTCCTCTTTGAGTCCACCCTCACTTCCTCAGCCTTAAGCCAAGCAGCGATTGCTCTGTAAAGAAAGCATTATTTGTACACAAATACAGTCTGCTTTCTTGGCTACAGTAGCTCTGGTTTCAAAAAAAATGTTGTGGGTACGGTTAGAGATCAGATACAGGTCAGTGCTCTGTTTTACCATATACACCCAATTCACAATTAAAGTTTGTATTTTTTAATCTCAAAATTAAAATTCTGGTATAATTTACTCAACATCATATTGTTCCAAACCCATATTACTTTTTTCCATTTGTGGAAGATACAATGAATGTGAATGGTGACTGAGGATGTCAGTCCCTAATATTCCCCCAAAAATCTCTTTTTGTGTTCTACAGTACAGAAGAAAAAACACACACACAAAAAAAGAAACGATTATAGAAAATGTTGTTTCATTCTGTTTATTTAAATGAGCAAAATGGAAGTTTACTTAATCCATTTGTGTTGGGACTACATGTAACTTTTTGTGGTGTTAATGAAGCATTGATGAAACTGGGCAGGGAATTTCCATTTTCCAGCATGCTTTTCACGGGACTCGACAGAGAGAGTAAAATGAAGTGTTATTGTGACAGAGCGGAGGGCGGGACCGGGTCGTGATTCTACACACCTGGTCCCTTATCAGGCTAATCAAGCCTCCGAGAGGGATAAAGGCTAACTGCGGATGGTGGTGCGACAGAGAGAGAATGTTTACGGGCAGCTGTCCGTCCTATGTGTGTGTTTGTGTCTTTTGGTTGATTTCTTCATTAAACTATTATTTATATTGTCAACCCGGTTCTCGCCTCCTCCTTGCCCATTAACCGCTTTACAATTATTTGATGTGTTTCTGTGCAAGATGAATATTAAGGGGGATAATTATTAGTGTTTAATGTTTGTTATGTTGAGATCTAGAAGAGTTTCTGTTATGTTAAAATTTTGGGGGTTACCATTATAGCGAAGGGTGGAGCTTGAGCTAACGATGACAGGTAGATGTCTCACATGTAATTGGTTACTTACTTCGTTGAGCAAATGCTGTTCTAACCAAAGCATAGTTACTAAGCTATACTCTTTAGTGCTTCTAACCAGCATGTATTTAGAATGCTAGCACTACTTAGTGCGCAACAAAATAAATAAGATTTATTTAGAGTTACACTGATGTCTAATTTTGTTTGGTTTGACCAATTCAATTAGGTTCTTTATACACACGTGGGACCATGTCTATGATGAAATCTATTTCAGCCAAAGAGCTATGAACAACATAAGGTGAGTAAATGAAAACATAATTTTAATCTTTAGATGAACTATCCCTTTAACAGGGAATCTTCTTCTAGTTAAAGATGTAGACAGAGAGATCTAAGAAAGTTCCAGCATTCCTGTTTGCATATTGAAGGTTTCGGTGGTTCCTCTCAAGGAAATGTGGGAACAGTTAAAGATGAATGTAGTACTTTAAGAGAGTCAACCTCAGGCCACACTTTGAGTTGGTCTTTGTGGGGTCACACTTTTGAAGGAAGAGGGTGACAAGGTCAGCCTTCAAGTCCCATCAATAAGATGTTTCTTCCTCGCTTTGGTCTGTTCACATCCTCATAAATTGGCAGGAACACACAGACAATGATTTGTCACCAGAAACGGCCCTGATAATGTCCAATTTCATGGGAGCCAGAGAAGAGGCCAGGATGGTCATCCACAGCTGGATGTGTGTGTGTGTCCACTATGGGCCAGGCCATTGTTGGAGGCCCAGCCGCAGGCCACTGTGTGTGTGGGGGACACTTTTACTCTGCCAAATGTCACCATTAACCATGCCCTGCAAAATTGAAGGCATTCATGAGCGATGCTCCTCATAAGCCATAAAAGGGGTCATCGGTGAGGGTGACTCAAGTTCACCAAGTCAAGTAATGCCCAGATTCAATGGTGTCATGCTTGTACTGCTCTTTGATGTGAAGTGTGTGGAAATGTGGGTTCTTTCTAACACTTGTTAGTGCTGTCAATCATCTGATAGATTATTTGGTTAAACAGTTGTCTGTTCTCAATGCTGACACTGTGAAATCAATGATATTGTTGACAGATCGTCAGATAATTTCAATCAAGAGTTGGGCAGAGTTGGTTTGTGATTGCTGTCTGTTTGGTTCAATGTGCTTTTTCTTTTTTTCTCCTCGTCTTTGGCTGAGAAATGTTCGCTGTACACCTCCAGCTTGTACCGGTTCTGGAGGCTGATTGGTCAATACAGCGTTCTGTGCTAACATACACAATATAGTAACAGCTATGACAGAAAATACCTGTTCATCTATTGTGTATATCACTGCACAGCATTGAGGCCAGCTATCAACTTTAGCTCAAGGTAAGAAATTACTATTTCCTAATGATTCTTTTACTATTTAAAAATAAAACTATGAATCAAAACTATGAAATATTGCAAATGGAAGTATGGAAATTATGTAGTGATCAAAAATATTTTAACAAATCATAGCTATCTTCAGCTTCTTCTACAGTATGTAGTAGTCACCCTTTGCCTGGATTACAGTTCTGCACACTCTGGTTATTCTCTCAACCAGCTTCATGAGATATCCACCTGGGCCTCCATGAGATGCTTTATTAACTGTATAGGAGTTTATAAATACTCTGGCCACGTGTTGACTGCTTTACCTGCACTATTTATTCCAACTCGTCCATTTAAATGTTTAAAAATTATTTTCTTTTTGTACAGAAATTCATACGAAGGCGCAATTCTTTTCATCTACAGAACTAATTTCAAGAATGCATTTAAGCATACCTTTAGAACAAAAGGTTTTAAAGATCACAAGAAACATAAATTCAGTCAAGTGTGTTCAAACTTCCAGTAGAAGGATGGCACTTAATTTGACTATTGGGGTGTAACAATAGTCAAATCCCCCTGAAATATCACATTTACATAAGTATACAGACCCTTTGCTGTGAGACTTGAAATTTTGCTCATGTGCATCCTATTTCTCTGGATCATCTTTGAGATGTTTCTACACATTTTTTTTGGAGTCCACCTGTGGCAAGTTCAACTTATTAGACATGATTTGGAAAGGCATACACCTGCCTATAAGGTCACACAGCTGAACATGCATATCAGAGCATAAACAAAGCCATGAGGTCAAAGGAACTGCCTGCAGAGCTCAGAGACAGGATTGTGTTGAGGCACAGATCTGGGGAACGCTACAATGAATTTCAACTGCATTGAAGGTTCCCAAGAGCACAGTGACCTCCCTAATTCTTAAATGGAAGAACCATGTTTGGAACAACCAGGACTCTTCCTAGAGCTGGCCACCTGGCCAAACTAAGCAATCGAGGGAGAAGGGCCTTGGTAAGAGAGGTGACCAAGAACCCGATAGTCACTCTGGTTGAGCTCCAGAGATCATGTGTGGAGATTTGAGAAACTTGCAGGACAACCATCACTGCAAACCTCCGAAGATCTGGGCTTTATGACACAGTGGCCAGACGGAAGCCTCTCCTCAGTGCAAGACACATAAAAAGCACCTAAAGGACTCTCAGACTGTGAGAAACTAACTTCTCTGGTCTGATGAAATGAAGATTGAACATTTTGGCCTCAATTCCAAGCATCATGTCTGGACGAAAGATTGTCGCATCATACCCAAAAATTTTGTAATCGCTCCCATAGGTGCTTCAAGTAAGTACTGAGTTAAGGGTCTGAATAATGTCAGTGTGATACTTTGTAATAAAGTTTTTTATTTGTAATAAATTTGCAAAGTTATCAAAAATATGATTTTTGCTTTGTCATTTTAGGGTATGGAGTGTAAAAATGAATAATTTAAAGCATTTTAAGATATACTGTAGCTGCAACATAACAAAATGTGAAAAAAATGAAGGGGTCTGAATACTTTCTGAACGCACTGTATATAAATGTATTTTACATGGTGTAAAAATATGAAGTGAGTTGCATTTTTCCCCCATGATGCAGATAGAGCTCTAGGCCCTCCGTGATAGACTCAAATATGTTTGAGTTTAACAGGCATTTACAATTATTGGCAGGTGCCCTGGGGTACGTTCAACAAAACTTGCTCTGGTCTTACTCTATATCTGCATTACAAACACCATCTATGTATGCTAATAGATAAGACAAGTCATATTTTTGAATCAACATCACGAAAAACTTTTATGTTATCAGAAAATCAAAAGTGCATTTATCTTTTTTAAATCATACAGAATGCAAAAGTAATTTTTGATGATAAGAAGAATTAGGGAATCAATACATTTTGAACAATTTACTGCAATTGCCTGATTAATATGTAATTATGTAATCCATAAAAAAGTAACTGTAATCTGAGTAGGAGTTTTTTAAAAGTATTTTAAATGTACTTGATTTGGCACTGTTAATGATATATAAAGTACGGTAGTGAAAAATGCATATGCACCAAAATGACATCCTGTCATGCCTGAAACATGGTTTCTGTATTATTTATGATTAATTTCTGACTACCACAGCTGACATTTTTTTTAGCTGTTTACTTTTACTTATTGCATGATTCAGACCATTCAACCTGTTGATGTTGTGGTGGAGGAGAGGAAAGAGAAGGAGGGGTGGGTGCTAGTGAAGAATGCCTCGCTGTGCTGCACAGGAAGTGAAACCAATCTACCGGTGATTTCCATTGTTTTCTGTTGTTTGATTGACATGATGCCAAGAGGCTCTGGCCTGAGGGACTCTGTCCTCAGATTTCTCAATAGGTCATGAGTTAAATCAAGGCCATTTAGATATAAAGTGGCCCCCACAACTTAAAAATGTATGAATGTCATTGTATAGAGAACAAAATATCTTCTGCATATGCAAGAGCTTTTCTGAGATCTTCACTTCTCTTGGACATTTTTGCAGTTACTTTCAACCAGCTGGTCCCAAAGTGATATTGGTGGAAAACAATTACACTCAGGTCACATCCACACTAATAACTAAAACAAAAAGCTTTGTTTTGGCCATGTTTACGCCTCTAATCCACACTGGAATGGCATTTTCCTCCAACAAAAATTAAGACTTTCCATAACCGTGTACTTTAAAGCAAAAGTGTAGAAACATCGTTTTTAAAGCGAAAATGGATTAGTGTGGACATGGCCTCAGGTGCCTCTAGCAGAGTAACCACAGGTGTTAATTACATTAGCTATGGACATTTTCACTTAGCATGGCAATCAGAAAGTGTCCAAATACTTTTTGTATTATTAAGCAGGAGATCTGAGGTTTTTATGATTTGAAACCTCAAAAACTTCTTTTTTTGTGGAATGTTTTTCTTGTTTAAAGTGTGCTTGTGCTATCTTTCTTTTCAAAAATGCCACTTGGTTTGATATTTTTTTATTAGGCCATGTTGTAATATGACTTTATACATTTTAAAGTGCGACAGTGTCTGAATACTTTTAGGGTCCCTTGTACCTCAGAAAGAAAACATTTGTTGATAACTGAAATTTGTACTGTCAGAGTGCAAGAGTTGTAATTGTAATTGTAAAGTGAGCAACAGTTTCCATCTTTACAGTCCATCAATTTATTCAGCTCACTCTCCTTTTTCTCCTTCACTCGCTCTCTTTTCCATCCTCTCTTGCCTATCTGGCTAACTGTTCTTTCTATTCTCTCCCTCGTTCTCCTGCCACCAGTTTCTTTTCTCTGGCCTCTTATGGACTCAATTGAAGGGCAATGAAGCAGCTAATGTGCAGAAAGATAGAAATTTACTTGCTTTAAGTTCATGCTGCAGACCCCTCTGAAAGAGAGCATTCAACTGCCCATCGCTCCAAAATAAGACGTGATTGAATAAAGCCTGCAAGGAGGTTCTTAGCGGCTACATGATGGTTCAGTTCATGGCCCATTTGCCTCCAATGCTCTCCTCTCGCTCCCCCGCATATTTTTATCTTTTCCTCTCTCGCTGAATGACATCTTTTCGGCCAGGCCCCCTGTTGAGGAGGTTTAAATGAAATGCATTGATACAGGCACAAGAAGCAATTTGTCTCTTGAACTGTTTCAAGGATTTAAAGTGAGTCAGAGAGAAAGTGAGAGAGATTGAGAAGGTTGTCCATGATGTTTCCATCTGATAGAACTTGCCTGCCACGTCGGACAACTGGACAACAGGATGAATTGAGTTTTGACAACACAGGCTGGCAGCAAATGTACTGAAAATAAATGTATAATGTTTTTTTCCTCCTGGAAGTTTTAGAGTAAATTTGTTTGTTTTTTAGAGCAGCTTTTTTTTTTTTTTTTTTTTTTTAAATAAGTGCCAGGTGCAAGTGCTTGTGGAGAACATCTTCTCTTCAAATTCAAGTAGATTCTGCTCGTGTATTGCGCCAAAACTCTCCATAACGACTCCAGGGACAAGTATCTTCAAGCAGAAAATTACTTCTTTTTTTTTCACTCTCACCCGTGCGCTAAACACAAAGTTATTAAAGGAATAGCACCAATCGCTTACCCTCCACTTCAATGTTATTGAATGGCTTTAATTAAAGGCAAAAATACATTTTCTTCCTGTAACTGTTTCATGTTCTCATCCGATCAAGAATATGTGACCTCACAAAGCAGCATTTAACCTCTTAGACCATCTCTGTCTACATGTCACATGCTCTTTCGCTCTCGTTTACCCTTTCTCACCCCAAGTCTATCTCTCGCTCTTTCTATCTCTCTCTCTCTATCAATCTGTCTCACTCTATATATCTTTTCTCTCTCACACCTCCTGCTGTGAATGTTCGTTCAGGTGGAGTGAAACCGTCAAGACAAGAAAATATATATATTTTTTTGTCTTTTTTTCTATTCTTGATGCCCCCCCCTTCCCCATTCCATTTTTGTGACTTTATTTCTCTCTCTGACCATCTTGTCCTCCACACCAATCCTTGTACTTACAGCCCAGCAAAGAACTCGAATGAACTATCAGAATGGACAACATTTATACAGTCTGAGACCACATTGAAAATCTGGGTTTCAAAGTCTAAGTTTAACTATAAAATAAAATAAATGTTATTATATAAAATGAATAAGAGATTTTTAATCATTAAATAAGCAATTTTGTGACATTGACAGTGTTAACTCCGTTAGAGGTCAGATTTTCTTGCTTCCTTTAAGCCTTAATACATGGGAATTTGTCAAAACACTTATATGTTACATATTCGTGTCTTTAGAGACCCCGCACTTATATCTATCACAAATGGATCTACAAAATGCCCAGATAGAGTAAAAGTAACAAAATATTTTTAAGACAATTAGAAAATAATAAAACTGTATATATTTTCATGTTTTATTTGTCATATATCAAGAGATAACTAAAACAGGATTCTTGACTTCCACATTGAAAATAAATTTGATGTAACTGGCTGTCAAACACATATTGATCTACACATAACACAAGATAAACACATGCTTCAATTAAGTTGCACATTAGTATTTTCTCAGGCATTTTTTGAGTATAATTACATTCACAATATACGTAATTTCTGTAGTACACCCAAACGACAATAGTCATATAATACTGTTCATGTGTTGTACTCGCTATAGTTTACTTCCATGTTGTTTCTTCATCAAAAGGTAATGTCAAAGGTAAACCAAGTCAATCAGTGAAAAATCAGCTCCACATTGAGTAAGAAATAACAGAAATGTATACATGCATATGGGATAATGATAATTCACAATTATTGATAATTCAATTATGGTCATGGTTGGGAGGGTTACTTTTGAAATGTATTCCACTACAGATTACAGAATACATGATGAAAAATGTTATTTGTAACATATTCCGTTACAATACAGGTCAGTAAAATAATCTAAACACTTTGGATTACTTCTTCAGCACTGGTTTGACTATAAAATCTCTGTCAGTACAGTAAGACCAAATACACGTTAAAAATACATTCTCTGAAAAACCTAAATATCATATGCAGTGTTGTTCCTAAAACAAGATCAATCAAATGTATTTGATTGATCTTGTTTTAAGGATTTTTAGATATTTTTACAGGAAAACAATGCAAATATTATTATCAAGAATATGATTTTTTCCCTAATATCAAAGATCTAGAAAAAAATTTATTATGATCCAACGTGAATTTTCTTGATAAAAAATATGATCATGCCTGGTAACATGTGCATGTAAAATGGCTAGAAATACTAAAATACTTTTTAAATGTAACTGTAATCTAATTACTAATTATTTGAATTGTAACTGGAGAGGAATACAGTTGACCCTATATACTTTTGGTACTGAATAATTTAATTGTTTTTGCAAATTTGGCTTTTCTTTTTTTCCCATTTTGTTTGTGTGTTACGCTATATATATATGGGATAGATTGAGGAATACTAAAGAGGTGCGGGATCAATGAGATCTCGAGTCATTAAAGACCCGAGGTATGGGTTAAAGCACACAAGATATACAGTACATAATGAACATTATTAAACATTATTCAACAATATATCATGCTGGATAACATGGATCATCAGGCTTTGCACCAACTTGTGAAGTCCATGCCAGATGCAGTACATGATTTAATTAAAGAAAAAGGGGAACATACCAAATACTAGTACAAATACAAGTAATTCTGAAAGTCATGTTCATTTTTTAATTCAACTTTTCACTCATATTTTTATTGTTGGAAAAGGCAATTGTATTAAATTAGAGAAAAGCAAAAATAGATTTTTCTTTTTACTAGTGGTCTCAGAAATGTGGACCTCATCGCATGTGTTGCACTTGCAGTTCCTAAAAGCTGACTTCAGAAAATAACCCTTCATATGAATAAGAAGAAAAACTCATAAATGTGTGTGTATATATATATATATATATATATATATATATATATATATATATATACAAATGGCAGAACAGTGTTGCAAAGTATTAAAACAGCTTTTTTATTTAAATGTGAAATGTAATTCAATTGATCAATCTTTTCAAATTAAACCCAGCAAGAGATTTATATATTTTGAAAAGCTGTTTTATTTTCTCTCTTTACTTACACACAGATGAATCTTTGTCACTTTCTACTCTTAATGCAAATCACAGCCACATAATCAGCAAATTAAACCAATTTGAATAGACTTTAGAACAACTATTTAACCACAAACACTCTTTTTAAAAGGCATGCCTTTGCCTCTGCCTCCTCATTTCTTGGAAAGACCATGAATTCTCATGCTGCAAAGAAAGGACACATGGCTGTAATATTTTCTTCATGGCTGCATCTGCAGTGACATTGTGCGCGTGTTCTGAAAGCGAGAAAAAAGAGAGATTCCGGCATTCCATATTGATAGACTGCGCGACAGATTGCATGTAGCGAGACTACGACTGGCTCATTCACAGCACCACTTCATTTATTTGAAGTTTTAATCTAATTATTAACTATTTTGGGGGATGATAAGCTTTGTGGCTGTAATACGCAAATTGTATGCCCAAGCTCTTGTGCCGTTGAGAGCGCCAGTACAGAGGCCAATCCCCGGGGGGGTGAGGGCGATAACAAAAGCACTTGTCCAAAAATATTTTGTCAAGTCTTTTACGCGCCATTCTAACAGGGCTTACATTGGATGCCTGAAAGAGGATGAGAAAGGCTCCTTTAAGGCTTGATTGGCAACTGCAAACACACTAAATGCTAATGAAGCCCAGATGGATTGAAGATTAGCACCATAGTGTTTTCTGCTCTCTTTCTCCATGTCCACAAAAGTTTCTCTCTGTCTTCGCAAATCCCCCCGCCACATCACCTCTGCAGTCTGCCACCCCTGTTCCCAATCCTAAACCCTTTTATTGCTCATTTCATACTATTAATAACCGGGCCAATGGAGCCCCCCTTTTCAGGCGGAGAGGCGGACAGTAATTAATTCATGGGATCTGGCCAGAGGAGGGGCCTTTGTGGTAGGCAGAGACTGCGGCCGGAGTGTGTGCAAGAGGGGGAACTGTCCCACATCCATATCCCGACTGAAGTTCACTGTGTGATCGTGCCTTCCTCGTTGTACTTCGAATCCTGGATTTGGGTAGTCAATGCAAAGCATGTCCATGAGCTTTTTTTAAAAAATCAACTTTAGGAATTTGGAATCAAATTTATAGATGGTATATATTTTAGGTTTTGTAACTGTCCACCATTTCTTTTACATTATCACCATTTTCAATCAAATTTTTGTGTTCATCAGGTAGTTTTAAATGGTTCTGTTGTGTGACAAATATTCCATGTAGTCTTTCCATTAATAGGTGGTCATACAATTCTAAAATGATTGTAATATGCTGTTTAAAATAGTTTTAGTGTTACACCGCAAGATATGCCATTTGTGAGTATTGAATCTCAGCTACCCATATATGAATCAATTGCAGTTATTTATTAGACTGCTTCCACTTTTATATATATTTTGACACTTTTCAGATTAGAATGCACACACACACACACACACACACACACACACACACACACACACATACACACATGCACATGGCCTAGGTCTCCCTCCTCTTTGGACCCTGCTGCTGTATAGAGCTGGTGGGACAGAAGGTGCAGTGGCACATGACAAAAGCAAGGCATGAAATTCAATTAGGAAAGGGTCTGCTCGAGATTTCACAGCCTTCACTGTTGAGAATAGCTTTTGATATATTGGTACCACTATTTACAGCCCATCTAGGCATTGCTCTCATTAGTAAGCACCCCACCTCCGGCCCTCCCTTTCCCTTTCTCTGCTCTCTCTCCAAATCTCTTTATATCTCTCTCCATTTTCTCGTTCTTCCTCTATCGGAGATCTGCCTATTCTAGTTGCACTAAAAATTAAATTCTCAAACATATCTAAAATTGTTGGGCCACAAAGTTTGTGTTAAGGGAATGATTGAAATGCACTTTAAAGTGCACATTTACATGCATTATCATTCAATCTGTGCCTCGCGATTGTACTTCGATTGTCAAGTTAAATTCTAGCTCATGAGTTGAATTCAGATCAAATTCTGGTAAATTGTCATTCTTATGTCTAAAGTGTCACAATTTACCTGCGTTGTCCCTGCAAAAAAAGTATTGTTGTTGACATGATTTTTAAGTTTATATGGAAGGTCCTGTATCCCAGTAAATTTTTAAGTAACAATTAAATCTGCCATAGCCTAAAAATTCTGAATGCACAAGCTGTTGTCCATGAATTTAAGTATTTATAATATGTACTGTACACCGTGCCAGTCCTAGCCTGTGTGGGATCTGTCAGTGTGTTTTTAACCCCCAAAACAATCCCCCCACCCCTTAAGACTTTCTCGCAGAGCATTTTTTAAGAAAACAACATACAGTAAATTATTGACTCGCTGTTTCTTGTTTTACTTTGAAAATGTGTATTTATACATTTTTATACTGACAAGAAGACAATAAAGACTTCACTTTCAAGCGTGAACCAGGTGTGGGAGAGATACGGAAAAGTTGCTGTATCTCTTCATACCCAAAAATCCTCACTCTGTCATCTGAACCAGTGTCAAAACCTGTACGACAGAGAGCCAGCGTGTTCGCAATAGAGAGTGAACACAGTCAGTGAAAATATTCGTTTTGAGATTTTAAAATTCAGCAAATTAAACTTCGGCATTCAATTTGTTTTATATCTGCATGTGTAGTGTCTAATAATGAATTGGCAATGTAAACTTACATTTATCTTAACAAAGCTTGAAATGAATTGGATCTGCGCATTTGGTCCTATTATTAAATAATTCTACTGGAAAATGCCAGAAGTTTTTGTCAAACTTTTAATTACAGAATGTCCACTGATTTTATTGCATTTCTATATATACCTGTAATAATGTGTGTAATTAATTAAAAACTTTTATTTTAAAAATATTTAACATAAAAGATGACTGACCAATTTCTTGCAAGTTCTATGAGACAAAGTATAAAGTAAATATATTTCTGATTATATTTTAATGTTGGTTTTAATATACCATGATTAAAACTGTGCGATTCATTAATTAAAATTGTTTAATTGATTCACAGCCCTAATATAAATATGTCGGCCTTTAGTAACTTTAGGTTCTTTGCAATCCACAAGCATTGTACAGATTGTGCTGTCATATTATTGGTGTTTGTGAAGATGATGATGTAGAGACAGAGTTTAGAAGTGTGAGTGGGTGTGTAGCCTGGCTAGTTAGTGCAGACAAATGAGCCTCTCTTACGAACGCACCGTGAAGTTATGATCCCCACCCCACTCCTTTTGTTGTCCAGGGCCCATTGGGTAACTGATGACTGGGAAGTAATTAGTCCAGGCTTGAATGTTGGCAGGTATGGGCAGCTGTCCTTTGTATGGATGTCAGTGTGTGGTGTGTGTGGACGGTAAAGAGAGAGAGTTTGTATACATGTGTGTGAGAGGGAGGGGCCCAAATAGGGCGGAGGGCAGTCTGAGCCCATCTGTTTGAGTGAACCCCTCACAGCTGTGGCTGTGCAGGAGAAACCAGAAAGGGTTCATGGGGACCCACCTCACACACAAAAAGTGACTTGTAATTGTTACAAATTGTAATATAAACTGAATAGATGAGGGGCTGTGGTCTCTATTGGTCATGCCTTGTAAGGATCCAAAGATTAGGAATATGGCTTAATCACCTTTCTTACTGTATTCTACACTTGTTTGCTTTTATAATGTTGGTATGCCAATCGATTTTTTTGTGTGTGATCACTAACGAGGCATTGGCTATATAGCCCTTGCTTTGTTGGAGAAATGTCCACGTATTTGAACATTTATGACAAACTTAAAAATATGAATGTCATTGCAATAGATGACATTTATTTTATATAAATACAGCACAAGGAAAACACTTCCAAAAGAAGTTTGTTAGGTTTGAAATGGGAAAAAATTTATTTACTATTCAAATTTGAGAAAATATATTTCTTAATTTTCCATAGTCCTTAGATAATGTGTTAAGTACACCTGTGGTTACCCTGCTAGGGCACCTTTGTGAACTAAAGAGGAACTGAATCAAAAATCCATTAAAACACCTTGAGACCAGTTTATAGGAATTGTAATATGTGATAAGTGAAATTAGTTCTTACAAATGGTCTAGCATCATTTGTTTGCAGATGCCACTTTTGGTTTGAAATTTTGTTATCTAATGCAAAGAAGACATAACTGCAATTTAAGTTCAGCTTAAATCCAAGTTCAATACAAGTTAAGCTCAATTGACAGCATTTGTGGCACACTGTTAATTACCACATAAAATATCTAATAAATTAGAATTAAAATCAATAAAAAAAATTATTTCATTTACAATGGAAGTGAATGGAGCTTTTTTTTTTTGAGGGTTTAAATGTAGAAATGTGAAGCTTATTATTTTATAAAAGCACTTATAATTATTCTGTTAAAACTCATGTATTATTTGAGCTGTAAAGTTGTTTAAATAATAATAATAATAATAGTCATTTTAGAGTTTTAGGGTTTATTGACATTAATAAAACATTAACAAAATTGTCTATAACTATAACAGAAAAGTTTAGTAAGCAAATGTATCACACTAAAATTACGTTAACATGCATATTGTTTATGTCTTGTGTCTATATTTTTGAAACAGTGAGTATTTTAACATTTGCAGTCTGGCCCCCATTCACTTCCATTGTAAGTGACTCACTGGAACCCAGATTTGTGCTTTTTTTGTAGTAGTAGTAGTAGTAGTAATCAGTATTATGAAACTAATGCTGTCCATTGAGCGTAACTTTTACTGAACCCGGAATCAAATGCTGTTTAGGGCCAGTGTATAAAGCAAAACTGGTAGTTTCTCTCACCTTGGCTTGTGTTCATGATATAAATGTTAATAAGAACATTTCTGCTGGACAGTCAGTCAGCCAGTCTAATCAAAACCTTTAATGCATGTTAACCTCTTTGTACGTGCTTTGCAACATGGCAAGTGATGGAAGCAAGTCAAATATCTCATTACTAGTGTCTTTGTCCCAGCAGAGCAGTTTGACCTGTAGTAAATGGGTTTGTGTAGGTAATCAGGCCTTCAGAGCACATCTCAGTTCAAAAGCCTCTTTTGTCTGATGATTTGAAGGCAGAATCTATTTTGTATCCATCATTAGCTCCATTTAACCACCTTCAATTATCAATAAATATTTCATCAAATCTCTACATTATTTACCTAATTGAATAAATTAATGGCTTACAGCTACAGTTAATTTACAATTTACAGCAAGCATTTTTTTGCTTATTAGTACAATGTAGAAAACATTGTGTGTATCTTTGTCATTTGAAATGGTAAGAAGTTCTGTTCTTTATATTGACAATGCGAAATTATTTTCTCTCTGTTGCCAACAACTGAATTATTTTCATCTCTTTGTGTGTGCTGCGCGTGAGTGTGTGTGTGTTTGTGTGTGTGTGTGGAGGGGGGCTGTTCTCTGGAGGACCACTCTTTGAGATAAAAGGAGTATGTCTAACTGCCAATTAAACATTTGCCCGTTAATGGCAATTAAATCCAATTAGATTATGTTTTTTCAGTATCGTTTAGAGTTGGTCATTAGATTAGCCAATATAGACACTTAGCACAAACATGTCAAGCTCGGACTGCCTGTCTTATATATTACTGCCAGTGTTGCTTATATTACTGCTGATAACATGCACACTTTAGCCTCCTTGTTTGACCAACATATTTGAATCAAATTGCTGTAATCAAAATCTTTCATTTATATCTTTGCATTAACTCTAAATTTAGCAATTTTGTCATTGCTTAATAATTAAACTAATATTATTACACTGCTTCCTTGAATACTTCATTCTGATTGGTCAAACGATGTATTCTACTATCAAATATGTTTTTATTAATGACCGCTTCTTGTTCCAGGCAATTAATTTCCTAGTGGACTGATTGCACTTTGAAATCTGTCTGTTCCTTCTGATATTCTAACCACTGCTCCCAGTGGCCGAAGCTGGAAGTGTTGTGAATGTATGTGAGGTCCATGTTCTGGGTGAAATGTCCACAAAGTGGCACCAAAGTTGAGTTCTAGTTTTTATTTGTAAGTGATGTAAATAAGTCAACAGAAATGCATATTTGATTGACTCCCTAGCCCTAAACATAACTGTCAGTGCAGTAAAATTTTCATTTTAGGGCAAAAATGCACCTTCTGAATTCAGCGTGCATGAAATTTCAGAAGTAACATGTTAATTTTAAATGAATATTTCATACCAGTTTTTTATTATTATTTATTTGGTAAGTACCCTTGTAATGAGCCATAATTACTTCATTATCATAAAGTAAACCACTTCAGGTTGATAATGTTCCCTTACTTATTATATGTAAAGGGTGTCAACATTGCCTGCTTGAAGTTGTGAGTTGGTGCCCTTCATTCTTTTGATGCTCTTTAGTTAACACAGTGCAGAAATGAGGCCCTTTCCCCTATCCAGATGAGCTGAACCTAATTACTGGTTTAAGTTTCCCTCTCGAGTTACTCCCTGCTTTTCTGACAGGGTCAGAGTCACCCCAGATGACTGAGCATGTGACGGATGAGGTGCTATTAGGGGAGATGCTAACTTGCAGATAATCAGCTCAGATTAGGAGCACCTTTTTTCAGAAACACATACACCTGTGGAGGAACAAGGACCTCCCTTCCCTTCCCCACTCCTTCTCTTCCTCTTTCCCTTCCTAGCTCCTGTTCCGTTTTCCCTCCTGTCTGGACAGCCACAAAGCCCCTGGCTGTGTCCGCTGCCTTGCTGCCTAGTCAGTCAATGACTTCAGGGGCAGCGTTTTGTGTATAAAGGTATCTAGGATGGAATCTAGTTTCAGACAGACTTCCATGGCATAGTAACATCATATATAATGATCTAAAACAATAAAATTAACTTAACAGGATAGTTCACCCAAAAAATAAAAATGCACTCATCATTTACTCACCTTCATGCCATCTAAGATGTGTATGACTTTCTTCTGCAGAACACAAACAAAGTTTTTAGGAGAATATTTCAGCTCTGTAGGTTCATACAATACAAGTGAATGGTGACCAGACTTTGAAGCTCCAAAAATCACATAAAGGCCACATAAAAGTACTCCATATGCCTCTGGTGGTATAATCCATGTCTTCAGAAGTGATATGACAGGTGTGGGAGAGAAATAGACAAAATATTTAAGAATATTTAATTTACTATAAATATCCACTTTTACATTCTTTTACATTTTGAAAGTGAAAGTGGAGATTGATGGTAAAAAAATAACTTAAAAATGTATCTCATCTTTGGGTGAACTATCCCTTTAAGAGATAACAAAGAAAATATTTAGCAGCTATAATAACAACAAAGTTGTTACAAGTTTAAATCTAAAAAATTTAATTTAAAAATGTGCTTTTTTATGAAATATTTGTAATCCTTTTTTAACACTCTTTGACAACATTTTTAATCTTTCCACAAACCATTGAACCGTAAACACAAAATAATGGGTAACCATAGACAGGCAGCGAAGGATACATTTATGCTGCCTTAAATAAAAACTACATGAAGTGGTCACATCTTTCTTAAACATTGTATTCGCACCTGCCTTGGTGCCTTCCAACCTCTGTATACTGCCTGACAAGGCAGCATTTGTCAGCCCTGTGTTGCCTGGTGCTTTTCCTCTCTTTGTGTAAAACGGCTGGTCCTGGGGTGGGGTCAAAGGTGACCTTGAAGGCCCCGTGCCTCAAGGTTTAGATACGCTGTCCTGTCCTAAAGCTTTAGCTTTATGGGCTTTAGGTTATTGAGGCTCCTCTGAAAGGGCCATAAGGCTATGTTGTTCACAAGAGGAGACATGTAATGAAGTGGATAATGGACCTGGAGTGTGCTGGACAATGCCATGCAGTACGACCCTGAGAGCTGATGCTCGTCACTATGCCACATAAATGAAGAGCATGTTAGTGAACTTAGCTCAGTAATTGCAGGTAAAACGCTAGATCATAAGTCCAAAAACAGCATAATGCTTACTGTTAGACTTTTGTGAGGGTTGTTAAGCTTGCTTTTCTATAAAAGAATGGTTCGCCCAAAAGTGAAGATACTCACCCTCGTGTTGTTTTAAACCTGTATGACTTTCTTATTTCCGGGAAACACAAAAGGAGAAATTTTGAAGAATGGTCACTCTTTTCCTTGCAATTACACTGAATGGTGACCGGAGGTTTCAAGTAATAAAAAGAATGCAAAGTAGCATGATAAATATAGCCCATGTGAGTGGTATGCTATTTTGTGACTCTTCTTAAGTCATGCCATACAGTAACATTTCATGAGAGTTCAGCCTGATCTAATGAAATGACGTGACTGTGGCCACATTTCTGCTAAATGATATTATGTAGTTTTCCATATATTGCAGCAGATTTGAGGTGAAATGTCCACTTTGTGGCACAAAAAGTGAGTTAAATGTTCTCCCAAACATATGATGGTGTGGTAAACATAAATGACATATGATTTAAGGTGGTGGTGGCGTAGTGGCTAGAGCACAGGGCTGCTAATCAGAAGGTTGCTGGTTCAAACCCCACGGTCACCACCATTGTGTCCTTGAGCAAGGCACTTAACTCCAGGTTGCTCTGGGGGGATTGTCCCTGTAATAAGGGCTCTGTAAGTTGCTTTGGATAAAAGCCTCTGCCAAATGCATAAATGTAAATGTAATCCTAAACCTAACTGATAATGTCAAAATCAAATGTAAGTTTAAACAAGATGGCTGCATTGGGGTCTCCGTTTATTGTGCGCAGCTCAGAAACCTGAGCTTGTCAAAAATAACATTATACCTAAGATACTATTTCATACAGATGTGCAACTTTTTGAAATGTCTATGTTAATGTTTAAAGGAGACCAGTTATGCCCCTTTTTACAAGATGTAATATAAGTCTCTGGTGTCCCCAGAATGTGTCCGTGATGTTTCAGCTCAATATACCCCACAGATCATTTATTATACCATGATATAAATGACTCTTTTTGTGTGGAATCAAAAACATGCCCCCTGACATATTTCTGGTCTCCATGAATACAAGCTGTCCGGTGTGAAATGATTTGCACAAACATACACTAATTTTTGTATATTTTGGGGCACATTTCCCTTATAAAACAAAACTTATCCACTGTGTCTTCAGTGGCTCTGATGCCGGGAGTACACGAAGTCTCTTATGTTCATGTTTACAGCCAACAACAGAACACTTATGATGCTTACGAATCTGAGACATTATTGTTCTCTCTGTATCTGCTCCAGCGCAGAAAAAAATGGCGGACTGTGTGTAGATAACTCAGAGGAGGATCTATGATAATAGGGTGGAGTCCGTCACCAGTCTTGGGCGTGGCCAACGAAAACCGTTCATTTTGACACAGTTTTTGATGAATAGAAATATAAGAAAGAGGAGTGGGTGGACTTTTAACATTGTAGGGTGGTTGTGTACACACTGCCGACTCACATTTATGTACAAACACCATGTAAAAGTGAATTTTGGATAATAGGTCCCCTTTAAAACCTTTTGAGCGAGATATATGAGAACATGAATCTATGTCTCATGCTGCATAGGGCTAAAATATCATATGATATAAAATTAAGCAATATTGTTAATATCGTGATGATTTTAATGTGCTATTTATTTGGCCAAGAGTCAAATTTAAGAGCATCATTAGACTAGTTTCATGATCCTTAAAGGCTGCAGAATAAATCAAAATAACTTCAAAATTGTGATATAGTAATATGTGTTTATTAACCTGCAAAAAGTGGGTCATTTTATTAATTATACCAGATAAATATTATAAATAGAATCTGATAAATAGAATAAAGTTACATAAAAAATTGGCTTTTTATTTAGATTTGATGCACATCATGTTTATGCCCCGCCCACATCCGTATATATCTGAGTACAGATACAGATAATGGCTTCACTGCACACCCGTAATAGTAATATTTAATAGTAATCACAACCAGATTAGAGAAGTGGCAGTGTCTGATTCATAAAGGAGTTGTTCTTTTGAGACAAATCTTTTCAGTGAATTGGCTGATCCGATAAATATTCTCTAAATTATAGTTTACAAATCGGACGATTCTCGAGATAAACTCTCAATGATCCATCTGAGCAGTGCTCTAGTTTACAGGTCACTGAATGAAATGATTTTCAGTGAATAACAACTTCAATTTTTTTCTGTTACTCACACAAAGTTATCGCAAAAAAGAATATAGCGGACAAGACATACAGACTATTGTATGATACTTTTATGGTGCTTTTTAATCCTTTTTTAAGCTTAAAACTTCAGTCACCTTTCACCGTAATTGCATAGAAAAGAGCGACCAGTATATTCTTCAAAATGTCTCCTTTTGTGTTCCATGGAAAAAAGAAAGCCTAATGTAAAACATTAAGGTGAGTAAATGATGACAGAATATTTATTTTTGGGTGAACTATTCCTTTTGTCCTGGTTTTTAGTCTGGCTGTTCCTCTTCAGTTTAATATTTTCTAATGTTATAGAGGAGATGTGCTCCTGTTGCAAATGAAAGTTGTTATTTAGGTTTGGCATTCCTCTTCCATTCATAAACAAACACATCAACGCTCTTTACTGATCGATCTGGTATTGATAATCATATGACAATTACATTAACAAGAGCATATGCTTTCATCAGTCAGCAAATTAACATCCTAATATGGCCGCCTTTTTTTGGCACTCAGCTGCAAATCATTAGATGTATACACATTGTTTTCTCCACCTATGAGCAAATGCAAAGAATGTTCCTCTTTCTTTTTTGTCCCCCCCCCCCCCCCCCCCCCCCCCCCCCGTTTTCCCCATTTGTCTAGAAAATAATCATCCTGGTGTCTTTATAATGAAAAATAATAAAGGAAAGTAATATTTGTCCCTGCAGTTTGCAAATTGCATGTGGTGGAATCAAAACAAAAGATACAATATGCTGTCAGTAAAACAGAATTTAGATAAGCACAAAGACATTAACGCATCAAGGTAACAGAAAGCAGAGAATTGTTCGTTGTGCAAACAAATACATTAATTAAGTTTTTTTCCACCTCTCCTCCTTGTGAAACAGCAGAAGCTGTTCAATGAATCAGCCTTAGAAACGTCTGTCCTTTCAGGCCAGCATGTGTGCCTAACAAATGAAGCGACAGCAATTTCAAAGAATTGTCATTTTAATGAGAGCGATTAATTATGGTGGCTCTTTATAGCTCACAAACATCAAAACTGTGGGAAAGGTTGAGTAGGCTTCTTCCTGCTAGACTCCATACAATATCAAATACATTCATATGCTGTATTCACTGGCACAATACACCTTATACAGTCTCTTAGACAGTCAAACACCATGCCGCGTCTGGTGGAGTGCTCTGAATGGCGGAGTTGCTGACCTTGGGTGGAATGATAGAAAAAGCCTCCTTTAAATATTTTATGTGTGGCTTATTCATCTGCTTACCTGATATTCAACACATAGAATTCACAGATCTGACCACAATTATCTGGTAATGTAGCAGGAAAAAAGTCAGGATAAAATAATTTACATTTAAATAAGAACGAAGCAAAAGGAGAAAAAAAAAGAAATGTCAATGGGTATGGAAAGAAAATGCAGATGTGTCATAAGGTGAAGAGCCTCCAACACAAGCTGTCAGTAGGGGTAAAATCTTTCTGTGGCAGGGAGAGCCATCATGGAGACTTGCCACCACTACAGGCAGCTCTCACTCGACTCGACACCATTCTTTGCATCTCCCTTTTGATCCATCACCATACTTTGCATCTCCCTCTCGATGCGTCACCAATTTTTGCGTCTCTCTCTCGATCCGTCACCGTTCTTTGCGTCTCTCTCTCTCTATCGATGCGCCACCTTTCTTTGCATCTCTCTTTCAATCCATCACCATTCTATGCATCTCCCTCTCGATGCGTCACCGTTCTTTGCATCTCCCTCTCGATCCGTCACCGTTCTTTGCGTCTCTCTCAATGCGTCACCGTTCTTTGCGTCTCCCTCTCGATGCATCACTCTTCTTTAGTTCCATCTGTTGTTATTTGTACTTTAAATCCCAAAAGGTCAGATGGTGAATACATTTGTTGAGTTGTTTCAAATGTGACGTATTCTGTCATGAGTCAGAAGTCTCAATGGGCTATTTATATAGGAATGTTATTTTAGACTAAAACATATTTTTGACTATTTTGTGTTTTATTTTATTTTTATTTTCAGCTTTGAAACCATACTATCACGAAATTCAAACAATAAATATTGATATTTAAGAACTTTTTAAGATTGTTTCAAGAACTTTAGTTTAAAACATTCTTGCAATTTTCTTATAATTTATACTTATATTTTAAGAACTTTCTTGTTTTTTGTCTTAAGAACATTATCCTGAATTCCACCCCAGGAGCAATGTTAAATTAATAGCTCTTCATGGAACAAGGATGAGGGATGAAAGGATTGTGAATGTTACTGTTAATCTCCAAAGCACATAAATGCGTTAACATGCAACATGCTTACTCAGCCCACTCGTGGACATGCATCAGATATCAGTTCCAGAAGCCAAAATTTGCTTAAGTAAGACACTGCATCAGAAGACATTAATTAAACCACTAGAGTCTTATGGATTACTTTTATGCTGCCTTTATGTGCTTTTTTTAGCTTAATTTGTTTTTTATCCTGATGACATTGGCATTGTATTGACCTACAGAGCTGAGATATTTTACAAAAAATCTTCATTTGTGTTCTGCGTAATAAATTTCCACAGTAGCTCAACAGAGAGTTGCACTTGCAACTCAAAGGACAGGTTTACGAATCCAGAAGGGCACACGATTCAATATTTTATCCAAAATGATCATAGAAGCAACACAAAATGATGTGGTTGCTTCAGCAGTTGCATTTCACACCTCACATATGCTTTAATGACACTATCATTTAGGTTTCGGTTTATCCTCCTGAGACATAAGTGTCACTGCTGTGTGCATTTTCATTTCCCTTTTTGATTTGCAACTAGTAGCACCTAATAAACATGCAAATAAATACATTAATAAAGTAATTCTAGAGAAAATAAAATCAGCAAAATAGAAAAATCCTCTCATTTTCTATAGCTTTTATTTTCAGTAAACTTAACATGTGTAAATATTTGTATGAACATAAAAAGATTCAACAACTAAGACATAAACTGAACTAGTTTCACAGACATGTGAATAACAGAAATGGAATAATGTGTCCCTGAACAATGGAGGGATCAAAATCAAAAGTTACAGTCAGTATCTGGTGTGGCCACCAACTGCATTAAGTCCTGCAGTGCATCTCCTCCTCATGCACTGCACCAGATTTACCTGTTCTTGCTGTGAGATGTTACCCCGCTCTTCCAACAAGGCACTTGCAAGTTCCCGGATATTTTGGGGGGTATGGCCCTAGCCCTCACCCTCCGATCCAACAGGTCCCAGACGTGCTCAATGGGATTGATATCTGGGCTCTTTGCTGGCCATGGCAGAACACTGACTTTCCTGTCTTGCAGAAAATCACGCACAGAACGAGCAGTATGGTTGGTGGCATTGTCATGCTAGAGAATCATGTCAGGATGAGCCTGCAAGAAGGGTACCACATAAGGGAGGAAGATGTCTTCCCTGTAAACGCACATCATTGAGATTGCATGCAATGACAACAAGCTCAGTCTGATGATGCTGTGACACACCGCCCCAGACCATGATGGACCCTCCACCTCCAAACTGATCCCGCTCCAGAGTACAAGTCTCTGTGTTACTCTCATTCCTTCGACGATAAACGCGAGTTAGACCATCATGCCTGGTGAGACAAAATCGTGACTCGTCAGTGAAGAGCAGTTTTTGTCAGTCCTGTCTGGTCCAGTGAAGGTGGGTTTGTGCCCATAGGCGACATTGTTTCAGGTAATGTCTGGTACGGACCAGCCTTACTACAGGCCTACAAGCCCTCAGTCCAGTCTCTCTTAGCCTATTGCAGACAGTCTGAGCACTGATGGAGGGAATGTGTGTTCCTGGTGTAACTCGGGTAGTTGTTGTTGCCATCTTGTACCTGTCCCGCAGGTGTGATATTCGGATGTACCGATCCTATGCAGGTGTTGTTACACATGTTCTGCCGCTGCGAGGGCGATCAGCTGTCCTTCCTGTCTCCCTGTAGCACTGTCTTTTGGCGACTCACAGTACGGACATTGCAATTTATAGCCCTGGCCACATCTGCAGTCCTCACGCCTCCATGCAGCATGCCTAAAGCATGTTCACTCAGATGAGCAGGGACCCTGGGCATCTTTCTTCTGGTGTTTTTCAGGTCTCTTTAGTGTCCTATGTCCTATGTAACTGTGACCTTAATTCGTTCCACTGGTGCATGTTCATTAATTGTTTATGGTTCATTGAACAAGCATTAAAACATTGTTTAAACACTTTACAATAAAGATCTGTAAAGTTATTTGGATTTTTACAAAATTACCTTTAAAATACATTGTCCTGAAAAAGAGGCATTTCTTTTTTTTGCTGAGTTTAGTTTTCCTAAAAAAATCTATGCCCACATATGTGGACAGTGAGACTAAATTGTTAAATTTTAAATAATTCCAAGCTATAGAAAGTCAGATTTTGTTTATCAAATAGTTTGTTATGCTTCCAGAGGTGGCATTACAGACATTACATCAGAAATTAGCATAATTAATTCTTATTCAGTTAAATGGCCAACATCATCCAATCAGTGCCAACCATATTAAAATAAAATTATACATTATAAATTCTTAATCTATGTACCTAATTACCATTGTCCCATATCAACTAAGCATGTTGAGTGGTCCAAACGTAATTTCCAGCCTGAAACTGAACTTTTGCCAAAGTACACAATAGTGTACATTATGTTTACCAGTGTGGCGTTTCACAATAAATCGCTCAAATGTAAAAAAAAAAAAAAAAAAAAAAAAAACAGGTTACAATGCAAAAACGTAATTAGGTTTCTTACTGTACCAAACGAGGAGGCATTCGGGCAGTTCCTTCCTCGCCGCACTCAGGGGGTGGGGCCGTCGGCCACCCAGACCCACCCCGGTCCTTCTAGAAGGGAGGCTCAGAAGCAAAGCGTGGTGAGTCGTGCTCCCCCTCGTAAAGACTGGGGACAAGCTCGTCACCCTCAGCAGCCCCCAAAGCAAGACATCAGGGGAGTAATTTCTAAGAGGAAAACCCCTGACGGTCTTGTGCCCAGCCTTGTGGGGATAACCCCCTCGAGATGGGGCGTGTGTATCATCCACTTCAACCCTCCCGGTACCCCCACAAAACCTCTCCATTCCCGCCGCCTCTGGTGTTTCAGGAGTTAGAGGCTTCCAGCGAAATGTTGGGTGTACCATTGTTTCCTGCCTTAGTCCAGGACGTGGAACACTGACATCCCCTCAACAGGAAGTATCAAAATGAATACCCATCTCAGAGAACCTGGCAGCATGGAAACTTCTGCCAGGTATTTCTATGTGGGTCCTAAGAACAGTAGAAAAAGGCTACAGAATTAAATTTGCTCGCCGCCCTCCACGTTTCAACGGCGTGGTTTCCACTACTGTGAAACCGGAGCAGGCATGTCTACTGTGGAAAGAACTGCAAAATCTCTTGGTCAAAGGGTCCATAGAACGTGTTCCCCTTCCAGAGAAAGAGTCAGGTTATTACAGACTTCCTGGCTCCCAAGAAGGGTGGGGGTTGCGTCTGATTTTAGATCTTCGAGGCTTGAATCGCATAGTCAGGGCGTTCAAGTTCAAGATGCTAACTATCAAGACGGTCGTGTCACAAATCCAACATCACAATTGTCTGGTCACGATCGATCTCATGGATGCATACTTTCATATAGAAATTTTGCCACAGCACAGGAAGTTCCTGAGGTTCGCTTTTGGGGGCGAAGCCTTCCAATATCTGGTTCTTCCGTTCGGCCTAGACCTATCACCCCGCACATTCACAAAATGCATGGATGCAGCACTGGCTCCTTTGCGACTCCGGGGCATCCGCATTCTGAATTACATAGACGACTGGCTGATACTAGCACAGTCTCAAGAACTGGCAGTTCAGCACAGGGATATTGTCTTAGCTGATCTGGTTTCTCTGGGTCTGAGACTCAATGACAAAAAGAGCGTTCTCTCTCCCACTCAGGGAATTACCCACTCTGGGAGTTATATGGAATTTGATCACGATGCGAGCACAATTGTCTCCCGCTCGAATCATGTCCATTCAGAACACCCTGAGCAAAGTCAGGCCAGGCCAAGGTTGCACTGTTCGTCAGTATCAACGAATACTAGGTCTCATGCCGTCTGCGTCCTCAGTGATCCCTTCTCGCTTCGTTCCCTTTCTATGTGGTTCAGACCCCGGTTTCTTACTCTGGGTCCCACTCTAGGTGCGTCTTGTCGTCGCAGGTTGCTAATGACAGATGCCTCCCTGATGGGCTGGGGAGCGGTCTTAAGTGGTCGTCCAGCTCAAGGGGAATGGGAGGGTCATTAGCTCGATTGGCACATCAACTGCCTCGAGTTGATGGCGGTATTTCTGGCCCTGAAATACTTCCTCCAGCATTTGAGAGGCTGCCATGTCCTGGTGCGTGTGGACAACACAGCACCAGTCTCTTACATAAATCATCAAGGAGGTCTACGTTCATGTCAGCTGAACACTCTGGCACGTCAGATTCTCCTTTGGGCCCAGTAATAGACTTAGCAATAGTCCTTGAGGGTCTGGTTGAGACCCCCTTTGAACCTCTAGAGTCAGTGCCTGATAAACATCTGACTCTCAATGGGGAAATGGGGATCTATAGGCTCTCTCTGTCTTGCTAGCCTGCTTAGATTTTGCCCCAGGAATGGCTAAAGCAATTTTGCACACTCACCCTGACTACCTGCCTAAGGTTCCTTTCTCGACTTTACATCCATTCACTCTCGAAGCCTTCTGCTCCCCGCCGTTTACAACGCCGGAGCAGGAAGGACTTCACAGGCTTTGTCCAGTTCGTGCCCTACAGACTTATGTCCACCGCACTAGCCAGTGCCGTAAGTCAGGGCAACTATTCGTTTGCCTTGGGGGCCGCAACAGGGCGGCGGCCGCCACCAAACAGACTATGTCGCATTGGGTGAGGGACACTATTGCCCTGGCATACGAGCAGTCAAGATTCACCAGTAGGTATCAGGGCTCACTCTACCAGAGGGTTCGCCTCCTCTAAAGCCTTGGCTAGAGGTGTCCCTCTGCAGCATGTTTGTGATGCGGCAGGCTTGCGAAATTATGCAATTCCCAAACCAGGCAGTGATGCAGCTGCTTAGGATGCTCTCAATAGTCCCTCTATAGAATGTAGTGAGGATGGGGGGTGGGAGATGTGCTTTTCTCAGACTTCGAAGAAAGTAGAGACGCTGCTGGGCTTTCTTGGTAATAGAGCTGGTGTTGAGGGACCAGATGAGGTTCTCCACTAGGTGAACACCAAGGAATTTGATCTCCACAGAGGAGCCGTCGATGTTCAGCAGAGAGTGGTCACTCTGTGATCTCCTAAAGTCAACAACCATCTCTTTTGTTTTATCCACATTCAGAGACAGGTTGTTGGCTCTATACCAGTCTGTTAGCCACTGCACCTCCTCTCTGTATACCGACTCGTCATTCTTGCTGATGAGACCCACCACGTTCATGTCATCAGCAAACTTGATGATGTGGTTCGAACTGTGCATTGCTGCACAGTCGAAAGTCAGCAGAGTGAACAGCTGTGGACTGAGCACACAGCCCTGGGGGGTTGAGAGAGCTCTCTTCTGCTCAGAGAGATGTTGAAAATGTCGGTGAGAACATCTGCCAGCTGGTCTGCAGATCCTCTGAGCACTCTGGCAGAAATGATGTCTGGTCCAGCAGACTTCCGTGGGTTGACTCTACGCAGAGTTTGCCTCACATCAGCCGAGTTAAGACATAGCACCTGGTCGTTGGGAGGAGGGGTGGACTTCCTCGCCGCAATGCCATTCTGCGCCTCAAACTAAGCATAGGGAGGCATCTTTGTCACAGGCAACTGATGTTGTCCTGTAGTTGGTGATGGCCTGGATGCCCTGCCACATGCGCAGTGTGTCGCCGCTGTCCTGGAAATGACTGTGGATTCTCTGTGCGTGTGCACGCTTTGCCTCTCTGATGGCCCAGGACAGTTTGGCCCTCGCTGTTCTTAGGGCCGCCTTACTCCGAAGGCGGAGTCTTGGGTCCTCATCAGCGCACGCACCTCCACAGTCATCGACGGCTTCTGGTTGGAGCGTGTGGTGATGGTCTTGCAGAAAGTGACATCATCAATGTACTTGCTGATGTAGCTGATCACTGATGCTGTGTATTCCTCCAAGCTGGTAGAGTCACCATATGTTGCAGCCTCCCTGAACATGTGCCAGTCAGTATACTCAAAACAGTCCTGAAGAGCAGAGATGGCTCCTGCTGGCCAGGTTTTCACCTGCTTCTGAAGCGGTTTTGTGCGCCTGATGAGTGGTCTGTATGCTGGGATTAGCATAACAGAGATGTGGTCTGAGTAGCCAAGGTGGGGGCGGGACTCTGCCCGGTACGTGCCTGGGATGTTTTTGTAAACAAGATCTAGCGTGTTCGCCCCTCTCGTTGCAAAGTCCACATACAGATGGAATTTAGAGAGCACTGTCTTGAGATTTGCATGGTTGAAATCTCCGGTGACAATAAACAGTCCGTTTTATTTAATTCTCAGGAGGAGGCAATAGTATAAGTAGCGGAGGCTACAGTGTCAGGAACGCAGTTTTAGGACCGCCTTTCTAGGACCCTATTTTTTTGTGACAGCACCACCTTTTGAATTGGATTGCAACCAAGGTAGTATTCCCACCAAATACTATCGACTTATCATTTTAAAGGTTTATTCCAGTCAAATACAACTTTTTGTCTTGCAACTTGGTTGCTAAGAGCTGCATGTTGAGCAATTTGTGTAACTAATTAGCATATGAACTCATTATCAGGTAAAAGAAAGATAGAATCATATGCTATGGACTCTACTGTCACTAGATCTCAACCAGATATTTCTACACAAGGATGATTCTGGGGACAGATTCAAGATTGTGTATATATTTTATACAATAATAAAAAAACAATAACAACACCCACAAAAAACAAATAAATATAATAAAACAACCCCTCTTTTGCCCATAAGCAGCCTCACAAACAGGCTTCACCGACTCCTGAGAGGGAAAGACAGAGAGACAAAGACAGAGAGGGAGAGAGAAGTGAATGAAATAAGGAACATTTACTTTACACAGAGTACATGCATGCATCCACACACACATGCATGATATTCTATACATATAGAATTAATATATTTAAATCTTAATGTTAATTAATGTTCATATTACTGTTATTGTGTACCTTCCAAAGATTTTGAAAAAAAAATATTTTGATGCCTTGGCAACACTGTTTCTTGAATTTTTCATGTCAATAAAGCCCTTTGAATTGACAAAATGTGTGAAGTATGTAACAGCACTAACTACCAATTGACTGTTCTCCCTTCTTTCCTCAATTGTTTGTCTATCCCTCTTCTAAATTCCTCCACTTCACCGAAATAGTAAAACAAGAAGCTTCACTGCTGGGTCATATATTGGTAACACTTTAAAAAAGGTACATTGGGAATTGTGTAAAAAAGCCTCCTGCAAAGACAAATTCTGCAGCACAGCCTGGCCATATATGATGGCCTACCAAAAGAAATGGTTCATATACCATTATGCCAATACATAACAGCAAGCCATTATACACTTGTTTGTACACTTGAATCTTCTGTCCTACATTGAGCTTAATCTGTGTCCATGAAATCACTTCATACAGACTATACGGTACATGACAGAATCGAACACATGGTAACCATGGACAGTATGTGGTGTAGGCCTGTAGAAAAGGCCTACATAATAACTGACTATTAAAAATGGCAAATGTCTCATTCAACATTACAAAACAATGTCAAAATGAAGAGACGGGCTGAAAACACATATTGTGGGGCAAACAGGTAGTCAGCACATTTTAATTATAACAATTATTTAAACTTAATTAAAATGGTAAAACAATGATTATTAAACAAGCTTTCACACTGAAGACAGTAGGCTACTGCTGAATTAATGTAGCTGACAGACACAGATCATATCAACATACTTTTATCATCTTTTGAAGTTAAATCAATGTGATTGCTAGAATTAATAATCGTTAAGTCAACACATAGTTGGGCTTTTCCAAAATCACTCTACAGTTTCATTAAACAAATAGGCTAACAGTTCATATTGCAGCAGGCTATCAGAAGCTAATATATGATTGTTTGTAGTGCCTTTAATACTATATTTAGTAACTCTCACCTTCATTACTACGTTAACTTTGCTGTCCAATTCAAGACACCACAATTTTTTTTATCGTTAAACAAATAAAACTTGATTCAAATTGAGTACTCATACTCTGATTGCCGTCCATCATATTTTAGTGTCCTGTTGCTAGAAATATGGTCCGTGGACTGTGGTCCTGAAACTGCAGCCTCCTCTACAACAGGATCATGCCACTCGGAGGTGGGCCAATTAGGAGGCCAAATCTTAGACACATTCACTTCTGCATGACTCTGTGTGTGTGTGTATGAGTGTGTGTGTGTGTGTGTGTGTGTGTGTGTGTGTGTGTGTGTGTGTGTGTGTGTGAGAGTGAGAGAGAGAGAGAGAGAGAGAGAGAGAGAGAGAGACTGTGCTCTCCTGTGGATGCATGTCTGTCCCCCCTTTAATTAGCTCAGAATATCCCTCCTTACCTGATTGACTGCTCTGTTATGTAAAATATTCCATTCTGTCATTGTGGAATTCTAAACTGCATCTCCTGACGCATCATTTTTTTATTTACTAGACATATCTATTTGCTGGTCTTACAAAACAACTAATGAAGACATAATAGCTTGTGAATGTGTGTGACAGGTAGTTGTTTTGCAGTGTGTGTGTGTGTGTGTGTGTGTGATTCAGAGAGCCATGTCAAACTCCCCCTATGCAACACAACACACTGATTGGCAAATTGCCAAGCATATCCGCCGCAGCCTGAGTAGCGAGTGGCAGGTAGGAATTGAAAAATGTGAAGCACACTTTTCCGCTGATTGCTCAAAAGATTACCACCTTTCTCTCTCTCTCTCTCTCTCTCTCTCTCTCTCTCTCTCTCTCTCTCTCTATCTCTCTCTCTCTGTTGCTCCTTGTCTTTTTCTACATTAGGTTATTTTCCGCACCTTTCTTTTTAAATATAAACACAGTAAATACATAACAAGTGGTAACTAGCGAGTACGGTGACAAGCAGTCTATTGTGTTTGAAGATGGGAACTATGGTTGGAGAGAGGTAAAGGAAGAGATTGTGTCATATATGTCATCGTGTTTTCACGTGTATGATGGCTTGAGAGAATAGAGCCGTGACAGGTGTTGTCATGTGCTGTGTCACTCTGAATCTAGCCATCCATGACTATGTGACAGACAATCCATCCTTCCATTGATCTTGTCACTCAAGTGTTGGTTTATTTGCCTTACTTTAGCGTTTAAGCACCTAACAGATTGAAAATCACCCGGGTGGCATTGATAGGTCTTCGTCTGACTCCAGATCTTCCCTATTGTGCAGGTGACTGTCAGCTGTTAAGCCCATACAGCCCTCGTAGGCATTGGCAGCCTCTAATTTACCAAGATATGTCTGCGAGAGTGGTGGCTTTCTCCACAGCAGGTCTACCTTTTCTCACTCAATTAAAATTCTCCTCCTAATAAAAGCAAATTTGATAAACGCCTTTTCTACCTGTTCCATTACGGAGCCCCTGCTGTGCAGTCACACAAGAGGCTGAAAAGAACCCTCTCGCAGTGAGTCAGGCCACCAAGAGAGCAATTAAATGAGGTACACTTACCTTACTCACCCTTCTCTCCATAACCGCATTTAAACGTTCATTTCAAAGACCATGCTGCGTTTTCTTAGTTGCAGAGAGGGAAAGAAAATGTCTGACCACATGTGCAACTTTGTATCGTTGTCAAGTCCACATTTATCCAAAGCTAACAAGGCCCAGATGGAAACCGTGGACTTTTCTGCATTTCCAGCACATATTTTGGGAATTCTGCAGAATGGATTTACACGTGATAAAATGTGTTCAATGGAGCTGGCAGTACTTCATTCATTGTTTGCTAAATGCATACTGGAGGAGATTTAGGGAGCAATGTGGACAATAGGCTGATATAATGCAAATATATATTACAGTATATCACACAACGTAGTATGACTGTAAATGCATAAATAGCTAAACATTAAATAAACTTTTATTTAGCATCATATTTAAGCTACTAAAAAATTCACACAAAAACTATTTATCGTCTATTGTAAAAATAGACGATAAATCTTTAGGAAAAGAAGATTTGTGTGCATTTTAGATGCTTATTGCAATTCAGTAACAAATCTTGTCACTTTTCTCACACACAAATAAATTGTTAAAGCATATTAATAAAAGTAAAAAATAACAGCAACCGCGGATGGTATGTGCACATTAGCAAACACTTTTTTTCTCAGAAAAAGAATCAAACTAATTTAGTTTACCAATTACAATTACATATCAGCTCCTTCACATGCACAGCTTTCACAACTAATCATCCAAATGAGAACATTTATCGGTTGATGTGGTCATTCAAAAATACCAAAAATCGTCCGATTAGACGACCACTAAATAGTATGGCTTGTAAATATGATTAAATGATTAACGAGGGATAATTCACACAAATATGACATTTCTGTCAACATTTACTCACTTTCAGGCCATCCCAGATGTGAATGACTTTCTTCTGAGGAACACAAATGAAGATTTTTAGAAGAATATCTCAGTTCTGTTGGTCCTTACAATGGAATTTTATGATGAACAGGCATTTCAAGCTCCAAATATCATAATCAGTCAGCATAAAAGTGCTGAAAAAAGTCTGAAGCAATGCGGTCACTTTGGGTAAAAAAAAAAAACAGATCAGTATTTAAGTTGTTTTTTACTATAAATCTCTTTCACTTTCAGAATGTGAAAGAATGTGAAAGTACATGTGGAGATTTATAGTAAAGAAATTACTTAAATATTGATCTGTTTCTCACCCAAACCCTTCATGTCACTTCTGAAGATATATATTAAACCACAGTCTTATGCCTTTATGTGATTTTTGGAGCTTCAAAGGTCTGGTCATAATTCACTTGCATTGTAAAGACCAACAGAACTGAGATATTCTTCTAAAAATCTTCATTTTTGTTCAGAAGAAAGTCGTACACATCTGGGATAGACTGAAAGTGTGAAAATTATGACAGAATTTTCTTATTTGGGTGAATAAGAACTGAGATATTCTTCTAAAAATCTTTGTTTGTCTTCTGCAGAAGAAAGAAAGTCATACACACCTGGGATGGCATGAGGCAGTGGCGGCTTGTCAATAGAGGGCGCTGGGGCGCCGCCCCCATATCAAGTTTCCAGAAATATACATGTACAAAATTTATTATATAAAAATACAAAACTAAAATAGTTTATTCATACGATGTGCCGGCTGGTAGTAAGGAAAGCAGCATTTAATAAAAACTGGCTTTAATCAACTATTTTAGATGTTTTTCAATATGTTTCATGCGGTTTCATGGGCGAGGGACGCCGGACAAATGGATGTCTATGTGAGACTTTAAATTTTCGGGCAGCATGTGACCTGAAGCTGGTCTCTAATTGGTTTCTTAAAGATTCTCCTCCGGGCGCAAGTCGTTGCGTCCCTGGCCAATCAGAATTGGATACATGTTATTTTATGAAATCTGATTGGTTCTCGTCATCTGTCATTCACTTTACGCTAGTTTTTTTTTTTTTTCACTTTACGCTAGTACTGCGAGTGTGAGTGCGCAGGCGACACCACTTCCGACTCCGCCAAAACCTTGCTAGACTGACCAGCATTTTTGTAAAAACAATGGCAGCAGTTAATCCAAATTCTGTAATTTATTTGCAAAAAAACCCTTTCACGAGGCTTTCGCGGGAAGAAAAAAAAGGATAAAGGATCTCGGACCGGACCAACCAGATTTACAAATCCAGCAGCAGGCCAGTGACCGAGGATGAAGCTATACACGAAGCTTCACCCGCGCTTGTTATGAGAAACGGAGGTGGCTGACTGGATGTGATGTTAGCAATTCCCTGTTTTGTTTTCCCTGTCTTTTATTTCAAAGTGTCGGCACTGAAGTTTTGTGGACAACAACGGGCATAAAAAAATATTATATAAATAATGTTGATAAAGTGTAAAAAAAAAAAAAAAGCGCCCCCCATAAAATAATTATCACCAGCCGCCACTGGCATGAGGGTGAGTAAACGATGAGAGAATTTCATTTTTGGGTGAACTATCCCTTTTATAATCTATTGGCCATCAAGAATTTGCTAATTGATTGACTGATTGACAAGTTGCTGATTAATTTCATGTCTAGTTTGCAGGTCCATACCCTGATTTATTAGTTTATTGCTCTGGTGGCGCAGTAATGTCCATGGGTTTTTAAACACACACCTCTGGGTAGACCCCCAGGCATCTCTTTCCATGCCTGTCTCTTATCTCTCTGATTTAATGAGGGTCTCTGTTCTCCTTTATAGACCCCAGGGCCTTGAGAGTGGAGCAGTTTGATTGTTTGCAGAACCTCCATTTTGGAGCAATCTAGTGCAGAACTTGTTTGTGACTTGCTTGGTTTCAAGTGAATCAGTAGATTGTATGACACAATGAAAGATGTTATTTTTTTTGGGAGGTGTGGATCAGTGATTTGCTCACCACTTCACTGAACCATCTTACTCAGACCCTTTACACTCAACACAATAAACTCTGTAGCACACACACAGCACTTACTCCACAACCACACATCCTTTAAAACCAGCACAGCACTTAGAAGTATTTTAGCCAGAAACGCACAACCCACACACACTCCTTGATCCCGTTTGGTGCGCCACTGTCAAAAACATTCAGGCTGGATGTAATACTTGTCTTCCTTAAACAGGTACTGCCCTCCTGAAAATACAGTGGTTTGTTGGTCTTAGCTGGTTTAAACTTGTCTCTCAATCTGACCAGGATGGTTTTTCAACGGGCCTAGCAGATCTTTCAGCGTAACCTGCTGAAAAGATCCCCAAAGCCTTCAGTCCTAGCATAATTTCACAGTAAAATTTTCATTTGATTTACTTTCTCTTTGTGTTGCCCATCTCTTTTAACACTGCCCCCTCTCTTTCCTGCTGGAGAGGTTTAATTGCAGGGTTACAGGATTGCGGTGCCCCTGGATGCTGCGTGGCCGAACAGGGCTCTACCCTGTCATTTATTCACGTCAAGCTCGGCTCAGCCATGGGGAAGCTGGAGATTTTCACTGTAGGTACCGGTAGAGTGAACTTGTCTGCCCCTCAGCAGGGCCATAATGACAGATGCCTTTTAATGGCTACACAGGGCGAAGAGGAGGGTGGGCAAACTGCGGGGGCACCTGTCAATGTGAAGGGTGATCATTTTTGTCATCAACATGTGACGTTTTTAATCTTTTTTTCTGATTTGCTCTCTTGATGGCTTTATGAGTTAGTTTGTGAGTGCACTAAGAGAGTTCATTTGTGTCTTACTGTGTCAGTCTAATGGATGAAGACAGTTCATTCTCATTCACAAGGTCAAATTATTATTAACTTATCACTGTCTGAAAAGTCTGCATGAAACCTTGTATCTGAAGGATGATCTAAAAAAACAATTATTCCAAATTTACAAATTAATACTGAAAATAATAAATGTAAAAATACAAATGTTGTATTAACTTATTCATAAATTTGCTAAACAAACTAAGAATAAAGGTTTAATATATGTCATCATTATTATCATCACCATCTGTCACGAGTAGTTGCTGAGATGAGATGGGAGACGTAGGATCTATTTGCAGGAATTAATGAAATGATAGTGAAACAATATAATCAGAAACTCAAAACAACAAAAAAGAACTGACATAGGAATGCAAAAACTAGAGGGTATACACACACACACACACACACACACACACACACACACACACACACACACACACACACACAGATATATATATATATATATATATATATATATATATATATATATATATATATATATATATATATACACACACATACATATACATATACACACACACGCAAGCTAATGAGGGAATGGAAAACAGGTGAGAATGATCAGGAACAGATGGCAGTGATGAAGGCAGTGCATACTGGGTAACATAGTCCGGGGGAAACGCTTCAAAATAATAGTCATAGGAAACACTAGGGAGACAGCTTGTGACATAATCCCCCTTTAAGGGGCGACTCCTGGCTGAGGAGGGCTGGAAGATACAGGTGAGGAAGGGGACCCGGTCCAAATGACCAGGTGGCCAGGGAGGAGACCCCAGGTTAAGGCGGCTCAGGGCTGGGATAGAGTCAGGAGGGCCGGCCACAAAGCAGGGATGGGGCAGGCAGTCCCCGCTGTAAGAGGGGTCTCTGGGAGGGCGGCCAGAACCACTGGAGGAGGAGTGTCTGGGAGGGCGGCCAGAACTGCATGAGGAGGAATGTATGGGGGAGTGAGCAGAGCTGTGGGAAAACTCTGAGGGCAGAGCCAGGCGAGACTCAACTGCCAGCAACTTGGGAATGACCTCCAGGGCCGTGAGCACTGTCAGTGACTGGGGAATGGCCTCCATGGTTGTGAGCACTGCCAGCGACTGGGGAACGGCCTCCATAGTTGTGAGCACTGCCAGCGACTGGGGAATGGCCTCCTTGGTTGTGAGCACTGCCAGCAACTGGGGAACGGCCTCCGTGGTCGTGAGCATGGGAAGAGACTGGGTAGAAGGGGTCCTTTCCTTATCCTTTTCCGGACAGCTGGGAGCATAGTCACAGGAGTGGGCGAGGCCACAGGCATTGGCACTGACTCGTTGGCCGTGACATGCACGGTTGCTGGCTCGTTGGCCGTGGAAGGCTTGGAGCAAGGAGCCATGGGAGGCTTGAAGCAAGGAGCCGTGTAATGGGTACCACAAAGTTCCAGACCCTTCTCCACATATTCACAGAGGGTCCATTGAGTATCAGCAAGAGGCATCAATTCCTTCAGTGCACTATTCAGACCGGTCCAGAAGAAACGGTCACCTTGCTTGAGTAGTATAATTCAGACAGCTGCTAGATTCATGTGGGTCAGTTCTTCTGTCACGAGTAGTTGCTGAGATGAGAGATGTAGTATCTAATTGCAGGCTTTAATAAAATGACAGTGAAACAAACAAATGGGAACTCAAAACAACAACAAACAAGAACTGACAAAGGAGTGCAAAAACTAGAGGGTATATATATACAAACAAGAGCTAATGAGGGAATGGAAAACAGGTGAGAATGATCGGGAACAGATGGCAGTGATGATGGTGTATATTGGTTAATGTAGTCTGGGGGAAACACTTCAAAATAAGGGTCTAAGGAAACACAAGGGAGACAGACTGTGACACCATCTTCTTTAAAAAAAATATTTTTATTAATAAAAATGTTTGTGTAAGTTTTCAGGTTGATGATATGTAAAATATTATAAAAATATTAAATTATAGAAAATATTATTTAATTGTAATTAAATGTGTTAAATAAAACTGCTCTTAAACAAAAGGCATTATAATGACAGTGAGTCTGGTTTCTCCCAAGGTTCTCCCAAGGTTATTTTTCTTCATTAATCAACATCTTATGGAGTTTTGTGTTCCTTGCCACTGTCGCTTTCAGTTTGCTTACTGGGGTTATTAATACAATTATTATTTAATTGCTATTTTTAAACACGATTAACAATCGTATTTTATCTAATTACACAATGATGATTTATCGACATTATAGACATTACAGTTTTATCGTCTATTAATGCCTGATCTTCTGTAAAGCTGCTTTGAAACGATGTGTGTTGTGAAAGGCACTATACAAATAAAATTGACTTGACTTGATAATTATAATAATTATCATCATTATTATTGTAAAATAGAAATTATTTTTATTAATGGTTTTCATGTCTTCATATTGATGTATGTGCTGAAGGTGTTCTGTAATATATTATATTGTTAAAATAATAAAATAATATATATATATAATTCAATTATTCCTATTCAACAGAAACATATTATTAGAAGAAATGTCTGGGGTTAATTAAATGTAACCCTTGTTCCCTGAAAAAAGCGGAACGAGATGCTGCGCTGAGAAAAGTGCTTTGGGAACATCTTATAGTTGTGACCAGCTGTGAATATGTGTGCAACACGTCAATGAACACTGACCGAAATTTATAGCCTCTGCCGGTGTAATCATTGGACACACCTGTGGTAGGGCTATAAATAGATGCGTCACCAGGTATTTTGTCTGAAGATCAGTCCTGGGGCATCCCAGTGCAGCATTGAAGCGCAGCATCTCGTTCCGCTTTTTTCAGGGAACAAAGGTTACATTTAAGTAACCTGAGACTTTCCCTTTACAAAAAGCTTCACTTATGATTCTGCGCTGAGAAAAGCGCTTTGGGAACGAGTATACCCACGCCGCCGCACTGTGGCTGTCCGGACCCCCTACGGTTGTGTAGTGAGCTCACAAGACCGTGAGAGGGCTCAGACATGGGCTTGAGATGTCGACTCAAGGACATAAGAGCCCGGAGTGGCATGAACATCCAAGCTGTAGAATCTAATGAATGTGTGCGGAGAGGACCAGCCTGCCGCATCACAAACATGCTGCAGAGGGACCCCTATGGCCAAGGCTTCAGAGGAGGCGACCCCTCTGGTAGAGTGAGCCCTGATACCTACAGGCGAAGCTTGACCACGCGCCTCATAGGCCAGGGCAATAGCATCCCTCACCCAATCTAACATAGTCTGCTTGGTGGCGGCTGCCCCCCTGTTGCGGCCCCCATGGCAAACAAATATTTGCCCTGACTTACGCCACTGGCTAGTGTGGTGGACATAGGTCTGAAGGGCACGGACTGCACAAAGTCTGTGAAGTCTTTCCTGCTCCGGCGTAGAGAACGGCGGGGTGCAGAAGGCTTCAAGAGTGACCGGGTTTAAGGTCGAGAAAGGCAACTTAGGCAGGTAGTCGGGATGATGGTGCAAAATTGTTTTGGTCATTCCTGGGGAAAACTCTAAACAGGCTGGCAAGACAGACAGAGCCTGTAGGTCCAAAATTCTCTTTAGAGAAGTAATTTCCATAAGAAAAACCATCTTGAGAGTCTGAAGTCTGTCTAGAGGTTCAAATGGGGTCTCAACCAGGCCCTCAGTCCTGGTTCTAGCAGGAGGCCTCAGTCGCCTGGCTCCATGAATGAAACGGGAGAGTAGAGGATGTATCCCCAAAGGCACCACGTCCATCAGGGCGTGGAAAGCCGAAATGGCGGCCACATAAACCCTGAGAGTGGCGGGGCATATGCCTGCTGACAGTTTTTCCTGCAGAAAGTCCAGAACTAAAGCAATCTGGCAGTTAACTGGATCTGTGTTATGTGTACTGCACCATTTTTCAAAGACACCCCATTTATTGGCGTAGATCCTTCTAGTAGAGGGAGCCCTAGAACTTAAAATGGTCTCGATGACCTCAGGTGAAATCCCTGTGTCCCTCAGTTGGTACCCTCCAGGGGCCAAACGTGAAGGTTCCACAGCTTGGGCTGGGGATGAATATTGTCCCCTGTGGCTGAGACAGAAGGTCCCTCCTGTCCAGAATCGCCAAGGCGAGCCGTCGAGGAGACACATTATCTCCGAGAACCATACCCTGTTCGGCAAGCACGGCACGGTCAGTAAGAGGCAAGACCCTTGCTAGCGAACTCTGGCCAAGGACACCCAGGAGCAGAGAAACTGGGGGAAAACGCATACAGACGCATTCTGGGCCATGTATGCGCCATCGCGTCCAGACCCAGGGGGGCTGGGTGACTTTGAGAGAAGTAGAGGGGACATTGCTCTGCCTGAGAAGAGGCGAAGAGGCGAAGAGGTCCACTTCTGCCCAGTAAAATCTCACCCAGATTTGCTCTACTACCTCGGGGTGGAGTTTCCACTCCCCCGTCTGTATTTTCTGTATGGACAGTAAATCTGCTCCCACATTCAGGCATCCAGGGATATAAACTGCCCTGAGTGACAGGAATTTGCCCTGGGCCCAAAGGAGAATCCGACGTGTCAGGGAATTCAGCTGACTTGAACGTAGATCTCCTTGATGATTTATGTAGGAGACTGCTGTTGTGTTGTCCACATGCACCAGGACATGGCAGCCTTTGGAGGAAGTATTTCAGGGCCAGAAATACAGCCATCAACTCGAGACAGTTAATGTGACAATCAAGCTGACGACCCTCCCATTCCCCTTGAGCTGGACGACCACTTAAGACCGCTACCCAGCTCATCAGGGAGGCATTTGTCGTTAGCAGCCTGCGATGACAAGACGCACCAATAGTGGAACCCAAGGAAGAGAAACCAGGGTCTGAACCACATAGAAAGTGAACGAAGCCTGCGGCGCATAACCCTTATTTGCCTTAGGGGACTGGCCCTTGGATGAAACCCCCTGGCTTTTAGCCACAGCTGGAATGGTCTCATGTACAGAAGGCCCAAAGGGATCACCGTGGACGCAGATGCCATGAGACCTAGTATTCGATAATACTGATGAAGCAGTGCAACCTTGACCTAGCCTGACTTTGCTCAGGGTGTTCTGAATGGAAATGATTCGAGCGGGAGACAATTGCGCCCGAATCGTGATCAAATTCCATATAACTCCCAGATAGGTAATTCCCTGGGTGGGAGAGAGAACGTTCTTTTGACGTTGAGTCTCAGACCCAGAGAAACCAGATGAGCTAAGACGATATCCCTGTGCTGAGCTGCCAGTTCTTGGAACTGCGCTAGTATCAGCCAGTCGTCTACGTAATTCAGAATGCGGATACCCCGGAGTCGCAAAGGAGCCAGTGCTGTATCCATGCATTTTGTGAATGTGCGGGGTGATAGGTCTAGGCCGAATGGAAGAATTAGATATTGGAAGGCTTCGCCCCCGAAAGCGAGCCTCAGGAACTTCCTGTGCTGAGGCAGAATTTCTATATGAAAATATGCATCCATGAGATCGATCGTGACCAGCCAAAACATGATGTTGGGCTTGTGACACAACCGTCTTGATAGTTAGCATTTTGAACTTGAACATCCTGACTGAGCAGTTCAAGCCTCAAGGATCTAAGATCAGACGTAACCCCCCACCCTACTTGGGGACCAATAAGTATTTGCTGTAATAGCCTGACTCTTTCTCTGGAAGGGGAACACGTTCTATGGCCCGTTTGACCAAGAGATTTTGCAGTTGTCCACAGTAGACATACCTGCTCCGGTTTCACTGTAGTGGGGAGTGCGCCGTTGAAACACAGAAGGCGACGAGCAAATTTAATTCTGTAGCCTTTTTCTACTTTTCTTAGGACCCACATAGAAATAGCGGGCAGAAGTTTCCATGCTGCCAGGTTCTCTGAGATGGGTATTAATTTAGACACTTCCTGTTGAGGGGATGTCGAGTGTTCCGTGTCCTGGAATGAGGCAGGAAGCAGCGGTACACCCAACATTTTGTTGGAGGCCTCTGCCTCCCGAAACACCAGAGGCGTTGGGAAAGGAGAGGATTCGTGGGGGTACCGGGAGGGGCGAAGTGGATGGTACACGCGCCCTGACCCGAGGGGAGCTACCCCCACAGGGCTGGGTGCAAGACCGGCAGGGCTTTTTTCTTTTAGAAATTACCCCCCTGAGGTCTTGCTTTGAGGGCGACGAGCCTGTCCCCAGTCATTACGAGGGGGAGCACGACTCGCCACGTTCTGCTTCTAAGCCTCCCTTCTAGCAGGACCGGGGCGGGACTGGGTGGCCAATGGCCCCGCCCCCTGAGTGCGGCGAGGAAAGAATTGCCCAAATGTTTCCTCATGGCTTTTCGCCTCCTGGAACCTGGAGATAACCGTATTCATAGCGTCTCCGAATAGGCCAGAAGGTAAAACCGGGGCATCAAGGAGGAAAGCTTTATCTTTGTCCTTGATGCCCGATAGGTTGAGCCATAGGTGTCTTTCCGTGCTGATCAAAGTGGACATAGACCGGCCAATGGCACGGCAATGCTTGGTCGCACGGAGAGATAGGTCCGTGGCTCGACGAAGTTCAGAAAACGCTTCCTCGTCGAGTGCGGTACCTGCACTCAGGTCCTTAAGCAGATCAGCCTGGTATGCCTGTAACACTGCCATCGTGTGCAGAGCAGTACCAGCCTGACCCACTTCTTGATAAGCCCTCCCCACTAAGATGGAGGTAATTCTGCAAGGCTTTGTGGGGAGAGAGGTTTTTTTTTAAGTGATGATGCCGAACCCGGCGAGAGATAACCCGCAAGTGTCTCTTCGACTGGCGGCATTATGGAATACCCCCATGTCTCAGCACCCACGATAGTCGAATATATCGACGTCGAGGGTACGTGGACACAGGAAGTATAAGGCTTCCTCCATGAGCGAGAGAGCTCGTCATGGAGGACATTAAAGAAGAGAAGGGACTCATGAGGCGTTCCCTTTCCCCGACCACCAGACAGAAATGTATCCTCCAACTTGGAGCGTTTGGGGGTCTCTTGTTGGCGTGGCCAGTCTAACTGAAGGCTGGCCACCACACGAGTAACCACGTTGAGCAATTCCCCCACTGATTTATTATCACAGACGGAATGCTCGGAGGTGGGTAGAGATTCGTCCCCCTCATGAACCGAAGAGGCGCCGGAGCACGCTTTGAGATCACAGGAAGGACCAGCTGGGTCTAGGGAGAGAGCGAGCGAAAGGGATGAACCTGTCTCTCGCTCCTCAACCAGATCCATGGGAGAGCCCCATGAATGAAGTGTGGGCGCCTACTCCCGGAAGTAAGCGAGGCGAGCGCGAAGCATTTGGCCCAAAAGCAGATCGCAATGCTCGCACCCGCCTCGCCCCAACGTGAGAGCAGCATGCTCTTCCCCCAAACAAACTAAACTAAACAAACGCGTGTCCCTCTCGGACATAGAGCAGAGGCAGGGAATTTTTGTCATAAATTTTTTCTTTTTTGAAAGCAAGAAAGAGAAAAAAAAAAGGTTTACTGCGCACTGCCTAACAGATTCTAACTCCTAACAGAGGAAAGAAAATTTGACAGGCTCGTGATTGCACACAAACACAGAGTGATCTGAAGAAAAAAGATCTGACGATGCTCTGGTGACACATCTATTTATAGCCCTGCCACAGGTGCGTCCAATGATTATTACACCGGCAGAGGCTATACATTTCGGTCAACGTTCATTGACGTGTTGCACACATATTCACAGATGGTCACAACTATAAGATGTTCCCAAAGTGCTTTTCTCAGAACAGCATCATAAGTGAAGCTTTTTGTAAAGGGAACAATAATAATTAATATTATTACAAATTTTACATTCATATAATTTTAAGATTTTTACAGTTTTCAGGTCTTCCGGTGTGTTGAAGCAGCAGTGCATGTTGAAGGTGAATAGCTGTGCTCCGCTATCCTCAGGCAGTGTGTGTGAGAGGTACAGAACAGAAGGGGACAGATGGGCCCAGTGAAAGTCCTCATTGAGAGAGAGTGTCCTCAGGCTCCAGCCCAGCTGTCAGAGATCACTGAGAGGGAGGGAAAGTTGAGATTCACCTATTTGAAATCAGACAATTGACATATGTGTCAGAATTACTAAGCTTACACAGAGGTGACTCACAGAGTGTTTGGTGGCTGGCAGACCTGCCCCTGTGAATATGATAGGCAGATTAAAGAATTTAATGGCCAGGGATTATCTGTTGGTCATCTGTTGATTAGGAAGGTAAAGCAACTTTGTAACCTTTAAATACACTAGCAGATTGATTCCCAATCAGTGGTATGTGTACCCCAGGGGACACTTGACCAGGTTCCATGGGGTAATAAATTCAACATTGATTCTGCTTCTTTAAATAAAAAAAGGTAAATATACAATTTATAAATTCATGACTTATAAATTGCTTTAGGCTTTTAATAGATTTAAAGTCAAACTTATGTGAGTGACCAGACAGGATCAAGTATTCCAGAGACCCGTGTAATAGTTAAATATAACAACCTTACGCAAATTTTACTGACTCAATTTTACATATATAACCAAAATGGCCTGTGGCTGAAGTCCCTTAAAGGATTTCTCATTAACGTAAATGACAGGCTTCACTCAATATTTCATAATTGTTGGTATGATTTGAAATGAATAGATTTCTGGTTTGCAGTGCAAATTACAGTGCACTTATTACAGGGACAATTCCCCCAGAGCAACCTGGAGTTAAGTGCCTTGCTCAAGGACACAATGGTGGTGGCTGTGGGGATCGAACCAGCAACCTTCTGATTAACAGTTATGTGCTTTAGCCCACTATGCCGCCACCACTCTCTGGGGATTTTGGGGTGCATAAGACAAAATAGCTTTGAAATCACTGCACTAACAAAACTTTAGTTGAAAAGATTCACATATAAAATGTCTCCGTTTAGCATGCACAAGTAAACATAAAATGACTACCTATGTCAAAGTGTGTGTTGTTCCATACTCAATCTAACTTCCTAACACTTAATCTTTTCACTTGATGACAGAAACTAACAGGTTGGATTCACGCGGATTGCTTTCCTTCAGTTAATTTATTGAAATCACTCTTGGTTGAATACAGAGATGCAAATACTCCCTACACCTTTAAAAACAGCAGGAACCAGGTTTGCAGTGTACAAGGCCCTTGTCAGGTAACATGCAGGTTTCCTCTGTGTTTATCATATCCACTGTCTTCAATGTCCCTCACTCATCCCTGTCTTTTGATTTCAGCTCGGCTGCTCTCCAAAGGCTTTGATTGACGGTGTCACATTAAGCATGGGGAGACGTGGCCGCTCAGGGAGGGGATGAAGAGGGGTTGGCGCTCTTTGGCGCAGTAGGTGGAAACTACCGTAATTATAGAGCACAGACACACTAAGAAGGAGAAAAAGAGCCAGAACACGCAGCTCACATTAAAAAAAAAAGAACAAAAATAAAAGCAAGTGTGTTTTCATGCTGAAAGAAAAGAAAAAGGGGAAATAAGTGGAGAGAGATGAAAGTAGGGGTTTGTAATGGGGGAAAGAGTTTCAACTGGATGAGAATGGCCTGTTTTTGGTGGATGCATGCAACTCTTTGTTGTTACCCAGTGCGTGTGTTTCTGTGCTTTCCTGTTCAAATTTGAATGCTTTTTGCAGGTGAATTTTTCTGTCCTCTAATAAAATCTGCATCACTGACACTAGCAGCATTTTATTTCATCATTGTTGTGCTTACATCTTCTGAGACATATCTTGACTGCCACAAATATCTTTTATATCTACTGTACTCTCTCTTTTGATTTGTAAGTCAAGACCTAAAAGTATAGATGAAGTTGCTGTTTACCAACAAACACTCCACTCTGTCACTTCTGGGTTCTTATGGCACCAAAGAAAAGAACTACTGTCAATGGGCATTTCGTTCAAATTGAGCTGAAAATGCTAAATGCTGAAAATGCCGTTTGTGATTGGGACCCCATCTCTACCATTGCAGTGCTTAGGCTACTTTTTGTGAAGGAAATATGTATTATAAAAATTATTATTTGTACATTCATTTGACTCTAGTAACTATCTTGTTCAATTAATTCTGGCTGTTATTAAGTTTGAATATTAAATATGATTTTATTTACATCACATATTATTATTTACTGTATGTAGACCAATAATTTCAGCAGTAAAGACCCCATTGCTCAGGCTTCAGAAGTGTATTTTAATGTGTGAGTATGTGTATTCAGTAACCTGTCACTTGTCTGACATAATCATATGTGCATATTAAACTTGCAAAGTTAACTTGAAAAAGTTTTTTTCAATAGTTCAGAAAGAACCTACATACTTTCTATTTCTTCAATTTAAAAATAAATATCAGTTTAGAATAACATCTAGGTTACGTATGTAACCTCCATTCCCATAGCCTAGGTGTGATAGGCCAATGAAATGGCATCCACCACCCAGTGGGAAAGCCTCTGTTTGGAGACAGCATTCCCTTTCCGCTGTCCACCAAAGCAGACAAAGAGCTGCTCAGAATGTCTAAAGCTCTGCGTGCGGTCCAAGTAGGTACGCAAAGCACGTATCGGACAGAGCAACGAAGGGGCTGGGTCTGCCTCCTCCCAGGGCAGCGCTTGCAGGTTCACTACCTGGTCTCTGAAGAGAGTGGTAGGGACTTTGGGCACGTAGCCCTGTCGTGGTCTTAGGATCACATGTGTGTCTGCCAGACCGAGCTCCAGGCAAGTGTTGCTAAGAGAACGCTTGCAGGTTCCCGACCCTCTTGATGGAAGCGAGCGTGATCAGCAGGGCCGTCTTTTTAGAGAGAGGGCCCTGAGCCAACTGATTCTAGCGGCTCGAAGGGGGATCTCTGAAGACCGGTGAGGACCACCGAGAGATCCCAGGAGGGGAACAGGCCTAGCTGGGTGCCTCTTAGGAACCTGATAATTAAGTCATGCCTACCCAGAGACTTGCCGTCTACTGGGTCGTGGTGAGCTGTGATAGCGGCAACATACACATTCAAGGTGGAAGGGGACAGCCTCCCCTCCAACCTCTCCTGTAGGAACAGGAGCATTGACCTAGCTGCGCACCTCTGTGGGTCTTCAGCCCGAGAAGAACACCAATTCGCGAACACGCCATATCAGGGCGTAAAGTTGCCTGGCAGAGGGGGCTCTGGCCTGGTTGATCGTGGCTATGACCATGGGTGGTAGACCAGCTAGATCTTCCACATCCCATCCAGGGGCCAGACGTGGAGGTTCCAGAGGTCTGGGTGCAGATGCCAAAGCATGCCCTGTCCCTGAGAAAGAAGGTCCTTCCTCCGGGGAATTTGCCAGAGAGGGGCTGTGGGGAGGAATACGAGGTCTGAGGACCAGGCCCAGGTTGGCCAATAAGGAGCCACAAAGGTGAATTGTTCCTCGTCCTCCCTGACCTTGCACAGCACCTGTACAAGAAGGCTCACTGGGGGAAATGTCGCAGCCCTGCAGGTCAGCTGTGTGCCAGTGCGTCTGCCCCGAGGGGAGCCTCTGTTTGGGCATACCAGACCGGGCAGTGGGAGGTCTCTTGGGAGGCAAACAGGTCTACCTGGGCCTTGCCAAACCATTCCCAAATCAGCTGGACCAGCTGGGGGTGAAGCCTCACTCTCCGCGGGGAAAGCGTTGTCGTGACAGCGCGTCCGCTATCACATTGAGGTTGCCGGGGATGTGAGTGACTTGAGTCGCTGCTGGTTCCAAAGGAGGAGATGACAGGCGAGTCGTGACATGTGGCGGGAGCGTACGCCGCCTTGGTGAATTATGTACGCCACCCCATTGGTGCTGTCTGACCTCATCAGGATATGTTTGTCTCAAACTAATGGGAGAAACTTCCACAGGGCAAAGAAAACAGTCAACAACCCCAGGCAGTTGATGTGCCAGCGCAGCAAGGCCTCCTTTCCAACGGCCTGTTACTGCGTGCCCGTTGCACATGGCACCCTAACCCAATCTGGAGGCATCGGTCATGACGGAGACGCGTCGGGACATCTGCTGCGAGGGTACTCCTGTCAGTAGAAAACAGAGGTCTGTCCAGGGATTGAGTGTTTGGCGGCAGGCGGGGGTGATCGTCACACGGTGCGTGCCGCGGCGCCATGCTCATCTCGGGACTCGAGTCTGAAGCCTGTGCTGAAGCGGTCTCATATGCATCAACCCCAGCGACGCGTCCGCCGCGGAGGATGCCATATGCCCCAGGATCTGCTGGGAAAGTTTTAAGGGGACCATTGTGCCCGGCCTGAAAGCGGCGAGGCACCTAACACTGACTGCGCACGCTCGTTGAGGAGATGTGCTAACATTGAGACTGAGTCAAACTCCATGCTGAGAAAAGAGATGCTCTGAACTGGAGTAAGCTTACTCTTTTCCCGGTGTGAGCAGCGCACATGTCCGCAGGACCGATCAAGTAGCCCAGGAAAGCATAGCGGACCTCCATGCGTCAGGCTCAGGCTGGGCGAGCAGACCCGAAGCTGGCGTCCCAGGCGAGTCATCAGCATCAGACGCCGCTGTAACGCTCTCCGATGCAGCGGTGATGTCATCCAATTCTGAAGCAAGCAAGAGTGCCGGGGAGGCAGGTGGTTCGAGGGGGTTAACCCAGCGAACAGAGCCCGTCATTGTCCCCAAATCGCCTTCATCGCCCGCGGCACCTGCGTCAACCCCGTAGGAAGGAGGCGAGGCGTGGGGGGGCGGCTGAAGTGGCTTTCTCTCATGACAAAAGAAAGCCGCGACTGCAATGCTAGAACGGCCATGTTCTCGCACTGAGAAGATGAACCATTGGAGAGAATCGCTCATCCCGAGCTCAGACGGAAGCAAGCAAGCGTGCCAGGGAGGCGGGTGGTTCAAGGGGGTTTACCTGGTGAACAGAGCCCGTCATAGTCCCCAAATCGCCTTCATCGCCCGCGGGGCCTGCATCAATCCCGTAGGATGGAGGCGAGGCTCGGGGGGTGGCTGAAGTGGCTTTCTCTCATGACAAAAAAAGCCACGACCGCAATGTTGCCATGGCTATGTTCTCACACTGAGAACATGAACCATTCAGAAAATGCTGCCTGCATGTGATCGCAGCCCAGGCACGCGAGGCAGCTTTTATGACCGTGAGAGGTGGGAGAAATCACCACATCCAGAAACTACACAGGGGCGGAAATGACATCTTTATAAAGACGCGTCCTGAAAAGGACGTTCAACGCCGCTGTGTAATGCTCTTTCAGAGAAATAAACTCTTAAAGAGAAAATCACTCTTTCAATGTAACTCTTTCAATTCTCTGAGCTGACGAAGCGCCCAGGGGCAAACTGCACTGCCGTGCAGAGAAGGAGAAAGCCACTGGAGTGCGGAACAGAAGCAAGAATCTGGTGTGTGTGACTCGCAGCTGGCTGCATACACGACCATCGGCTCCGAAGAAAAATTCTGAATGAACATGCGTATTTCCCTCACCTTTGTACCCGTATGTCCGGGGGCGGGGTATGCAAATACTGTTCGCCAACTCTCATTGGCCTTTTTTCATAGATCAGAGGCATATTCGGCACTCAAGAGAGACCCCTAGTGTCACTTCTTCGACATGACGTCGAAGTGAGCGACAGACGGGGAAACAAAGACATTGACTAAGTTAATCAGATTAGAATGACTCTTGTCTCATCAACGCACACACTCAGTACGCACAGTAAGTGCTTCAGTAAAGCAATGCAAGCAGTGCAATCCTCCGTTGCTAGTTCTAAAATGACATTTACAAATTAGCAACAGAGGCTCAGGCTGTATCTAAACAAGACTTTGAATGCTTAGCGAATGAAAGTACTTCCACTCACAAGAGCCTTTTATGGATGAAAACCAGAAAATGTCTTGATTTAAAACCCTAAACAATTCCTTGATGTGTTGGAACCATTGGATAAGTGGAATAAATGACTCCGGCCTGTTAAATTATTTAAAAATAATGTAATGGCCACTCCTTGGGTGTCCATTATTTTTCAATAATTAAATGGTCTGTTGTCAATTATCCCTAACATATAAGGCTTAACAGATTATTCAAATTGCAGATCTGCCCATATCCATCATAGAATTCTGCTGCTCAAAAGATCCTGGAAGCACGGTTGCCATGTGGTGTCATGTCACGGTAATTCCATCTACTTTCTTTTTTTAGGTTATCTTTCCTTATACAACAATTAGTGCAGCTATTAAGTATAACAGCTCTGGGATGCTTCACTGTTTGTATCACTGTGTATGTTTGTGTGTTCATGTCTTTCCAGGCAGGCTGTCAATCTGTGCTCAACAAAATGCAGCAGTTGATCCTGATTTGCCTTCTTTTGGAAGTATTTTAGTTGGCAGAGCAAAAATAGACAAAATAACTTGCCATATTGTGACTTAAATGTAAGTTACTCAATATTAAAGGTGCTTTAAGCGAAAAAATTCACAAGATGAGCCATTGGATTAGCACGCCCATTTTCCAGAACTCCTTGAGACCGACACAAGCAGAAACTTGTCAAAAACAACAGTAGCATAACAGCACCCACAACTGACAACTGTTATCAGCAACATGGCATAAAAATGCCTCAGTAATTCGCTTCAACTACAATACTATGAGAATATGGAAAATGACTGATATGCAATAAGTGTCACTTTCCTCAAAGAGCGGACACATTTTTATTTACTGTTTACAGACACTTATTCCAGTGTTTCCCAACCACTGTGCCACAGCACACTATTGTCAGGTGTGCCATGGGAAATTATTAAATTCCACAAAATAAATAAATGCATGAAAAAAAAAAAAAAAATCAGGGAGCCAAACTCCTCACCTTTCTGAGAAATTCACCATTTTAAAACCATAATCGGTCACTTTTGTGATTGTGAAGAGCAATGATTAATGTGCAGAAGTGAGTGATATTTATATGCATCACATGACTCGCATCAGTGCTGCAGAATACATTGAAGTCTATGAAGTGACATCACACCAAAGTGTTTTTTACACACACGTTTTTGCGTCATCAATAAAGTCTTTGAGAGTACTAAGCAACAAGAAATATTTAAAAACTGTCCAAATTTGTGAAGAGACATTGAATGTCTCATAATTTCTTTTAATTAAATATTACCTTATCGTTTAGGAGTATCAGAGACCCCAGTTATTGAACTAATTTCCATTCACCAAGAAAACGCTTCGACCTAAACACAAACGAGATCTTTTATTATTTTCTGCTATCAAAGCAACAGCAAGCTTTTTTCTCTCTCTTCCAAAGACATGTTTTCAATGTTTATTGTGCACACCACCCGCTTTTTTATGTGGCAAACTGTTAAAATGGCCCCTCTGTGACGCTTTCTGCAACTCTTGTCATGTGGAGGGTGATGCGGCACTTGATGCTGGCATTGAACGGAGTGTTGATGCCTCGACTCAACTCATGTGAAATGCGCTTTACAATGATGAAAGAACATTATTGAAACTCAAAATTATCATTATTTGTCAATTATTGTGGTCTTTTCTGATAAAAGCCATGCTCAGCAGTTTAAAAAGTCTAATGTAGGAAAATTAAACCTTAGATCTGCTTTGTGTTTATAATTCTTGAAAAGAATTTAAGAATTTTAAAGGTGAAGGTAAGGATGTTATTGAAACTTACTATTGTTAGACTATTATTGTTGTCTTTTTGGATGAAAAATAATGCTCAGACTGAAGGAAGACTGTAGATCTGTTTTGTTCTTTTAATGCTTAAAACACTATAAAGTCTCTTGGTAGATTTCGGTCATGAACGACTCAAAATGATTCACTGACGCACTCAAAGCACATAAAACACTCATTTATCGCCACCTAGTGACATTTCCAGAAGGGGTCACTGAACTAATCAGTTAATAAAATTTAACACATTTGTTAAACAGAAGCAATCCTCACCAAAATACTATTTTATTTTGCAGCCACTTCTGCGCAAATGTAAACTTGAATAAACTTGAATAACTAAAATAGCTGGAATTGGTGCTTTTAACTTATTCTTTAAAAAAAATATCCCCAGAGTAAATGTTTGTGGACCAGTGATTTTCTTACCTTTTTCGCCCCTCATGAGTTTGTATCTCTGTAATTTGTTGTGGCATTGAAAGAACAAATCTAAAAATTAGAAAAGAAGCAAATTTTTTGTTTTTTCATTACCCATTTAGCGCTCTTGCCACCTGTGAACTCACACAGCGTAGCCTAACTGTGACTTTTTTTTTTTTTTTTGCATAACCGAATTTCAAATATTACAAGTAAACACGCTACTAAGACAGACAGAAAACATGGACAAGTTCTTGAAAAGGAAATATATTGACGATGGTTAGCTTATGTGGGATAGTGGTGTGCCGAAGAATGACTTGTCATAAAAAGTGTGCCGAGGCAGAAAAAAGGTTGGGAAACTTATTTCATTAATATCTTACAGGGAGTAGTAAAAAATAATTATTTTGGATGGGCCCTTCCTTATCTGTTATGGGTCACACTCCCTTCAGCTGTCACAGAAACGCAAGCAGATGTACATATGAAAATAATAATTTATGTTTTAAATGTATTCTACAGTTATTGCAAGAAAGTGGCATTCCCATTTAAATGCAAAGATTACAACGGTGTAATCTTTACTCCCATACACATTTGGCTCAGTAAGTAAGCAGCTTTCTCCACAGCAATGTAATTCCCTGTGACACTTGTGTAAATAACAAACATGGGATCCGAGGAAGACTTTACTGTTTTATTCCAGAGTTGTTGCTGTGTTTGCTTCTTTAACATTCTATTGTGACCTTCAGCAGAATTGCACTACAATAGTGGGGTTTCCCTCTTACGTAAAACTCCAGGATTCCCCCAATGTACGAGCGCTTACATGCGAACATGAGGGACAGTCAATATTTTACTTTGGTGTGTATAAATAAGTATAGTTTATAGTATATGTGCTGCAGGGCCGCCGATAAGGGCGGACAACTGGACTTTTTGTCCTGGGCCCAGGCTTGAGGGGGGTCCACAGACAGGCTATTCCATATTGTAGAGCACATCTAAGCGTGTTCAGCGGGAGACACGTAGGCCTATATAAAAAAGGAGAAAGCCGTCCGGGTAGCACACGTTGATGGGATAACTTTCTGAAAAAACCTGTAATTAACTGTAATCTGATTTCAAGAGTTAAAATTGAATGTGTTACACTTGTACTTAAACTAATTATATTACAGTAATTAATTACACCTAACACTGGGTATAAAAGCAATATCACACTCACAATTGTGCTGTTATCCTGAAAATCACAGCAGTGCTGATATTCAGTAGGCTATAACAGCACTCTAACTCAGTGTGATATTACTTAATTGCAACACACATTTGGCCTATTACACCAAGAAGGCTAATGATCCAGTGGTACACAGATTGTTAGACCTCTGAACTTCCTGAATTTCTAGGCCAAAACTAGTCAGAGCGATGGTGCTGTGGCTAGTGCACATGCTTATGTTGTACTCGCAGGGATGCTAGACATGCGTCATGTCTTGTTCCCATTCCCTTTTATCTCCATCCAGATTTCCAGTTTCCTGAGCAAAATGTATTGTGCCGAATACTTTTGTTTTTCAATCATTGAAAATCGCAATATTATTTTGCAGAATAAGATATTAGTGTCATCAACCTAAGAAGAGATATTTGGAGGCAGTTGTGCATTCAATATTATATCTATTAAAGTGCCTGATCAATAGTGTATAGAGATGTGATATATCGCAGGCAGAATAAATGAAACCTCCCTATTAGCATTGACTGACTGAAACTGGATGAGCAACAGTAAATGAGCAAACTGTCACCAGTCTATTTTGTAATCGTAATATTTGAGGTTTGCCACTTGACTGTATATCAGCACAATGTCACCAAAGTGAGGGTAAAATAGTAACAAAACATAAAAGTTAAAATTCTCATAATATTGATTCAGAAAACTGAGCGGATTGCTACTATAAAAGAAAGATTTACTCTAAATGGACCCGGTTAGACAGGAAAACACTCTTAAGTTGTGGTAGCTATTGTTATCATTGCTGGCTTAAAAGCCCCACTTTCCACTGAAGGCTTGAGAAGTTAAATTGAATGTGAAGGACATTCTATTTACAGCAAGTTTTATTGTCTGCTTCAGTGGCTTTTTATAACATCTCTTCTAAGAAGTACTAGATGCTCTGACCCCTGTTTTTATTATATATATATATATATATATATATATATATATATATATATATAAAAAAAATATGAGAAAATAACATGTTTAATTAAAAGAAAGTTTGTGTAGTTCGAAATAAGTTATTTAGCAGATTGTCCAAGCTGTTCTTTTCCAAACAAATAAGGTTATCTTTTATTGTAGGGAAAAGACCAGCTTGAATATTCTGCTAGATAGTTCAATTTGATCTGTTCTTTTCCACAAAAATAAATTAATATATTAAGTCATATAGGTTTGGAACAACATTATGATGAATAAATAATGACAGAATTTTCATTTTTAGGCGAACTTGTAGATGATCAGGTATTAAACTATAATTCAAAACAACTCCCTACCTCATAAATTCATGTTTAAATGTGTATTATTAGAAAAATGTCTGAGATTCATTGTATAGAATTTTACATCATTTGTTAGTGTTTTGTAAAAGCTTGAGAATGCAGCTGCAACGCGATAGTCTGTTGGGTCAAAAAGAGGAAAAGAGGACATTTTATTGAGGTTTTGCTTTTGTCATGACATTTCTGTGCTGTATTGTAATCTAGGTATTATTTTATATTTCCATCTCGCACAGGTCCAGGTCATGTTTAAAATATTGTCAATTACCACTTCAGTCAAGAATAAGGTCCACCTCACATAAAAATGAAGTGCTTTGAAACCCACTACTTTTTCCTTGCACAATTACTGAAATTTTGCTTTCAGCCGTAAATAATAACCATCTCACTTTAGTAATTCACAGCAGAGAGACCAGCTCTTTTCTCTTGAGGGCAGGAATGAGAATCTTGTTGCATATATCTTTATGTATAAAAGATATGGGGTCAAGTCTGGTCAATAGGCAATCTCTCAGCTCTAGCGGAAGAGATGGGACTATTTGAGGCTGGAATGGCTCTGTTGTAGTGGAAGGAAAGGCTAATCTGTTGCAGATGGGTTTGGACCCAGCAGGTGTGCTGGTCAGCTGGTCGTGAGACTTGTTTGGACATGAGCACACAGAGAGGGGGGTACGGGGGGCATCAAAGGGTCTAGATGGCATGTCTGTTATGTTGACATCCTCTCACATAGTGTTTAAAATTGGGAACTCTCGGATGACATGAACTATTGTTGAATTGTACTTTAGCACAACTGACATTTTTTTCAGCTCAGATGGTTGGAATTATATTTGTATGATTTTTTACTGTTTGCTCAAATGCTGTTCACATGTTGTTTTCTATGTTGCTAGATTCTCTGTTTTAACTTGCTACTAATTATTTTTACAGAACCAAAATTTGTATGCTTTGAATGTAATAGATAATTAATAAACAGCTACAACTGAATGCAAAGTGACTAGCGTTGCAAGGTTTTTATCTGAAATGGACAGTTATTCTGAAAAAACATAAAAACAGCTCAGTAGGTCAAAATAGTGGCAAATAATTTGTGTCCTGAAGTCTCCCCATCTGTCATATCCCCCATTTAAGCAATCTCTCAGTAACATTAGTAGTATCTTGCCTAAAATGCATACGTAATCCACATCCTCTCAATTGCTCTGCCATAATTACTGATTTTAAATTAGTTTTTTAATTATCTAAGTGACTAGGCTATGTCAAAAGTTTATGCAGATGTCTATGTAAAAATGTCCAATGGTGTTTGTTTTCTAGCATAACATTAACTTTACCGCTAAGAGCAAAGTAAAATTCTGTTAAAATTGTGGACTCTGGCACAAAGTTCTGGCCCTTCAATTCAGTTGCACCAGCAGGTTTTTATGTTTCTGAAATGCCAGGGGATGTAAGAGGTACCTGTCAGTGGTGGGAGGTCAAATTAATGATGCTTGACAATACACGACCCTCTCAGCCTTGAGTCCTGTGGGAGTCCTTAGACACTCATTTCGATATTAGCAATTGTTTCAAGGGGAAGTACATTTAAGGTAAATCACCTAACTATCTACTTTATAAAGGAAATCTCACTGTGGATTCACATAAGCCAGCTCATTTGTTTTTTTTTAATTGTTTTGTTTTGTTTTGCTTTGCTTTGTTTTTATTTTGTTTATTTTTCCATTTTTTTGTTTTGTTTTGTTTTGTTTCTTGTTTCGCAATTTTTTTCTCTTTTGTTTTCTTTTGATTTCTTTTGCTTTCTTTTGATTTGATTTGATTGGATTTGTTTTGTTTCACTTTGTTTTGTTTATTTTTTGTTTTATTGTTTTATTTCTTTTTTGTTTTGCCTTGTTTTGTTTTGCAGTTTTGTTTTGCTTTGTTTGTTTGGGATTTGTTTAATTTTACTTTGTTTGTTTTGTTTCTTTTTTTGTTTTGTTTTGTTTGTTTTGATTCGTTTCACTACATTTAATATTTTTGTTTTGTGTTTAGTTGTTTGTTTGTTTTTTGTGTTTGTAACGCAGTTCAATGGAAAGGAGGAGGCGAGAACCGGCTTGACAATGTAAATAATAGTTTAATGAGAAACTTAAGACACAAACACAGACATGACGGACATGTCCGTAAATGATCTCTCTTTCCCGCACCACCATCTCTGAGGCTCAATTAGCTCAATAAGGGACCGGGTGAATATAATCATGAACCGGCCCCGCCCTCCGCCCTGTCACAGTGCTGTTTTGTTTTTTTCAGGTTTTTTGTTGTTTCGTTATGTTTCTTTTTAGATTAATTTTGTTTGTTTTGGATTTGTTTATGTGGCAGCGGGGGCGTGGTCAAGCGCCCGTCCAGAGAGGGAAAGCGGTAAGGGCGCTTGCACCTGAGCTAAATTATGTCTAACACCTGTCTCTAATTTCAGTGAGTACGGGGAGAGCGGTATAAAAGAGCTTCAGTGCCTCCAGTTAGAGAGAGAGAGTCGCCAGTCCAGAGTTGGCATTATAGAGAGTCACTTGTATTTCTATTCTATGTGAAAGAGTTTTTTTGGTTAACAAGTCCATGTATATGTTCTACCCCTGTGTGTTAATTTGTCTGGAATTAAAAGAGCCTTACCCGTGAGTCGAACCCTGTTCCCGTGTCCTCCTTCCTGTCCTGTGACCCCGAACCGTTTACAGTTTAGTTTAGTTTTGTTTGGATTTGTTTTGTTTAGCTTTTTTTTGTTTTGTTTTATTGTTTTGTTTTAATTAATTTCATGTTTTGTTTGTTTGTTTGTTTGATTGTTTGTTTTTGTTTTGTTTCTTTTATGTTTTATTGTTGTTTCTTTTTTGTTTTGTTTTGTTTTAATCACGAATCACCTAGAAGGAGTATCTAAAAGTTCAAAGACTGCAATATTCAAAAAAATCCAAAATGGCCGACTTTCTGTTGGGCAGACATAATGACTGTAATTCTGAAAGTTGTCTGGCTTGATGAGAACTATATGTGTAAACCAAATTTTGTCAGTATCTAAGTCTAAGGTTTGTTATATGACAAAGTTTTTCATAATAGAAAAATTCTCTCAAATGTTTAAGTGAATTCTTAACTAAATTAATTTTACAAATTGCTGTATCTGATTTTTTATCACTTAAAATTTTTCTTTCATCAATTTCATTTTCTCCCTCTTTGTCTCATTTCTCCCTCATTCTCTCTTTTTGCTTCTGTATTCCTTCATCTTATGTCATTCAGTCTCTGACACTAAGGTACCCAGGTCCAGGTCTGATGACCTGCCTGCTTGTGACCTAGATTCCATGAGGTCCATGGAACAATGTGTGCAGGCACTCCATTACTAAATGGGGGCAGCAAAGTGTTTGGCTGGTGTAACATGAGACCTGGAGCTGTGTTGGTCCTCCTGTTAAAGAGCAGGATAGGACTGTGACATGAAGTTGGGACATTAGTCACACTATCTGCTCTTGTGGAACCTAAACTGGTCTGGGAGGTTTTGAAAACTAATTATACATTTTAGCCTTTGTAAATACGGTAACCCAGTAACCCACAGTTCAAATAATTCTCACCTAAAAACAAAAGACCAGGAGAATTTGTTTTGCTTTTATGTTTACTTTTATAACAAAATGAAATTATATCAACAAGAATAATACAAAAATATCTGTCTGTGCTCTGGTTGGTGATTAGCACAGCTCAGACTAAGTTGTTCCATTAATTAAGAGGGCCATCACACTTCTTCATGGTCTTCTTCACTGATGGAAGCTGATCTTAGATCAGTTTTGCTGTAACTATTTTTTGTGTGGGGTTGTTGTAGCTGGACCAAGATGTGGGAATCTTTCCCTATTAGAGAGATATTGTGATGCTCTAAATGTGTAAATATCACCTCTTTTGATATTTAGAGGTAAAATGTTTAGTTTTAAAAATACTTTGAAATATATATATACATATATATATATATATATATATATATATATATATATATATATATATATATATATATATATATATATATATATATATATATATATACATATATACATATATCTCAAATTGAATACATGTAACGGGATTATGTAGTTAAAATACAAAATATATTCCTCTAAAGTTACAATTTAAATCATTGGTAATTAGAATACAGTTACATTCAAAAAGTATTTTAATTGCTGAAGAGATTACGTTTCATTTTATTGTCATTTGTTTCATTTAATATTTAGTCCTTTCAGATGGAAAATATTTATGCATATAAATGATGTGATCCAAAGTGCATTTTATACAAGCAGACAGTATGAATGCATGAATGTATACATATATACAGGGTTGGGAGAGTTACTTTTGATTTGGATTACTTCTTCAGCACTGGTCGATTTTTTTCACTTGTTTTGACTATAAAAACTGCTAGTACAGTAAGACAAAATACACATGTTCAAAAATACTCTGAAAAAACAAAATATCTCATGCAGTGTTGTTTGTTAATCAAATTGATCTTGTTTTAAAGATTATTTGATATTTTTGAAGTAAAACAATACAAAAAATATTATCAAGATTATGTGTTTTTCCCTTGAGAAGTTTTATTGTCTGCTTCAGTGGCTTTTTATAACATCTCTTCTAAGAAGTACTAGATGCTCTGACCCCTGTTTTATATATATATATATATATATATATATATATATATATATACAAAGATCTTACTAGAAAAATTAGAAATTATGATCCAACGTGAATTTTCTTATTTCTTATTACATATTTTCTTAAAAAATATGATCATGCCTGGTAACATGTGCATGTAAAATGGCTAGAAATATAATTTTAGCTTAGCATAAAACTGACAATTTACATAAGATTTATTTCTTCTGCTCCAAACTTACTTCAGACTTAATTCTAACACATCATAAGAAAGTGTTTCACCTCTGCACTTTGGATCGCATAATTTCTATATATAAATGTTTTCCATCTGAAAGGACTAAATATTAAATTAAACAAATGACAATAAAATGCAAAGTAATTATTCGGTAGTCAAAATACTTTTTGAATGTTACTGTATTGTAATTACCAATGATTTGAATTGTAACTGAAGTGGAATACAATTACTTATATTTTATATTTTAAATACGTAATCCCGTTACATGTATTCTGTTATTCCCAAACCTGTATGTATTTATATATATATAACTTCAAAGTGGATCTATGACCCCCACTTTGTTCAGGGGCACATTATTCTATTTCTGTTAGTCACATGTCTGTGAAACTTGTTCAGTTTATGTCTTTGTTGATTAATCTTTTTAGGTTCATACAAATATTTACACATGTTAAGTTTGCTGAAAATAAAAGCAGTTGAAAGTGAGAGGACATTTCTTTTTTTGCGAAGTTCCCAGTCTGTCGCTCACTTTGACGTTTTGTCGAAGAAGCGACACTAGGGGTCTCTCTTGAGCGCCGAATATGCCTCTGATCCATGAAAAAAGGCCAATGAGAAATTGGCAGACAGTATTTGCATACCCCGTCCCCGGACATACGGGTATTAAAGCAGGGAAATACGTTGAGTACATTCAGAAATTTTCTTCGGAGCCGATGGTCGTGCAAGCAGTCAGCTGCGAGTCACACACCTGTTCCTGTTCCTCTGATGCTTTGCCTGCTGTTGGATCTATGGCGCACTTCAATGGTTTTTCTCCTTCTCTGCACGGCAGTGCAGTTTGCCCCTGGGTGCTTCAACAGCGCAAAAACTTAAAAGAGTTTAATTAAAAGAGTGATTTTCTCTATAAAAGAGTATTTTCCTCTAAATGAGCATTGCACAGCAGCGTTGAACGTCCTTTTCAGGACTCATCTTTATAAAGATGCCTTTCCGCCCCTGTGTAGTTCCTGGATGCGGTAGAGTGCTCTCTGCTTCAGACGGCCACAGGCGTTGTCTCGTGTGTCTGGGCTGTGATCACACCGAGACAGCGTTTGTGGATGGTTCATGTTCTCACTGCGAGAGCATGACCATGGCAACGTTGCGGTCACGGCTCGCTTTCAACAGAAAGCATGCCACTCCAGCCGTCCCCCGCATTGTTCCTTCTTCCAACGGGATTGAGGATGATGCAGCTGGCGATGGAGGCGATCTGGGGATGGCAGCGGGTGCAGCTCTGACGGGTATGCCCCCTCGGACCACCCACCCCCCGGCACGCTCATTGACTCCCATCTGTGCTCGAGGCAACCAGCGGCTCGCCTCACAGCCAACATGCCTATCTTCTATAAAGACATAAGTAGACATAAACCGCCACATGTCACGACTCGCCCGTTGTCTCCTCCTTTGTAGCCAGCAGCGACTCAAGTGGAGAGTGGAGGCTTCACCCCCAGTAGGTGATTTGGGAATTCAAATCACCTCCAGCTGATTTGGGAATGATTCGGCAAGGCCCAGGTAGACCTGTTTGCTTCTCGAGAGACCTCCCACTGCCCGCTCTAGTATGCCCGAACAGAGGCTCCCCACGGGGCAGATGCTCTGGCACACAGCTGGCCCTCGGGGCTGCGCAAGTACGCATTTCCCCCAGTGAGTATTCTTGCACAGGTGCACCCTACTGGCCCACCCGGGCCTGGTTCTCGGACCTCGTACTTCGCGCAACAGCCCCTCCCTGGTGAATTTCCCTGAGGAAAGACCTTCTTTCTCAGGGACAGGGCACACTCTGGCATCCGCACCCAGATCTCTGGAACCTCCACGCCTGGCTCCTGGACAGGACATGGATGATCTAGTTTGTCTACCATCTGCCATTGTAGACACGATCAACCAAGTCAGAGCCCCCTCTACCAGGCAACTTTACGCCCTGAAGTGGCGTTTGTTCGCAAATTGGTGCTCTTCCCAGGCTGAAGACCCAAAGAGGTGCGCAGTTAGGTCAGTGCTCATATTTCTGCAGGAGAGGCTGGAGGGGAGGCTGTCCCCTTCCACCTTGAAGGTGTATGTTGCTGCTAACGCGGCCCACCATGATGCAGTAAACGGCAAATCTTTGGGTAAGCACGACTTAATCATCAGGTTCCTGAGAGGTGCCCAGAGGTTAGTTCCTTCCCGGCTAAGCCTGTTCACCTCCTGCGATCTCTCAGTGGTCCTTGCGGGCCTTCAGATACCCCCCTTTGAGCCGCTAGAATCAGTTGGACTCAGGGCCCTCTCTCTAAGGACAGCCCTGCTGATTGCGCTCGTCTGCATCAAGAGGGTCAGGGACCTGCAAGCATTCTCTGTCAGCGACACTTGCCTAGAGTTTGGTCCGGCAGACACACATGTGATCCTAAGACCGCGACCGGGCTACATGCCCAAGGTTCCTACCACACCCTTCAGAGACCAGGAAGTGAACCTGCAAGTGCTGCCCCAGGAGGAGGCAGACCCAGCCCCTTCGTTGCTGTGTCCGGTACATGCTTTGCGTACCTACTTGGACCGCACACAGAGCTTTAGACGTTCTGAGCAACTCTTTGTCTGCTTTGGTGGACAGTGGAAAGGGAACACTGTCTCCAAACAGAGGCTTTCCCACTGGGTGGTGGATGCCATTTCATTGGCCTATCACACTCAGGCCGAGTGGGTCCGAGCACAGTCAACAAGGAGTGTTGCATCCTCATGGGCACTGGCCAGAGGCACCTCCCTGGCAGACATATGTAGAGCAGCGGGTTGGGCAACACCTAATACCTTTGCGAGATTTTACAATCTCAGGGTTGAGTCAGTATCGTCCTGTGTTTTCTCAGGTCCGAGCTGGTAGAACTCAGTACATGCTGACGGACTGATCAGGTGGATCACTTGACCTAGCGCCCTTTCCCTCGGCCGAGGTAAAACTGTGTGCTTTCTCTCCCAGGAGATCCCGTTCATTCGGATCACTGGATGACTCCTCCTTAGCCCTGTGGGTCCGCAATTCAGCAGAGGAATTCACCGACCCAATCCACTGTGGGTACTCAATTCTACCCTGTACTGGAATAGGTCTTTCACAGGCTGGGACTCCTGTGTGGGCTCCTCCTGTGTGTATTTTCCTCGGTACGGTCCCCTTACGAGTGGACCCGCATCTCCCTTAGGCAGTTCCAGCTGCCCTCCGGTTACCGTGTTGTAGAAACTCCCCCCTCCTTGAGTCTGGATCTACCACTGCGCCACTTTCCCACATGTGACCTGAGTGGCCCATGTGATGTATTTTGCCACTTTTACCTCCCCCTTCCTGGATAGGTGTGGTCTCCGCAGGGTCTTTTTCCCCTGAAAGAATATGAAACTGGGTAAGACCCCCTTCCCATGATGCGTGTAAGGCCCCAGCCGTTTTGGCTCAATGCGAGAATCATAGAGAGAAAAGAGGCCTGGCGATGCTGACGACTTTTATGGGGCATTGGGGAAGGGTACGTGCAGACTGACACAGCTGGTCTCCTTTGCACGTAAAATACCTGCCTGCTCCTGTGTGAGCAGTACACGTACACGGCTCAGCACATGGTGTGATTTAAATTGAACCCCTAGTGTCCCTTCTTCGACACATCGTCGAAGTGAGTGACAGACGGGGATCGTCTAGGTTACATATGTAACTTCCATTCCCTGATGGAAGGAACGAGAAGTTGTGTCCTCCCGGCCACGTCGCTGAGCTGAGCCATTGTGGTGGCCAGACCATTTCCGGCTCCTCAGAAAAATCCTGAATGAACTCATAGTATTTCCTCGCCTTTATACCCGTATGTCTGGGGGTGGGGTATGCAAATACTGTCTGCCAATTTCTTCGACACAACGTCTCGTTCCCTCCATCAGGGAACAGAGGTTACATACATGACCTAGATATATCTCAGTTAAATGGGCAGAAACAATAAGTAAGCAAGTTGAAGATGTTTGAGTGGTCCAACATGTGAACTTCTGGTTCAACCAATGGAGTTAGTGGCAGGACTGCCTGTTTGGCTGAATGTGGAAGACAGTGGGCCGGACAAAAATAGGAGAAGGTGTGTTTGGGGGACCTATTTGGAATGTTTTATTCCTGCAATTGTGTCTGGTGCTATCAGTGCTGCTGAATTGAAACCCCTGAACTATAATTTTACATTATAGAATATAGTTGAAGGCTCTTTAGCCATGTATTTTTATGAAAAGAAGTGCATTACTGTGCATTATCAGATAAATTACGAAAACAAACACGGTCTGTTCCATTGCACTACCAGAAATAATTTTTCCTGTCATGCTTAAAGGGATAGTCCACCCAAAAATAATGAAATGATGTCATCATTACCCTCATGTTGTTTCAAACCCATGACTTTCTCTATTCTGTGATACTCAAAACGAGACATGTGAATGGTGGCAGAGGAAAGAAAGTCATACAGGTTATTTACAGCATGAGTGTGAGCAAATGATGACATAATTTTCATATTTGGGTGAACTATTCTTTAATGTTATCCCAAAACTCTGTGTCAGTGCTCCATTACCAACCCATGTTCTTTAATAGTTGATTAAAGACACACTTAATCTCACTTCATTCATAGCTGCCTACTTTGAGATTCCAGAGTAATGATATTCTTATCAATCATGTTGGTGATGTTAGAGCTTTAGTCATCACTCTCCTCCTGCTGAGACTTAATCTTAGCCTAGACACAGTCCCACAGTCCTCTTATGAACACCCGAGTGTAAGTCTAGTGTCAAGTATTGACTAGACGCTGAAAAGAGGTGAGTGCATGAGGGGTGTCTAACCTCTCACCAGCTGCTTGGCTGTTCAATCGGTTTGGTCTCTGTAACACCCCGGGGTAGCAATAATGCAACTGCAGCTTATCCAAATCAATACCTTCATCTCACTTTTGGGGGCTTTGCAGCCAAGCCCCCAGAGTGCAGTCGTCTGTTTGCAAGCACAATTATGAGGATGTTTGATGTCTTTTTGATGTTTTCGTCTCTTTTCGGGGATTCACTGGGAAAATGTTTTCAAAACAAAACTGTGCGTTTATATGGTTATGTATTGACCAAGCTTATTTCAGTTGTACATGCAGTTGATATACAGTAGCCTGCATGCGTTACAGGAAAGTTGATGTCCTGTAGTGTGACATGCTATGCTCCATCTAAAACTTTTTTGAACAGCAAAATCTGGAAATCTGTTATAATTATTGTCCCTAACTTTCTGCCTTACCTCTCTTTTAAGTCATAAAGAAAGTCATACATATTTGGAACAATGTAAGGGTGAGTAAATGATGGCAGAATGTGTTTTTTTGTTTTCTTAACTATCCCTGGAGAATTTGTACTTGTAAAAGAAAATAGATTGCCATACTGCAGGATGTCTTAAGTGAAATTTAAAGATAATTTAAGTAAAGTCAAAAAGGTGATTAAATATGAATAAAAAAATGTAACCTGGCTCCATGTCTTTCTTTCTTTTTTTTTATATTTTTGTTTTGTTTTGTTTTGTTACCTTAGTCAATACATTTTAATGACCCTAGTCCCTAGTCTTTAAAATTAACTTAAATTATTTTGAGTAAAGATATAAACTTTCCCTTATATATTTTATATACCGTTACGACCTTCTAGGGCCAGCCTCGACATAAATGAAAGTGTGCTCACTCACGAAGAGAAAGTTCAAACAACTATAAATTTATTGACAAAAATATAATGGAAACCAAATAAAAAAAAGGGGGTTAAAATTCAGGAGTGGACAAAGCCAAAATAACAAACAAACAGAAAAATTACTAGTTTAGTACCCTTTAAATTCCCTAAAAGAAAAAAAAATCAAATTAATAAACATACAACGCAACTTCCCTAACTCCTTAACCAAAACATGGAATAAACATATCTGCAAAAGAAATGGCGTCACACTCCCTACTTCCCCTAAATTGACAAACAATATTCACACAATATAACTGAAGGCAAAGTAATTCAAAGCAATAAAAAAGTAATAAGGCAAATGAACAAAAGCAAGTTAAACAGAAAGCACACAATCACAGAGGAATCAAGTCAGGCATAACAAAATGGCCCGCATTCAGCCTCCATAGAGTGTTAGAGGTGGTCCTTTTCAATGGAACCAAAATCAGATCAATCAGGATCAGACCAATCAGGATCACCGCTGGCTTGAGTGCAGACTACACCGTCTCCTGCAACAGAAACACTCAGAAACACAAACTCCAAAAAAACAACAAAAAAAAACAAGCTGTAACAATACGTCTTGACCTTTAATATTGATGTTGATATAATAAATGTCCACATGTTATGCATTAACTACCTTTTTTTCAGTAGCAAATAGTCTGCCATTTCATTGCACAGAGATCTGTTTGTGAGACAAGTGAGTATACAGTACATGGAGTATGCATGTATGCTGTTGTTCACTCAATTGTTTATCTAAGCATGTGAATGCAACAGTGTGACATCCTCAATCATATTTCTATGCAGGACTCAATGTTGACTCAATCAACACAGCCTTTGCTCCCTTTCTGATTGTGTTGGTCTGTGTAAAGAGGCCCCACCAAGTGGAAAATCATGGACACTCAAGAGTTCTCCAGACAAAAGCAGACAAAACAACCTTAAGAGTGCCTTAAGAATGCCACGCAGGTCACATGTGACATCAGCCCACTAACTGTGCCACTGCATAACCACTTTTCTTGCCTCCCTCATCGCAGTGGGATAAAACAATGATAACCAATAAGAAATGCAAGTGTGTTTTTAATGTCTAAAGCCTCTTAAGTATTCTGGCATTTCCAAATGGGACTCAGCAGAGGACGGTCTGTTGATGGTGTCTTACAATGTCAAACATGTTCCTAAGGTAGCGTTTGTGTGTGTGTGCATGTGTGTAAATATCGAATATTTCAAAGAGACAATGGTAAGCCAATTACTACAAACAAACTCCAGAGGCAGAGATGGAACCTACTGTAGAAATGCATAATGACTCCACTAAAAAGCCATTTCTCTTGAAAATGGACAGACTATTGTGAAAGCGCTTCAGTTCAAGGATGAAAAGTCTTCCATTAATAGAGACAGATGGGAAAACTAATGATGATAATACACTGAAAAGGACTGGTTGAGCGTTTAAAATAAGAGATACAGATCTAAAGCATTAAAGAATTAAATGGATTTTCCTCCGCTTTGGTTTAATTGCAAAATATTAAAACAAATAAAGCAAATTCATGGCCTGCATAACACGTCACAATGCAATATATGGACTGATTTTCAGAAAGATCATACGCAGTTTGATGGGATGGAAATTATTATGATGATAATGATTATTATTATTAAAAAGCTGTAAACTGGCCTACTTAAAGGAAGAAAAAAAGGACCTCTCCTGTTATTTTGTTTCTCGCGGTGGACTTTCGCTCCATAATTTTTGCTCATTTTGCAACAGATGGAGCAAGAGGATGGAGAAATGAAGAAAGGAGATCCAGAAAGAGTGGGTGGGGGAGGGTTCCGGGCACATTGAAGTCTCTTGTGCCCTAGTCCCAAAAAGGAAACATGGGGGAAACATGTGTAATTTTCACCACAGGGTTCTGGGTAATTGAGTCATTTAAAATACAGATACATAGATGAATAAAAGCTAAGGGGAAGGTAATAAGACAGAAGAGTACCCTCCGGAGATCCAATTGAGGATTTCTTACAAGAACGGAAACTGTTTTCTTTCTTTTCTTCTGTAGAGCTTTTATGTGTTGTCATTTCAGCCCAATACCTACCTCAAGTAATTTTGTTTTCATTTGGCTCCTTTTGTAATGCTTTCCTTTAGAAAAAATGAAGGCAATTTGTCTCGATGGCCTCTTGCCTTTTGAACACAGATTTCACTTAGTGAATGCAAGTGAGATGTGGTGTTTTGTTCTGAAAGGAAATATCGTTTTGGGGACGTTCCTCTCTGGACGATTTGATAATTTACCAAATAAATCTGTAGAGACCAGCACTGTTGAGTTCATCTTTGAATAGTGCTTCTTGATTATACTGTGTTGTCTTATATGTTCATTTGACTCTCTTATGAATTTTGGATTTAAAACACACTTCTAATTCTGGTGTAAAGCAATATACATTTTATGTGGGTATCACTTATTGATCTTGTGGTCAAAAAGGGCCTGTTTGGTTGATTTTAGTTTAATTTGGTTAAAATGGTTAAATTAATTTTTATGCATATTTCACAGACTCAATAGTGTTGTTGCTCTCACACTGATCCCAAGTTATTATTGTATTTATTTGGTAAACGTTGCCATCTATGTTGCAAAACCTTTAGTGGCTTATTGCTTTTACTGTTACAACATAATAAAAATAATTCACCAATTTGAATTAAAATGTTCGGTTATTATGTAAATTAATAAAGTGTAATTTGTGTGCTAGAAGATATACACCAACAATATAACATTTTTATGTTGTTTTTTTATTATTCTTTTTTCACCAATGTTGTTTAAATTGTTAAAGATTTAAAGTAAAGACATTTATAATGCTACAAATTACTATTTTTGTTTAAATAAATTGGTATTCTTTAAACCTTCTCCATCTGCTGCAATGACACCTCTGGCATTCTAGAAGTCAGTTTATTCTAGATCTTCAGGAAAGGTTTTATTCCATGCTTTTTGCAGCACTCTTCTAAAAAATGTGATTGGCTTTTAGGGCACTTCCCACAGATATTCCAACCAAGCCTTTCTAACAAAAGCGCAGCACCTCCGAATTTGATTCATCCATACATTATACTCATTTCTAATCATTTACCACAGTTTTGCACTGTCAACCCTTTTAAATTTACAAGTGTAAAATGTGGCCTTTTCTATGAAAGTCTTCCTGAAATGGCAACATCCCAGAGTCTTCTCTTCACTGTTGCATATGAAACTGTGGGACCTCTCGTACAGGTATCCTGTACGCTCCGGCCCGATTGAGGGCAGACTGCGGGATATCGGAGACCCGCACCACCATCCCCACCTCCATCAGAGGGCACTGATCACAGAAGTGGTCCAGGTCTCCACATTTCCAACATGCTGGCCAAGGCGCTATGCCCGTACTTGCGTCGGTGGGTGCCCCCACCTGAGGGGGAGGGCGGCTGAAGGTTGGGGAAGGGGAATGTGTCACTTCCCATGGCCAGGGAGCTGGCCTCGGGAATCCTCCTTGCCTGAACGGGGCAGGAACGGGCCCTGGAGAGAGTGTAGAGCGAGAGGGTAGAGAGGATGGCGATGAGACAGGGAAAAACACAGGGGGAGGGGAGAGAGAGAGAGAGAGGGCTCCTTCGCCTCGGGATCGCCGCCATGTGGTCCTCTGCAAGCCGGACGGCTGCCTCCAGCAACGCCGGGTGGTGGCACTGGACCCACTCCGCCATACTTCTTGGCAGACGTTGTACGAACTGCTCCAGCACCACCTGGTCGATCAGTCCCTCGACGTCGCGGTTCCCCTCTAGCAGCCATCTCCGGCAGGCGTCTCGGAGCCTTTGAGCGAAGGCAAACAGGCGGTCGGATTTTGCCAACTTCATACTCCGGAAGAGTTGGCGGTTCTCTTCCGGACTCCGACCAACCCGTTGTAGAATTGCCCTTTTTAGGTCCACATAGTTCAGGAGGATTGTTGCCGGCACTTGTTGAGCTGCGAGCTGGGCTTCCCCGGACAATAGTGGGACAAGACGAGCAGCCCATTGGTCGTGTGGCCAGCCCCAAACCTTGGCGGTGCGCACAAAGAGGTCCAGGAAGGCTTCTGGATCATCCGCCGCCCCCATCTTCTGTAACACGGGCGGGGCAAAGAGGAGCTGGGGTCCGGGGTCAAGGCTGTGGCTGGAGTGGCCTCCTGGCTGAGGAGGCTCTGGATTGCATGCCAGTCCTCTGCTTGAGCCCACAGGATCTCGAAAAACCGACGATCTTGGTCTTGCCGGAGCTCAAGCAGGGTCTGTTGGTGGTTCTGATGCAAAGCAGCGAAGGACTGGAGGACCTCCATCAACTGGAAAGACTCTACGGGGCGACTTCCTTCCATCACCTTGGATATCTCCTGGGTATCGGCACCAGTGTAAGGTTGTTCAAGGGAAAGGATCAGGAGCCAGCAAAGCAGATTTGAGGTGGGTTTTTATTAGAAACAGGAGTTAGGCATAATTTAGCTCAGGTGTAAGCGCCCTTACCACTCTTTCTCTCTCCAGACGGACACTTGACCACGCCCCTGCTGCCACAGGCATGTATGGTCATTGAAGCTGCCTGTTTAGGACTTGTGAGGAGTCTGTTTCTCAAAACTAGAGACTCTGATGTACTTGTCTTCTTGTTGTGCATCAGGGCTGTCTAATCCCCTCTCTATCCTAGTCAGATCCAATTTATTTTATTCTTTCAATTTAGTAGTGTATGGAATAGCCTTCAACTCTTCACTTTGTTTATGTAAAGTGACTTCCAAGAAATCAGGGGCATAGATTCTGGGAGGGATGGGGGATATAACCCCCAATAATGAACACTAGGAAGTACAACCACCAATCCCACACCCTCCATATCATTTAGGTCCTCCTCGTGCCACCAAAACAGCTCTGACTCATTGAGACATGGACACTACAAGACCACTACAAGAAGGTGTCCTGTGGTATCTGGCACCAAGAGCAGCAGATCCTTTAAGTCCTATAAATTACAAGGAGGGGCCTCCATGGATCGGACTTGTTGGTCCAGCACATCCCATAGAAAACTCAATCGGTTTGAGATCTGGGGAATTTGGAGGCCAAGTCAACATCGTGAACTTTTTGTTATGTTCTTCAAACCATTCCTGGACAATTTTTGCAGTGTGGCAGGGTGCATTATCCTACTGAAAGAGGCCACTGCCATCAGGGTATACCGTTGCCATGAAGGGGTGTACGTGGTCTACAACAATCTTTAGGTAGGTGATACGTGTCAAAGAAACATCCACATGAATGCCAGGACCCAAGGTTTCCCAGCAGAACATTGCCCAGAGCATCACACTGTCTCCGCCGGCCTGCCTACTTCCCATTGTGCATCCTGCTGCCGTGTCTTCCCCAGGTAAATGACGCACACACACCCGGCTGTCCACATGATCTATAAGAAAATTTGATTCATCAGACAAGGCCACCTACTTCCATCGCTCCATGGTCCAGTTATGATGCTCACGTGCCCATTGCAGGTGCTTTCGGTGGTGGATAGAGGTCAGCATGGGCACTCATGGGCTACACAGCCCCATACACAGCAAGCTGTGATGCACTGTGTGTTCTGACACCTTTCTATTATGGTTTTTCAGCAATTTGTTCTACAGTATCTCTTCTGTGGGATCGGACCAGACAGGCTAGCCTTCGCTCCCCACGTGCTTCAATGAGCCTTGGGCACCCATGACCCTGTCACCGGTTCACCGGTTGCCCTTCCTTGGGCCACTTTTGGTAGGTACTAACAACTACATACCTAGAAACACCCCACAAGACCTACCGTTTTGGAGATGCTCTGAGATGCACATTTCTCCATCATTTTATCACTGAAAGGGAATTGCTTTCCAAGATTCTTTTAATTTAGAGATAACAACTTCCTTGGCTCTTTCATTATATAGAGCGTAACGGTAAACTAACAGGTTTAGACTGCAGCGTTATGCTATTTTATGCTAAGCTCGTAAGCTACTTGTTAGAAGGGCTCTGGCGTGGTGGTGTGTGCTTCATTGTAATGACTCCAGGCAGACACATTACAAAGGTTACAAAGTAATGCTGTATTAACATTACAGTGTATATATGTTGGGGACTATATTTGTTTTCCTTAATTAGTCCTCTGTATGGTTTATTTCTAAAGGAGGATCTAGAGCCTGTAAAATGGTATCTGGTAGTTGAGAATTTATTGTGTTAGGTCTGGCATAACCAAAAGTCAAATGTAGTGCATTGTTTGTTATGTACAGTTTCTAAAAACACAATTAGAAATATTTTTGTCTGCTCATGTGAACTCCCATTAGCACCAAAAAAATAAATTAGCAAAACTCACTTTTTGCCTCTGACGACTGGTGCACCATAACAGTCACCTTCTGATAACTGCAACCTCACTCTTTATGTAGATTAGTCATCACTATGCAAGAGAGGGTAACACGATATTCCAATCATTCTCACATTCACACACACACACATGCCGCTACAGTAAGAATGCATCTCTTATCTATCTTATCACCCCAATCAGTGCCATCTGGACCTACAAGCCAGGTGTGTGACCAGTGCACGTCTTGGGTCAGCTCTGTCATTCTGTGGGGTCAGAGAAGGAGATGCATTGAGCTCATTTACTGCAGCTCTAGGGTTGGATTTCGGACCATTAGGGTTCTAGTCAGGTTTCCTCAGACACACCGAGTAGAGCATTGTGTAGGTGAAAGTGAATTCCCTCCCCCTAAAAATAGAAATAAAGAGTGATTTCACAATTATTACTAAAGAGTGGCCAATTGTTACTGATGCTTTGCATTGTTAATTGTGTATTCCAGAAAGTTGTTTCTATAATATAGAAATGTGCATAGACTTTAAACATGTCACAATAATGTAGCACTAACTACCAACAGATATGAAATAGGGTAGACCGAGGCTAGTTGTCAAACGGGGAAGTTGTCACAAGGGCTATATATCAGTATTGATAAGATTTGGAGTCAGAAGTACAATCGTGCAAGTGTGTGTTTTCACTAGCATAGGATTTGTTTGTTGGTTTCAAATACCTACTGTAGAATCCTTTTAATTAGGGGCCAAGCACCAAAGGTGCATAGGAACCGTATAGGCAACAGTATAAAGTTGTAGCTTCTCTGTATCCACCAGTGTCCCACAATGATATGGTCACTTGAATTTCCATTTCTGCAAGATACTTTTTTAAACTTGTCCTAGGCCGTTTGCCCAAACTCACGAAACTTGGTATATATCATCTGTGGACAAAAATTTGTCAAAATAATTTTAATGTTTCAAATAGTTCCAAAGATATAAACAAATATGTTTTGGGTGTGGGCTATGACTAATTAGCCTGTATCTTGTGTGCAATTTTCAAACTTAACAAAATTTGTACACATGGACAAGAGAACACACTGAGGTAACATAATGAGTTTCATAATTTTTTTATGCTAGGGGGCACTGTACCTTAAGACAACCCTATTTTGCTTAACTGTGCTCAAATCAGGTGAAATGTCACACCAAAAAAACTTCTGAATGCTTTGTCCTAAAATCACAAAACTGGACTCTTTAGATACTGTGGGGTATACCGTGTTGAATGATACCAATTTTGCCTATGTCGGCCATTTTGGGCATCAGCCATTTTTAATATTGTTGTAAAAGTCTGTATTTTACCAACGCATTAGTGTATCGTTTCGAAACTCGTTTAAGTGTCAGCGGCCATGAAGGTGTTCAACAAGTTTTAGGACAGCAATACCTTGTGGTCAAAAAATTAAATGAAATGTACAATACTGTGCAAAAGTTTTAGGCACTGGTGAAAAATGTTGCATAGTAAGTTTATCTTCAAAAATATTTAAAAAATAGTTTTCATTTATCAATTAATGCCATGCAAAGTACAGTAAACATAAAAAAGCTACATCAGTATTTGATGTGACCACCTTTGCCTTCAAAACAACACCAATTCTCCTAGGTACTCATGGACATATTTTTTCTTGATTGATGGCAGATAGGATGTTTCAAGCTTCATGGAGAATTTGCCATAGATCTTCTATCTGTCTCAATTGCTTCTACCTCTTAAATTAATCCCAGACTGAATCGATGTTCAGTAGAGGGACTGTGGGGGCCATGCTATCTGTAGGGCTCCCTGTTCTTCTATTCTAATCTATTCTATTTACAAAAGTAATGTTTGGGAGTCTAAAATGTATATTTCCTATTGACACAGTAAAGCTGAAGATATACATAACTATCTTAAATGTTTTTGTGAAACATCTTATGTGCCTAAGATTTTGCACAATATTGTATAAAAATGCTAATAACTTTTGATTATTTTAGTCAGTTGTTGTGACTGTTCTTGATAGATTCCTTGGGTCAAGCCTAGTTCAATGACACCACATTTGTCATGCTCGGCCACACTTCCTGTCGGACATTATTAATTTAATTGAAAACCTACTTTTATGAAACTTAGTGAATTTTCACCACATTTTACTCAGATCATCTTCAGACCATGCTAATCAAGTTTTTGTGAGCTTGCAGCCTAACCTGAATGTAACAACTACTTTAGCTATTTGCTTCTAGGCTGTTCGTCCGATCAGAATGAAACCACCACCAGTAGAATAGCTGTAAGCATGTTCTTTGATATAGGGAGGACATTGGCAAAAGTATTTTAAGGGCAATAAACAGGCCGATGATTTTAAAAGTTGTCTCTACTTTTACGTAAATGGATATAACTTAAACGGAATAAGATATTTTCACCAAATTTGACACTTATATAAGAGTTCTGAGAACACGGAAAACGTTGCAGGGCTTGGCTATTTGGTGGCGCTATAACGGGAAACAATGTGAAAGGGGCTGTAACTATGGAACCGTTGGTCCAATTGACTTCAAAATTTGCAGCCATTGTCATTGTGGGAGTTGCCATCACTGACCATGAGGACAGTCACATGTGTATATACGAACATGGGTGTCATTTGTAAATCATCAACTAATTTGATGGTGAGCATGCCAAACAAGGCTGTATCTTGGTTATGCTTTGGCCTAGTAGAACGAATCTTGGTGCATGTGATAGCTATCATACCCTGATGGTACCTGAGCAGTTTCAGAACAGCGCCACCTATTGGTCAAGAAATTTGAAAAATAGCTTTCATTGCTCATAACTACTTAATAGTGTGGCCTAAAATCATGAATAATTGGGCCTATAATCGATTAATTTGGCCTGTGCTCATGAGACTGGTCTCATCCAGTTTCTTTTGATTATTAACAATTACTATTTATACCATTCAACAAATTATATAAACATCACAGAAAATGTGGAATCAAATTATATACAATTAAACCCTTCCACCCGAACACCCCCACCCATCACAAACACTCACCCCAGTGGTCATAAATATTTGGAAACAAAAAAAACAACAAAAAAAAAACACACAAAACACACAAACAAAAAATAAACAAATAAATCAATAAAAATCATACTTTCAAAAACAATCAAATTGCACACACACATTTAAAACTAGAGATCCCTCTCCACTGCCCCTCCCTGAAAGTCTTCCAAAAAGGCCAAATATCTGCCCCATTTCCTAACAAATAACCCCAGATTTACATCTCTCTATACATCCCTTCCTCAAAGACCACCACCCTCCCCATCTCCGAGCACCACTCATGAAATGAGGCCACTCCAACTGACCTCCAACCCCTTAAAATAACCTGTCTGGTGATCACGACGCTTGTTAGGACCCAACTCTTTATGTGCCCATTTTCTTTATGTGCCCAAGTCGATGACCATCTCAACGCCCAAAATACAGAGTCTGGGGCAATGTGAAAGCCGTGTGCCCAATACATCACACATAAGACTCTGAATCTTCAACCAGAACTCCTGGATCTTAACACACACCCAAAATGCATGGGTTGTGTCTCCATCCTCTGATTGACATCACCAGCAGGTGAGTGTGTCTTTAAGACCAAGCCTTTACAATCTATAGGGGGGTCCAATAAAATCAATGTAAATCTTAAATTGCAAAAGGCGAACCCTTGCAAGTTTTTTCTCATCCAGTTTCTTGTGTTATGGTTATGACAATGATAACATATTTCCCATTGTCAGCCCTATTGCCTGTACATCATTTTGAATTTCATTTTCTATTGAATTTTTCTTAACTCCTACAGCATTCATATGATCTTGACTTGAAACATGTCATCATGCTTCTTTGTTTGCTCAAGCTGCCAATGATGGGTTTGACCCTGTTATTGCTGCTTGCAGAACATGGCTGCCATTGCCCACCAGCACGACTAGTTCAGCTATTAGGTCAAGTCAAGTCATCTTTATTTGTATAGCGCCTTTCACAACACACATCATTTCAAAGCAGCTTTACGGGAATTCGTGCATTAACAGAAAATGAAACCGTAATATCTATAAAGTGTTAGAGTCATCATTGTGTAGTTTGATTAAATATGATTATGAAGTGTATAAAAATAAGTAATTAAATAATAATTTTATTTAGAAACCCAGTGAGCAAGCTGTAGGTGACTGTGGCAAGGAACACAAAACTCCATAAATACTATATATATATATATATATATATATATATATATATATATATATATATAAAATTCCAAGTTTGACCTTAATCAATTTTTTTCTAAATTATTTAGTGAGGGGTTTGTGTCTCTACAGTCTCTATATGATAGTTAGGTGATACAGTCTCTATGTGTTGTAGTTTATGTGACCTGTGTGACGTCTCAATGCAGCTAGCAGACGTTCGGAGTAGCCAGTTTGTCTACTTCCTGACCTGGGCCCCAGTTAGTCAGATTCAATCACTATTAAGATGAGCCAAATTACTAGAGAGGAGAGTGGAACATTCCCTGGTGGGATGGAGTCTGTCTCTCTTTAGCAGGTCAGGACTATCCTAAAAACTTTTCAAATTGTCCATAAATCCTTTACTAATCTCCAGACACAAGAACATATTAGACAAGGTTAACAAAGGCCAATCAGAATGATACGCTGTGGACATATTTAACTCTTTGGCTGAGAGGTTTTTTAAATTTTTTTACATTAAAATGGCCACTGGTTGATGCTGTTACATTTTAAGTGCACATTAATGGTTTTTATAGTAATTCATATCTTATGATAGCTGTCCTCATTTTGAGCATATTTGCCTCAAGAACCATTGGTGTCGGTCAAATCATTCGTAAAATATTTGAGATTACATAACGAAGTCAAAATTTGTGAACTAGTCCTAGGCCATTCATCAAAACATACACAAAACTTAGACATTACACAATGCTTGCAAAAAGTCATAAAAAGCTTTTTGATAGACCAAACCATTCTCCTATAATGCAACAACAAATTTTATGCCAAGATGAGAAAAATAATCTGAGGCTGTATCTTTTCAACGCTTTGGTTCATCGACATAAAACATTATATTGTGCCAGTATAACCACTGCCTGACAGTACCATAACAATTTGTTCGCAATACCACCTATTGTTCAAAAGTTAAATTAAATTCTATTACATTATAAGTAATTTGGTTCATGGATTTTGAACCGCTTTAAATATATAATTCAAGCGTTGATTTTAGGCAGTCATATTTTCTGCCATTAGTGTGCTTGGCCCCAGCATTGCTGCTTGCAGCTGTATTTAAAAATAAATTGTGAATCATTTCCTCCAAAGTAAATTATTTTGTGTATGTCATGTGTAATTGAAGTACATGCATATACAGTATGCATTTCTGTGGAGAAATAAGTTTAATAATTGACTTAGAATAATTTATAATATTCATTATTTCAACTGTGTTATTGCATTACCCAAATTTGAGTCCATTCAACTGAAAATATTAAGTTGAAATAACAACATTTAAATAGCAAATCTGAGTTGTCTTCTTGCATCTAGCATTTCTATATAATTTTCATTCGATATAAACACCAAGTTTGGTGAACTTAATTACACAAATTACTCAATCAAGAGTAAATTCAACATATTAGGGTTTTCAGTGTAGCTTTTTTTGTTGCCAAGACTTCAAGGTATGTGGCTATGCAGAAATTGACTTTCAAAAATAAACCTACCCTGAGAAATAGTTTAAAAGTGTGACAACTAGCCCCAGCCTCCCCTATACAGCAGGTCTAAAAATTTGAGACCCAATTGGAAATCTGGAAATCCTATTTCAACCCAGAAATAAAAAGCAACTTTTAAAAATTTTGAAAGATTTTGGACAGACTTTATATTAGGTGGCCTTAACTACTATGTACTTAATCATTTGATGCAATGTATTTATTATGTTCACATGTGTTGTTGCATTGTAATTACATTTAAAGTACTTATAAAACAAGGTAAGATTATAAATAGACATACAAATAATAGGACCTATATCATAGAATGGCGTATGTACAGTTATGGAATTAAATATGAGTGAATTTACATATGTACATGACATATTTATTGCACTATGGGAGTCCTGAAGGCAGTTTAATTGTTCATGTGGTAAATGGCCTGTATGAACAGTAAAAACTGTTCTTGTGTATGGTTGTCCTGGTGCTGAGTGCTCTGTAGCGCCAGCCAGAGGGCACCAGTTCAAAGAGGGAGTTGGCATGGTGTGTGGGGTCCAGAGTGATTCTATCTGCATGTTTCACAAGATGTACAGGTCTTGGAGGGTGCGCAGGGGGGTACCAAAAATCCTCTCAGCAGTCCTGACTCTCCTTTGTAATTTCCTTCTGTCTGATTTGGTGGCTGAACCAAACCAGACAGTTATAGATGTACACGGGACAGACTCAATGACAGTAGAACTGAGTCAGCAGCTCCAGTGGCAGGTTGAACTTCTTCAGCTGGTGAAGGAAGTACAACCTCTGCTGAGCCTTCTTCAAATTGGAGCCTATGTGGGTGTCCCACTGCAGGTCCTGAGAGTTGGTAGAGCCCATATCCAACACTTTACAGTCCTTACTACAGGTTTAGCTGATTTTAGTTTCTGCTTGTAGGTCGGGAGAAGATGAACCAAACAGTGATCAGAGAGTCCCAAATTTGTACGTGGGACAGAGCGATCCTTTACATGCATCCTTTTATTAGTAGATATTTTTAACCAGTGACTGTAATACAGTGACATAACATTCCATTGAATTTAAAAGATTTCTAAATAAGCTTTTTCCTTTTGTTTTCCAAGTCATGTCAAGCTAAATGTCAAGAGCCAAGTGCATTTGAAAAGGAAAGGACTTCCAAGTTAGCTAGAGTAATGACTCACCTGGAAGGCTTGAATGCAAGCTTTCTCTGATATGGACCAGTTCATGTGCACAGGTGGAAAGCATTGTATTCAACTGTGCTGAGATGTCTCTGAATAACACTTTTTATGGCTGCATACAATATGACTCATTAAACATTACAATATGCAACTACTCAACAATGGATGCAGGTATTTGCTGGTTTTGACAGGCAAAGTTTCAATGATATAAAATAATCCACTTATTTATTAAATCAATTTAATTCCTGCATAGAAACCCCACTGGCCATGGCAGTTTAGACTTAAGCTTCTGTCCTGCCTCAATTGCTTTGCACACAAAAAAACTATAATGAGTAAAACATGAAAGACCTGGCTGACTGGTGTTAAAAAGTACTCCACTGGTGTACTCATAAACCCCTGGTATGTTTGACTTAGAATTTTTTTTAATTTATTTAAATCCTCTCATAAAAACATATCACACATTCTGTGCTTGGCATTCAAAGAGCAACAGGAAAAATTAAAAAGTGACAGTTGGTATTCAGAGATTTTTATTTGTCGGCCCATCCATTAAGTCTCAGCCACGCTGGAGTCCTTTCAGCATAAATGCGAAAGGACCTTGAAATGGCAAACAGTTGGAAAATGGAGTCTGGCTGTTGTGGGGAGCATAGCGTGAGTTTGCCAGCCCTCTTGCAGCTCTTTTTCTCGACACTTGTCCTGTTGTGAGAAAGTGATCTTAACCATCCTAGGCAAAATGGAAAGTAAGCATTGAATGGCATACACTATTGTGCAATAAGATGGCACTGTCCAACTGTTGAGCTGAGACTGATCTTTTCATCTGTTAAGATCCACAGGCCTAGAATTATTTCCTATTGTAGGTAAATAGACTCTATGGGAGAGGGAGGGAGAATAGGAACCATGCCATAATGTGACTGAATGTTCAGTGTAGTATTCACTGGATTAACTTCAGACTGAGGACAAAAATGTTAAAATCGTGATGAGGGAATCACGTCATGTTTCAAAGGCGAGATTATACACACTGCTGAAATCCTGCAATTCTGAAAGTCTACTGTAGACATTCCTGAAAAGCAAGTGTCTTCATTCAAAGCCCTCACAAAATCAAATTTACATATTTTTACAAGCCTTGTTAAAATAAATTCCAGACAAGAAGAAAACTCACATAGTCAAAATTGTAAAATGAGCAGTTTAAAGGAATATACCAGGTTAAATACAACTTACACTATATCAACAGCACACTCGAAAAATTATTATAAGTAATTATTTTTACTTCATTGAATTGTGGAAAGATTTCACAAGTAAATGAATGTCTTTCTTTCGCATTAAATCGGTTTCATTCAGCCAACAAAATTTAGTTGGATTAAGTCCAATTAATGTACTATGGTAGTTTTAACTCAAATTCATTGGGTTTATTTAAAACATTTCTTTTGTTGGTCCAAATTCATTTATTTTATTAATCATTTGTATATGCCAGGTGAGCAACTATAAGGGCAGTGAAACTGATACACTGTTAATTTAACAGCAACTGTCATAGAGCTAAGCAGAACTCAAATTAAGAATCACTTGCACCAATCTTCACAACAGCGGTAACCACGAAAACTACAGCGTAACAGACACTCGTTTTAAATACTCTATTACTACAAATATCTTCATATTCTTATCTTGCTCAAAAATGCATAAAATAACACTTAATTTTAACACTTATTCTCCCTACAAAGTCCATGTAAAGCATGCTGGAAAATAATAAAATCCCCTGCCCAGTTTCATCAATACATTAACACCACAATATAAAATGTATGTAGATCCAACTCAAATGGATTAAGTTAACTTCCATATTATAAATTTAAATGGACAGAACACAATGATATCAAGTTGTGACTAAATGTTCTAGAATTGTGTGCTTTGGTAATTTTAATAAAGTAAAATTGAACATGAGGCAAAACTACTTTTTTTTTATCAGTGGCATAAAAATACCAGAAATTATTATGAATTGTCCCTCATTTTGTAAAAACAAACAAATAACAGCACCTTGAGATATGTGCCGCTTATAATGGAAGTCTACTGGGAAACATACTGTATATTCCCCGATAGACTTCTATTATATGTGGATTTCAACTTAAACTCCACTAACATCATTGCAACACATTTTTGTTTGTTTTTACAAACTGTAGGAAGAGTTTTATTTTGGTGGTAATTGACAGGATGTCACAGACGCTGTTGATAGAATCTAACTTGTAATTAAGGTGGAATGTTCCTGTAGTTTGATGCTTTAAAATCGGATTAAATGTAATTAATTGGACCCCCGTGTTAAGAAACATTGAAAAGAGTGGATTTCTTTCATTGTATGCTGTTCAGAGGTCCTTTGCCAAGTCCTCCATGGGATAACTGTAATTGTTTTGCTAATGGCAGTTTAATTCATTTTTAAGAATTCTATTAACATTTTCCTTCCACTATTTGGCACGCTGTATCTTTGGCACGTTCAGTCATGTATTGTTACATGGATGTTAATGGTTCATTTTATTATGCAAAAGATTAATTTCCCACTGCTTACTCTGAAAGTGAGGGCTAATATACTATCAAGTCTACCTGTTAAATCAAGCTACTTTTCCACACAACATAGTCTCATGACAACTCTTAATTTGTGGGAGATGGCAAATTCATAAAATATTGTTCGACATGGCTCTTTTAGACCAACCAATCAGCAAACAGAATTTCACGTCACTACAATACAGGCATCAAATCTTTGCTAGCCACCTATCCAACACATTTATTTAAGAAAGGAAATGTCTGTGAACACATTTGGTTACTCATTTCATATTTATTAAGGCAATACAAGTGACTGATAATACGTACTGTGTCAATAACCTGTCATACGCTTACGTAAACCCCAATGTTTACATTCTTCCATGATACACTAAAGTTATTTTACTATTAAAATCATGGATATATTGAGGGCTGGCTTAAGGGGTTAGACATTAGGGTTATCATAATAACAACGAACGTTTCTGTACAATCCAAAATGGCCAATTTCATATGATTTTGAAATCTTGTACTATTATTACAACTTGTCATAAGACCAGGCTGCCTCCATCTATGAGTGTTGAGGTATTGGAGCACCAACTTTTAAACTAGCAAAGGTCTATCAAGTATTCTGAACCCATTGCTGCACCAAGCTCTCAACCGAGAGTCTGGTATAGAAAATATTGACAAAGCCATTTCATTCTTTTCTCATCAAATCTGTCCTGGATCATTACACTTTCAGTTTGGTACTTTGGCCCTACAGATGCTAAAATTGTTTTTGTATTAAGTTTTTTAAGAGAGATGAAAGTTAGATTAACTTGCAATATTGTTCAATCATTTTCTTTGTCTTTCTCTCTACACTTTTCTGTCTGTCATTCTGCCCTCACAGTAGGTAACCAGTTTGATTTGATGGTACAAACATAAGCGATACCTACTCAATTTACCCAATGTATTGGCAAACTGATACTGTCAGAGTCATCTCATGAATTCCTATGTCTCATCAAATCGAGCACACACACACAAAGCACAGCATCTCACTGTTCAATCTATACACATGTTGCTCAAAATTTTTAGACCAAAGCAATTCAGAAACATTGCTTATAATTACTCTTGAACCTGGCCCCATGGTAGGCTACTAATTCAGTAGCCTCAAAAAATATATTTATATAAGTCGATGAATGTAATTGCATTATATATATTTATACAGAATATGTATGTTTGGATTTGAACTTGACTGAAAAGGTTTTATTATGTTAATTATTCCTATAGAGCTTAAATATTTTCTTAGTTCACCTCTCGTAAAGGAAGTCATTTGAAGTTTCATAATGAGCACTACACACCTGGGTGGTCACTGTGGGAGTGTGTGTGTGTGTGTGTGTGTGTGTGTGTGTGTGTGTGTGTGTGTGTGTGTGTGTGTGTCTTTGTCTCTCTCTATCTCTTTTTCTCCCACTCTCTCTCTTTCTCTGAATTTCATTCTCTTTCTCTCCACTCATGTATATATAGCTTTTAAAAGTACCATTTGCTCTCTACATAAAGCGCTTAATGAAGGGGATAATGCATGTAAAGTAATGTGACATTAATTGTTTGAGGCTGATAATAACAGCCCTCAATCATCTGGAAGATTGCTTCAGGCTTTAAATGAAAGTCTTTTTCAAGGCGATGGACTCAAATGAGTGAATGACAGAGTCAAATTAGCTGATTTGCCATTCACGTACACTCTATTGCCTGCTATTTAAAAGTCATTGACCATTTAGGGATAGGCCGTTGGTCGCAGTGAGTATGCAATGAGCAGTGGTGGCCGTGTTAGTGTTGGAGGGCAAGGATGGATGGATGGCCAGCAGCTCCAACTATGATAGTTAAGAGAAAAAAAGGCGAGCAAAAGAAATGTCAAGTGCCTTCTGTGTGGAAGTGAATGGAACAAATAGACCTGGTTTTTAGAGGGCCCCATCCTTGCATTTACATAAGAAACAGTCCAATATGGCTGGAAGTCAGCTGGTCTGGGTGTTGTCAGCAGACCTTTTCGCCAAGGTGATTAATGTCTTTACAATATCGCACGCAGCAAGCGCCGCGTTGGTCCCACCCTCATCAGACCGACATCTCTCTTGGACGCAGATACAGTGTGTGGAAAACCTACAAATTTTGAGTCTTTAAAGTTTATAGTTTTAGAAAGAAGTCAAGAATATTGTGACATTTGATTTTACTTATTAAAAACTTTTTCCCACACCTAGCAAAGCATTTATTAACTTCATATTCACTAGTACAACAAAACTTGATTACACTCAAGCTACTTTTTGTTCCTGTAGCAAACTGGTAAAGCATGATGATAACAATGCGAAGGTCATGGGTTAGAATCCCAGGGGTCACATGATTATTTATACCTTGATTTCGCTAATAACCGTTTGGATAAAAGTGTCTTTATAAATGCCTCTCGTGCATTGATGGATTTCTTGAAAAAAATAACTTTTGGATGTACGGGAATCTTCGAGAATTGACAGATTTTGCGGCTTAGCTGTTTGACATTCCTTGACACAGCTGTCCGCCCAGCCTTCCTTCTCTCTGGCACCCCTAACCTGCTTCATTGAGAGTCTCTTATTATGTGCTCTTGCCAAGGCCCACTCTATGAATTGAATAGTCGGTGTCTTTATTTCTCTCATTCTCTGACTGTAGACCTCATAATGGCTTCATTAATGCAGAAGTTGCATTTGGTTTACAATGGGTTAATGGCCCAAGGGTAGTCTATTGGCACTGGGAGAAGGCCAACAGGAGGAGGAGGCTTTTTTTACAGCCCTTTCAGTGTAAGTTCACCCTGGGTCAACTGTGTGTCACCCAAAAGTGAACAAACATGTTATTGATGTTCAGACATTTCTGACCGACTCTTTTTGAGCCTGGCCTGAAGAAGAGGGTGCTGTCTGGCCTTTGAGGGTCTTTTTGCAAAAAGGGGAAACTGATTCATGAATACGTACAATCTGCCTAGCCGAAAAAAGGAGTAAGGGAGGGGTGTACTCCTGGATTTTTCTCTTTATACCCCTGCTGAATCGGTTCTGTTTTGCTTGTTGTTCAAACGCAACCCCCGCAAATAGGTCGTGACGGGGGTGGTATACACTGCTGGTGTTCCTCAAATAGTCTTTTTCCACTATGCTGGGACCACTGTCTGTTTTTGTCTCTGATTTTTATGGATGTTAGCGGAAAATGTAGAGAGGAGTCACTGGCCCTTTATCAGGCCGTGTTGGAGCGGGAACACTCAACGCTCTTTGTATATTGACCTTTGCATAACAACCAGCAGCAATTTGTAGAGTGAAGGAAAACATTGTAATGAATGGCAAGAGGATACCCTAATGACTCTTTCAAGAAAGACCATTTATATATATATTTTTGGTGTTGAGGTGGAAAGTATTTTTCCAAATTATTTTTTTGTTTTTTGCCATTTCGCTTTTGACTTAATAAAACAACTTAATAACAGCAAGATTTGCATTGGCATACTTCTCTCTCTAAAAATGTGTCCAATACTTCCTAATAATGTCATTAATTATGTTCTGAGACATTTATATGAAAAAAAAATAAGAAAAATTATAATGTACATGTTGCTTCCAAACGTTTATGTACCCTAGGCCAAATTACTGATGACAAGCACCATCTCTCATCAGAGATTTTTGCATCAATTTAAGCATGAACTTATTTACCTGTAGAGCTACTAATAGTGCGATGTACAAGCAACCTCTTAGACACAGGTTCTGGTCTCATGGGAATAAGGAAGCAATTGTGTTCACAGTTGAGTTTTCAGTCTAAAATTAAGGCTGTCTCATTTGGAAGGCTGCATTCTAGGTAGGATGCATCCTTTGTAGGCTGCAGTATATCGAGTGTCCTCCTTTAAAGAAGCCTCGTTTAAATGAGACGGCCTTCGTATAGGACAAACGGAAATGGAGCGTAACATGGTTGCTATGACAGCATTCCACTCTTTAACAAGTGTGAGCACTTTGAGTGAGAAGGGAACAAAGTCCCTCTGGAAGAGAATGTATGAGGTACATTTTAGGAGAGTTATAATGATGTAAAGAGAAAATAAAATAGATTTTACAGGTGTACTTATAGTCTAATACATTATTTTAATTATATATTAATATAATTATACTTTTTATATGCTCTGCACCCATCTACTGAGTTACTACAACTTAGGAATTAACATTCTTTGAGTTTGAACATCATATTTATGGGCAAATTGGCGTAATTGTTTTTAGACATTTCCGATGAAGAAAAGAATTGTGGGTTGCGAGTGCCCACGTTGGATACACCTCGTGCATCCTCCGAATTCCAGTGAAAGGTCACATTCGAAGGCTGCATTTAAGTGTCCTACTCGCTTTTCTGAATCAAGACGACAAATGCGGCCGACAAATGCAACCTCCAGGGGACACAAGTATGTATCCCATCAAACTCAGCTTAATGCTTTGCTTATTGTGTAGCATGCCCCACCTTCTCCCATTTCATACACTCTCTGGTATTCAGTTGTGCTGAAGATGAGGTCAGCCATCAAGTCTTTACCAGTAATTACACATACGATGACAACAACTTAAAATTGATGTCCTATGCGTGAGCGCTAAGTGGCCATTTGAAAAGTTGGAGACAGGAAGTCAAGAGAAAGGCCATGTTATGAGGGTGTCAGCATGGGAATTGCTGGGGCAGCTGTACAGTACATGCACTGCAGTAATAGAACACACAGCCTATTGCCAAAAGCACATTTGGCATCAGTAGCAAATGAGTAATTATTGGGTAATGACCCAGAAGGTGTCCCTTAATTGAATAGTGAAAGTAGAGAGAGTGGTGCCACGCTGTAATAAAAGCAGATGGATTATTTCAGGAAATATCTTCTTAAGTGGAAGGGTAAATACTGATGAGCCTGCATTTATTTCTCTGACCTTTAGATTGATAACCACTGATTAAAAATTTAGGCTCTAGTGGGAGAAGAGGTTTTTGCTTTTACTTTTTGCTTCTTTTTTTCTAACCATAATAGACCTCCCTCCATCACATTCAGTTTTAATTCTGAAATGCATTAGTCACAAAATGGACTTGTGCTGGGAGAAAAAATAAACTTTAGGAGAAGCTGTAAGTGGGCTATTGTGTGGACTAAGAGGTTTTTTGTTTTCAGATCATTTGATGCAGCGACATTTTTCCCAGCGAAATGTCAAGATCACTCTAATGAATACAATGCCTGAGAGGCATATGCCTTTTCTTTCCTTTTGGCAAAATGATAGGTGAATTATATAAATGCAGGCATCAGTTAAAGCATATTTACTTTTTACAAGCATTTACCTTTTCTTTTAATGCACTTATCTCTAAAAGCAAATTCCCTGCTGGTGCCATCACTTATGTGAAAGAATAATGTGGGTCTTGTTTTAGTGCCATCTCATCTTCACGTTTTGGATGCGTTCATTCTTTACTGCTGCTTATTCTACTCTCCTACTCTCACCTTGAGTTTTGTAACTGTAAAAGGTTGCTGTTCAAATTGGTATGATGTATCAAATAAGTCCTGCTATATTGAGAACAGTACACATGGGTCCATTAATAAGGTCTGGAACCCCTTTCTAACCTGATATATCATTCTTATTTATGTGGTAGTTCCTTTATTCTTATGAAATGAACATAAAAAAAACTGTTGCTCCATTATAACCAGACATCAGAATCAGAATGAGTTTTATTGAGAAGTGTGCTCACGGACAATTTTTATTTGATTTTTTTTTTTGGTGATAGGAGAAACAAGTGGACACAAAATATTACAGTGAGACACAGAATATAAAACAAGATAAGCGTATAAATAGACATACAAAAAAAAAGGACATATAACAGAGTTGTGTTAATATATGTGCAAGGTATGGGTATGTTCAGTTATTGATGAATTTACATATGTACATGACATATTTATTGCACTATGGGAGTCCTGAAGGCAGTTTAATTGTTCATGTGGTAAATGGCCTGAGAGTAAAAACTGTTCTTGTGTATGGTTGTCCTGGTGCTGAGTGCTCTGTAACGCCAGCCAGAGGGCACCAGTTCAAAGAGGGAGTGGGCAGGGTGTGTGGGGTCCAGAGTGATTCTATCTGCATGTTTCCTCAATCTGGAGATGTACAGGTATTGGAGGGTGCACAAGGGAGCACCAATAATTCTCTCAGCAGTCCTGACTGTCCGTTGCAGTTTCCTTCTCTCTGATTTGGTGGCTGAACCAAACCAGACAGTTATAGATGTACATGGGACAGACTCAGTGACAGCTGAGTAGAACTGAGTCGGCAGCTCCAGTGGCAGGTTGAACTTTTTCTGGTGAAGGAAGTACAACCTCTGCTGAACCTTCTTCATATAGAAGTACATATAGATAGTTCATTAATATTTACATATTATCATGCATTTTTCAAAAGGAAATTCTTCTTCATTCTTCATAAATGCTTTAGAGGCTCATCTGATCACAAATAGAACATTGTGCTTGTTAGAAGGTCTAACTAACTCCAGGCTGATTAAATACTTGTCTAAAGAAAAACAGATCTATTTTGGCATTTTCAACAGGTTTGTTGCTCTGACTTATGATAATGTCTGTGCCTGGTTGCTACTGGGATGCTTCTCACTACGAATTGTGTCACACTGATTTGCCAAATCTGCTTTCAGTGCATATTGTGGTCTCCACCCACCGGGAGACCAGTATCTGTCTCCAACTGATTCTGTCAGCAGCTGTTTTCAAATTCTGGTCCTTTTCAGATCATTGCCAGCTTTATTCCCATTACCGAGAAGCTTTTAAAATCTACTCTAAAGAATCACTTGATTGATTGTTTACATTTTGTAATCTTCTTTACTTTCAAAAAGATAAAAACCTGGGGAAAATACCCAGTGATGTCCATGCACCATACCTACAACAGTTTACAGACATTTTATATAATAAATCAATCTGTTTTGAACTCAGAGAGATTAATCAACAAATAATAACATGTTAAACCTGAAACAATGCACCTGCCACACTAATCATTATCCACTGCTATTTACTTTTAGCTTTTAGTGTCGATTGGCTGATCTGTAGCCTCATAGGTATGCAGTGTTGTGAACAAGAAATAGAATGAAGGAAAGATTTTGGTTTTGATTGTGTCTAATTGGCTCTAAGTTTACATATTAATTAGTGAAAAGTTCATTTGAAATGTGCTGTTCTATGAGGAGAAAAAATTAAGGCTTTTTTTTATGTATTCCTTGTTAATGGAGGAAAGGTATCTGTGAGTGTTTATGTGTTAGTATGAATGTATGTACATATATGCTTGCAACTAAGGTAATCTTCATGTCAGGAAAACCCTAGAGAGACATAATGCGCAGCTTTAGTTTTCGTCTGCTCATCTGGCTTGTAAAAGTTTTACATTTTTATAATATTTGTAGTTTCACTGTCTAATAATAATAATGATAATAATAATGTCACCTGTGGGACCCTGTCATCCAGTGTAACTCAGCTCATCTCTCTCTCTCCAGCTTTTTCCATTGCATATTTAAAGTTTTTGAAATATATTTCAGTTGTATCTGCAATTTAATGTAAAGATAACCTTGTTAATGCTTGGTGTTTTAGTTTTTATCAATGTAAAAATTAAATGTTATATTCAACCTAATTTGCCTATATGTTTACAGCTTGCATTTGACACATTAGTGATTTTGGGCAGTGCATTTACATGTCTTTATATTAACCAAGCGATTTGCACACTCCATGCATAGTGTACAACCACTGTCATCTCAAACTTAAAGGTGTAAATAATGTTGGCAGCGTTGCTTTCTTACTTTCTAAATGCATTAAAAAGTGCATGCATTTTTTCATTTTCAATATGTGTGCAAGCAGACAGAAAATTGTCTATACATTTTCACCGGACCATGTAACATCTAATTGATAATTAACTTACTAATAAATTAATTGGTCATGGGTGCAAATTTAGTGACACTGAAATCATAATACTTTTAGCATTAAGTAGCTATTAAGCCATTTACGTGACCATCAGACCAGCGGCATAACATCACGGTTATGCTCCAGGCTCAAAACAAATGCATGGGGTGTTCACAAGCATTTAATAATGTACTTGATTAAACACAAACATGTTGCTCTTCGTCCAAGTGTCAATCCACATTAACGGCAGTAATTAAAGCGCGCGAGGCAAATGCTTTCATCTCAAAATCTCTCCATGGAAATTGCGCACGTGCTCCTGCAATATCCATTGCTCAATAAGAGCTTAGGTGGCATTGAAGTCGGCTTTGTACTGTACTAACACAGACGATGAATATGCATAATACTCGCGTGATATTGGTTTCTGCTTTTGGCGACCATTTGGGCACATTCCCATAAGCATTTGTGTGATGTCGCGCCCCTCTCCGACTCGGCTTTTTAGCGTTTTCTGTTTGCTTTCGAGTCCCCCTCTGGTCTCTGTGCTCTATTCACGCCCTAGTCTCAGCTGGTCTAAGAGGGCCAAACCTGAAGAAACCTCTATTTTTGTTTTGTCTCCTCTGTCTTTCAAATAATTAGCCGTGCGCCAAAAGTGTCCCTCTTGTTTTTACGCGTGCCAGTCACCTGCCGTCTGCCTAGCTCCTTCCCTTTCTCAAAGCTCGCTTTTCTCTCTCCAATTCTTTTGACTTTCTGCGGTCTGGATCCCCAATGAGATTCAGATTGGGTACATATTGAGTCCTCTATTGTCCTTCAAGGGCTGCACAACGCTAATTAAATTTTATCCAGCCATATAAAAACCATCTCTCTCCTCCACGCTCCCAATTCAGCTTTCCAACCCAACTCATCTACCCCTAAAAATCCAGTGTTCATTGAATCAAATCAATAGAAAAACATTTGCAAATCTCCATTATTCTGGGATTTTTGTCTCCTTTCTGTTCTGATAAAAGCACCGCGAAACAGCTTGCATCTTTGTGCAACCGAGACGCTCGTCCCAGACGAAGGCCATGAATGCAAAAGGCATTACGCATGGCAGCAAGTTTCTTTATCGTCCTGTTATTGAACTCACAATTCTTTCATGCCATCTTTTGCATGCGATTATTTCATTGAATATCAATTTAACGTCTGTTAATTGTCAATGCATGTTTTAAATTAGTCTACAACGTCTGTCGCCTCTTGATATACAACTTTTACATTATAGTTAGTTACAAATCGTATAAGGTAGGCTACAAAGCCGTATGGTGCACGAAAGGGTACATTTTTATTGTTCCCAGAGCAACAAAAACATAGACATTTAAAGGTACACAACAGGTCATTAGGGTATAATTATGTGCCCAAAACGAGTTATAAAAAAATTATAAAATAAAATAAAAATTAATTACTTCCGTTTATCTAAAAATGTCACGAAATTAATCTATATAAACGAATGCATCACTAGATCTTCTAAATCAATGGGCTACATAAAAAATAAAGTTTTTTAAAAAGCCTTTACTTTCGTTATATCTGCCCTTTATAGCGTTTCTTGACACGATCTGATAATATTGTTTAATATTCGTTTGTATATGCCTGTAAAATTGCCGAAAATAATTTAGGAGTTTGTAAAAAGTCCTCTTAAGATCAGGCTTGTTTAATTTTATTTTTCAATTCCATCACATTTTCAAGCCTCTTCATTTAATGCCATTTAAAATGCTTAGTTGACTCTTCTTTTTCTTTCATCTCCGTTAGTAAATTTATACAGTTTTTCTATAATGAATACAATGTTCTGTTTGCACCTTTCACCACAGGCAAAGTTTCCCCCGTTTATTAAACCAATAATAGTGCAGTAAAAACAAATCAATCTCTAGTTGTGCAAATCCAATTCAGCGGGGAGGGTTTAATCCTGAAACAAAAAAAGAAAACCGATGAGGGGGGTTTAGCCCCCAAAAGCAGCTGTTGAGTCCTAATCTTTTTTCTTGCCCTATCACTCACCTATATTCTCCTCAGCGCTCTCCTCGCATCTCTCTTTGGAAGTTCTCGCTCGCGGCTTATAGTGTCTCTCCCCACTCGCCAGACCCCATCCGTGTCCAGATTTCTTTCGGGCCATCCCCTTGTACTTATCTCGAAGAAAAGAAGAGTGCATGGATGTCACATTGCCATCAAAAACTCCATGAAAGATTGATTTGCAGCACGTTTCATTCGGCCGGCATTATTTTAAAGAGAGCTGAATAGGAAACCCGCAAGCCGGGGAAGGAATAAAGATGTCCTCCCAGTTGGAAAGGGGGGAAACTGCCCATTTTGTCTCAGTCCATCAACCCCGGAGGAAGAGGGGGAAAGGCAAGGGGCTATTCAGGGGGAAACCCCATATATACCGCACACAATACTAAAAGACTTTAAATTAACATCCATGAATATTAAATTACTTCGGCCTGAAAAAGATTGAATAAAAGATATACTTGACCCAGACGGCTTTGCATATCTGTGTACTCCAAAGTACATCATTAAAACCTATTCATTTTGTTTATGCGATTTTAATTTTTATATGATTAGCTACTGAATTGTGTGCCTTCTTAAAAACAGAAACGCAAAGTTTGTGCTGATTGTGACATTAGACGTGAAAATAATGAATTGTACGTTAATGTTAATAAATTAAATTCATAATGCCAACATTATTATAATTATTAAGGCTATTGCACAAAATAATGAAAACATTTTTCTATATGCTTATATCAACTGTTTCACTCCGAGGGGATATATACTCGGGAAAACTATTATAGACCAAAACCACTTTTTTAAAGCACATAAGATTTTTTTTTTCACGTAAGTGGGACTAAATCAAATATATATGCATTTGTTATTCATATTTGTTAATAAAATCCAATATGATCCGGGTTTTTTATTATTAGAGAAAACAGCTCGTTTTTTACCCTGCTTCTTTACTCATCTTCATGCTGAGAGTTAGTGCTGTCTCAAGTTTGCTTATAGCTTTACCATGCCAGAAGCGCTCTGATGTGGATGCGAGCAAACAGCTGGAGCAGAGCTCACAGGGCTTGTTATTTTAGCCAAAACGTGGCTGTTGCGTCCTGAACTTCAGCACACACACAGTCACACACTCACACACACACACACATATTGCCTAGGGGTTGTTCACCCACCCCCCTCAGGAGTAACCACTCAATAAAGAGTGTGGCGTTTTTTCCCCTCTGGTTGAACAAGTCTAAAGAACACAAGGGGAGGGTCATTAATAACTAATTACCGTGGGTCAGACATGACGCATATAAAGCCTACTGGGACCTTGGAAAGGCGCAACATTCGCTCAACACTTAGCGAGAAGAGAGCAGATCGGCTTCAGACTGATTTTATACTCGACTAACATTCTGCATAAATATATTGTCTAATTTATCAGCAAGGGAATATTTTCGTGTTTTGTATTTGTCATCATGGGTTCAGTGCTACCTGCAGATGCTTTGGTTCTGAAGGCTGGATTTAAGCAGCAGGCTCTTGCCCTGTCTGACATCATCACATCGGACATCCTGCACAGTTTCCTGTACGGCCGCTGGAGGAACGTGCTCGGGGAACACCTGTTCGAAGAGAAGACCCCCACTGTCAGCCCCAAAACAGCGTTCACCGCCGAGGTCCTGGCGCAGTCATTCTCAGGAGGTGAGTCTGTCCCATTTCACTTTATTCGATGAGTGAAATGATGGATACCTTGTTTGAGAGTTTAACATGTTTGTGCATTTGCAATAGATTAAGCCTTTTCAAAAACTCAACTGTGGGACAGTTTATGCAGATGATCCCTTAAATTAGCTATATGAAATTTGCCATGTGCGAAATTTAAATGTAATCGGAATTATATTATATTAGTCTATAAAATCAGTATTTAAAAATTGCAAAGCTTAAAAAAAATTGCTTCAAGCGGTCATATCTAAATTAACTGGTTTTATGCGAGTCAAAAATATTATTTAAAACCTTTCTAAATCGGCTTGACTACATTACTAATTTTAATTTTTACTTTTACACTTTTTAAAAAGTAGGCTAACTGATGGTTATTTAAACACGGCTAATAAAATCACGCGGGTTGTGCTTGACCTGAGAAAGTTGCGAATGAATCCAGGACCTGAGATGGAGCAAAGCCCGTCATTCATCAGCTCGGGACAGTCTCCACACCCCCGCGTTGACACTTTTTCTTCTCGCATCCAGTCGCATTTCAAGTTTTCCGTCCCGCTGTTAATATGCCGTGAAAGCTAATTCTACCGCTATTCACACCGTGTCAAGCAGCTAATCTCCCTTTCTGCGTTTTGTCACAAATTCCTGGGCCGTTTAAATGAGGTTCTCGTTTCTTTCAGAGCACATTTAGTGCTACAAAGTTTCTGAAAGGATCATGAATACGGAATAAGCTATGAATATATAGCCTCGTCACATTTCAAGCGTAGCAAATCGCTGAATTCATAGACTAACAGAAGCATTTGACATTTATTTGAGTCTCTCGCCTGAGAGTTGCTTTTGAAGTCTAAATGCACTTAGACGTCGCTTCATTTTTCCACGAACACATTCCTTTATATACAATAAGAGGTTGCAATTGTATATGGGAAAATCACGCAAGAAAACCAAAGTATTGTGTTCTTAATGTAGGCCTGTGTTGTTCTTTTTGGCATATTATGTCATTTTCTGTTACATTTCATTTAGTTCCATGTTTGCTTTTGAATTGCTTGTTGCTAGTTAGTTGTTTACACTATATGCTACATGCACATCAGACATTCTCCAAACGGCCCTTTGTTTAAACTTTATTTGCACTTTCTCTCCCCAGAGGTCCAGAAGCTCTCCAGTTTAGTGTTGCCAAGTGAAGTCATCATTGCGCAGAGCTCAATCCCGGGAGAAGGCCTTGGCATCTTCTCCAAAACCTGGATAAAAGCCGGCACCGAGATGGGTCCCTTCACTGGCAGGGTCATTTCTCCCGAACACGTCGATCTCTTCAAGAACAACAATCTCATGTGGGAGGTACGTGCAACAGGTGTCGCATTGGCTCCATTTGTAGGAGTTTAGTCTTGCAACCTGTGGTGCCAAGTCAGAGATTGATGGAACGCATTTCTTGTTCTTAGGTTTTCAATGAAGATGGCACGGTGCGCTACTTCATCGATGCCAGTCAAGAGGATCATCGCAGCTGGATGACTTACATCAAATGCGCGCGAAATGAGCAAGAACAGAATCTGGAGGTTGTGCAGATTGGAAGCAGCATATTTTACAAAGCAGTAGAGGTGCGTTTAATAACTATATTTTGTAGTTTTCAAAATGTCATATTTGTATTAGGGGAAGATATAGATATATATATATACGGGCTGTCAATATTAAATTCTTTAATCTAATTAATCGTAATAGATGGCATATATAAATATTTCCATAGAAAGCCGTTCAAATAACAATAATTCAATAAATAATTATGAAATACTTGTAAATATTTACATTTAAATCATAAATAAAATATATATTATTAAAAATAATAATAGATAATTAAAAAGCATTACATCATTGTGGCACATGAGTAAAGCATTAAAAAATGTTCTATTTCTTAAAATTAGTTAATAACATTAGCTAACATGAACTAACAGTGGTATTTGTTAATTTCAACATATACTAGTATATTTCTCAAATCAAAAGCTGTGCTTGTTAACATTAGTATATGCATTATAAACTTACATAAACTTAACTTACAATCAACAATTGTATTTATATTAACTTATATTAACAAAGTTTAATAAATGCTGTAAACTATATATAGTTAATTGTTTGTTCATGATACCTAATACATTTACTAATATTAACGAATATAACCTTATTGTAAAGTGTTACCAAAAAGACAATTCAAAAAGTGGCTTAAGTGTGCAATATACAGTTGAAGTCAGAAGTTTACATACACTTAGTTTTAAGTCAATAACACTAATTTTTTTAACCTCTCCACAGATTTAATTTTAGCAAACTATAGTTTTGGCAAGTAATTTAGGACATCTACTTTGTGCATGACATGAGTTATTTTTCCAACAATTACAGACAGATTGTTTCACTATTAATTGATCATAACACAATTCCAGTTGGTCAGAAGTTTACATACACTACATTAACTGTGCCTTTAAACAGCTTGGAAAAGTCCAGAAAATGATGTCAAGCCTTTAGACAATTAGCCAATTAGCTTCTGATAGGAGGTGTACTGAATTTGAGGTGTACCTGTGGATGTATTTTAAGGCCTACCTTCAAACTCAGTGCCTCTTTGCTTGACATCATGGGAAAAATCAAAAGAAATCAGCCAAGACTGAAAAATAATTGTGGACCTCCACAAGTCTGGTTCATCCTTAGGAGCAATTTCCAAATGCCTGAAGGTACCACGTTCATCTGTACAAACAATAGTATGCACACATAAACACCACTGGACCACACAGCCATCATACCACTCAGGAAGGAGATGCATCCCAACCGTGAAGCATGGGGGTGGCAGCATCATGTTGTGGGGGTGCTTTGCTGCAGGTGGGACTGGTGCACTTCACAAAATAGATGGCATCATGAGGAAGGAAAATTATGTGGATATATTGAAGCAACATCTCAAGGCATCAGACAGGAAGTTAAAGCTCGGTCACAAATGTGTCCTCCAAATGGACAATTACCCCAAGCATACATCCAAAGTTGTGGCAAAATGGCTTAAGGACAACAAAGTCAAGGTATTGGAGTGGCCATCACAAAGCCCTGACCTCAATCCGATAGAAAATTTGTGGGCAGAACTGAAAAAGTGTGTTCAAGCAAGGAGGCCAACAAACATGACTCTGTTACACCAGTTCTGTCTGGAGGAATGGGCCAAAATTCAAGTAAATTATTGTGAGAAGCTTGTGGAAGGCTACCTAAAATGTTTGACCCAAGTTAAGGCAATGCTATCAAATACTAAATATACAAAAAAAGTATGTAAACTTCTGACCCACTGTAATATATGCACTCTAAGTCACTTTGCATAAAAGCGTCTTCCAAATGCATAAATGTAAATATATATACATATATACTTAGGCCTAATATCACATAAAATAAATAGACAGGTGTATTAATTTAGTTATCCTAGCACAAAATTAAAAGGAAAAAGGGGTTATTTTACACAGGGGCATCTTCTTAATTTTTCATATTTTTCAGATGATGATGAAATTGATATATGTATATGTATCAATTTAAATACACAATTTCTTTTATTTTTATTTAATTAGCTAAGTTATGATTTTCTTCCCTCAGACGATACCTCCAGATCAAGAGCTGCTTGTGTGGTATGGGAATTCCCACAACACTTTCCTTGGTATCCCAGGAGTCCCTGGCATAGAGGAAGAAACGCAGAAGAAGAGTAAAAATGGTGAGTAATTCAGTTGCTTTAGGGCTGGGTGGATTTCAGGTGGCAAAGATAAGACAGATCTTTATCATAGCATTACAAAAGCTCTAGTTAGCGTATCTTTAAACTATCTGACCCTTCAGCTTCTGTGTGGTGATCAAGCTCTTTCTTCACAGATGAATTCCACCTGTGCGAAACCTCCTCCAACACCCCCCTTTCCACTGCCAGTCGCATGCGCTGTGTCATCTGCCACCGGGGGTTCAACTCCCGCAGTAACCTGCGCTCTCACATGCGTATCCACACACTGGACAAGCCCTTCGTCTGCCGTTTCTGCAACCGCCGCTTCAGTCAGTCCTCCACGCTTCGCAACCACGTACGCCTGCACACGGGTGAACGCCCCTACAAATGTCATGTCTGCCAGAGTGCATACTCCCAGTTGGCAGGGCTACGGGCGCACCAGAAGAGCGCCAGGCACAGGCCATCTAGTACGGGGTCTGCTGTGGGGCTGCAGGTCCATTCACCCCCTCCTCAGCTGGCACAGGTCCCTCACCCGGCCTCTCTTGTGCATCACATACCCACCATGGTGCTATGAGAGGGCATGATGCACTCGATGTTGTCTGAGATGTTCACAGTCTAACAGGCTGATCTTCAGTGCTGCTGGCTCATGTGTAGAAGTGTGTCTATGTGGAGCCGGTCCTGTTGAAAACTCTCACCGTTAGTGGATGCTTTGTGGTCTGCTGCCCTGGTTATATACAGGAGAAGATGTGATGAGATATGACGAGCAAGGCCTGCAAAACTCAGTTATGGCAGCCCCAAAGTGAATATGGCCAAGGAAGGGCTGTTTTGTATGTTCATGTTGAATTCTTATAAATGCCAGAACTACACACTTTATTCGATCTGGTTTAACTGATCAAGCATTTTAATATGTAATTTAAGATGGTCAGTAGTTAGTGTCTTATTTTTCATATTTGCATGTGACAGTATTGTTTTTGTCACATTTCACGTTTCAAGTCACCTCAATCCCTTTATACACTTTAGCCTCAATGATCATAAGAGTATTGATAATTTAACAGAGAGACTGAGTGTTTTTACAATCTGACATCGATCTGTATTACAATCCCTTAAATGTGTTATTGGGTATCACTGAAGTAGTGGATACACTGGGATCAAGCAACACTTAGTGACCAATTTGTGTCACTACTAACAAATCATAAAAATGGAGCTCAAAGCATGTTTATTGTGAATGAAATATATGAAATATGTAAAGGAATGTAAATATGATTTTAAAATGTACTTCCAAAAACATGGAATAGCCACTTTATCTGTGTATGTATGTAAAGATTAAAGTGTTATTACAAAACTTGGTTCTATTATATAATGTACTGTATACTATGTCACTTATATAAAATTATTTGGGTATTCACTTTGTATGCTCAATAAACAATACAAAAATATTATTTTTTGTCACTTTTTATACTGTTTATTCATATTGATTAGTTACAATGGCAACATCTCAAAATAAGTTGTTGTTGACGTTTTTGGCAGAACTAAACATGTAAATTGTCTCATTTAATGCATGATACAAAATAGCAACTAATGCCAATCAAATCTATTCTACAGTACAGTATGATTATCTATGAAAACATTATCGGCAGTGATTTATCTAATCATTGACAAAATAAACTCTCTTGTATAATAAAAAAAACAAAACGCATGGCAAAGCAAATTCTTCCACCAAGTAAATCAATCTTGTGTAACATTACCGCATAGGACTTGCACAATGATTGTGCAAACTGAAGGTCAGCATTACTCAATCAAATGTTAAACTCTCACAGAAAAATACTTTTTTTTCCTAGTCATCAGAGGACTATTGCTGTTCTTTCTGGCAATTTGTTGTGCTTGCTAATTTCTTATATTTTAGACAGAAGTGCACTCTTCTAAACCTTTCAGAAGAGTTGAGGTAATCATTAATGCAAAACAAGCACAGCAGCTGTTCAGTTGTCTCACAAACACTGAGCAACTAAACAGTCTACTATGGCACTTGTATTTTGGATCTGCATTTTTCAATTCATCGCGTGCATAAATGCTCAGCAAAGATCGTAAGTTGCAAGTTTCCTTTAATTTCAAATTTGCTAGACTTGAACACTGCAATATGTTGTCGATTAGTAACATTTTAAACTTTATCTAGCTTTAAGCCTCCCTATGTGTGAATAATCCCTCATGTCTGTTTAAAATACGGCATTTGAAATCATCTTTAATGCCTCTGCTACTGAAAGAGACCTAATTTGATCTTGTTCTGAAGATATCTTATCACTGCACCCAAACTCCTGCGACTTGATGCTTCAGAGAAGGTGGTGGTACAGTTGTTTGGCTATGATCAGGAAACCAAAGTGGATCTTTACCTAAAGAGAACGCTGGCAATTGAAGATAAAGTGTATGCATTTCAGTCCCTGAAGCTCAATGCCCTGAATAACTATCAAGATGCAGCTACTTTACAGGTAGGATTGTACATTTTAAACTTTTTTTACTGGAAGACACAGTATTAATGTAATGTGAATGCTTATGTGGCTGACAATTTAGTTGTTGTTGCTTTCGACTTCTGCAAGATCTTTATTATTATATTTATTATTTAAATATTATTATTTAGAGTTCAAGGATTCAATTAGTATATTTATTTTTATGATACTGTAAGTGATATCTTAAAAATTCAGCCCCGAAAAAACATTCTTCTTTCTCTTGTGCTCAGATAATGTCTCGAGACTTCCCTAAGGAGGACAACTCTGTGTACCTTGAGGCAATTTCTAATGGCTTTAAAAAACATCAAATAATTCCAGTCACTACTGTCAATGGTTTTCTCTTTATCCAAACGGACAAGCACATTTACACACCTGAACAGGAGGGTCAGCATGATAATAATGTATTACTGCGTTCATGTGTGTGTGTGCGTGTGCGTGTGTGTGTGTGTGTGTGTGTGTGTGTGTGTGGGTGTGTTTATGTTGTTAACGAGGACAATTTGTTTAGGCTACAAACTGGTAATTACAAGGGTATTATGCTATAAATGTAGTTTATGAGGACATTTCTAGTGTCCCCATAATTTAAATAGCTTAAAAAACATATTAAACGATGTTTTATTGAAAATGTTAAAATGCAGAAAGTTTTCTGTGTGGGTTTGGTTTAGGGATAGGGTTAGGGGATTGAATCTATAGTTTGTACAGTATTAAAATCATTATGTCTATGGAAAGTCCTCATAATGATAGGTAGCCCAACATGTGTGTGTGTGTGTGTGTGTGTGTGTGTGTGTGTGTGCGTGCATTTGTGCGTGCGTATGTGTGTGTGTGTGTGTGTGTGTGTGTGTGTGTGTGTGAGCAGGTATTCCTACGTTAAGGTCAACAAAATGTCCTCATAATGTAGGAAAACCTGACACCACTTGGTTTTATGACGACATCTCACACATCCTGGTTATTCCAACAACTTATTATTTTTGGCTCAATACAGGTTAAGCTCAATCGACAGAATTTGTGGCATAATATTTATAATGACCAAAATTAGTTTTGACTTGTCCCTAATTTTCTTTAAAAAAAAAAGCACAAATCTGGGTTCCAGTGAGGCACTTACAATGGAAGTGAATCTAATCTGCAAGACATAAACAATAGGTGTGTAAACATGATTTTAGTGTGATAACACGTTTTCTGTGTAAAGATATCCAATTTTAGTCAAGTCAAGTCAAGTGTTTTTTATTGTCGTTTCAACCATATACAGTTAGTACAGTACACAGTGAAATGAGACACCGTTCCTCCAGGACCGTGCTGCTACATAAAACAACATAGGACAAACACGGAATCACATGAGACTACACAGACTAAATAACATACCTTTATAAAGTGCACATGCAAACGTGTGTAAAAAGTACAGGACAGAACAATAAATTACTAACAATGAACAGGACAATAGACACAGTGATAGACAGTGCAGCGCCGGCCAGTACACAGTAGTGTAAAAAGATGACAGTTTCTAAAAATGCCAAATGTAAACATAACATACTATGAGATGGTGTTCTATGTACATAGCAGTTATTGAGGTAGCAGCCAATTATAAAGTGACAGTAATTAAAGTGCAACTCGGGACGTGTGTGTGTGTGTGTGTGTCAAACCAGTCTCTGAGTATTGAGGAGTCTGATGGCTTGGGGGAAGAAGCTGTTACACCGTCTGGCCGTGAAGGCCCGAATGTTTTGGTACCTCTTGCCAGACGGCAGGACGGTGAAGAGTTTGTGTGAGGGGTGTGTGGGTTCATCCACAATGCTGGTGGCTTTGCGGATGCAGTATTTTTTGTAAATGTCTTTGATGGAGGGAAGAGAGACCCCAATGATCTTCTCAGCTGTCCTCACTATACTCTGCAGGGCTTTGTGGTCCGAAACGATGCAAGTCCCAAACCAGGCAGTGATGCAGCTGCTCAGGATGCTTTCAATAGTCCCTCTATAGAATGTATTGAGGATGGGGGGTGTGAGATGCTGCTGGGCTTTCTTGGTAATAGAGCTGGTGTTGAGGGACCAGGTGAGGTTCTCCGCCATGTGAACACCAAGGAATTTGGTGCTCTTGACGATCTCCACAGAGGAGCCATCGATGTTCAGCGGGGAGCGTTCACCTTGTGCTCTCCTAAAGTCAACAACCATCTCTTTTGTTTTGTCAACATTCAGAGACAGGTTGCTGGCTCTACACCAGTCCGTTAGCCCCTGCACCTCCTCTCTGTATGCTGACTCGTCGTTCTTACTGATGAGACCCACCACGGTCGTGTCATCGGCAAACTTGATGATGTGGTTCAAGCTGTGCATTGCTGCAGTCGTGAGTCAGCAGAGTGAACAGCTGTGGACTGAGCACACAGCCCTGGGGGGCCCCAGTGCTCAGTGTGGTGGTGGTGGAGATGCTGTTCCCGATCTGGAATGACTGAGGTGTCCCAGTCAGGAAGTCCAGGATCCAGTTGCAGAGGGAGGTGTCCAGGCCCAGCAGGTTCAGCTTTCCAATCAGGTGCTGGGGAATGATTGTGTTGAATGCTGAGCTGAAGTCTATGAACAGAAATCAAATGTATGAGTCCTTTTTATCTAGGTGGGTTAGGGCCAGATGGAGGGTGGTGGTGATGGCGTCGTCTGTTGAACGATACGCGAACTGCAGTGGGTCTAGTGAGGGGGCAGCCTGGTCTTAATGTGCCTCATGATGAGCCTCTCAAAGCACTTCATGATGATTGGTGTGCGACGGGACGGTAGTTAACTTACAACTTCATTGCCATGACAATTTAACATCAACAAACCCTAAAACCCTAAAATTACTGTAAAAATTATGATTTAAACAACTTTACATGTTAAATAATACATGGGTTTCAAGAGAAGAATTAATGTACGTGGTTAACAAAAAATGTAAGCTTCGGATTTATGTCTTTAAACCCTCCAAAAATTGGCCTTTCATTGTAAGTGTCTCACTGTAACCTCGTTTTTTGAGGACGTCAAAATTATTTTTTGTGGTAATCAACTTTATGCCACTAATGCTGTAGATTGAGCTTGACTTTTATTGAACCCGGAATATTCCTTTATAAACATTCTGCACATTGTTGCAATGAAAATGAGAGATTTAAAAAATATTAATACAGAAATTTAACGTATTTCTTTTGATCTTGATTTTTTCACAGTAAAAGTGCGTGTTTACTCCCTAAACGAGGAGCTGAAAAAATCGAACCGATCTGTAATCCTTACATTTATAGTAAGCATCTCTAATTCACAACCTCATATTCACACAATGAGCATAATGCAATAACATGGACATGTGCAATAACTTATGTCAGTACATGGGAATGTCCAATAATTCTGCTATGTGTGCAGTAGAGAGTTGGAGGTAACAGTAATCTGTGCATGGTTATTTATTTTCATTATTTTCTGATTATTATCATTATTGCTTTTATATTACTTACTTTTGTATATGATGTTGTATGTAATATTTGTATTGTTATATGTCATTGTGGCACTGAGTTGGGTTAAGAATTGTTATTTCATTGTCCCAGTCAACATTGTTTCAAATATCCCCTAGGACCCTAATGGCATCAAGATTGAAATGATTGATTTGACAGACATCTATGGAGCAAAACAACTTCATCCTCCTTTCAAAATACCCCTTAAGCCAACGTAAGAAACATGTATTATATAAAGCTGGCAATATATTTAGATTGATGTGATGTTTCAATTATTGAATTATTATGGGGTAATAGTGATACCCTCCTGAAAAGCCCAGCTCACACCAGCATAAATTTCAATACTAGTTCAGGCTGTTATATGCTGGTTAGTGGTATTATGGTGCTGGTCTAGTTGCTGGACCAACATAGCCGTGCTTTCACCTGTAAAAAATGCAAGTCAACCTGCATGATTTTTCTGCTGAAGATGGTTGAACAAAGAACACTTACTGGTTTAGCCAAGTTGTGTTTTCATTATTTAATGTTTTGACTGCATAATGTAAATCTTAACAGTTTTGGAATCTGGAAAATTGTGGCCACCTATGCCGAGACCTTTGAAACATCTGCCACTGCTGAATTTGAGGTCAAGGAATATGGTAAGACCTTTGTTTCTTGAGTTCCAAGTGTTATGTAGGTGATCAAATAACTAGCTTATCTAACTTTTGTTGTTTAAATTCTTGTTATGTTTATCAGTGCTACCCAGCATTTCACTCCACATTGAGCCTGATGCAAACTACGTCAGTGCTGAGAACTTTGAGTCGTTCAAATTGAAGATTTTAGCCAAGTGGGTTTTCCTGTTCTGTCTCACATGTATATAAAGTCCCTGTAAATTCCTTTTTTTATTATTATTAAATAGCACAAACTTGCCATTGGTGTGAGGATCAACTAAAGCATAATTAAGTGAGGCTACTTATCTAGATGGGTTTCTGGTGGTAAAAATGACTCTTATTTATGTGCTGAGACAGATATATCCATGGAACACCAGTAAGTGCAGCAGATGTGTTCTTGTGGTATGGATACAGTTCACCAGAATCAATTGTCATGATCCCCTCAACACATTCAAAATATACGGTAAAGTCTGTGTTCCACTTTTAAAACATACAGTGGCAAGAAAAAGTATATAAACCCTTTGGAATGATCTGCATTTACTTTATGTACTGTATATAAATTTGTCTAAAAATCTGGTTTGATTTTTCATCTAAGTTCAAGGAGACCACATTTCTGAAATTTAATATGGGGGCATTTCAAGTTCAGTGTTCAATAAGTCATTAAAATTTCTACTTATTAAAAAAGGGGACATTTTGACAATGGTGAATGTGCCACTGTAAGAAATTATTTTCTTTTAAAAGTAGCCTGGTTGCCTTAAAATGTTGAGTTCATTTAAAATAAAATTTGATAGTAAAATAAAATAAATAATAATTTGAATAAAAAGGTCTAATTAACTAACAATTATTTAAATGAATTATTTTTTATATACATTATATTACACATTTTTATTTATTTTTCCATGTTATTAATATCATATTCTTATTTAAAATGTATTTCTGTTATTTGTCAATACAACAAATGAGTAAATATGTGAGAAGGTGCTTCCTTGTGTGTGTAAATATTACTAGTGCGGGAGGGAGGGAGAGGGGGTGATGGGTCAATAGCGCTGATAACCTTCAGATGAGATGTTAAACTGAGGTCCTGAATCTCTGTGGTCATTAAAAAATCCAGAACACTTCTCGAAAATAGTAGGAGTGTATCTACGGTGTCCTGGCCAAATTCCCCCCATTGGCCCTTATCAATCATGGCTTCCTAATAATCCCCATCCATTAATTGGGTGTATCACTCCACTCTCTCCTCTCCAACAATAGCTGGTGTGTTGTGAGCGTACTGGCATGCTATGGCAGCCGTCTCATCATCCAGGTGGATGCTGTTCACTGGTGATGGTTGAGGAGAGTCCCCTGTTCACTGTGTAAAGCGCTTTGAGTGTAGTGTCAGAAAAGTGCTATATAAATGTATTATTCATTTATTCATTCATATACACAACAAGTACTGATTAAAAAATGAATTAATGATTTTATTTGTTCATCTACAGGGATTAATTTGACTACTTTCACCATCATGTTATAGTTTGTGCAGGAATTCCTGCATTATGAAGGACAAAATCAATCCAATGCAAATTCAGAACTTGTTTAAAATACATAACAATATAACTTTACAAATTAAACAGCTAGTTTGTGCCTTAATTTGAAGCTTATAAAAAATTATGATAATTCTCTTAACTTGCCTGGTCTAGTTCTTAATCAGTAAATGAAGATGAATTAACCGAAGCCGCTATAGCGAGCAGCCCCCTCTGTTGGTCAAAATAAACAGCACATGGTAGGCTTTGTTGTTTGGGCTTTCTTTCATTCTAATATTTCACTATGAACGCTGTCTTGAAGCTCAGGAAAAACGGGGACATTTATGGGGACAGTTCCAGTTGGGGACGGGCCACCAAAAACCTGGGACATCTGGTCACCCTATCTAAATTACAAGAATGAACAAACACAATCTGTTCAACTAATAACATATAAAATATTGTATTGTTCTTGTTAAGGGTGAATACATCATTCAAACATTCACAATGTAATTTGGAAAATTATGTGAACCCCTAGGCTAATGATGTAAACAAAAGCTAATTAGAGTCAGGAGTTAGAAGGAGTTTGGAGGTGTGGATTAGAGATACTTTGACTTATAAAAAGCACTCAAACATTTGAGTTTGCTATTTACAAGAAGCATCTGCCATCGTGAACCATGCCTGGCAAAAAATAAATTTTAGAAATAAAAAATTGCTGCTTTCCATGAAGCTGGAAATGGTTACAAAGTTATCTCGAAGAGCTTTGATATTGGTAACTGTCCACAGTTATAAAAATTGTCTATAAATAGAGATGATTTATACTGTGGCTACTCTCTATAGAAGTGGCTGTCCAACCACCGGACACACTGCAGAATGCCCAGTGATGTCAAACAGAACCCTAGAGTTACAGCTAAAGACTTAAAAGAATCATTGGAACTGGTTAACATCTCTGTTCTTAAGTTTACTAGACGAAAAACGTTGAACAGCCATAGTGTCCATGGCAGGACATCCCGAAGGAAGCCGCTGCTTTCCAACAAAAACATTGCAGTGCCTATAGTTTGCCAAAGACCACCTTGATAGACCACAGTGCTACTGTTTTATGAACTGATTAAACTAAGATAAAACATTTTTTAGCTGAAGCAGTTTTGTAAGGAATAATGTTCCACAATTCCTTCTGAACATTGTGGAGCTGTTAAAATGAGGGTCGACTAGTTATTAAATCCTAGAGCTCACCTTTTTCCACAGCACTTTGAATTTTTAAAGGGATGTGTTCTATAAAGACATGAAAGATTATAATAGTTTGTGTTGTTATCTTAAGAACATTGTGCTTTGTCTATAATTTGTGATCACATTTTATGGCAAATGAATGCAGAAAACCAGCTAATTCCACAGGGTTCACATACTTTTTCATGCCACTGTACTTTTGTGTGTGTGTGTGTGTGAGTTCAGAAAATGAATAAGTTCAGCTGGACATTGTTTTACACTTTTTTAGATGAAAGATGGACAGTTGGAAGTCACTCTAAATATTAAGTCGGATCTGTCGACGATGCCTGATGGGCCTCAACAACTGAGTGACATGGGTGAAAACAGTTTCCTTCATGTGTCAGTTTTACTGCAAGAGTCAACTGGTAGGTCTAGTTATCATTTGTCTCCAGTTCCTCAGATACAAGATAAAAAGGTTGAGCAGAAATTAATGTGATGACCATTTGTTCTTGTTTTTCTGTTCTTCATTTTTCATTCCTTCTCAATCTTTTAAGTAATGATTTCACCTGCCATTCTTTAAAAACCCCCGAACAAGCATTTTCTTCACAAAACAATGTGTAACTTCATAACACAGCTATGAAAACCTCTTCTCGTTATCAGGTGGTATCTCCCAGCATGCAGTGCTGTCGAATGTGAAATTTGCACAATCTCCGTTTACCCTGAGTCTTTTTGCAACCCCTCCTTTCATAAAACCAGGCTTACCATACTCTATTAGAGTAAGATAACTGCTTATATAGAGTACATTAGTAGATATACTATAAACGCTGTTTAAATGTCACATCCATCTGAATATTTTTTATTACTTTTCCCTCATAGGTCTTGGTTCAGGATCCTTTGGGTGAACCAGTAAAAGGTGTGTTAGTCAAGGCAAGAGCAACTATAACTACAGTTAACAATGAACAAGAACAGCTCAAATTCACAGGGAACCTGGATACAGTTACAGAGACAAGTCATAGGGATGGAATTGCTTATTTCTCAATTAATATACCTGATGAAGTGGAAAAAGCTGAATTCTCGGTGAGTACAATTGTGACCTCTTTTAACATTGAAAAGAAAGTTAATAACTGACTAGTTAAATGTGTGACTACTTGCAGAATCTGTAAATTATGTAGTGGTGAGGCCAGGTTGAAAAAGAGGAGCAATTTAATATTGGTGCATTTGGCAAAATAGTATCTAAACATTAAGTTGTTACTGTATATATGCTAAATATACATTCTTATTATACTTATTTCAGTTTGAGACAGCAGATGATTCTTGGAATCAGGCTCAACTTACACTAAAGGCTGAATCGTATGTGTCTATCAACCAACGTTACCTGTACATCGATTTACTATCGGAATCATCACAATTTGAAGTTGGAGAGTATATTTACCCCAGAATTTACTTTCATTATCGTGACTATCTTTCCCTGAAGACCTTCAGCTACCAGGTAAAAACATTAGTTGAGTCATCTGAATGACTGTAGGAACTACAGCTGAATTTTGTTGATTGGCAGTCACTGGTGGTTGTATTTTTATCGGCAGTGGGGCAAAATAAAGATTCTCTAATTTCTTTGTTTTAGAGCTTTTTACTTCACTTTTCAAATATCTTTCCTTTTGCTTCTGTCAAGTTTTTAGTCATGACAGTTCTCAACAACTGCTGCACAATTAGACATACGTAAGACATGCTGTACTGCATGATTATATGCTATATATATTGTGTGTGTATATATATATATATATATATATATATATATATGTATTTATGAGATGAGACCGAGATATGAGTGAGACCGGCTATCTACAAATAAGAGAGGTAGTTTAAATTGTAGTTAAAGATAGAGTACGCCAGTTGATTGACTAAAAGATTACATGTCAAAGGACCTATCAGCTTGGGCCACAGATTATGCAAGCCAATTGACTAATACGTTACAAGTTCAAAGGAGCAGCTTGCGCCATGTAGAATTTCCTGACCTTAAATGATTTACAGCTTCTTGCATTGCTGTTAAAATCAAAGTTTTATGCATTTCGTTGGTCATTGCCAAATGATAAAAACAGCCTCGGCTCCACAATCATTTTACCGTGTGTTCCTTCTGCTATGGTCTGAGTAAACTTATATAGTACTAGGGCTGTGTGGCGATGCAATCAAGTATGTATGCACTTTAGATCCATGTATCAATATATATATATATATTCAAATATTTGTGTATTCATATCCTGCAAACACACAGCAAAGTTGGCACACTGTTACTTCCAAATACATTTTATGAGAAACAGAAAAAACAGATTTTTTAAACTACATGCTCTTCATCAGTCATCATTATATTACTGAAATTAACCAAATGAATTGGACTTAGAATAGTTTTGTAATCGAATCAAATTATATCATGATGTATGCAATATACCGAATGGTGACATGTGTATTGCAATATGTATTGTATCGTGAGGTGCCATGTGATACCCAGCCCTATCTAGTACAGTCTTATATTTGTGTTTAAAGTCCAGTTATTAAATCCTTGAAATGTTCCTATATAGAGATCAATACTTTTGAATCTCATATATTTTTCTTTATAAGAAGTATTTATTTTATTTTTTTCATATAAGTCATTAATGTCACTTGGTGTGAATTTCTTTTTCATGACAGCGCTAATGTTGCATTATTTTAGTACGTATTACACATACTAAATACAAATTACACAACATAAAGAACAACAAATATTACTTAATGTGTAATGATTTTATAGCCTGAGGAATAACTCACTGTTATTGCTGTTACTATTGTAATTAGTTCAATTTAAATGTGTAACATACAGTATATCACAGTGTTACATCTTACATTTAATTTTTAATATAGTTTATATTTATTAACTTTAATGTGGTCAATTAAATGGAACATTATGTGACAAATTTGTTACATTGTACTCTAACTAAGACTACAATGACTCTTGATTACTTTATGAAAAGAAAATCCTTAAAAATGTCACAATTTTATCTACCTCAGGTCATCTCAAGAGGCAAAGTTGTGCATTTTAAAACAATTGAACGTGTTGGTGACAAGAGTCAGAGCCTTAACATTCATGTGACCCCTGAAATGGTGCCATCTGCTCGCCTACTAGTGTACTACATCCTGTCTGGGGAGGAAAAAGCTGATCTTGTGGCAGACTCTGTGTGGTTTGATGTTAAGGCCAACTGTGTGAATAATTTAAATGTAATGTCACTTTCTCTCCCACTTATAAGTTCTTCTGTTTAAAATAATTTAAACTCTATTCACTCAATGTGTGTAATATTTAACTAAATCATATGGTAACACTTTACAATAAAGTTCCATTCCTTAACATAATTAAATGCATTAGGTAACATGAACTAACAATGTACAATATATTTTTTACATAATTTATTAATAATAAAAAATACAATTGTTCATTGTTAGTTTATAGCACAATAACTAATGTTGACAAATACAACTTTTGATTTTAATCCATCTTCCAAACCATGTCTTTACCCAAATCCAATTAGATAAACCCATGACAATGATTTATATTTTAGAGCTGTTGAGACGGATTTCACAGGAAATCGCATTCATACGTCATTCACCCGTGCGTGTTGATGTCATATCCGTACACAGAGAAAATAAGCCCCGGCTACTGTAGTGCATGTGTGGGAGTAGCTGAAGCTGAAAGTCTGTCACAATGAGAAAAATTGACGATGGATCATTCAGAACTGCAAACCTCTGGGGAATCACCGGTTGATATTAATGATAAAATGTTATATACTGTGTCTTCGCAAATGGGAGGATCTCAGCTATTCAGATATTCTATGAAAAAATGCGGGTGGTGCAAGGACTGAAAATTAGATTGAATGTCTATTGACGAATACATCTGCAATGGCAAAAATGTATTATAGCGCCACCTACATTTCAGAGCTGCATTTTGTGACGGAAGGTGATAGAGGAAATTGTATTTTTCTAGTATGTCCTGTCTTCTAGTGGAATAAAATAATACTATTTGGAGGGAGAATGGGGGAACAGAACAAAAATTACATGCTTACACATTTTCTTTTTATTTATCATAAGATTATAAACATAAAAACTGACACATCAAAATTATATATGAATAATTGTATGTGTAAATGGTGAACTTTTAAATTTGAGTTTGAATAATTGCTGGCGACAGATTGCAGTGCTTCAGAGATTATTAGGTTAACTAATGTTGTTAATGTCAACAAATGGAAACTTATTATAAAGTGTTACCGAATTTTGTTGTAAAACTGGAAAGTGTAAATCTTACAATTATTGTTTGAGTAATTGGCCACAAAACTGGCTAGTGTCCAGTAAGAGTGCTAGTCTACTTATTGTGACAAATTCAGTTTCAAATAATCCGAAATAGATGTATCATATAAAAAATAGAACCAGATTTTTACTCCACTGCATAGTTATTATTAACAGCCACATTTCTCACACTGTTAAGAATCTGTCAGTTCTTAAAAGAGTGAAGTAACAGCAAACCACAAGTTTCTTTTTTTCTTTTTTTTTTCTTTGTAATGATGAAATTCAAAATGTAACAAAAGCAGACAGAAGTTACAAAACACATTCTTCCCTCGTTCATCTTGCTAAAGAGTTTTACATTGTCACGTTTCAGCATTTTAATTCATTGGCTGTTAAAATACTGTGAATTTATATGATGACCAATATAAAGTATATTTTCCATGTGCATATTTCAGATGGACCTCTCAACTCTCAACACACAGCAAAGCTATAAACCCAAAGATAAACTTGAATTAAGAGTGTCAACTAAGAGCACCACAGAAGAGTCCCTAGTGGCTTTGTCTGCTGTAGACACAGCCTTGTACAAACTAAAGCCTAATGATAAGGACCCAATGAATAAGGTGAAATAGCAGATTTGTTCCAGATAGATATGGCATATGGCCAGCTGTTGTATTCTTTAACATCACTGAATTAACCAAAATACAGGTTACTGGTTTTAAGGATTAGATCAGGAAGATCCTTAAAGGAATATTCAGGGTTAAATATAAATTAAGCTCAGTCTACAGCATTTGTGGCATAATGTTAATTCTATCGTGAAGACACGCAGGCTTGAGTGAGGTTTAAGATGCCATTTATTTGATGAATATAAAACAGAAAAGTAATGTCTCTCTTAGGCATAGGCTCCGTCAGGCGGTCCGAGGGAGTTAGGAGGCAGGGGTGAGGAGCCTACCCCCGTGTGGGACGGGGCTCAACTGGTGGTGGTGGGGTGGTGGAGGTTGCCGTGTTAGCACACTGAAACAGCAATGTGATAGATTGTGAGCAGACTTATAAAGCAATGGCTTACATGCGACTGGCTCGGAACTACCCAGCTAATCGTGTGATGGTGTACAGCTGCTAGTCTTCCCGCTAGAACTACGCTGCGCTCACATTTACCACAAACATTTATTTTGGTTCGTCCTTCCTTTTCTTTATAAAAAGGAAAAATCTAAGTTACAGTGAGGCCCTTTCAATGGAAGTGAATGGGGACAATAATTTGAGGGTTTAAATGGCAGGAATATGAAGCTTATAATTTTATAAAAGCATTTGTATTCATTATTCTGCTAAAATTGATGTATCATTTGAACTGTAAATTTGTTTATATTGTTATTTTTTACAGTCATTTTAGGGTTTTAGGGTTTGGTGATGTTACATCGTCATGGCAATGAAGTTGTAAAATTGGCACCTACACAGAAGATGTTAGTAAGTGATTTGATCACACTAAAATCGTATTAACATGCATATGTAACGGGAGCCAGACGATAGATAGCTGTGCAGTGTGTAAACCTCATTCTCCTGAAGTCAAGAGATGCACTAGGGACTGATACTACAAATAGTACCATTTAGCCTCCTTGTTAGAGCACCTGCCTCCCACGCCTGAGATGTCAGATCGAGTCCCGTTTGTAGCAGGGTGACCAGGATCAGTTACACATATTGTTTATGTCTTGTGGCTATACGTTTTAACGTTTACTGATTGGCCCCCATTCACTTCCATTGTAAGTCTCACTGGAACCACGATTTTTGCTTCTTTTTTTTTAGAAAAGGAGGGAAGAATCAATTTATTTAGTTATTTATTTATTTTTTGGTAATTTAGATTATGCCACAAATGCTGTTAATTGAGCTAATCTTGTATTGAACCCAGAATATTCTTTTACGGTAAAAAATGTAATGTAAAATGCTTATTGTTGCAGGTACTGCGACATGTTGAGCAAAGCGACTTAGGATGTGGAAGAGGAGGGGGCAAAAATAATGCTGATGTGTTTGACCGTGCCGGACTAACATTCATGACCAATGCAAACGCCCAGACCTCTAGCGCAGGTACATGCTAACTTACATAGCTTATGGAGTGTATGTATATGTGTCTAAGTGGCAAGTTGAGCTATTGTTTGTTCTGTCAGGCAAATGAATATTATTTAATAATATTACATTTGCTGAAAATGTGCTGAAGTGCTGACAAATGTATTTTCCTTCTTTTTTAGCAGGGGTTTGCACAGCTAAGGTTAGGCCAAAGCGTTCATTTGACCTGAGTGATGAGTATAAGAAAATTGGTACGTTTACAAGAATTTATTTATTCAAAATAGTCAAAGTAGCACACAAGCAAGATCACCAACACCCTCATGCCTAAGACTTCATTGCAGCCATGCTGACATTCTGTACGACATGGTAGCAAGTTTGATGTTGATTTTATACAAAAGTTCTTTAAACAAGAAGTTAATAGAAGGTAACTTACATTTTAGACAGAATATGCCAGCCATTTTGTCTATTTTTGCTAGAGTAAAAAATAGTTCCACATGTAGCCAGTGTATGATCAACCACTGAGTGTTGCAAGCAAAGCAACAAGTATGTGATACAAACAGTGAAGTGTCCTAGTGCTGTTATACTAAAAAACAGGGAGCGTATCTTGTTCAGACAGATTAGAGGATCAGAAATGTTGCGCATATTTACAACATGAGCAATAAACAAGGCACAATTTTTTGTTGTACAGCAGGTAGATATAAGCGGTGCCGTGAATTTTGCAGAAACGGGCTACAAAGTGACCCGACCCTCACAACCTGTGCAAATCGTGCTAGGAACCTTGTGGATCGGTGTAAGAGTGTCTTCATCACATGCTGTGAAGCTGGTATAGCACTTCGTAAAAAGAACGAGGCTACGATGTACCTAAGTCGTGCAGGTACAGTTGATTCTTCCATGCCGTCATTGACTTTGACATTAGCTTGATCCACCATTTGAAATGAAAATTTAAAAAATTGCTCCATTACTTAATGCAGCAATGGAGTTTTTGACGGATACGGCACCATATCAAATTCGGAGCTTCTTCCCTGAGAGTTGGCTATGGGAGGAACAGACAATCAGCAAGTACTAAGAAACATTTCTAAACAAAATCCATTCAGTTTAATTTATCATAATCTTATAAATACAAAAGTTTTCATGTTAATTGGCAAAAAAAAAGAAAAAAAAAAAGATTGAGATGACTCTCTCTCTCTCTCTCATACACACACACTTTTTCTTCTTCTTTTTTTGTTGTTTAAGGTCTAAATCAGTCAGCATCACCAAAAGTCTCCCAGATTCACTGACTACATGGGAGCTGAAAGCAATTGGGGTTTTCAGTGAGGGTGAGTCTACAGGCCAGATTGTAATTAGTTGTTTCATCATCACCAAGCTGCTGCTCAAAGCAAACTTGCAATGTACCTGGATCAGGTTGATTATAGCATTTTAAAGGGATAGTTCACCCAAAAATGAAAATTCTCTCATTTACTCACCTTCTTGCCATCCCAGATCTGTATGACTTTCTTTCTTATGCAGAACAAAAACAAAGATCTTTAGAAGAAAATCTAGGCTCCATTGGTCCATGTAATGCAAGTGAATGGTGACCAGACTTTTGAAGCTCCAAAAAACACATAAAGACAGCATGAAAGTAATCCACAAAACTGCAGTGGCATAACCCATGTCTTCAGAAGTTATATGATAGGTGTGGGTGAGAAACAGTACATTTTAAAGTCCCTTTTTACCATCAATCTCAACTTTCACTTTCACAGTCTTTCATATTTTGAAAGTGAAAATGGAGATTTATGGTTAAGAAGGACTTAAATATTGATCTGTTTCTCACACACACACTTCTGGAGACATGTATTTAACCTCTGGAGTCTGATGGATTATGTTTAGGCTGACTTTATCTCCTCTTTAGAACTTCAAAGGCCTGATCACCATTCACTTGCATTGTATGGATCTACAGAGCTGAGATGTTCTTCTTAAAATCTTTGTTTGTGTTCTGCAGAAGAAAGAAAGACCTACACATCTGGTATGGCATGAGGGTGAGTATATGATGGCAGAATTTAAATTTTTGGGCGACCTATCGATTTCAAACACTACATATGCAATTTCTGCACAATGTAGTATGCACATTTTCTGTATGCATGGAATACCCCAATCTAATGCAGACTGTGAAATGTACAGTATTCAAAATATCATACTGCATGGAATACTGTATCGCACAATGCCATGCACTCAATTTGACCTTCCATTCCCAGTGTAAAAACTGATTTTGGAATTAATTACTGCCTTTATTTTAAACATCTTTATTTTCTTGGTGCATATAAGCAGTACACAAGCAAAAGTAGTAGACAGTATATAGTGTGTACTGCACTGTATTCTGTTGAAAGTTAGTATTCTATTCTTATAGTCATAGCCACCAAAAAGACTGCATAATTCCCTTTCAGGAAAAAATGCCATGTACATGCAATAATTTTTGGGGGGAGGTGTATTTCGTTTGAATCCATACTCACTCTCCTGTACCTTGGTCAGGGATATGTGTGTCAGATCCTGAAATGGTTCAGGTGTCACAGGATATTAGTTTGAATGTCCCTTTGCCTTATTCCATGGTGCGAGGAGAGCAGATTTTGCTCAAGGGGTCCGTCTACAATCAGCGTTCTTCAAGAACTGAGGTAAATGTTCTAATCATTCTGGGTGATGTGCTTGAGGATTAGAACAGAAATCATATTTCTAAACAAGAAGGAACCAGGGGACAATGATAATGTGTTATTGTTAGTGCAATGTACAGAATTAGCATACTACCATGTTACTCATAGTATTTCCGCAGTAGGATATGGCAGACATAGACAGAGTAGAATGGTGTTATGCTATTCCTAATTTAGCCATATTTTAGTCACTAAATTGAATTCAACGCAAATGAAAAAAAGGCTGTGAGGGACAGATATATAGTTTCTTCAATGATTTGTATTGTTGTGTAGCTTGATGTCGATCCTTTAACCAAAAAAATATTTTAAAATACATGGGTTGTGAAAAATAGATGTGACAAAAGTTATTAAAGGTATGTTAGTTGATTGATACAAGTTAGCTTTTAACAGCATTGTCTCATAATGTTGATAAACACAAACATAATTTTGACTTGTCTGTTTATTTAAAAAATGCAAAAACAGTGGTTACAGTTAGGCACTAACAATGGAAGTGTATGGGGCCAGTCCATAAATGTTAAAAATACACCCTGTTTTATAAGTATAGCCACAAAACGTAAACATTATATGTGTTAATATAATGCCACATTTATCCGGATACATTTAAAATTTTTGTTTTTAAGTGTTTTCCAACAGTTTCTCGTCCACACTGAAACATATGAAAACGCTTAAATTCCATGTACGGTCTGAAACACAACTGCCTTCGTGTTCCGTCGCTCGACAGCAATTCAGAAAAGAATGCAATAAAGGTTGTACAAAGTAACATTTATCTTTAATAATGCTATCAAATGCTATTTCAGTGTGGACGAGAAACAACATTGCCTGCCATCTTGATTGTTTTGGGTTGAATGGATCACATGACTGCATCACATGACAACAAATACGTCATCGTTTTAGTTCAGATATCTCAGTTTTCCCTGTCCAAACTAGAATGCGAAGTCTGCTTTTTCAAATGTATCCACATTGCAAAGCATTTCGAAAATTCTGTTTTCACTGGACAAAAACGCTGTCTCTGTGTGGACGAAAGACCAAACCATAGAGAAAAAGATGTGTTTTCAAAAGAAAACATATTTGTGTGGACGTGGCCTTAACATCAGGAATTTACATCATGATAATGAAGTTATGATATTGGAAATACCTTAACACAGATAAGTAAAACATTTTTTAAATAAACGAGTGAAAGAGTCAAAATATTTTTAAGTAATAAACATTATACCACGAATGCTGTCGATTGCGCTTAACCTGTATTGAATCCTGAAACATTCCTCTATTGAACAGACTATTCCTTTCACCAACAACCTAGTGTTTACTTGAGTCCAAAAAATATGGCGACTGCTCTGACTAAGGCCCATATTGTAAATATGGTCACAACTAATATACCTATTGACAATATAGCATGGCCTTGAGTGCCTTATTGCTTTTAGAAATCAATTACAACCAAATAAAAATATTAAGGAAACAATTTTCATAAAAAATATTATTAACCAAATTTAGTAAGTGCCATCCTTTCACAAGAAGATTTAGTCCCTGACATAACAGGACAATGCTGTGCAAATAATAATAATAATAATAATACAGCCATCATGGCTGCTGCACACTGATATAGTCAGCAGGTGTTTCATTTCATCTTACTTTATAATGGGTTATAACACGGCTGGAATACCGTAATGACCAATCAGCATGCAGGACTTTTTGTTTTATAATATAGCTTTTTGTGATTGCCACATCATTGTGATAAATGGATTAAAGTTATCCTTCTCTCTATATCTCTCTATTTCTCTCACGCACACATATAGTACTCTGTGACCTTGACTGCACCAGAGGGAGTGTGTGTGTTTCATGATATTCAACGGGGGAAAAATGGAGGACTACATAAAAACCGTCCGATTATAGACGCTCATTCTGTGGCCTTGATCAAATTCTACATCATGGCATTGGAAGTGGGCACTCATACACTCACTTTCACTTTGAAAACCAAATCTTGGACTGAGAGTGTGGTCAAGAAGTTGAGAGTCGTGGTAAGAGCCAAGACATCTTCAGTCAGTGCCATAAGAGAATAGGTTTATTGACAAATCCTTTCAATCTAATTCGTTTGATCTGATTGACTGTACTTTATGTGCTTTAAAGGGGTCATATCATCTTTTCAATTAATATTTATTTATTTATTTATTTATTATTGGGTGAACTTTCCCTTTAACGTTTATGACCACAAAAATAATTTCAACTCATCCCTCGTTTAATTATCCATTCTGTTATGTTCCGGTCAAAACTGATTGGTTTCCTTTTTTTATTTTCTGAAAACTGTCATTTATTTTGTTCAGTCGGAATAAGATTCCATGACTTTGTTCACATAATCACACATCTGAACACACAATTTAAAAACAAAAACAAAAAAAAATCATAAAATGTATTGGTTTTATTTCACTTTAAACATACACCTGTGGTGTTCCCGGTCTAAAGTGACTCTCCATTGGAAATAAATGGATTAGACTACAAAATACAGAAATATTAAGTGTTCAGGAGAATCCGGATCTTTTAGATGAGCACATATGTGTAAGTGTGTTTGCACACACAAAGTCCTCGGACATGTGCACGCACACACATACATGTGTTGAGCGCCCTGTTGTGCATTGTCTTTCCATGTACACTCTTTGAGGAATATTTCAAGATCTACTTATCATATTATGTTGTGTTTAGGCTTGTTTGAATCGGGATAGTCTGCTGTAAGTTATGATATGTTACATGTATGTTTCAGGAAGTAATAAGGGAAAAAAGTGACAAAAGAGATACTCCTGTTTATTATATTTAAATATCCATCCATCTTAAGCCGCTTGTCCTATGTAGAGTCGCAGGTAGTGCTGGAGCCTATCCCAGCTGTCTCGGGCCAAAGGCAGAGAAACATCCTGGACAGGTGGCCAGTCCAGCACAGGGCTAACACACACAGGCATACACTTTCACAATCTCATTTTCACCTATGGGCAATTTAGAGTTTCCAATTCACTTAAACTGCATGTTTTTGGACTGTGGGGGAAATCAGAGCACCTTGCGGAAACCCACACAAACACAGGGAGAACATGCAAACTCCACACACAAGGTTCTTGCTGTGAGGCGACAGTGCTACCCACTGAGCCATCGTGCCGCCTAATACAATACTACTCACTGCACTTTGGCCTCTAAGTGAAACAAATTTGCTCATTGAATTTAACTAAATGAGACTTTTCCAAAGATATATAACATGTGTCTATCTCTTATTTTTTTAACTCTGAATATAACTGTTTAGTTAACAAATTAGCAAATTATTGAGAACAAAACAGCTCTAATTTGTCAGACAATTAAAAAGCATTATTCAAGAATTAGTAGGATCACCTATATGCAGTGTAAAGTTCAGATTGTAACCTTGAAAATGACAACAATTTTGTTCAGATCAAGCAATATGTTATTAATTTACTATATAATATATTTTTTGCAGTGAGTGCCCCCCACTAGCCCCATATGAGCTCAGTTCAATTAATCCTTCTATCAATAAAAATATATTATTTTAAATGTGTTATTAGTACAAAACCTATTATAATTACTAAAAAAAGAAGTTGACAAAAAGATCTTATGCAATATCTTAGGATATTATATGCAATATGAGAGATTTATGAACAATCTTTATTCATTTCAATCATTTTTGACCAGGAACACAAAAGGTGTTAGCACAATCGAGCACAACACAAGGGTTAAAGAAAAAACTTGCCCATCATTTGCCGAACCGTCTATAAGTCTGATGTCAATAAGTTGTGAAAGTTCAGAACAAGCCGTGTTCGCAGCTCAGATTGAATAAATTGTTTTTTAAACTGTTGAGGAACTTTTGAATTCTGAAAGTTACAGCATGTTTTCATAAAACAACAAACAATGAGAAATTGTATTCCTCATTATGTGAAAAGAGTCCATTTTAGTTCCAATACAATGACCATCAGAACAAAACCTGTCATAATTCTGTTTAGTATGCCTGTGTTTACGATCTACTAATCTTTTTTCACAGCCTGAGGGAATCAGAAAGGAAATACTAACTGGAGGAAGGATTGATCCAAGGGGTGTCTATGGTTAGGACTTTTGAACAGTAGCAGCATGCTCTCCGCTCATGTCATGATGCCGTTTCACACTTCTCTCTGTCTTTTATCAGGCACTCCAATACATAAACTTGAGTTAAAAACCACTGTTCCTACAAACATTGTGCCAAAGTCAACTGTGGAACGTGTTCTCATTATTGATGGTATGATACATGAGCATATGACAAACTTGCAGATGTTACTGTATGTGCCAGTGTGTGGAACGTCAAAGAACTACAGAAGTCCCACTCTGTAACTCCATATATAGTTGATATAAATACTTTTCCCAACTTTAGGTGAAGTACTGGGGAAGCTTCTGTCAATAATAAATAACCCAGAGGGTTTAAAGCAGTTGACCAACCTGCCAAGAGGCTCAGCAGAGATGGAGCTCATGGCTCTTCTGCCAGTCTACTACATCTACCACTACCTGGAGAGAACAGAGAGATGGGACATTCTGGGGCAAGAGGCATCTGCAAGTCACAAGGAATTAAAGAGAAAGATGCAAGCTGGTGAGATGTTTGTTTCAAGAATTAGTACTAAATAGTTTAGTTTTTAGAATTAGTACATATACTGTAGCAAATTGTTTTAGCATTCTTTGTTAAATTATTATTATTATTATTATTATTTAATAATTTTATTACTTTTTGACCTGCTTGACTTGTATGAAAGGCACTGTATCATTCAGTAATATTACCAGTAATATTAGAATTTCGTTGTAACATAACGTACAGTAGGTGCTTCATAGCACTTAATATACAAACTGCACATAGAGTTGCATACATGGATTTACCATAAAGCAATCTAAAGATTTACTGTTCCTCTCCAGGCATCACAAGCATCATGTCTTTTAAGTTGACGCAAGAATTTGCCTTTAGCATGTGGTCAAATGAGGACAAATCAGCCAGCACATGGTAAACAACTGTTCTACAAGTTCTTAGCCCTTAATTTTCTCCCATTGGCTGCTGAATTGAGGTAATCTTTTGCATGTGTGTACAATACCTCCTTAGGGTGACAGCTCTCGTTGTCAAGACGTTAACTGATGTGAATGAATATGTCCCTGTGGAAAACGGTCTGCTAGTCAACACAATAAATTGGCTGATTACACAATGTCAAAATAATGATGGTTCCTTCACTGAGAAATCAACATCCAAACCACTCAAACATTTGGTAAGAGAAGAAACCACTTGAGTATACAGTATATTGTGTATTATATGTTTTATTATAAAATTATTATACAGCTTTCTGGAATACTTGATTTCAATATTGACAAATATTTTGTTTACCACAAACAAGTGCTACTTTCATGTTTCTCCTGTCACTAAATCTTGTGATTTATAATGGTTAGCTATGACCATGAATTTTAGAGACTACTGTATATGCTAGCTATGAGGCACGGATGTGGGGTACTAAGGGTGTTGAAGCTCCCCCTAGTGAGCAAGACTGGAAAACAGTATCAACAAAATATAATATATTTCATTGTATTTATGCAGTATAAATAATGCAATTTTCACTTTCAGTATATGATTTATGTTAATAAAAATGGCATCCCGTGTTGAAGAGATTTTTTCATGCTTATGGGTAGGGGCTCTGCCGAACTGAAGAGAGTCCTTGTGATGGTGATGGACACTATTAAATCGTCGTTTTAGGGTTTTGGGGGTTATGGCATTAGGTTGTCATGGCAACAAAGATGTAAAATTGGATACAACTTTAACCTACACATAATAGGTTAGAAAGTGATTTAATCACATTAAAATCAAATGAACACGCATATTGTTTGTCTTGTGGCTAAACCTTTAAAACAGAGGGCCCTATTTTAAGACTGCAAGCTTTATACACAATGCAATGCCTTAAGTCATAAGCACCAAGTCAGTGGGCATGGCCATGAAGTTTTGGTATTTTCGCGCAAGCATCCGCTAAGACTAGGCACAAGGAGGTTTGGCGAAATCATTCGTACAACACGCAAAATGCGTGACCAAGTTCCATTTAATTCTGAGGTTCTTCTCTTGTTATTCCACCATCTGCGTCCTATTATAAAGTCCATTCCCTCAAGCACCAACGATTTAAACAAAAACAGCACATTCATAAGAAGTTGGTAGTGTAAATGGACTGTATGCAATTCATTAAAAGAATATAAATATGGACTTACGTTCTTTCGTGCATTAAATGCGTCCTTGATAAATAATAAATGCATATTTCTATGACAGTGACACACGCTACTTTTTTATGAATGGAAAATGTGATTCTCACACATTTTTATCTTCTGGCACACAAATCATGGTTAGTATTAACAGTGGTTGTATTGGCACGCACTTCACTTCTAATGGTCGATTTTGAAAAAAGAAATTAATTTACGAACAAATTAAAACCAAATGTATTTCTAAATTCAAATAACTATTCAAATGAAATGAAAATATAGTTCCCCTTCTGTCACTCACTTGACGTTGTGTCGATTGTAGTGACACATGGGGCTTCTTTCGGGAGCCTTGGATACCTCTGAATATGAAAAAGGCCAATGCCAAATTGGCAAATAGAATTTACATGTCCTGCCCCCGGACATACTGGTATAAAAGATGGGCATCGTGCATCTGTTCAGTCAGATTCTTTCTTCGGAGGCGAGCGGTTGTGTGTTCAGCGAGCTGAAAAACTCACTATTGTTCCACTCACCTCTAAGAGAGCTTTGCTGTTGGATCTACGGCGCATTGTCAGTGTCTTTCGCCCTCCTCTGCACGCTAGTGCAGTCCACGCCCCTGGGCGCTTTGACAGCTTCCTAAAAGAGCAAATAAATCCTCTAAAAGAGCATTATTCTCTCTAAAAGTGTTAACACATTGGTCGTCGAATGTCTTTTTAAAGACACGTCTTTGTCAAGATGCCCACAGGTGCACCTTTGCCCGCAAAGCGTAACCACTTGGCGGAATCACCCCACACTCCCCTCCAAGGCCTGTAGGATGATGTCACCGCTGACAGCAAAAGCATCCTACATCCTACCTCGGCGGCGGTCTACTTCCAGCCGAGCCCCGTCTGCTCACCGAGGGCGTCGCCCTGCGGCGGCAAGAAACCAGCAGGTAGCTCCACCTCAACCAGGGCCCAGCTCTCAGCCCCAGCGTAGAGCTACCCACATGAAGCGGGCGCCCCCTGTCTCAAAAACCTCTTAAAGGATCCGGAACGCTCCCAAGTGTTCCTGAGATGGACCACCCAGGGGACATGATGTTCGCACAGGAGCTCGTAGCCAGACCACTCCTTCCCCTGGCGGAGGGCCGGGAGGAGAATCCTTGTTTTCCGTATTTTCTTTTTCCACACGCCCTTCAGGCTACTGTACCCACTTTTCAATGAAAGAGTGATTTCTTCATCCCCTGGGTCACAAAGCCGGTCCCCATAAACGCCATTCTCACGGCGCCCCGGCATCAAACCCTTACAGGCAAAGTGGCACTCTGAACATAGAAACTTCACCTCCACATCCACGTCTGTACAGCGTTCACAACCCTGGCCAGCCAGTTCTGATGTGTCTAGAAGATGCCTCACTAGGACCTCCTCCTCAGTCACTAACCTGCCCCCTACCGGGTATGCAGAGCAAGGTAAATGCTTTGAGTTTTTTCTCAGCACACATGCCTCAGGACGTAACTTTGTCTCCCGACACAACACTACCTGCTCCCCACCGCTGCTAAGCCACACTGGGTATGTCAAATATGATCGTCCCCTTAGTGCCCCTCGCGCAGAGCTTGGACGTGTGGCTTACGCTTTCCAACCCGTCACACTGGCTGGCCAGGACCATCTGACTCGGCTACGTGATTCATTTTGCCAGGCATCCGCCCCATTTCAGCGGCATCCGGCCCACTTCGGTTCACGGCGAAAGGGTCAGCAACTTGCGCGTGGAAAGCACTACCCTTTTGCAAAAGGATGTGATAGAGCCTATCCCTCCAGCTGAGAGTGAGTGACAGAAGGGGAATGTCTGGGTTACTGGTGTAACCCTCGTTCCCTGATGGAGGGAACGAGACGTTGTGTCCCCCTTGCCACAACACTTTACCAAGCCGCTGTAATGACCGAACCTTATTCTCGGCTCCTCAGTGCAGAACCTGAACAGTTGCAAGATCTCTGCCTTTTATACCTGTATGTCCGGGGGCGGGACATGCAAATTCTGTTCGCCAATGTGGCATTGGCCTTTTTCATATTCAGAGGTATCCGAGGCTCCCGAAAGAAGCCCCTTGTTTCACTTGACACAACATCTCGTTCCCTCCATCATGTAACGGGGGTTACACCGGTAACCCAGATGTTAAGTGGTCAAATCCAAACATACTACTCTGTCTAACCTCTTCCACCGGCCACTTTTACAGTGACAATCTACGACAATATAAAGTTACAAATATAAACATAACGATAATAATGGAAAAATAAGCCATGACCTTTAGATAGTTTAACACAATCTCATAATTTATTTATTAAAACGACTACAACCTTGAATGTCAGGGACTTTTAAAGTTCCACTATATTTTAAGAGTTTGGACAAAAATCAATATTCCATGTCCATGTACTTGGTAAAGAGCTGGGTCAGTTGGTCATTATCGCAAAATAAACCCCTTCAGGTTCAAAGTTTGGTTTATTTTATGAAAAAGACGGCCTGGCCGTCCATTATTCCTAATGTATTGGATTATGTAAATTACATAAAGTGTAGGTATTATGTACAGTATTACAGTGTTTTGATCCACATTGTCTTTTTCTTTAAGGGTGCCGGAGCAGATGTCACTGAAGAGACAGTTTATCTCACATCATTTGTCATGATTGGAATCAATAACGCTCTGAACATCCAAAACGTTAACTTACAGGTACGACTTGCAGTAAAATTTTAACAAATTTCACAAATAAAGATAAAGGAAGCCTGGGTTTGTAATTCCAAACAACATCCTTTAACAAAAAAATATAGATTTGAAACTATTTGAAATGCAGACTGAGATGCAATACTGTAATTATTATAGAGATCTAATGACAATACTTGAGGAAGCCTTGTGAGTTGTAAACAACACATTTGTCTATCTAGGCCTTGAAATTTGTAAAAGATCGAGCAGCAAGATACATCTTCTCTCAGATGGCGAAGATTGAAAACGTATTTGTTAAAGCCATTGCATCCTACGCCCTGACACAAGCAGACATACATAGTATGCCTGCAGTCAAACTTTACGAGGATCTCAAAAAAGAGGCACAAATTGAAGGTAATATCTTATATATGCCATTCTACATATTTAAAAAAATAAATAAAAATAATAATCTAAATCAACTTTTGTTGTAAACATTTTAGACTACTCTTATTTATAAGACAACTTGTAAGATTTTATTTTACATTTACAGGTGACCCGGTCACGGTTCGTTTTTGGGATGACAGAAAAGTCATTAAGGATCAATTAAAACCCAGTAAAGCAACAGCAAAGAGGGTGGAAACAACAGTTTATGTCCTGCTTAATGCTTTACTTAGAGGGGATTCCAGCTATGCTAAACCCATCCTGAACTGGTTAACGCAAGAACAGAGATATGGAGGGGGCCTCCATTCAACACAGGTACTTACACATGAGACAAGGAGTTATAGTATACTCAAAGGTGCACTTTTATTTTATCTATCTATCTATCTATCTATCTATCTATCTATCTATCTATCTATCTGTCTCTCTATCTGTCTTTCTGTCTGTCTTTAATCTATGTTTTAAGCTTTTAATTTTGATATTTCTCAAGTATGATCTGTCTTTCCTCATATTTTCAGGATACTATTCTCACTTTGGAAGCTCTAACCAAGCACAGCATCCTAACCAAAGGCGCCGCTTTAGACATGTTGATCAACATTGAATACAGGACTAAAGGTGACATCAGACACATCAAACTAACTCAGCAGAAGCCAGTGGCAAAACCAATAGAGGTAAGATCTCCAGTTTTTTTAAGGGAGCAGAGTATTAGTAATATAAAATGCATTTTTTTTTTAATCTTTTTTGAAAAGGTGACTCAAAATGACGATATCATCATCAAAACAGCAATGATCTCTGGTGTGTCGTTTGCCATAGTAAGTGAGCATTTATTCAAATAGGGTTATTTTCACTGTATTTTATTAAGTCTTGTCTGTTTATGTTTTATGTACATTTATTTTTTGACAGTTGAGAACAGTGTACTATGAAATGACTGAAAGTAATGAAAACTGCCAATTTGATACTTCAATTGATATTCATAACAGTATGCCAAATTCAAATGGTAGGTTTTATACTTTATCTGCATTGCTAATCCCAGTATTATTTTAGAAACAACTTTTGGATAAAATAAAATCTGATTTTCTTTTTGTCCAGATCCTATGCTTTTGTCACAACGGATTGTGGCTTGTGCAAAGTAAGTTGTAGAATGTCTTCACTGCAAAAACAAATCTGTATTTTTGTCTTGTTTACCAGTAAAACTATCTAAACATCCTTACAACAAAATGTATTTACACAAGAAGTGAAACTGCACAGGATATTAAGACTTGTTTCCAGAGAATATCTCTTGAGGTGTATTTTTCTTATACTATTAATTTTTTTTTCTTGTTTTAAGGGGGTAAGAAAATAAACTTAATATATATTCTCTGAAAACAAGTCGTATTATTTAAATTATTATAACATTTTTAATAATAAAAGACAAAAAATTGCTTAAGAATAATATTTTTTGTTGTCAGTAATCAGAACAGGATTAATGTGTCTGTTCTTGAAATATTATGTTTTTTAAAATACTTGAAAATGAAAATGCCCTCCTTTCATTTTTTGTGAAGATATAAGCCACCAAAAAATGCAGTTGATGGGAAGACAGGACTCACTGTAATGGAAATTAATTTGCCGACTGGGGTGAGCCCAGTTCTGGTAGATCTAGATATGGTGAGAGACTGAATGTTCTCTTGCAGTACTGCATTCATCCAATGTTTCAGAAAACTGTTCTGAGATATTATATTTCTAAATTTTTCAGTACCAGGGTGGAATTGAGTCTCGATTTTCCAACTATGAAGTCATGGGTGACCAAGTTATCCTTCAAATTGATTCAGTGAGCTAATCTCCAAATCTGGCTTGTTTTTTGTTTTTTTGCATTACTGTGTGTGTGTGTGTGTGTGTGTGTGTGTGTGTGTGTGTGTGTGTGTGTGTGTGTGTGCGCGCGTGTGTTTTAATCCTGTAGAATATTTAACACATGCATTGCTTATTATGCAGATACCCTCAGACATGTTCTACTGTGTGGGTTTCCGCATTCAAGAGGAGTTTGAAACTGGCATGGCCAGTGCCTCTGTATTCAAAGTTTATGAATTTCATGATCGAGGTATAAAGTTTCCACAAATGCTTGAAGTTGAAACTGAAGTGTGTCATTTTTGGCCAACTAGCATCGCTAAATTGAATTGCAAAAGTCATGCTTGTTTTAAAAGAGGTTTCGGGCAAACAGATAGTCCCACCCCAAACTCACATCATTGGTTAAACTAAGGTTGCTGTGACAGGCTGATCGGAATGTTCAAACAAACAGAGCAATGTGTTTATAGAATCACAGAGACACAGTGTTTACACATTTCAGGGCAGATAAAGATTTTTTAAAAAATGACACACTTTTTTTTTTTGTCTGCGCCTAAATTCTGTAATTGAGTGTAATTTAATGCGTAATAAACACATTTGATTTTTTTTGGTAGCAAATGAATGTATCAAGTACTACTATCCAAAAAACCGTAGGCCGTTACGATTTTGTGAGGGAGACCAATGCCGGTGCATGGCAGGTAGGCAACACATGCACAAGACTACAAATTACACATTTATACTGCTGTTGTGTCTTTTTCATAAAAAAATATGTGAGGCTAATCAAAAAGCATGAAGCTATTATTTACTCTGACCATATGAGTTCACCGAGTGTAATATGTCTGTGTTAGTTTCACTGGTATTTCTATGTCCTTTCTGAAATTAGCGGAATGCTGCAACTTTAAATCCATCACTGATTCCAGGATCACCGTTAACCAGCGCTTAAAGGATGTGTGCAAAGAAAGTGTAAAATATGGTACATATTTATCTTTTAACCTTCATGTCATAAATTTAGAGAGAGAAAAAAGAAATCAGCAAACGTGCAATTAAGTTCACTTAAGTAGAAGTCTGCAAAAGACTATAAAAATAATGGTATAAGTGTGCACATGTTTCATGGCAGTGGTACAATTTTAACAAATGGTATAAATTAGATTTATTTAAATATGCCTAACTTTGCAACATACACATGTTAAATGTAGTGACATGTAGTGTATGTAGTGGCAGATGCTTTGCCATTTACCAAACTCTTTTGTTTAAAACTAACACATTTTGTTTTTTTTATGTTCATAATCCTCATTAAGTATAATTAAATGTAGTACATTAATTTTATATTTTAAATATGTACATTATTTAAAGATTACTCAATGATGGTTGATGGAAAGTTGTCAAAATAGAAATGTGTAAGAATAGACTGAAATATTTTAAGTGTGATTGACTTGACTTGTGTTTTGTTTTTCACCAGCTTTTAGACTGTTAATACAATCCTCTGAGGCAGCTGGGGATTTTGTAACTTACAAAGCAAATGTTAAAGCAGTCCTCCAAAAAGGCAAGAGTGTATTAAATATTATTTGAGTCTTAAATAATAAATGTTTAAGTAGTAAGAAAAGCTTTTTTTAAACAAGCTTCCTGACACAATGCAACATCTTTTCTGTTCTACAGAACAAGCAGACGACATAAAAAAAGATTCAGAGATAGAATTGGTTATAAAGGCAACTTGCGATTCAAATTTTGAAGTTGGCAAGCAGTATCTACTAATGACTGCTGACAGCGAACAGATGCGAGTGGGTAATGCTTACAAGTGAGTTTTAATCTGCTCTTTTGTTTATTTATTAAAGATTAGTTCACCCAAAAATGAAAATTCAGTCATTATTTACTCACCCCTGTGTTGTTATAACACTATATGACTTTCTTTCTTTTCTTAACAAAAATGTTGTGCTCAATGACGTCATACAATGGCAGTTTATGTTATCACCTCTTCAAGCTTCAAAAGGACACAAAAGTATAATTCAGAAGTGTAATAAATGATTGTATGTGACTTAGGTGTTGTTCTGAAGGAATACAATAAGGTTTGGTGAGAAAAAAAAATCTAATGTGTTATTAAGCGAAACGGTTGATCTCCTGTGCTTGTTCATGAGTCTGCACAGCTGTAGAGCTACTTGCACAAGAGCAACAGTAGTTACGCTGCCACTCGCAAGGTGGGGCTTCGTTTTGTTTAGCTCCAACAGTAACACCAGCGATATTACAACAGAAAACACAACATAGCTGCACATAAACCAGAGTGCAGAACTTACAAACATGTCAGAAAGTTTGTTGTAAAAAAAAAAAAATGATGCATTTCTATGCCCAGCCCTATTTGTTTGAACCAAATTCCTCCAAATAGTGTGATGGAGCAGGAAGAAGGTAGCTACACACACACACTCAAGTGCTACAGTGTGTGTGTGTGTGTGTGTGTGTGTGTGTGTGTGTGTGTGTGTGTGTGTGTGTGTGTGTGTGTGTGTGTCAATCAAGTCGTTTTAACCAGCAAGTGAGATGCTGGCTTCAATATATTTTATCAGAATGATTTTGGACCAGTGTCAGTTCATAACAGACAGGGTTACCCAGAGCGACGCCAAATATAGAAACCAAGCGATCGACAGAATATCCCGTCACAGCTGCTTAGGACAAAATCTCTTACAAACATAGAAAATATATCTTTTATTGTGTGTCGTTTGGCACCTGAGTCGGACACGGTGTTACTGTAGCAACCTTCAGCCCCATCTCCCTGTTTGATTAAGAACTCAAACAAATAAGTCTGGCCATAGAAATGCATCTATTCTTCCACTACAAACTCTTCAGGCATGTTTTGTAAGTTCTGTTCTCTGGTTTGTGTGCAGCTATGTTGTGTTTTATTCTGTTAATATCAATGGTGCTCCCATTGAAGCGAAACAAACGAGTTTTCGCTTGAACGCCCCACCTCACAGATAGCAGCGTAACTACTGTTGCTCTCGTGCAAGGAGCCCTAAAGCTCACATGCAGAATAATGAATGCACACAAGAGATCAACTGTCAGTCAAGAATTTCTCACAAAAGCTTATCGTATTACATCTGTATTATAATTTTGCATTCTTTTGAAGCTTGTAGAGGTGGTCACCATAAACTGCCATTGTATGGCATCACTGAGCACAACGTTTTTTCACAATTTCTCTCTTTGTGTTAAGAAAAAGAAAGTAATATGGGGTTATAACAACACAGGGCTCACCCCTAATAAACAATGACTGAATTTTCATTTATGGGTGAACAGTCCCTTTAACTATCACACATTACCAGAGGCTCAAGGTGGTCCTTATGTAATGATTTAACAACACCTCAGATGCAAAACTGATGTTCTCCATGTTTCAGGTATAAGTTTACTATGGACTCAAAAGCTTGGGTGGACTGGTGGCCACATATCTCTGACTGCAAAGATGAAGTCTGCAGACAATATGTCAGAGTTTTGAATGATTTTGAATCTGATTACATATTATCTGGCTGTGGGAATAAGTGATCAAATATAATGTCAATCGAATGTATTATTCTTTTGCCTGTTGTTATTCTATAACTTTGTTGGGTTTCTTGCACATGATAACATAATACAAAGGACTGAACATGACTGGCCTAAAAGCACCCTTAAATAAAATGTAGGCTACTATTTCTGATCCCAAAGTGTATGATAATATGCTTTTGTTTGAATATATTGATAAAGAATTTGTGTGAAAAGAAATAATAACATTTGTGATTAAAATATATAAGGGTGGCAAGGGTGGCGTTTTCACTACACTTCACTAATGTGTGGGCAATAGTGGCAGGGCACAATTTGTTACTGTATGAAATACGTTTGATATTCTGTAGAAAGATTACATTTAAACAAATACTTATTCAAACTAACCACTTCAAAAGGTGGTTTTCTGTATTTTTCAATCAATTTTGGCATCTCATAATCTTGAAATGATTGTTTGTTTGTAATTTTTTACCTCTGTTACTCAGCCTGTAGATTTAATCACTTTGAACAAAGTAAAAAAAACAAAAAAAAAAAAACATGAATTATAATTTAGTCTAAAAATATCAGTGCACTTAGTAACTTTTGCCTTTGTATTATCTTGGACTTACACTGACACTAAGCAGCTTGGATGCAGCATCATTTAAAATCAATAGTTTTCAGTTTCAGATGTCATTGTAGAAATGTAGTATTCACATTCAGACATGATTACTTTAATCAATGAGTGAAAGCGTCAAATATCAGGTTACTGAGATTAAGCGAGTAGTATTGGGCGGTGATTCTAACATGGCAACCCCCAACTTTTTTAATAAGGAAAACAATACTGAGTGAACCTATAAGTAAAATATATGCGGTGTGTGTGTGTGTGTGTGTGTGTGTGTGTGTGTGTGTGTGTGTGTGTGTGTGTGTGTGTGTGTGTGTGTGCGTGCGTGCGTGTGTGTGCGCGCGCGTTCTTTAGTGGATTGACAGGCGATGTCTGTATCTAAAAGGTGATTGGCTCTTTTAACTGTAAGGCGGGACTTTCTTTATACATCCGTTGACCGTTGTGCGCTCAGAGCTTTCCAATTTCTCCCAATCATTTTAACAGAAGTGGCCCGTCTCTGCCAAATAATGTCTCCTCGAGCGCACAGGACTCTTAATTTGAAGCGCATGTAGCTAAGTCACGTGATCCAAACATCACCGCGAATCATTTGAGTTCAGGTCAAGCTAGAGATGGCTACCTCATTGTAAACATTCAGAAACGCCACATTAAGAGCCATGGACGACAGATAAAGAAACCGGCTTTTATAATTACTTTTCAGATTTGCCAAGAATGATTCGAAGATTGATAAGGACATGTTCTATTTGACGGCCACTGGCTGATCGCTCGTCGTCCTGTTCGGTCGCCATGGAAACACAGCTAACACAAGTTGACCAGTCGAGACAAACCAGTGACATACCATGCAGTTAGATGACGAACTGTTTTAAATGGATCGAGGTCTCTAGTTCGCATTAGCTATTGGTCTTCATCATCGTATATTATAGCATAAAGACTAGTTGAAGAAAATATTTCTACTCAACTGCCGTCAGCTATGTTTTAATAGTTGAGGTATTTCAGGATGAACATCCTATTCGCCAAGATCCCGTTTACTTGAGATTAAAATGAAAAGAGGGGGTCAGACGCGCAAACGATCACCAACAGGTGGATCCAAATGTCCGAAGAGCCTCCAGAGCAAAGCTGTGACGCCCAACGCCATCTCATGGTCGGACACTGAGGATGGAGATCTTCGAGATGATCCCAGTGATGATGGTAAACCTGTCTTATATCCTACAGTAAAGGAGACTCAGCAGTGACAGTTTAGTCTTGAAACAACATGCACGCTTATCAATTCTTTCATTCAAGCCATTCATTTTCATTCAGAGTTGTTTTTTTGTGCATAGGCCTAGCCCTTATTATGAGTGTATGTTTCTTTCTGACAGATTATCTTGCTAAAAAAGGTTGTCATTATTTATGTTGGGGTTTATAGTGAAAATATGGAAGGGACTGTCTCAAGCATTGCTTTTCTCAGATTTGCTCACATGCACTTACACAAATATCTACTCTTAGACAAAAGAAAATGCAAGGGAACTCGATACATCACTGAAGATCTGATCAGGCGATTGACTAAATGTGACAATTTTGCTCTGGTGCAGACTCTGGATCTGTCGACATCTATGAGTAGTGACAAACAATTTAGGGTAAGATTTTGAAAATATGTAATAAATGTGATGGTTTGAATAGTACAGAGCAGGGGTTTTCAAACTTTCTGATGCCAAGGACCCACAAATTTGATGATGCCTTTGTGAGAAAAATAGAGCATAATGTTAGAATGACTTCTTGTCTGAAAAATGAAATACATTGCTTTTACATTGTCTGCACTAAAGCCAAAATAAATTATTAAAATATTATCTGGGAAATATTTGCTTTCTTATTAAATTGAGTATATTTCTTGGGCGGAATTTATTTCAGATGTAAAAACCCCTGAAGTGAAACATTTTCAATTCTATTCCGTTTTTAAAATAATATAATAAAAAATATTTTTATTTTAATATTTATTGTAAAAAGTTATATATATATATATATATAAAATATTTTTTTTTTCATAATAGGTTAAATGAAATGTTTGTATTTCTTACTAAGACTGCCAATACAATTAAATAATCATGTTTTATCGAATGATTTTAGAATGAAATGGTAATAATTTCAAATTTTGTACAAATTCTCTCTGTAAATAATTTTGCGGACCCCTTAGATCCTCCTTGCGGCCCCCTGGGGGTCCCCAGTTTGAAAACCTCTGCCTTAGAGGACAGGGCGGCCGTGTGCCCTCGCAATAAATTTAGCTTGGTATTACTGTACAGTAACCATATTTTAACTTTACTATTCATAGTGAAACCATCGTGATAATACAGGAAAACAAGCAAGAAAACAAGCAAGAAGCCAACAGCATTCATGGTTTTTGGTATAGTAACATGCATGGTTACTACAATATTACTATAGTAAAAACATAATTTCTGCCAAAAACTATGGTTAATACAGTATACAATATTGCTATAGTAAAACTATGGTATTTGTATAGTAAATCCATGATAACAACAAAATTAGGATTTTTATTACCATATTTTTAATTTTCCTGTATTATCACTATGGTTACACTACAAATATCATGGATAAAATATGGTTAACCATGGTAAATTTACTGTGAGGGAACGCAAAACTGTTTCAGAAAAAATTTCCCACCCTGTCCTCTAAGGTGCTCCATAGTCAAACCCTATGTAGGTGTATTTTTCTTTTCATTTCCATTGACATTTGTGCTTTCTTATTTTTTCAGTATATTGAAAACTTGGACAAGTGTGATCACCTGCAGGTTCTTAATCTCAGTAACAACAGGATCGAGAAAATTGAGAAACTCGAGAAGCTTTGCAAATTACGGGAACTTCACCTTTCCAATAATAGGATACTGTAAGATACTGTTTTATTTCAACTTAAAGAATACAATTTCCTTACAAAATATAGAACATTCTATCTTTACAGGTGTATTACAGAAAACATATAATGTTTAAAAGGCCAATGACATCTGTAATATTTATATATATATATTTATATTAATATTAAGAGATTAAGATTCAACTTTATTGTCATTGAATACACTTCAGACAGAGTACAGGTACAGAGCCAATGAAATGGAGTTGTTTTCGCATATCCCAACTAAGCTGGCCCCTATATATATATGGGACATTTTCACTTAGGGGTGTACTCACTTTTGTTGCCAGCGGCTTAGACATTAATGGCTATAATGAGGGGACAGCAAATTATTTTGAGGGGACAGCAAATTTACACTGTTATACAAGCTGTACACTCACTACAGTGTTTCCCCTACCATTATATAAGGGGGGTGCCCCTTGAAGGTCAGGTAAATTTGATTTGATTTTCTTTATAGCATCAGATTACAATTTGTTACTTTATTAAACAAACTAAATAGCCCAACCAACCAAACTCCCCCCCCCCTCCCCCCCCCCCCCGCACTACTTTACATTGTAGCAAAATGTCATTTCTTCAGTGTTGTCACATGAAAAGTTATAATCAAATATTTACAAAAATGAGAGGGGTGTACTCACTTTTGTGAGATACTGTATATATAGTGCCTTTCTAAAACCCAAAGTCACTTAAAAAGTCTAAAAAAAAAAAAAAAGGTATAAAAGTCTTTCAAATTTTTATTTATCAATTATTTTTCATTTAACTAGAAAAATTGAAGGTCTAGAGCACATGACAAGTCTTCAGGTTCTGAATCTGGCCTTTAACAACATTGAACATCTACCGGTGTGGCTGGCAAAGAAGCTCAGATCACTTCAGACCATAAACCTCAAGAACAACAAGATATTTTCGGTGGGTCCAATTTCTGTTCTTTTCTTAGAAAAGAAAATGTAAATATTCTCCTACTGTATATTTGTTTATCCTCTTACATTTTCATTAGCAATTCTTAACCAAGCTACTACATGCCCTTTTATATCACATCTTGAACATCTTGATCAACATTATCCATCTTTTTAATCTAGCTTCATGAGGTGACTAAACTGAAGCCACTGAAGAACCTGACAAGTCTGACATTAGTAGAGAACCCGGTTTCCAGTCTGCCCCACTACCACCTCTTTCTGATCTTCCATCTGAGGTCATTAGAGATATTGGATGGACAGCCAATTAGTCCTCAGGAAAGAGAGGAAGCACATCAACGCTTTCACTTGGGTACAACTGTTCATCTTCCATGCTTATTGGCCAAACATTTGCCTCCATTGTCCTATAATATGAGCCCATCTCTGCTGTCTTTACAGAGGAGGTGGAACGTTTGGAGCAAGAGCTTGATGTGAGAGCTGAAGAGATTTCAAGACTGCAGAGAGAGCAGGCTGCAGCACTGGAAGAACTGGAGCGGCAGGAAACAGTCAACCAAAGCCTGAGGCAGCAGAATCAGAAGCAACAGCACTCCCATGAGCAGCTTAGAAGAGAACTGGACACTAATTCTGAACTAGTAGGGTGATCGATTTCACTTTCATCAACCCCAGTGTGAATAGGAATGATAGGGACTCTAATGTTACATGGATTTAAAGGAATAGTTCACCCAAAAAGGAAAATTCTATCGTAATTTACCTTCATATCGTTACAAACGATAAAAAAATATATTTAAAAAATATAAAAAATATAAAAATATTTTTTAATAAATATACCGGTCCATCTTTTCAATAAAACTCACTTCGATCTTTACAAAGGAGAAAAAGTATCATAAAACAACATAATTTAGATGCATTGTGGGGTTCTTATTCTGACAGTACTATATTAGTTTATAAGTTTAGGTGTCAGGTGTCACTCGCAACGGTGTGCCCAACTAATTTTCCATATTTGCACGCAATAATTTTCACTCGCAAATGCGTGGCTGTGGCTCAGGTGGTATAGCGGGTTGTCCACTGATTGCAGGGTTGGCGGTTCGATTCCCGGCCCAAACGACCCCACATGCCGAATTATCCTTGGGCAAGACACTGAACCCCAAGTTGGTCCCAATGGCAGGCTAGCACCTTGCATGGCAGCTCTGCCGTCATTGATGTGTGAATGGGTGAATGAGATGCAGTGTAAAGCACTTTGAATACCGGATGAGTAAATGGCAGAACTTTCTTTAGTATTATATAACTATTTCTATGTTAAAAAGCTTCTATTGAAGGGGGATTTTAGCATCTGTGCTTATTGAGTCACAGGAAAGGCAATTGTGATATCTTCTTTAAAAATATATATATATTTCCTGCTAATTCATTAGGAAGTACCACCTTTTTCATCTGAAACTTCCTTATATTTGCTTTCAGTCTCATTTCCAATCCAAGTTTCCAATTTCAATCCAAGTCTAGAGATTAATTTCCCCAACTTTCCTTTTCCTGTCTATTTCTAGCCAATTCCCTATTCAGCTCTCTCTTCTTACTACACACTGTTCTCAGCTGCTCTAAAGGTACTTCGTTAATGGTGTTGAAATGTCTTTGTTTGTGTTTCCTCGTTCATCAAATTCATTCATTTTTCATACTGTACAACATCTTTTTTTCTCGGATAAATGGCAGCATGCTACAGATGCTGTCGATTGAGATAACTTGTGTTGAACCCGAAATATTGCTCTAGAAGAAACTATGTAACACATAGACTATATAGTCCCAAATAATCCCTATATTTGGTATACATAGGCATACGTACATAACTTCAAGAGTAACATCTAGAAGTTTTCCTCACGGAAACCATCCACCCTTGGAGCTTTTCTGTATCTTTCACTGTGCACTTGTGTAAACTGTCTGCTTGTCCTTTACTGTCTCTGTTCTTCATTCCTGCTTCAATCTCAGCTTCCGCTTCATGTTCCTCTGCTGGATTCTGTCTGTCAGGTATTCATCTGTCCAATCTGTTAATAAACCACACTTATCACTTTATGTTGTCGACATTGTGCTTTCATGTGATTCCAGGTGCTCGCTTAGAGAGATGTTGATGGTATGACATTGCTATGTTCTTGAGCATGTTTCTGAGGTTGTTTCTGCATGTATGCATTCTATTGTAATGGATATCTTCACTGATTATTGCTTTGTGTATTTCCACAAGTGTTTTTTGGCACATATAACCTTAAGATAATGGCATAATAACAAATCTCATTCTGAGTTGATAGGTTTGTAGTGAAGTGCTGCTGATGTGTTTTCTTATACTATCTAAAATGTTGTTTCTTAATTACTTCTTCCTTACTTCACAGCTGAAGCAGAAAACAGTGGAGTTGACACGGGCCTGTCAGAAGCACTATGAGTTGGAACAGGAGTTAGCCTTTCACAAAATAGATGCCAAGTTTGATCCTCTTCCATTCTGTCCAGACCCTGTAAGTTTTATCAATGCCTGTTTATTGGGTGGAATAATTTGTAGAACAATTAATCTCAACTGCTTTATTTAATTCTAAAAAAAAATTGCTGAAAATATGCATATATGTATATATACACCGATCAGCCACATAATAAACCACCTGCCTAATATTATGTAGGTCCCCCTCGTGCTGCCAAAACAGCACCAAACCAAGCATCTCAGAATAGCATTCTCACTACAATTGTACAGAGCAGTTATCTGAGTTACCGTAGACTTTGTCAGTCTGGCCATTCTCTGTTGACCTCTGTCATCAACAAGGCATTTCTGTCCACAGAACTGCCACTCACTGGATGTTTTTTGTTTTTGGCACCATTCTGAGTAAACTCAAGAGATTGTGTAAAAATCCCAGAAGATCAGCAGTTACAGAAATACTCAAACCAGCCCGTCTGGCACCTAAAATCATGTCATGGTTGAAATAACTGAGATCACATTTTTCCCCATTCTGATGGTTGATGGGAACATTAACTGAAGCTCCTGACCCGTATCTGCATGGTGTTATGCAATGCACTGCTTCCACATTATTGTCTGATAAAATAATCTCATGAATAAGTAGGCGTTCTGGTGTTCCTAATAAAGTGATCAGAGAGTGTATATGTGGGAAATAAACGCATTGCGTAAAGTTATCGCTGGTAAAAATTATATAATTTTTATAGTCACCTTGTCTCTTAAATAGTTCATTTTAAATGGTTCTGCGGTGAAGCAAATCGTTGTTTTAATTTTAAATGGTCCTGCAGTGTGACCATTTTTTTTTAAAGTACAAATATTCTGTCTGGCCTCTCAATTAATATGGATTTAAAAACAGTATGCATGATAATTATCAGAAAATTAGCTAAATGTTTAAAATATGAAATATATCATGTTACACTGTGGGACATGTAACAATCATTCCCACACTACCAGCAGCATTAGTTGATTTTCCCCATCTGAAGTCATCAAGTCCCATCTGAATTTATAAAATAAGTTTGCTGAGTAAGTTTCTCTATCCTTTACAGATAAACAACATATGATGCAGCTCTCATTCCAACTAGGAATAAGAGCCAGGAGCAAGAGAAAGTGGTGCCCTTAGAAAGAGGACAGAATAGAATAAAACAGTTTTCATTTCATGTAATTTGATTTACAATCATTTAAATTTAAATTATTGAAATAATCTCATGCTTGGTTTACATATTAGCTTTGGCAGCCTCACTAGCAACAATATATTTGGCATTAGTGGACTTATTTATAGACATTTATCAGAGAATGACTGGCTTAGAGCTGTCATTCAATGCTGATTTGTATATGACACAAATCAGGCTATGGTAAGAATATATTCATGATTTTCCCTCATTCTCTATGTTCTTCAGGAGGTGAAAATAGAGAACGTTTCTAGTGAGAGTCCCTACATTGGAAAGTCTCGTCAGAAAAGGATCATCACGTTCACATCAGAGACCATGGATGCACAAGTCCAACAGCAGACACGCTCAGTGGATCTGACAGAGGTAGACGACCCAACAAAAGATGGCATCTCAAGACATGCTCAACTCAGAGGTACAAAAGGACAAGGGCACTATGATCTTTGAGTTATAGTAAAGGATCTGGTGCCACTTTATATTAGGTGTCTATAATTACTATGTACTAACATTAAAATACATACAGTACATTGTATTTACTGTGTAAACTGTGTAAACATGTTGTTCCAAAAAAATTCACAAGATTCACATTTGCTGCTACAGGTAGGTTAAAGAAGTAGGGATAGGTTTAGGATTAGGTTAAGGCAGTATTTCCCAACCTTTTTTATTTTGGTAGCTCAGTGAGTTAAGACGCTTACTACCACCCCTGGAGTCACGAGTTCAAATCCCAGGGTGTGCTGAGTGACTCCAGCTAGGTCTCCTAAGCAACCAAATTGGCCTGGTTGCTAGGGAGGGTAGAGTCACATGGGGTAACCTCCTTGTGGTTGCTATAATGTGGTTCTCTCTCGATGGGGCACTTGGTGAGTTGTGTGCCACGGTGGATGGCATGAAGCCTTCTCTCGCGCTATGTCTCCACGGTAAGTCCTCAACAAGCCACTTGATATGATGAGCAGGTTGACAGTCTCAGACATGGAGGCAACAGAGATTCGTCCCCCTCTAACCGGATTGAAGTGTGTCACTACGCCACCATGAGGACTTAGAGCGCATTGGGAATTGGGTATTCCAATTGGGTATAATTGGGAAGAAAAAGGAAGACAATAAAGAGCAAAATAATGTTCAAATGCTTTTTGCCACAATTTTGAGCAATATATCTATTGTTTATAATTTAATAAACTTGTTTTTGTTCAATATTTGGCATGAAAAGTGTTCTTGTGCTATCTTTCTTTAAAATATGTACTATTCGGTTTGATATTCTTTTATCTAATGCAACAACTTTTGTAAATTTTTTAGTGTGGCCTAAGTGTCCAAATAGTTTCTAGGACCACTATATTTATATGTCTGCCCTTTGTATAATGTCTGCTTTTTAGCTGAGCAGCGATTGCAGCAATTACATAAAGAAATCGAGGACAAAGAACAGCAAATTCTCAGAGCCAGTGAAGAACTCCGACAACTAGAGGAGGCAGTTTCTCAAAGACGGGTGAGATGTTTCCCTTTTAAACATCTAATGAACTGCTTTTGCTTTTGAAATGCCTCCAGCCATTCTTCTTGGAAAGCTAAAAGATTGCCTTTGTTCTGAGTGGAGCTTATGATGAGGGAATTCATTTTTTTGTTATTTCATTCATCTTTAATTAAATCCGATCAGTCAGTAAAGACAGACGTGAATGTTTAAGGTGGGGATTGTTGCTTTTGCTTGCAGATCTGTGAAGCGGAGAAGGATCAGCTAAGGCATGAGCTTCAGAGGAGGATACAGAAGCTGGGAGAGCAGAGAGGAGAGATGGAGGCCCTGGAGAGACAGCTGGACAGGCAGAGTGCAGAGAGAAATCAAGCCCAGGATGAAATGGACCAGCTGCAGAGTCTGCTGCACAGCCTGGATCCCAGTGACCCCAGACATGTCAGTATTAACAATGTCTAAAAAACCTCAAGAAATAGAAAAAAATTGTTAAAGTGTACTTATTTACCAAGGTTAAGTTTGAATTTGTGTGAAGCAGTGCCTAAAACCCCCTCAAATGTCAGACTGATCTAACAGTGAAATCGGAAACAGTAGGTTTACTTTTCTGTATCTTCAATAAGCTCTGTTCTTGACGAAATGCGAAACACTGCCCCCAATGGCCAAAGCCATAAGTGCACATGTGAGCTTCATTTTCCGATTTCCGATCTTAGTGTACTGGAACTCTTGGGAGCAACATGCTGACTTCCCGTGTGATCAAATGGAAACCATGGTAAAATCATAGTAACACACAGCCTCTCATGGTTTATTGCTTTTATAAAATTATTTAATTGATAAAAGACACCAGTGTTCAATAAATAATTGGATTTATTCATAATAATATACGTAAACAAACGATTCTTCCGCCAAGTAAAAGTTGATTAACCTAACTGCAGGCTGTTAACAGTTGCCAGGCAACTTGCCGCATTAAAGGAATATTCTAGGTTCAATACAAGTTATGCTCAATCGACAGCATTTGTGGCAAAAAGTTGATTACCACAAAAAACATTTATAAAAAAATCGGATTTACAGCAAGGCACTGTTTCAAAAGTATAGTCACAACCTGTGTAAACATGACTCTGGTGCGTTTATTACCGTAAACTAAAACTAAAAACTAAATGCAAAATAAAAAATAAAAAAATGTTTTCGGAAATTGAAATAATAATACAAATAAAAATCAGTGTAATTGGAAAAACTGAAGCCAAACTAAAAAACATTTAAAAAAAAAAAAAAAAACTAAAATAAAATAAAAATAATCGTAAAAAATATTTAGTTTTCGTTTTTTGTTGCGATAAACCCACTATCATCTAACATGAAGATGCCACTAGGCAGTGACAGCACAAGCAGATGTCCTATTGCCCTCATTACATTAGCAAAGACAGAGCAGGAGCGAAGAATCACTACAGTACATCATGGAGAAACAAAGCAGGTAGAAAAACTGGGTGACCAGCAGTCGGTCCCAGTTTTACAAGGTGTGTCCCGATGTCCTGTCATTTCTCTAAAAAATTTAATAATGTCCCGGTTCTAGCTGTTAGGCTCACTGATTTTTTTTCTTTGAAATTAAAAATCCTCAACGTCCTTCTTGGTATCGTGTCTGGTATCGATTGCAGTTTTATTGCATTGCACGATGATTTGACAATACTTTCATTCTAGTTTTGTCTGGTTACCATGACAACGACTCACACGCTTGGTGCTCTCTGCTGCTCTATCATCATCCAATGAAAATTAGAAATGCCCAAATGAAAATGCATATTCATAAAGCTGTATTTTAAAAAATAGGACAAGCACTTCACTGTGGAATTGTATTGTAACTTTTAAGTTCCGATATTGCAAATTTTGTGTAAAAATGTGTAGATGACATGAAATTTCAAGCTCTGACAAGTCATCAGTATTACACATGCAATATGACATCATATGGATAGAATAGTCTATATTGAATTTATACATTTAACAAATATCTAAAATGTGGTTTAAATTGAATAAAACGATATATTCAATTTTTTTATAAAATTCACATACTAAACGATGTTATATTGAATTCATATTTTAATACAGTGTATGTACATATGCATGTATCGCAAACCCCCTAGGTGCCTGAGTTTGAGACTTTCAAAATCTGGTCACCCTATAGAAAATGCACTAGCCGTATCTTGGACTTCAATTATGACACAGCAGAACCTTTACTGGAATTACTGTTCGTTGTGTTGCCAGTGCATGATGTTAAAACAAAGAGAACCGAAACAATATAATATCCAGTCATTTATTCTGACATTCTTTCTCACACACACACACACATACACACACAGTGTTTTCACTCATTCTGTCTTACACTGTCAGTCAGTGATTTTACATTTCATTTGGAATTGGTTTAGAGGTTTGCTTGAAGTTCAGTTTTCAGAGTTGCGACAAGACTTACTTTCTCATGTCAAATGCACTGAAGAGGACTTTGTGGTTAAAGTTCAATTAAAAAAAAAAGCATTCTTAAATCGGGATTATGTGTTTTTGTCTACTGTAATATCAGTACTGAAATTCAGTTGGTCTTATTAAAATGAATATTTTAATATTTTTTACAAACTGTACATTTGGGTGTCCAGCTATATGACCCATGTTGCACAAATGCCTGATTTCCCCATTCTATATGTATCACTAAATGTAATGAGAAACAAAAACTAAACAATAAAATATGTAAAAACTAAAACTAACAAAGAACTAACAAACAAAATGAAAATTAAACTAAATTGGATTGAAAAATTTTACGAAATAGAAATAAAAACTAAATAAAAAATGTAAAACATTATAATCTTGCTCTAGCATGATACAGTCTCTGATTTACATGATTTTAGTGTCACAATATTGCTTATAGTATTTAATAGATTTACATCGTCATTGCAATGAAGATGTAATTGTGGATCTAACTGTACACAGTTAAGGTAAGTAAGCGATTTTATCACACTAAAATCATGTAAAGACATTTAATGTTTATCTTGTTACTATACAATATATGTCTTCATCAATATCTGCAAATGCCACATCATCATTTTCATGGCTGTAAATTGTTAATTTGTTTCCTTTGTTGCGAGTATTTTCTAATCCGAACTTTTATTCAGATGTGATATCCTCTGTTGGTTGTATAATATAACAAAATGCATTTCTTTCTGATTTCTGTTAATTGTTTAGCATGCAAACAGTGTGGTGAAAAATGAGTCACTATCACTTATTTGTTTGTTGCACCTCCATAACAACAAGAAGGATGATACTAAGATAAAGTTCCCTGTGGAATTAATCATTGCTAACCCATATTGTGCAGGTCTACAGAGGCCACTAGTTACACTCATGTGAAATGATGTTACTGTCTCTTTAAAAAAAAAAAAGAGCACTTCTGCCCAAGGAGAAATCTGTTGTGGGTGGAGCCAATAAGGATCCTAACTCCCACCCGGCCTCAGACACAGATGCTGATTGGCTGAGGGGAAATTTTCCTGTGTTGATTCAAAGACAGGAGCTGAGAGGATCGGAAAGTGTGCAGGGGTAGAGGAGGAAGGGGCAAAAATGAAGTCTAGAGGAGGGGGCTACTTCTGGAGATAGTTGGATTCTGTGGACAAAAGCCCTAAATTTAGAGTAGGAGTAGAGCTAAAAGACTCAGGATATGCTTTTCTTTCTGTACAAAGATTCCTTGGTAACTCTCATGGGGCAGCAACAGGAGAAACATGGCTATGTAGAGATAGAAAGCGAAGAGATGGCAGCCACACTGCTGTAGTAAGTACCCCACTGGGGCAAAGGAGGGGCTCATGGGAGGCTGCTGTCATACTATTACAAGTCTAAAACTTCTTTGTAGAATAATTATCGGTAAGAACATTTCATTATTGAAGTTTATTTGTTTAAGCTGAAAAATGTGTTTCAGGATTTTTTGTTCATGTTTTATTTTCAGTGTTTTTAACAGGAAATTGCAGAGGAGTGATGTCATCACTGTTATGCTGGCGTTCAATTTGACATGGTTTATATTATATCTGGGAGCAGTTTGCATATTATAATCCTTTATCAGTATATTAGTTATAAAACACTAGATAAAATTAAGTATTTTTGTTATCTTTTTTTTAATTAGTGTCAGAGTAAGTTTATACTTGAACAGTGCATTACATAATGCTAAAGTAATGCATCTAATTAAAGAATGCATTATGTGTAAAATTACAATGTGTTAATAAAAGTGTAATAAATGTTCTTAGTTTGTATGAAACAAGTCTTAAGATGGAAGGGGAAGTGGATGGGTGTAGAAAGTACAAAAAAAAAACAGAAGTCCAAGACTTTGTTTAAACAACTATTGTTGTTTTGTAGATTAGAGTTCTGCATCACTTTGACTTAAAGCAGAAGTCTAGATCAGCTTTAAATGTGTGTACAAATCATGAAACAGCTTGTAGTAAAATGTTATGTTGCCTTGATGTCGTGGGCCACTTTTCTTGATGTTGTGTTATCAACACTTATTGTTGTTTCACTACTCTGTGAAATAAACGTTACAGTCATGTTATATCCAATTAACCAAATTTCAGTAATTTTCAGTAATATTTTTTTTTTGTTGTTGTTGAAGAAAGATAAACTTAAATGATGATGAACACCAAAATATTAAATGCCATGGATTAATATTTACTGAGTAATCCATTATTTTGTAGTGAAGAGTCAAAACGACAATTTTCTCCTATGATTTTGGAGCAAAACTACAGGCCAAGAAAATAACAGTTGAAAGGCAGCACTATACATTTTATTATTATTATTATTTTTATTATTTTGCACCAAGATAGGTTCGTCTATTCTTAAAATCAGTTGATTGCAATAGATTTTTGGGAGTGCCTATAACTTAAGGAGTATTAAATATACCTTAATATCCTTTTAGATTCTGGTTCAGAACAAACTTCATTTTTGCATCTTCATTTTAAATCCCAGACAAATGGACTCTAAATGTGGCTCCATCTGAAAACTGAAAACTTATACCCATTTTCAATGGTCAAAAACCAAAACTAACCCTAATTTTTCTTGTCCAGCAAAACAAAGGTCTGAAAAACAATGTTGAACTCGATTTTCAAAATGTACAATCTCGATTTTCAAGAGTTCAAAAATGCACTTTTAAGAAAAGGCAACATATGGCTTTTCAGTTCAATACTTAAAGGAATAGTTCACCCAAAAATTTAAATTCTTTCATTTGCTCACCCTCATACCATCCCAGATGCGGATGACTTTATTTCTTCTGCTGAACACAAACAAAGTGTAATGGGGTTCATGGAATGCATAGGAAGGAGGAAGCATGGACCGGCTTGACAAAACACGTAGACATTTATTCTCGCTTAAACATAACATAAAACAACTCCACGTGCTAAATACTCCCACCGCCCCTCAGTAGAACGCGAGACCAGTGTGGCACACAGGTGGAACTTGTTCCCCATTTATCTTCCTGGCCTCGCTCTGCCAAGATGCCGCTTGGCCCCGCCCTGCTCGCCATGTACCCCATTGCCAAACTCAGGCCTGGGAACTTTTGGGTGAAATATCCCTTTAAATAAATTTTGTAGAAATTTTAGAAATCAAAATGTACACTATTTACTTTCTCATTACAAACTCTTGGTCTGATTTGTGCACGAATTATGGTCAAAAATGTTTGCCCATTGATGGCTTATGTCTCCAAGGCTGCTAAAGTTTCAATGAACAGATGCTGGTTGTGTTTTCATGCTGGTATCCATTCTGGTATGGAATACCCAGTTTAACAATCCACTGAATTCCTGATGGATAAAATCAAGTCCTGACCTTTGACTTCACTGTAATCATACTCTAATAATGACAAATGTAGCAATTGTAATTGTTAGTTTACTGGTTTTGCACAGCAGTAGGATTGATTTATATGATAAAACGCTCACCCAGCTCTCTCTGACATCACTTCTCCAGGCTCATGTGAAGGCCCAGTTGTCCAAGAAGACTCAGTTGCTGGCCATCATGAGCAGAAAGCACCAAGAGCTGGAGAGCAGGCTGGATGATATGATTAGACGCATCTACAAGGAGACGCAAGAGATCAAAGAACTGGAGCAACAACTTACTGATGGTGAGGAACTGTTAGAAAGTGTTGTTGGATAATGGACCCTTTTCACAGACCTCTTATGACACGTTTTTGCCTTCTTTAACAATGTAAATGTTGCAAACTTTTTTATATTTCCAGTTTTAAAAATATTAAGTGTAATTTTATAACATTGTACTTTGTATTATATTACCTTGGAATACGTTTTAGAAAAATAAGTTACCAGCTGAGATGAGGCTTCTAACACATCTGCTGAGGGAGTGACAGGAAATTTAGCCTGTTTCTCTCTTCTTACTGATGTTATCCAGCGCTGTATATTTTTATCTTCTTTTGCAAAGCTGTAAAAGTTTAATTGGTGATTTTTTTTTTTTATTCTTTTGCTGATGGAGCAAACGGGTAAGCAAAAAGTACATTTGTTGTGGTCCTCTGTTCACCGCCATTCAAGTTTAGCCAACTATAAACTCACAAACAGCAAGAAGAAACCACCAAATGGAAAAGGCTTAAAAGAAGCAGTTATTTAAAACATCTCCAATCCCACAGGTCAGATAGCTGCTAATGAAGCGCTCAAGCATGATCTGGAGGGCATCATCTCAGGCCTCCAGGAGTATCTACAGGGGGTTAAGGACCAAGCAAGAAGAGCCCAGTCAGACTGCAGTCGTCTACAGAAGGAGAATGATGCTCTGCAGCGACTTCTACGTGAGAAAGAGCTGCAATGCACGCAGCTGGAGACAGAAGCTCTGAGTGCTGAAAGGGGTCAGGAGGTCAGAGTCTGTTTCTGACACCACATTCAACTGCACAGTAGTTTTATTACACCGTTCTGTAATAATTAATATCACCTTGCTTGTTGTGATGTAGGAGCTGCAGCATCAGCAGCGGGAGTTGGAGGATCTGAGGAGGGAGAATGAGGAGCTGAGGCAGGCTCGTGGGCAGGTCAGCGAATATGAAGCAGAGCTGGAGACCCACCTGCAGGAGAGAGACACTGAAGCCACACAGCTGAAGGAGGAGCTGGTAAGACTGCATCGGCTCAGTCAGGTGGGAAATCGCTTCTTATTTCAATACATATTCGTGGATATTGGATGATTGTGTGATGAACTGGTCCTGTGCGTTTACAGATGGAGCACTCTGCTCTGCAGGCAGAGCTGCAGAAGGAAAGGAAAGCTAAAGAAAACGCTTTGGCACAGATGCACATGGCTGCTGACAGAGAGCTAGAGAACACAGAGCTGCTGCAACAGGTCAACATCCTCCAGGTGTGTTACTGCTGATTTTCTTTTTTCTCTAATATAAAAGGAAATCATAGGAAACATTGCAGGAATTTCTATGTTAAACTCACTATTAGTCATTGTTAAATTAAAGGAATAGTTTACCCAAAATCTGTCATCAGTTACTCTCAATCTTATGTTGTTTCTATACCATTTGGCTTTGTTTCTTCCGTGGAAAAGTTTTTATGCAGAATGTTAGCCTCAGTGACTATTCCCTTTCATTGCATCTTTTTTCTATGCAACGCAAGTAAATAGTGACTAAGGCTAAAGTTCTGTCTAAAATCTACTTTTGTGTTCCACAGAAGAAAGAACGTTTGTTCATGACATTTCTGTTGCTTTGTCATACACGGCTGCTGGCACACACCATACAAGATAAAAAGATTTTAGTTTTTGTCATTGACCTATCTACAATGCAAACTGCATTTAGCTTTATGAGGTCAAATTACAACATGGAGGGGACATGAAGTTCCTTTCTGTTTGTTTGTTCTCTGAGAAAATTAGTTCCCTTCCAGAACGTCTTCCCACATCACATTTATGTAGGCTGAGTACCATTCATGGTAAACCTATTTACTTGCGTTCCTCAAATACATTTCTCAAAGGGAAAACTTACACATTGTATGGAGAAATTACTGGCATTTCATTACATTAATTTTTCATTCATTTAGTTTTATTAACTTTCACTTACATACAACATGGAATGCAATATTTATGCTCATCGTGTACCAAATGCCCTGTAAAGTTGCAGAGGGTGATGACAAACGCACAGGTTATTGTCCCAATTTATGGAATTCAGTTATAAATACAAAAATATCGTAATTTTGTTAACATGTTTTTCTTTGGTCACTTCAAACCTAAACATGTACCACACTATACATTCAAACTAGAGGTAGACTGATATATCGGTTTTACCAATTAATCAGTGCAGATAGTTATGATAGAGCTATCGTTTATCTGCAAAGGATCTACACCGATAGTTGCCGATAACTTTTTTTATTGTGTTCGCTGCTATGTTTATGAAATAATCAAGTAATCTAAATTGAAATGAGGGCATGCAAAGTAAAATGAGAGAATGTGAAAATGTACCCTGTCAGCACATACATTGTGTCTGCAACTTCATATCTTGTGAATAATAATAAAACTTTTTCCTAATTTAATGTAATCTGGTAAAAAATACAAAACTCATCTTGCGGTGAATATATTAGCTATATTTGGTTAATAATTTATATAAAACAGTGTAACAGACCCACGTCTCCATAATTTTAAAATAGGAGCCCTTTGTGTTTTCAGGCTTGTTTACATTTAAAAATCCCACATTATGCACCAAATCTTCATTTTTTTTTTTCTCTGGTTATTCTTTGGATTTTGATTGCACAATAAACTGCATCTGAGATTTTATTCATTTTTGGACTCTTGTATCCTCAATGTCTCTGCCCAACATAAGAAAGAAATAGATGTGTCATCTAACCGATTAATCGGTTATCTGCCTTTTCCACCACCTTAGTTATGGCATCGGCAAAATCCACTATCAGTCGACCTCTAATTCAATTACACATTTTATGGAGAAATTACTGGCATTTCATTACATCTTTCATTGGTTATAAAAAGAAAGTACTATACATTCTAATGAATCATTCTCCAGTGAATCATTCTCCAGTCTCCAATGAGAATCACATGTTTGAAGTAGAGGTAGACCAATATATCTGTTGTACTGATTAATCAGTGCCAATAACTGCTTTTTGGAACTGATATTGTTATTCCTCTGTGTTACTCTAGAGCATTGTAATGGAGCCAAGTCTCTGTCATTTCAAAATAAGAGACCCTGGTGTGCACCAAATCTTAATTTTTGCTGGTTATTATTGGGATTTTGATTGAAAAATAAACTACATTTTTGATTTTATTCATTTTAGACTCTTGTATCCTCTGTTTCTGTGCCAGTAAGGAAAGTACTTTCTGTCGTACTAAGGAAAGAGTATGATTTAAAAAAAATAGAATAAAAACTATTGAACGATTAATCAATTATTGCCCTTATCCACCACCTTAGTTATTTGTATCTGCAAAGTCCACTATCAGTCAACCTCTAGTTTTAATAATTGATATCTTTTACAGGAGGAAAGAGACTCCCTTAAAGAGAAGGTAGATGCACTTCAGAGCTATATGGAGCAGGTCAGGGACAAGTTCCTGTGCCCAGAGCATGTGGCAAAACATTTAGAAGAGCTGAGAAGAGGCATAGCTACAGGACAAGATGGACTAAGGTATGATAGATCCTTACTGCAGATTAACATTTAAGTGAATTGTCTGACTACGGATCAATCAGAGATTTTGTCTTCCATCCTGTTGCACCAGCTTTGAAGACCTTGGCGAAGCTGTGAATAAGAGTGTCATGGAGCTGCAAAAGGAGCTTCATCATGTAGTATCTGCTGCTAGGGTAGAAAGAGACGAGGCCCAGCGCGGTCAGGGCAGACTCACTGGAGAGATGAGGTCCCTCAGAGAGAGACTCAGGAAGTACCAAGAGAGATTCCAAGTGGAACAGACTAGGGTGGGTAATTATTTTTTTAAATGATCATCAGAGGTCACAATCGACTTTTTGCATTTGCATTGCATTGTCGTTTCTGATGCTTAAATGTCAACTATGGCAATAGCACACCTTATTATGATGTCAGGCTTATTTCCTTGTGTTTATTTTAGCAGTCAGCAGAGAGGCAAGATGAGGAGGCAGTGCTCCACAGATTGAGGGCGGAGCTAGAGGATGCTCATGAGCGGCAGTACTTGATGCTTCAGCGTCTGCAGGAGACCGAAATCGAAAGGGATCGCCTGCTTGCTGAATTAGAGGAACAAGATAAACAGGTGCCATTCATCTTTTTTACACTTTCACAAAGGACCCTAAATAACATGCAAAAACCTGCATGTCTCCACACTCTAAAAAATACTATGTTAAATGTGCTGAATAATCCTCAAGCTGAACTTTGTACAGATGGCATAAACCAGTTCTGTATTGATGGTTTGTTGTTTCTCTAGATGAAGGCTGAGGAGACCCAGACTCAGGAACAGATAGAGTCTCTCAATCTGGAGTTGCAGGTGCTCAGGAAATCCTTTTCCACTGCTGACAGAATGGCTGCTGAACAACTGAATGCTGCAAAAGAAAAACTTCACTCTCTTCACAGTACTGTAGAGAAAATACATCTGGAGAGAGCAGTGGTAAGACATGGAGTGGACTATGGTACTTCAAACCTTTTAGTTGTAATATAATAGTGTGAGAATTTCACTGGTGGAGATGGTGTGTGGGTTTATGTAGAATGCAGAGGAGTTGGAGAGCACCAGGAACCAGGCAGATCAAGCCATTCAGGATCTGGCTCATGCCGAAACAGAGATCCAAGTTCTTCAGAAGCTTTTGAGTGATAAAGTAATGTATATACTCAAAACCTTCAGAATATCTTGTTTTAGCAAAGAACTATTTGTTTGGTAATGTCTTCTTGCTGGTTTCTTGTGTTTGGTAGGTGCATGAGACTAATGGGCATCCCCACATTGTCCCAAACTCTAGCATTCAACAGCAAGAACTGGACAGATTAAACCAAACCCTGAAAAAACAACAGGCTCAGTCCAAACGTCTTAGAGATCAACTAGCTCAAGTCAAAGAAGGTTTGTTGGCTATTATAATAGCTTTATAAAAGACCAATTTAGCAGGACATTGCTAACTGTAAGTGCTGATCCTCACATTTATTTTTAGTGGTGCTTGCTAAGGTATACAAAGCATTTGGATGCATAGATCATTAGATAACCTACACTAAGCATTGTGCACACAGCATCTGGCATCTTGCTATCTGGCTACAAACATATTTGCTTTCCTGGATCAGATAACATCATCAGAAATGTTCTAGTGTCATAGAAGCCTAAACCAATCAGATTGGGTTCAGATTGCTCCAACTAGTGGTGATAGTCCTCCATATTTGCACAGAGAGTCATGTGGTCAATCACTCTAATTACATATGGACACCAGGTGATGGCACCAAGTACATGACACACTTAATGATGACTCAAATGGCACAGAATGAAACTCATTCTGTGCAATCTTATTACTAAAATCATGTCTTCGTGCAACAATGCCTCAAGTCATTGTTGTGTTTGCATGTGTTATTAGATCTTTTGTACAATTATTATGTTTTATTTGTTTTGAAAGGCTTTTGGACACTTGGATAAGTTTTTGGACACTAGGATATGTTATTTTTGTAATGCTTTAACTTTTGATTGCTTTGTCCTATCAACACAAAGTTTTACTAAGTTACAGGTTACATGTGACATGGTTGGGAACAAAACAAAAGCAGTTTTTTAGTCACCTTATTAACACCCTGAGATAAATAATGTCAAATCAGAAAAATAAGAATAAAAGTACATTTTTGTCTCTTGTGTCTTTGTGACTCTCAGTTTCTTAGGCTGAGAGTCTAAGAATTTATCATAATCTATATCATTAAAAAATGTAAATTGTTTTCTTTAAAAATATACCAAACACTTGAACAGCCTTGTTTGTTGTTTGTTTTTTGTTTCTTAGTTTTCTTTTTGCTTTATAAGCCTTTAATTTTGGGTGTGCCACTGAAACTGGACTTCTTTAAAAACACCCTTCAGAGATTAAAGTGTTAAGCTACCAATGAGAACACCATAGCAATTTCATAGCAATGCACTAAAACCACTCCGAACACCTTAGTATTAAAACGCCTTGGCAACCATCCACAATACCCTAGCATTATGGCAGCTAGTTTTGCAAAGGCAAGCACCACTAACATTCTCTTTAAAAAAAAAGTCAAAATGTAGTTGCTCACTGGAAATGCTGCTCTTTATATTTATTAGTATATATATTTTGGTTTGTTCAGTTAACAATGGCAATCTGGAAGAGCTGTTGGAAGAGATTGGAGCCCTGAGGGAGACTCTGATGCAACAGAATAACTACCTGTCCAGTTTAGGAGATCCCATGCCAAACACAGGATATTGGTACTATGTACCACCTACTCAAAATGTAAGCAATCATATTTCTAGTGTTATTTTAGAAGTAGTAAATAAACACATTTGCAAATTACTTTATTTCTTTGCCAGTACCAGTTTTATATTGTAATCATTATGTTGTTTGTCCTCAGGTCCCTAGTCTGGGATCTCAAGGCACACAAGACTCAGGATTGGGCTCTGTGTATCCTCATTCGCCTGAGAGAGGAAGGTGGTCCAGCCATAGAGGACACAGGGAGAGAAGACCTCCTGTTAATGGAGGATACTGGGTCTTCTCTCCCCATTCACACACTCATGGAAGAAGAGGTAAGTGCCTCAATCTAAGATTCTTTCTATCCAATGTTGCAGGCATACTGGTGAATGTCAAAGTGCATTTAAGTGAATCTCACAATGAAACATCACCCCAAAAACAAAGAAATTGTATTTTGCATAAGGAAAATTAAGCTTATTTTAGAATCATTGAGATTATTAGCGATGTGACATTATTTTCAGGACAATTGAGCATATCAATTGCATCCTCATCACCCAAATTCTCCATAATGTGGAGAAAAAAATCCCATTCTAATTACTGTACAGTAATGAAAATAATCCTGTCCAGACACATTTCTTTAAAAAAAATAATAATAATCTGCATTTTGATTTAAGCACATTATTTTAGTAGTAGTATTATTTTGGAGTGAAATATGTCCTGGATATTTCTTGATAATTTATTGTGAGATTCATTCATTGATTTAGTTTTAAAGCTGCATTCTCCATCCTCATGCACATGTTCTGTACAGATGCTCAGATGTGCCGAGACAGTGGAAGAGAGAGTGATGTGGAGGGTGTGTCTGGACCACGCTTCACTCCTCTCTCCGGCTCTGCAGCATTTACTCTCCCTGATGGGACTGCTCTTCCTCCAGGCTCAATTATCTACAGTCACCATGTGCCTGGTCTTCCCACTGGCTCAAGTACAGTCCTCTGTGGGCCGCCCCCTGATAGAGCCGGGTTGGTGTATGGCCCGCCTCCCAGCAATCTTACTATACCCCTGGTGCCCAATGGGACACTGCATTGTAATGTGCCTGGTCATCAGGACTTGGTAAGAAACTTGGAGACATTTCAGTCATAAACACATTACATTTCTCTATTTTGCCATATTAAGATAAATTTAAGGAATATTGTAAGTTAATAACAGCTTTAACCCTCTGGGGTCTGAGGGTATTTTGGGCCCTGGAGAAGTTTTGACATGTTTTGACATCAAAAAAAAATCAAATCACTTTATTGTCACACTACTGTGTACACGAGTGCAACAGCAGGTGAAATTCTTGTGTGCACCGAGCAACATTGCAGTAATGACAGTGACGAGACATAAACCACTTTACAATAAACAACATATTTACACAAAACAATTTACATAACAAACGTACACAACAATTTACATAACAAATGTACACATACCTACACAACAATTTACATAACAAATGTACACAATACACACAATGTAGAATACACGTACACTAGATAAGGGTATAAATATATATATATATACACTGACTGAATTGGGAGCGAGAATATATTGACAGAATGAGGATTTATAAAGTGCAGTGCTGATTGTTGATCGTGAGGGATCAAGTGTTCAAAAGTCTTATTGCTTGTGGGAAGAAGCTGTCATGTAGTCGGGTGGTGCGGGTCCTGATGCTGCGATACCGCCTGCCTGATGGAAGCAGTGAGAGCAGCCCATGACTCGGGTGGCTGGAGTCTCTGATGATCCTCCAAGCTTTTTTCACACACCGTCTGTTATATATATCCTGGAGGGAGGGAAGCTCACCTCCGATGATGTTTCTGGCCGTTCGCACCACCCTTTGCAGGTCTTTGCGGTTGTGGGCGGTGCTATTGCCGTACCAGGCGGTGATGCAGCCAGTCAAGATGCTCTCAACAGTACTAGTGTAGAACCGTGTGAGGATGTGGTGGTTCATTCCAAACTTCCTCAGCCGTCTCAGGAAGAAGAGGCGCTGGTGAGCCATCTTCACAACGGCCTCAGTGTGGACGGACCATGTGAGTTCCTCAGTAATGTGGACACCGAGGAACTTGAAGCTGCTGATTCTCTCCACCGGTGCTCCATTAATGGTGATGGGGCTGTGTTCTCTGTCTTTCTTCCTGAAGTCCACCACAAGCTCCTTGGTTTTACTGACGTTGAGGGAGAGTTTGTGCTCCTGACACCAGCGCGTCAGAGTGTGCACCTCCTCTCTGTAGGCTGTTTCATCATTGTCTGTGATCAGACCTACAACCGTCATATCGTCAGCAAACTTAATGATGGCATTGGAGCTATGTGTCGCCACACAGTCATGTGTGTAAAGGGAATACAGGAGTGGGCTGAGAACACAGCCCTGCGGGGCTCCAGTGTTGAGGGTCAGTGATGAGGAGATGTTGCTGCCCATTCTAACCACCTGACGTCTGCCTGACAGGAAATCCAGGATCCAGCTGCACAGCGAGCTGTTTAAGCCCAGAGCCCGGAGTTTCACATCAAGCTTGGAGGGCACTATGGTGTTAAATGCTGAACTGTAGTCTACAAACAGCATTCTCACATATGTGTTCCTTTTTTCCAGGTGGGATAGAGCAGTGTGTATTGTAGATGCAATAGCATCATCAGTGGAGCGGTTGTTACGGTAGGCAAACTGCAATGGGTCCAAAGAGGTGGGCAGAACAGAGCAGATGTGATCTCTGATTAACCTCTCAAAGCATTTGCTGATGATGGGGGTGAGGGCAACAGGACGCCAGTAATTTAAACAAGTGATTTTGGCTTGCTTCGGTACAGGCACAATGGTTGATGTTTTGAAGCATGTGGGGACTACAGACAGGGAGAGGGACAGGTTGAAAATGTCCGTAAAAACACCAGCCAGTTGGTTCGCGCATGCTCTGATGACGCGGCCCGGAATGCCGTCTGGACCCGCGGCTTTGCGTATGTTCACCCGTCGAAAGGATCGGGTTACATCCGCAACAGAGACGGAGAGTGAACCATCATCTGTAGTATCGGCCGCGAGTGCTCTCTCCGCGAGGGCGGTGTTGTTGTTATCCTCGAAACGAGCATAAAATGTATTAAGCTCGTCCGGGAGAGAGGCAACGGTGTTCATGGCGGAGTTTTTATTCTGTTTATAGTCCGTGATGATGTTAATTCCCTGCCACATACTTCTGGAGTCAGTGGAGTTGAACTGACCTTCAATTTTGTGCCTGTACTGGCGTTTGGCTGTGCTGATGGATTTACGGAGGGCATAACTGGCTTGTTTACGCTCCTCCGCGTTCCCGGAATTAAAAGCGGTGGTCCGCGCAGTAAGTGCCGCGCGAACATCGCCGTTAACCCAGGGTTTCTGGTTGGGGTAGATCCGTATAGTTTTTGTCGGAACAACGTCCTCTACGCACTTCCTGATGAAACACGTTACGCTATCAGCGTAAACCTCGATGTCGTCATCGGAGGCAGACCGGAACATCTCCCAGTCCGCGTGATCAAAACAGTCTTGTAGCGCAGAGTCTGATTGGTCCGACCAGCACTGGATCATTCTGAGGGCGGGTGATTCCCGTTTCAGTTTCTGCCTGTAAGCGGGCAGAAGCAGAACGGAAGAGTGGTCAGATTTGCCAAATGGTGGGCGGGGGAGGGATTTGTAGCCATCCCGGAAAGGAGAATAGCAATGATCCAAAACCCGGTCCCCTCGTGTGTTAAAAGCTGATGTGTTGGTGGTATTTTGGTGCTATTGTTTTGAAGTTGGCTTTGTTGAAGTCCCCGGTAACAATGAACGCGGCCTCAGGGTGCGCGGTTTCCTGCTCACTTATACTGCCATACAGTTCCCTAAGTGCCCGGTCTGTGTCGGCTTGTGGGGGGATGTACACAGCAGTGATAATGACCGCTGTGAATTCCCTCGGTAGCCAGAATGGTCGACACAGAAGCATGAGAAATTCCAGATCAGATCACATGATCACATGATCCAGATCACATGCCTTGATATTTGTGCTTTTTCAGTCGCTTAAAAACATATTAATGGCTAAAGTCTGATAACACTGTATTCAATACAAACTGGGCTACAATAATATATGAGCAACATGTGTGTGTACAGGTTTGTATTTTTGAGAAAAAAAACCGTTTATGCATGGTTTTTGAAAAAACAAAAATTTTAAGTCACTGAAATAAGGTCATATAACACATACTAAATATTTGTCCACAAGACTTTTGAGAACTGGATTTTACAAAATGATGTGAAAACCATCCTGATCACTCATTCATACAAAACAATATTGTAATTTAACTTTTGTAAGACACTTTTAGTGTTGAAAGGTAATATGCGAGGAGGCGTGAATGATCATGAATATGGATTGTAATTCACACCTGAGAGACAAAAGACCCCTCCCCTGGGCCTATCAATCAGGGATAGAGAATGAATGTGAGGAGACTTAATGCAACTGACCACCACAGAAAATAATTTTGACTTAAAAAAAACACAATGGAAGTCTATGAAAAATGTGATGCTTGCATATTTGTTAAAGCACTGTCATGAACCATTCAATAAAGAATGTTTATTTTTTGGTGTGTAAACTTTTGTAAATTTGAGATGGGACAACTGTTCTTGGTGGATGAACTAAGGGTTATGAGTCATGGTGTAATTTTCTGTTGGTAGATTTTTTTCTCCATGTAAACAATGTTTAAACGATAGTGATGTAACATCTCTTTCTGGTATTCTTGCCCATATCATGTGAAAGTTACTGGGTATACATGCTCTTGAAGTTATTTGAAAAGTTGGATATAAGTTTACCCAGACGAAATATTATGTACATATAATATCTGTAATTTCTAAACTGTGTGCTGAATTTTTTACATTCATAGACTTCCATTATAAATACATTACTGTAAACATGCTTTTTGTTTTCTCCTTTTTAGTCATGTTGCAATGATATAATTTTATAAAGTGCATTCTGGAACTTTTTAGGGATCTTACCTTACTCAGTGCACTGGATTGATTTTGCGAATAATGTTCCATTACTTTATGTGGATAGTTCACCCAAAAATGAAAATTCTCTCATCGTTTACTCACCCTCATGTCATCCCAGATGTGTATGACTTTCTTCTGCAGAACACAAACACAGAGTTTTAGAAGAATATCTCAGTTCTGTAGGTCCTTACAATGCAAGTGAATGTGAGCAGACATTTGAAGCTTCAAAAAACACATAAAGTCAGCATAAAAGTAATCCATACGACTCCAGTTGTTTTATAATACAGTATGTCTTCTGAAGTTATGCAATCACTTTGGGTGAGAAACCAATCAATATTTAAATCCTTTTTTACTATAAATCTCAGCTTTCAAAATGTGATAGTGAAAGTGGAGATTTATAGTAAAAAGGACTCATGGATTATTTTTATGCTGCCTGTATGTATGTTTTTGGACCTTCAAAACTCACTTGCATTGTATGGACCTACAGAGATATTCTTCTAAAAATCTTAATTTGTGTTCTGAAGAAAGAAAGTCATATACATCTGAGATGGCATGAGGGTGAGTAAATTATATTTTATTTTTTTGCGTGAACTATCCCTTCTCCAAATTTCCATGAAGAGTTTTAGTTACGATCTTACAATCAGTTGTTTTTATTTGTGTTGTAGGAGCAAAATCTAAAGCAAGCAGAGCGCAAGCTGAAAGAGAAGTGTGCTGGCAGAGCCCACAGTGAGAAAGAGCAGCTCACGCTGCAGGAAAAGACAGCAGAGCTACAGCAGGAAATCAAACACCTGCGCAGGACAGTCCACACGCTAAAGCGCCACATGTCAGTCAGGATTACATAATATAAATACACTGTCCCTCTGAAGAGTAGACTTCAAGTTATGGTCTATATAAAAAATTATCTCAAAGTGTTTATTTTGTGCCTTTCAAATATTTGGTTCATTAGGAGTTTGCCAAAAAGCTCCATCTCTCATGCAAATGATGAGCAGTGCGTGTTGGGAGAGGTGGAGTGTCTGGAGAAGACACTTTTGAAGCGCAGAGCAGAGCTCAGAGAGGCTGACAGCCTGCTGTTAGAAGCCGAGACGGCGCTTAAAGACACTAGAGCCAAGGTCTGACATTAGTCTATGCACATTGTCCTGTATACATCAACTTCCTGTTGAAAAATGCTAATGATGTGATATGTGTCTTTGCAGACTAAAGGGAGCGTGCAGCGCTACAATGTGGCCAGGAGGCGAGTTGGAGAAACGGAGCGAGAGCTGATGGAGATGGAACAGAGAGCTCAAGACAGTGCCAAACAGCTGGTGCACACCAAACAAGAGCTCAGGTAACACAACTACCACACACATGAAAGAGAATTCCATCGATTTATGTTCAGAACCCTTAAAGATGCAGAGTCTCATTTCTTCACCAAAGAATTGCAAAAATAATGACTGTTTTCCAAGTCTTCATACACACTCCCCTTTCTAACAAACTTTGAATAAACGGGTAGTCCTGCCCCAAACTCATGTCTTTGGTTGAACCAATATTGCTCCAACAAACAAAGTAATGTTAAAAACACCACACTTTTAATGGATATCAACCTAGACATTACTTATAGTTGTCTCTGCATATAAACTGGCATAAAAGAAAGCATCAAAGAGATAGTTCACACAAAAATGAAAATTCTCTCATCATTTACTCACCCTCATGCCATCCCAGATGTGTATGACTTTCTATCTTCTGCAAAACACAAACAAAGATTTTAGATGAATATCTCAGCTCTGTAGGTGTGTGCAATGCAGGTCAACAGGTTCCAAAATTTTGAAGCTCAAAAAGGAAATAAAGGCAACATAAAAGTAATCCATATGACTCCAGTGATTTAATCCATGTCTTCTGAAGTGGTGTATTGGTCTAAAGCACATAACTGGTAATCTGGTAATCAGAAGGTCACTGGTTCGATCCCCACAGCCACCACCATTGTGTCCTTGAGCAAGACACTTAACTCCAGGTTGCTCCGGGGGGATTGTCCATGTAATAAGGGCTCTGTAAGTCGCTTTGGATAAAAGTGTCTGCCAAATGCATAAATGTAAATGTAAAATGTAAATGATATTTGTGGATGAGAAACAAATCAATATTTATGTCCTTTTTTTACTATAAATCTCCACTTTTACTTTTAGATTCTTTTGTTTTTGGCAAGTCACATTCTTTGTGCATTTCACCACCTACTGTGCAGTGAGGAGGATTGATAGTAAGAAAGGACTTAATTATTGATCTGTTTCTCAACCGCACCTATCTGAAACTGAAAACATACGTTTAACTACTGGAGTCTTATGGATTACATTTATGCTGCCTTTATGTGAGATATTCTTATAATAATCTTCATTTGTGTTCAGCAGAAGAATGTCATACACATCTGGAATGGCATACGGGTGAGTAAATAATGAGAGAATTATCAAGTTTTCATTTAATCTTAGAAAAGTAAAATACAAATACACAGCAGCTTTTAACAAGTACAAGTTTATATCTTAGCCAGGTTTTAGGCTGTTCTGTCCATCAGCAACAAGTTGTTTTGTTTGAACTGGAGATCTTGCTAGCATGTAAATATTCTACTCCAGGAATCTTCAAGAGGAAGTTATGGAGCTGCAGAAAAAGAAACAGGACCAAGAACAAACTCTACAAGAAGTAAAAGAGGTACTAGCATGTCAAGATGCAAGGTTTCAAGAAGTCAACGGAAAGCTAGAAAGAGCGACTGACAGGTGCAAACTCAACTCCTCATTTAAGTAAAACAATGAAGACAAAGTGTAGATAAAAATGGAGATAAAATCAATCTCTGTTTACTTTTTATAGACTGGAGGTCGTTCAGAGGGACCTCAAAGAGACCAAGAGCCTTGAGGCGAAACTCTTGCAAAGCTGCAGAGAGACGGAGAACAGCCTAACTCAACGGCAAACAGAATTGGACAAAATCAGCACTCGGGTAACACACCTGCAAGTACAAGCAGCATATTACATTGACATTTGAGAAAGACCGATGTTTAATATTAAGGATTGCAGGTTGTGATGCAGCAGGAGGACCTGTCTTTGCTGGACAGAAAGCTGGGACAGTGGAAACAGGAGGAGGAGGTGCTAAGGGTTAGTGTGGAGCAGCACAGGCAGGGCCTGCTAGACGTACTCAGACAGGGAGAGGAGGACGTGCACAGCTTGCACCGGCGCATTCAGGTCCATGTTACTGCTCTTGCCATCAAAAATGAGCAATTAGGAAGTAATATTATGTAAAGTTGATATAAATATTACTTAGGAAGAACTTCTTATATGAACTGTATGTGTAGGAGCTCCGTGTGGATGTGCAGTCCCTGGCTGTGCAGAAGGGAGAGCTTGACTCTGAGTTGTCTGAGAGGAAGAGCAGACTGGCTCAGTATAAGAAAGATCAACAACAAGAAGAGGAAACTCTACAGAACATCCGTTCAGCCATCAACAAACACAAATCAGGTCTGTTTCTTTAACATAAAGATAACATGAAACTCTAAAATCTGATTGAACAAGCCAACTAATGTTAAATAGAAGATATACACAAACCTGTGACCACACAACAGTTGAATTCTGTGTTAATATACCAAGAGACAGTTGTGACAAAACCCTTGGGAGAAGAACAGCCTTAGTAATAATAACCTGACAAGTATACTTGTTATACTAAGTCTCTAGAATTGACTCAGAATGGTGCCAAAAACAAAAAACATCCAGTGAGTGGCAGTTCTGTGGACGGAAATGCCTTGTTGATGAGAGAGGTCAACAGAGAATGGCCAGACTGGTTCAAACTGACAAAGTCTACGGTAACTCAGATAACCACTCTGTTCAATTGTGGTGAGAAGAATATAATCTCAGAATGCTATTCTGAGATGCGGGTTGGTGCTATTTTGGCGGCACGAGGGGGACTTACACAATATTAGGCAGTTGGTTTTAATTATGTGGCTGATCGGTTAACTTTAAGCATTTGTGGCATAATATTAATTACCTCAACAATTAATTTTGGCTCATCCATCCTTTTCTTTAGAAAAAACAAAAATCTGTGAATGGGGCCAATCTGTAAACGTTAAAATACTTACTGTATTAAATGTAAAATGTAAAGTAAAAGATGATTTTAGTGTGAGGAAATCGTGGAACATGTCCACATGTTGTGGACATTTTCAGTACTGACCCAAAATAGAAGTAAATTCCCTAAACTACATAACTAACGCTGGTATCCTAGTTTCCCAGCCTGTTACAACTCTGAGAGGATGGCAGCGTCCTGCCTGCAGTCAATACTCAATCCGAGAATCTTGTATTCTGTCACTACATGTTAGTTATTTACCATAATACTTACTTAAGCTGTGGCATATTAACTCAACCCAGACTCCAGTTTCTCTTTTACTCGTTTATTAGTATACGGCTGGAGAGATCTCTTTTCAGTAGAGACTATACCAAACAAAATAACTCTTTTAATACATTAAAATAAGCTTTTATACATTATTGCATATGGAACTCCCGTTATACTTGTTTACTTCATTCTGATTGGTTTTAAGCCTATTGCAAAAGTTTGAAGAAAAAAAAACTAAAGTAGACTGTTCCTGTCTTTGTTAGCCAAATGTCAGTGTACTAAAATAGTAATAAATTCAGCCATGGCTACTCTCTTTTCCCCATATTCTCAGACATACATCATGTCCCAGACATTCTTGCTACAACACATTATTTTTTTTATAACATATCCTGCTCTCTCATGCTCTCTTCACATGCTTAAACACCAAAAACTCTATCACAGTGCTCCCCTCTTATCATACCTCTCACAATTACTAATATCAGTGCATCTGTTTACAACCTACCTCTTACATTTTACTTATCTTCCTCTTATGTCACATCATCATTTCACAATAATTTTCCAATACATGCAAAAATAAATTTCATAGCACAAATAATTGCTGCAATAAAGAAGGTTAGTAACACTGGCTTCAAAAACTTATATCTATCCAAGTGCATTACCAAACATCATGAAAGAATTTTGTCAACCAATCCCATGATGCATTGGGATTCTTGGCCTGTTCATCCTGCCACAGTTCATTTCGTACCCTTACCATATCCTCAAACACCTTAGATATGTTGCTTGCTACTAAGACTCCATCCGAAACCACTCTATTTTCTGGGGTCATTTGCCAAATATAGTCTACTTTTGATCTGAAATTGTCGTGGTTAGGTATCGTTTTCAAATCGGAACAAAACGTAGTGGATTCTATTAATCAAATTCATTGAATCAGTTACTGCGTTATGGATTAGAAGGCTTTCCAGTATCTTGATGACTTCTCAATTACTTGATCTCTGGGGGCTGATGAGGTTTGCAATATAACACATGAATCTAGGTTTCATGTTCAGCATACTTTACTGCTGTATATGTAGTCAGGATTACTTTGTAAAGGCCCAACCACCTTGAACTGTGTCATCTCGGAGGTTCATCACCCAGAATCTCTACCCTTGCTTGTTCATACAACTGTAGTGACTCCGAACCTTTGTGCCATTGTCAGAGGACAATTTTTAGGGACTCCCCCATTTTGGAATGACTCTGATCAGGACCTTCGCCAATGTTATAGCATCGACCTTTCTGCATGGGAAACACTCAGCCCACTCAGAACATATTAACAAAATCACAATACAATATTTATTCTCTTGACATGATGTCAGCTCAATGAAGTCCATCATAATGTGCTGAAAAGGAAAAACATGTGAGGTGGATGAAGTAAGATTGCATACTTTGCCTTCCCATGTTATTCGCTGTGCAAATGTGACAAAAATCTCTGCCATAGCTGTAAATCCTGGAGCCACCAAGGATATCTCAATCAATATCATTAATAGCCAATTTTTTGGGGGGCGCATTCTGTCCAATGGGCCCATTTTTTTACAATTAGGATACACCCGTTTTGGCAGTAGGGTTTGGCAAAAAAATGGCTTGTTTTCCTTGATTCTTTTCTTTAGACACCATCTTTTACTGTCAAACCCCCTTTGACCATGTTTTTGTTTCTTGGTCAGTTTGCATGCTTCAAATTTCAACCAATGTTGTTGGTAGTTGCGCATAGTTGGAAATCAGGGATGGAAACTGGTCAAACCAGGCATGGTTGACATTTGACTAAATACCATGTATTTAGTTACAGAATCGGCAAACTAGTTTCCTTTGAATTGGTGTGCACACATACGGTACTCCATTTCTTTTAGTAACAACATATTCTTGAGCAGTTCATTTATTAATTTCAAGTGCAATTTGTTTTCCTGTTGTTTTAAGAAAGCCTTCAGCTTGGTTATGTGAACTGCATGAGGAAAAACACATTTAATGGTTGGAATACCACCAGGTTTAAACATGACAACACAGCTTCGATGGTGGCAGTTACTAAACATAGGCACTGTGGCATTCCACGTGCAACAGTGTCTAATAATTAGAAAAGTATGCATTTGGATGACGTCGATCACCATGGGGTTCGGTCAGAACCGCGAACATGAGCCCCTCTTTCTCAGAATCGAATAGATCAAACAATTTGGAATACTCTGGCAGGCCTAGACACTGTATTTTATTGAGCCATTTTCAATTGCTCAAAAGCACAATGAGCCATTTTCAATTGCTCAAAAGCACAATGAGCCATTTTCAATTGCTCAAAAGCACAATGTCATTCTTCTGTCCAATTTTATTTATATGTCATTTTCTGTAGCTCATGATCTGCTGCAAGAAGAGGATTTGAGATCTCATAAATGTTTGTTCATGAACACCGGTGTAAACGTGGCTAAGATTATTCAGCCTAAACAATTATCCAGGGTCTTTAGTACCCTGTACTTAGGAAAATTATCATTTTAAGCTCTCACTATTGTTTTGGTAGCTTTAGAATAACTTTTACTCATTTACTGCCAGCTGATTCAAATCAGCTCCCAGGGTAGGCACATATTAGAGGTATGAAAGATACTGTTGAACAAAGCTGCTTATATATTTTTGACCCTTTGTGTCCATTTCCTTTTTAAAAGAGAACAAAGGCTTAACATCTGTTTCACAGGCAGTCTGGCTCAGTACACACAAAAACAATTCATTAGTGCATGTATGTGAGCACTACCTCATTGCAGTACGAAACCTAAATGACTCAAAAGTTCCACAAAACATGTTAGGCTCAGAATTTAGTCCTTCCCTGTGGTATCTTATCCACATTTTACCTGAAAATTTCATTCAAAACAGAATTTGTTATCTTGTGTATAGGGATGGAGAAAAAATTATCACAGGAAATAATTTCAAAGATGGCTGTACGGTTGACAGATTTTGGGTAACCCCAATTCTCAGGGGGTGCAATCTAGCATTTTTATTTGATCCTCATGTGCTGTTATTATGCTGTCCCCAACTATGTTTCATTTTTGATCAACAACCTCGTCAAACTGCCTGCACACTCCCGTACTCTGTAAGAAAGGACAGGTTTCCATAAATTATTAAATATTATTGTAGAGCTATTCTGATTACCACACCCATTCTCATATATACAGCTAATTCCTTTTGGTTCTACCTCTTAATACATCTGGGTGTTTACCTTCTTATAAATATAGTTTAGCTTGAGAGAATGTTAGTGCAACAGGCAAATCAGATAGCTGTCGCGAGACCAGTAAATAACTTAAATAGAACCTCTTGTTTTTTCATTAATCATGTTCTCTTGTCTGACTTTCTTACCAAGAAGTTCCATGACAGCTTACTTTGCATTGTTTAAGTTCTTTTACGTAAAGTCAATGTGTCCTGTGTGGTTGAGGGATTAGCAATGGGGAGTTTAGGGTAGGGTCGTTGGATGGCCACCAGGTGGCGAGAAGTTGAGGTTCATGACATCTTGGTCGCTTAAAGTCCCTTACCAAGTGGCTGGGTGTTCTGGACAGGGCCTGTTTCTTGTCAGCTTGTCACACCCTCCATATCTCTGCTTCCCCATCTGATCTCAGGTTTGGACCTTCTGTTGGAGGAACAAAAATTGTGCCTCACCTGTGCAGGATTTGGCATTAGCATTCTTTAATCCAGCAAGAATTTCACCCCAGTCTGTTTCTAGGTGGCAGTGGAAGATTCACTTCCTCTTCTTTGTCAGCTACCCCTCCCTTCGTTCCCCTCAACTCTTCTCTCTTTGTGAAGCTACAAAAATCTTCATCCCTCTTTGTCTGTTCTTCATTTTGAGGGACCATAAAAGCTTAATTTTGACCAAGAGCAAAGTTTATCTGGCCTACTGTGACAATTCTCCAGTTTCAAGTTCACCTGAAAAGCTTTTCACTGTATCAATGTAAATACAGGAAATGTTCTTTCATTCTATTTCTTTTCAGAAATGATTTATTATATAGCTCTCTATATTCAATATTATTTTTATTTTAAAATGATATATTCTTGGTTACTTGTCAACATCAGAATGTTTACATGGAAAACCCAAACTCTTACTCTTTTGCTTGTTCAACAGCTTCCCAAATTCCTCAACCTTTTTAATTCTTACCTCTTTCATCTCTTTGACCAGTCTTATTTTAATTGTCATTTGCATTCATTTGCATTTTTTATAGGTATGATTATTGCACAAAATCCAATTGATTCTTAGATTAAATATTCTTTACACAGTTAAAAATGAAATATATTTTCATACCTTATGAAAGGCCATGGTTCTCAGCAGGAAACTGATGGATTGCGTACTCCGGGTAGGGAAGGAGGTATTGCCCCAAGTGAAGGAGTTCAAGTACCTCGGGGTCTTGTTCACGAGTGAGGGGACAATGGAGCGGGAGGTTGGCCGGAGAATCGGGGCAGCGGGGGCGGTATTGCATTCGCTCTATCGCACCGTTGTCATGAAAAGAGAGCTGAGCCGGAAGGCAAAGCTCTCGATCTACCGGTCCATTTTTGTTCCTACCCTCACCTATGGTCATGAAGGTTGGGTCATGACCGAAAGAACTAGGTCGCGAGTACAAGCGGCCGAAATGGGCTTCCTCAGAAGGGTGGCGGGCTTCTCCCTTAGAGATAGGGTGAGGAGCTCAGTCATTCGTGAGGAGCCTGGAGTAGAGCCGCTGCTCCTTTGCGTGGAAAGGAGTCAGTTGAGGTGGTTTGGGCATCTGGTAAGGATGCCCCCTGGGCGCCTCCCTAGGGAGGTGTTTCAGGCACGTCCAGCTTGGAGGAGGCCTCGGGGAAGACCCAGGACTAGGTGGAGAGATTACATCTCCAGACTGGCCTGGGAACGCCTCGGGTTCCCCAGTCAGAGCTGGTTAATGTGGCCCCCTGCTGGAGCTGCTGCCCCACGACCCGACTTCGGATAAGTGGTTGAAGATGGATGGATGGATGGATGGATGGATGGACCTTATCTTTTCTTCTCTCAATATATCTCTGTGTTTGCATGCACTCACCCACACACAATTTAGATTTAATTGATTTACTTATTAAGTGCCTGGTATCATCTTTTTTAAATGTAATATTCTCTCTATGCATTCCTTTCCCCTTTCGTACTAAAAGAGGAAAGGAAAGTTAGTTTCAATAATGACATCATTCTGTATGTACACAGCTTTTGCTGTAGGCACAGAAACACAAAAAACACAGAAACTTCATGAGGCTCCGAGACTCGAGCCCTTAACAAAAACACCTGATCTAAATTCTCGAGATGCTTATCAGGTGAACCTGTCCTCTTGACTAATTGTCACCGTCATCCTCTGTCAAGAAGATGCTGGATCAGTTTAGCATGAAGCACCACTTCAAAAATGACCCCTGTTATTGTCAGAAAAATCTTTTTTTAAACACAATCTGAATTCAGTGAATTATAAGTTTATTCTCAATTAGAATGTAATTTTAAGGCCATTACTGTCATGAAGTTATTATTTCTTAATATTCAAATATCACACTTCCAATTTTATTATTTCAAGCACGCTATTATTCAAATTCTAAAGAGAAAGTGTAGTCCGTTTTCCTACCTTGTAGGAATGTCTCTGGACTCTAAGTCCGTCTGTCCACTTCGGATTTTCCTCCTCAGCCATCACTGTTCTTTACTGTCTCTTTACCCGAGAAGTTTCACAAATAATGCTGGCAATGCACTGCAAACTGAACCAGAGGAGGTTAATGGTGGTAGACATATGGTGTCATATGAAAGCAAAAACTGCAATGACAGTAAATCCTCACTTTCTTTGAGATGTTATTGTGCTTGCTAAATCACAATTTTACGATGTGAATGCACATCATTCCTAAAAACGATTTCATTACTGTTCCGCATTGATGTTAAAAGCATTTACTTGTGAGTCTGGTGCCTTCCTTATATGGTTAATTGTGAATAAACATGTACTTCACTAACATACTTCACTAACATACACGCATTTTACTAACAAATCTGGGGAGTACGAAGCGTTTGCGAATCCAACGGAAAGTTTTCGAGAAGGTCCATTTTCCGCAAGTATAGGTCTCTGCGGAACAATAATCTGTATTTTCAATTCTGTGGCCGTTTTCAAATCAGGGTGAGGATTTCTACACTATCCAATTAAAGTAGGTAATCTCGATGGTTTGAAAATGCCCACTGATTTGGAAAAGACAATTTTTGTTCTGCAGTGACATACGTCTGTGACAAATACAAATGACTCAGAATTTACTCATATATTTTCTGAAAGTTTCATGAATGAGCCCCAATATATTTATAGCATCTTACCTAAATTATAGCACATCCAGTTTAATGGCACATATATTTGAACCTCAATGACCTCAAAAATTAACGTTAAGATGTGTGTAATGTGTTTGTATATGTGACTAGAGCTGAAGCACGTGTTAGAAATGGTCCAGTTGGAGACTGGCGAACTAGAGGGATTGAAGATTCAGCATAACCAAAAACTGAAACAACTGGAGAAAAGCCAGGAAACTCTACTACAAGTCAGTCCAACAAACTGTGTTAAGCTGATCATGAACATTCTAACTCCACATTAGAAGTCTGAGGATATATTTTTAAATGTAAGAGTGTGGAGTATGATGTGTATGTGAAGGTAACATGCAAGTGTGTACTGCTTAGGTGCATGTTGAACTTCATCGTGACCAGCAGGAGTTGCAGGAGCAGTGTGGAGAGGCTGAAAGACATTTGAACCTGCTGGAGGAAGAGAGAGCAGAGCTTAAATCACTACAACAGAAGAGCCTCAATCTGCAACAACAAACAGATGCAGCAGTTAGAGAGAGGAGCAGCTTGCAGGAACAGTGCAGAAATCTGGAGGCCAGACGTATGCATGCTCAGAGGTAACTTCTCTGTCATATTAGAGCTTTAAAGATGAAGTATGTAACTTTTTCGGTAATAAAATACTTTCTCTTATCCCCTGCTCAATATGCAGAGACAACTGCCAGTAAGCCATTCATAGGTTACATTTCTTTTTTTTTTCTTTTGGATTTTCTCCCCAATTTGGAATGCTCAATTCCCAATTCGCTTTAAGTCCTCGTGGTGGCATAGTGACTCGCCTCAATCTGGGTGGCGGAGGACAAATCACAGTTGCGCATCTGAGACAGTCAATCTGCGAATCTTATCACGTGGCTTGTTGAGTGCGTTACTACAGAGACCTAGCGCAATTGGAGGTTCACGCTATTCTCTGCGGCATCCGCACACAACTCGCCACATGCCCCACCAAGAGCGAAAACCACATTATAGCCACCACGAGGAGGTTAAACCAACGTGACTCAACCCACAGCACTCAGTGCTCACTCAGTCACTAACTTGCGACTCCAGGTGTGGTAGTCAACGTCTTTACTTGCTGAGCTACCCAGGCTCCCATAGGATACATTTCTTGAAATCTGTAATCATTGTGTCTCTGTATGGATGGGCCGCTCAAAACAAACAGGATTTTTAAGCACCTCAGGCACAACATTGACTTAACCAATGGCGTGAGTTGGTGGCGGGACCGTCTTTTTGTTCCATGAACAGTAGACTGGGGTTTATTCTCAAAGCTGTTTAAAAACAATGTTTATTTTTGCAATTCTGTATGGTGACCAAGTAGCGCAGAAATTATACAATTAAGCTTTCACATTGTTCCAGATAATGGTTAAGGTTGATGTTAGCATAGTCTCAGACTCACAGACTGTTCACTGACTGTCCGTTGTATATTGCAAAAATGCAGTATGTAAGCGACAATCCAGTCTTATCAGATGGCTACTACACAATTTTAAAAGTTGTTTTCAATCAGTGTTTTTTAAATGTACCTGGCTGCTGCAATAAGCACTTCCAAAGAAGGACTAGTTGATGTCGATATACATAACGTTAAGTTTGCGAAGTCCATGGCATTGAATCTTTGAAAGATATTCAAGAGACAAATAGTAACAAGTAAAAAAGAACTGTACAATATATTCTGAATGTATTCTGGATATGGTTCAATGAGATGATGCTTTTTTGTCCGGTTATTCAAAAATACATTTAAAAAAAGCAATTAACTTGAAACAATTTCCTGAAAACACCCAGACACTATTTAGCAAAGACGGGCCAATTCTATTAATATGAATGGGAGAATTTGGAATGCCCAACGGTCAACGGATGGAGAAAGGAATTCCTACCTACAGGTAAAAGAGCCAATGACCTAGATACAGACATCGCCTGTCAATCAACTCGAGAATGCACATGCGCATTAGCTATACAAGCCGGGAGTTATTTTAATTTTTTTTGTAATCTGTGGTATAGAAGCACAATTTATGATGCCAGTATTGTCTGATTTGACTACTGATTTGAAATGTTTTATTATTGTAATCTTGGCCAACTGTTCTGGAGATTTCGGTCTTTCCCCATTCAAGAAGATACTGTAGGAGCTGCTGTTGTATGCCGCTTGTTTACACAAAAATAGCTGCCCGAGAGCATTACTAATTTGGCCGCCAGTGGAACGACTTGCTAGAAAGACTTTGATGCACCTCTAGTCTTATGATGTTTTGAATCACTTTGATGTTTCATTCAGTTGCTTAAAGTCAAAAAACTGTCCTAAGACAGAAAAATGAATAATAGTCTCATTAAAAGCTGAAATTATTGATAAAAGAAATGTTGGCATGAGTAGTTAAGAATAATCTTTTATTGTATTTCTTTTTTAAAGCAGTGAAACAATTTTGATATAAAATATGATATATATATGAAAAACATTTGTCCGCCAAATTAAATTCATGTGACCAGCATGCAGGAAGACATTCTGTTGTCATGTGGAGGAAAAAAAAAAAAAAAAAATAGATATTTTGACATTTTTAATTAAAGGCACATTTTGTTTAGGTCAAATGGAGGAACTCTAAGAAAACACTTCATATTCATGACTTAAAAACCTTGAAAATATGTTGGGAAACTTTTTTTTTTTTTTTATAAGTTGTGGAATTCAGGGTGCAAGGAAAGTATTTTAATACCTTTTACTAGATGGTTTTTATTTATTTTGTTGTTTTGTAGAAAATAAAATAAATGTTTATCATAAATTCATGAAACCAGCATAGAAATACATACAAACAAGACATTTCTCAAACATCGCATGTGCTTTCTCACTTTTATTATCTCTGATAACCTTATTTGACAATGACCCATATATTTTTATTAACAATAATACAAATATTATTACTTGTGCACATAGAGAAATTCAGATCACAATGTCTACGCACATTTTCTTGTAATTTAATTTAGATTGTCTGTTTATACTCAAGTTTATTACTGAGTCTTTCAAGTCTAAGTGGGCACTTCTTGGTCAGAATAAGCAACCATGTGGACCAGACTTCAAACATATATTTGGACTGATGTTGTGTTTTTCATTTGAAGTGTTTAAATCTTCTCAAATTATTTAAAACATGACTTAGTTGACTTCCGATTTTTGGTGGAGCAGAAATTGATTTTGTGGTTTCAGATGTTTGGAGGCATCAGAGAAGGCAGCGAGGGCAGCAGAAACGGAGCTGCTCAGACTACAGGAAGAGCTTGACAAACTCAAACAGGACCAGAAACACGCGCAAAACCTCCGACAGGAGATCAGCAGAGACGCTGCAGCCACACGACAGCAGCTAGAGGGTACGATTTCATGTTGTCTCTTTAACAGATTTACCTTACCAATACGTCTGCTTTTATGTGTTTATTAAGACTGTTATGTGGACACTAGCACTTAAATCCTTGCTTATACTTACAGAAGAGTTGAGCAGACTCAAGAAGCAGCTGGCAGAATCTCAGACTCAGTTAGATGAGAGCAGAGAGGTGAGTTTACGGAAAAGTGCTGCAGTTTTAGTGGAGATTTCTGTCCCTTAGCATGAAAAGTCTATCTCTTTTACTTGTTTAGGAGGTGAAGGTTGCGAGGTGCCAGCGAGATGAGCTCGTCAAGCAGCAGAAGGAACAAAAGGCTGAACTGCAGGAGAGAGAGGAGAAGATCAGGAGGAGACAACAGAAGCTGGACAAACTGGGGCAACAGCTGCAGGATTTAAAGGCAGATGTTGCTGAGAAACAGACTCAGCTAGAAGAACATGAAATGGTGACGTAGCCCACTGTGTCAGCCTTTTGCTATTTTCATATCTTTTTATAAAGGAAATACTGTGTGAACCCTTTGGATTCACTTATTTCTACATAAAATGGTCATACAATTTCATCTGATTTTCTACTAACAACAATGGAACAATGAAACATAGTCTGCTTAAACAAGTAGCACACAACAATACATTTTGATTGTCACCTGTGACTACACATCAGTTGGATTCTATATTAATGCAGGTCTAATGTGCTGTATGAATACAATATATCCAACATTTAGTCCAATTAACTATATTATTAGTTTATACGTTTATTGTGATTATTATAATTATTAATAAATGTAATTATTGAACACTAGTGTATTTTATCATGTTTTTATTGCGGCCATTTTATAAAAGCAATTAACCGGGGACCTGAGTTGCTCAGTGAGTAAAGATGCTGACTACCACCCCTGGAGTAGCGAGTTCGAATCCAGGTCGTGCTGAGAGAATCCAGCCAGGTCTCCTAAGCAGCTAGCATATACCAGTTGCTAGGGAGAGTAGAGTGACCTGGGGTAACCTCCTTGTGGTCGCTATAATGTGGTTCTCGCTCTCGGTGGGGCGTGTAGTGAGTTGTGCATGGATGCCTTGGAGAATAGCGCAAAGCCTCCACACTCACTATGTCTCCGCGGTAACACCTTCAACAAGCCACTTGATAAGATGCGCAGATGGACTGTCTCAGATGCATCGGATTTATGAGTCACTACGCCACCATGAGGACTTAGAGCACATTGGGAATTGGGCATTCCAAATTGTGGAGAAAGGGGGAGAGAAAAAAAAAAAGCAATTAACCACCATTCCTTTAAGAGACCATGCTTTACAGTGATTTTACCACAGTTATGGGGGTTTCAGGCACTCTAATAACACTCCTCATCCGTGGTAAATCACTGTAATCCATGGTCTCTTAAAGTGATAGTTCACCCAAAAAGGAAAATTCTGTCATCATTGACTCATGCCATCCCAGATGTGTATAACTTTCTTTCATCCACTGAACACAAAGAACATAGAAGAATATTTTAGCTCTGTAGGTCCACACAATGCAAGTCAACAGAGTCCAACACATTGAAGCTCAAAAAAGGCATAATGGCAGCATAAAAGTAATTCATTTAACCACTGGTTAAATCCATGTCTTCAGAAGTGATATTTTAGTTGTGGGTGAGAAACAGATCAATATTTAAATTATTTTTTACTATAAATTCTCCTCCCTGCCCAGTAGGTAGCGATATGAATGAAGAATATGAATCGCCAAAAACAAAAGAAGAATGCGGCTTTGGAGGGCTGTCATCATACAGCTATCATATAGCTTCTGAAGATATAGAGTCCATATGGAGTCATATGGATTGCTTTTATGCTGCATTTACATGCTTTTTTTAAGCTTCAAAATGTTAGTCACCATTCACTTGCATTGTATGCACTTACAGAGCTGAGATATTCTTTTAAAAACCTTCATTTGTGTTCAGCAGAAGAAAGAAAATCATACACACCTGGGATGACATGAAGGTGAGTATATTATGAGAGAATTTCCATTTTTGGGTGAACTATCCCTTTAAGGATTATTGCTTTAATCATATACAATTACTACCTTATTATCTGAAATCGAAGCTTGTGATTATTGAGTGTAGTAGATAAGTGAAATCAAGAAATTGTATTGTGTCCTGTATCTAGCTGGTCAGAGTTCAGCAGCAGCAGAATATTGATCTGGAGCAGCAGCAGAGGCTGAAGCAGCAGAAGCTGCAGGCAGCAGATAGAGCTCTGGCCCTGAGTCTGGACAGGATGGAGCAAATCACAGCTGCAGCAGCAGAAATGGACCTGAAGAGTGACACTCTGCAGAGGGAGCATAAACAGTGCACTGTGCTTCAAGAGCAGCTGGCTAAGCTGGGTGAGCTGAATGTGTGACCTTATAACATGTTCCTTCACGTTTTAGCGGATGATCATGTACTGTATCTGCAATGCTTCTTAGCTTTCATGATAGATTCTGCCTTATTGTATTAGACTAGCAAATTAGACAAAGCTCGTCTTTACAGAGAAAGGATTATATGCCTCTGATTTGTGTTTCTCTTCCATGCTTTGCAATGATTGAAGTTTCCTTTTAATTACTTGATCTTTTCTCAATCATAGAGTTTTGAATTAGTCTTGCTAATCATCTCATTAAACATACAGCTTAACTGAGTCTCATGGATGTAGACAAGAAAGCAAAAACTGGATTTGACCCTTGCATTTATATATACCTATCAAAGTAGCAAGGTATTACCATCTGATGCCATCATTGTATCACAGCACTGCCACCATACTTTTTTGTAAGGGTGACTACTATATTTTTATAATTTAGTACCCTTGTTTAGCCTTAGCCAGTCTCACAGCAGTTTTGAGTACTGAATTTTGTGTGTTCAGAGCAGGAGGTGTGTGAGCAGGACATCAGGCTCCAGGCTGCTGTAGAGGAGACCCATCACCTGCAGAAGGCTCTGCTGTCAAAGAGCACCAGAGCTGAGGGACATCTGGAGGCCCTGAGGAGCCAAACCCTCACAGACAGAGAGGAAGTTGAGAAGGTGGCTGCCATCTGTCATGCTAATCCGTCAGTAGTAGACTGGGCAATCCGTGGAAATCAGATACAAATTAAAAATAAATATTCACCTATTTGAGTCCCTGAATGTTCTTTTTTTAATACAAGATACTGTATTTATTTATTTAAATGCTGTTTATTGATTTTTTTATTGTTGTTGTTGTAGTTGGTATAATTGAATTATGTCAACCTACAGTAATTGAGATGAATAGTTTATTCATTAAAAACCCTTATTGCTTACATGACTCTAATAAGCAGTGTTGAATAGTAATGGACTACATGTAATGTGGATTACATATTCAGATTACAAAAATCAAGTGCTTTTAATAAGATTACATTTTTACATTTGCCTAATAAGATTACAGTTAATGTTTACTTAAACAAAAGGAATGTAAACTGGTACCTAATGGAATTTTCCAGGTTCAATACAAGTTAATATACATGTTAATGTGGTGATGATACAAAAGATTTAGACTCGTCCCTTATTTATTAAAATCGTGATTATAATAAGGCACTTACAATGGAAGTGAATGGCTCCAGACAATAAACATTAAAATACACAAAAGTATAGTCACAAGATCTAAACATTATATGTAAACATGATTTTAGTGTGATAAATTCACTTGATAATCTCATCTGTGTAAAGTTTTATCCAGTATTTTTTGTCATAACATAACGTAGGTAAACCCTGTAATCTGGTAAACCTAGTGTACTGGTTATAATTCCAGTATTGCACTAAAATCATTTTAACATGTATAATGTGGCTATATTTTTGAAACAGTGTCTATTTTCACGTTTATAGACTGGCCCTCATTCTCTTCCATTGTAAGTGCCTCACTGTATCCTCTAGTTTTGCTTTTTTTTCTCTTCTTATTTTTAAGCTAAAGTATGTCACTTTTTCAGTATTAAAATACTTTTTTCTAGCCCAGTTTAATATACAGAGACAACTAAAAGCAAGCAATTCTTAGCCATTCATTTCTCAAAAACTGTAAACACCGTGTCTCTGTGGCACTATAAAAATTCCTGTTTGTTTTAAGTCACCCATTTAGACCCACCTCAACCAATGGTGTGAGTTGGGGCAGGGCTATTTGTTATTTCAATCAAGGGCAGATGAAAGGCGTATTCAGAAAGCTGTTTTGAAAACATTGTTTATTTTTGCAATTCCATTTGGTGGCGCTAGAGTCGCAGTTTTAAATAAACAAGGATCGAGTGGAAATAATTTTGTATGTTAATCAACATTATGCAACAACTACTGTGGATGGAGAATAACTTGTATTGAACCTAAAATATTCCTTTAATACATTTAAAAATGTGATTTTCATCAAAAGATGCCATTTGTAATCCAAAAGTAATCAGATTCCCTAAAGTTTACCTAAAATATTATGTTAATGATTACAATTTTAGTTGTGTATTTTGTAATGACTAGCAGATTACATTTCATAAGCAATCTACCCAACAATTCTTGTAAGTCAACCTTGATCATTTGAGGTAACAACCTTAGAAAAATGTACTATGGTGGTACCATGGTACAGTGATTTCATATGGTAACACAATGGTCCTTGCTACTGGATGATTACCATATTCATGTATAATGGCATTTACACGATACTACAGGGTAATTCAAATGATACAATGGTACTAAATTTGTACATGTCCAAAACAACATGGCATTATCATGTACTGTACTTTAGTCCTTTATGTTACTTTTTTGTTACTGCAGATTTTAAGTTGGCGTACACTCATTAACTATGCATAAAGAAGGAGTCGGCCATATTTCATGCTGCGTTAATGGAATAGTAATAGCCTAGAAGTAATACACATTACTATAACAATATCTTGTTTTGGCTCTTAAGCTTTCTTTTAGTGTATTCATTGAAGCTGTAAACCTACTGACTAACTTGAGTTTGTTTCAGGAGTGTGCACGGCTCCAAAGGGAACTGCTAACTGTGGAAAAAGAAGCTCGAGAAAACCATAAACAAGCCAGAAGGCTGCAGGAGCAGCTCAGCACAATTTCCAAAGAGCTGCTCTGCCTCAAAGACACGGTACAAACAGCTATAATACATCTGTTTTACCTTTGTGTACTGGCTATGCTTGTTTTACTTGTTTTGTTTGCATATGGAGTCATGTTATATGGATATCAGTGTAGGAAAGATTAATAAATATCATGTGCCTCTCTCAGATGCAGATCCAAGAGAACAGCAGGGCTCAACTATGTGAGATTAAGGACGCCATGCACTCTTTGAGGTCACAGGTGACAGCAGAGCTGGACAGTGGGGTGAGGGAGCTCGAGGCGCCCTCTAGCAGCACCTCTGACACAGACAGCCTGAAAGAAAATCATCGCTGTGTTACACTCACCTTGGGGAAACCAGTCTTCAACACTAAGGTTTCGTCTGCTTTAATTATTTGGTTAAAGTTTGAGCCTGTTAAGCAAGTGCGTTTGCAGGACAGATAACGGAGTAAAAGTGCACGGGTTCCTCTAAAGATTAATATTCTGTTATCATCTACTCACCCTCACGTCTTTTCAAACCTGTATGACTTCTTTTCCGTGGAATAATAAATTAGATGTTTAGCAGAATGTCATGGCTGTTCTTCTCCATCAAAATGACAAAAAGAAGCACCATAAAACATGACGCATTGATGATTCACGCCAGAGCCAAAGAGGTCTGTGAACAGTTTCCTCTAATTCTATGGTGTCGAGTGCGCTGTATTTAAGGCTGTATCCGTTGAAAGACATTAGCGCATGTACCACGGACGGGGCGGGAGTGAAAGGATTAAAATGCATGTTCGTGAACATGAATCACTGTGAATAAGCTTCTCTCATAGCGCTCATTAACGTGCAAAGAACATCAGGATTTTTGCTGAAAAATTACTTCAATTTCGAGCTGTGTCTCAACATAAAACCTAGCGTATGTCTTCGGAAGACTTGGAATATGACAAACGAGTCACATGGGCTACTTTTATGATACTTTTGGGTCCGTTAAGCTTTAAAGTGAGGCACTATCATCAGCCATTCTATTGAGGTAGGCTGTAAAATTCATTAAAACGTATCCTTTTGTGTTCCACATAAGAACACAAGAACTATTCCTTTAGAATACAGTAAACGGCTAATGTCAATCACTTTTCTTCAAACAGGATGAGCAGTGGAGAGGGGAAGCGCTTAGAGAGAGACTGAGCCAGCATGAGGACCTGCTGAAGGTACAGTTACATTTTTTATTAACCTACTATTATTTATTAATCTACTGTATATTAATCATTTGATTAGGCAACAGTGTCTATTATGATGAAGACTTCGATTTGGAGTATTTCTAGGAAAGTTTGAATTATTTATTGCATTACACTTTGTAGCTGATGTTTTTAATGGGATAGTTCACCAAAAAAAGAAAATTCTCTCATAATTTACTCACACACTTGCCATACCAGATGTGTATGAATTTTTTTCTTCTGCTGAACACAAAGATTTTTAAAAGAATATTTCAGCTCTGAAGGTCTATACAATGCAAGTTAATGGTGGCCAGAACTTTTAAGCTCCAAAAAGGAAATAAAGACAACATAAAAGTAATCAATAAGACTCCAGTGGTTAAATAAATCGCTTCAGAATCGCTATGATCGGTGTGGGTGAGAAACAGATCAATATTTAAGTCTTTTTTTTACAGTAAATTCTCCTCTATGCACAGTAAGTGGTGATATGCATGAAGAATACAAATTGCAAAAAACAAAAGAATCTAAAAGTGAAAGTGGAGATTTATAGTAAAAAAGGACTTAAACATTATTAGTTTCTCACCCACACCTATCATATCACTTCTGAATACATGGATTAAACCATGGATTACTTTTAAGCTGCCTTTATGTGCTTTTTGGACCTTCAAAGTTCTGGCCATCATTCACTTGCATTGTATGGACCAATAGAGCTGAAATATTCTTCTAAAAATATTTGTTTGTTTAGCAGAAGAAAGAAAGTCATACACATCTGGGATTATATGAGGGCACGTAAATAATGTATTTACATTTTGGGGTGATCTTACCCTTTAAGTGTCTATGCAATGTTATCCAGGTTCAGCTGCGCAGGCGCATGTTCTCCCAACAGGAAGCTCTAAGTCAGCGCAGACTGCAGACTGAAGGCAGCATTCAGGGTCTGCGCAGACATGTCAACAAGTTGGACCAGCTCCTTGGCAACTCTACCAAAGACGACTCATATTTGATTGACAAGGAACCCACGAGATTGACTTCCTACTCCCTTCAAAGCCACTAAACAGACTCTCTGGGTTATATTGGAGGCTAGATAATCTCAGCGTTCTTTGAACCAATCAGCACTTTCCATATACAAATGAAGAAACTGAAACTTGAGGTTAAGAAAGTGAAGATTATCTATCTGCCTTACTGTAGAGATAAAGCCATTTACACATTTTTTTTTTACTAACACTGTGATGTGCCTTTTCAACATATACGTGTGCTACAGAAGACTGTTGCCTTGAAAATGTAAAACAACTGCACTAGTGAAGGTTTCATCATGTGAGGTCACTCCTTTGCACTTTCACTCATTTAATACTCATGTTGACAAAAAAACAGGTAGTGCTCTGACATGGATAATTGCATATTTATATTTTTTATGTGACTATAAAAAATGACCTTGTATTCAAAGCCAAGATATCCAGAGTATTTATTACAGCACCTTTCTTTATGTACAGTTTGTCTTAAATCAAATACAACTTAAATGGAAAGTGCAACACTACGAAAATGTTCCAAGATTAGCTCATCATTATTGCTGATATACAGTGCAATCAGTCGTGTATGTGGACAAAAACCACGATCTACAGTATTGTCTTTATTAACATAATTACAAACAAATGCCACTTACAGAAGACATACTTGAGTTCAAGAGCAGGTTAAAGATGTGAAAAAAGCAAGAAAGTAGGAGCAAATTAAAACATGGATTTTCAGTTTACAAAACAACCACTTTTAAAATCTACCATAATACACAAATTTAATAGAAAGAAAATATTTTGTAGTGCTTCTTTTTTTGCCTTTTTTTTTTTTTTTTTTTACCTGTTCATTGCACATCTGAAATAGATACCACTGCTGGTTGTTACGTCAGCCCACCACCACCAAATTGATGACTACTAAACGGATCTGGACAGTTTCCCCACAATGATGTTTGTCATGCTTTGGAGGCCTTTGCGTTACATATTCTCAAATTATAGTGAGTTAATAACTCCCGTCGGATTAGGGAAAACCATGATGCCTATTAAACGTAGTCTTACCATGCTTCATGCTTAATAAACCTATAAAGAAACCCAGCACAGGGCATGTTATGATCAGTGTTTGGAAATAGATTTAATGGAATGCTTTCAAGGTGTTCAAAAAGGCAAAATCTCTACTGCAATTTCTGGACTTCCTTTGTTTTGATAAAAGCTACTAGGAGCAGAAATAAAAGGGGCAACACAGAGTGAACAAAAGCAAATCATAAGGCAACTGAAATTATTAATGTAGAAACATGAATATCGTGATATAATGAAGGTTTACAGGGCCTGCATGTTTGGTACATGGTCCCCCAAACAGGTCTGTATTTCATACTACTGCTTCAAAAGAAAAAAAAACTTGATGTTTTTTTTTTTAGACCAAAGGGGATCTGAAACCTTGTAGTAGGACAAAGTTAAGACCACAGTAATACAAAACAAGCTCCAGGCCCTCGGGAAAACAAAATCAAATCTGCAAAGTGCGGAAAACATTCTTCAGGACTTCAAATGCATCCTTTTCTTTTCAATATATTACTATAACAGTTACAATTACTAAGTTAAAATAACTGTCTGAATCAACCAGAGGAATAGCTGATTTTTACAATGGCCCTTCCATTGAAATGGTTTCGAAACAATACTAATCTTGTATAGTACATGTATATTATTTCCTGAATAGGTACAAACAGGGATAAATATTTGGTGATTTTATGTGAAACTGCAAAAAGTCTACTTTAAAACAAAATACAATATTTTAGTTTTAGATTTTTTTTTTTTTTTTTGTTGAACAAAATGTTACATACGCACATTGATGCATGTCCTCCTGATCACTTCTGACATCACGTCAACACGAATAACGTTTGCCAATATTTCCATTTCATTTACATTACACTAGTATTCAGACAGCTCCTGTACATGAGATGTTTAGTTAATAGTTATGCACATCACGTCTGCAAAGGATAAACCCAGCATTTCTTCAGTTTATCAACAATCATCTCTCTTCAGGATTAGTGTTCAGTGGAGGAGCTGTGCTCCCTCGAGTGCTTGATGGGAGCACTGGGATGTGAGCATATGAGAAATAAGCAAAACAAGTGAGGAGGAGGGAATGAAGAGAGCAGGATATGGGGAGGAATTAATTATGTTACACCTCCTTCGCTCAAAACCATCTGGCCCCAAACTCAATGACAAATCAAATTGGAAGGGGAGACGCTTTTAGATAGAGAGAGAGGCAGAGGTGGGAACTGGGGGCAAGGTACAGAGAAAGAGAATGAAGACTCTATGGTCATTAACAGCTGCAGCCCTCTTTCTGGGGCTGTGTATCACTGCTGAGGCGCCCACCCTGAGGGGCAGTGGGCTTGTGCTGGACCCCCGACTCGGCTGCGTTCAGATCCAGACTGCCATCCTGAATGTTCTGGTAGATCTTCTTTGCTGCTTCAAGGAACGCATCCTCCACATTCTCACCTCTGTTGGATGGACATAGGCAAAGATGCTAAAGAAAACTAAAATGTTGCACTGGGTATATTACAGAAAAAGTGTGTATGCACTGCCAGCTAAAAAACTTCTCATGACAACTTGTAATCAATCGTAAGAGATGGGGAAATTGTAAGATATCCTCCGAAAACATACGACCAGTGTTCCCAAACAGATTGATATGGCAAGCCCTTTTGACTTGTAATCATTCGCATGATATGAACTGTTGATTTAAACAATAACATTTTCACTTGTGGAAATGGCAATTCTTGGTATCAGTAATTACATTTGAGCTAGTTAATATGTTAATTCTTCATATAAAAATTAAATCACTTGCAGGAATACACAAAATTCTATATTAAAATTTTACAAAAACGAACTGTAGAATTTCAGAATGATCTTCCATCCACTCCCATTCAAAATGCAATTACAGTTATCAAAAATGACTAAATAGTTCATTAGCATTTTAGCATGTTGTCATTTAATTTTTGATATTTGCACTAGTGCAATGTAATATTGATTTAAAAAGCAATTTTTCCAAAAAGTGCATTGCTGATATGTGAAATTGGAATTTTAAACTAGTAAGAAATTAATTTCAGATATCTGTAATTACGTTTTGAATGGAGTGAATAAGAGATTGTAGTGAAATTCTACTAGTTTACGAGAATTACAGTTTTTACTAGCGTAAATTACATTTTTGATAAAGAATGTGCAAACATAATTACTGATATCAAAAACTGCCATTTTCACTAGTAGAAATTCCATTCCTGATATCAAGAATTAGCATTTTAACTATTGAAAATGTAATTGTTGATATCAACAGTTCATATCATGCCAATGATCAAAAGTCAAGGGCTTACCATAGACTGATCAATCAACAAACAGAAGTGCAATTCGATACAATACAGACATCAAATTTTAGCTAACCTCCCATCCAACACTAAGTTAGGGTTTGGTTTATGTTTAGGTTAGGGTTTAAACTTCAGAAAAATCTTTTAACATCCTTTGTTGGTTCATGTATTTTTCTCTATGGAAGTGTGACTTCTTAAGATTTTGCCATCTCATAGTATTATGACTCGTCACGAGAACAGGTTGGGGAAAAAAAAATACTTACGTCTTTGCACTTGCCTCAAGGAATAACAACCCTGTTTCAAAAGATTGAAAATGTGAAAGTGAGTGTGGAATTTTCTACAGTTAATCCTTCACATATTTCCATTTACCTTCTGTTGACTGCTCCGTAATTTTGCTCTTGCCAATAATAATAATAATCAAAGAGCGGTTCAGATAATGACTTCAAAAGCCCCAAGTAAATGGTTTGAATGTTCTAACATCCATTTTCACCTTCCCTTTAACCAATGACCAAAACATCTTACCGTTTTCTTCAGCAAACTGCTTGGCCTCTTCATATGTGACATCCCGCTGGGCTTCTAAGTCTGCTTTGTTACCAATTAGAATGATCACCTGAGGAAAGATTGTGATTTTCTTATTTAGACTCAACCACATCTGCAAATAAACTATGTACGAAGCTTTTGACACCATTAAAAGAATATTCTGGGTTCAATACAAGTTTAAACCCCCAAAATTGACCCCATTCACTTCCATTGTAAGTGCCTCACTGTGACCTCAATTTTTGCATTAAAAAAAATAAATAAATAGTAGAAATTATTTTTTGTGTTAATCAATATTATGCCACAAACACTGTTGGCCGAGTTGAACTTGTATTGAGCCTGCAATATTCCTTTAAATGTAAAAATTTATTTTATGCCAGTATTATTGAAAATGTCAACTTTCTGTTGCTGAAGCTAACAATCTTACAGTATTGGGGTTGGTGAGATTCCTGGCATCAGTCAACCAGCTGCTGAGGTGGTTGTATGTGCTTCGCCTGTAAACAAGAACAATATGAACCACAATGATACCACATTTACAAAAAAAATAATAACACCACACTTAGTAGAGTATTTTAATACATAAAAATAACATTACAGATCGACAGCAATAAACAAGTAACCTTGGCATCAAAGCAGAATGACAAGAAAGGAGGATTGGTCTACCTGGTGATGTCATACACCATGAGCGCCCCAGCAGCTCCTCTGTAGTAGCTGCGTGTGACAGCACGGAATCTCTCCTGCCCTGCTGTATCCCAAATCTGTAGCTTCACCTTCTGCCCACTCACTTCAATGATCCGTGTGCCAAACTCAACGCCAATTGTATGAGGACAGTCAGCCATAACTAAAATGAGACAAGATTAATAGCAGTTACATTAGAGGTCGGCCAATGGTGGATTTGGCCGATAGGAGTGAAAAAGGACCATAACCAATAAATCAGCCGATAATTTTGAAAATTGACTTATAGAATGTAAAAAAAATGTCTAGTGCTACAGACGTGGTCGGAGAGGGGAATATCCAAGTTTATATTTCACACTTCTGACCTCTGTGCGTTCCATTCACACGTCACGGACACATGAACACATGCCAAATGCATAAATACATGCACAGTCTTCCAGATGCTAGCTAGCTGGCTAACTAGCTATTTCACGAAAAAAAAAAATAGGTGAAAACATATGCTTTGTTTAATACACAAACAATTCCTCTAATTATCCTCTTGTAAATGTATTGTATATTGCATATATAGACATTTCCTGCAGTGAAAATCCTTAAAAGTTTGTTTTTATGCTTCACAAATCCCAGCTCCAGTTTAGCTCAGAGGTCACGCCATCTTGAAAATCAAGTAAAATGCCGCTAATTGCTGAACTTGGTGTTCATCAATCTACCCCGAGTCTAGAGTTCTGTGTTGTCTGGATCGCAGTCTTTCATTTTGAAGTCTTTCCTAATTCTAACGGGCACAGACATAGAGGCTGCAACAGTCCAAAATAAATAAAATCCCAGATGTAGTTTATCATTCAACAAAAATCCCAATAATAACCAGAAAATAAATTAAGATTTGCTGCTAGGGCTGGGCGAAATGTAAAAATTATTTTAGCGATAATTGCCTTAAATTTTGCGATATCCGATTATATCATCAACCCACCTATTGAGGGTCGGTGAAATGTTTTGCTTTATTGATTTTGCTTTAAAAATATAATTAATTGAATCACAAAAAACTCTGCAAATTCTAAATTCAAATTGCACTTTAAACTAAATGAAAAGAGTGATAAAAAAATCTTACTTAACCCCCTCCCCAAATCCAAACATTTACTGTCTCCAATGGCACCATTTGCAATCACGCAAGCATCTGTCAACGACACCAGATGGAAATTTACTAGTAGCCTACAGGCTAAGAACTAAAGAAGATTTTTATAAATTTAGAGATAATGATTATCAAAATAAATAAGCCTAATAAAATCCCTTGTGTACACAAAATAATGCTGCCAAATGTGTTCTTATCTAATTTGTTTGTATTGTGTTTTGGTAATACATTTAATGCTGCCAAAGGAAAAAAATATAAACTAAATTTTAGGTTCAAAGTGAACGTGTCTTGAATTACTTCATGATTTATTCACTTTTGTCTTTGTTTCTTCAATACAAAGATATATACAGTTGCTCCCAATGACAGGCTAGCGCCTTGCACGGCAGCTCTGGTGTATGAGTGTGACACAGTGTAAAGCATTTTGGCAACCACTAAGGTTAAAAAAGGTGCTATATAAGTGCCGACCATTTACCATATACAGTATTACTGAACCTGCAGAGTGGTGTTCAAAATTCATGCTAACCACGTGAAAATTAAGTGAACTAAAGTCACAGCACCTCCTGAAATAATCAGAGATCATTTGCGGTGTTCTCATAGACGACAGTATTCTTGCAACAGTTTTCAGATGAATGAAACGGGGAAAAGAAAGAGTGAAAACTCTTTACATGCGCTTATTCCACAAGACTCGAGGCCTGTTCCAGCTCGCGCTGCATGTCTCAGAAGAAACGGCGAATCAGACACAAGCAGCAGCTATGTTTCCATCCAAGTTATGAATTTAATTTATGTGAAATATCTTAATATCACAAAAACAATGTGCGGATAAAGCCGTTTAAATAACTCATTACATGACTGGAAATGGCAGCGCGTCTCACAGTTCTGGGTTTGCTGTGTGTGTGTGTTCCTCCATGACTTTGCAGTGTGGATCTAGAATATATTCTTTTAAAGTATCAATCAGAAAAAGTGCAAGTTTTTGTTTAACTTATTTGCTCTGCAAACTCTACGCAGGCTTTGCATTTTTAATACAAAAGTATTTCAGAATGACCAGAATGCGCATCTTGTATTCCTGTTAAATTCAATAGGAGTTTATTTGGTAAATGTGTTTCCGTCATAGTTTATGCACCTTTCTACTAATTCTAAATAAACAATTTATCCACCTCAAACGAGCGTATAAGTTTTCCATGCGTATTTTGGACATTTTATTCACATTTTGTTGTTTCCATCCAGCAGATTTTATGTGATTTTTCTTTTGCCTGTTCTTAAAAAATATTATAATTTAAATATAAACAAGCCTGAAACTAACCAGGGTCTCTTTTTTTTTTTTAAATGACAGACTTGTAGCCATTACAATACTCTAAAATGCTCTAAAGTAACAGAGGAAAAAAATATTTTGCATATTTTAACAATAACCAATAGTTCCAAAAAGCAACTATCAGCACAGATTATAGGTAAAAACCAATATACCTCGTATTTTTACCTTAAAATTTCATTCTGAAAGAAATACATGTGAAATGAGTGTGTATGTAAAAAATGACTTTTGCTGTGTAAAAAAAAAAAAAGAAGGTAAAATGCTGTTGTTAAAAATATTATGCTGATGAAAATGGAGATTATTTATTACTCCTTGCAATGAGTTGGAATTTACAAATGCAAAACATATATGGTGTACTAGCCTGTGCCACTAAAAGCACAGACCTTAACCCTTTAAGATCTGTGGGTGTTTTTAATGATTTCCTGTTTCAGTGGCATAACCAAAATTAAAGGCTTATAACTCAACAAAAAGGGAGGGCCAAGTGTTTGATATAATTATAAAGCAATTATCTCTAAACAAATAAAATATAATAATTTTGCAAAACAACATTTTCTAAAGGTATGCTCGCTCTCCAAAGCATGCAGTCATGAGTAATGAGATCTCATTCAGTTCCATTCTGTGTCATTTGAGCCATCATTGAGTCCGTGTCATGTATTTGGTACCATCTCCAGGTGGCCATATGTAATTAGAGTGAACAATCCTCTCTGCCCATATTTGGATGACTTCCACCTCTGGTTGCAGCAATCTGAATCCTAATATGATTAGTTTAGCATTCCATGATGCTGGACAAGGAGCTACATAATTTCTGATTAAGTCATCTGATCCAGGAAAGTGTTTTTAGCCAGATTGCACATTATGTGCTGTGTACACATTGTGCTTTGTGTGAATTATCTAATGATCTGTACATCTGATTATGTTGTGTGTGGGTTTGTTTTATCAGGAATCCACTCTAAGTAATGATATGTGATTATTTTATGTTCTGTATATTTTATGTGAAGTTAAAGGCAAAAACATATATGTCAAAGAAATTTACTTAATCTATTACTCGCTATATTTTTGTCTGAGTGTAAAAAATAGGCTGGTTGTAATCTACTTTTTGAGAGCTTTCCAATGGCATATGGCACATGGCTATTTGATTTTACCAATTACAATAATACTTATAATAATAATAATAATAATAACAGTGCAAATGTATTAATAACTTATCAAAACTGAACACTTCTGATTGGTCTGCCAATTTTAAAGCACTTGTTTAGTTTTGGTCATAATGTTTACATGCATTGTAAAGTACAGCTTCTAAGCTTTAAAACGATACATATTTTGTGTTGGTCAAGACAGTATTTATTAATATTTTGATTATTATTTTTCTAAAAAAAAACAAAACAAGGGTTAAACAGTTAATGGATCATTGCCTGTTTCAAAGCACATTTGGTACTTACATTTCTTTTCTGTGAACTGGTGAAGTAAACACGACTTTCCGACCCCCATGTCACCTATAAAGACACCAAACAATTATATAAGAAAAAATATGACAAACAGTTGAGTAAAACAAAACAAATCCAAAGGGTACTATATTAACATATTGTTACATAGATAATTGCACACACAGTGGACAGCAGGATGCTCACTTACCAATAATGATATATTTGAAAATATAGGAATAATTATAAGGTGCAGTCGTCATCTTGTTGCTCTGAAATGCATACAAAGACATTAACTCAAAACAATGACAATAATTCTTCTAAATTAACAACAAAATATCGGACAATAACTCAAGAATACGAAACCACACTGACAGCACCTCTCAGCTGACTGCCCACTATTGTCTAGAAAGACATATTTTAATTTTCCTCAACGGTAGCATGCAGACTCAAATCAAGACAAAAGGATCGATGAAGAATTACAATGTACAAATGGCTCGAAGACACGACAGCTATGTAAACTAAAAGGTATATACAGAGAGAGTAACATGACACTGAGCTAAAGCTGCATAAACACAAACTGCAGCACAACAATCAGCCAGCGCCATGACTAACTAATCGGCTAATCACATAATGATGTTATACCGCGATATTAAACACCACACCTTATTTACAAAACACGAAATAAATGTTTTAACGATTAGCTCAGCTGGCCTGGCGTTTCCGTGTCGCTTTTCGGCGGATGAATGTGTAAATGTTCGGCATTGATAAGGCTAGTTAGCGTTAGCTGACCTCGCGCTGAACCAAACCCAGAGATGCTAAAGCTAACAACTACTCCCAAAATAAAAGCGCTAAAAACCGTGTCATTCGTTAGTATCAAACACTTTTGAGAGCAATATGACAAATGCAATTTTCTGATGCGTGTAGCCTTTACCTAAATGTAAAATTCAAGTGGTTTTTGGAGGTTTGGGTTGGTTCTCGGTGTCTGTGTGAGTCGCCCGGCCGTTTGCTTCCTCTAAAGATCGTTGTAATGATGAAAGCAGAGACCTCCACAGGAGCAATAGCACACTACACATACAGCAGCGATAGCACACTACACATACAGGAGCGATAGCACACTACACATACAGGAGTGATAGCACACTACACATACAGCAGCGATAGCACACTACACATACAGGAGCGATAGCACACTACACATACAGCATACAGCAGCGATAGCACACTACACATACAGCAGCGATAGCACACTACACATACAGCAGCGATAGCACACTACACATACAGCAGCGATAGCACACTACACATACAGGAGCGATAGCACACTACACATACAGCAGCGATAGCACACTACACATACAGGAGCGATAGCACACTACACATACAGCAGCGATAGCACACTACACATACAGCATACAGCAGCGATAGCACACTACACATACAGCAGCGATAGCACACTACACATACAGGAGCGATAGCACACTACACATACAGCATACAGCAGCGATAGCACACTACACATACAGCAGCGATAGCACACTACACATACAGGAGCGATAGCACACTACACATACAGCATACAGCAGCGATAGCACACTACACATACAGCAGCGATAGCACACTACACATACAGGAGCGATAGCACACTACACATACAGCAGCGATAGCACACTACACATACAGGAGCGATAGCACACTACACATACAGCAGCGATAGCACACTACACATACAGGAGCGATAGCACACTACACATACAGGAGCGATAGCACACTACACATACAGGAGCGATAGCACACTACACATACAGCAGCGATAGCACACACAGGAGCACACTACACATACAGCAGCGATAGCACACTACACATACAGGAGTGATAGCACACTACACATACAGGAGCGATAGCACACTACACATACAGCAGCAATAGCACACTACACATACAGCAGCAATAGCACACTACACATACAGCAGCAATAGCACACACAGGAGCACACTACACATACAGCAGCAACAGCACACTACACATACAGCAGCAATAGCACACTACACATACAGCAGCAATAGCACACACAGGAGCACACTACACATACAGCAGCGATAGCACACTACACATACAGCAGCGATAGCACACTACACATACAGCAGCGATAGCACACTACACATACAGGAGCGATACACACTACACATACAGCAGCAATAGCACACTACACATACAGCAGGGATAGCACACTACACATACAGCAGCGATAGCACACTACACATACAGCAGCGATAGCACACTACACATAGAGGAGCGATAGCACACTACACATACAGCAGCGATAGCACACTACACATACAGGAGCGATAGCACACTACACATACAGCAGCGATAGCACACTACACATACAGCAGCGATAGCACACACAGGAGCACACTACACATACAGCAGCGATAGCACACACAGGAGCACACTACACATACAGCATCGATAGCACACTACATATAGAGGAGCAATAGCACACTACACATACAGCAGCGATAGCACACTACACATACAGCAGCGATAGCACACTACACATACAGCAGCGATAGCACACTACACATACAGCAGTGATAGCACACTACACATACAGCAGCGATAGCACACTACACATACAGCAGCAATAGCACACTACACATACAGCAGCAATAGCACACTACACATACAGCAGTGATAGCACACTACACATAGAGGAGTGTTAGGACATTACACATACAGGAGCGATAGCACACACAGGAGCACACTACATATACAGGAGCGATAGCACACTACACATACAGGAGTGATGGCACACACAGGAGCACACTACATATACAGGAGCGATAGCACACTACATATAGAGGAGCAATAGCACACTACACATACAGCAGCGATAGCACACTACACATACAGCAGCGATAGCACACTACACATACAGCAGCGATAGCACACTACATATAGAGGAGCGATAGCACACTACACATACAGCAGCGATAGCACACTACACATACAGCAGCGATAGCACACTACACATAGAGGAGTGTTAGGACATTACACATACAGGAGCGATAGCACACTACACATACAGCAGCAATAGCACACTACATATAGAGGAGCAATAGCACATTACACATACAGCAGCGATAGCACACACAGGAGCACACTACATATACAGGAGCGATAGCACACTACACATACAGGAGTGATAGCACACACAGGAGCACACTACATATACAGGAGCGATAGCACACTACATATAGAGGAGCAATAGCACACTACACATACAGCAGCGATAGCACACTACACATACAGCAGCGATAGCACACTACACATACAGCAGCGATAGCACACTACACATACAGGAGCGATAGCACACACAGGAGCACACTACATATACAGGAGCGATAGCACACTACATATAGAGGAGCAATAGCACACTACACATACAGCAGCGATAGCACACTACACATACAGCAGCGATAGCACACTACACATACAGGAGCGATAGCACACTACACATACAGGAGCGATAGCACACTACACATACAGGAGTGATAGCACACTACACATACAGGAGCGATAGCACACATACAGGAGCGATAGCACACTACACATACAGCACCGATAGCACACTACACATACAGCACCGATAGCACACTACACATATAGCAGCGATAGCACACTACACATACAGCAGCGATAGCACACTACACATACAGCACCGATAGCACACTACACATACAGCACCGATAGCACACTACACATACAGCAGCGATAGCACACTACACATACAGCAGCGATAGCACACTACACATACAGCAGCGATAGCACACTACACATACAGCAGCGATAGCACACTACACATACAGGAGCACACTACACATACAGCAGTGATAGCACACTACACATACAGCAGTGATAGCACACTACACATACAGCAGTGATAGCACACTACACATACAGCAGTGATAGCACACTTCACATACAGGAGCACACTACACATACAGGAGCAATAGCACACTACATATAGATGAGCAATAGCACACTACATATAGATGAGCAATAGCACACTACACATACAGGAGCACACTACACATACAGGAGTGATAGCACACTACACATACAGGAGTGAGAGCACACTACACATACAGGAGTGATAGCACACTACACATACAGGAGTGATAGCACACTACACATACAGGAGTGACAGCACACTACACATACAGGAGTGACAGCACACTACACATACAGCAGCGATAGCACACTACACATAGAGGAGCGATAGCACACTACACATACAGGAGCGATAGCACACTACACATACAGCAGCGATAGCACACTACACATACAGCAGCGATAGCACACTACACATACAGCAGCGATAGCACACTACACATACAGCAGCGATAGCACACTACACATACAGCACCGATAGCACACTACACATACAGCACCGATAGCACACTACACATACAGCAGCGATAGCACACTACACATACAGCAGCGATAGCACACTACACATACAGCAGCGATAGCACACTACACATACAGTAGTGATAGCACACTACACATACAGTAGTGATAGCACACTACACATACAGGAGCACACTACACATACAGGAGAAATAGCACAGTACATATAGATGAGCAATAGCACACTACACATACAGCAGCAATAGCACACTACACATACAGCAGCGATAGCACACTACACATACAGCAGCGATAGCACACTACACATACAGGAGCGATAGCACACTACACATACAGCAGTGATAGCACACTACACATACAGCAGTGATAGCACACTACACATACAGGAGCACACTACACATACAGGAGCTCACTACACATACAGGAGCACACTACACATACAGGAGTGATAGCACACTACACATACAGGAGCACACTACACATACAGGAGCGATAGCACACTACACATACAGGAGCGATAGCACACTACACATACAGGAGCTCACTACACATACAGCAGCGATAGCACACTACACATACAGGAGCTCACTACACATACAGGAGCGATAGCACACTACACATACAGGAGCTCACTACACATACAGGAGCACACTACACATACAGGAGCGATAGCACACTACACATACAGGAGCGATACCACACTACACATACAGCTCTGTAGGTCCATACAATACAAATTAATTGTGACCAGAATTTTGACAGCATAAGGCAGCATAAAAGTAATCCACAAGACTCCAGTTGTTAAACCCATGTCTTCTAAAATGATATAAGTGTGTGTGAGAAACTGATAAATATTAAAGTCCTTTTTACTATAAATCTGCTTCCTGCCCAAAAACAAAAGAAGAAAAATCTGAAACTTTTGATTTGTTTACCTCACACACCGATCATATTTCTTCTGATGATTTAGAGTAAACCACTGGAGTCATATGGATTACATTTTTGTGGCCTTGGCTTTTTGGAGCTTGAAGTGTCCAGTAAACATTCATTTGCATTGTAAAGAGCTGAAATATTCTTCTAAAAATCTTCGTCACGTTTAATGTGTTTTTATTCATGTTTAGTGTTCATATCTTTTATTTTGGAAGTCTAGTTCCCATTCTATAGTCATGTTTTTCATGCCATGTGATTTTCTGTTTTATAGTCATGTGTTTCCTGGTCATGTGATATCCTGTTTCCCTCCATGTCCATGTGTCTTGTTTTCATAGGTTTATTGTCTTTCGTTATCAGTTCTAGTTTGTCATTGGTTTAAGTTTATTAGTCTTGTAATCATGTTTATAGTTCTGTCTGTTTATTGGTTATCTTGTTACCCTTGTCCATGTATTTAAACCATCATGTTTGCCGTGGTCCTTTGTCAGGTATTGTTAATGTAACATGCTTCCAAGTCCAAGTCCCATGGTTGGGAGGGTTACTTTTGAAATGTATTCCACTACAGATTACAGAATACATAATGTAAAATGTCATTTGTAACGTATTCCGTTAGATTACTCAAGATCAGTAATGTAATCTAAATACTCTGGATTACTTCTTCAGCACTCGTATTTTTTCACTTGTTTTAACTATAAAAACTCTGCCAGTGCAGTAAGACAAAATACACATGTTAAAAATACATTCTCTGAAAAACCTAAATATCTTATGCAGTGTTGTTCCTAAAGCAAGATTAATCAAATTGCTCTTGTTTTAAGGTTTTTTTAGATATTTTTACAGGAAAACAATAAAAAAATTATCAAGAAAATGCTTTTTGCCCTAATATCAAAGGTCTTTAAAAAGAAGTTATGATCCAACTTGAATTTTCTTGATAAAAAAATATGATTGTGTCTGGTAACGTGTGCATGTAAAACGGCAAGAAATAGCATTTTAGTTTAGCGTAAAGCTGACAATTTACACAAGGTTTATTTCTATTTCTTGTGTTCCAATCTTACTTCAAACTTACTTTTCTGTCTGCTCGTATGAATGTAACACATCATCAGAAAGTGTTTCACTGCTGTTCAAATGCACTTTGGATTGAATTATTTCTATGTATGAATGTTTTCCATCTGAAAGGACTAAATATTAAATGAAACAAATGACAATAAAATGCAAAGTAATCTCTTCAGTAATCAAAATACTTTTTAAATGTAACTGGATTGTAATTACCAATTATTTAAATTGTAACTATAGTGGAATACAGTTACTTATATTTTGTATTTTTAATACGTAATCCTGTTAGATGTATTCCATTACTCCCCAAACCTGTATATAATTGTACAAAAATGTTATTGTACTTAAGTGCTTGAACTTTTTTTTATTAAATTCTTTATAGATTATGGCTTGATCTTTATGACAACATATTTGAGGGAGAGACATCAGCAATGTCTTTTGACAAAAATTTTTAAACGGAGGTCTCTTACTTACATAAGTCTATTATGATAAATTACAGTGATCAGTTTTTAAAGATTTCTTAATTGGTACAAACAATTTGACTGTAAATAATGCATAATATTTGCAATTATATTTTCTAATTAAGATGCAGCACAGTTTCAATTATTTAATATTATAAAATGCAAACATATGCCGAAGACTGTACTACGATCCTAATTATTATGATGCGATACTATCAAAGTAACGAATGACTCTTTGGCTACAGTTATAACCTAGAGAAACACAAAAACAGTTAAATAATTTCTGCCACAATTTGATCTCAAATTCGCAGTATTATTATTAGTATTATTATTTATTTTATTTTTTATTTTTTTTCCCCAACTTTCCAACCATTTAACGCTCCACACTCCAATTCAGTAGGTGGCGGGAATGCATCATTTAAGTTGGATTGCCAACCACCATAAAAGAGCAGAAGAAGAACTTCCGGTTGAGCTCGAGGAGGGGTCTCGTAGGCAAGTATAACACACCTGTGGAAAGGGTGTCGCTACTGCAGTACCTGCGGGAGATCAGTGCTGCTTAAACTTACATTGAAAGCTATCGTGCCTGACTACTGCTGCTGATATTTTAAAACGAGGATTTTCCCAACAGTTAATTAGTATTTGTATAAATTAAGTAGCGAATGCATTCTAATTGGTGCTGTGTGTTGTTGTTTTTTTAAATAGAGAACCAGTAAATAGATTCCCCCTGCATGGGCGTCATTTAATGCATCTGATGTTTTAAATTCTTGTAGTTTTTTTTTCTTATTGAGTTTACTTTTTCAGTTTTGATTTATTGGTTTTATATTTTTTAATATGTATTTTATTATAATTATTTTATTATTTTTTTTACAAAGAAACTGACATGATCTGCTATGCTATAGGATAATTGTGTTTTTTGTGTCTTTAAAAGTACAAGGTTATATTTACTTAGCTCTGTAGATATTGTTGATTTATTAAAGTCAACACTTCTTACGGATGAATTGGAGTACGTAACGGAACAATGGAGAAAAATCTAAATATAGTTCCCTCAAGAAACAATAATGCAAGCAACACACAATTCGTGCTCATTTACCACAGGATACGTGCGATTTCAACAGACCATTAATAAGATGATTATGGATATGGTTAAGTTTGGATATTACAATTGTTTTAACCAATAGTAATGCAATAGAAAGTCAGCAGCGTCTTTTGGGCCTTTTTTATTGCCACATTCGAATGGCATCAAATTGTACACCGCTAAACAATTGAGAACAGGTAAGGAGAACTGTGGGTGTTTTTGGCCATTGTTTCATTCTTTAGTAATTCAGAGACTTGCTTTGTCTGACTCATATTTTTTCCATGGGGGGATGAGATGTTCATCTAAGGACATAATGAGACTTTATACATACCTGCAAACAATTTGGGGATGTAGAGACAGTACTCGATAGGAACTGCCATTGTTCTTTCAGATGCATACGGATGATAATGGAGTTAGGAAGTGTTAGAATTATAGATTCACCCTCTTCTTCTAAGTTGCCCTTATTCTCAACATGATGCACTGTTTGGTTAAACTTTGGAACAAAGGAGCATACAAATATTGCTATTGTGTTTACAGTAGTTGTTTTTCTTCTCCAACAGCACCATGGCGTACCACCCTGAATTTTAGAAGGCAGGAATGGCCTGCAGGTATGGAGGGTTTAAAAGATGGATTTGGTGCCTGCGCCTCAGAATCTTTATGGTGGCTTCTATACAGGTGACCCCTACCTTATCCCAAACTCTGCGAATGTACAATACAACCTTCATTTCTGGATATGTGAGGTCAGGTGTTTTTGTGTGTTTATTTAAAACGGAAGTTGTCTCCTGTGAGTGCTGCATAAACTCTGTAAATTGAATGAGTCATCATTGATAACATGTTAATGAAAATATTGGTTTCAAATGGTATCTCCAGGTGATGCATGCAGAGTGGATGAGAGTGGGGCAGCCACCATCTTTACCACCCAAATGGATGATTTAATTTGAGGCAAACCTATTTCGTACAGAGAAGTCCAGGGAGGTAGGTTACTTCAGATCAGGTCTTAAATACATGGTGGGTAGAGTTGTTACATTTGATGCACATAAAATGGATTTGATAAATAGATTACATATGCTATTTCTTTTAACAACCTGCATTTTTATTCCTTTAACAAGGTGGAGTTGCCTCTGGGTTTAAGCATGTAACTTCTAATAAAGATTATGTAAAGCGCATTCTCCATGTGAGTGGCAGATGTGTAGTCCAAGCCATTGAGGTACCAGTGAGCAAGGACAGCTTCAGCCAGGGTGATCCTGGACTTGGGAAAGGTGAAACAGAAAATAGGAAAGAATTAACCTGTTGTATTTTATCGTATGATATCGCTTGTGGATGCAAATATTAAAAATGTTTACATGGTTCATGCATACCTCCAAGAGATATACCAGTGGTGTGAATCCAAGCATAACTAGTTTGAAAGGCTGAAGGCCACCAGCGTTTCCAAAGATATTCGTGATGATGAGCGTTGTGGGAGAGCAACACTTGTATGTAAGGAAGGAGGAGAGAATGAGAAGATGCTAATGGTGAATACAATACGAAGCAGTTTACTTCACCAATTTGTTATAGACTAGTGCCTTGAGTATTTAACTTTAATTATTACTCAAAATTCTGATTGTGATTGCTTTACTATATTTTGTCAGTTTCTTGGTCCAAAGCCTGATCTTCCTGATGCACAGTCTGAAGAGACAAAGACTGATCATCCAATAGGAAGTCAGATAATTTATGGTACGGTGATCTACATTGTGGCTTAGCCTAGAAAGTATCTTGAACCTTGACGTTTTTTTTCCTTGAACAGGTAAAGAGGAGCGAAGTGCAGGTATGAAAGCTGCCAAGGTCTTCATAAGTAAGATGGGCTACCCAAAACACACAGAGGTCCAGAATATCCCTGAGAATGGAGAGACTCAAACAGTTTTTCAAATTTTTGCCAACCAGAAAAAGGCTATGGGACAAGCTTGCGTGTCTAACAAAATCGTCAAAATCAAGAAAGTGCCATTTGATGCTTCATCTCTGCACAAATCGAATGCAATGGCTGCTCAGTATGGGATGGTTGATCATTGTAAAGGAGAGAATAAGGTAAATGTGACATCTGCTGTCAAAGTACTCACAGATTGAAATGAGCCGATTACTACAATTGAGTTGTTGACCATGAAATTAATGGACAAATTGACTTCTGTTGTTGTTTTGGAAAGATATGGCGCATTGAGGGATCAGACAAGGTTCCTTTTGACCCATACACTGATGGGTAGTTCTACTGAGGAGATGGTTACATCATTCTGTACAGCTACAGGCATGGATTATGTCAGGGAAAAATCATTTATATATGGTAAGGGGTACAGACACTCGTTCTGCTGGAATCCATTCCTTTATGAATGCTGAACCTGGAAAATAAACCTACAGAATGCCTGAGGATTTGATCCTAAGATAAGGGCATTGTCTGTTCATGTTACACAAGAACAAGTAACAGAATCTGATGATCTCCGAGCATTATCTTGTAACCTCACCAGGGTTGGCTTCTGTTAGTAAGAGGAGTTATGCATACAAAAGCTCGTTAATTGGAGTTATGTTCATAGGCATGGGGAGGACTCCAGTCAAGGTGAGAAGGGAACCTCTACCATCCTGGCGGCACAGCTTGATGCAGAGTTTGGTCTGCAGTGCAGGTAATAAGATAGCTTGATGTTTTTAATGCAGTTAAGTGATTGGCTTAGTGTATCAGTGATTTTAATGGGTCAGTTCAAAAACTAGTGAGCTGCCTCCGTAGGCATCACAGACATGCTAGCAACCTGAAGGCTGCCTTTTAATATACCTTGAATCTGAGCATGTTTGTCCACGTAGATTCAAGTAATTCAAGGCAAAGAACCCCCTCACCTCATGAGTCCCTTTTGGAGGCCAACCAATGGTGGTACACAAGGGTGGGACCTCAAGAGTTGGTGGTCAAACCCATGCTTCTGTAGTCTGCCTTTTTCAAGTGCATGCCAACCCTGCTGGGCTCACACAAGCTTTTGAGGTGAGTGGAATTAGCAAAAATGAAAGTACATTGTCAAATTTTAGCTGTGGCATTGCAAAATGCAGTTTCATTTGTCACATTTTCAATTTGTAAATGTAAGCAAAAATGGTTCCCCTAGGAAAATGGTCATTGGTTTTGTTCACGCTGTCTGAAACATGTTGATTCTGTGGTCTCCAGTCACAATTCCAACAATGCCTTCATTTTATTGACTCACTCAGCCTCTAAGATGTGGCTGGGTCAGAGTACCTGTAATGCAGACTTGAGCCCAAAAGTTTGGCAGAATTTTAAGTGTGGAACTTTCAGAGATATAAGAAGGGGCAGAGGGAGGTATGTGTACAAGTTTTGCTGAAAAGATGGTAGACAAGTTTTCCAAATAAATTACATTTGACATTTGATACGATTGATATTATGAACCCTATGGTTCTTTGACAAATCTCAATTTAGATTACTTTTTGAGTGCTCTTGGAGGTAAGGCAGAGTATCGCACATTTGAAAGGTTTAAGAACAACATCCCCCAAGGCTCTTTGCATGTTCTAACAAAACAGGAACATTGCTTATGAGTTTACCTGTCACCATGTTCGAGTGACTGTTGAGTGGTGCAAAATTAATTCACCATAATCACTGAAATGCATGGTTTCATCCTGTATATTTCACAAGTTTTGTTTGTACTTTTGTTATAATCTGTAGATCCTGACTGAGGAGGTGCAGGAGGACTTGGCTTCAGATGATGTCATGATATTGGACACCTGGGATCAGGTAACCACTTGAGCAAATGAACTACAGAAACCTAAACTTAATGATCTGCCATGGTCAAAGGCAATGTTTCTCTCCAAGGTCTTTGTTTGGAAATTAGGAAGAAAACAAAAAAACAAAGCTGACCTCATGTGAGAAGGAACTTATTTTCAATGGCAAAATTGTGCAGCTGCTTTTAGTTATCAATTTATATTCATCCTTGTGTTTTCTCTCTTCAGTTGCTAAATATATTGAAACCAATCCTACCAATTCACAGGCTGGATCCTAGGTTGGGACCATGACTTCTGGAGGTCTAACCCATTGCAACAAGCCATGGCTGGTTTAAAAATGTAATCCAATTACAAGGTTGTTTTATGTAAATGAATCAACCTGTCTGTAAAATTTCTCACCATCACCCAAACGATTCACTGTTGTTTATTAAACTCAAACTTAATTTCCTTCCATTGGGAAAAATAAAACTTCTAATAAGAGGCAGAATGACTTTAGTTTATTCAAATGTGCATACAATAAACAAATAACTCCTACACATGAACACTCGGAGCATGTCTTTATATACATTATCTGAATATTTAGCATCAGTTTATCAAGGTCTGATTGACCTGTACAATTATTGAAGGTAAATCTGTCATGAATCTTTCTGTGTTTGTCCACTCTCCTCATCACTGTCATCACAATATTCCTCATCAATGTCCTGGAAGATGTCAGAGAGTAGGAAGCTTTCCTGCTGGTCAACCTTCAGCTCATCCTCAAAGTCCTCATAATCTTTCACCAGTCCTGGCAAGATTTTCTCATACAGGTAGTCAACAATGTCTGGGAGAAATTACGTAATGAATGCAAATTTTAGCTTAATATTCATTCTGACTCCAGACACTACATGCACAACTATATCTTATGGGTTATTTCGGTAATAATAAATTAATATATGAATAAAGTTTATTTTTACTGTACACAATGGATATACATTTTAAAAAATTTGAATCGATAAGACAAATACACCCAAAATAAGCAAAAAAATACTAACCTCCAAAACACTTGTTTTGCCAATTTGGCACATAGCAAATTTTAAGCTGATGCCATTTTATTTGCACAGTTGCTGGAGGCACATCCCTATAAGACAAAGAGGACAAAAACATGATGTTAAGCTTATTTACATGGCCACCATCATACCTGCATAAGCGGACACAACATTCAAGTTAGTTACTGCAACCGGTGTAATTGCACTCAGATGCCGGTTAAACCTACTCTATTAACTCGGAGGATATTCTTTATTTTGGATCAAGTGACCTTACCAATGTAATCTCCAGAGATTTTTAGGAATGTTTCCCATGTTCATCAAATGCCCATCGCTTCAATAATACCAAGGTTTTAATTAATCTGGGTTTTTAATGGATTGATTCTTATTTTGTTATTTACAAATGTAAAGACCAAATGAACGTGACTCCAAGCTAGAATCAACATATAAAGGCATGTGATATAAAACAATATTGGTTACATGCATAAATCAATTTCATATATACAAAAAAAGCTAGATGGTTCTCACATAGATTACATTTTTTAATTATATTAATATTGCATTTTACATTTTTAATTCTGTGGAATAATGTATAAGAGGTGTTTGTTCGATTAAGTTTTACTTATCTTTACCAAGCTGTGATGTTATATTCCTTTTGTGTCTTATTGTAGTGAGATGAAGAACTTAACAGTTAAGTTGGATTAATTAATTTTAGTGATGGCCTTGTTGACAACAACAAAATACTACTAACTAAAGAGTTAGTTATATAATGTGAAATGAAATCACATTGTAGGTGCTGCAAATAATCCTCACCCAAATAATGCAGTGAGATCCTCCCAGTTGACATCTGTAACATCCTCTATTTGCATTTCAAACAGCCTGCGAGTTGAAAAAGACAATGCCAGCTAAAAGGAAAACAAGCCAAGATAATACAATCTAAAAAAGCCTGAAAAACAAGAACTCTTACACTTTAATAAGCCTGATTTTGCCCTCCATAGATTTCCTCCGGTCGAATACTGTCCCTGATGACATCCGCGCAGCTGCGATGGACAGCCTAAAGGGTGAAGAAAATTCATGCACATTGTTTGTTATCCATTAAGTGGAACAGCAGCCTCTTTAGCAGACAACCAAAGATTTTAGATAGTTCATCCAAAACAAGTTCATTCATATTTGTGCTAATATTTTTAATAATGATTATGGTCCTTTTTCTCACCATTTTTCTCTGCACTTGGACCAACATCGAGTCTTAACCTTCAAAGCAATATCAAAATAGGGCAGTTTCCTGTAGAGCATTTCTCTACTGACTCTGGTTGGTGTTCTGTTATCAGTGTCCTCAGATTTCAGTTTTGTTACAATATAGTTTTGCACAGCCCTCAAAAGTCTCTGCACCTCCTTCTGTGACCATGGCCCTGTTTTTTCAACTGCGTGAGGAAGGATTGATTTGACACAAAATGACCTACTGTCTGTCATGCAACAAAGAAAATGTACATAGTTGGAAAAGAGGGTTGTTAAATTAAACTTACTGCTACAGATCTGAGAAAAACGTTTCTCAACAGCAAACGGGCTACGACCAATCAATTCTGAAATCTTTTGCCAGTTATTGCCATGTATTGTATGAAATTTGAGCAATGCCTTGACTTCCTCTTCTGTAAACCTTTGGGGGAAAAGAATATAAAGTTATATAAAGAATATAATTTTTTTTAAAAATTTTTTATTTCATATTAAGTAAAATACATACCAGAGCAGCTCTCTTTTCTCTAAGCAAATATATGACCAGACCTCTACACTGTGAATATGCAACTAAAATTAGCCATTGGCTAGTAAACATACAGATTTCACTTGCTGGTGTTCAAGTTGTGTAGTGTAATAATTTGAGAGTGTCAATATTAGATTCAATTGCCCCTGTCAAATCAACTAAATGTATTGTGCTCAAATTTAACATCTCTTAGCGCTGTACATTAAGACGGTTAAAGCTGCTAGAACTACTTATTTTTCAGAACTAATAACTGCCGTAATGTTAGGTTTTTATTCAATACAATTAATAATCTGATCAACCCTGTGTCTATTGCAGCATTTTTTCCTGATAGATTGTAACAGATTTTTATATTTTTTGTGAATATGGTCTCTAACATAAGGGCATCAATTACTGCTCTGCACTGTTGGGGATTCGTTCAGGAGCGGGTTTGGTTATTAACGATAATTAATAATTATCAAATATAATAGGTAATTATTAAAATCAATAGAACATTGATTAGAATCAACATTAGCTTATTAATCCTTCAAATCAACAAAGATAACTTAAAACGCAATAGAATATTAATAAGGATGAGTATTGCCAGGGCACCATCCTGAACAAGTGACTAATAACCAGACAGTATAGCAGTCTCAATATAGGATTCTTCTCTTCTTCGATCGACTTTCAAAAAGAAAACTATGAAGGCTTGAATCCGAGGACTGGCATCCCCGGCCATCCCTTGGCACAGGTGTATGCAGAACAATACCAAAACACTTCTCTTTAAAGTTTAACAAAAAGTTTATTGATGTAGTAATATCAATTAATCAATATAAAGCAGTCGATAAACATCTGACTTCGAACTACAAACTAAACAGTAACATTATTAGATATGGTAACAGATAAGCCTATAATACAAGAGGGGGGTATGTGTGTGTAAGGAGAGGTGCACAAAATGGTGGGAGTGGCTCTCGTGGGGAGTACGTTACGTGAGGTTTCCGGACAGAGAATGTGGGTGGAAAGACTGGTCAAAAGAGTCTGCCCGTTTAATGCGCATCTACGCTGGTACGATAACTTATGGACAAAGCTGGGCTCTATCTTCAAGTTCACTAAACGTGTGTGCGGGCGTGTTTGTGAGGGGTCGTGTGTATGGGCAGTTAATACGAGAGAGACGGCACCGAAGTGATGGTGGAAATGGACGACAACTCCACAAATCTCATTCGTGGTAACAGTAAATTACAGTAATATCTTGAGTATTATTAGCAGTAATGAGCGGACTCGGCAGTCCGTAAACTGTGCAAGCAATAACCTTCAGCTATCCTCAAAGTAAAAAATAAAATCTCTGCCCCGACGTAAACCTCTTGAGTCGCATGAGGACGTGGGTTGAATGTGTGTTTGTATGTCGTTTGAATCAGACTTGGTTCCTTGAAGCTCAGGTGATAACGGGAGGCCGTTTCCTTGCACTGTCAATGGGTGGTACGGAGTCCGATTCTCGGGCAGGTTGGCGGAGATATCAGTGAAGTAGACTCGTTTGAAGGAGAAAGAGAAATCTTCTTCACTTCTGCAGGCAAAAGGGTGAGATGCGGATTGCTCGGCCATCTCCTTTGGATCCGTTAGCTGCTCGGTGAAACATGGACAATCCTGGCTCGATGGAGATCGCATGGCCAAAGTTCAGGTATGTACGTTACTTCCTTGGGCAATGAGGCTACACCTGGGAGCAGCAGGTGCAGACATGGTACATACGGTTGCTGGAAGTGAAGCTTAGGAGGAATCTCCGGAGTTTTATACTCTCTATGACAACATGATTGAGGGATGCGTTCGGTCATGCATTTCATCCAATAGGAGTTGAGAGTTCGTTCCTTCAGAATATTACACCTAGGTGTAAAATGAGCAAGACTTGATGGGATCTGTAGTCTGTTTGGACTCGCTTTGTTTGATTTTGGCGCCATTTGTGTTATCAGGCTTATGATGATGTGAAATCTAAAAGTGCTTGTATTAAAAAAAGATAAGTCCATTCATTCACGTTAGAGGGCACTATCATAAACTTCTGCTGAAAATAAGCAGAATTGTGAAAAATATACTTTGAAATAATAAATGCAAGCAGTAAAGAAAAGTTGCCAAATAAAAGCTTTTTTTCTTTTTTTATTACTTGTTTTAAGGTTAATTTCACTCATTTTATTTTTACTCATTTAATTTTACGTCTATCAAAATGTAGTCATGGCAGTTTGTCTGAAAGAACACCACATACGGGATGTCTTACAGATATCGACTAATGTTTTGAAAATATGAAAACTTTGATGAATCCGAAAATTGCCATCAGGCTGGCTTTACAATCAGTGAACCATTCATCATTTCATATTCAATTAGGAATTCAAAGTCAGAAAAATAAAATCAACTTCTCATTATTAATTTACAAAACCAGTATTAAAAAACAAATAATTACTTGTTTTTCGTAATTTCGATTTAATGCTCAAGTTAAAAGTAGGACATTGGAAAAATAGCCACGGTACACCGAGAGTATTGATTATTAGATTACACTAAAATATGGCTTGAATATTTGATTTGCGCATATGGGTGGACCTGAAATGCCACTTTCTTCTGATTGGTCAACCTGCACCATCGTCTTCAATGCTGTGAGACAAATTAAAAGTTCTCTGCAGTTTCATTATTCAGATGAATTAGTATCAGTTAATAGTAAGTTCTTTACCATTTATTCTCGAAAACTACGTTTATTGTAGCCGAGGGACTTAAGACAGACTTTTAGCTGCTACTGTGGAGTAGGTAATTCTACTCCACAAGAGGGACTGTAGGAGGTGCTGCAGCCTGTGATTTGTCAAAAACCATTGACGCACAAAGCAATGAGAAACACGAGGATTTGGCAACCACCATGAGTAAATTAAATTGTAGCTGATAGCCTTCTATTTAGAGGACTGCCCACATTTTCCAATTCTCTTAAAAGAAATAACAAAACCAACAACATTTCTGGATTACTATATCGTTTTTTTTTTGTTTTTTTTTACTGGGATAAAAATAAATGAGTGAATATTTCAGGGCACAATTTTATGAGTCATAAAAGCTTCAATTGTAAAATATAGTGTTCATCTCTATATAGCTCTTATAGTTCATTTTCAACATGTTTTCTCTTGAGTTCAGTGTGTACTGCATGGTTAAAGATGCCTCCCCTCTCATTGCGGCTGCAAGATGCAGCACTTCACGCACCTAGTGTAAAAACTGTAACCTGAAGACATAGACTGCATAAGAAAACTGGAAATTGGTGCCTTCAGAGGCTGTATAATGTGGTAGGATGAAATAAGGTGATTTTCAGAGACCAGTTTCCACTCATCCATAAACGCTGTCGATTAAACCACTACCTAATTAAGCAGCTGCCTATTTCCGATACAGCCACAGTTTGTGTAAAACAGCCCTAACAAGTATAACTCAAATCCTGGTGCCATCCGTCGGTGTTGCTGATTTTGTTGTTGTATTGCATGTGCCAGAAACGTCAGAAGAAAAATGGTCGATACTACTGAAGATGACGTCACTACGGGGGTTACTTTTGTGAGTGCAAATGCAAGAGGGGAAAAGCTACCTTGGGTGTCCCGTTCCACTTAAAGAGTTCTCATCTAGAAAGTTAATAGATGGTAATGTAGAATGGACTGTAGATGGAAAGGGGCTATACATATAAATGTAAACTAAATTTTTTATCATCAGTTGCATTATGCTTGCATGTCGTCAAAAGCGTACTAGCCAATGGCAGTTTTTTTCTCCAACATGTGTGTGTGTGTTAGATGACAAAAGTTATTTTTTCTTACCTTCCCTTATAATTCCCTCTATCAAAAATTTTCCTCCCACGAGTGTAAACATCACGGCATGATCTGGGAATTCCTTCTGCTGTTTGAGATTTGAAAAGATGAACTTAGTAATTTTCAAAACTATTTTAACTACCAAGTCACAAAAATATAGCATACAATACATTTTAGAATAGAGCCTCTTTTAGAGTTAATATGGACTTGCATTTCTCAACAGGTCTAAAAATGTTAAAAACTTAAAGTGGTGCAAAATTACCTTAGACCTTTCCAGTTCAGAATGAGAAACCAATGGAAAAATAAAGTAGATTCAAGGGAAGTGGAAGCAATGTGAAACTCACCAATCCTTTCGAAAAACCTGTGGTTCCTCTTTAGTGTCGATATTGCCTGTTTCTCCTCTGGGAACCGCTTTGTGTGAAAGAGCCTGCTAGCATTTAGCACTCCTGTGAGAGCCAAAAAATCATGAACGTTCTGCCTTAACCTCTTATTTTCAGCACCGGAGAATCTCCCATGTCTCAAGGCAATGCCTGTGGACAAAAGAGTTACAATAAACACACATAAACTGTTATTTTATGTCGCAAGGCAAGTGACATGCCAGGACATCAAACACAAATGACAATAATACATGTTAAGCTGGCGCTACACTAGATGATTTTTCCAATGATTTTCAGGTGTTAGCTTCATTAACATAATCACTGTCCAGGCAGAGGGAGACCGAGATCAGCGCAAGGCAAAAATAGGCTCAAAGCCAAAACTATTCGCTCCCTGCCGCTTTTGGGACGCTGCACCGACCGACTCCCACTTGAAGTGTAAATGATGTCATCTGTTAATATGGACGCGAAATCAAAACGCGCCACTCACAGAGTATGTATGAACCCGGAATTAATCACTTGACCATCGGGACTCCATGCTAATTGCTACTACCACCAAGATCTGCACCCATTTACAGTTTTGGTACATTTTAAAATATAACCTTATGAAAAGCAAACTGAACCATTAGCAAAACGCAACGCTGTAAATATTTTAGCCTGTTTCGGCACAATCAAGCAAGCTACTCTCATGTTGTTATTTTGTCAGAGAGAGATAGTTGCATTGAGTCTTTATATGCGTCACCCCTCCACCATTTTTAATCAGCAAGTGTGTCATGTGTCTGACTGAAGAGAGCGAGATCTCAACAAAACAGTCTGCATGTGTGACACCCTTGGCCAATACGAGTTGTTCTGAGTCTGCTAGTGTAGAGCCAGCTTTGTGTGTTGACATCAGCTTACCTTCATTTTTGAATACCTTGTACCTGGGCAGGTCATACAGGATTATTTTATTGAGTTCAAATTGAGTTTTAGACTCTATGTCTGGAATAAATTCTTTCAATTCCTCTAATACATTTCGATCAATTTCTTTTGTTGGTTCTTCATTTTTTTTCTTTTTCTTGTGCTTTCTAGTACCAATTTGTATGGCAGGGTTCATGAGGTCTGTAGCCTCTTGTAAGTCAGTTTCCTTATCCATACATGGGACGTGCCTCTGTTCATTGGTCCCAGCAGACTGCCCTTCAGCCATGTCATCACAGTTTGAATGAGCAACCTTTGCTTTCTTTCTCTTTTTCTTTGCATGCTTTTCCTCAGTAGTTCCCTGCCGCTCTTTTAATTCTGCTGTGGGAGCATTCATGTCCTCTACTGTATGCAGTCCTGATTGTCCATTACACATCAATGAAGTTTCTTCCTCCCCTCTTTCATTCAATTTCCTTTTTTTATGTTTACCAGTAAATGTCTGTTGACACATATCCTCTGTTTCCTTGTTCTTCTTTCCCTTCTTTTTAACGTGTTGCTTTACAGACTCAGTCTGCACTTCTGACTTTAAGCATTCTTGCTGGTCTGGAGATTCTCTCTTCTTCTTCTTCTTCTTCTTCTTCTCCTTCCTCCTCACCTTTTCTGCATTAACAGTGTCCATTGTGTTTTTACAAGCGTCTGTCTCCATTATATGTTATGTTATATGTATGTTTACGTTCTGTTTAAAACAAAATGATGACAGTTAAGAGCGGGAAAACACGCGTTACAAACTCAAAACAACAAGTGGACTTACATTCAGACTTGCACGTGTTGTTAGAATTTGACGTCATACAGGCACGTCATGTGGATTTCTACACATCACACTTTTTACCACAGAAAGCCAGTGAGAATATAAGGTAAAATAGTCAACAAACTGTTCTGTACCTTGACCATTTAAGTTTGGTGGATTGTTCCCCACGAGGTTCCTTCCTTCTCTACTTCCCTACCACCGATTAAACGCTGCATTCTCCGCTGCAAAACAACTGTGCTGCCACCTGTTGGTCAGGATAGTGCTAATAATATGTTAGCACATGTCGTGTGTGTAAAGTACTTTAATTTGATTTTAAACAGTTATTGTTACTGCAATAACACTGTCATCATCAACGAATTAAACAAAATGACTGAAAGATTCAAATGTATTTTGGTTTAACTAAGTATATAGTATTTTTTGTGTTTTTGTTTTTAGTAAAATAGACACGTAAAACAAGGAAAATGACATAAATGTATTACTACTGTATAGTAATGTAAAGTTTACTGTAATTAAATAATAATAATACAATAATGTATAAAAGCAATATCTTCCATCTGCAGCAATTAATTTGACAAAAAAAAACACACATATATATATATATATATATATATATATATATATATATATATATATATATATAATTTTGATATTAAAATGTTATTATACTGTTGAATATGCAATTCAGAAAAATACCCATCCAATAACCACAATAAACATAATGACCTCTCATATATCTGTTGGGTACATTAGGATAATTTCCATAAAAATAAATAATTAAAAATTACTGACCTAAAAAATATTGAAATGTTCAAAATTCAGTTCAGTTCAATTTTCACCCATGAAAGTGGAGGGTAAATTATGTTTAATATATTGAGATTATTTTTATACATAAAAGACAACTTGACTTGTTCTTTATTTGTTTATTTATTTTAATTTGAGTTGTAACACCAGTGACAAATTTTCTAAAACGATTAATTTTCTAAGATGGTGTCAATAGCATCTCATGACACACCACTGACCAAACTCAAATCAATAAATCATACCATTATTTATTTGTTCTTCAATAAAAATCTGCTACTTGAACATTAAACAATGTACCACCAAAGACATACACGGGTTTAACATTGATAACACCAATGACATGTTATAAAGGGCAAAGATAATTTTTTAATTATTTAAATGATTACTTGTTTTTCTTTTCTTTTTTTTTTCTTTTTTTTTTGTCTTGCACTAATGCTTGACCTGAGAAAGCACAATGAACTAAATAATAATAATAATAATAATAAAATGATAAATATTATAGAAGTGATGAAAAAGATAAGGGGACCAAAAGTTTTTTCAGGCAATTCAATAAATATAAAAACAAAGTGTAAAACAATAATAAATATTGGTTAATAAACGGTTATGCTATAGAATGATGCCTTTTAAATGGGGTTTATTGACTATTTAAAAAAAAAAATATGACTTAAAAAGTCAAGGTATTTGTCCCTTGAAAAGTTTGCCACCATATTTTGATAAATAAAATTAAATGCCCTGGAAAATTGACCCTTGAAAAGAGTCAGAATGAACCCTATTTTATGTACAGATATGTTTTACTACGTTTTTAAAATATGAAAAATGCTGCATACAGACTTCAAATATTTTTTTTAATGATGGCACAAATGAATCAGAGTTTTTAATCAGATTATAGAAATTGACTGTTTTCAAACTAATTAACCTTGAACTTGCCATTTATTTACATGACAAGGTCATGCATACTAAGTTAAATTGTTTTATGTATGTACAAAATCCCCCATATGTACACGATACTGTTGTAAATAAACACATAACAGCCTATATAAACGTAACGAACACTTCCAAAATGATCATGACTAATTTCATGAAAAATCAAATGATTAATCATGACTATTGAGAAATTAGCAACCCCTGATTCGTGTTATGATGTAATGCTGCCACCCACTGTACTGGAGCGGCAGGCTGCAAAACAACAACACTGCTTCCCCTTTGTGTTCAAACACACTGTCAACGGATCAACAACAAAAACAAGCCGAGCGAATCCATGAACCTTTGTCATTGGTAAGCGAATCAAACAACATTGAATAAAATGTCACATAGTGCAGGTATTTCAGTTTATTGAGCCTGAACGGGATGGAAGGGTCGATGCGTTATAAATTAAATCAGTCTTTTTTTCAACATTGTGTTCTTGTATTTTTAATCAAACATCGTAAGTATGCTCGCCTTTGGTCAACACAAACGCGATATTGGCCTTGTGTATTATATATCGTTTATGTGTTGAACTACGTTTTGGTGCAGATTTTATGTAGTTTTGTGATACATACATTAACGAAATGCACTCGCTTATTGGTTCTCTGTCATCCTCTTTTTGTATTACTATAATTTACGGTACATTACGCCTTTTATATTTAACGTAACAGGAAGACATACAGAGTCATACAGTGCTCGTTTTAAGGACATATTGTCTTATATTGCATTAGGAGCACTGAAGATGCTCGTCGTTTACAGTAAGTACTACAGATCCAAAACAAAAGCGTTGTCATGGCAGCCGTGCATTTGAAATTCAACAACTCGACTTGTCAATGCGGAAATTGCAGCTGTGGACACCTGACCCGAGGCTTATTTTAGTACACGACAGGTCAAAATAACAGGTTTCATGCACAGGTCAACAAATTGACAATTTTATCTGGAAACGTTGTATGTGGAACTTGTCTCGAGAAGTATTTAAAATGTTTAATCTAGTCCTACCCTCGATGGGTGTTTATATACTCTCTCTCGCTCGCTCTTTCTCTCTCAAGGTTTTGGAACAAGATGAATCTTGCTTTTGATGTGAAGTTTGCGAGATGTACTTTGAGTGGACTTCACAGAGTGTTGTGACTCATATCTGTCTGTGCTGGTTTCATTTTGAGGATTGGGTTTAGATCACACCTTTAATCAAAGAAACCCACGAACAGAGTATCTAGCTGGCCAATCTGTTCGCAATAAAGATCTGGTTACTTTTAGTGTCTCCTGTCAAGACAAAACATACATACATACATGCATACATGTGCTCTGGGTGCTACATCCACTCGAATCACTGGAGCATTCCCATTGTGCTTCCTGTGTAAACAATAGCATATGGGAGTCGAATGAAGCGTTACTGGATCTGACCTTTCCATAGCCCAACTAGTGTTACCTCGTTTGACATCATAAAGGGATAGAAGAATGATTGTTCTGTGACCACAAGCGCTCTGTGTGACATTTGCATGATCTCATTTGTCCAGTTTTCCTTCTTTATCTCTCTTGCTGGTCTATTCTTCACTTTTTGTTGCTATTTTTGTGAGTCAAGAGCTGTGGGACATCCCCGCCCTGACCCACCAGTCCACAGGTTAAGAGGTCCATTCCTGGTAGCTGTACTTCCATAGCCATCCAACTAAGATCAAAACCAGAGAGGTGATCAACCATCAATGTGCTGTTATTTGACCTCCAGATCTGGACTGGAGTAAAGATATTGTCTGTGAGTTCATTTTAGTATGTTTGGCTTTAAATTTGTAACATTGTAACTTTTTAGAGCTCAGTGGTGCGATTTGATCATTTGTATGGAAGTGTCAGCTCTTTCAAATTTGTCGTTCTACTAACCTTAAATTAGGGGTGGGTAAAAATATCGATTTCCTGATGCATTGCATCATCATTTGAACAAATGTATATATTGGTTCTCAAAAGCAATGGATCGATCATTTACTCTATGCGCAACCCTCCACTACAATGAGAGAAAATCACTTACATTTGCAACCAAATTATATAGTTGCAAATAGGGCTGTGTTGATAAAATAATTATCTATATATCATGATATTTTTCTCACGGTATTGATACTTGTATCCATATATAGTGATATATTGTGATATTTTCAGTGCCGTTTGAGATGCTTCTATGAGGCACAAAAGAGACCAAACAATCCTGCAGGATTCACAGTTTCTCTCAAGGATATGTTGGACCTCTCAAGCATTTGGACCTAGGGCCAGAAAAATATTGATTTTCTACTTAATCTTAATTTCTTTATGTTCTCTACAGTCAGTTATTTATCAAAAACAACAAAATAAACATTTAATTTCTAATCACACATCACATGGATGCTGTAAATAGCCATTCGACCCAACAAACTCTACTGTAGTCCCTGCCACAAGACTTAAAGAGACAGTAACATTTTAGTACTTGTTCTACGTAAGTAAATACTTGCAAATAGTACAAATTTGGCATGTAACAAGCATGTAACAAGATCTCTGTATATATGCATTATAATATATGCAGTTTCATTATGCCATACTTATTGATGTAATACATGGACTACATTAAAAAAAAAAGGTAAAATGTCACCAAAATGATGAAAAACTAATGATAAAATACATTTGTAATAAATAAATGATCACAATACATATTTTATCATGAGTGGTGGTGGCGTAGTGGGCTAAAACACATAACTTGTAATCAGAAGGTTGCTGGTTCGATCCCCACAGCCACCACCATTGTGTCATTGAGCAAGGCACTTAACTCCAGGTTGCTCTGGGGGATTGTTCCTGTAATAAGTGCACTGTAAGTCGCTTTGGATAAAAGCATCTGCCAAATGCATAAATGTTAATGTAATCATGAGGTGGCTGGCAATACTCAGCCCTATTGGCAACTGTCTGGTAAATGTTTACAATTCACTCAATGGTAATTGTGTAGTTTGTGGTGGAATTTTCAGCAATGAGATCCTATCACTGCAAGTTGAGAGTAAACGTTGTTCTATGTGTATGTATGAGTGTGTATGTGTATGTGTATGTGTCCAAAGACAAGATCCACATGACTCATTTGTATGAATAATTATCTCTTTTAATACCCTTTCTGTTCTCTACAGTCAGTTGTTGATCAAGCATTTAATTTGAATAATGCATGGTACAGATGAGATAAAACCATTCGAGTCCTCTCTCTTTAATTTGCCCTCATCTACAGAAATGCTGTTTTCTTAAAGAGACAGTATCGGTTGTAGCACATTTTCAACAAATCATTGTTAATATTTGTAAATAGTACAAATTATGAAAATAAACATGTAACATGTAAAATAATATATTAAATATAATATCTTATTTATTGATGGATTTGTAAAAAAAAAAAATTAAAAGTCAAAATGTGACCAAAATGATTAAAAACTAATAAAAATATAATTAGGAAATTTAATATTTTTGTAATGTACCTAGTTAGAAGGTCCCCTTCATATGCAAGCAATAGGGCCATTATACCTAAACATCTACCCATATGAATCGATATAAAATTGAAATAAAAATTAATTGAGAGAATCAAATCAGGAATTCTGTATCAATACCCAGCCATAATTTTAAGATGGTTTTATTATCTTTGTTTGCAAATTCCACACAATCCAACAGACACCCCGTCTGTAATGTCAACAGATAATTTACGCTGAGTGCATATAGATGATAAACTACTTTGTTTTGTTGATTTAGTTGACTGAAACATCCACATGTGATACACACTTTCATCTCTGTGTTTGTTCAGTTGAAGGTGTGAGAGTGGGAGGAAAGGTGAGATGGAGTCGGAGGAGAGAGAAGGATGCACTTTAGTGCAGGTGATCAGTGAGAAGTACAGTCCTGACAATTTTCCATACTGCCGTGGGCCAGGGGTCGGAGTGGTGATCAGGTCAAGCCCCCAGGGTTCACCTGTCAAAGGTGAGTGGCATTTCTGGCCTGAGGTAAAATGCTGGGCGAACTTGTTAAAATTAGATATGATCTGAAGCCTGATGTACTGGTAATAACTGGTTTTACTTGAATTTGCTTGAAACTTCTTGAGAGCACATGATATTATTGTCTTAATGAAATCTGAGACTAAAGTTAAAGGAACAGTTCACCCAAAAAGACAAATTCTGTAATGTCCTGGTTTCAATACAATTTCAGACCTATCAACAGCATCTGTGGCATGTTGTCAATTACCCCAGAAAATTATTTCGACTTGTTCCGACTTGAGTCAAAATTATCTTCAGCAAGCCATAGATAGTTTCACTTGTATTGAACCAGTAATGTTCCTTTTAATTCTTTAAATACATTGTTATGAAACATCTTGTACCGCTGAATTGCTTCTCAATTTGGACTTGGAGACAGAATGTTTGACATGTAATAATTATTCAAAACCCTTTGCGTCTTTGTGTTTGTGTCAGATCGTCTCAATCTGCCCAGAATCCTGGTTTTGGATGGTTGTGGTATCACAGAGGCCGGCGACGAGGAGGAGGTGGCCACTTTCTGTGCTCACGTGGTAGAGCTAGACCTCTCTCACAACCAGCTGAAAGACTGGGGAGAGGTGAGAAAACTGGGTTTGTGAGTGTATTTTTGTCTGTGTAAATAACGCAAGAAATTATTTCACATGAGATTATCCGTTAGTCTCAGTTGAAAGGAAATAAAGGGATACTTTATCAATTTTAATTTTAAAAATGGTTAGATCACAACATGGAACAGAAATCTGCTCCCGACAGTCAGTTTTTATATATAACTTCAGTTTTCTATCAGGTTCAGGCTTGCAATTAATCAAAAAGAAGCATTATTTTATAATATAACATATAGTTTTTAAATTTAACACAAAATATTGTTTGCAACCTTAAAATGGGTCACAGGTCTGTCCTTATAGAGCCGTGGATAGCTGGGGAAAAAAAGAGATTTGTTGTTCACAATCAGAAAACAATTCTAAAATCAATATTAAATCTGCACTTTGATTTGTCTCATCCACCATGATTTAACAGGTTAACTTCTAGCTATTTAGAGCTTCATGAGCGATTTCTAGCTGTGCATATTGATTAAAAGCTGTGTAAATCGTATGTAATATATTATGTAATATTTCTTGTGGTTCAGTAATTTGGTTTAAATATTTTACATGTCGTTATTGTTATGCATATTATGTTGTATTGTGTTCTGTATAAGTAATATCATTTTAAAATTCCAATCAATAAAGTTATACTTTATAATACATATTTGCAATTAAAATCATCTGGTGTGTATTTACTGCCTTACCATACATTACATAATGAAACCTAAATTGAGAGCAAAAATTGATTTACATTATGTGATTTCTTTAATGTTTCTTTACCTAATATGGATTTTGTCTTAAAACTACTGGTAAATATTAATGATAAACACATAACTGAACATCATTACAAGATTTACGTTTTTGTCAAATAGATTATTTCCATATGTACCTCTGACGTTATTACACTAAGGATTGTTGTATGTGACTTGCATAGAGTAAATGCTGAAATAGCAGGCCAATCGGCTAGCAGTAAGCTTGCTAAATTTAAGCTAACTGAAAAACACTAAGAATGAGAAATTTGTAACTTTGGTTTTGTATTATTATGTGTAATGTATGATGATAATCATACGTATTTATGAAGTTATATCGACATACATCATACAAATATTTTGTAGGATTTCTAATCACGCACTTAATAGAGTACCCATTCTAAGTCTTTGAGCCAATGAAGTCACTGTGACATCAGATGAGGACTCAATTGACCGGGCGGACGGGCTCCGCCAAAGTGTGCAACGAGAGTGCAAAGGAGGTGCTTTTGAGCACCCTTCTAAGCGCTAAAATGACAAATGGGACACCCTATGCTACAGTCTTGTGCATTTTGCTGGCTACAAGACAGCAAGTTCACATCAATTGTGTCATTTAGGACTGGGCCATTATTGTGCTAAATTAGGATCAAGGTCATAGCTAGGAATTCTGGGCCCCCTGAATGGATATTACTATGGTTCTTCACCTTTTGTAATTCTTATTTTTTTAATGAATATTTTAATAGGGAATTAATACATATATGTAAAATCCATTTTAGTCTGAGTTTGTTTTGTTTTCTTTTATTCACACCACTAATAGTCTACCACAAAGTCAAAAAAGCTGATTTGACGTCAGTGACACTGGCAGGTTAACCAAAGGGTTAGCAAATGAAACATTTAACATATACCGTAAAATATATTTTGGAAATAACTACAGTTAACTCACAAATTTACAGACTTCACAACATTAACAGCTGTTACAGGCTGCATTTCCAGGTGAAGTCGCATACATCTCAAAAGATGATTGAAGTGAAAATTGGCATGCTAGGTTTGAATGGTTTTGTTGCTGTTTTATTCATTTGTAAATATGACGAGGAGAATTTTGAATTATACCTCAATGTTTTACAATTAGGAAAATGACAGTAAATCTCTAACGTCCTAACTCAGTAGTGAATTCCATTCTATTAAAATGGCAATTTCTTTATTGAATTTTCTACATGGAATGGAAAGTTTACAAGTTATGCACATTAAAATCCCATTGTGTTATTTTCCCAAATTACTATGCATTGTATTACAAGTGATAGTTCACCCAAAATTAAAAATTCTTTCATCATTTACTCTTTCCATCCCAAATGTGTATGACTTTATTTCTTCTGCTGAACTCAAAGATTTTTAGAAGAATATTTCAGCTCTATAGGTCCATACAATGCAAGTGAATGGTGGCTGAACTTTGAAGCTCCAAAAAGGCCACATAAAAGTAATCCGTACAACTCCAGTGGTTAAATCCATATCTTCAGAAATTACATTATAGCTGTGGCTGAGAAACAGGTCAATATTTAAGTTATTTTTTACAATAAATCTCCACTTTAACTTTAAAAATATGAAAGACTCTGAAAGTGAAAATGGAGATTATCATAAAAAAAACTTAAATATTGATCTGTTTCTCACACACACTTATCGCATCTATTCTGAATACATGGATTATACCACTGTAGTCATGTTGATTACTTTTATGTTGCCTTTATGTGATATTTGGAGCTACAAAGTTCTGATCACCATTCACTTGCATTGTATGGACATACAGAGCTGTGATATTTTTCTAAAAATCTTGTTCTGCAGAAGAAAGAAAGTCATAAACATCTGGAATGGCATTAGGGAGAGTAAATGTCTCATCAATTTTCATTTTTGGGTGAACCATCCCTTTAAAGACATTTTGTTGACTTTTTCATCTATTTTCCAGACACATGGTTCAAACAAAACCATGGATTATGTTAGGATCTTTATTATACGGCTTATTATAGTATCATTTATTATCCATTCGCTTCTCTTCTCTATGTAGATAAGCAAGATCCTGTTTAATATACCTAACCTGGACTTTCTCAATCTGAGCATGAATCCACTGAGAGGGTCGAGTCTGGATCCTGGAGCTGCCGAAGCCTTTTCTGGCCTCCGCCGCCTTGTCCTCAATAACACGCATGTCACCTGGGACATAGTGCACACACTTACACGAGAGATCTCAGAGTAAGTGTGTGTGTGTTTTTCAACATTTCAATAGCCTCTGTGTGAATATGTCTGTTCCTGTCCCCTGCAGATTCTGCAGAGCTTTTTCTTACATGTTTATGTGTGTTTTTGTTGTTATACAGTATTTATGATTTAAAATTGTTTGAAATTGTTTGGCAATATGCACATTTTTTTCTTCCTATTTTAGCCCAGTTTTTGCCCTATTCCACTTAATATGAAAATTGTCCACTGGTCATTTCATCATGCATTAAACTTACTGTTTGTTTTGTTGTGGTTTTGAATGTGTGTGTGTGTGTGTGTGTGTGTGTAGATTGGAGGAGTTGTTTTTGTGTCTGAATGAGTACGAGAGCGTGAGTACATCGTCTGTACCATATCCGTCGCTTCGTCTGCTGCATATCACAGATAACCAGCTGCAGGAATGGGCGGAGGTACGCAAACTGGGCCTCATGTATCCAGGCCTGGTGTCTCTTATCCTGGCTAACAACTCCCTTTCAGCTATCCACGAGCCAGAGGACTCCCTGCAGAGACTCTTTCCAAACCTGCGCAGCATCAACCTACACAACTCAGGTGCTGACCATCTCTGCATGTTGTTAATTATAGAACTTAGAGCACTTGCACATGCATAATGAAAGATACATTTCACCGAAAAATTTAAATCTAATCATTTACTCTCCCTAATGTCATATTAAAGGAATATTCCAGGTTTAATACAAGTTCAACTCAATTGACACCATTTACGTGGCATTATGTTGATTACCACAAAAAATCATGTAAACTCATCCCTCCTTTTTATTTAAAAAAAAAAAAGCAAAAATGTAGTTTACAGCGAGGCACTTATAATGGAACACAAAAGGAGTAATATAGCAACGTGTCCTGCAAGCCGATCTTTTCCAGAATGAAAGTAGATGCTGACTGGACAGCCCTAAGGACAAACATTACTATAAAACTAGTCCATATGACTTGTTTACTATGTCTTTTGAATCCATAAGAAACCATAAGAAACAAGCTCAGCACACTAGACACCATACAAGGAGGAAAAGGCAAAATTGTGCATGATTTAAGCATGTGAATGAGATTCAAGAGCTAGGGTGGAAGGCAAGAAAATTAGGTGAAAACAGTGAATTCAGTAACATTTTCTTTTCCATTATTCATTAAGTCATTAGCTTTCTATGGTTTTGGATTGTAAGCTATATGATTCTGATTCACAGGCTGAGTTTATTATGTATTAAAACAAAATACAAGCATGTAGACAAAAATAGATTTTTAGATTTTCGGCCAACATGTAGTTGTTGTTTTTTAAGGTCTAAGTCACTGGGATGACATTGAGAAACTGAATTCCTTTCCAAGGCTTCAAGAGGTCAGATTGTTGGGTATTCCTTTACTTCAACCGTACACAGATCAGGAGAGACGCTGCCTTATGGTGGCACAGTGAGTAAACTTACATATACAAAACATTTAAACACTCACATGCAGTGCAAACACGTAGTGGCCACTTTTGTTTCTAACTGTAACACAAACCAGTGTAGCTTCAACATGGAATCTTGTCTTTTGCACTTTCCTCCCTTACACACACACACACACACACACACACACACACACACACACACACACGGTATATCCTTTTGCTGTGTTTTGATAGGTTGCCAGGTGTGACTGCATTGAATGGAAGTGTCATCACTGACGTAGAGAGAGAGGATGCAGAACGTTTTTTTATCCGCTACTATCTGGACTGCCCTGAGGATGAGCTACCACAGAGGTAACCCCAGCTACAATCCTCATACTTGATGTCTTAGGAAGTTTACACATCCATTACGGAAATATTCAATTTGTGTATTGACAAACAGCAGCGCCCTTCATTTGTACTCTACAAAAACACAAATGAAAACTCAGGTCATATTTGTGACTTATGTTAATCATTTTCTTCAGTGTTTGATAAGTTGACAAATATATTTTTTTCCATAACATAAATCTCTGTAGTTCCAAGTCAATGCTTCTTTACTTGCTGCCTTTACTTCTTGACATCCACAAGAAGCATATTGGTGATTGTTATAAAATGCAAAGTTCTCTGCAAAGACTATCACATCTGAGTATAGTTTCATAATAATTTATAATTTGAAGGCATCTTTAAAAATACTGGTTCCCTTTCTTTTAATATTGAATAACTCATAATACTCATTAAATATTATTTTCCCTATTTCCAAGTAATAAGCATCCCATCAAAGCATTTTGCTGTAATTCAAGTTGTATACTCTTATAGTCATTTCATGGATATTAAAGGTTAGTTTCAATCATGGATCATCTAAATCAGGGGTACTTTACTTTGGATAGCCCAGGGCAGGGTCCCTTTTGCTTCAAAATATAATGTTTTATTAAATTAATTAAAAAAGGTTTTGATCAAGCATTCAACATGCTATTTTAATATATTACGCAAACATGTAATGAACAAGAATAAAGTAAAACACACTGTATACAGATTAGAGCTGTCAAAGTTTACATGTTAACTCATGCGATTAATTAAAAAAGTTGAATTATAATCAATTTTGTTTATCAGCAGCTTTCACAGCATTCAAGGACACCTTACAGTATAAAAGCAACAATTAAGCAAGTTAAGATACAAAAGAAACAAAACATACAATTGGTCCAAGATAAGATCAATAAAACTAATACAAAGTAAACTAAAACACAAGTAATTTGAACAGATACATTTTTATCTGAGATTTAAACTGTGAGATGGAATCCAACTGATGAATATGGAGTGGCAATGAGTTCCAAAGATTTGGTGCTGAGTAACTTAAAGCTGTTGCACCCATAGAACTAAGTTTAAATGTTGGAACAATCAATAAATCATCAGAGGAGGTTCTTAAGGAACGCGATGGAATGTATGGTTGGAGAAGATAAATTATGCCAGGCAAATTAAGAGTTGCTTTAAAAGATAGCAATAAAATGTTATAGTGGATATGATATTGAACATGTAGCCAATTAAGTTGAAAAAGAATGGGTGTGATGTGTTCAGTGGTCTTTGTACAAGTGACAATCCTTGCAGCTGAATTTTGAATTATTTGGAGGTGTTGAAGAAATTTGTCAGAGATACCAAATAAGAGAGTTACAATAGTCAAAACGGGATGTTACCAGTCACAAATAAGTATTTAAGTGCAATACTGTGAAAATGATGGGCGGAGTCTGGCAATACTATGTAAATGAAAAAAGCAGTATGTGAGAAACATTGAGAATTTGAGAACCAAAGGAAAGTAAACCATAAAAAATGACACCAAGGCTTTTTATTTGGGAGGAAGTGTTAACTGGACAGTCATCTATGATGAGAGTGAAAGGTGATGATTTGGATAAAATTGACTTAGACCCAATAAAAAGAAATTCACTTTAAGCATTAAAAAATGATTAGTCACCCAGATTTTGATATCCTTCAGACATTAGGTAAGTTCAGGAGGGGGTATTGGGTTTTGTAGAACAATATAATTTGGTATCATTGGCATAAAATGGAAATTAATTCCATGATGGTGGAAAATATTACCAAGAGGGAGAATGTAAATATTGAACAGGAGCGGCCCTAATACTGACCCCTGTGGAACAGCCTGAATAACTGGGATTAGTTATTCCCAGTTTACCACCCGCCCCCCGGCACGCTTGCTTGCTTGCTTCTGTCCGTATGCCCCCGGAAGTGGATGACAACATCGCCGCTGCATCGGAGAGCGTCACAGCGGCGTCTGATTCTGATGACTCATCTGGGCTGCCACCTTCAGGTCTGCTCGCCCAGTCTGAGGCTGACGTGCAGATGTCCGCTATGCTTTCCCAGGCCGCATTGAGCGCGAGGCTGGACTGGAAACCTGCGTCCCCCCTCACGGCTACTCGATCGGTCCTCCACCGGTTGAGGGCCGGGAGGAGAATCCTTGTTTCATTTGCCACACCACCTTCGGGCTGCGGCACCCACATTCACAATAAAGAGTGATTTCCTCACTTCCTGGGTCGTCGTTCTCACGGCACCCCGGCCCCAAAACTCTACAGTCCTGGCCCCCCGGACACAGTTTCCTCGCCCGGCTCCCGCCTTGTTTCAGTGGTGTTTGCTCCAATTCCATGCGCGCCGAGAATGCCAGTGCCTTACGAGCAGAGATCACGACCCTGCTCCTCAACGATGCGATAGAGCCCGTCCCTCCAGCCGAGATGGAGAAGGGTTTCTACAGCCCTACTTTTACAGTACCCAAAAAAAGTGGTGGGATGCGACCAATCTTGAACCTGCAAGTTCTCAACTGGGCCTTACACAGACTCCTGTTCAAAATGCTCGCACAGAAACATATTCTTACCTGCATTCGACTGCTAGATTGGTCCATGTCTCCATTCTGCCTCGACACCGACCCTTCTTAAAGTTCGCGTTCGATGGACAGGTGTATAAGTACAAGGTCCTCACCTTCGGCCCACCCCTGTCCCCTCGCGTCTTCACGAAGATCGCAGAGGCAGCTCTTGCCCCGTAAGGGAAGTGGGCATCCGCATACTCAATTACCTTGACGACTGGCTCATCCTGGCTCACTCTCGAGAGTTACTGTGTGCTCACAGGGACCAGGTGCTCAGGCACCTCAGCTGTCTAGGGCTTCAGGTCAATTGCGAAAAGAGCAAGCTCTGCTCCGGTTTAGAGCATCTCTTTTCTTGGCATGGAGTTAGACTCAGTCTCAATGACTGCATGTCTCACCAACGAGTGCGCTCAGTCAGTGCTCAGGTGCCACACTCTCTTCGAGCCCGGCACAGCGGTTCTTCTAAAACAATTCCAGAGGCTCCTGGGGCATATGGTATCCTCAGCTGCTGCCACAGCAGGTTTCGCCCAGTGGAGAGTGGAGGCTCCACCCCCCAGATGGTCCAGCTGATATGGGACCAATTTGACAAGGCACAGAAAGATCTCTTTGCCTCCCGAGACAACTCCCACTGCCCGCTCTGCTACTCCCTGACAGGAGCTCCTCTCGGGACAGACGTGCTGGCACACAGCTAGCCCTGGGGGCTGCACAAATACGCATTTCCCCCAGTGAGCCTTCTTGCACCGGTGCTGTGCAAGATCAGGGAGGATGAGGAACAGGTCATTCTGGTGGCCCCTTACTGGCCCACCCGGGCCTGGTTCTCAGATCTTACGCTCCTCGCGACAGCACCTCCCTGGAAAATTCCCCTCAGGAAGGACCTTCTTTCTCAGGGATGGGGCACCCTCTGGCACCCGCACCCAGACCTCTGGAACCTCCACGTCTGGCCGCTGGACGGGATGTGGTAGATCTAGTGGATCTCTCCCTGAAGACAGCCCTCTTGATCACATTAGCCTCCATCAAGAGGGTTGGGGACCTGCATGCATCCTCTGTCAGTGACACCTGCCTGGAGTTCGGTCCGGCACATTCTCACGTTATCCTGAGGCCGCGACCGGGCTACATGCCCAAGGTTCCTACGACCCCCTTCAGGGACTAGGTCATGAGCCTGCAAGCAAGCTGCCCCGGGAGGAGGCAGACCCAGCCTTCTCATTGCTGTGTCCAGTATGTGCTTTGCATATCTACTTGGACCGCACACAGAGCTCTAGATGTTCTGAGCAGCTCTTTGTCTGCTTCGGTGGACGGCGGAAAGGGAACATCACTGGGTCGTTGATGCTATTTCCTTATCACTGTCTGCCAACTTGACATTGGCCTTTTCTCAGGTTCAGAGGTACGTTTGGAGTCCCAGGAAGACCCCTTGTGTCACTTCATTCGACACAACGTCTCGTTCCTTCCCTCGGGGAACGGAGGTTACAACAGTAACCATGACGTTTTTGTTCAGAGTATCACACTTTTACAAATAGGCCATTTACTGTAGAAAGATGCCCCACACTAAAAATGACAAAAAAAAAGTGCATTTTGCAACATTTATCAATAGGAAGCAGAGATGATCTGTTTTTAGATATGATTCTGTTGTCACTGTCAAGGATCATTACACACTGGCTACCTAGTATAAGCACACACACCAGAGATACCCTCGAAAACAATTTACTAGATCCAAAAGTGCTTCAATGAAAAATTACTATCTATGATGATTTTAGGGTTTTGTAGAGGTTAGTAACTCAAATCTCTAATAATGAAGCATTTTGGAGAAGACATCTCAATGTCAATACTCAAGGTAAACTTGTTTTCTGTTATTAATGTTCGCAACAAGCATACCAGTTCCTCAAATGGCTTTGTCCCCTGACAACTTTTGACTGTGGCAGTGACAAGCGGGAGTGAGGAGAAACTCATAGAACGCATGTTTGAGTGAGCACACACAAACTGTTTGAATCAACATGCGCGCACACTGACGCTCCACTCATGTTATATAAATTAGCCTATAATCAAATTTATATTACATTTATTTTATTTTCCTCTATAACTATACAGCATTTCAGCGATACCTGCTGAGTATAACTGTAAAGACACCTTAAAATTCATTCATATCATGAAAAAGTCATGTGTGTCACAAAAAGATGGTTCTCAGGCCGGATTCAGCCTGCGGGCCACCTGTTGAGCACCATGGATCTTAATAGTCTATATATCCTTATAGTTTTCTATCAGCCAGTATTGTTTTTATAGGGATGTTTGAGCATTTGGAGCTAAAATATGTGAAGCTGCCATGGAATAATCTCTTAAAGAATCCCATCCTCCTTTTACTGGATTATCACTGTTCCTCCCTCCTTCTCTCTGTCGTAGGCCATTTCTTAAGTATTTTTGACATGGTGGCCAACAACTACTTTCCAGTGTATTTTCCTTTAACTTCTTATTCTTTAGTGGGTCTTTCTGGGGATATTTTGGAGGGTCTGTGCAGGCCAATGGCACAGAAAACGGATCACCAGCATTCTTTCGCCCACCCCATTCCACTTAACCTGGGAGAGTGTACGGCAGACTTTTTCAGTTGCTGCGGCAAGCCCCAGTCTCTAGCAGGGGAGTCTAACCTTTGGGAGACAATGTCTCCACTCTCTCCCTCTTCAAAGACGCCTTTGTACTAGAATACTCCAATCAGAAAATCGATACACATGGTGGCAGCTTTATTCGTTCTTCTCCTCCTTATATCCCCCTCTCTCCGGTCCTGCTCTTCTCTCCTGCCCCTTTTCATTTGTTTAGGGAGATTGAGTTAGCAGGAGGATTTTTTCAAAAGGGGATGGAATGATGTCCCTGACTCAGTCTTTTTCTATTTCTTTTTTTGTTGATTGATGGAGATGCTGTTGTTTTTGTTCTGAAATGGCTCACCCAGACCTAGTGCATAGATTATGTTGTGTAAATCGTTATGACAGGAATTCCCGCTCTAGCACTACATGTTCGGGAAACTGGAGATGAGTTGGACATGGTCCTTTCTCAGAACTAGCAGCCTTTTATCGTCTGCCTGGCATGTAAGATGCTGAAGTAAATAAAACTATTCGCAGCCATTCAAAATAATTACACTGATATTAGATTATTCTCTTCTCTTTTCGTCTTGCAGGAAAAATCTTAAATGGTAACAAATGCAAATGGGTGATCCTCACGAAACTTGGCAAAAGAATGTTGCCTATTTTTATGATTTTTTTACATTTTGACAATATTTTCATGAAAGTTTTCAGGCACATTTAACCACACCAATTCTAATTAACGCAAAAAAAGATGGTCAATATGATATTTTCATTACCGAAATGTGGATAAAATATATATTATTTAATTTGTGGGCAGCAATGTTAGAATCACATGACCAGCCAAATACTACTCACTTAATTTCAGTAACCATCCTGTTATTTGACACTTTCACTCTTGGATTAAATTAATCATGGTTTACTATGAATAGTGAATTTCTACAATGGTATCTACCTTAAAAACTATTGATTTTGAATGATGCTGCAACCACACTGCTAGGTGTCACTGTAAGTCCAACTGACAAAAACAAAAAAGTTAATGAGTGCACCATTAAAAGCAACAGGATTTAAATTACATCCACTTAATCAGCAACAAAGTGCATGAACGCGAGGCACGCCATATCTGCCTTTTGATCTCATGGGTGGCTGATCCACTACGAGAAGTGAGAACTGTCCAACTTGACAGCACTTATTTCACTCCTCCTCTGACTGCTGCCGTCTACTCTCATCTACTTTCAAGGCGAGACGTTTCTATTGGTTTGAGAGTATGTGTCTACGTTGTTAGTTTCTAAGTGTTTTTCCACATTATTCATGAGTAAGTAAAAAAAAAAAAAAAAAAAAAAAAGAGAGCAAACTTTTACACTAAACATTGTGGTGAAATCGAAAAGTTTGCCTGAATGGATTGCAGTCCATAACCGGACAGAAAGCAAGCATTTGTTGGCTGCAGTTCTGCTACTCGCGCCCCAAACATGCTGCAGCTGTTTGTTTAGATGCACATATTCCATCGTGTCTTCTCCGTACATCTGATTGTGGAAAGGGTAACATGACAGCTTGTTCAAATTCAGAACTGAAAACTCAAAAGTCATCTCAACTCTCTTTTTGGTGTCCTTTACGTTGTGCAAAAATTACAGGGAAGTAGGCCTACACGGTTTACCGGTATTATGTCGTCATTACAACAAAGTAAAATTTACACTGGATAACTTTACACTGACAAGGTTAGTGAGCGATTTTATCACACTAGTGTCATGTTAACACATTATGTTTAAAGTATTGTGGCTGTACTTTTGAAACAGTGTGTAGTTAATGTTTTGTTTATTGGACCCGTTTACTTTCATTGTATGAAATTTTTTTCTGTGGTAATGAACATTATGCCATAAATGATGGCATTTCTACTGGTCGATATTTTTTTTTTTTTTTTTTTTTTTTTTTATACATTTATTAAAACTCCAAAAATGTAGAAATTCATAATATATTAAATTCAATTAAAAAAAATCATACCAAATGCAAACAATTTCTCTCCACTTTTGGTCCCTTTTACAGTGACTTAAAAATCACTTTACGACAATAGGTGCAAAAATACCAGTACAAATTAGATAATAAATACAATTGCAAATTGTAGCACTGTGCTTTGCGCACTCACGAAAATAGAGCACAAGGTTTTTGAGCAGTCCTGGTTTTGGTGCCAATGCCTGCTTTCACTTTATTCTCAAAAGTTTTAACAAACTATCAGACTTTTTAATTTGCAAACTTTCTTCACACATTCACACTTTCATCCCATGATTGATGTACAGAAAGTGTATATTTAAAACCCTTTTAGATGGATTATACCATGTTTTTCATGATTTTTCTCCATCTCTCTCTCCCTGTCTCTTTCTCATGAGGGAAAGACATTTTCCCAGTGAAATGAGTTTGAGATGAGAGTTGGCACAGGAGGGTGAAAGGGCAGGTGCTCAAGTCGATGATAAACTGTAGATATGGGTTAAGGTTGCCCCCTTTTTGAACCCAACCTGTTCTCTCTCCCCCTTGTGCCCAGATCAGAGCTTAGGCTATATTACAGAAACTGTGATAACTCTCTGAAAGATGGTAAAGATCTGAGGAACAACGAAAGACATGGACAGAAAGGAATTATGCTTACTGACCTCAAACACAGCTTTGGACTGGGCCCCTTTGAATGCATGTGATGCAACCAATGTAGAGACCTATTCAGCCTAAATTATGAGATTTCACCTGTGGTAGCCTAAAGTAATGGATAGAACCACATGAGAGACTTTCAAAGTGACTCCAAAGTAACCTTAGTAGCATTTACGGTTGCTTAGACATAAACTTAAGACATAAGTAGGCATGGGACTGTTATCTTTATCTAATGCTGAGTAGATATAGAGATTTAAGCAATGGCTAGAGTAATTCAAACCCTGCACTGCTTGATTGCTCACATCGATTTCTTACATGAGGTTTTTATGTGTATGCTTCAGAATATCCCTCTAAAAGGGTACACAACAACTTAAAGCTGGTGTGTGTAGCTGGTGTGTGTAGTTTCATTCGATGTTGAAATGATTTGTCTTATTCCAGCTAAATAAGCAGAGTCAACTATAACATATATGATATCATTTGTAGGTTGATTTCACCTAAAAATGTAAACATTGTGGCTCTGTGACGCTTTCAAAATATTCCTCTGTTTGTTTGAACAGTCCATCCAGTCCAACACTGCAACACTAACTCAACCAATGGTGTAAATTTCGGGCTTCCTCTGTTTAAACAACCAATGCAAGATGGGAGTTTTCTGGACTTTATTTGAAAACAGTGATTTTTTTTTTTTTTTTTTTTTAAATTCCATTTGGTGACTTTAGTGATGAAGAAATCACACACTTCAGCTTTAATAGGCACTAAAATAAAAACACCCCCCTAATGGACACTAAGAACTTGTAGGTATCTTTAAGTGCAACTTTTGTGTCTGTGTACGTTATGGGACCACTGTATGCTGTCTTCTTAAAGCTAACAACTTAAAGAGCTATTTGTAGTGTCCAGCCAACAAAAGGTGTGAAACACTTTATTTGTAGCTTCCTTTTACAGCTGGCCAAGGCTGCCAAATGAATTGTTCCCAGTCACCCTCCAATGGGCACCTTGGATGTACACTAGATACATAGTGTAGTTAGGGAGGAGGGAAACAGTTTAATAGGTGAAGGAGCCTTATACGTTCAACAGCCTTTGAGTAACTAAAACCTGAGCCACGACCATAGGCACGATGATCCTCCCTCTGAGGAACAGGATACACAGGAGAGAGGTGAAAGACAGCAGAGAGGAGGAAGCAAAGAAAGGGATAAGAGGAGGAGAGTGTGAAGGCAATGAAAGAAGGTATTGGTCTTACTGTCTTTGAGTAACCATAGCCTGGGACCTTGCCTACAGCTTGACGATGAAGGTCAACGTAGGGGACTGCAGGAGAAAAATCTCAGTGTCTCACTGCTCGTACATTTAAGTTGGACTGAAGCACAATGAGAGGCTGTGAAACTTAAGAAGATAAGTGCAGAGAGTTAGCAGCCTCTTTAGCCTCCATCACGATGGATGTTGATGCTAAAGATGTCAGGAGATGGTGTAATAATTACAGCAAACATGCTTTGTTATAAGTGTTCCATTAGGGAAAATTCCTGTATTGCTTATAGACTTCCTGTTCCCATTTAAGCAAGTAAGTGAAGTTTTAACAAATGTGAAAATGTTTTTTTTTTATGTGTATAGTACAGTTTATATTGAGATGGCAATGGCTTAAAGGTGCTAATAAGGCAGGGCTGCTGGGCTAATAAGGCTTTGCTCAGACAGGCAACAAAAATATGTGGGTACAGTTTCTGACTCAGATACATTGATTTTTTTTGTAGGCAGAACATGGGGAAAACAACATGATTTTAACAAACCCAATCCAAACCACATTCCTATGTGGTTTAAGATCACTTAAAGCATATAATTCATATATATATAATAATATAATAAATATAGTTTTATGATTATTCAGGAAGCAAAGTGTATGTACTATTATACACAATGGCCCTGATTGCTTATATCTCAAATAACTGGTGCTAATTTGCTTGTGCAATCTATGAAATTGTGTGTGCACATCAAGGGCGTTTTGTGGGTGATTTACTAAGAAAAATTGCACAAATAAGTACACGTGCAAATATGTTGGACCCTCCAAATGTACACACTGTAAACCCAATTTAAATAATTAAATCAAAACAACGATACTTTAATCACAGATTAATTAAGTTTACTTGTAAATAGACAATGTTACTTTAAAAATGAAGTTTGACTTGAATAGCATATTATTTTTCAATTTCAGCGGGAAATTTTAAATGATACCAAGCTATAGAAAGTCAAAATATTTTTTTAATCAAATAGTTTATTATGTTTCCAGGGGTGTTGGTTATTCATGTTTTTGAGACGTTACAGACATTACATCAGAAATTAGCATAATTAATTCTGATTCAAAGTAATTGCCAACATCATCAAATCACTGCCAACCATGTTAAAATAAAATGAGACATTATACTCTGATTACCATTGTCCCATGTTTGTCAAACATGTTGAGTGGTCCAAACCTCATCTGCGGCCTGAAACTGAACTTGCACAGTAAATATAGGATTTCTAAGGGAAAAATGTGCTCAAGGACACAATAGTGTACATTGTTTTAGCAGTGAGGCATTTCGCAATAAATCACTCAAATTTAAAAAAATTCCATATCGGATGAAACTTGAGACTCTAATCTTTGGCTCAAGCAGATTTCAATGTAAAAACTTAATTAGGTTTCTAACAGATGTAGTTTTGTTGGCATTTCTCCCAAAAACAAACTCTGCAGTGGTCAGCGGCATGATGTTTTGTCACCGTATGTCGAATGTTTAACACTTTACTCATAACCCAGAGTCTTCTGAACTGAGATCAGTTGGTTTAAATTCATTTAAATTATGCATTGCGTATAGCAAAGGCAAGATACAACATCCATGCATGTGTACACAGGGTCTCACAAGGTTAAAGATATTGTTTTCAATTACATGTAACCAGCTTTTCTCAAGGGGCCTTTTACTGGATGTATCAAGTTCACACAGGTGTCCTACAGAGTAACCACACATGTAGTTAATCACAACTATAGATGTTCCACAAAGTCAAAAAAAAGACAATCAAAAATTGAACAATATATCTATTGTTTTATCATTTGAAAGCTAACAAGCTTCTTTTCGGGAAATGTGTGATAAGTGTGTCTGTGCTATCTTTAAAATGGCATTTGGCAAAGTGGCATTTAATGCAATGAGATTCATACATTTTTGAGTGTGGCTTAAGTGTTCAAATGCGCTTGGGGCCACTGTGTCTAAATGTGTAATGTACAATAATGTCTCCGCTTATGAGTTTTTCACCACAGCAAGATCCCATGATGGGCATAAGTAGTATATTTTTCCATCATTCCATACAGACAGTTTATAGTATAGTTTATAGTGCATTAACTAATGTTAACATACAACTTTTGATTAAAAGAATGTATTATTATATGGTTAAATTAACATTAACTAAGATTAATAAATGCTTTAGAAGTATTGGTTATTGTAAGCTCATGTTAACTGATGTTGTCAACTAATGTTAACAAATGTAACCTTATTGTAAAGTGCTACCAAGGCGAAGTGCATCTTGGCATCATTAATATAGCACCTAATGTAGATATATTGACTAACTGTCTAAACAAACAGACCTGATTTCAGCACTTGCAAAAGGATAATGCTTGACAGTCAGTCGTAAAGATTGTATTTGATAAACAAATCCAAATTGTGTGCAGTGTAAACAAAGCCTAAGATTCTTTATCTCCACCATGCCTTTCCATTAGACCCTTACCTCGGGTTCATTCAGGGTGACTGCCATTGTAATACACACCATGTAAGTTGATTTGGATTAAAAGAATTTGCCAAACTATACACACAGTCTTGTGTCAGACATATCAGTTATGTTAAGTTGTAGATAGACCACATATCAAACTATCTACATTCACTGATATCTAAATTTTGAGCTAATGGTGATTGTATCTCTGTAGTTCAGATTATCTACCTGAAAACTGATCACGTTGTTTTTTAGGCCATCAACAACTCAGTATCTACTAACTGACTCACTGTATAGAGTGGCTCTACTATGAACTTGGTGCACTGCACAGTGGCGACTGTTCGGACCCATCTTCATGTCTGATCTGTGCACTGTTTGAGGAATTCAAGGCAGCTGTTATCACAGCGAACACCATTCGCCTTCATTTAAGGAGCTTAACCACACTAAATGAGACTCTTGAGTGAGACTGTTCTTTCTCTCAGACAGAGTGGCACTTTGTATAGAGGGGGCAGTATTCCCATGGTGAAGGCAGTGAGCCACAGGCACCTACCCAGGCTCAGGCTCTGCTTTGTAGGGAGACTGTTCTGGACAGGCTGGGGAAATTACTTTGATTGGCTGTGTCGGTTACTGTAGCCCACTTAAGCTAAAAGACTTTTTTTGTGGAGATTTTATTTAATTGTTCCTGCCGATCTCCTCTTATCTTTCCCACAATCCTTCAGCAAGACGGGAAGGGAGGGAGGGTGCAAGGGGCGGTGGTGAGAACTTTCTCACGGTTTAAAAACTTAGTGTGCTTCACAAACACACAAACAGTTGCACAAATACACAACTGCGTCTTCACACAAGCTCTATGGGTCCTTCCTTGGTGCACTGATTGTAATTATGCCTGTAAATGTCTTTCTTTAACATTTGAGTGTGATTTGGCATTTTTTATGAAAACCACATATCAGTTTTTTCAAACATATTTTAAGTAAAGGACGTTACCTACAGTACATATTCAGGCTCATTCGATCTGTTCCAAAACCTAGTGATCTTCTTTGCTTTCTAATGCCTACATAGGCAGGATCCATCATGAAACTCACAATTAGAGTTTGATATCGGCATGTTGCTAACAGCACAATGGACCCTTTTCACAGACCCTTTTTAGCAGCGTAAAGTTGGCAATCTTTTTTATATTTTCAATTTGTATTTGTTTCATGTACATTTTTAACATTATTCTTCATGTTATATTACCCTGGCATTCATTAACCTCTTCAACTCGGAGGCATTTTTTGGGCTGCCGCATGCAATTTTTCATGCTCAAATTTAAAAGCTCACCATTTACACATACTGTGGACTAATAATCAGAAATTGGTCTCATTTTACCAGAAACCACCCCAAATAAAAATACTCCAATTATTCATCAATATATATGTTTACAATGTTATGATGAATTAAAAAATGCATATATGTATTTTTTGTTGTCCTAACTGTGTAACTATGTAATTCTAGTTCTGTTCACTCCATCAAACTCCAAAAAGTCTTATTTTATTCTACTAGATGTTAGCAAGTACTAGAAAAACTAATATTTCCTCTATCACCAACCATCACAAAATGCCAATCTGAAATGTAAGTAGTGCTCTAATCATGCCCATTGTTTCATTCAATATTTTGGCCTCTGAGTGGACTAGAAGCTCATTCATTAGAAGGCTGAGATCCTCCCCCTTTGCAATGATGCATTACATTTTATCATCAATAGTTGATAGCATAGATATTTCCAATGATTTGTTTAGCATGCTTTTAAGATATAACATTGGATATAGGTATACCGTGTTTATGCGGTTTTACTATTAACCGTGATTAAAAATGTTAGTTTAAAAATAAGAATTTAGAAGCAACTGTTAACAGTGAAATATGTTATTTACACGTGGCATAAATGTTTATGTATAATCTATAAATATATATCATATAAAATAGTTATTCAGAAGATTTTGTAAAATAATTTTTGCATGTGCGGGTGCTAGAGCTGTTGCTTTGGTTACAGACAGTAGCCATGTGGTGCTTGATGGCCAGGTGTCCCTGGCTGAACATGAACTTTCAATTCACATGAAGCTGGGGCTACACACAAACTCCCAAATATAACAGAGGAATTTTTATCCACCAAAAAGAAAGCAGCTATTTGGGAGCATTTAAATGACCGACTGAACACAACGGGTGTAAAACATGCAGACACGTCATAGAAAGATAAACATCCTACAAATGGGACGGGATAATGCACTAGTTGTCCAACAACAATTTAGAAAGTTTAATACATTTTATTTATAGTGATTTTAAAGTGAGGAATTAAAAGATGAAACTTTATAATGTTTAAGCATGCTGGCAGCGCACGGCGCATTGTGTCAAATTTTTTCCAGCAAGTCAGTCCACTGTCGGCCAGCTTTGGAACGTTCTCGGGAGGCTAGTGCAGCTCCTGTCTATTTGAATGGGGAAAGACCAAAATCTCATATACGGTTGGTTAAGATTAAGATCAAAGAACATATTTCAAATCCGCAGTAAAATCTGATAATATTGGAATCATAAATTGTGATTCTTTACCTCATATGACGCACGTCTATCTAAAAGGTGATTGGCTCTTTTAACTGTAAGGCGGGACTTCCTTTCTACATCTTTTGGGCGCTCAGAGCTGCTTGGCTGAGTGTTCCAATTTCTCCCAATCATTTTAATAGAAGTGGCCCATCGCTGATAAATAATCTCTGATTGTGTGTAGTTACTATCAGCGAGTAAACTTTGAAAAGTTGTGTCTTAAATCGTCCTCATTATTTAAAGCATTGGTTTGGTACAAATTCACTGCATTCAACAGTAAACTCAATTTGAGTCATTATCGGCCTTTAAGTTGCCTGCTGTAAACAATATTCCTGTTATTATGCATAGTCTACAGGGTATTTGTAACGTGCTATGCACTGTATTTTTATAGAGTCTGTTGCCGATTCTTTATGTTGGGGTGTCTGACAGACAGCGGATTACTTTACAAAAAACTGTTGGATGCTGTGAACTACATTTTGTGCATCCATAATCTCACATGTACACTTTTGAAGCACTCCGATTACAGGAAAGCACACCACTGAGCTTGGGATGCGCATAAATGGTGTTGTGCCTAGATTGGAGCATCTCTAATTATATACCTCCTATTTATTTTTGTGCATTTATCAGTTTTCTTATTATAGGGCTGCCCTAAGCATCCACATATCACCCAGAAATACATCCACTAAGACGTTCAGTTGTGATATGATATGCATTTTAGCATCAGTGCTAATTTGCAAACAAGGTAATCTAACCCTCAAAAACTTAAACTGCAGCATCCCTAATTGAATTATTCACACAAGCAAGCTCATAGACAAGCAAAACAAATGGCTAAAAATTATCATATTAAAATATTATTAAAAGGTAAAATCAGATATCAAGTTTTTAGATATTTTGGGCTTACAGCAGCAGTGATTGGCGCATAAAAGAGACTTTTTTTGTTTGATGTCTTACAGATTTTATATTTCACTTTGTGATTCTTTTGAAAATATTTCAAACTGTGGTAATAGTGCAACAAAATGACATGTACAGTTGCATTCCTGAGAATGAACACTTTCATTTGTTATAAGAGTTATCTATTTAAGTGACATGTGAAAGACTTTTACATTCATATAAATATTTCTACCACATGACATCTATGTGGCAATGATTTGTGTCGCAAAGGTTTTCAGGCCTTATTTTGTTATTTTATGTCAAATGAATGCAGAAGTGATGTTTATCTATGAAAAGTTCAAATTCTAAGCTTTCAAAAGATACCCCATATGCCTGACTTATGTATTCAGAGACTTGAGCATTTTAAGCGTAAACTTTTTTCCTTAGAATTTGGCCAAAATCATTTATCTTAGAAGGCAGTATAATGTTGCTGCCTAACTTTTGAAACAGCCTTTGCATTGGGAGCACCTATGCTTAAAAATGCTTAAACTGTAGACGTCTCACAAGGTTTAGGAACAGAGCTTTTGTGTGTTGTACCCAAGCTTGGTTTCTTTACAGCAGCAGTGATTGGCACATAAAAGAAACGTTTGTATTTGATGACTTACTGATTTCAAAATCTTTCAAACTGTGGTATTAGGGCAACAAAACTGCACAGTCATATTCCTGGAATTTGATATATGATTTGTATGATCTGTCAAGATGTTAACCATAATCGACTCCAGAATTTCCTACATTTGTTTTTAACATAAATTGGTTACTGGCTGTTTTAGTATGACCCAACTGAAGACATTAAACTTGCCGTACTCAAATGGCTTTCTCACTTCTGTCCACTCTTTTCAGGTACCACAATTTGGTAGCACGCTATGGCCGCCTTGCCCCGCTTGCAGAGGTGGATCTGCGCCCTCTCAGCAATGCTCAAGTAGAGGTGCGTTTTGGAGATCAGACAGAGCCCCTAGAGCTCAGACTGGATCAGACAGTGGCAGACCTAAAGAAGCAGTTGAGAGCCGTGATCCAGCTACCTTCAAACAAAATGCGTGTATACTATATCGACCGGCAGCTCGGCTATGCACTAGAGCCACAGGAAATGAAATATGGAGCTCGAGCACTTCACTCCTACAGCATACGAGATGGAGATGAGATCATGGTGGTGCCTAAGACACAGTGACAGAAGACAACTAGACCCACTGCAAAAAATAAAAAGTACATTTTGAGGTGTCTTTTCAAAGCTGGAATATGAGGGACATCAAACAAGGCCCTAAAAAGAGACATTGGTCTCGGTTTTCTGCTCTGTGTATGAGTGTATGCTAAAAAATGGTGTGGGCTAAAGAACTTTTTTAACCTTATTTACTTTTAATTTACTTTTATCTTGTGTTTAAGAGACTGCTTCTCAGGAATTACCAATATATGTGTACTTTAAAGTGCATTTTTATCATTTATTAATCAAGTTAATCTTGATAACACATTTCCAAGGTACACAAACTATATCAAAAAATATAGTCTCACACATTAACTATACAGTATATACTGTAGACATTTACTGAACCTAGTTTACTCATTTTTCCAAAATCAGATTGGTGTGCCCAGGCTTCTGTATCTTATCACTTAAACTATAAAAGCTCAACTCAACTGCTCATCACCCTTCCATCTAGTTTTGTGAACCTATGTTCTATTTGCAAACACTTAAACTACTTTTATGCAGGACAAAATGGAGAATTTCTAATGAATATCCCCTGTGTAAAATAGATTCCATAGCTCTTTTGGCTGCCTGTTTCCTTAAGATGGAGGTAGTAAGGTGGTTGGTTGTAAGAATTAAGGGAGGAGGGCTTATAGAAAGTCTCCAGTTGTAACCAACCACATAGCCACATTCTCTGCTTGAATTTCAACAGGGTCAGCTACAAGCCTGAAACTCTTCAGGGTTCCTATGCCTATTTACACACTTTACACCCCCCCTGGAATCTGGAATGTTTTCAGCAAGACCCCTGCCACCTCTTTCATTGGTGGAAAAAATCCCTGGAGTATGTAGGTGCCATATAGAGCATGTGCTGTTGGGGTCTACACCATTATTTTTGGCCCATGTTTTAGAGCCACGGTTTTCAAACCGAAAGAATATACTATGCGCTGCTCCATGAAATCTCCCAGCTCTCTTTCAGAGAGTGCGTGTAAGCTCAAAACTGGTCATGTGCACTCACAAATCTATTCTAAAGCCATATAGCTCTGCCTTTGTTCATTCATCCGAATATTCTGCATCTGTAGACGTGTTATATCGAGGAAGAATCAAACCGGAGTTTGAGGAATCAACTCCCCATTTGGCCGGTAACACATGGTTACATTCGTGTTGAACAAGAATGATATTCTGATGATCGCTGATGAGACATGAGCAAATCAGATGATATAAAAAGTCAAGAACATCTGTTGCGAGTTTTGCGACTCACGTCTTGTCACCACAGTGCAAAACACCACTGTACTTCACAAGTTTATGAAGGACAGAAAATCAGAAAATGTGGGACAAAATCACACCATTCAGCATGATATCGGGTCGAAGTGTCATGTGTTGTTTGATTAACATAGATGAGACTGGCTCATGTGATGTGATCGCAAATATAGGTGGAAAAAAAAGTTAAATAATCCCATTGTCATAAGGACAAACAGGTAGGCTTTTTTTTTGTTTATAAAAATAAAGCCAAATACTGTTTCATATTATTAATAGAAATATTTATTGCCAAATATTTATCACTTTTCCGGTGTAGGCCTATGCCGCATTAATGAATGAGCTTCTCAGACTGAATTTTGATCATTATTGGAGAATTGCTCCAATAAATATGATACATTTTAATAATATAAAATTAGAGGACAATACCTGATAAAACTTCAAATAAGTGGCTAGAGTACCACTGTTTTTAGTGTGTTTTTATTTAATTTGACCATTTAGTATAGGCTTTATATATAGGCTAGTTTATTTATTATCTACTTGGCCATTGTAAAGGCCTATATGCAACATTTTTATATGTATATCATTTTGCAACCAAAAATGTGTGTGTGTGGGTTTTGACAGTCTTGTTAATTGTGTGTGTGGGGGGTACTGTTTACTGTTAACTGTGATTATATGTTAATTTAACCATAAGTATTTAGAATCAACTGTTAACAGTGAAATACTTCATTTACACGTGGCAAAAATGTTTATGTATAATGTATAAATATATATCATATAAAATAGTTATTGTTAACTGTTAACAATTTGAAAAAGCCCTTGTTTTAGGGAAAGAAAACTGCAAAAAGGGACCAATAAGAATTCCAATTAAAATGACCTGTGCTACACTTTGGCAGTCATATTTATTAGATGGATTTAATTATTCAATTATTATTAATTATTTTTATTTTTAAATATTTTTAATTATTTAAAAGATGTCTCAACATATTATAGGTTTTACAGAATTTGAAGATATCCCTGCTGTCGTTTGTTGAGCATTAAATATAGGGGCTAGGGGGACAGCCATAGATATTGTATATACCTTATTCTTTTTATCCACCGTCTAAATGTGTAAATGCTTTCAGTGCATTCAGAATCAAGTCATTTTTATTTGTACAGCACTTTTCACAACACATTGTTTCAAAGCAGCTTTACAGAAAATCATGCATTAGCAAAAAAATAAATAAAAAAATTAAACTGTAATATCTATAATGTCTTACAGTGATCATTGTGTAGTTTGATTAAATATGGTTGTAAATTGTGTATAAAAATATATAAATAATAATTGTATTAATAACCCCAGTGAGCAAGCCGAAGGCGGCTGTATCAAGGAACACAAAACTCCATAAGATGATGGTTAATGGAGAAAAATAACCTTGGGAGAAACCAGAATCACTTTGGGGGCCAGTTCCCCTCTGGCTAAAGAACATGAATATTATATAAATATTAATTATTTGTGTGCAGTGCAAGCAATGGTTTAAAACTGTTAAATTGAGTGTTAATGTCCAGTGTTTAAAAAAAAGAATATATTTTTTAATGAACTTTTAAGATTAATGACTAATGTCTTTGAAGTCCATCCTGGACTAACTGCAGAAGTTCACATAGATACATTGTCCTTTGTTAGTTGGCTGATTTAGGCTTTTGTTGGCAATTAAATGATATTCTATGTATTCCATTTCAAGCATCTAGTCGATCAATAGACAAAGGTGATGCAGGCAGAGATAAATGATGAGATGCATCACAATTTAACCTGCAGGTCATTTCAGTGAGGTTTGATGGGTTCCATCCAAAGCCCAAGGTTCAGGCAGTGGCATATGAAGTATCTGATGTCTTACAGTTGGAGTTGGCATCAGTTCATCCTCAGAAGTCAAAAGACTGAAGTGATGTCTGGCTAGCACCGACTGTAGTTTGTCGTAATCACTCAGTGACACAGCAGTGGAGTCCGACACCAAGCAGGACCGGAGATGGAACTGGCCGGCTCTGGTAACCTCAGGATATGAATCCCGAGGTTGAGACATGGAAACAAATAGAATAATATTAGCGTAGATGCCATTACATTTATTGCAGAGTTATAGATCATGATCAATGTTTCTGGTTTCTGGTTCAGGCAGACCAAACTAAAGCAGCCTAATTGTGGGTTGGAGGATAAATTAGGTGTATGAATGGCTAAATAAATAAGTCTCTAGTCTAGACTTAAACTGAGTGAGTGTGTCTTCATCCCAAACAGTGTTAGGGAGACTATTCCATAGTTTAGGAGACAAGCATGAAAAGGATCTTCCTCCTTTTTTGGATTTTGATATTCTTGGAATTATAAACAAGCCAGAATTAATGAACGTAACGGAAGAAGGTCACTTAAGTAATGTGGAGAAAGACCATTCAAAGCTTTGTAAGTAGTTAACCGAATTTTAAAATAAATACAACATTTAACTGGTGGCCGATGTGACGATGATAAAATGGGGCTAATATGATCATATTTCTTGGTTCTAGTCAGCACTCTGGCAGCTGCATTTTGAACCAATTGAAGTTTATTTATTGATCTTGCTGAACATCCTCCCAGTTATGCATTACAATAATCTAGGCTTGAAGTCATGAACATATGATTTTGTTTTTCGGCATCAGCAAAAGAGAATATGTGTCGTAACTTAGCAATATTTGGTGGAAGAATGCTGTTCTACAAACATTGGAAATTTTATTTTCAAAGGACAGATTGGTATCAAATATAAAACCAAATTTATTTGCTGTAGAAGACTACGAAACAGTACGTCCATCGAGAGACAAATTATATTTTAGCGGCTTATTTTTAGAGGTTTTTGGTCCAATAATTATTACCTCTGTTTTGGATCTAACATACATGTTGTGGCTTTTGATTTTGTTTTAAGTTTTGTAATCTCTTCATGACGTATGACAGTGAAGGATTGAAGTTGCTTTTTGAGGAAAATTCTGAGACACCGTTTTCTGAGGTGTTGTGACAGATGATTGCATAATTCCAAATTAATTTCTGATTATTTTATCAGTAAAGAAATGTATGAAGTCATTACTATTGTGCTGCGACGTAATATCTGGTTCAGTCGATGTTTTATTCCTAACCAATTTAGCCACAGTACTGAATAAACATCTAGGATTGTTGTGGTTATTTTCTATAAGTTTGCTAATATATGCTGAACAGGCAGTTTACCAGGCACCAGGTAGCTACAGACACTATCCTTCCATGCACTACGAAATACCTCTAATTATGCATTCTTCCACATGCACTCCATTTTCCAAGCTTCTCTCTTGAGAGCATGAGTGTGATCATTGTAGCATGGTGCAGGGCTTATTTCTTAAATTTTCTTTAATCGAAGGGGGTGGCACTTTCAAGAAGTGGTCTTTAGTGGTCAAAAGAAAAGTTCTACCTGAATGAAAACGTGGTGTAGATTAAGTGACATTAGCTGATCACAAACAAGGGTAATGATATAAGATGTTATTGCTCTGCTGTATAATTTCTATAGTATCAACATCAACTCCATATGACAGAATTAAATCTAGTACATGATTATGGCAATGAGTTTCACATTTTGTCTGACTCCAAGAGAGTTGAGAACATTGATAAATGCTAATCCCAATGTGTCATTTTCATTATCTATGTGAATGTTGAAGTCACCAACAATTAAAGCTCTATCTACATTAACTACTAGATCTGCTAGAAAATTTGCATATTCACCAAGGAAATCAGAATAAGGCCCGGGTGATCTATATACAGTAGCAAGGGTAAAACACGACATAGGTTTTTTATTTATATCTGACAGTATCACATTAAGCATTATTAGTTCAAAAGATTTTAACTTATATCCTGTCCTCTGAGTAAAACTTCCTCCTCGACCCTTCAGATGAGGCTCATGTTTATAACAATAACCTGGGGGAGTAGATTCATTTAAACTAAAATATTCATCCGGTTTAAGACAGGTTTCAGTCAAACAGAGTGCATCCAAACTATGATCTTTAATCATTTCATTAACAATTAGTGCTTTGGAAGAAAGAGATCTAATGTTTAGTATCCCAAACTTTATATGATGTGTATCTTCATTTTTATTTATTTTTTAAAGTTTGGCCTTAATTAAATTTTTTCTAAATAATTTAGTGAGGTGTTTGTGTTCGGTAGTTCAGGAACAGACACAGTCTCTATATGATATCTAGGTGATTCAGAGTATATATATGTATAGTCCCTTACCACAGGTGATTTTACAGTGTAAATATCCCACACATATATTTTCAGGCATTAACATCTTGTTTTACCACAGTCAGCAAATACCAGTCTATATATTTCAGGATATTGATTACCAGGGCTTGTCCTGTTCATTCCCATAGCATTTCCCAGCAGAATGGCTCTAATGTTACTGATATAGTATAGACTCCCTCTTTAGTTACCAAGCTGTCCCTATGCAACTCTATCCTAGTGAAAAGTGTTAACTGGGAGCTCAGAACCCATTAGGGGTTCAGATTAGCTCAAGAGGTTATATGTATTATCCTATTGATAGGAGAATAGCCTGCATGGATATTGTGAAAGCTTTGTTTCAGTGTAACAACATATATCAAACTGATGATTTGTTATTGCAAAGACACTGTACCCATTCTGCTCATCTTTGCACTCAAATCTTTTTCATTTGTGCTCTTGGGTCCCATCACTCTTGCATTTGTGTCCTATTACTAGAAATTGAGCGTGATCTTCATATTTGTGCTCAAATCCTGTGATTTTACCATATTGTTGCCACATTTATTTACTTCCTCCTTGTGTAATGTTTTTCTTCGGTGATGGATGGAAATCCCTATAATGTTTAGTATTGTCCTCATTTTGATGGTAATACTGCACTATGTAAACATCTCACTAGTACCACATGTTTGATTTTGCTTTCATCCGCAAACCGTCTGTTCACTACCTGAACCCCTTTCTCAGGGCTTTCAGCAGTGTCTGTGTCTCTACAAGTTTCTCATTGCTCATACTTTGTTCTCTATGTGTTCTGGTTGTGGTGATGACACTTGATCCTCTCTGTTCTACTCCCAAAGGAAATCTGGCCTCTAACGTCAAAATGTTGTTAACAGAGCAAGTGCTGAAATATTTACTTTGTTTTTGTTGGGTCTGTATAATGGGTTTTACAGAGTTTAAAGAGGGCCATTGACTTGTGCCATCTATACTAATGTAGTGTAAATGATTATGTGAATGTTGACATGGAATATAGTTGTAAAGGTGTGTGTGATTTGTATTATTAATATACTGGGATTTTATGCTCATATTAAGTTCTATAGAATGCCATACAGAAAGATGAGAATAAAAAGTAGCCAAGGCTTTGCATGAAATTCATAGTCTTATTTTCCCCTCAAGCTGTCTATGTAATGGAACTTTTCTATTTAATGACATTTGTTTTATTATTAAAGGACTTCACAGAACATGGTTCATCCTACATGAGCAGAGATGAGATAAGGCTAGGGTATACTTTGTTATTCCACGTTACGTCTCATGAATATTCAAGTGTTCAAGCCTTCCAAAGTGTACTCTTTTAAATGCGAGTTGAGCTTGTCCAGATGCATTTGACGCAAGCACTTTATGACTGCTTTGTGATTCTTTTTTGCACAGTCAACTCCAGGAACATGAATAGAAAATCACATTTGCATATAGGTATGTGAGGCATGTGCTGATGACTAAGTTTGTGTCAAGTGCACTGTGCATGAGACGTAACCTTACGTGGAAAACCAAAGCATACTTTAGTTAGATGATCCTAGTATTCAGACAGCATCAATGTCATGCCCTCATTCTGCTATAATCAAAAGTCAACATTAGTTTCAACTGATGAATCCCCTCCCTGCTGAAAATATCAGTTTTAAAAGCTAGTTTAGAAGTGGATTGTGCTGGTCTAAGCTGGTTCAGCCAGTCGTCTTTGACTATTGCCAGTGGTTCACTGTAGTTTCTTATAACGGTTCTTCTGTTGTTGCTTGGTTGTAGTTGTTGTGTTAAGGTTAGGGTTTGGGAATTTTACCCAAAACTCGCTAGGGACAAGCCACTGCAGAGACCTCTTCCAAAGCCTAGGCAAAAGCTAGCATCCAACTGGAGTCTATCCAGCCAGACAGCCACATGCTAGCCTGCCTCCTGGATCACTGTTGCAGTTTGGCTGATACAAAAATCATGCCTAATTGGTTTTACCACTTTCTGAATTGCTGGCATATCCCTGTCAAGCCTACAGGTGAAAGCTACACGTGCCAAATCTGGCATCGCTGTCACACCCACACACTCACCCACAGCTCTTTCCAACCAAGGTTTAGAAGTTCTTTCTCCTTAGTGGCCTTAAAATTGGACAGCATAGCCTCTCAGAGTGAAGCAGTGGCCAGAGTTCACTGGTGGATCGGCAACACTAAGAGTTGTGCCAATCTGAGGGAAGAGGCAAAGGGGCTACCAGGGCATGAAAACAGGGGTGGGTTACAAAGGTCACACAGGGAGCTGCTGAGGGATTTGGTGTGTTTTGGATAGGTGGGGGTTTAAAGTATTTTTTTTTTAGCACCTCACTCTGTAGCTAGAGCAAAAAGAGCTGGCTGGGCAGCTGGTAGCCTGATCCACACTGTGCACCATGGAGCACTGAAGGCTGAAGGAAGCTCATTGTGTGGCCAGGAGGGGGAGATGTTTTCTGGGAAGGCTTGAGTTACCTTTAGGGGGCTTGACATTGTTGAGGAAAGGAAAGAAAATGAGGGCAAAGCAAGTGCCTGGCGATGGATGCATGAAGGGGGTTTGGATGAAAATTAAGATATTGGATGACCCAGCCAGGTTCTTGTCCAGGACCTTTTCCTGCTTTCAGGGTCAGGCCTGGTGGACCTACCAGAAAGCAACTACAGCATTAGTGCTCTGAACTACACTCGAGTCCTTTCCCACGGAAACGGTTCGATGACTCTAAAGGTCTTCGTTGTACCCATTGACATTATGGTAATTTGGTCAGCCTGATTTGGATCTGCCAGGTTTGGTTGGCAGGTGGTTGATGCGGCTGACAGTTTGTGATTACATTTATCAGACACTTGACTCCTATGCCCAGACAGTGGAGTAAATGCTTATCGCTAAGCTCATAGCCGTCTCTTGTTCTTGGAGGGATTGAAACTGGTTGTAAAGATGCAGGATATCTCAACTGAGTCGACCTATTCCACAACCACAACAGTTAGTTTTTGGGTCAAGATTACATGAGGGGCAAATAAAAAGAAAAGGCATAGAATGATAAGCCTTATGGGCAAGCTCATTACATCCCAAGAAGGAGACGATGGTGAGAAGATGGGGATTGCCCATCTTTCATGCCCACACTCACTCCTTTCTTCTGTTCATACTCTATCTGGTCATTCCAGCACAAGATGATTCAACTGTCCAACAGTCAGTCTGGGACCACATTGCACTCTTTGTCAAATTCTCTGTGTCCTTGTTGTGCACAAGTATGGTTACGAGTATGTGCTGCATTTACACAACAAAGCGACAAGGTGTAAAAGAACCCTCCACTGGGACCCCCACATTGGTCATAGGTAATCTGGGGTCTGCGTCTGTCCAGTCGGCTTTCACACATCCTATCCCCCTCCGGTGTCTAGTTACGTCCACTGTCCTCCTAGAAACAATGCTGAGTCTGACTCAGATCTCTCTCCCATCTCCTTCCCAGACCCTATCATCAAGGATGCACCAATGGTTTCCCCCCTTTTTGTCGTTATCTCAGCACCACATCTATGGTAATAAGCCCCATTTAGAGACTAACCCAGGGTTGAGTGAGCTGTTGCAAATGAGGCCGTCCTTAATTAGCGCAGGGAGCCCAGTAAGAAAGGAGAGGAGGCACTGATTTGCTCACACATACTCACACACATAGAGTCCAGGCTGATTCATGTTAATTTGGTAACCAAAGCCTTTCTCTTTTTTTCGACCAAATAAAGCAATGTTTTTTCTGCTGTGTTTCCTTTTGTAAATAAATGCCCCTAGCATGGGCAGAAGAGCCCCTAAAGAGATGCAGTGGACTGTACACTAGCAAAAGAGAGGGCTGCTGTCTAGGGAATAGGGGTTCAGTCCAAAGGCCTGACATTTTCTTCAGAAATCCTCTTTCAGGTCCTTTCAGGTCCAGTTTCAATATTTCCCTTCACTTACTTACCAAACGCCACCCTTCACTGGTTCACAGCTCTACCCCACTCCCCCCTCTCTCTCTCAACCACTCTCTCTTTACCACTCTTTAATCTTTCTTTCCCTCTTTTGAAAGTCTCAACCACTCTCTCCATCCCCACCCCTCTCTCTTTCCCTCTCGCACTCCTATCCTCCCTCTTCCCCAAAAACTGATCACAGATTAACTTTAACACTATCCCTGGTGCAAAAGGTAGCGTCTTTCTCTGATGCGTCTCCCTCTAGTAGAGCTGTACAGGGAACCCACACACTCACTCACTCCTCTGTCCTCTAATTCTGGGATCACTTTCTCCAGACTTTTGCTCTTTGAAATCAAGCGTACCCTGAGGCACGGATTGGGCAGTGTTTGCCATTCTTATCCTTGGCGGTTGTCCGGTGGAATCAGATCAGCAGAGTGTTCTGTGTGAGTGGAGGATTTAGGAGGATTCTCAGGGCATTCTCCCCCTCCCTTTTTTGCATCCAAGAGCAGTGCCCCTCCACTCTTGAGACTGCGTTGATGGTACCCACTTGGATGTGACTTAGAGGCTGATGCACAGGTGACGTGCTGAACTTCCGTCCTCTGAAGGCAGGTAAGTGCCGTTTTCTGAGTTGTGGTCTTTGAACCGAAGCTCTTGTGTTTTGTTCCTGTTTTGTTTGTTTGTTTTCTTATGACAAATTGTCTCTCTTTCTATCCTTGTCCGTTTCTCACGAGTAATGTTCAGATGCTTTCTACCACTTTTACACCCCCTTTTCTCTCTCTTGTTTTGGAAGCACACTTTGTGCGTGAAAAGGTAAATGATAGGTTTTAAATGCCAATCGGTAACTAAGTAATTTTGATAACATCTATCAATGGTATTAATGCCAGTCGTCAGACAGGCAGCTCGTTTGAGATCAGTTTCGGAGAGGTTAGCCAAATGAACTCTGTTAGTCTATGTAATGTGATGTAGAGAGCAATGGATTTTCCTGTTGGCATCTCACACTGTATCTCATGGTTCACTTGGGAATCCCATCAAATGTCAGTTTTGTCTAAGCTGTGGTTTCATGACAGAAGATGTTACACAGGACATTGTTCAAACACATAGGCTCTTCTTTCTAGGCTAGGTTTCAGTTATGTTGGATTAAGGTAGATATTTTTTCCCCCATTTGACAATGAGAAACAATGCTACACTTTCTTTTAAAAGACTGAATCCATTCCTCACTCAAATACATTGAGTTAACATTTACGGTAGTATCTGTGGTGATGAAATACTTTGTAAGATGATATCCTGATATTGTAAATGCAAAAGTTCTTTAGAGATTTTTAAGTTTTGTTTAACTTCTATATTGTATATTGTTACATTGATTTCTAGAAGTATTTATACTGGACTAGTGTAGAGCATTACATTTTTTTTTATTATTATTACATTTATGAAAAAAAGACTTTGTCCTCTGTATGATGTATACTGTAGTTTGACAGAGGTCAGTATTACATTTAATCTATTAACTTCTGGTAGAAAATTATTTTACAGAGAAATATGATTTGGCTGACTCACTGTTGATACCATGTATTGATTTGTTGGGCCAATGACACAGCAATTGTGACCTCTGGTTCATTTTAATGGGTGATGACGACATCTGACAACATAATGTCTGATATGTGAAAATAAATGTGAAGGTATTTGGCTTACAAGATTCGCAACTTAAGACAAAATTGTAATTGCATTGCCAAGTCTAACACAGTTATATGATGTATAACAACTGGGTTCAAAGGTCTCAGTCCACTTGTGAAAATGCATATATTCATCTCTAGTTTTATGTTTTATAGTTTATTAACTACTTTTTTTAAATTACAAATTATATTATCAACATAACAATTTCAGTGTAAAGCTGAATTAAAATGAACATAAATTTCTTTGTATTTGGTATAACCACTTTTTTTTCTCTTAATGACAACATGCACTTAAACTTGTAGAGTTCATGCCAGTTCATGCAAAACCTGACAATCCATGTTATCCCTTAAAGGGATAGTTCACCCAAAAATGAAAATTCCATTCAGTTGCCATTTACTCACTGACTAACATCTCCTTTTGTCACACAGGCTTGGAACAATGCAAGGCTAACATGCAAATCCTGCACGAATCATGTTTATGTGAAACCTGACGATTCATGTTATATCAGCATTGATTTGAGAATCTTCCAAATCGCATCCTGCGTGCTTCAATGGCAACTAGGAAATTTGTCCTTTTATATAAAGGCCTGGGGTTCACGTGGTCAATATCACAAATGTACAAAAAAAAAGTCTGAAATATTTATATTATTGTTTACTTATTCTACATCAAAAATATTTCAAAATTCGAAAACTTTCTGCTCATTTCCAGGTTTTAAATCATTTTGAATATAAGATTTTTCAATGTGGGCTATTAGACCCCACCGTATATAACATATATTTTCATGTTATATTAAATATATGTTATATAATAATTATTTAATTATTAAACAAATTCAAGTGCACCACTGATCCTATGATTTCAGGAGATGTCCATTTGTTTTGGCACACTAAGGTCGGGCAAATCTAAAGGGACTGAAACTCTAACTTCATCCCCTCCGGGTTGCCGTAAAGACCCTGGCAATTCAAGCCTGCTAAATTAAACCCATTAGCCACACTATTCACAGCCCTTTCTCTGATGCCAACAAGTCATAGCACATAAACACTTGGTAATAGACCCTTCAGACGATGGAGAGGAGCGAGGCAAGTTCTCCAAGCTGCGGGCTCATTGGCACTGTGGAGGCCTAGAACTGCATCACCATAGCCCACTCACAAGGTAGTGCTGGAGAAAGTGATCCCTACACATTGTTCTCCATCACATAATGGAACCTTTTCAGCTCAGGGTGAACAAGCCCACCACGGAGGGGGAGAAAGGGGCAGAATGCCCCCATGGGAGCCCTGGGAGACTGCTCTTTAAAATGGGGAAGACTGGAGACAAATATGTCTTGGCCTAGTTGTTACTTTTTAAAATGTGCTTATCTTCATGCTCAATGTATTTTATATAGCAAAAATGCTATATGATGAGAATTTAAAGTCATACCTCTTGAAACTCTGTATGTGTTTCTCAGGTGTTTAGGATGGTCAGAACAGGCACTTTGGTCTCTCTGCTCCAGCTCTTTAGCACTCTTGCTCCCAGAGGAGGTAAGTATATAAATCCTCTTCAGCCTCTACAGTTTCTAAGCATTAAATTTAACTGTGATTGATAATAAAAGAGAGCCATGGCAAAGTGAATAAACAGCTAATTAATTAATGATGTGATAAAAAGACAAAAAGGATACGATTTAAGAAACTTAAATGCTTTCATTAGCGAAATTAATTAACTTTATCAGTAGGAAGAGTTCTCACATTTGAGTAGACCTACTGTACAACACGTTTCCAAACAGAAATGCACCTTTGTCTGCTGTCATTGTATTCTATACACATCTTGAATTTACTTTCAAAGTATAAATTCACTCTTTACAATGTATCAAGCCACACTGACAGGGGCACCTGAACTTTGCTGCTTTGCTTTGGTGACAACATTTTTCAGTTTCCTTCTCCACCACACAGCTTTCTCTCAGGATTCCCTCTACCCCTTTGGACCTGCTCACAGGGATTTTGAAACCCCCAAGATGGATGACGGCAGTTCTACAGAGATTCCACTACTAATTCCATTCATTTACTTCAATGTGCCCTATAGATCCCTTTATGTAAGTGTCCAAAAAAAGAAAGTTTACACTTTGAAGGAAATCACCAAATATATTATTGCTACAAAATGTCTAAGATGATGTGACATCAAACATAGGTGTCCATTTCCACAATTAAGTGGTAACTTGGTTTTAAATAAATCATCCGGATAGTTCACTCAAAAATTTAAATTCAGTTGCCATTTACTCACTGACTAGCACCTCCTTTTGTCATACAGGTTTGGAACAATACTAAGATAACATGAACAAAATTTTTTTGGGGTGAATTATCCCTTTAATTCTTTCATCCATCCACTGGTCCACCTTTTTGTCCCCATAGGTCAACAACAATGGAGTGATCTCTTTCAACGTTCAGGTGAGTCAGTTCACTCCAGAGGCTTTCCCCCTCAGTGACAGCCGTTCCTTCATTGCCCCTTTATGGGCTGACGTGCACAATGGTATCCGTGGGGATGTGCACTACCGAGAGTCAATGGACCCCGAGATCCTTGAAAGAGCCACTCAGGATGTCAGAAAATATTTCAAGACTATGGCTTCCTTCACTGCCGCCTGGGTTTTCATTGCTACCTGGAACCAAGTCACCTTTTATGGAGGCAGCCAGACCACACCGGTAAGAAAGAGATTTATTTTTTCCTTCTTTTTCTCATTGTTTTATTGACCTGATCAATATCTAAACTGTGCTACTGAGTAGTATGTAGTGTCAGATCACCAGTGCTACAACAATGCAGGCCTCAAATATCAAAAGAGAGTAGAAACTGTAATTTACTTTTTTCCCAGGTAAATACATTTCAGGCAGTGTTAATCTCCGATGGCCAAAGTTATTTTGCAATGTTTAATTATGGAGAGATAAATTGGAGCACTGGCACAGCGAGTGGAGGAGACCCTCTAACAGGCCTGGGAGGAACCACAGCACAGGTAATCTAGCAAAACTAGTCTATTATATAACAGCTGTAAGAAAAGTTACTACTGTAATGATGCCCTTCTTTGAATCAGATGTCATCTGGTCATTTGGAAACTTTTCACCCTCTAAAACCCCTAATTTGGACAACATGATCTAAGTTCTACATCTCTGTCTCAGACTCTTTCTCATTCTCTTCCATGATTACTCTCTCTAGGCAGGTTTCAATGGTGGAGATATCAGCCACTTCTTAAATCTTCCCGGATCACGCTCAAATGAAGTAGTCAACATTGAACTGACGACTAATGTCAACTTGCCTGGACGGTGGTTCTTTCGCATTGACAAAGACCAGATAGACCCAGCAAATGGATGCAGCTATGGTGGTACAAAAATGCATCATGTTAAAATACAATTTGTATGTTCATTAACTTACCAGCCAATACAAACTGGCAGCCAAACGTTTGGAATAACGTACAGATTTTGCTGTTTTGGAAGGAAATTGTTACTTTAATTCATCAAAGTGCCATTTAACTAATCACAAATTCTAGTCAGGACATTACTGATGTAAAAAACAGCACCATCACTATTGGGGGGGGGGGGGTCCTCCCCTTTTCTCCCCAATTTGGCAGGCCCAATTCCAAATGTGCTCCAAGTCCTCATGGTGGCATAGTGACTCGCCTCAATCCGGGTGGCGGAGGATGAATCTCAGTTGCCTCCGCATCTGTGACAGTCAATCTGCGTATCTTATCACGTGGCTTGTTGAGCGCGTTACTGCGGAGACCTAGTGCGTGTGGAGGCATGTCAAGCCGTTCTCCGCGGCATTCAGGCACAACTCACCAAGCGAGAACTACATTATAGCGACCACGAGAAGGTTAACCCAACGTGACACTACCCACTGCTTAGGAAGCCTGACTGGAGTCACTCAGCATGCCCTGGATTCGGATTTGCGACTCCAGGTGTGTGGTAGTCAGTGTCTTTGCTTGCTGAGCTATCCAGTCCCCCCCAAAAAAGTCATTTTTGATCAAATCTAGACAGGCTCCATTTACAGCTGCCATCGCTCCAACACCTTATCCTTGAGTAATCATGCTAAATTGCTAATTTGGCACTAGAAAATCATTTGCCATTATATCAAACACAGTTGAAAGCTGTTTGGTTCATTAAATGATGCTTAACATTGTCTTTGTTTTTGAGTTGCCACAGTATGCAATAGTATGCATGTCTTAAGGTCAATATTAGGTCACAAATGAAGAAACAGCTTTCTCTAGAAACTCATCAGTCAATCATTGTTTTGAGGAATGAAGGCTATACGATGCTTGAAATTGGAAATAAACGGAAGATTTCATGCAAAGGTGTACACTACAGTCTTCAAATATAAAGGACAACTGGCTCTAACAAGGACAGAAAGAGATGTGCAAGGCCAGATGAACAACTAAACAAGAGGATAAGTGCATCAGAGTCTCTAGTTTGAGAAATAGACGCCTCACATGTCCTCAGCTGACAGTTTCATTGAATTCTACCTGCTCAACACCAGTTTCAAGAACAACAGTAAAGAGAAGACTCAGGGGTGCAGCCTTATGGGAAGAATTGCAAAGAAAAAGCCACTTTTGAAACAGAAAAACAAAAAGAAAAGGTTAGAGTGGGCAAAAAAACACAGACATTGGACAACAGATAATTGGAAAAGAGTGTTATGGATCTTAACCCCATTGATCTTTTGTGGGATCAGCAGGTGTGTGAGAAGTGCTCAACAAGACAGACACATCTATAGCAAGTGCTACAGGAAGTGTGGGGTGAAATGTCACCGGAGTATCTGATCAAACTGACAGCTAGAATGTCAAGGATCTGCAAAGCTGTCATTGCTGCACGTGGACGATTTTTTTGAGAAGTTCTGAAATTTGTTTTCAAATTATAATAGTAATTTTCACATTATTAATATCCTGATTATTCATTGTGGTCAGTTGAATGCCACTTTGGTGAATTTAAGTACCAATTCCTTCCATAAGAGCAAAATCTGTACATTATTCCAAACTTTTGGTTGCCAGTGTATATAAACTTCTGTTAGAGCTAAATCTTGGAGCTGAAATGGTGAAACATTACTATAAAGAGCAATAGACATATTTTTCTTTATTCATCTTCGTTGTCTGGATGAATACTTCCAAACCAAAATCACCTCAGGCCCTTTCTTGCTCTGCAATCTCTCTTTCAGGGCAGTTTTACCGGCGTGGGGAGTTGTTCTGGCTGTCAGACCAATGTGCTCAGCGATGTAGGTGTCTTGATGTGGATAATGAGGTGATCTGTCAGCAAGCTCCATGTGGTCAGTTAGAGACCTGTGAACAGGTGGAGGGGGCCTACTACTGCCAGCCCACCCGCACCAGCACCTGTGTGGTGTTTGGAGATCCACACTACCACACTTTCGATGGATTTCTCTATCACTTCCAGGTACACTTTAGAACTGCAATGTCCCCATTTTTATAAAAAAATAATCAGTTATAGTAAATGATAAACTTTTTCATCAAAGATGCATATTAAAATGAAAAGAATGTGAGGAACATCATTCTTCACAGATCAATTTCAGTTCATAACAAAAGTGAATATCATGATTATCACTTGTGATTGCATGCTTTGTCAAGAACTGTTGTAATTAACCTCAATGATCTCCTTGATCCCTCATCCAGGGTACTTGCTCGTACCTTTTGGCTCGTCCATGCTGGGAAATGCCTGGTTTGACTTTCTTCAGTGTGGAGGCCAAAAATGAGAACCGGGGTATGACCTCCGTGTCCTGGCTACGGGATGTAACAGTGGAGGTGTATAACCACCGTGTCACTCTACCCAAAGGGACTCTGGGAACCGTGCAGGTCAGCTTTCTTCATGTTTCTGTTCTTTTAAATTCAAAGCTGTTCCTCCTACCAATAGATTCACTTTACAATCAGTATAAATAGCAGCCTAGAAGATTAAATTGTTCTTGCAGGACACGGGCAATGTAACCTTTCTCAGTGCTTTTCACTTTCATGTTTCTGTGTTTCTGTGGTTACAGGTGGATGGCCTGATAAAGACTCTCCCTGTTCAACTTCAACTAGGGGCAGTCAAGGTTTACCAATCTGGCGTTGCCGTTGCTTTGGAAACAGACTTTGGTCTTTTGGTGACCTATGACGGATTGCACTATGCCTCCATCTCCCTCCCCAGCTCCTATTTCAACAACACTTGCGGTCTATGTGGCAACTACAATGATGACCCCGCTGATGACCCTGTGTTGCCAGATGGTTCTCTGGCAGAGAGTGTAGTGGAACTGGGTGGTAGCTGGCGAGCTGAGGACACAGATTTTCGTTGTACAGATGGCTGTGCCCAGAACTGTAGCATGTGTGAGCCAGCAGCCGAAGCATTCTACTTTCGCTCAGACTACTGCGGGCTGATTAATAAGACCGATGGGCCATTCAGAGACTGCAGAGCTGTGGTAGACCCTACAGCATTTGTGTACAGCTGTGTTTATGATATGTGCAGTAATCGTGATAATATCACTACCCTGTGCCAGGCTATTCAGGCCTATGCACTTGCATGCCAGGCCCTGGGGGTCACTATACGGCCCTGGAGATCACGCTCTTTCTGTGGTAAGTGATACCAGGTGTGAATTAGTGGTGTAAAAAAATGTTCTATCATATTGTATCATATGATACGACACTCACTATTCAATACCATATGTATCTTACGATACATAAAAACATAAAAAACAGTGTAATTAAAACCAAGCAGCACAATATTGAGAGCAGCGGAACAGTCTCCTCCCCAGAGAGGTGGCGCTGAGTGCTCACAGGAAAAAAGAGCAACACACTTACAGTACATAGGCGAGAAGATCAATAGCAAATGCCAAGTAGATTGTACTGTAGTGCTACAGCTTGTCGAAATTTTCCAAAAAAACAGTGTCATGTCCTGGTGCTACAGTTCATCAGATAAATTATGTTGTTTTGTTTACACCAACATCACAGCACAAATCAGTGGATTTGTGAGGCAGAAACAGCAGCAATAAATTTAACACCCACCACTCCCAGCCGACACCGAGAGTGATATGCTCACAGCTTATTCAAAAAAACGGCAATGTAATAATCCCATGATTACATAAGAATTAAAATGATCTGCTTTTGATTTCAAAATGTAAACAGCTTCGAGAACAACACTTGTGCACATGTTATAAGCCAGTAATAACGCCGGTAAAGTTTACATACAAAGTGAAACAGGTGGAAGAGGGCAAAAACAATTAAGTGTACCAATGGGTTTTTTATCAAGCCACTAAATAATATTGGATTATGTACATATATCATAAAACCAGATGTTCCTCTAGAGTTTTTTTTTTTTCACCTCTAAATAACATTGAAAGGAGTTTTATTTATTTATTTGCTACAGTCACTTCAGCTTGATCACTGGGGGCTATCAAGACAACAAGGCGTGATTTTCTATAAAGCTGCTTTGAAACTATGTGTATTGTGAAATTGCTATACAAATATAAATTACTTGAGTGTAGAAAAACTTATTTTCTCAACAAAAAAAAAAAAACATGTCATGTTTGCATGTCTTTGAGTTCTGCGTTTTGTTGCCATTGTCAGACACTTTTGTGGCATTTGTGGTTTAAAATACATTTATGTCGAATCCTTATATATTTACGAATATATTTGAGCAAAACATTTGTGAGTGCTCGTATTGTATCATATCGTGAGGCTATGCATCGTATCATATCATGAAATTTGTGTATTGTGTCCTAGTGTGAATGTGCCCTCAAAGATAAAGAGAGTTCAAGAGGTTAACTCAGTGTTTCCCAACCACAGTGCTAGTGCAACACAAACTAGTGTGCCGTGAAAGATTGTCAGGTGTGCCGCCAAATTCCACAAAATAAATAAATGCATGAAAAAAAATTATAATAATTTCAGGGATCCAAACTCCTCACCTTTCAGAGAAATTTGCCGTTTTGAAGCATAATCGGTCACTTTTGTAATTGTGAAGAGCAATGATTAATGTGCAGAAGTGAGTGATATTTATATGCATCACATGACTTGCATCAGTGCTGCAGAATACATTGAAGTCTATGAAGTGACATCACACCAAAGTGTTTTTTACACACACGTTTTTGCGTCATCAATAAAGTCTTTGAGAGTACTAAGCAACAAGAAATATTTAAAAACTGTCCAAATTTGTGAAGAGACATTGAATGTCTCATAATTTCTTTTAATTAAATATTACCTTATCGTTTAGGAGTATCAGAGACCCCAGTTATTGAACTAATTTCCATTCACCAAGAAAACACTTCGACTTAAACACAAACGAGACCTTTTATTATTTTCTGCTATCAAAGCAACAGCAAGCTTTTTTCTCTCTCTTCCAAATACATTTCTTCAATGTTCATTGCGCACACCTCCTGCTATTTTACGTGTCAAACTTATAAAATGGCCCCTCTGTGACGCTTTCAGCAACTCTTGTCATGTGGAGGGTGATGCGGCGCTTGATGCTGGCACTGAACGGAGTGTTGATGCCTCGACTCAACTCATGTGAAATTATAATTATTGGTCTTTTCTGATAAAAGCCACGCTCAGCAGTTTAAATAGGCTACTGTAGGAAAGTGAAACCGTAGATCTGTTTTGTGTTTATAATTCTTCTACTGAAGTCAGTAGATTTGTAGCCATAAAAGTTTTAATAAAAGAGAAGGTAAGGATGTTGTTGAAACTAACTTTTGTTAGACTATTATTGTTGCCTTATTGGATGAAAAATAATGCTCAGACTGAAGGAAGACTTTAGATCTGTTTTGTTCTTTTAACGCTTAAAATACTATAAAGTCTCTTGGTAGATTTCTGTCGTGAACGACTCAAAATGATTCACTGACTCACTCAAAGCACATAAAACACTCATTTATCGCCACCTAGTGACATTTCCAGAAGGGGTCACTGAACTAATCAGTTAATAAAATTGACTGTCAATCCTCACCAAAATACTCTTTTATTTTGCAGCTAATTCTGCCAAATGTAAACATGAATAAACTTGAATCACTAAAATAGCTGGAATTGGTGCTTTTAACTTATTCTTTTAAAAAAATATCCCTAGAATACATGTTTGTGGACCAGTGATTTTCTTACCTTTTTCACCCCTCATGAGTTTGTATCTCTGTAATTTGTTGTGGCATTGAAAGAACAAATCTAAAAATGAGAAAAGAAGCAAATTTGTTGTTTTTTCATTACCCATTTAGCGCTCTTGCCACCTGTGACCTCACACAGCGTAGCCTACCTGTGTGACTTGTTTTTTTTGCATAACCGAATTTCAAACATTACATGTAAACATGCTACTAAGACGGACAGAAAACATGGACAAGTTCTTGAAATGGAAATATATTGACGATGGTTAGCCTATGTGGGATAGTGGTGTGCCGTATAATTTTTTAGTCGTAAAAAGTGTGCCGTGGCAGAAAAAAGGTTGGGAAACTCTGGGTTAACCATTACTAGAAAGACCAGCTTCATCATCTAAGTTTTGCTGGTGAATAACATGGCTGTGCTGGCCACCAGTTAGACCTGCATCAAACCAGCACTAACCAGCATAAACCAGAGCCTAAAACAGAATAGGAACTGCATGCTAGTTAAGTTAGGCTTTTTGAGACATCATAGACATACAGTACAGTGGCTAATTCACTAAACCGTTGTGCCACTTTTGCACATGGAATTTCAGCACAAAGACCTGCATCTTATTCATCAATCACTTGCAATGTAGTATAAGCATGCTCAGACAGTGCTGAAATAGCACTGGATGTGTGTGTTTAAATTAACATTGTGCTTCATTCACAAAACTCATCACGGTTTTCCGGGCGCAATTACATTGATTTATATCCACCCAAGCAAAGAAGGCTATTTGCTGAAATGTATTAAAAAGAGATGCTTGTGTATATTTTCTATTGATCATGGCAGCAGTAATTCCTCAATTAATGATCAAAAGATGGAGAAGAGCGTTATTACCTGACATACAGATGCACAGTGTGGTCAAGCAGCATGTTAAAGAGATGATTCAGGTGTCTGGATCACAGTAGTGGAGTGATGCTGGACAGTCCCGGCAGAGTGAGTGAGACCGCAGTGGTGGGCTTCACCCTTCGCTATATAGTGGTCAGTTCCGGCCCACAAGATCGGGATTGCGCTGTATAGATTGCGTTCAACACAGATTTTGTGGGCATGTTTGCGCTGTTGACTGATCTGCATAAATGCTTTAGTGAATCGGGCACTTACAGTATAGACAGCACGTGCAAATAAACAGCGCTTTTACTGGGTGCAATTCATTTTCATTTGAATTCCCCCTTATAATATTTAATGAGATTAAATATAGTATCAAATCCAGTATTTAATCATTTTCTCACTTTCTCTCATAAAGATGTTCTGTCTATGCTATGGCATCCCCTGAACTGCCCTTTTTCTATTTTTTTACCGGTTCTTAGCTTTGACGTGCCCTGAGAACAGCCACTACCAGGTCTGCACCAGTGCATGTCCTGGCTCCTGCTCCGACCTGACTTCTCACCTCTACTGCACCCATCCATGCACTGAGGGCTGCCAGTGCAATCAGGGTTATGTGCTGAGCGGTAGCCGCTGTGTCCTTCACTCTGAGTGTGGATGTGAACGTGATGGCCTCTATTATGCCCTAAATGAGACCTTCTGGACCGGGGAAGGGAGTGAAGCGGGAAGCGAATGCTCACAGCGTTGCGTGTGCGGCCCGGCAGGTGAAGTAACGTGCTTCAACGACTCTTGTGGTGAAGGAGAGGTGTGTATGGCAGAAGTTGGGTTGCTGGGGTGTTACCCTCGTCGTGAAGCAGTCTGTTCATTGACACAGACTCAAATACTGGCTACGTTTGATGGGTCTACAATGCCATTCCCTGATGAGAGCTCATTCTACTTGGTGAAGACTTTAGGCCGCTTGCCTGCAAACGTAACGTCAGTCGAGGTGAAGATCGGCAGGAAGCTGGTCAATAAGGGTCCTACATGGGTACGCCCAGTGGTTGTTAGGGTGTCACATTTGGAAGCACAGATGGGTGGCTCGGATTTCGACTTGATCAAGGTTTGTGGTGACTTTTATACTTTTATGATTTGTAAAAACAGTGTCAATTCTAAGCTCTGTGAAACAGAAAGATCATTTTAATGGAATACTTCAACCAAAAATGAAAATTCTGGTATCATTTACCCACCGTCACGTTGTTCCAAACGCATTTGACTTTCTTTTGCGGAAGTGGAAGAAAAAAAGTGTAGGTACGGCAGGGCTCAACTACTATAATGCAGGGGCCAGATTGTCCAGATGAAAATTTAACGGGGGGCCAAACTTTTTTCGGTATTTATCTCACCTAACACTTTCATTGTATCTAACATGTTAACATGAATAACAAAAACCTTCAATAATATGCGTTTATTTACATGAAAATAGTCAGGGATATTCAATTCATATTTTTTAAGGTATAAATTCCTTAAGATCTGGCTGAATCACAAACCTGACCTCACACACTCTACTAACAAATAGGTTTTGATTAACTATTTTTTTTTAGATCTGCTTTATTCCGTATCTATGACAGTATCAGCCCACATAAGAAAATAACATAGGTAAATTCATAGTTAATAAAGATATTAAATATGTAATGAATCTGATAAAAATTTCTGCTTAACGTGTATATTAATGTTTTTGGAACACTTACTAAATCAACTAATGCTTAATAAAGGTTGTAATTAAGCACTTACTAATGGATAGCTAAGCATTTTTGCATGACCTAATCTAAAGTTAGAACTATATGTGCCTAATTAAACATTTATTAACATGGCTTAACAGTAAGTATGGCCAGCTGGCCCAGGGCCAGTGTGAGAGTTTCACCCTTTCGGGCCAGTATTGCGTTGTCACTAAATATTCTGTTGATCTTTTAAAAGTGGTGTACATGTTTCCTAGTCTGATTATGAAACTATAGCACTCTGCAATTTAATTTAAGAAGTATTCAGTTCTCCTGTGTTGCACGCTTCAAAGTGATGACCCACTAAAGGTGTTGACCCACTAAAAACATCATATTATGACTTTTTTAAACTGTGAGATTACAGAGAGCGAAACATTAATTTAATGCGAAGCATGCAGCACATTCCAGACTATTTATTTAATGAAATTGCAGCCTCTTACGGCATTACAGTAGCCATGTTCCCACTGTCGGAAACGATCAATGATCCATCAAAATAAAATCTCGGTTTAAATGGACACGTGAAATTGAAGAAATTATGACAAAAAAAATACTACATTTTTTTTTTTTTTTTACTATTTCTACAACATAGTAAAAATGTAATGAATTAAATTGAATAATTATTATTATTACTCTTATTATTATTACTGTTATTATAATTATTATTATAATCAATATTATATCAGGAATAATTATATTTGAGTGTGCTGTTGTACTGAATGTAATGTAAGTTTTTCATTTATACAGTGATTCTCTGTTGTGCTCACGTTATTTGCAAAAAATAAAATTTAGAAAATTAAAAATTTAGCTGTGAAGATGTTATTGAAGCACTTTTTTGATAAAATAATTTAATTTGATGAACTCTTCATGAATTAATTTGATTAGTCATATTTTGATTAAAAAATATGAATCTTTTCAACATGGAATTCAGAAAAATCAAATAGAAAAGAGAATTAGGGAAAAAATATTTCATCGGGTCCTATTTTTTATGCCTTGTAAATTTAAACATTTGCATTTTCAAATGCATTTGCAAGTAATACAAGTTGTTGATGTATTGATGTGTCTAATTTTGCTCATTGAAACTTGTCATCAAAGTTGTGATTTGGCTGAAAATTGTTTTCTATGAGAGACAAATGTGTGTTGCAGAAGGGAGCACCTCCCGGCCGGAATCCTGAAAGCTGAATTTTTCATTGATCAGCATTCAAATATAGGACGTTTTTGTCATACTGCAGACATTTGTACATTCAATACAGTGCTTTTATCATTTTACTACATGGATTAGTATCTGAGATACAAATCCACCCCTGCAATCTCTGGAAAATTATTACAGAAAATGCCCAATTCAGTAACCACAAACTACTGTTATTGTTCCATCTGGCACAACGCTGAGAAAAGTGACAACATCACTTGTACACATCAGCAGCATAGTAAGGAAACTTTCACTAATTAAGTTTAATAGGCACTGAATTGGCAACATATAATTTTATCACATGGTGACAGTATAGCAGGTCCACTGCTGAAACTGATTTAAACAGTAATTTTAATTGGCAATAATGAGAACAAGTCTGCTTATAAAGTTTAATAGGATGTAAAATGCTAAAGTGGCGTATGTGCAATTAGAGGATCTCTTTTAATAAACTGTGGATTTTCCTTGCTCAATATTATTCCTTTACTTTTGTGTAGCTTTAGGGTTCGTTTTGAGCCTTTGTGATTGAGCTGTAGAGATGGTTAATGGATCATTAATAAATGTATAATTAGGCATACACAGTTCTCACTTTAGATTAGGTCACGCAAAATGCTTAGTTAGCAATTAGTCAATGCTTTATTATGACTTGTATATTACGTAATATTTGCTTTAATAGTGAGTGTCACTAAAACAGTAACAAATACATTAATTACATTTAAATGTAAATCCAATTAATTGAATATATAATATCTTACTATCAATTTCTTTATTTAAATTCATCAAACTTATTAAAGAATAATAAGAAATTTGCTAGAGTGAATACAAACAAATAACAAACTATTTGTATGTAGCTTATTAATGTAGGAACAATAGTTAATAAATGATCAATTGACTATAAACCAATGCTTTACAAATCCTTTATACAGTGCATTTATGACATAAAATAAAAACTGAAAAAAGAGCCATTTCTCTTTTTCCTTTTTCTCAATTATCCTCTCATTTAATTATACTCGTTTAACACTTGAAGAATCAAGAATAAAAGTTTGTTTTCATCATTGATTTATCTTTTGTTAAAATATGTTGTGCATTTGAGCTGACATGATTTAACTTCATATTTTTTAAATTCTGTAGTTTTGACGGCACCCAGCAGCTAAGCATTTTGCATAAAAACATGATTGAATAAGATGCAATTTTTTTTTTATACAAATATTGTGAACATATTTCTTGCATTTCACCCAACCTTACTACGTGCCAGTGATTATACACCCACTTCAAGCACTGGGTATAGAAGTGCTCAATAATGCACCCAAAAGTGTCATAAAAGTCTTAAGGCATCAGGGGGCCGGTTGCACCAGCTGTGCGTACGTTACAACTTAGCCTTGTGGCGTAAATGGGCACTAAGTCACAATTTACGCACAACTAAATATATGAGTGTTGCCCCATTAAGCTTAGCTAGGATGTAACCCTACGTATGGACTAAATATATAATAATAGATACTAAATAGATATTTTATGCCATCAATGAGCTTGTGTTTTGTGTGACAGTCTTCAATCCTTTTGACATACAGTATGATGTTGACTTTTACACTCGTTTACATTTACGAGAGAGAAAAAAGCTTATTTTTAAGCGGCTCTTCAGCATGACTTTCAAAAACATCAATTCAGAACTACAGGTATCCCAGCTTGGGCTGTTTCTAACATGTTATTGGAGAAACATGGATGTGTGTGTGTGTGTGTGCGCGTGTGTGTGTGAGAGAGAGAGAGAGAGAGAGAGAGAGAGAGAGAGAGATGAAGCGTGTGCAATCACCTGTCAATGATGCTGTTAGTCAGCTTTCTGAAGATAATATCATTTTGGTTATATTCATCCTATTTTCTCAGTGGAAAAATAGCCATCCAAGTGGGGGTATTCCTCCCTATTTCGCAGTAGCTGGGGCTGGTTGCACCAGCTATACGTAAGTTACAACTTAGCCTTGTGGCGTAAATGGGAACTAAGTCACAATTTACGCACTACTAAATATATGAGTGTTGCACCATTAAGCTTAGGTAGGACATAACCCTACATATGAACTAAATATTTACAGAAGCCTCCGACCAGGAGTTTATGACATCAATGAGCTCATGTTTTGTGTGATAGTCATCAATCATTTCAACACTTGTTTACATTTACGAGAGAGAAAATAACTTATTTTTAAGCGGCTTTTCAGCATGAAACTGGTCAAACGGTGCAGTTTTCAGTTTCAACACATTCAATATATATAGGATATTAAAATTAATATATATATATTTTTCCAACCTGTTGTAATAGTATTTATTTATCACCCCTGATTTATTTTAGATACAGTTCCTATATATTGTTATTTACGCAGGGCAAATATACTATTTATCAAATCTACTTTTATTACGTATCATATTTTAATTGGGATATAATTTATTACAGCTGACAGTTATGTGAACAAACAAGGTTTGAACATCAACCGTAACAAGATCAGATTGAAATTCACAGCTTTTTTAACAGTTCTGTGAACAAATTTGAAGGCCGCTTATTGGATCAATACAGGCAAACATCATATTATGCGACTACGCATTACTTTACGGAGAGTTTACAACCTAATAGTTAAGTCTTGCCTTAAGAACAAGTGGTGCAACCAAACTAAGCACTGACTAAGTTACAAACAAACTAGTAGTTACTAAGCCCTTAGTGTGAACTTTACATCCTAACTTACGCAAGAACTTGTGTACAGCTGGTGCAACACTACCCCGGTCACTCTGTGGTAATGACGAAGATAAGAACAAATCTCATTGGGTCATTGATGTCATGAGTCATGAGATGTGCAAGAACCAATGAGGTTTGGTGTTATCGACGTTGCCTCCATTTTGGCTTCAATACTGTTTACACATTTATCAATGATTTCCTTTTATTAGAAAGTGAAAAACAACATACATTACTATCTGTTCATCATACAACGTGATTGTATACTTTCAGAAGACTTGATATGACTTTTATGACACTTTAAGTGCTTTATTAATCGACTGTCTATGCATTGCCATTACACTGAATTCAGCAAACAGGACTAGATTAAATTATTATAAAATTATCTAATTTTGTATTCCAGAGAAGAAAGAAAGTCTTACAGGTTTGGAAATACATTTTTGGGTGAACCTCTTGCGTGTCTTTTGTGGTACACCTGTACCACAATATCTTTAAATATAGTTTTCAGGGCTCCTATGTCTCACATATTGCTCATATCAAGTTATTTTATTGTATGAAATGTGCTGATGATGTAATTTCTATCTTCTCAACCCAGGTAAATGCTGAACCTGTGATTATTCCTTATGTGCATCCAGTGGAGCCTCTCATGATTTACCGTTCCTCTGGTAATACCACAGTGATTGAATGGAGTGGTCTGGTCCGTGCCCGATACTCCCGTCAAGGCCTTCTAAACATCACTCTCTCCACTCTTTTTTACAACACCACCTGTGGTCTCTGTGGTTTTTTTAATGGAGATCCAAATGATGACCTCCGTCTACCCAGTGGCAGGCAGGCTGATTCAGCAGATCAGTTTATTGAAGGCTGGAGAGCCATTGCGGATGATCTGACATGCAACGGCGATTGTGAGGACTTGTATCGTATGTGTACAGATTTAAGGCTGTACCAGAGCCCGTGGTTGTGTGGAAACATCAATGACCTGGGAAACAGCTCATTCCTGGCTTGCCACACGGCCGTTAACCCATCTCCTTTCTTTAGGAACTGTCTCTACAACATGTGTGTGCGGGAGGGAAACCGTTCTGCTCTGTGTAACTCCCTACAGGCATATGCTTCAGCTTGCCAGGATGCTCAGATCAACCTAGGATCCTGGAGAAGTGCGACCAACTGCCGTAAGAGAGAATTGCACAAACAGATCAAATCAAATCTGTTATGATTGGATTGTTTTTTTATTTTTTGTCTCACTTCCTTATCTCGCACCAATTCACCTTCCATTCTTGTTATATGACTTCTTTCTTTCATCAGCTCTACCCTGTCCTGAGAACAGTCATTTTGATGAGTGTACATCTGCATGTCCTCTCACATGCTCTAAACTGGATGATCCTGACGAGCCATGTCCTCTACCTTGCTCCGAGGGGTGCCAGTGTGAAGAGGGCTTTGCCCTGCGTGACGGCCTCTGTGTGGCACGTAGTGACTGTGGCTGCTTCTATGTGGATCGCCAATTAGCCACCAATGAGACCTTCTGGACGGACTGGGAGTGTCAGGAGCGCTGCTTCTGTAATGGCACGGACAACAGCGTCTACTGCACCTTCTCGCCCTGTCACCCAGAGGAATTCTGCCAGGAGAGCGAAGGCTTGTTTTTCTGTCAGCCGAAGACTGAGGCCATGTGTGTCGTTGCTGGATACGGACACTTCTTACCATTTGGAGGTGTTCCATTTGACCTCCAGAGCAGCTGCACTCTTCGTCTAGCTACTACTGAGTGTGGAGAAGGGGGTGAGAATGGATTTGGGGGACTGGATAGTGCAGAGGAGGTTCTGGGAGGACTGCCCAAGTTCCAACTCTCAGCAAGGAATGAGGAGAGAGACACAGGTCAGGCTATATGGCCACGAGGATTTGTTCTTGAGGTCTATGGATATGAGATTGAGGTCTTGCGAAGCTTCAAACACACAGTCACGGTAAGAGGACGTGGGAGATGGATTGTCTAGGTGAAGTCATCAATATTGTGAATAATGTGAATCTTATTTTAAACAGAACCATGTATAAGAACAGTATTTTGTATAAAGATAGAGTAAGGGGTCACACCGCCAACTCTTAAAGACATCCTGTTCTTATTTTTTTCATTGTGTACAATTATGATCCAGCAGCCAAAACTCATTTGGACCTGTCAAAAATTCTACACCTGCACTGGATCAGATTGCCACTGATAAACTTGCCGCTGCTGCTACTTGGCCATTTCATTGAGTGACAGAAATTCTATAATCCAAGAATTCATCTGTAATTGTAGAACACGATGACTCGACACCTTTTGAAGTTTAAGATCCTAATTTTTATGGCACAAAGTCAACCAGACAGAAGAGCTCAACAAAGGGATAATTTCCAATGTTTTCAGGTGTGGAGAATAGGATTTCAGCCAGCCTCTGTTAGCATATTGGAGCAGACACAGAGGGATACTTACAACAGAGTGACATCTGGAATGAGTTCACAACACCACTTGAAGGAACTTTAGATCAAATAAAGATTAAGAGGAGAAGAAAACCTAGATAGAGAGTGAGAGACAGAGCGAATCATCAAGAAACTGGCTTTTGAACTCTAAGTGTAGATGGATAAAGAGGACATGAAAAGGGAAAAGAGATGAGTAGTAAAGCCAGGGGATAAGAGAGAATAGAATTAAATATGTACAAAAGAGTTTTGATGAATATTAAAGAAACAAATATGATGAAGAATTAAGAGTATTTTTTCACTCTTTTAGGTGAATAAAGAACGCCTGTATCTGCCAATAAAACTTGGTCCTGGGAAGGTTAACATCTACACCCTTGGTCTCCAGTTACTTGTGGAGACAGACTTTGGCCTGAAGGTAGAGTGCCAACTAAAAAGTCATACACAGATATAGGGCTGTGTTAATACAATCAAATATCAATATATTGTGATGCCTTTTCTCATGATATTGTATCGATATTTACATTAAACTATTTGTGTATTCATAACATGTAAACACACAACAAAGTTGGCACACTGTTACTTCCAAATAAATTTAATGAGCTCACCAAGAGACAAAAACCTGATTTTTCAAGCTACATGCTCTTCATCAGACATCAGTATATAATTGAAATATACCCAAATGAATTGGAATTGAAATTTATTCATCATCAAATCAAATTATGATATTATGTATCGCAACATATTGAATCGTGAGGTGTCAAGTGATTCCCAGCCGTACATAGATATCACAAACCATTGACCCATTCATAATTATACAAGTGACCCGTCGCATCCTATACAGCCTCTGTTATTATCCATTGTTTAAGATGGTTAATGTCTCAACAGGTGGCCTTTGACTGGAACACGCTACTGCTCCTTACTCTACCCCGCAGTCTCTTTAATGCCACCTGTGGGCTCTGCCAAGGATTGCCCATTTCTGGCCCCGCTCTCAGTGTCACCGAATGGGCCATGGCATGGGCAGACCGTGATACCTTCTGCCAAGTGGGTTGTGGTGACTCTTGCCCTCGCTGTGGATTGGTTGAGAGGGGTTTGGCTGCTGAGGTTCCTGCCCAAGTAACCGATGGTGTTATTGGCACTGACATGGAGAGTGGCAACCCAGGCAACCGTTTCCACTTTGCTGAAGGGCTGTATGTGTATGTTGAACCTGAGGCGGTGAGATTGTGCGGACTTATAATAGACCGTGGAGATGTGTTTGCACGCTGTCACAGCAAGGTAGCACCAGCGTACTTCTACCAGAGCTGTCTGCAGGATACATGTGTGGATCAAGGAGCAAGGGAGATCATCTGTAATTGGCTACAGATTTATGCCAGTACATGCCAGACACAAGGAGTGCCAGTCACTGGCTGGAGAAGTTCAACACCCTGTGGTGAGAAACTATTTCATATATACTAATGTTACAGTATTCTTACGCATAATAATTAGTGGTGCTTGCTAAGGCAAGTATCACTATTATTATTGCTCATACTTAAGGCTAGGAGTTCATAACTTGCCCAAACATGTGTATTATGGACATGAATGATACCTTAATGTTTGCAGCTTAGTAAGGAGAAGTGTGCACTCTTCTAAGCGATCAGACTAACGGTTTTCACCTGGTGGTCAATAAAACAAACAAAAAACTCCCATTGACCAACACTGAAAGAGATAGTTCATCCAAACATGCCCTCCCAGATGTGTATGACTTTCTTTCTTCTGCTGCACATATTTGGAAGAATATCTCGGCTCTGTAGGTTTATACAATGCAAGTGAATGGAGGCTAAAACTTTGAAAGTCCAAAAAGTACAAAGTCAACATAAAAGTAATCAATAGGACTCCAGTGGTTTAATACATATCTTCTGAAGCGATATGATAGGTGTGGGTGAGAAACAGATCAATATTTATGTCATTTATTTTTTTATAATTAAAAAAGGAATTAAATATTTTAACTGTTTCTCACCCACACCTATCATATAACTTCTGAAGATATGGGTTATATCACTGGGGTCTTGTGGATTACTTTTATGCTGACTTTATGTACTTTTTGGACCTTCAAAGTTCTGGCCACCATTCACTTGCATTGTATGCACTTACAGATCTGAAATATTCTTAATTTGTGCTCAGTAAGTCATACATGAATGAATGATACCTTAATGTTTTCAGCTTAGTAAGGAGAAGTGTGCACTCTTCTAAGCGATCAGACTAAAGGTTTTCACCTGGTGGTCAATAAAACAAACAAAAAACTCCCATTGACCAACACTGAAAGAGATTCCTGTTTTACCATTTAGACACAAATATTGTTGTACGTCTAGGGCTGACATGAAAAGACCACACCAAAATCCCATTATGCCTGGCTAACGACAAACTATGGCTTAATTTATAAATGTTCTGTTTAGCCAACGTAGAAACCAAGGTACACTATCACAATCAAATCCCCATGAATGCCACACATTCATATAAGTCCTTTACAGTGAAATACAATACATCCTTCTTACTTTTGGAGAAATTTACCCGTCCTATGAACTCTTCTTGTTTTGCCCTGTGTGTATGTGTGTGTGCGCGTGCTTAGTGCTTCCGTGCCCTGTGAACAGCCACTATACCAGCTGTGTGATGGTGTGCCAGCCGCAATGTGCCCCTGCACGTGGGCAGAGGGACTGTAACCAGTACTGCGTTGAAGGGTGCCAGTGTGACCAGGGCTATGTGCTCAATGGCAAGAGCTGTATCCTCAGTCAGAACTGCGGATGCTACACGGATGGTAAATACTATGAGGTGAGACAGGATGTTGTATGATAAATATTCAGTACGAATTAAGCTGATTTGTTAGTCAGACATCAAGGATAAGTGTAGAAATGAGGCTGCACCCAAAGAAACTTAAGCATTCTATAACATCTATAACATATCATTCATCAGACATATAAAAAAGGACACAGCATCTATGTGCACTTTCACAGTCAATTTGGGAGGGGCTTCAAATACACTTAATCATAAATCTTACAGTTCAATCAATCCTTTAGTTTTAAAGACTGCCCACCAACAACTACTCAGTTTACTCAATTAATACATGACTTGTATTACACATACAGTAGATAACTAAGGGGTACCTGCTCCCTCAGCTAAGCCTGTGGTTTTCCTTATGAGGCCTTTAAGACATTACAGCAACATTTTCTGTAAAGCTGCTTTGAAACGATGTCTGTTGTTAAAAGTGCTACACAAATAAAAATACTTGACTATAAAAAACATTTGACAGAATATATTAATATAACAATATACACCATTCATTGCTAAAATAAATTATTCATAGTTTCTATTCCCAAAAAGCAATTCCTAATCAGTATATTTGTCTTTTTTTGTGTGTAAAAATAACTAGACATCCTTAAAACAAAAAGGTGAAAAAATCCCATAGACTTACATTGAAGGAGATACTCGAGCCATATCTAGGGGCCACAAGTGTAGGTCAATTTTGACATTTGCTTCTTGTTGGTTACAGACGTGTCAGTTGGTTTTCTCTCTCTCTCTCTCAGCCAAAGCAGTTATTCTGGAACAGTGACTGCACCAAACGCTGTCAGTGTATTGGACGAAATCTTATTCAGTGTGACCCACGGCGATGTAAAGCAGAGGAAGAGTGTGCTCTACGTCATGGTGTTAGAGGATGCTTTGCCCGACGTAACCAGCACTGTGTGGCATCAGGCGGTGGCGTCTTCCGTACTTTTGATGGCGCCTCTCTTCGTTTACCTGCCTCATGTTCCTTTGTTCTTTCAACCATCTGTCACAAGCTACCAGAGTTATCTTTTCAGCTCATTGCCAATTTTGACAAGTGGAGTACGCCCAACCTCACCACCATCTCTCATGCCTACCTCTACATCAATGAGGAGAACATTCTCATCTCGGGAAACACAGTCAAGGTAGGGATCCACAAATCATACTGCACCTAATGTTTGGGACAGGAGATCTCACTGGTGAAAATTGCATGGATGGTCCCGAATTATTTAGGAGAAGGTTTAAACCTAGAATATTTAGATTTGGCACGAATACAAATATATACATTAATAAAATAAAATAAAAAGCTTTGTAGCAATTCTTTATGTATTGACCCTTTTTTATGTTTTGACTCTCAATTCATACTGGGAGTCTTTAACTACCATGTACTTGCCTTAAGCATTTGATATAATGTACTTATTATGTACATATAGTGTATTAGCACTGTACTTTTAGGATGAGTGACAAGATGGTAACCCTCATTCTTAAAAATGTGATATTCACTTGCAATATAAAAATCCTACACTCATCATGCCCTTAACCCTGGTAGTAGAAAATGTATGTCCACAAGAAGTATACGGTATGAAATGTTAAAATTTGTACTAAAAGTACAGTGTTCACCTAATATAAAGTAGGTCCAAATTATAATGTAATTATAAGTTAAATGCTTATATGTTTTCCTCTTTTATCTCAGGTAAATGGTACGCCCGTGTCCGTACCTTTTGTCACAGGTCTGATGACACGAGTGTCCACATCCGAGGGATTTCTGGTAATTGACACGCCCCAGGACATCCAGGTGCGTTATAACCGATTCAACACCCTCAGCCTCACCATGGGCCCACGGCTGCAGAACAAGGTGTGTGGACTGTGTGGAAACTTTAATGGGGACCCCACAGATGATTACATCACATCTCGAGGCAAACCTGCCGTTAGTGCACTGGAGCTCGCTCAGAGCTGGAAAACCAATGGCATGCAGAACAGGTTAGCATGAAAAATGTGTCTTTACATTTGTAGGTAGGGATGTCGTCTTTTATTTATTTTGTAATTAATTCATAATTATTGATATATACCACACAAAAAAAACCCAACACATATACAAGGAATCAACATTTCACATTCAAACCCCACTAAAATCCCTCCCCATTCACCAACCCCACCCTGACCCCCAATGAAGACCCCTGTGGTCCCACAAAATAACACACACACACAACCAAAAAAATAAATAAAAAAACCTAATCCTAGCCCAAACTTCCTCCTCCAATACTAAGTTTAAATCGTTCTCCCATAATCTCTTGATAGAAGTTAAAGCTCCATCCCCCACACTCTGAATTAGCAGGGAGTAATACACTGATGCCTTGTGACCTTTTCCAAAAGCAGTAATCACCTCTCCCAAATATCTGCCTCTTCAGGGGGGGTGTAAGCTACTCCCAAAAATAGTACAGAGCAGGTGGCGCAGCTGTAAATACCTAAAGAACTGAGATCTGGGGATCCCAAAGAGTTGAACCAAATTTTCAAAAGATCTTAACACTCCACTCTCATATAGGTCACCGAGTTTATTAACCTCCCTCACAATCCACTCTGACCAGCAGAAAGAGGGACCTTTCAATACATAATTTAGGGTTCGGCCATATGCTTGAGGCAACATTTAAATAAATGTCAGAATTAAACACTCGTGCAAATGCGAGGTAACAGGGTGTGACTTAACTTCTCCGGTTAGTTTAATAGAAAGGTTTTGCAATGGCAAAATAGGGACAAGAACTTCCTGTTCAATACAAAACCAGGGAGGGGCTCTCTCAGGTGGAAGTGACCAATAAGCCAAATGTCTTGGACTGAATGCATAATAATAAATAAAAAAAAGCACCTTTGTCAATCGGCCTATGCAATTTACTGAAATGTAGTCTGGGACATTTACCATTCTAAATGAAGGACTTCGCTATGCTAACAAATTGCTTGAAATAAGAGAGGGGGATATCTACAGGGAGAGATTGTAGCAGGTAGTTACATTTTGGAATAAAATTCATTTTAATAACATTAACCCTCCCAATCATAGATAAATGTAATGAAGCCCACCTGATCACATCACTCGAAAACCTTTTTATTAAAGGGGCAAAATTAACTCTAACTAAATAAGACAAATTTGCTGGGAATATAATACCCAAATACTTAATGCCCTGTTTTGGCCACTGGAAGGTGCCCTGGCTGGAAAGCTGTTAATAGGCAGTATGCTGTCAGAGCCAAAGCTTCAGATTTAGACCAATTAACTCTGTATCCTGAGAACTTAGAAAAGGAAAGAATAATTTTGTGGAGGCAAGGCATAGATTTAGTAGGGTTGGAGACAAGTAACAAAATATCACCTGTGCCAATCAAAACCCTATGTGCCACACCTTGCTTATTGCGGCTGCTAATGGTTTCAGGGCAAGACAGAACAATAATGGAGATAGAGGTCAACACTGCCGGGTGCCACAAACAAGGGTAAAACAATCTGAAATTAATAAATTAGTTTGTACCGCCACTACCGTTTGTCTATAAAGTAACTTAATCCATCCAATAAAAGTATTCCCAAACCCGTATATTTCCAAAATCTTAAAAAGATAATCCCATTCTACCATATCAAAAACCTTTTCGACGTCAAGTGAGATGGCAGCAACCAGAGTTTGATCATTTGCCACTGACCACATGATATTGATAAAATGCCTAATGTTATCAGTAGAGCTATGACCCAAATAAACACCACATGATTTATATGTATAAAGGATGTCATAACTTTACTTAATCGGTTAGCCAAATTTTTGGCATCAGGGAAATTGGACAGTAACTCTTACTGCTTGAATCTTTTTTTTTTTTTAAGAATCAGACTGATCCAGGCTTGTGTCATGGTTTGTGGAAGCTTTCCATTCTTTAATGTTTCCGTTTAAACTTCTAAAAGTGGAGCCAGTTCTGTAGCATAAGATCTAAAAAACTCGGCAGCAAAGCCATCTGGCCCCGGAGCCTTGTCTGTAGGCAAGGCCTTAATTTCCTCGCTAAGCTCCTCCAAGTTTATCTCAGAATGAAGAGAATTGTTTTGCTCAGTCGTCAGTTTAGGGACTTCTAATGGTTCCACAAAGTTCCTAATATCATCATCAGTACATGAAGACGTGGAACTATAGAGATCAGGATAAAATTCTTTAAAAGCATTATTAATATCAATGGCTGAGATAAATATTTCCCCACCAGCATATTTCACTGAGGGAATGGTAGAAAAAGACTCTCTGCTTTATATATCTAGCCAAAATCTTCCCTGCTTTGTCCCCCAACACAAAGTATGACTGTCTTGCCCTGAATAGCCAAAACTCCATCTTCCATTACAAAATTGTATTATATCCGTATTTCAATCGGGTCAATTCTCTGAGGCCATCAGACAACATTTGGCTCTTTGGCTCTGCCTTGACACTTTTAATATTCCCTTCCAACTAAACAAGTTCATGTGCTTTGGATTTTTTAATGAATGAGGCATACTGTATGATCTGGCACCCAAGTGCCCATGCCATACCCATAGAGTATATTGAGGACCAGTTGGTCTCTATATAAACATTCATTTCAGCCTTTAACATTTGTTGTAAATCAGGATTCTGCAAAAGGGATACATTAAAGCGCCAACTATGATTTCTTTTTCTCCGTATATGGAAAAAACTCTAAACTCAGCAGGGCATGATCTGAGACTAAAATGTTTCCAATTGAGCAATCAATGACAGATGAAATGAGGGATTTATATATAAAATGTATATATATATTCAAGAATAAATCTTATGGACCAAATATGATGGGTCAAAAGTCTCCAAATATCTGTAAGACCAAGATTTTTACACATCCTGTGAAGCGTCAATGTTGCCCTAGGGGCTTACACACATTTGCTTCACTATGATCAAGGACTGAGTCCATCAAATGATTAAAATCAACTCCCAGAATAATATCATGGGGGTGCCAGCGGCTTGCAACATCCCTTCAAGATCTATAAAAAAAACCCTGATCATCAGCGTTAGGTGTGTAAATATTAGCCAAAATCAACCTTTGCCCCTGAATTTCTGCTAAAACTATAATACCTCTTCATAATTTATCATTAATTTGTTTGAGAAATTTTAATTGTAGATGTTTACTTATCAAAGTAATGACTCCCCTGCTTCCTGTGGGGAAAGATGTGTTTCTTGAGAAAACACTATATCATATTTCTTATGTTTAAGAAAATAAATAACCTTCCTTCTTTTTATGGGGTGCCCCAACCCATTCACATTCCATGTGGAGAAAGACAGTCTACTCATATTAACATTTGACATTTGATTTATTAGAAAAAATAGATTGAGTGTCAAAAATAAAATTATAAAGACCACATTCCAACATTAGTGCAACAATCAAATCCTGAACTACCCCCTGAACCAAACAAACAGAAAAAATTGTGCATTAACCCTGCACGCAACAGCACCAACTGGCATCCATCCTCTAAACTCAAACAGTCCATGTAAACCTATGAGAGCCCCCGTGAAAACTTTGCCGTCAGATTGCTTAAGTATCCAGACTGTTTCTATACAAATTTTGTGAGACAGAATTACATAACATAAAATAATCTATAAAACAAACTCCAGCTAATAGACAAAATAAACACAAAGAATGTGTAGATTCATTCACAAAACTGTATAGAAGGTGTGCTCCTCCACAAAACAAGCTCCAGCCACTAGCACAAAAAAATTCTGTTTCCTCTGACAGTCAAAAGAATGTTCAGTGAGCCGACTGTTCATGAGTGCAGCAGATGACTTAATCCTTCCAATATCCTCCAACAAATACTCCATGAACCAATAGGAGGCATAAGCACAAAGAATGAGTAGATTCATCCACAACTGTCCCGAAGGACTGTTATTCCACAAAACAAACTCCAGCTGCTAGGCGTAACCAGCACAAAAAGAAACAAGAAAGGTGCCCAGCTTCCTCAGATGATCAAGTGTTTGTTCAGTGAGACAAGCTCACTTGGGGGCAACATGAGAAATACACCATGACTGCTTCAGTCTTTTATGAAAGACATCGCTTGTTGTGGGCATGTAAATATTTTGCAGCCATCCTTAGTATCTATTCTCAGTTTGGCAAGAAACATCAGTGCAAAATCGATCTTCCATCGATGCAGGATTTTCTTGGAGTGTTACTACAAAAAAACACTCTAGCCGCTAGGCAGAACCAACACAAAAAGAAACAAAATGGCACCCAGCTTCCTCAGACAGTAAAGAGTATGTTCAGCGAGACAACTTAAGAGCCCACGTAAGACACACCAAATGGCTTACTCACTCCATTGACTTTATGAAGGACAATGCTTGTTGTGGGCATGTAAGTATTTTTTGGCCATCCTTAGTATCTATTCTCAGTTTGGCTGGAAACATCAGTGCAAAAGCGATCTTCCATTGATGTAAGTTTCTTGCATTCCTTGAATCGATCACATTTCTCTCTCTTGTCAAATTCGCAAAGTCTACTGTGGTTTTTCCAAGAAAATCTTCATTTTCTCCTCACTTTGCATAACACAAGATCTTTATCGGATGATCTCAGAAATTTGTCCAGAATTGATCGGGGTATGTCTCCCTCAGCGGATCTGTGAGTCGGGACTTTGTGAGCTCACTCGATTTCTAGCTTATGGCCTGTTATGTCGAGCAGACTCGGGAAGAGCTCGTCTAGGAATTTCACCATATCGCTGCCTTCCTCATGCTCAGGAATTCCAACAATTCGGACGTTGTTTTGCTGATTACAATTCTCCAAATCCTCCAGTTTTTCCCAAACACTTTCCAAGTCTGTCTTGGTCGCTAGCGGATTAGCAGCAAATTCCCTCTCCGATGACTTCAGATAATCGACCCGTCTCTCGACGTCCCCGATTATTTTAACCAACTCAGAGAACTCGCCATAATCGATCGACGTATTACAGCAAGATCCTTCAGGTCTGCTACAACCTTCATCAGCATCACAGACATGCTCGCCAGTTGCTGCTAGATTTCTACCACCGCACCATCCAAACCGAGTCCCTGGTCTGCGGGCCTATCTGAGGTATCAGCTTGAGCACGTACTCTAAGTGTCTTTTAATATCTCCAGAGCCTGAGGATTTTTAATTATTTTACATGTTGACTTCTTAGTTATGTAGCAGGGTGTATCGAATCTTACCAGTTTAAGACTCCTCCATATTTTATTTATTTGAATAAATCAATCAAATAAATGAAATAATACCAGCCATTTATTAAAGGAATAGTCAAGATTAAACACAACTTAAAGGAATAGTTCACCCAAAAATAAACATTCTGCTATTATTTACTCATATATTGTTCCAAACCCATATGACCTTGTTTCTTCTTCGGATGACAGTGGATAGTGATTCTGCTCTCAAGCTTCAAAAATGATGAAAAAGTATCATAAAAGTAGTCCATGCGACTAGTCCATGTGTGTCACATTCACAACTCTGAATGAAAAAGTATCTCCTTTTCTTTAAAAAATGCAAAAATCAGGGGCTACAGTGAGGCACTTACAATATAAGTGTTATAACTCATGTATTCTTTGAGCTGTAAAGTTGTGTATCATAATTTTTATGGTCGTTTTAATGTTTACGGCATTACGGATTGGCCCCTTTCACTTCCATTGTAAGTGCCTCCCTTTAACCAATTTTTAAAAAAAAATTACGATAAGGCACGTTTAAATACATTTTTGTGCTATTCAACATTATGTCACAAAAGCTGTCAATTGAGCTTAACTTGTATTGAACCCAGAATAATTCTTTAAGCGAACAATTTTCTAATGCTTTCTTATGGATGTGAAACAGACTTTGAGATTTTCACTGAATATAGACACAAATGCTGTTGAACTTGTATTGAACACAGAATAATCCTTTTAAGCTTGCAAATTCACATCTTCATATAAATTTGCGTTGTTTGTGAAAAATATGCACAGCATGAACGTGCCAGGTAGAGGAATTATGCCAGAAGTAAATCATTAATATTAATTATTACTATTATTAATTATTAAAGTGTAGATATGATATAATCACCCCTTAGACTTAAACTGTATTCCTTAATTTTTGCATCATCCTAGTATTTTCCTCCTCTCAACGATTCATCCTCCCTGTCTGACTCTTGTTTGTAGCTGTGATGAGACTCAGTATGTGGCACTGGCTCAGTCCTGTGATAATACAGCAGTATCGGAGCTCCAGGGAGAGGACAACTGTATGAAAATCACAGATTTGAAAGGTTTCTTCCAGCCCTGCCATGGCCTGCTCGACCCCCACCCCTTCTACCAGTCCTGCTACCTAGACGGCTGCTACAACCACCGCAATGCCCAGGTGTGCGGCTCCATGGCGGCCTACGCAGAGGCTTGTCGATCTTTCGGCACACTCACTACCAAGTGGATCGCCCAGGAGAACTGCTGTAAGGGGACGCTGCCACCTACAGGATAAGATTGGGAGGTGTAGGGACAAAATGGCAGGAAGTGTGCAGAGTGAGGGGAGAAGGCAATGAAGAGTGTTTTAGAAAGTTGAGGAGAGGGAAATATTTTGTGAGGAACTTGAATATATTGATTACACGTGGTTGTATATGTTTTACATTCCTTTGTTTTTGTGAATGGCAGTGTGAAATAAATGGGCATATTTGTGTGCTTGTGCGTATCTGTGTGCTAACTTTGTACCTGGACCTGTCTTTAGCAGAATGGATCTATGACCCCTGTGCAGGAGAGATCTGCTCGAACAACACATGTGAGCAAGAAAATGGAGGAGACCTGTGTGGCTGCCCTGAACTACCCAGCACTGAAATTAGTGAGTAAAATAAGCCCTTTCTTGACATATTGTGTCAAAAATACACATAAATCCTTTTTGAAGTAACTTACAATTTAGCAGAGATAACTGGCTGTAAAAAATATCAACAAGAACACTAAACCACTAAATAATTGTGGTGTTTGCTAAGCGACCATTTGTGTTGCTATTGCTCATACTTAGGGTCAGGGATTTGAACATTGGCCCAAACTTTAAGTATATTAAAGAATATTTTGGGTTCAATAAAAGTTAAGATCAACCAACAGTATTTGTGGCATAATATTGATTACCACAAATCTTTTTTTTAACTCATTCCTCGTTTCTTAAGAAAAAAAAAAAAAAAAAAGAACCAAACACTAAGTTATAGAGAGGTACTTACAATGGAAGTGAATGGGGCAAGTTTCTGAGGTTTTAAAGGCAGAAATATGAAGCTTATAATTTAAAAAAAAAAAAAAAATTTTTGGGTGAACTATCCCTTTAAGTTGTTGTTTTGACAGTTGTTTTAGGGTTTACTGCATTACGTCGTTATGGCAATAAAGTTGTAAAATTTAATATAATTTGACTTAGAAAAGATTAAGACGTGATTTTTTAACACTAAAATCATGTTAACACATTGTTTACGTCTTGTGGTTATACTTTTGAAATGTATTTTAACGTTTATAAATTAGCCCCATTCACTTCCATTTACAATTCCATTGTAAGTGCCTCACTGGAACCATATTTTTGCTCTTTTTCTTCAAGGATAGATGAGTCAAAATCATGCCAAAAATGCTGTCGATTGAGCTCAACTTGTATTAAACCCAGAATGTCCCTTTATACTTCGTCAGACATGAATGATTCATCAAATTGTGCCGTTTGATAAGGAGAGATGTGCTATTACTTTGCGATAGTACTCATGATTTGCAGTTTGCCTGATGGACTATAAAACAGGGGGAAAAAAACCTGTGGATTTACATTTAAGGAGGAACCTTAACCATCTAGGGTCCAGACTATGATAGGGGTTGGGCTCTTTTGAATTGGACAACTAAGCAACCACACAGAACAACCTATGAACTACATTGGAATGGGCTAACAACCACTCAGAACATCTTAGTAACCACCTTATTCACTGAAAAGGAAAACCACCATATCCAAAAAGGTTCAGCTGCTACCCAAAGATCTCCAAATTGGTTGAATCTCCAAAAGAAGGCATGTTACTCCAAAAGGGGGTGGTCCAGCTTCAAATGGTGTCAACAATTTCACTCACATTTTGGGTTGGGTAAAGGGTTTGGTTAGGGGCTCTGTATATCTCCTCACAGCCCTGTTGTCATTCACATAAAAAAATCAAAGATCCTGCTGCTGTGAACTAGGGCTATAGTAAATGCCCTAGCATCATGGTGGCAGTTTTGCACAGGCAAGTTCTCAAAAATGTTGTTATCTTCTCAGTTTTAGTGACAGCCAACCTAAAAGTCTACATTATAAAATTAATTTTATTTGATAAGAAACACTGGAGAACCATTGAAAGACAGTACACGTCCTCTTTTTTTGTCAACCTTATCTTTGTGATGTAGGTGAGGATGACATCATCCAGGCAGAGGTGACCTGTAAGCATGCTCAGATGGAGGTTTCCATCTCTAAGTGCCGTCTGTTCCAGTTGGGGTTTGAGAGGGAGGATGTACGAATTAATGACCAGCACTGTGCTGGTATCGAGGGAGAGGACTTCATCTCCTTCCATATCAACAATACCAAGGGACACTGTGGCTCTATTGTACAGGTGATTAAGTACATCCTCTTTCTCATTAACAAAGGTTCAAGAACAGACAGTGTAGTTCTCTAAACAGAAGTCTCAGCTCTGCCTCTTGAGAAAGAATGGAGAGCTCTGAGCTTTGGCAAACCGAAGTTGTAGTCATAGTGAGTTGCCTACCTAGATTTATTTTGGGCATAACAGATGCACCTGATGTGCATCAGCTAGCTGCTTATGTAGGCAGTAGTGAGGTCAAAAGTACAGAAAACTGAGGCTGCAGTGGGCCTATCATTTGTGCACTTCAGCAGAAATCCAGATTTGTCAGACCAGGCAATGGTTTTCCAATCATCTACTGTCCAGTTTTGGTGAGCCTGTGCCCACTGCAGTCTCCACCTCAATGTTCTACATGTTGTACATTCAGAAATGCTTTTCTGCATAACACTGTTGTAACGTGTGGTTATTTGGGTTACTGTCACATTCCTGTAAGCTTGGACCAGCCTGGCTATTCTCCTCTGTCAAACCGTTGTTTGCCCACAGAACTGCAGCTTGAAGGATGTTTTTTGTTTTTCACTCCATTCTCTTTACACTCTAGTCTAGAGACTGGTGTGTGTGTGTGTGTGTGTGTGTGTGTAAATCCCAGGAGATCAGCCATTACAGAAATACTCAAACCAGCCCGTCTGGCACCAACAATCATGCCACTGTCTAAATCACTGAGATTATATTTTTCCCAATTCTGATGGTTGATGTGAACATTAACTTAATCTCCTGACCCGTACCTGCTTGATTTTCTACATTACACTGCAGCCACACGATTGGCTGATTAGATAATCACATGAGTAAGTAGATGCACAGGTGTACCTAATAAAGTGGCTGGTGAGTGTATATTCCAGAAAATACGGTACTTATTTGAGGAATAATTGAAGGACACATGAATTTGTTTTCATTTATTATTTACATTGAAATGTAACTTTTCAAATAGGCTAAAGGGGTGTGTTCACCCAAACAAAATAAAATTGATCCTATTCACCTAATAGCTTTTAAACAAAAGTCTATCTCTTTAAAGTGACAAATATGTGCAATGGATATGTAATTTTCAGATTTACAATAGAACAGTTTATATTCTCCACATTTTGTTCATTACATTGCATGCTCACTTCCTGTGCTTGACTGGTTGGCTGAGTACAGTATTCTCTCTAGAACGGTCATTCAATTCAGAGTAACTTTATGTGTATATGCTTGTGTGTGTATTTGTGAGTCCAGTCCAATGGAACACACATAATGTACAAGAACACAGTATGGATCGAGAGTGTCAACAACACAGGGAATGTGGTAACACGTGATAAGACGATCAACGTGGAGTTCTCCTGTGCTTATGAATTGGACATCAAGATCTCTCTGGAGACAGTGCTGAAGCCCATGCTCAGGTGAGCTGTTAGATGTCACCCTCTATACTACAGGACCATGGTATTACCACGTTACCTTGGTAATATCATGCTTTTTTGACACCATGAAGATAACACCATGTAATTCTTTGAAAATGTTGTAAATACTATGATATATGCATATGGAGAGCATGCAGGACCATGGTTTATTTTAAATAACCATGGTGTTACCGCCATAATACTGCCACAGTACTTTTTTGTAATGGATCAAATAAATAACAAACACAACAATTAACAAATAATCACTTTTCACATGTATATTTAAATATTTTAAAGCATCAGAGATTACGATAATAACAGAAGAATAAAGATAATAACTACCCCTCTTTCCCTCTGGTCTCTACAGTGTAATAAACCTCACATTGCCGACCCAAGAGGGCAACTTTATCACAAAAATGGCACTGTATAAGAACTCCTCGTACCGAAATCCCTACAGGGAGGGAGAGGTGGTGCTGAGCACAAGAGATGTCCTGTTTGTGGGGGTGTTCGTGGAAGGAGCAGATGATAAACAGCTTATTCTCATTGTCAACATGTGCTGGGCTACACCATCTCGTTATAGCAGTGATCGCCTTCGTTATATTATCATAGAGAGAGGGTAAGGAAATGGCTTAAAATGGTTGGTACACCCAAAAAGCTTAATTCTGTCATCATTAACTCACCATCATGTCATTCCAAAGCTGTATGATTATAACACAGGAACACAAAAGGAGATGTTTTTGCGTAACCTTCATGCTGCTCTTTTCCACACAAGGAAAGTGAGCTGGGATGGTCGCTATTAAATCGGTCAGAAATCTAGTTGTAACCATTGATAACAAACTACATTTCACAGACCACATCTCAAAGACTGCAACAATCATGTAGATTTATTCTCTACAATATCAGGAAGATAAGACCCTTCCTCTCTGAACATGCCACACAAGTTCTTGTTCAGTCACTTGTCATAACTAGACTGGACTACTGTAACACTCTCATTGCAGGCCTCCCTGCATGCGCAATTAGACCCCAGCAAATGATCCAGAATGCAGCAGCACATCTGGTCTTTAATAAACCAAAGAGAGCACATGTTACATCACACTTTGTCTCTTTTCACTGGCTGCTGGTTGATGCGCATATCAAATTCAAGGCTCTGATGTGAGCATACAGAACAGACACTAGGTCTGCTCCAGCACATCTAAAATCATTTCTGCACAGCAATGTTCCCACCAGAAGCCTGCGGTCGGTGAAAGAATGTGGCCTTGTTGTACAAACACAAAGAGGCACCAAAACTCTTTCCCGGACTTTCGGCTTCATCGTACCACGTTGATGGAATGACCTTCTCAACTCCATCCGTGAAGCTGACTCACTTTCTGTCTTCAAAAAACGTCTAAAAACACATCTTTTCCATGAGCACTTAACCATTCACTAAAAAAAAATACAATAATTCTTGTTGCAGTTTAATCTGTTTTGAATAATATTCTGATGCTAGTGAAACTTTGTAATATGGCACTTTATGTACCACCGCCTCCTTAAGATGATTCACTTGTAATGTATTCCTCTTTTGTAAGTCACTTTGGATAAAAGCGTCTGCCAAATTAATACATTTAAATGTAAATAGGTTGTGTTAAGATGCGTCATGCCAGGTTTTCACACCAAATGATGTTAAGGAACTGATGTGGAAGTTTGTGAGATGCCAGAGGGGAAGATGCTCCGTGAACATTCTTCAAAACCTTTCCTTTTGTGTTCCATGGGAATGAAAAGAAAGGCAAACAGGTTTGGAACAACATGAGCGTGAGTAAATGATTACAGAATTTGAATTCCTGGATGAACTATTGCTTTAACAATACACATACATACACACAAACTCTGCTTATCAATGAATATACTGTATATTTCAAATATACATTCCTCCTTCCACACCTCATCAATGAGCTTACAGCACCGCAGGACTCATATAACACGACTCTGTTGTTCTAGGTGTCCTAACATCAAGGATAACACTATAGGCATGGCTGAGAATGGGGTGTCCCTCACCTGTCGCTTTCACGTCACTGTCTTTAAGTTCATTGGTGATTATGATGAGGTGCATTTGCACTGTGACGTCTCTCTGTGTGACTCAGAGACCAACGCCTGCAAAGTGGTGAGAGCATGTGAACACACAAATAAAAACGCCTTTTTTATTTTTGGTCTTTTTGCTATTTTAAACAATAGAGACAGGAAATGATTCATCCTTGTTTCTTTTGGATTCATAATGACATTACGTACGTTTACAGAACTGTCCACACAACAAACGAAGTTACACAGATTACAGTCAGCATAAAGAACAGATACTATCAGTGGGACCAATCAGAAAAAGAGGTATGCAGTATATTTCAGATTTGTGCATGTGTGCAATGCATGACAGACTGTGTGTGTGTGTGTGTGTGTGTGTGTGTGTGTGTGTGTGTGTGTGTGTGTGTGTGTGTGTGTGAAATATTTGTGTACTTTAAGATGAATATGGTGGGATCAATAAGATGTGGGTGTATAATTGAATGTTTTTTGTATGTTTGCATTAGCAGGGCGATGACGGCTATAACCAAGTGTGTTTTTTGTGTGTTTCAGATTTAGACTGGTGTGAAGAGCATAATGGTGGCTGTGAGCAGATCTGTACGAGTCAAGTAAGAGGTGCTGTTTGTAGCTGTGTGACAGGAATGCTGCAAAGAGATGGGAAGAGCTGCAGAGGTGAAACGCAAGCACACTCACACACAAACACACACATGCACATCTGAAATGATTTGCTGATTTAACAATTTCATAAATCATCATTTAATCAATGTGTTTTCCTTAAAGGATAAGTCTGTCATTTTTGCACACTAAGCAGCACCAATCTGAATTGCATAAATAATGATTGTTTCCAATAACGTCTCCCAAAAACACATACCACCCCTCTCGCTCTGCCCTGCCTTCCATTATTTGGGCAAACTAGTAAATTCCCTGCTAAACTGGTCATTATAGGTAGTCCTGGCCCAGACTCATGCCATTAGTTTAGCCAGAAGTCGAAATGTTGGGCGATATGTTGGGAGTATAGTTTTGAAAGCGCTACAGAGCCAGAGTGTTTACAATCTTCTGGGAAATCAACCTACGAACGGCTCTACATATGAAACTGGGATAGGAGAAATTATTTTTTAACATGAAACATAAAAAAATGTCACACTTCACTTTTAACTGCAGACAACTTACGACTGGAATCAGATTTCTCTATTAATTAACATCATCCTTCACCAGAGGTTTGTCATTATACTGCATAATAAACGTCAATGCCATCATAACACACTCTTGTACACTATGCACACACAAATAGATCCTTAGCATATCAAATCCGTTTTCTGTTGACGTCACAGTTTTGGCTGTTTTTTTGTAACTCAAAACTCAAAGGGAGTCTTGTGCATTCTTCATGACTCTAACATTCACTGAAAACACTAATAAGTTGACTTCACTATGTTGCTTGAGTAAATTGTTTTCTCAATGTAATTGAGTAATGGCGTCTCCAAAACTTGTGTAATTAAGTTCACTTAACTTGGAGATCATATAGAATGAAACTTAACTGTTTAAGTTTAAGTAACTAAATGCAAGTAGACTTATCTCAGATTTGCTGTTTAAATGTTGTTGTTTCAACTTCATAATTTTAATTGAATTAATTAAAATTTAGGTCCTGCATTAACACCACTTAAATAAAGAAGATTATATCTGATTCTAGGTCAATCATTACATAAACTTATTTTTCCACAGAAATGCACAGACAGCTGTACTCCATCTTGGCCCTGTAAAATTGCTGGACACCTGATCAATGACCAAAAAACATATTGCTGGCAATCATACAAGAAATAAAACATATTATGTATGACTGTTTACTCCTTGTTTGATATGGAAATCACCACATATATAGCATATAATTCAATCAAACTTAATTTAATTAATACCCTAAAAAATATTTTAGCATATTTTTCAATGCACATTTCAATTTCATAACAAAATTCCATCAAAGTGAATTGTTATTTGTAACAAAATTAGACACAGATCAACCTAATGATGACATCATATGAAACAACTATTTGTAACAAAACAATATATATAATACTACAAAAGATCTAAAACTCATTGAATTCTTTATTACAACTATTTAAATGCCCCAATATGTTCCCTTTGACAAAGGAAACATAATTAAAGCACAAGGCATTATGGGCATTCCCCATAGCTTTAATTTTGTACTCAATAGTTTGAGTGATTAACACTTATTTTTGTCTTTGGATTTTTTAAGAAAAATAAGGCCAAGGAACATAGATATTTAAGTTCAAAACATTAAATTTCAGAAGTCATGTTTAATTAAGACAACTTAGGGTTCAAAGTGTACCTTTTAAAATTTCACAGTTTCATGGTTATTACTATTACTTTCTCACAACACATTGACCCTCTGCATCCCTCATCTCTCTTTTTCATCGTGTCTGTTTTTCTCCCTCTCTATCAGTCACCAGTATGAGTACTGACCTTCAGCCCCTGGTTCCTCTGGTAGCCACTGTTGTAACCGTCAACATCTTACTGCAAACACACGCCTCAGTTTTCTTCTCCTAACATCCACCTAGCAAGGCCAGGGGAGAGAGTGGCACATACAGATGAAAGGGAGGAGAAAAACAAATCGGAGCCAGTGAGGGGATGTGCATATGATGCAACAGCAGCCCTGTGGAGAGGACCACCTCTGAGCAGTTCCCTTCATCGAAGCGAAAACTGCCATCAAATACAACCAAGTGATCCTTCACCAGCTGGATAGCTCAGTCATAAAACAACAAGTGACGGTCCAACATGAAAACACGACACCCTACAGACTCTGAAAAAAACCCAACACTATATTTGGCAGAACATCTACACACCAGCAACCAAAAAAAACAAACTGTCACTTTAAAATGTAGTGCTAGAGAGACAGCTACTGAATATTTCACAGACACTAATTACAGATTAGCAAGTTTTACTTATTAGATGATGAGTTTTCCTGAGAATCACCAAAATGTGCAAGCACGTGTTGCAAGAATGGATGATAATTCTCAACACCAGTTTTGTTGATGCTTGTTTTAAATGTAGTTGATTTGAAATGCATACACTCTCCTGCTATAATTCTCAATATGCCATTTTGTTTGATATTTAAACCCCCTTTTTTTTTGTTGCCATATCTAAGTATTTCGGAGATCAAAATGCCAATCAACATTTGTACTGCTGTGTATTCCTGTGGATACAAATGAGTGAAAGGTATTCTGTACCAACACACAAATGTTCTTGAGTAGCCAAATTTAAAAGCGTCACTTATTTAAGCTGTATATTGTAGACCTTGTTTGATGGATGTGAACTTTTGCCTTGTACTATAAATACTCAACGTACTGTATGAATCACTGAGATGGAGTGGGGTATCAACTCTGATGCAATTTATTCTGGATATATCAACCATACTTGACTTTATAGTTACAATAATAGAAGGTTCAAGGACCGTTTCGAATCATTTGCTTGCCAGTTTGTCCATTTCACACAACACACCTTAAATATACTTTGGGACAGCATAACACCATGGTTACGTGAAATACAGTCAGCTCATTGGCAGGTTATTGATGTCCATATCTTACTGTAACAATATTTTCTTATTCTAGGGGTTGTTTACTTTGTTTTGTTTTCAATCCGATATGATTTATTTGAGAATAAAGTGAGCAATTCACATCGATTCTACGATTCTATTATTAGTGTATTAGTCATGGCTACTGCAGCAAGCCAAAGACAAGGCTGTGTCTAGAAGGTAACCACCCGGTAGCCTAAATCTCGCGAGAGTCTCGTTCGCTGCTACTGAGGTTAGGTTTAGAGTCGATATAGTGGTATGGTTAAGGAAAGGGGTGGGGGTATGGTTTCTGCAGGATTCAAAATAAACACAAAAAATACAGTGCGTGTGAACGTTCAATGCGGCTCTCGCGAGACTTTAGTTAACTGCGGGGTTACCTTCTTGACAAGACCCAAAGATGGCGCGCGCGCGAGAGAGATCTAGCGTGCGCGCGAATGATCCGCGTTGCTAAGGCGACCGCTTGGGGGGCGGTTCCTTAAATTCCGACTTAAGATAATATAGCTGCTCTCTGTGTTGGTATGCTGCTGTCACTCCACCAACCAACTGATCAAGTGCGTTAACCAGCATCCGCCTCATACGGTCATCTGCTGAATCCTGAAGAAGCACTTGCTATTTAGAAAAGGCTATTTTTTTGGTGGTCACGCGGGAGGATGAACTGGAATTCCGCTGGTAAGGATTTTATGTGAGGAGTATCTAGCGCAGGATTAAACATGTGAGATTACTTGCCACTCTGGCATACTATAAAAGCAACCCCGTTTCTTTATGCCTGTATTGTTTATACGTTTTAACTGACCACGAACCGTTTTCAATGGCAATATGCCATTTTTCATAGTCAGCTTGCTGCGCTTCCGTAAATCAGTGGGCAGTAAATGCAGTGTGTTATAGTAACTGCTGTATCCTACAGTAACAGTCTCTGTTTGACTGCAGGCTGAGATTGAGACGGTTCACTGCTTTAATAGGTAACAGTGCATTAGCTAATTAATCTGAGATTAGCTAATGCGCATTAATTTATCCCTATTATCATACCCTACTCTGAGAAATGTCTTATTATGAACTTTACATCGCCATAAATACTCTCTTCTTCTTCATTTGGGCACTTCTGGTACTCTGGTACAGAAAAGTGCAGTCAAAAAAGTGGATTTTGGACATGTAAGCTAACATGTTTTTGAACCATGTTTTTATTTACCATGGTAAAAATTGGACATATACAGCATTATTAAATGTAAAACTGCTATTGTTACCTTAAAGGGATAGATGACTGACTCAAGAATCTGATATCATTTATTCACCTTCATGTTGTTCCAAACCTATATGACTTGTAAAGGCCCGTTCACACCAGTAACAATAACTATAACCATAAAGACCCCATTGCCACCTGGTATTAAGGTGCATTTTGGGGGATCCGATCACTTGTGCTCAGCTTCAAAAACAGGACTAAACGGGGTCAAAAATGTTTTGTGATCGAATCACAGAAACCACATAAGAATGCGGTCAAAAACGCATGTGTCCACATCGCATTTAAGGTGTAAACGCTAATCCGTCCTGTTTGCGTCCCAGCAGTAGCGACGCACCACCTCTCACCTGTCAGTCAACTGCTGCACTTAAACAAGAGTTTGCTGGTTACAAGTGGCTTTAAAAGGAAATAACCGCCCAATCTGAAAATTAAAAAAAGTGGATACTTTCACAATCACGAGACGAGAGCTTCACGGATCTTCTTTAGTGTGTCTGATATCAACACAGCTGACAAGTACAAACACCCAAAGCTCCTTTAATACAGTTAATATACTAAAATAATGGATAATTCTGCTTGACATGTTTGTGCTTAGATAAAATTTCAACCGCATCTGGGAGAAACCGGATTTCACGCTTTCTTTGTCTTTTCTGACTTTGTTGCGCTTTATTATCATGCAGTAACACACTGACATAGTGATTGGTTTGTGTCGTCATGAAACTGAGACCCTCCCCTCCGAATCCGAACCCATTGTAGTCACAGGAGACATATTTATATGACCATGTGTCTCGCATCTTTTAAGTGAACAAATAATTTTGTTCACCTCCATACACTGACTCACATTTCTCTTTCATTGACATCTCTCCCTTTCGAAGCCATTGAGCTCTATTTTAAGGGTGAGACTGCTTTGGTAGTTTTGAATGCCTTTAAAGACTTGCAATAGCATGAGCCAATAGCATTTGAGTGTAGGCTGTGAAGGAGAATAACATTGGTTTGACCCACTGAACGAACACACACCTTTACTGAACCAGTGATCCACTGAACGAATACACACCTTTACTGAACCAGTGATCCACTGAACGAATACACCCCTTTACTGAACCAGTCGAGTCGGTCGTTTGAGTCTGAACATGATGAGATGTCTCATTCATGAACGAACTGAAAGTACTGATGTACAAGTTTGCGAATGTAATGAATGAATCAGGCATCTCGTTTATGAACAAGGATCTACTGACTGGCTGAACAAGAGGAAAATTAGAAAAGGGGCCGGATTAATATGAATAAAAGTGAGTGATGAGCACACATTACAATGGCATACGGACATTATTGAAAATCCTAATTATTTTTAGGCTAGTTTTGTAGACTTAGACTTTTTTGTAAAGCATGATAAAAATTTGTGCTCAGCAGTTGCACAAGAGCACAAGATTATAGATTTTTTTTGTCATTTGTGGAGAAACGCTTATGATGCTTAAACACTCTGCAGTGCTGAAGTCTCTTAGTAGAATTGTGGACACGTACATTTTTATTAAGAATAACTAGACTTTTTCTGGTCATGAATGACACTGAGCTTTTGATTCAATGCAATTTATTTATTCAAAATGTAAAAGACATTTGTTTGGCTGGATCTAATGTCTCAAAGGTGTAATTTGCAGAAATGGTCAGTGAACGAAACTGAATGGATCTTTTTGGTGAATGGATTTGTGACATCGAGGAGGAGGGCGTGGCTGGGCCATGATGGAGCATGGCCGGCACTGAATCAGCTGATCAGCGAGATAAGGGGCGGCCAGAGACGCCGGTTCGAGAAAGAAAGAAAAACTTGCTTGCCAGCTCCCGGACGCGCTGTTGCCCAGTCCTCAACTGTTCCTCCGCCCTCTGGTGGATGCCAGCTTGCTCATCCCCCGATGGACGGCAGCAAGTTATCCGGCCCCTGGTGGCCTGAACTGCTCCTCCCCCTCTTCAGCGAATGGCAGATTTTCTTCTAGCACTTGGAGGCCAGCAGCGACCCCTCCGCCCCCAGGCTGCAGCTGCTCCCTTGGCAGATGGCAATGGCAAGGACTCTGCGACAGCGCATCCCTCCTCCCTCCCGGGTATCAGCACCACTGTAACAGTTAAAGGATGGTTAAGGAGGAGGCAGGAACCGACTGAACAGCAAACACAACGCCTAATGACAAAACAAAACACAAACGAACACATATGCAACGTGGCCGCGTGCGTCTCTCTCTCACTCGAACCGGCTTCTCTGGCCTGCCCTTATCTTACTCTCCCACTGATCAGCATCATCTGCTGATTCAGCGCCGGCTGTGCTCCATCACGGCCCGACCATGCCCTCCTAGTCACAGGATTCAAAAGACTCGAGTCACTGAGATTAATCAAAATCAGCACCACTAATTGTTGGGATCACCTTTACATCAGTTTAACACTTCCTCTGTTAGCATGGCGGGAGCGAGGCGCAAATGATGCGTGAGGCGCGGTGTGGTCGTGATGGACGTTCTTATTGGCCTCGTCTCTTCTGCGAGAAACAGCAGCACCTCTGTTCAGAAAATAAATTTATCTATGGGATCCTATGCAAAATGTATTATTTAATAAGGTCATTATAAGCTGAGGTTTTTTGCTGCTTCAAGAACAACAGCAGGGAGTCACATGCATGTCATATTTATCAACATGTTGTGTCTATACTGTATACCTATACACATAAAAAAAAAGTCCTGCAGTTTATTAATTCTTTCCTTTAAGTTATTTTATTGAGTTTGCTTTCATGCAGACATATAAATTGTAGTGTACTATAGGTTTGGTTTGAATAATTTTGACTTGCTTTTGTGTGTTTTCTAGGGCTGCCCCTAATAGTTGACCAAACCTTAGTCAATGAGATGAGTCTTGGTCGACCAAGTTTTGATTGGTCGTTTGGTCGAAGAAAAATAAAAAATAAAAACAGGAATCTGAGGAACACTAGGTGGTACTATGGGGTAATTTTCTATATGCAAGGTTAGACAGTAAAGCAAGACACCTTGATATCAAACTTTGAACTTTATTTTTTATTTATTTTAACAAAAAATTCAAATGAAACTGGAAAAAAAATTAAGTGCAATTAAAATATGTGTTGTTCAGCTTTTTGAAAGATGGCTTTACAACAGTTGTGAAGGGCAAAATCTCTCTTACAAAGAACCTACTTCGTCTGTGCATTCTCTACCGGTCGGGTATATATATATATATATATATATATATATATATATATACACACACTACCAGTCAACTTTTTGAAACACTGAAATGTTTCTCATGATCTTAAAAATCTTTTGATCTGAAGGCGTATGCTTAAATGTTTGAAATTAGTTTTGTAGACAAAAATATGTCACCATATTAATTTATTTCATTATAAAACTAAAATGTTTTTGAAATTGATGACTTGGACCAAATAATAATGAAAAGCAGCCAATAAGTGCCCAACATAAATGGGAACTCCTTCAATACTGTTTAAAAAGCATCCCAGGGTGATACCTCAAGAAGTTGGTTGAGAAAATATCAAGGGTACATGTCTAAAATATAACACAGTTTTTATTTATTTTGTTTAGTCACAACATAATTATCATAGTTCCATTTATGTTATTCCAGAGTTTTTATGACTTTACTATAATTATAAAATGTGAAGAAAAAAATTATCATAAAGATCGTTATTGTTATCTTTCATGGTGTAAATGGGCCTTAACACAAATAAAGATGTTAGGCAGAATGCATTCATTGTCTGGAAAAAGAAGCAATTAAAGTGAATAATGACTGAGGCTGACATTCTCCTTTTGTGTTCCATGGAAGAAAGAAAGTCACAGGGGTTTGGAACAAAATGAAGGTGAGTAACTGATATCAGAATTTTTATTTTTGGGTGAACTATCCCTTTAAGGAGCTATTTTGACCTGATCTGACCTTTAAAATTGACTTTGTCACCTAATGTAGTCCGGTTGCTTCATTCAAATTAAATAATATTTTTGACTTGAAACCAGATACTTTTGATGTTAACACATCAAGGCTACCTGGCAAAAATGTTTAACAGCACATGGTAGTACCATAGTATTCTGTGTGAAGTGCCTTGGAGTACCATGTAAATATCATAGTACATGAATATGATAATCTTGCAGTACCACGGTATCGAAGTGCTATGGCATTACCATTGATACTGTCTCTGTACTGTTCCCTTCTTTTTCTGGGTTTCTGTTTTTGTCAAATGAAAACCCATAATGGCAACCTTTATAGCCAATCTTGTGTGTCAGTGTACATTACTGGCTAACAGTAACTCTAGTATAGTCTTGTCTTGCTTCCTCTCAGCTGAAACTGTAAGACGAGACAAGCCACGTTAATCATGTTGTCTTTGTGCACTTGCATGTATTTGCATAACAGAAAAACGTAAATAAATTCCACCTAGATTTTCTGAATGTTATAATCTAGATTATTTTCAGAAAGAATATTTTATATAGAATAATGGGTTAGTCTAGAGTTAGAAATGAATGAGGGGTTGGGTAGATGTTGGGGCTGTTTTTTGTTTGTAACACCTGATTTAAAAAAATATATTTATATAATATATATATATATACATATATATATATACATATAATAAAAATATATTAATTATTCTAATGAATCAGATGGATAATTTATTTGACTAAATACACTAAATTGATATATTTGATATAAAAGTGTATTTGTGTCCCAAATCAGACACTTCTCCACTATTCTACGCAATTTTGTAGTGCAAGTAGTATGTTCACACTGAACAAAAAAGAAGTGTTATTAGTACCCGGATGATGCACTTCTTCGACCGAAATAATGGAGTGTGGATTGTTTAACACTTCATGCACTCAACGGTCGCAGCTTGCCTTACGTAGCGGAAGGGTCGGAGCCACCTGGCCGCGATGTTGGTCTGACAAAACAATAGTAATTAATGGTGAATGTGGCAACTAGGGAAACTTCTACGAAGACAGCACCTTGCACATGTGAGTTGAATGCTTTACTATCACCCCACACTGTTTGAATACGTATGTAAATTTTTTGTTACATAAGAGTTGGACTGAGTTTGACTAACATTCTAAAGCTAGCAGCAACATACAGAATCACATGCGTTTGAAATGTCACTTCCATCAGCTGAAAAACAATCAAATGCTTCTGTGTGGTAAAAAATAAAAACTTTAGTGTTTCATTTGGGATGATATACACTTAGTAAAGTGCCTAGTGTTTATCATTTGTGTTTATTCCCAGGGAACACAAACTAATAAAATCAACACACTCTCAAGGCGAAATCGTCAGGATTCGTACAACTATTCTAAATTTGGCCAATTCGTATGATACTGTGCGACTGCACTCGTTTGAATTCCCACGACTTTCACTACAGCCAATGGTGTTGCTGGACATCGTTTCCATCTAATGCGTGACAATTACTTGCTTCTGTCACACACACAACAGCTTCCTATCATGTTTACACACTTTATTGAATGGTTAAGTTTAGATAAGTGGTTTGGGTAAGGGCATACTATTAATAAGCATGTCCTTAACGCCTCGTGCATGGATCTCACGCTTACTTCCGCATTAGACATCCAGGAATTTGCACGTGATGAAGTTGTACGAGTTTATTGGAATAAAATGGGTTGAATAAAATATATACCTTGAATGCACTGTAAATCGCTTTGGATTATAGCGTCTGCCAATTGCATAAATCTAATTGTCAATGTTGTAAGTGCATAGTGAATAGTGCAGAATTTGGGACACAGCTTATGACCTCCAGTGTGTTTTTACACAGTTATACATTTTATACAGAAGAAATACGCACATTCTTAAAAAGTAGAAAAGACCCTGAAAATCCATTAAAGGCGGCAAATTGCCCCATAATAAAATACTGGGCTAGTCCCATTTTGGATTACAGTTTGTTTCTATGATCTTTTAAGGCTTGTTTTTAGCACAGTGTATTTCTGTTTGTAACAGTTTCCCTCTCTCCTCTTTGGGGTTGACGTCTCGTCTTCACATCTTGATCATGTCTCCAGTCTACTCTCCCCCCAAATACTCCACTGGTTCCACCCTCTTAAGCCCCTACAGTTCCTATGACCCCTGCGATCCCACTCTGGGATATATTGTCCGTGGTCAACCCCAGCTCTCCAGGTTTGCTCCTTCCACCTCCCGCTACCTGAACCCAAGACCTTGCCTCTCCCGAGGCATTTTGTTCTTCCCCCAGGAACTTGAACATGGGCGAGCTGCACCCCATTCACATCCCCTCATCACCCGTCGAAGTGAAAGCTCCAGTCGGATGCAGGTTAAAGCTCCAATTCCCCGGATGAATGGGCTAAGGGGCCGCTCACCTTCAAGGACCGGATACACTTGCATACCTCCCCTATCAAGGCAGCGCAGATCGGTCAGTCAGTCAGACCTGGTGCATGAACTGGTCACATTGGAGATCTGTGAACAAGGAGCTGTGGAAAGAGGAGTGTACCCAATTAAAGAGAGCACGATCAGGGGACGGACGGATTGCTCAGGGCCTTTGTACTGGAGCTCAGAGGTGAGTCAGAGTCTCTTGCACAAATAAATCTACTGCCCATTGACTAGGCAGTTGGTACTTACACTAGGCATAATGACCATCTCTGCTAATCGGCCAATCGAGCACAGTTATCGGCTGAAAAAAGGCAAAATATAAGCCTGACGGGTATATATTGGTTATCACTAACAAGAACAGGCAGTCTTCTACAGTGTAGTCTTGGATGTATTTTATAACAGTTTCAATGAAATATATGCAATTCCGTTGTGTAATTTGCTGTCTTGTCATGCAGTTTACTTCATCACAGTTCAAAAGTGCTTTGTAAAACAATATTGATTTAATTTTAGGCCACATTTGCACTGTTTAAATCATATTAAGCACTAGCTTGCACATTGATTGACACTCTCACACCTACAGTTCGTTTCACACATTCATGCAAGCACACTTGAGGATACATTAGACTAATGAACACCACACTGCCCATGTCTGTTCCATGTGGGCTGTGTAATGGTAAAATAGGACGTGAATGCAAACGCATTTAATAACCTTTCTGATTATGAGCATACAGTTTATCACAATTAGTAGTTACAAAGAAATTGGTGCTGCTTTTAGTTAACTACATAATTTATTTCTAAATATTTCTAATAACTAAGTATTTTATTTAATCCTAATTATTAAAAGAATAATGCATCAGGACCTAAATATAAACGTACTTAATCAACACCCTGCAGGCTGTAATTACTATCACCATTAATAGCCCTGTAATAGTCAAATGTACTCACTAGAGTGTGCTGCCTTCCTCTCTTAATTACTTGTAATCATGGTGGAGCATACTGTAGCACTTAAGTATCACTGATAAAAGGTTAGGTAGAGAAATTTTACAAACCAAAATGTTAACTATATATGCATAACGTTTGATTGATTAGAAAGAGTATAAGCATAATATCAAATCATATTTTTTATCATATCAAAAAAGATAAAACACTTGATGCAAAATTTGCTATTTTTAATTAGCTAATAAATGTATTAATTAATAAACGTACTTTTTAATAACTATTAATATTTTGTATTATTTTTATTTTTAATTGTTTCAAGATATTTAAAATTAGAAAATGTTTTTAGATATAAAACAATTGGATGATGTTTGTTTAATTCAGCTATCAGAAGTTCTGATTGTAGAATTAAATAATATCACCTGAAATTAACACATTTAATTAAAAAGGTTTACAAGTTACATTAAATTGAACATAAGTTTATTCATAATATACACTAATAAAACAAGAAAACACCATATTTTAGAAAACTGATTCAAAATAATGGGATTAACAGTAGTAATAAACATTATATGTTTTTCATTTAAAAAAAGAAAACACTGATTTAAAGTCCCTTTCAGGCAAGGGGCTCTAGTGAATTAGGGAGTCATTTATGTGAACTAGTTCATTTACAATGACCATTTGAACATGGACAGTAATCACGTAAGATGTTTTTATAGATGAAGAAATACTTCAGAAATACACTGATGTGAATTATAGTCAGTCAATCATGATTAATTTACCCCACGATAAAAGTGTCTGATAATAGGGGTGTTACAGAGATAAAGTGAGTCTATTCAGTTGCCCATGTGTTCACAACATGGCAGACACCGTGAGGAGGGAACCACCTTATGTAGAGTAAAAGGTATGGTTACATAATGATACACCGTTATTGAAGCCTTTGCCTGGACATGTCATAGGCCATATAACAGGTCCATATGCAAAAACTGATCCTAGATCAGCTCTCACAGGGTCTGGCCTACCATAAACCACCTCAGATTATAACTTATTTCAAGTAGTTGGCTCTGATTATTCATTTATCTGCTGACTTCGCTACACTGATTGTTAGTTGATTGCTTTTACAGTGCAGGGATATAAGGGAGTGGGGCAGAGGTCTGTACAGTGCTGAATTAAATTACTTGTTCATGGTCATTCAGCACAATTTCATGTTGTTAGCTTGGACTTTGTCATTGTCGGGCCTATAGCATATTGTCAGCCAAATCAGGGTGTTTTAAAGCTTATTTTCATTCCTATTCTCCTTCTGTCCAAACAGTGTGACATAACCAGATGCTTTGAAACTTAATCTTTCAATTTTTTAAGCATTATTCAAACTTCAAGAGTTCACTGTGGCAGGGTGTATGTTTTTGTTTTCTAACCTTTTGCCCTTTTTTCCACTCCCTCACTCCATGTGGTCTTAGATGTGGCCAGGAAAGAGATGGGGTGATTTCTTTTTGATTAATCGTATGACTAAATCCCTAAATGTTGACAGTAAAGTTTTGTTGCTTGGCTTAAGGATAAGGTAGAATAATGGAGTACATTGAGATAAGGCTCAAGAGTACAACAATATCACAAAAATATACCTCTTATCTAGGGAGGCACCAATGTGTAAGCTGCTGATATTTATGGGACAATTATTGACCAAATTATAACCATTGGTTATAAGCATGAAAACACCATTATGAAATCCAATGGTTGATTTAGAATTAATTAGTTACACACTTTGTAAAAACTCTCTTTTATAAGTACAATCCAGAAATAATAATAGCCACAATTTGTAGAAAGGTTGACACTCCTAAGAACATGTCATTTTAAATTTGTATTCTTTCTCGTTCTTATGTTAATGCTGAAAAAACGGATATGACAGTTGTGAAAACGGAACATACCTATAGGCTATGTGTTGAGGGAAACCATTCAAATACCATTCATAACAGGATGGTTACTGAGATTAAGCAAGTCATGGTCATGTGATTCTAAAGGCCTAGGTATACTTAGTTTTTGCCTTTTCCGGATCGGCTCACGCCTGGTCGACCGCGTTGCCTTTGTGAGTATAATCTTTTATCGAGAGTGAATATGGACATGTTTAACGCATGCCCACTATAACTTCTTTGTGATACTCTTTTAGTAGTCAATGGTTGGCGCATGCGCCGATGATGCAAACAGACAATGACTACACTGGCCAGTCAAGAAAATCTGTCCGGAATGCGGTCAGGCCACACGGACTGGATTAGGACAAAAATTAGGACAAAATTTATGTCATGCATACTGTGCGCGGAGCGATCCACAACACGGACGTGTGAAGTTTACTTTGGTCTTAACATGACAGCTTTTATAAATTCACTGCTATGACTGGAGTCTTTATTTTAATGTTAGTTGTCAAGATTTCCTACAGTTTTTTTTTTTGTCTTCTATTTTACTTTCATTGTTGCTCTCTTAAAAATGTTGACCTGTCATGTGTTCAACAGATCCAATCATGTTCAATGGAAATTATTTATTGTTGGAACAGTAAAAAAAAGATTTTGTTCCTCTCTGTACACTTTTAAAGCATAATTCCACTGTAAAACTGATCTGATGACACAATATTGTACATGGCAAAATATTGGTATCGGCCTATGGGTTTTTAGTTAAAATCGGTATATCGCCGCATCCCTACGCATCAGTCCATTAAATGTTCTGTCATTTTAAGTGCAATATTTGTTGTTTACTTTAAAGGTAAAGTGTGTCATTTTTGCATGTAATGGTTTCTTGAACTCTCCCCCCCCGTCTTACATTGGTTGGACAAACAAATATTCCCACCTCAAACTCACACCATTAGTCGAGCCAATGTTGTTTTGTCTGGCAGTGGTGTTTTCTGAAACCACAGTTCCAATTCATTTTCGCAAACAGCAGTTGTGTAGTTGCACAGTTTCTGGTTAGTTTCTGGTTTAGTTTATTGATTTGAACAATCAATGTGTAACATAGTTACTACAGTGTTGTGAAAGAGTCTTGACTTGCTAGTTAATTTCTCCAACAATGCATCATCGTACTATATTAGTTATCTATTGAGTTACTTTGGTGTAAGGGAAACGCATCCTTGGTCGGGAGTCAGGATGCTAAAAAAGCAGGGTAATGTTTTGCAATTCACCCCAGTTCCACAGTGTGTATACCCTGAAGAATCAACCTTCCATAATTTCCATGAATGGCTATAGTTGTCTCATCATATTAAACTGGTATAGGAGAAAGATTTGCAACAATGAAAAATCACACATTGTTAGTTTTTGTACCTATATTGGACATTAGTTTTATTGTTCATCACTGATAATCAGAGCTCCACACTATCAGAGTTCTGAATGTTCTGTAAATTAATTTTTCTTCCCGTCTCAGTATGATACAGTGAGTACACAGTGGGTGTTTACTAAGAGAGTTAAAAAGCGAAAATGTACAATTGTTATCACAAGGAGATAGATTAGACTCATGTGGTCAGGTTCAGTCGTATTATATTATATTTTTGTCTTGAATAAATCCAGTTCATTTAGATTTTACTATGTGAAGCACATTTTAGGTTCCACGACAAAAATGTTTACATTCAGTTTAGTCTGCTGATGCTCCAAAGGTATAAGAACTAGAACCATAAGACCATCATCCCTTACTTCAGCATTCAAAGTAACAAACCCAGAAAAATACCCCTGATAGAATCTAAAGGAAGATCGGTTTGGCTTAATATATGACTTAGAGTCATGGAAGTCATTTGCTGGGGAGATAATTAAGTTGTTCATTGTTTTATCATTTTTGGTGTGGCATATAGCTTCTAAAGAAAAGGTTGTCAAGGACTGTAGACCCAAGGAATTATTCAATGACATAAGGCTTCAATGACTTTAACAGTTCTATCATTGGGAGAGTCACATACTGATGCCACTCCTTTCTCTTTCTCTCACGTCAAGTAAAAAAAATGAAGTAGGTTCAGGGTATACATGTTTGTACAAACACACACACACATTTACATACACTCCCATCCAAACTAAGAAGGGCACAACAATACGCCTACTTCTGTGGTTTGTATCAGATTGAAATTGCATGGGAACACGTCCTCTGTCCCGCATTCCAAATCACTCGGTCACGCCACATGTGAATCACCTCCTGGGATATGTGCCGAACTCTCACCATGACAACCAAACATGTCTGCACAAGACACCAGAATGAGTCAATGCGTCTTGCGAACTTAAGAAAAGGGCTGTTAGATTTTTCGTTGTTTATGGGTTTTGCAATCTGAATGATGTTTGCAGGTTCTTGCGTGGCTAAAACATTGATCTTTGTCCTGTCTAGGATAATCTAATTGAGTGAATCTCATGAACGCTGTCAAGAACATGTCCAGGTCATATTTCAATGCAAAATCAAAAGGAAGCAATAGGGATTGTATTTAGCTTGAAACCTATTTGTAGGAGATTGTATGCATTATGACATTATTTTCACGACAATTAAGCATTCGCCGTTGAAAATGCTCAAATATGTACACTATAAAGTATTTATGGGTGTTTCCTGAACTAATTAAAGTCTTGTTAAAAAAAAATCACTCTTACTAGTTTATTTAAATTTTCTTTTAAAAATATCCTACATTCTTTGTACATGCATCACATGCGATGTCATTTTTTATTTGTATTATTTTCATTTAGATTTTGGAAGGTCATGAAAATTCCCACCGTATTGTCATTTCCAACAATCACAAATACGGACTTGTTTAACTGAAATCTTTAGTTTAATTAAAATTAACCCCAGGAACATGATGTTTGCCTGAAGTTGAAGAAGCACCCTTTTTTGTGCCTATTTAATTTTTAAAATGAGAATGAGAATTTGGGAGAAAGACGTGCTTAAATGTCTTGAAAATACCGTCACAATGCCTACTACTGCTATCTGTCTACTACTTCCTAACCATTGTAAAAGAAAATCACAAATGAGATATCTTTCATATTTAAAATGTTCCTCCTATAAACTGCAATGAGATGAAATGAGGAGCAAATGAATACTTTTGTTTCTCAGATTTATCTCCTGAAAAAACACCATAGTTATCTCACATGCATCTCCTCTGGACCTCACAAAAGATCTCAATAATGTCAAACTGTGCTCAGATTTGCAGAGATACCAAAGTCTGCAATCAATCATTAAATTCTTCCCAGAGCAAATTTCCTGGGCTATGCTCTCTGTATTGACTTTTTAAAGCTCTATATTTGAACTGTATGTCAACAATTGTCTCATTTGTGTCCATTTTTATTCCTCCTGTTTAGTAGAAACATCTGAAACAAAGTTGATAGTTACTGAGATCTGCCATTAGGTCACATGACCTAAGAGCATTATTTGAGCAATATTCTGTCATATCTTCCTCTTGATATTTTTCTACAATTAACAAAAGGCTCAAGGATAACATTTTATTATAGCACTTATATTCATTGAAAACACCCTGAATTTCACAGAATGTTTCTTGCACAGAACTGAAAGTCAATGACCCATTACATCCTCTAAACCCATGGAAATTTCCATTCTTGGAAGTCTTACTTTGCAAAGTATGACTATTTAAAGGCCTAATATAGCATTATTTGCTAGATTCAGCTCCCCATGTCATGGGAGTAGTATTGTCAGTGAAGTTCATTTGGCTCCATTATTAGAGCAAAAGTGATGAGATTAGCGAAGGGCTGAATTTGTAAACATTTACAGCTTGAAGGACAGTAAAGCAGTCAAGATCATACTTATATTACTCATGGCTCAGATAAGTTGGTTTATTGCACACAATAAAGCACTTTGCACTTTCATATAAATTAGTGTCATGACAAATTAGCTTATTCTGGGCTGCATAAGAGCAGGTCTGGGGCCAGCTGTGTACTTGACCGAGAACAAGCCATTTGAAGTGACAGTACAAGACTTCCTCCGATAGATTCCAGAGACAATATGACTTCATACTAGCTTCACAGGCTGAGGGAAGCCATGGCTTTCATCACATACTACAAATTAGGTGTCTCTTATACAAAACTACTAAATACAACAGCACAAATTCTATGATTGTATTTATACAACAATTCGCACTGGTCCCCTAACCGGATTGGACAAGTTGAGTTTTAAGAGTGCTTATATTTAGTATAACAGCACTGGGACTCTTCACTTTTGTATTACTCAGCTTCTCTATGTTTGCAGAGTTTAAGACATGCTGTCAGTCCTGCTTTGCCTTCATTTGGAACTATTTTCATTGGCAGAGTAAAAATAGACTAAATAATTTATTGAATGTCATGTGCAGTTGCATTCTTGAAAATACTGTCACATGACTTAGGTCTTACATGGTTAGTTCACCCAACAATGAAAATTCTCTCATCGTTTACTCACTTTTATGCCATCTAAGATGTGTATGACTTTCTTTCTTCTGATGAACACAAACAAAGTCTTTTAGAGGAATCTCATGGTGATCAGGCCTTTGAATATGAAGGAAAATCAGTAGCAAAACTCGAGAGCTTGCATATTTAGATTTGAGAGCTTGCAATATAAATATTTGTTCTTGTAAGTTTACACTCACAGCACCGATGTGAAAAATTTGTGAAAATTTGAAGTTGATTGTTGCAATCTGCACTCACAGACAATAATTGGCACTGCAACTTTAAATCTTCACACCTTGACTTTTGCACCAACTTATGCATAAAACCTGTAGCAAAACTCACTTGTGCACATGTAAAATCCCGATGTTAGAGAGAAAGACCAGTTGGTGGCAGTGGGGGCATTGAAGTAGTTTTATTGGTTGATGTCTAGCCAATGAAATGGGAAGTTTTTGTATGCTATGACATCACGCCACTGCGCCTGTTTGTAATGGAGTTTCTTAACTGAGTAGAACCTGTAATAAAAAAATTTATTCGTCAACTACTACACCCCAAAAGGAAAATTCTTCTGGAACTCTTATCATTAATATCATAAATGGGAGGGAAGCCGGTCATTATATTAGAATAAACCTCATTCAGTGTGATAATAAAAAAATGCTTTGCGTTGGGGCCCTGATCACTTTGTCCTGGTTTATTTTAATATAATGACCGTCTGACTGTACATTTTTCCTTAAATTTTGATCATCATTAGCGAACTTGCTAACTTGCATCAGCTAAAAGAATAATGAATGTTGTTATTTAGACATCACACTAATGGACAACTACCTGAACTATACTTGGATACCTGGTAAAACTTTACATTGTAGAGTAGGAAGTGGTCTTCATCAATAATATACATTAGTATATCAGTGAAGGAAAACGTATTGATAAGTGTGGGAGTTTTACAAGACCTTTTTAATACCATTGAATTAATTATTAAAATAATTACCCTTCGATTGTTCAATCCCTCCATCATGATGGCTCTGCTTTGCCTTAACAAACAGGTGTGGGATGGTGCTGTGGTGCGATGTTATTGAATACAAAAATGGCCCATTTCATTGGCTAGGCATCAACTAATAATACGTCTTAATTGCTCCCTCCCCAACCAAACACTGGTCTTTCTCTCTCGGATTAGTATTTATTTTGTAAATTTCAACTTCTCAAATATAAATATGCAAGCTCTCGAGTTTTGCTACTGATTTACCTTCATATCTGAAGCTTCAAAAAGCAGATAAAGGCAGCATAAACAAAATCCATTAGATTCCAGTGGTTTAATCCATGTCTTCTGAAGTGAACCAGTTGGTTTTGTGTGAGAACAGACTAAAATGTAACTTCTTTTTCAAGGCTATCATGATTTCAAGCTCGATTACACTTCCTATAGCGTCATCAAATGCTCTGGGCATGTGTCAAGCACTAGGAAGTATAATCAAGCTTGAAATCATGATCGTGCCTAGAGACAGCAATGGCAAAGAGATTGCAATGGTTTATTTACATGTAAATAAGATAAAAATACCATAAAATCCCAAAAGAAGGGCATAATTTTATTGATACTCAGGGAAGAAGAAATTGTGTCAATATCATCATCAAAAACCAAAGTTACATCTTTGCTCTTTCCGGTCAAAAAAGACCGGGAGGACCAAAGGTAGGACTCATTAATGAATTCCATAGGAGGATTATGATGAGTTGAAACATGGCAAATCATTTTTATGACCTCTGAAAAAAAATCAGCAAGATGCCTTCAAGAGGATCAGAACAGTTAATGCTTCAGGTCTTGCAAGCTATGGACCTTTTTTTTTTTTAATTGGTGTTATTGATCATTTAGCTGTCAGAACATCAAAAAACGCATTAAGTTTTTATTTGCTGCTGATTTGTGACTGATTATTAATTCGCTCTAATAATGTAGAGTGAATCCAATTTAGATTTACAAAGCTGACCAGACAATGCAAGATCATGTCGCCTTTCTAAGCTTTGTAATGGTTCTAAATATCTTGGCTAAAAGGGATTTGATGAGACCGTCTGGAGATCTTGTGAGGAAGAGTTCTAGATAATTATCTCATCTCAATCACATTCCACACAGTCCAAAAGCTCTCTGTACTCTTTGGCTTTTACTGTCGAACATACATGCCAGATTCCATGAGTCTGAATGACGTAAATTAAGATCATAAGTGCATTGCTGCTGATTTGATCATCTTGTTGCATGTGTTAAATAAAAACTCAGTCTTCCTCCTTATTCTGAGCCGTTTGTAGAATATTTGAAAAAACCTTCCATTTGTTTGAAAGCCACACCTGAAAATAATTTCTTTAAATTGATATTTTACAGATAAATATTTGATTTTGATTTGATTCTTGTTTTTGTTTTTTTTGCTACCAAATGAATTGGTCAGTGGCTGCCGAATTTCATCTAAAGCTCTGCTGAATTTGAACACTATTCACTTGCAGTTTTACACTATATGGCCAAAAGTTTGCGGACCATATGTGCTTGTTGAACATTTCATTGCAAAAACATAGGGTTTAATCTCACTCTTGCTCCTATACAACCTATATCCACTCTTCTGGAAAGGATTTCCACTTGATGTTGTAATGTAGCTGCATTGATTTGCTCCAGTTCATACATAAAAGCATCAGTGAGGCCAGACAATGATGAATTAAATTGGAGGAAGGACCCGAGCCATATCTACGAACAAAAGTAGACTTGGTGGTGATCTCTTTTGACTTGGTGTAAGTAACACCCCAGTAACTACCTAGAACCCTCCAGCAACCACTTAGCAATACACTAATAAACACTCTAACAACCTCATAGCAATGCTCTCACAACCACTCTGAACACCCCAGCATGATGATGAGTTTTCCATCTGCAAGCACCATTCACATTTTCTTCAGAAAATGTACAAATCAAGCTTGCTTTTTGTAATTGCATTTTGGAAGCTACCAATAATATGTGTAGTTTCAGCTCCATTTAAATCCATTCAGAAGAGTACCGCACATTTCTCCCACATTCAGTACAGATAATGTAAAAAAAAAGTGGGCAGTTTTTTTTTGTGATTCTCAAAATTTACTGTTTGCTCTTAAGTCACCTGTTATTCTGACCAAGCCACGCTTAGTGCACACTAAGGAGCTTTAGTTTGCCACTACATAGTGCCCTACTTCCCCAGAGATTACAAAGACATAATGGCAAAGGATTAATTAGCCCCCTTGAGTACACACTTCCGTTTAGTCAGTACACAAATGGCTTGAGGATTCAGCAAGAATCCTAAAATTCTTTCCTTGAAAATCAGCTGAATTGGACAAGTATACAGATGCCTTTGTAATAATTACCCAGCCTGATCTAGTTAATATGTGTAACATTTAAACGTACATGTTTTTACGTACAATATTGACATTTGAAAGCATCTAAAATGTAAAAATTTGACAAATCCATTACAACTATGTTTGAATACGCGAATCGATTATAAATATATTTGTACATTTCTACTGTTTAATAGATATTTTAGATCCCTTAACCCTACCCCAACCCCTAAACATATCCACATTTCAACAATATAAAAACATGTAACACGTAGATTAATGTACAGTAGCATTAATTATTTGTTCAAATATATTCATTTATATATTTGACAGCCGCTAATCCCACACCTACTCCTAAACCTAACCATAACCATTTATTAAGCATATAAAACACATAACTGGCAGATAAATGTAAACACAATCAATGTGCTACCTGATGTCATACAATAGCATTGTGTGAAGTGAAGTGTAGAATTTAATTTATTAATCGATGTAAATCTTCTCCTGATGCACTCCAGAACATATGTCATATTTCATTTAAACATACATCGCATAATACCGCATGTCGCAAATGGTCACGAGACACTTGAGAGCCAATGAGCGTTCAACATCACTGCTGTAAAACCGTTGGTCGTAATGCTTGAAGCAGCAATTTTTGAATGCCGAAAATGAAACCAACGTAGATTGACGGTTACAGCGGGCGTGAAGGCGGATGGAGACGGAGATTGTTGAATAAAAGGCTTGAATTTGGGACTGTTCTTCACAGAAAGCAGTCTGAACATTTTGATTATAGCTAACAAATGTATAGATTAATTTTATTATTGTTGTATGATGCTTTTTGTGGTTTATTTTGTTTTTTTGGCATATTCTGAAAACTCCTTTGCAAACAAAAATACAATTAAATGTTTAATAAATGATTAAACGATTACAGAGTTTTTATTCATTTTAACATTTTAAAATGTAGTCTTGGTTAAAGTGATATAATCCTTTAAAACATTGTATAGGGCAGCATAACTGAATGAAACCATTAAAATGTCATATTATAATGTCAACTGCATTAAATAAATGTGATGGCATTTAACTAATCTTATTGATTATAAATTAAATGTATATAACTGACTACTTATATGAATTACAATATTATTCCATTCAAAGAGTACACGTAAATATTTGTACATTTCTATTGGTGTTAATACGTAAAATGATGACGTTTACATGCTGTCAATACGTCCATACTGTATGTTTCGGTGTCTATGCAAATGTAAGAGAATGTACGTTTGCTAGAATCAAACTTTACATAAAAGTACATACGAGTTCTCATGAGATCACTTTGAATTGCCTTAGTGCATGATGGTTTATTTAAGTAAAGGTAAATTTGTATTCCCTCTTTGATCTGTAATGTACTGTATATATATATATATATATATATATATATATATATATATATATATACTGTTTTGTATTTTCTCGAAACCTCCGACATGATGCAACTATCCTGCTTATAGACACCATCTCAGATTGCTCAGATAACATCAGCGTTCGACCTGTAGTAACCTATTGCTTTCTGTTCCACGCTGATTTCTTTTTTTCTTCTTCAGGCAAACAAAAATGTGGTTCATGAGGTAACATCTAAATTAACTGGTTTTATTCAAGTCAAAAGTGTTTAAATCTAACAAAATTATGTTACAAGAATGGAGTAATATTATTTTATTTTCAAGTAGAAATATTCAGAATATTCCTTTAAACACCAAAAGCCACTAGATAGTGATAATGTTGAGAAATGTAAATATATTTAAATGATATCAGTTAATGCGTTCACTTTATCAGCCCTAAAAAATTATTGCTAAAATAAAAAGTATATTGGAAAAACTAAAACTAAACTCAAACTGTATAGAAATGGTGACTTAATTAGGATTACAGGGATACAGACAGACTTAAAAGCGTACACTCTGGTTGGCATGGTGACGTTATAATGTCAAGGGAGATCTATATGAAACATGAGAGACATGGGACAGTAAATCAGCAACAAGAGCTGTTGCCAGAGTTACCTAAAAACACAGTTGTGTGTGTGTGTGTGTGTGTGTACCTTTAATTCTTAAGTCCCACATATACTGTACACACAGATGCTTACCGTTCTCTATAATCCCTCTTATAACTGCAGCTGTTACTGAAAGACCTTTGACCCTCATGAAACAGTGTTTGCATACAATGTGAAAATGTCATTCCCACACAGTCGACTTGCACAGTTAAAGGGGAAGCACTTAAAAGGGAATGTTCACCCAAAAATGAAAATTCACATAATTTACTCACCCTCATGCCATCCCAGATGTGTATGACTTTCTTTCTTCTACTGAAGACAATTGAAGATTACTCAGCTCAGTAGGTCCATACAATGCAAGTGAATTTTGAAGGTCCAAAATCACATAAAGGCAGCATAAAAGCAATCCATATGTGGTTCAATTAATGTCTTCTGAAGCAATGCAATCACTATGGGTGAAAAACAGACCAATATTTAAATAATTTTCAACTTTTACTTTCAGAATGTGGAAGTGAAAGTGGAAATTTATGGTAATAAAAGGACTTGAAAATTTGATCTGTTCCTCACCCATAGTGATTACATCACTTCAGAAGACATAGTAAACAACTGGAGTCATATGGATTACTTTTATGCTGCCTTTATGTGAATTTTGGAGCTTTAAAGGTCTGGTCTGGTTCAGTTTCATTTGAAAGGACCTACAGAGCTGAAATATTCTTCTAAAAATCTGTGTTTGTGTTCAGCAGAAGAAAGAAAGTCATACACATCTGGGGGATGGCATGATGGCGAGTAAATGATGAGAGAATTTTAATATTTGGGTGAACTATATGTTTTTTTATCAAACATTAGAGGTTTTTTTTATTATTTGCATGGTTCTTTAATATGAGGTCTACCAATAAATGGCCTCTCAATGGTAAAGTAACGCACACATATAATGTTTTGTTATTTGCATACATTATTCAACCTTATATGTAACCACTATTTATTCTCAAGTGAGAAATGTGTATGTGTTGTAGTGTAACAGTTAGACATACCCCAAAACAAATGAATTGTGACCACAAATTTGTGACCATTTAGATCTCAAAACTACTTGGCGTAAAGTTGACATATTATTAAAAATAATAATAATCATAATGCATGTTATGTTTCGAATGATGTTGTGAAGATTATTCTTATTGTTTCAAGAAACAGAAATAAAACAATATTAAAAGTTGTTTCTGTGAATCGGTTTTTAGACACTTAAACTTAAAAATAATTGCTATAGGTAAAAACAAATAAAAAAAATTATTGGTTGATCTGTATTAAACAGCAAGTTACAGTAGTTATGCTAACTCTGTGTAAACAACCCATGGAAAGGCTATTAGGCATGTCACACCTCCCTGCTCTCTTTACATAACTAATAATTATCCTCTTTGTGACTAAATATAAGCATAGAACACATAACAGATTGTTTCTATTTAAAGCTTGGCAATTAACCCTTTTCAAGATAATTCTCTCTGACTGGTGCCATGTTACACATCACTTACAGAACACTGTTTATGTAAAGAAATATAGTAGCTTTGTCACAGGACAGTAGAGCCTGCGTGCTATATTCAACAGACCACTGAGAATCAACAGAACATCTGTGAATGTTCTTATGTTGGAAGAAGACCCTCATAAAGTGTTTATTTTGAAGACCACATAAAACAGTTTGATGAACAAAGTGTTCTTTCTAGAGAAGACGTATTTCCCATTGATACAGGTAGTTGGGTTGGAACATATCGAAAGGCAAATCCACACAAAGGCACCAAAGACACAATAATGACCCATCATTTGCTACATGCTATTGTTAGCCATAGGTATGTGGTATTAAAAATTTAGGGGAAGGGGACATTCTCACTCTAGAAAGCATTTTATTGACCAAAATATTGTATTCGCCCCTGTGGACAATATGAGTCATAACTATTTTTGGTCCGTTTTCCCATCCATCTTCAACTGCTTATCCGAAGTCGGGTCGCGGGGGCAGCAGCTCCAGCAGGGGGCCCCAAACTTTCCTATCCCGAGCCACATTAACCAGCTCTGACTGGGGGACCCCGAGGTGTTCCCAGGATAGTGTGGAGATGTAATCTCTCCACCTAGTCCTGGGTCTTCAACGAGGCCTCCTCCAAGCTGGACATGCCTGAAACACCTCCCTAGGGAGGCGCCCAGGGGGCATCCTTACCAGATGCCCAAACCACCTCAACTGACTCCTTTCCACGCAAAGGAGCAGCGGCTCTACTCCGAGCTCCTCACGGAAGACTGAGCTCCTCACCCTGTCTCTAAGGGAGAAGCCCGCCACCCTTCTGAGGAAGCCCATTTCGGCCGCTTGTACTCGCGACCTAGTTCTTTCGGTCATGACCCAACCTTCATGACCATAGGTGAGGGTAGGAACAAAAATGGACCGGTAGATCGAGAGCTTTGCCTTCCGGCTCAGCTTTCTTTTCATGGCAAAGGTGTGATAGAGCGAGTGCAATACCGCCCCCGCTGCCCCGATTCTCCGGCCAACCTCCCGCTCCATTGTCCCCTCACTCGTGAACAAGACCCCGAGGTACTTGAACTCCTTCACTTGGGGCAATACCTCCTTCCCTACCCGTAGTACGCAATCCATCGGTTTCCTGCTGAGAGACTAAACCTATACAGTTTAAATACATAGACTTGCTAATAGTTAATGATGTCAAGCCACAAAATTCTCTTGAAGTCAAGAGGAATTGAAGAACTCATGTGACTGTTCTTAGACTTCCATGCTGTTTACTTGGATCAAACCTTCCCCAACCCCCCCAAACTTTCCACTCATGACTGTGAACATTTCATTAGAGCGAAGTAAACACTCTCTGCCAAAACCTGCTCTCTTTTCATGCACTTATTCATTGGTCAGTTCACCATTAGCAGTTACACATTTTCCTGGTACATGTCCAGCAATCGCTCACCTCAGGGCAAGAGAAAAAGAAACTTTAATATTATGTAATTGAGGTCGAAACAGCCAAGAATTTCTTTTCCAAACCCAGCTGCAGTTGAGCAGCGGTTTTCTACACTGTCTAACAGCTGTAAATATCATAATGTATAATGCAGTTTTTTAAAGTAGCGTATTGCTATCAGTCTAAAAGCTATTCGGGCTGGCTGAATATAGCAGTTTAATAGCCTTGCCCACTGTTGTTTTCATGCCACTGAAAGAATGTTGCTCTGCTAGGTGACTCAGGCTTTCATGGAAATCAAACAGATACAGATGGGCTTGTTAGTGATGCTTGCTAAGGCAAGCCTTGATATTATCATTGTTCATACTTGGATTTAGATATTTGAACTTTTCACTAAGTTAATAGCTCAGGAACGTCCATTCTTCTGCCGATGCTGATGCAACACCTTGCTAAAGTACTCTGACAGTGTTTTCTGTACTACCATTCAGAGGTACGTCAACATTGCTTCTAAATCAGCAACGCGAAACACACAGTGCGACCAGTGTAGTCTGATTCCTGACTGAATGACTCCTATAAATGAGTTCTTTTGAATAGACACAGCAAAAAATACAGCACGAAATCACGATTGTATGACTCTTATCACATCTTTTTAATAGGGTTGAGAAATTTGACACGTTAATTTCTGTGATTAATAGTTGACTGTTTAACACTATTAAAAAACATTAACACCATTAATGCAGTATCCTTTTTCTTTATTTTTTATTTCTTGAGAGTTCACTAACGTTTTTCCCACTTCCTGTGGCTGAAATTGGCATATATACATTTCCAGGAGGCGCATGCTCAACTCGACTGCACATAAACTGATTGTGTGGAGCAGTGCACGCTTATTCATTACGCACGACGCACGTCCCTGTAATTAACACGAGCAGATTTACTGTACAGAGAATGGAGACTTCAGCCGCAAGCGGTGAGACAGGTGTGGAGAGATACGGACAATCTGCTGTATCTCTTCTTATCGCCCAAAAAACCTCTCACACTGTCATCTGAAGCCATGTCAGAAGTGAAACCACACGAGAAAGTCCAAGCGTGTGCGTGATAGCGACTGAACACAGTCAGAGAAAATAATAGTTTTGAGATTTTAAACTTCAGCAAATTAAACTTCAGCATTCAATTTGTTTTATATCTGTATGTATAGTGTCTAATCATGAATTGGCAATGTAAACTTAAGTTCATCTTAACAATGAGGCTTCATATTAATTGAATCTGCCCATTTGATCATATTATTATAAAAATACAATGGAAAACGGCAGAAGATTTTGCCCAAAGTTTCCCATACCTACAGACATGAATGTTACCTTAAAGCGTGTGGCTTGCCAAAGAGAGGTATGCCGTTACTTTTCTAAGCAATCGGACTGCAAAATTTTACCTGGTGGACCATAAAATGGGTGAAAAAATGGCATAGACTTGAACAGAAGTTGAGACCTAAGACATATCTATAGGAATCAGAATATTATAGAGGCTTGGCCAGTAAGCAACAACACAGAACTCCGTAGCAACAACATGTAACCAGAACCATGGACAAGCATGACTCACATTTTCTACATAAAATATAAAAACTTTTGTTTCCTTTTGTATGTTTCTCTCTCAACACCTTTAGATGTGGAGTGCCTAAAAATGCACTGACTATTGCTGTGATAAGCCAGTCATCTTACAGACATTCCTAAAGGAATTTTAGGAATACATCACACCTTATTACACCTCACCCAACATCTGCTGTTAGGTAATTACCCTCCGCTAACCTATTCATAACTCAGACTTATGTTTATATAATTATATAATCTAAGATTTTGCCGATATTCTGTAAATTCATTCAAAATAATTGCCATGACTCTTTTGATTTATCCTAGATAATATAAATTAATATAAAGCCAAATGGGCAAACTAGACCATACAAATCAAAGGTAATTTTGAAAATACAAATGCAGTAGTTTTCTATCAAACATTTGAGTTAATAAATTATTGTTTTACAGTGCACCATTTATGCATGAGTAGGAATCAATAGTGACTTTCTTTTGAAACATACTAGGCATGATCCAAGGATCTTGGCCAGGGGCCCGTAGCAAGACATGTAGTTTTAAAATGAACATGTTACATGGTTTAACATGCATTGTGTGAACGGGGTAATTTCCAGCTTGTCGTTTCTGGACACCACAAATTTGTTACACGGTACTATGAACTCATTAACCAGCAGCGCCAGTGTGCATGTTGCTTATTATACAAAAGCTGCAGTGATTGTTGTTTAACTGTGGTTATGTATAAGTTCTGAGAAGTCATATCTCAGACAGCAGTAGCCCCTGTTTCCAATGAAGAAGTGTGTGTGTGTGTGTGTGTGTGTGTGTGTGTGTGTGTGTGTGTGTGTGTGTGTGTGTTGGGGGGTCAGGGGGGTTGGGTTTCACCTACATTGTGGGGACTAGCCAATGGTCCCCACGAGGAAAACGCCTTAATAAACATACTAAATCATGTTTTAGTTAATATCTAAAATGCTAAATTTTTTCTGTTAGTGTTAGGTTTAGGGGTAGGGGTAGGTTGAGAGAATAGAAAATATCATTAGCACAGTATAAAAAATAGATGTCAGTGAAAAGTCCCCACCAAGATACAAAAGCGTGTGTGTGTGTGTGTGTGTGTGTGCAGTTGGGTTCCTCTGTTTGTGCATGCCAAAAAGACTTTACTGATCATGATATCTGATGTGACACTGCGTTAAACTAGCAGCACGCATACCAGGGGCCCCTCAGTGCTTTTTTGCATCGGCATTGGCATCTAACACACATATTCACACACGTGTATATTTTGCATACCGTACATTGCAGGAATACATGACACACAACATGCTGAGGGAACGTATGCCTTGTAGCATAGATCATTTAGAGGTCACAGTGATGAAACTCTCCTTAGATGGCACAATGAAATGTTTGTTGATACAAATCTAAAGGATTTTTATAGAACTTTAAATGTTCTTTTAAAGATATGTCCAGACTGTCTTACTATGCATGTACTAAATATAAGGAAGTTGTTAAAACATAAGATGAGCTATATTGTAATGCACAAGGAAGTCGTTAAATGTTGCTTTGTAGGTCAAGATATCCAACACTGTGACACAAAAGGTTGTAATTATGAACAAGATTGTACATTTTCTGAAGAAAACACAAGTAGCGCTTGCCTGTGCAAAAATCTTTACTGCAATGCTAGGGTGTTCCAGCCATTCTGACATGACTGTGAATTCGGTGAGAGTAGGTTGGAAGTTATTCTGCTGAAATAGGTCTGTGCTTACTGAAATTCAAACCACTGATCCCCCTGTGGTCGAAGCTTGAAGTGTTGTTGAAATGTCCACAGGGTGGAGTCAAAAGCGAGTTGTGTTTTTAGTTGTAAATGATGTAATACTGTCAACAGGAATGCATATTTTATTAATACTATTCTCTAACCCAAACCCCAACCCAGTAATTACACAGAATGGGATCGATTTCAGGGTACATGAATATTCGGAAGCAACATGCTGAATACTTTTGTGATCATGTTGGCTCTGGGTGGTGGTTGTTAAGCTATTATCTTAACTACATTTCTCAGTAGTGTAGTCAGAATCAACCTGGCACCAATTGAAATTAACTTTCTACATTGGGAAAGGAGCTGGATTCGATTTCAACAACCTTGGACACGAAGGAGCTGAGGAAGGCTGATCTCCTGGAAGCACAGAGGGGCTTTTTGCAGACAGCAACATGCAGATATACAGCACTTAGGTCGGTGCAGGTTTCTTCATCTGGAACTCACAGATGCACAAAACTTGAAGAGAAGGTTTCCTCACCAGAGCTAAACCTTGTCGCTGTAGATTCTCCCTGGTATAGGGATTCCGAAATTGGTGTTGCAATAGTCTCTTGTAGTGAGACTTGGAACTTGGTCAATCTTGTACTGTCTCTCGGATGGAGACTAAGAAAGTTGGATCTGTTATCCTCTCTCTCTCATGGAGTGAGACTTAGCATGCTGGATGGTTTGTATTCTGTTACATTTCCTATCACTCAGGCCAGAGATTCAGAATGTTCATGATTATTTTGTTATTGCCTCTCTCTCGTAGTGTGAGACCAGAACAAAGGTGTTTTAGAAATGTATCCTGTTAATGAACCTCTGGACTGAGGACAAAAGTATAGTCATCCAAAGGATAGTTTTTTACCTTCCTGATGAGGAGGAGATTTCAGTTTGGCACCTTCCTATTTCAGGGTTATGATTGGCTGTTGACATTGGAGGGGGCCAACACAGTGTGGCTTACCCTCCCTTCTCTGTGTGGAACATTTGCAAGTTTTATCTCTGCATTTTTTCTTTTCCAAACCTCTTCAAAATACTCTTGCCATTTATCTGAAGTTAAAGAGACCAAACATGATATTAAAATATTAAATATTACACATGCATTCATTTATACCACCATAGTTCAGTCTGTGTTAACTATTGTGCTAATTGAACAACTGCAATTTACAAAAAAGTTCATCTACACCCATTCCAGCAAAAGATAACTAACTTAGATGCACTATGTGTCTTTTACTTGAAGCTTTGTTAGATTCACAATAATCAACAGTATTCTTGTAATAAATAAAAACATACCACTGTGAAACGTCCTGCTCAAGTTGTGCTTGTGAAGGTGGTTCGGGTCGATCAGCTTGTTCTTCCAAACTTTCATTATCAGATTCAGGCTGGAGCTGGTATGGCAAAAATCTATGCCACTGTTACCATAGTTACAATAGTGTTTACAGAGGTGCTCTGGAGGACTCAGGAGATGAAACTCAGTTATTGTAGGAGGCGTTACATTTCCGACAAACGCTCTACATGGTTGACCAATCACAACAGACTAGGCCAGCTGATCAGTCAGGGCAGACTTGGCTTTTCGTAAAGTGGGGCTTTAAAGTACAGTCTGAGAAAAATAATTAGTTTTTTCAACATTAAAGCATGTAAACCTATTCTAGTAGACCCATAAAATTCAATTATGAACCTGTAAATTAGCATAATATGGGCTCTTTAAAGCACCATGTAAATACAATAGTATATAAATATGGTAGCATATATTAAAGTACCATGGTACTACTAGGGTATTCTTTGAAGTACTTTGAAGCACCATCTGAGTGTTATTACTGGGATCAAAATCGCTGATATGAAATGTTTTCCACATTCTGATGGTTGATGTGAACATTAACTGAAGCTCCTGCCCCGTATTTGCATGATGTTATGCACTGCACTGCTGCCACACAACTGGCTGATTAGATAATTGAACACAAATGGTGCGAGATGAGTTACGTGTTAGTGAGTTGCCTAAGTTTCATACTTGGGGTTAGGGGTTTGTTGAAATGCCTAACACTAAGTATAGTGTCTAACACTAACTATAGTAATAATTATTTTTAACATCATAATAAACTTCTGTTCAGTTGGATTAAAGTTATTCATGCATGTTTTGGTTGGTATACTGTAAGTGTGATTCTTTTTAGTGTTATTAAGTTATGCATTCTGCAACTCTGTCTAATGTTTATTTATTCTGGAGTGCACTGATTGAATTATATAGAGGTCACGGTGATGTTTTTGTGAAGTGTCGGGGTTGTGATATTGGTGTGTGTTTTGAGTGTGTATTGGAAGCATTTAGAGGTCAATGTGATTTTTTTTGGTTCTATTTCTTACTGGCGGGTTCAGAATGAGTCACTGCAGTGGTTCTGGTGACATCACTCATTCTCCGTCAAGGTCTGGAGCTTATTATAGACCCAAACACATGCACCCTTTCTATTTTTCCCTTGTTCCGTCATACACCCAGTTTGCAAATATTTGTTTTGTGTACAGGCTGTATAAAGAAAGCATGCTTCTCTTCCTTCATAGTTTTACACCATGCACTATTGACACTCTTCTGTGCTGACTCTGCACATTATCCACTAACCTGCTTAAACTATATTAAGGCCTCCAACAGTTAATGATTAAATGAAAAGCCAATTACCAAGAATCTACCTCTATAAAACAAAGGCTCATGCCCGACCATTCTCACCCTTTCCCTGCTCAACTCCTCCAGCATGCGTGCCCCACTGGTTGGTTCCCTGAGAGCAATGACCACTGTGACAGTCTCGCTGTGGAGTCCTGTGGTGCAACAGCCCTGCATTCTGATTAGCTCAGTTATGTAAACACCAGTCATTCCCAGAGTGTGTATGGATTTTTGTAGGTAAAATACATGTTCAAGGCACTAAATTCCATGGCAGTTTTCTTTTATCTTTTCTGGACTTTTAATGGTTTCACAGGTAATGTGAGGACAGAGGAAATGGAACTACCACTGAAGAATGTGTTGTATTTCTCAGGGGTTTTCTGAGAGAGGTGACGTAAAGGGGTGAATCTCACAAAATCTGTCAAGAACATGTCTGGGTCATATTTCACCCCAAAATCTGAAATAAATTATGTTTGGCTTTACGTAAAGCATTGCTAGGATAATTTGAATTGTATCATAGAGCACATTTAAATGCACATCAATGTGATAACATTGCATTAAGAAAAATCAGCTTGTTCCAATAAACCAACAATGCAAGAAACCCGCGTTTCCATGAGATTTACAAAATCATCGGATCATTCTCTGCTCTTAACGTCAAAACATATGCACAGTTGATAAGCCGGTAAGAACACCAACGTTTACATGCAACACGAAATTGTGGTAACAGGCAAAAATCTAAGTGTACCAATCGTTTACGGGGGTATTTACACTTGGTCACTTCATGCATTTTTACTGATCAGATTGCTATCCAAGCTACATTTGTAAACCTTACTCCGACCAAACAGCGCATAAGGGAAAAGCAAAACATCACAGCTGATAGCCAGTATTTGCAAAGCGCTTGCATCGTGCAGTAAAAAAGAACAAAGCAAGGAATGGATGCACATTGTAAAAGATCTTCATTTATTTGATGCAAATTGCTGATGAAAACTGAAACTAAACACCACTGTAGCACAGATGACCGCATGGACATATCTTACTTACGACAAGCCCCAAGGGGAAAAATACACAGCGCACACACACACACACACAGACACACACGTGCACTGGGCAAAGTCACTTGGAATCAAATAATAAATCACATCTTTTAAATTCACTGCCTGCATTAGCATAATCATGGAAGTAGACTCCAGTAGTTTAATTTGCATATAGTGCAGGAATTGAAGATCGGATTTATATCCGTTTGCCTGTGGTCAAGTGTAAAAGAAATGCGATTATTCAATTGGATAGCAATCCAATCAATAAAAACGCATGAAGTGACCAAGTATAAATACTCTCTTTGAATTTACCTTATAAAAGTAAACCATTTACAGCATTTACTCAATCGCGGCCCGTGCATTTTAAGTCTAGCCTTCAGTGCGATTCATGCCATTAAAAAACACAGTTTCATAATGTATAAGACAACATATGCCCATCACACATTACGTGGCAGTCAACTAATAATACCAACTGACATTTTAAAAACACATCCACACACGAAAGCCAGAACCAAGGAGGTCTAATACCAAGAACAAGCTCTCTAATAATATTTTCAATTAAATTTCGCTTGCTTTTAAAAATTATCAAATTTTGAAAACATGAAAATAATATGCTTAAATATTCAATATAACAATGACTAGAAGTCCATTTAAAAGTCATAAATATTAGTAAACATATCACAGTAACTCCCCCTGACAACATAGATACATCGTGATCAATTAACACACGGGAAATGTTCGATTTATACAAGCATGACAAGCAGTATTAGCTTCAACAACCTTACCAGAAAACATATCCAGCATTATGGCAGGTAAACAATGTCACTAAACGGATAACAGGTAAACATCTATCCAGATTGCTGAGATGCTTTCCTGAACTGTGTCTGACTGAACTGAGTGTAGTTTAGAAGTAGTAGAATGTAGCCGGATTATGAGACAGCCATTACTTCTTTCCTGTGTTTTTCGGACATTAGGGCTCTCAATATTTATTGCAATAAATAAGTCCACGATATTGATGATAAGCTTTTGAGTAATTTCCGATATTTAGCTTGTGTCCTACATCTAGACGATCAGATGCATGTTGCTAAAAAGCAAGCAGGTTGGCTTTCTCAGACTCCATGAAGTTGCTAACATTAGCTGCCTTGCTAACGATTAGGCTGTGGCAGTCACCAGGTCGGGACCGCAAGACAACATGATGACGGATGCACCCTCTCATTGTCTTTAGTGAGCAGTGCGACAAATCAGCAGTGCTGTGTACACCAGATCTGATCTTTCTGTACAGTATTCTTCAATATATTTCTCTAGCACCAAACACGCTTCATTTATGCCCTGTCCCGCTTTGCACACGTTGCCTATTTTCCTGCCTGTATACCATAATATTTTTTCCTTCTAAATTTAGCTTTAATAATCAGCATGTTACGAGCCTTTAATTATAAACAGATTTCTGTTCTAATTTGGTGGAATTAATCAGATTTCATCATCTCTGGCATGGATGTCAAGGAAGGATAATACATTTGCTTGTTTGTAGCCTTATGTTGCATGTTTTCACTTTAATGAAAATATATAAACGGTCCATTCAGAATTTTTCATTTTCTAAATTTTCTCTCAGGGGATACTCCTGAACCCCCATACGGTATCATTCCTCAGTCACAAGAGCTTCTTTGCCCCCATACTTGCTATCTGAATGAAACCAAAATATAAAAATAATTTGAATGTAAAAATGATATGCTGTTATTAATCTTTTAACATTCATATTAAAAACTGCACTAACTAAATAGTTTTATATTTTGGTAGAAAATCCCTAAGAAACCACTGTTTTAGCTGTCTCTGTGCACCAATTGCAGTTTTGTATGGACTATTTTTGCTGTTTAGGATTTTTTTCTTCTTCTTTTCTTCTACCAACTTATGAAATTATAAAATGTGCAATGTGAAAATGTTAATGTATATCGTGATTAATATCAATATCAAACTATATGAAAAAGAATATCTTGATAATATTTTTGGCCATATTGCCCAGCCGTAATGGACATAATGTAATGACTCAAGGATGTAAGTTACAAGCCAGCGATTTTGCGCCAAATCCGACCCAACAGCTCAAAATACAAATAATTTTTATTGGCTTACCGTAGTGAATCAGGGTAAAAGTATGGACATTATTTTGAACACTGATTGTTTAAAGGAGCAATATGTTACATTGACATAAAGCATTTAAAATGGTTACTACAGTCCAAATTCAAAATATTGGAGAGAGTTGTCTCCCCCGCCCCCTCTTCCCCAGACTCGAAACACATGCGGGTCGCCAGGTTGAGGACACGCAACAGGAACAAGCAAACTGACAATGGCAAATGACAAGCCTTACTCTGTAAGTTGATCAGCTAATGTATACACATGCACTGTTTATTGTTTGCAAATTATAAACCGGCAAGTTAGCGGGCAAACAAAGCATGCTGCAGCCATGGAAGCCAGCAATACATCTAGTTAATATTGACAAGATGTATTGCTGGCTTCCGTGGCTGCAGCATGCTTTGTTTGCCCGCTAACTTGTTTCAAATCTGGCAATACTATTAGGAAATGGGCAGTGGGCGGGATCACACAGGCCAAAGCACAAACAGAAATTCCGGCCCAGAACGGACATTTGAAAGTGGAATATACTGGCTGTAACATTGCTTTTAGAGAAGCCAGTATTTCAAATGAGCTTGTTTCCTAATTCTCTGATAACATATTATGATAATTTTATGCTTTAGTACAGTAAATATATTACATAATGCACCTTTAAGTGCTAAATAAATAATGTCAATTTGTTCATTTTTAACCAAAAAATCATACTTAGTGCAACTTTAATGAAAATTCTATTAATTGCAATCATGATGTCAACGGCAATAATTGTCAATTATGTTTTTTGTCATAATTGTGCAGCCCTACTTTGACGGCTTTTTAAGCATAATCGGTATAAGAACGTGCATGTAAACACACTTGTTATTTGCATAACAATACAGCACATTTCCCCCAAATTCGAATTACCACAATTCAAAAAAATTTAAATAAAAAATTATTACAGTATTGTGTAAAAAAAATATGATGTATTAATGAAAATCGCCATTTAGGATAAAGGGAATGACCAAAAAATATGCTTAATTGTCTTGAAATGTCATTTAGAATTTTGAAAATGTGACCTGGACATATTTTTGTGCGATTCGTCTAGAGTATATTTGAATCTGCAGTAGTCAGCGGGTGTTATGTGTAGTCTGTCAGTGAATGTGTGATTATGTGAGCTCTCTGATGCCACACTTTTGTGCTCATATTGTACTGTTATTCTGGTTTGTTTACATTCAAGCTTTTTTTTCAATGCTATTCAAAACAGACAGCCCCTCTAATGCTTTATGTCTCTCGTTCTCTCTTACACATAAGCACATCTGTAAGTCGTGGCAGTGAGATGGCGATGCTTTGGCATGTCCACTTCTGATGATGTGGATTGTGGCCGGCATCAGTAGAAGGCTCAGCACACAGCTTCAAACAGCTCTTATATAAGCTTGATTCTGAGCGGCGTTTCATAAGATGAATGCAATTATTTGTGCAGAATAGGCCAGCTCTGCCATGCTTTAGATAGTTCTTACATAATAGGCTGGTGAAAAAACACGGAAGAGCTTTAGAAAAGCACCAGTACAGCTTTTGCCGTTGTTCCCACACAAATTGCCCTATGGCTGCTTCTGGGTCACTGGTCTGTTGGGCCTTTTAGTGTGGAGTAGTTTAGGGTGAGGAAATAGGGTCATTGGAGGATAGATGTAGGGCAGGGTTAGTGCCAATATTGAGTCATTAAGTCCACCAACCACATTCCATAACACAAAAAGTTCCATTAAATCCTGTCACCTCATATTGTTAAAGTAAAAATGCCCTTATTTAAAAGCACATTGTGTGGTTGTACTTGTTTGCATATAACAAAATAATCTTGACATGCAAATACAAGAATATTATTACAAAAACAAAGAATACTAACACAAACCAAACAAAAATGAAAGAGGAATAATTTCCTTGAACTGCAGGCAGAGCCATCAGGTTACAATACGCATGTATTACTGAAGAGTAACTTGGATAGGAAAGCTTTTTAAATGTGCAAATATCACTTTTATTGCTTTCAAGGGACAGCCCTGCAATCATTCAAGTCTGCCAGATGTGATGGCCGAGAATGTCTGATGCAAGCCCTTTCATTATTATGTTTTAACATATTATGTTCTCACTCAATGAGCTGGTACTACACTGAGGCAAGCATCTGACTTACTTGGAGAACATTTCTGAGATATGATGAAAAAACAGTCATTTTTGTATCAGTATTTCTGATAGCAAAAAGGATGTAAAAAGTGATCAATTAAGAGGATTTGTCTTCACGGTGGCCTCTTTATGCTTCGAAGTTTTGTTATATGTAACATAAAAAGTAAAAGTGCTCTCCGCAATTCTCTTAATTCTTATTATTGATTCTCATTAGATTCTGATTGACAACATTGATTGGGGGTAGGGGGTAATATAATCTTAGTGGTCCTTAATGGAATATTCCGGGTTAAATTCAAGTTAAATGACAGCATTTGTGGTATCATGTTGATTACCAAGAAAAAATATAAAAAAATGTTTTGCCTTGAGCCTCCCTTCTTAAAAAAAAAAAAAAAAAAAAAAAAGCAGAAAGCTGGGTTATGAGGCACTTTCTGAAGTAAAATTAGGCCAATATGTAAATGTGAAAATACTCACTCAAAAGTACTGCTACAAGACATAAACAACATGCTTAACATGATTTTGTGAGATCTTACATCTCTGTTGCCATGACTATTTAATGCCATAACCCTAAAACAACTTCAAAAAACATCAATTTAAAAAAAACTTTCAGCTGAAATAATAGACCATTTTTTAACAGAGAAATTATAAACTTAACATTTCTGCCTTGAAACTTGTTTATAGTGGATTATAAAAATAAACTTAATGCAGTGCAATAATGCATTCACAATGCTTTATAATACACCTTAATATATGTTGCATGTTCTCATTAATAAATGTAACTACAGTTATAATACGTTACAATACTTATTATTATTATCATAGTATAAGTACTTTATGTACAATGTATGTCTTTTTACATGTTTTAATGCATTATACCCTTTTAAGGGACTAGTTCACCTAAAAATTTATATTCTCTCATCATTTACTCATGCCATCCCAGATGTGTATGAATGTCTTTCTTCTGCTGGACATAAATGAAGATTTTAGAAGCATATTTCAGCTCTGTAGGTCCCAGTGCAAGTGAATGGTGACCAGACCTTTGAAGCTCCAAAAATCACATAACGTCAGCATAAAAGTAATCTAAATGACTGGTTTAAGCCATGTCTTTAGAATCAATATGATAGGTGTGGGTAAGAAACAGATCAATATTTAAGTCCTTTTTTTTATTATTATTACTAAAAATCTCCACTTTCGCTTTCACATTTTTCCTCATTTTGAAAGTGAAAGTGGAAATAAAAAATAAAAAAAATAAAAAATTGACTTAAAACCCACACTTATCATATGAATTCTGAAGACATGGATTTAACCACTTGCATTGTATTGATCTACAGAACTGATAACAATATATAATAACAAATAGGCTACTACATTTAAGAATAACAAATTGAAACATTAAGTAAAACATTATTTGCTGTTTTAATATTTGCGGACAAGCAATTTTTTAAAGACAACCAAAGATTCACCAAATTTGAGTAAAAATTGTACAATTTCAATGTAAACTCTTTGTAATCTTGTTAAAACGGATTTCATAAAATGGGTATCGAAAAATGTATAGTTTAGGAACCGGTATCGAAGTCAAGGTATTGGTATCGATATCGAACATTTTTGAACAATACCCAGCCCTAGTAAGGGGCCGTCTGGAAATTCTACCCTTATAACTAAAACGATGGAGGTGTCCTAGTTTTTATTTATTAATTAATTAAATTAAAGTGTCGCATACAATTTACAATCTTTAGAATGCGTAAATGTTTTAATAAGTGTTTAAGGCTGTTGCACTTGGACGCCAGTTACGTTTTAGCACAGTGTGTGAACTTTTCAGATGATCACAGCAAATATTTAATAAGTATTGAACATAAATTCAACTTTACCCTGCTAAATATGATGTAGTCATAATACATACATTTTTTTTTTTTTTAATATAATTTAATTGGTCTATTTATTATGATGTGGGGTCTGAATTTTCAGTGGGATGGTAAATGAGAATCCCACTCTTATCATTCTACCACTCCAGTGTAGGGGGGCCACTGGGGTGGCCAGGCCTATTGACAGGGGGGCACTGGCCCCCCTGACCCCACTCCCCCAGAAACGTCCCTGCTGTAAACATCCTCTGGTTCTGCGCCCTGCTGAACCTGCTGCTGTTAGTGATGAATGGGAAGGTCTTGTCCTCTGTTGCCTGACGTCTAGGCAAGCATGAGGATTTTCTGACGTCTCTCTCTCGTGCCGAGGGGGCGTGTACACGCCGGAGTAAAAGCAAACTGCACACGGACTTTTCCATTAAACCTTTACCAATATCTGCCGCTGAGCGATCGCGCACCCGGGCTACAATCACAACAACCTGGTGAATGCAGAACGACGAGTAACTTTAATAAACACTGTAAGACGCATTTAAACGCGAGTAAAATTCTGTATATTTTATCTATTTCGTTATTTATTTTTTATGCAACCTGCGTGAGTCGTCCGCGTCTCTATCTCTCTGTCCAAGTGTATTGTCTGAGCATTGTGCATTAGAAGAATATCACCTGAGGAATACAATAAGGGACTCGACATCTGTAAGAGAGACCGCACGAAGAAGAGGATCTTAATAATATAGCAGCATCACCCAGGAATATTGGCTTTGGTGTTTTCAAGTCACATTAACACCAGACACAAGCTGTAGCTTTCTCAAGTCAAAATGCCGAGCATTCGACAGTCATACACGGTCACTGTCCCAGAGGAACCTCCGACATCTGCCTTCACCTTCATCAAGCAGGATATGCGCAGAAAAAGTCCAACAATGTCTCGCTCTATGCTGGTGTCCACATTTGTGGGGCTTCTCATTAACCAGGCTAAGGTAAGCCTATAGCTCCCACATCACAAACAATTTGTATGCCTTTGAATAGAAGTGCAACTTGTTAACACAAACAGAAAACCTTATTTTTGGAGGGAACCAACTCCTAACATTCTATAAACGTTAATTTTATGTTAGATTTTTCATAGCCATAAACGAACTTTCCTGAAACGTTTATACGTCATACTGTAAAAGCGCAGAGACTCTATTAAACGACTCACTGGTTTTAGACTATTGTTTAAGTGCGAATCATGCGGACGTTTTTCCCGAACGCTTTCTCAGAACTCCACACAAACACACGTGCAGATATGCCGCTGTATATGACCTTGCCAAAGTGACCAGCTGGAATGTCAGCCTTTACCTCAGCGTGTTTTCGGATTAAACTACTAGTTTCAAGGAATGGACATGTGCGAATTTCGCTGTGAGCGAACGACGCGCGACACCATTTGAACGCTCCATGTATAACAAACGAAGTCTAGTTTACACAGTATAGGTCTACATTGTATCTGTAGACATCTTCGTTGATTGCAGTGGGACCGTTTAAGTTGTGTCACTTCGGTAGAACTGCCTTTTAGAAATATGAAATAAGCGTTCGCACCGAGCATTGTTACGTAACGCCAGTCGTAGTTCGATTGCGCCGCTGGCTTTACATTGAACGACTGACGCCATCTACCTGCGCACTGTGCTCAGCTGTTGCGTTCTCAGGGAACGATTGACCCATAAGCGGTGTTAATTTGATCATAAATGAAAGCGGGCAGGGTTATTGAGTCATATCTGATGTAGTTACGTAATTACAACTAGAGGCATATCAGTCGACCACCTCTGTGCCTTGTGTACATTGGCTGAGATGTCTAAAATTTCACCATTTGGGGCCATATTTTATACATAAATGACTACATCCTGGATGGCATCATCTTCAGGTTTATGCTGAACTTCACAATAATATTCAGATGCCCATTAATGCTTCACTAGAATGCATCCTATATGCAAATATAGATGAATAAATGCTAGCTGCACACAACATACAAATGAAAATTATGTTTAAAAGCTGATTTACAGTAATATTACCTTAGCCAGTTAGACATGTTCTTGATAAGGGCATAGCATTCATTATTGGAGTGGTAATTCATTTACCAGTGTTTGTTATGCAACAATTAGTGTAGCATTCTGTAATGTTAAGGAACAAATTGACTTCTAAGTAATCAGCACATATTTCTGGAGGAATGCGCCTTATCGGTGTATCCAGAGATGATGTTCCAAGAATGCCAAAGGACATGTTCTTCATATTCATGTGACCTTGATGAGTACTTTTACACTCTTGTTTCTATCATGGCTATCTGGATTGTCAATCATTTTTTTAAGATAACAACCTAATGAAATGCCATGGCTTATCATTTATACAGATGGTTGCGAGGGTTCCAGTGACCAGATTTTCCATTTCTCGTACGACTCGTACTCTCATACTTTTCAGGTGTCAAAGTTATTTAAAATGTGTCATATAGTTCAGAAAAGTAGATGTACTGAAACATAGGATACTTTTCAGGCCTTTTCGCATTTTGTCCAGGATTGTAGAACAATATACTTTCTAAAGTACGGGACAGATTTCAAATAACCGGCACGCGTATGAAGGATTTCGTATAGAGATACGTAAATGCACATAATGTCATAAAAAAAATAGCTCACCCAAAATGTGTTCACCCTCATTTCAATTCTATCCTATATGACTTTCTTTCATTCATGGAACAAAACAGAAGATGTTAGGTAGAATGGTCATCCCTTTTCCATACAATGCAAGTGAATGGTGACTGATCATTCTGCCTAAAATCTCCTTTTGTGTTCCAGAGAATAAAGAAAGTCATAGAGGATTGGAATGACATGAGGCTGAGAAAATAATGTCCCTTAAGCATTAAGTTAAGCTAATAAAACCTTGAGTGATGTGTTTTATCTCAGTATGTGCATGTAATCAGTCTTTTGGCAACAGAGTACACTGGTTCTTGCTAGCGACAGTCATGGCTTCCAGAAACTAAGGGACACAGTGTTCCTTCTCACTTTCATTCAGCCCGTGCCAGCCAGTTAGCTCACGGCCCCTCCAAACATCTTTGAGGAGAACAGCCAGTGTGAGGTCCTGCTGTTTTCATGTTGTCCAATTGCTTTTGAGGCAGCGCTCCTTATGTTTGCCATACTCAGTCCATGCAGGCTGCTGTCATACCATTCTGGTTTGTTTTGAAGCTTGGTAAAAAGCATGACGGCAGTGGCAGCAAAGTGAGGCCTTGGACCATCTGTTCCCTCTCTCTCATCTTCTTTGGGGAAGAAACATCACATCAGATGTTTCTCATCTTCCATGGGCATGACTAAATAAATAAAGAATAGCAAATTCCCAGGGTAATTTACTACTTAAACAAGTTTGAGCCTGAGAGTTATCCTAATGCAGCTGATATTTTAATATTTTAATTACTATTTTACTTTTTATTTACTTTAAAAGAGTGTAAACTTCTTTAGTCACTCCAATTTTATATATATATATATATATATATATATATATATATATATATTTATATTTTTATTTTTATTTTTTTTTTAAAAAAAGTCTGAACAATTTATATTGGTATTTATGGGACGTTTGAATCCAAATCAGTTGGATACAATTATAGAAATCTTTGTCACGTTTGTGCATTGTCCAGAGGGAATTTGCAAGTGAGACATATAATTAGCCTTTATGAATTTTCTACATTTTGCGTGGCCGATAGGATACTAATCTAAAAGAGGAGAAAGACGTACTATAACCCAACTTTTTTGATTTCCCCAATGCGGACGGTGAAGGTCATTTTTCAGGCCACAAGTCATTTTTATTTCCACAATGAATATTTGCTTGTGGTAGCTCAGTATTACTGTAGGCTACCTCCCAACTGACATTCATTCTCAACATCTGTAATTTTTACATTTGTGATCAGACTGTCATATTATATGCCTATTTGACAAAATCCATCTTTCTTGTAAATGTTAGCGTATGCTCGTGATGGAGTGGTATTGGAGCAATGGAAATGCTGATGTCCGACATTCATAAAAAAATAAAAATAAAAAAAATGCTCCTCCGGGGCAGGCATCTATTTTGCAATGCTTCTGTAACATGAGTCATGTTCACTGATCGGGATGATTGGGACCACAGTCAGCTACAATGTGTATCGTACAGTCTGGCATATCCTACAGTGTATAGCAGGCTTTATTGTATTGAAATTTAAACTGTTTTGTAAAGTACTCCCCCCATGTGAATTTACTGCACGTATACTGTAGATTGTGAGCAGGAACCATTGCATCTGTAGTGGCATCACAGAACAATCCCACACCATTTGGTACTGTCAACACATTGTACATCTCTGTACAGCTCACACCCTTCTGTGTGGATGTCAGCAACAGCTCAACTAAACTTGGTTGCATTCTGTTGAGCATCACTGACACCGTTGTGACAGGATCACATCATAGTTAACACTGCAGTCAGTGAATGATGCACAAGAACTTGTGATGTGAACTTCAACACTGCTATTCCAGGCTTCACCTCAACAGCATAACAGCTATTCTGTGAATGTGTGAGTTTCATGCGTGAGATTCATTCTGAGTAGCCTCTGACGCATTGTTCATGTGCTCTAGAGCGCTCTGTGTTATGTCATGGTCAACAAGCTGAGCACTCGTGTCAAGAATACTAAGTGCATGTGAAATCATCAACATTCCTCGCCAAGCTGTCGGAATTTTCTCCTGTGCTAGATGCTTTTATATCACTGCTGATGTTTTGTTTATATTGAAAAAACTGATGAGAGCTTGATGGTTTAATCCCTAGTTTAATAAATTGCTTACAGTTTTTGTTTTTGTTGTGGTGTAGCAGACGGACATTGTTTGTTTGCGTGAAATGTTCAGCAACAGGGGTCTCTGTCTAAATCGGCCAGCATGCCATGTGAAGCCTAATGAAAGAGCTTCAGTTAGCTCAACCTCATCTTTCCAAACATGTAACACCAAACACACTCAACAGCACATGACGGACATTAAACAGCACTGTCATGTATTCTGTTATGTAATTATATGTGATTAGGATCACATCTATTTTAGTGTTGCAGCAGTATACCGGTTATCACACCATGTACATTTGCTTATCTATGGTAGTGAGAAAAAAAATGCAACTGGACAGGAGAATCTCAGATGCACGTTTCCTTTCCTCCTCGGCTGTATGTCAGACTCGTCAACTTGCGTCACACACTCACACACACACACATGCAGTGGAGAAAATGTCAGAGAGAAGCGAGGCGAGGGGGTCTGACATAAGTGAGTGTGTGTGTGTGTGTCTGACATAAGTGAGTGTGTGTGTGTGTATGTGTGTGTGTGTATGTGTGTGTGTCTGACATAAGTGAGTGTTTGTGTGTGTCTGACATAAGTGAGTGTGTGTGTGTGACTGTGTGTGAGTCTGACATAAGTGAGTGTGTGTGTGTCTGACATAAGTGAGTGTGTGTGTGTGACTGTGTGTGAGTCTGACATAAGTGAGTGTGTGTGTGTGAGTTAAAGCAGTGTTTCTCAACTGGTGGGTCGCAGATCTATTCGGACTGGGTCGCGGACAGCAGGGAAAGAACAATGCCATGGTTCTCCAATTGAAGATATTTCGGCGGCCACCCAAGTGATCGACTATTTAGTATTTAATGAGATTTAATGATAATCTCGCAATCAGCTGAAGGCTTCTCATCTGCACTTTCGCACGAGTGTAACAGAACCAGCTCACGATCATGATATGCTGCTCTCTGGCGCCCGCATGCTACAACCAGACTCTCCTAGGTATTGCGGAGCGCAGACCTGAAAACTGATGTGACCAATTTCAATTCTAGTGAGACTTTTCTAGTTTAAAGCGTTACGGAGGAAGTCAAGTCGAACCTCTCAAACAGTAGCAGCCCTGACATGCCAAACAGCACTGAGGAGGAAAAGAGTAACACTGTGCTCTGTGCCAAAAAAATTACCTTTACAAATTTGTTTCATGATTTTACATGAGTAAAAGTAACTGTTATATTTTGACAAAATGTTATAGTTTCATATGAAATAATCTAAAGGTAGACTCTATTAGACCTCATTTTATATCAACGGTGGCAGTTGTAGTTAACATTTCAAGATGTGTTTCAGCTAGTATTTATTTTTCATAAATACTGTAATTTATTATTATATTACTATTATTTAATACTAGCTACACTGACATAACCATGATAATGAGGAGCCTTTCCTCCTGTGTAATATTTATGTTCTGTTTGAATGATGTTTGAAATTAGGAAACAAACGGGATAATAATGGGCTCATATAAGTAAATATGCTCTTCAATTTTTAAAAGGGGGGGGCTTCCTGTAGATTTTGTTGTTGACATCAACAACAAAAATAATGTCACTTGATGCATCTCCTTGTACTGGAAAACCATGAACAAAACTATGCAACATAAAAGGAAATGCGACCCAGGATACATTAAATACAGGTTAAGTTTTTACTATGATGGGTCGCCACTTGATTTCCAATGTAAATTATGAGTCCTGAAGCAAAACCAGTTGAGAAGCACTGAGTTAAAGGTACAGACAGGAGCAGTAAATGTTAATTGTTAATAATCACCGGACATTATTTCAAAAGCTCACACAGCTGATGTTATTTTTCACATAGTAGTTAATTTAACATGCTATGATAACATGCTTTAGTTATGTAACATCTTATAGTTACATGCTATTTTTTATCATGTTTATAATTCGGTTTATTATTATAATTCTGTTAGCTTTCTTATTTATTCTATTTATTGATTTTTTTTCAAAAGGGAGATTTTTTTTACACATACTTCAATAAAAAAAAATGGTTTCAAGTTTCAATAATACATTGTTTGTTCAACCCCCAAAAAAAAAAAAAAAAAAAAAAAAAAAAAAAAAAAAAAAATTCTGCACTGTCCATATCTGAGCCAAACAAAACATGCGGCCTGAGTGAGTCAAATGCTTCAGTCATATTCAAATCTATTTCTTTTGGTATCAGGTTATCTATAGCAAAAGTATTCACAATCATCATACTAACCTGTTTTTCTCTTTTTCTCTCTCACAGAACTCAAAGAATGCTCAGGGTCTGGTGGGCCTCAGAAATTTAGGAAATACTGTAAGTACTGCATTTCTCAGCAATGCTTCACCCAAAATGTCTTTCATCATGTACTCACCCTCATGCCATCACAGATGTGTATGACTTTCTTCTGCTGAACAAAATTAAGATTTTTAGATGAATATTTCAGCTCTGTATGTCCATACAACACAAGTGAATGGTGACCAGACCTTTGAGGCTTAAAAAAAATCACATAAAGGCAGCATAAAAGTAATCCATATAAATACATTGCTTTAATATGTGTCTTCTGAAGCAATCACTTTGGGTGAGAAACAGAGCAATATTTAAGTCCTTTTTTTTTTTTTACTATAAATCTTACTTACATTCTGAAAGTAAAAGTGGAGATTTATAGTAAAAAGCTGTTAAAAGGATTTAAATATTGATCTGTTTCTCACCCACACCTATCGTATCACTTCTAAAGACATGGATTTAACCACTGGAGTCATATGGATTACTTTTATGCTGCCTTTATTTGATATTTGTAACTTGAAACGTCTGGTCACCATTCACTTGCATTGTATAGCCCTTCAGATCTGAAATATTCTTCTATAAATTTTTGTGTTCAGCAGAAGAATTTTCATTTTTGGGTGAACTATCTGTTCAAATACTTCTGTCAGAGGAACAATGACCACAAGTCACAAACACTCATTCTTCCCTCTCCATGTGTCTCTGCAGTGTTTCATGAACTCCATTCTGCAATGTCTGAGCAACACTCATGACCTGAGGGACTACTGTCTGCGTAACACACACCGCACTGACCTAAACAACAACTGCAGGGCCAAAGCTGCACTGATGGAGGGTAACAGACAAGGACATAAATCAGTTCATATTTGTTAACATCAGTAAGATCATTCATTTTAGCTGTGTAGACATGCACATTAGACTTTACATCCTTTGTCTTATTCATATGTCTTTATAAATGTGTTTTTCTCCCTCAGAGTTTGCCAAGCTCACTCAGACTCTGTGGACCTCAGCTAGCAGTGAAGCCATCAGCCCTTCTGACTTTAAAATGCAGATCCAGAAATATGCTCCTCGATTTGTGGGCTACAAGTAAGTTACTTAACTGCGACAGTAATGTAACCCAGTTAGCCACTGAAAAAATGTGTATGTATAACTTCTACCTCCGCCTCTTATACTTTCTGCTCTCCATCCCTGTTAATTCTCTCTCATTCTGTCCTACAGTCAGCAGGATGCTCAGGAGTTCTTGCGGTTTCTGCTGGATGGACTCCATAATGAAGTAAACAGAGTGACAGTGAAATCCAGAGCGCCCATAGAGGACTTGGATCACCTCTCGTAAGTACACACACTGTCTTACAAGATACAGAAGTAGCGTTGGGCTGAACTTCAAGGCGGCCAACTGCATTGATTTTTAAAGTATACTCTGTTCCTTTCGACACTTGCGCACTACGACTGCTTTGTTATACGGTTTTAAGACAATCAACGGCTGGCACATGCGTGTGGAAAAAAATTTCAGCCACACACAAATTTGCATTGCACATACCGTGCGCGGAGCGATCAGCAACCCAAAAAAACGAAGTATAATTTGGGCTTTAGCCGTCTCTTTAATGACATTCACAGTATAAAGCTATCAAAAGCTCCTAGGTCAAATCTGATTTTCCACAGGACATGTTGTCTGGAGTGGAACGATTTAAAACACTTTGAAGAACTTTAAAACCCATTGAAGAGACTGTAAGTCTCACAGCCTCGTTGTCAGTCCCATCAAAAATCAAAGATGGCACTGCTGTGAATAAGGTCTTAATTCTATTAAGTAAAATGTGAACTGTGTAATTTTGGCGCCACCAGTGGAACAAAGCAGAATTTAAATCTGTTTGTTTAAGCGGTCTGACTGGGCCAGTGCTGTGAGTTTTGTGTTGGAAGCTTACTCTTTATAGTATAATAGAAGACGGGGGTACCAAATTATTCTGATTGGTGCTGCTAGTGGCACATAAATGACACATTTCACCTTTTATGCTATCTTTCTGCACAAAATCAGTCCGGATTGACCTCTAGGAATAAATTAAGTTTGAGCTGGAATATGATCTAATGTGATGTAGTGGTTAATATAACAGATGGGACACCTGTGGTATGTCTTTTAGCTGTTGTAACCTCAATGCAGTAGTGAGTAGTCTGTCTTGGGGTCTGAAATGAAATGTGTTTTATCTACAGGGACGACGAGAAAGGCATAAGAATGTGGAACAAGTACCTGGAGAGTGAGGACAGCAAAGTAGTTGGTGAGTTACCCATATATATTTACATTATCTTGAGTCTTGCTGTGTGTGTGTGTTCTGCTCTGGTTATAAAGAAGTAATGTGTTGTTCCACAGATCTGTTTGTTGGCCAGCTGAAAAGCTCATTGACGTGCAGCGAGTGTGGCTACTGCTCGACTGTGTTTGATCCTTTCTGGGATCTGTCTCTACCCATCGCTAAGGTAAGGTCTTATTAAAAACACTTATTCATGTGCAGTGTTTGTGTTGTTATGTGCATGTTTCAACTGGTCTGTTGTTTCTTTAGACTTCAGGAGAAGTGAGTTTGATGGATTGTCTTCGTCTTTTCACCAAGGAGGATGTACTAGACGGGAATGAGAGACCAGTAAGTATAAATTCTCTGTGTGTGTCTTCGTACGAATAACGGGCTCCCAAATGTAGAATTATACTTAATTAAACACTTAAAAAATGATGAATGTCTTTGCATTAGATAACAAAATGTCAAACCAAGTGGCATTTATTTTAAAGAAAGATAGCACAAGCACACTTTTTTTTCAGAATGAAAGCATTTGGACCTTTCTTTCTACATGTCCATAGTTAATGTGATGAACTACACCTGTGGTTACTCTGCTAGGACACCTGTGCGAACCTGAGGGGGAACTAACTACATACATCCAGTAAAAATGGAAAAACCATTGGCTGAAAGTAATAGCAAAAATGTCTTAGAAAGGTTTAGCATGTTTTGTTCGCAGATACCACTTGGTTTCATAAAATACTATTTTAAATGTGGTTTTAGTGCTCACATGCTTTTTAGGGGCTGCTCTATGTTTTATAGTTAATGTTTCATCAATTTTATGTTAAATGTTTTTATATGCATATATATGTAAAGTATGTATGAACATATCATGACCATCTCTCTTTTTTAAACAGACATGCCACAGATGTAAAACCAGACGCAAATGCACAAAGAAATTCACAATTCAAAAATGTCCCAAAATCCTGGTGCTTCGTATCCTTTTTAAACAAATATGACACCTAAATGTCTACAGAGAACTGCATTCTTACATTAAAATTAAAATGAATTAAATACTGTACACAACAATTATAGGAGTATTCTGGTTTCAATACAAGTTAAGCTCAATCGATAGCATTTGTGGCATAATATCGATTACCATGAATTTATTTGGACTCATTCCTCCTTTTCTTTAAAAAAGCTAAATTCTGGGTTTCAGTGAGGCACTTAAAATGGAAGTGAATGGGGACAATCTGAAAACATTAAAATACACACTGTTTCAAAAGTATAGCCACAAGACGTATACAGTGAGTGTGTTAACACGATTTTAGTGTGATAAAATCACTTTTCTGTGATTTTTTTTTTTTACAACTTCATACAAACAATTTTACAGCTCAAATAACACATGAGTTTGAACAGAAGAATGAATGTAAGTCCTGTTATAAAATTATAAGCTTCACATTTCTGCCTTTAAACCCTCCAAAAATTGGCCCCATTCACTTCCATTATAAGTGCTTCACTGTAACCTCAATTTCTGCTTTTTGTTTTTAAAGAAAAGGAGGGACGAGTTGAAATAATTTTTTGTGGTAATCAACATTATGCCACAAATACTGTCGATTGAGCTTAACTTGTATTGAACCCAGAATATTACTTTAATATGATGAACTGAATAAAATGTTGAGGAGCATACTGTATGAGTTTTTGTCTGTTCGCCCTTGACTCTGTGACCCTCTCAGATCTGAAGCGTTTCTCTGAGTGCCGAGTCAAAACCAGCAAACTCTCCACCTTTGTGAACTTTCCCCTCAAAGAGCTGGACCTCAGGGAATTTGCATCTGATAACAGCAGTAAGTCCTGCATCATCATTTATTACATCTGTCGTTTACACTATTCAGCAATTTGAATCTGGCACAAGGGTTTCTTTAACTGTTCCTTCCCCACAGTAAACTCCGTCTATAATCTGTATGCCGTGTCGAATCACACTGGGACATCTTTGGGTGGCCATTATACAGCGTACTGCCGCAATCCCTCTACAGGAGAGTGGTACACCTACAATGACTCCAGGTACATAGAAATAACACTAACTACAGAAGTGTCTAAAAAAAATTATTAAACGTGTATTACAATAATAAAAAATTGCATTAGCAAATATAAGATTGTGTATACAGCCCTTAAAGTGGAATGTACAGTGGCCCTAAAAAGTATGTGGACACTTAATTCACACTTGGAAAATTATGAATTCTGTTGCTTTAATGACAAAAAAACAAACCCAAGTGGCATCTGAATAGAAATGATGCTAGATCGTTTCTTAACCATTTATGCCATTACTTTTAACCAACTGGTCTCAAGGTGATTTTAGTGGATGTATGAAGTCAGTTCCCATCAAGTTCACACAGATGTCCTAGCTGAGTAACCACAGGACAAGTCTCACTAACGTTTGATAATTTAAATGCCACTTTTGGGTTGATATTTTATTATCTAATGCAACAGCATTCAGAAGTTTAGAAGGTTCAATGTCCTTTTAAACTGACAGCCTTTTGTAAATCGCAGCGCTTCTGAACAAAACGCTGAAGACGCAGATCAAATGTCAAAGACATCTAGCTTGCGTGTTGAGTGAATGGCCCCTTGGGTGTAGGTCTGTGGCCGTTGTTTCTTGCTCTCTTATCAGCATCTCGTTGTATATGCATACAACTGTATATACAGTTACAGTTCACAGTTAAGCGTTTGGCAGACGCTTTTATCCAAAGCGACTTAGAGAGCCCTTATTGCGGGGACAATTCCCCCAGAGCAACCTGGAGTTAAGTGCCTTGCGCAAAGACACAATGGTGGTGGCCGTGGGGATCAAACCGACAACCGTCTGCTTACCAGTTCAGTGCTTTAGCCCACTACGCCACCACCACTCCATCTATGGTAATACTATGGCATGGTATGGGCTACCATGCACACTAAGTTGACATAAAACCAGTGTTTGAATTGAAGGGGGTTTGAGGGTCAACCCCAGAAGAGTTAAGGGACCCCCCCCCCCCCCCCCATAAGGTAGACGTAGGAGAATACCTGAAATAATGTCTTTAAAATTCAAATTTAATTTACATTTTGTTTATATTTAAGTGCAAAATTCAAATTTAGTTTTTGAGCCCCGTTGACAGCCCTAGTAGATTTACAGCATCATGGGCTATAATGTATTTTTATTAAGTACGATGTTAATGCTGAGCTATTGTCCAGGTTAGCTCATTTGCAATGAATTTTTGCAGAATTCTCATTTCTCTCTCTCTCTCTCTCGCTGTCAGGGTGAGCCCCATGTCGTCCAGCCAGGTGCGCAGCAGTGATGCATATGTGCTTTTCTATGAATCTGCAACCTCATCACGCCTATAATCAGGCCTGCCTGAACGCTACAACTGACAAAGCCTTGGATAAAACCCTTCTGCTGCTTCTGAATTGAAAAATCTTGGTCTGGGTCTACACGCTTGCTCAGATCCTGGTACTAAATTCCAGCGGAGAACCATGGGACTTTATCCCAAGCCTATGAACCAAGGACAGGAACTGAATTATGGTCAAGGCCTGGATATGAAGCCTGGGATTAGAGTTCAGTCCAAGCCCAGATTGAGCTTCAGTGTAAGGGCTTCTCCATCCATCATTCCCTTTGAAAGAGGCTGCTGCTCTGGGAACTGGTTTAATGAGCTGAAACTGAAGAACACTACCTCTCTTGAATGAGCAGGACTGTGTGTGTGTGTGTGTGTGTGTGTGTGTGTGTGTGTCACCAGACTGATATTGTAAGACTCAGTGCATTGTGCATCTGGATCTCTCCAGCTATACAAGCAGTCAACATTACAACACAAACAACTCCCAACCCTTATTTAATATATTTACATGCATTTTACTTAATTTAAAACTAAATTCTTCTCATTTAAATGTGTGGTCATCTTACTGAGGGACCATAAACTGTAGGTCAACAGTGTAACTGATGCTTGGATGGTTCAGCTGATTGTTTACTATTTCATACAGGCGATATGTGTCTGCTTTGGTGATTTGCAGGATAATATGCACATTGGAAGGGCTTGGTTCTACATTATTGCATGGCTTTGCCCCTTCTAAACCCTCACCATTACAGAGAAGATTGTATGTCTTTTCCACCTGGTGGCCAGGAGTTGTAAAACTGAAAACAAACTATGGAAGTCCATCTCAACAGAGAATTCCCCTCTTTGGACTTTTGCTGACAAACTCATTTCCTTTAGGGACAATAAAGGATTCGAAAGAGGCCTTAATATGTTTTGTTCTCCTGTCAGGGACAACGTTGTTTTTATTTGGGGATGCGTTTTCATGGAACAAGCCACCAGGAGAGTGTGTGTGTGTGTGTGTGGGTGGGTGTTATTACTTTATTTATGAAATGAGAGTTGTGAATAAAGCTTATTGTTGTGCTTGAACCAATGTTGTTGTTTTTTTTTTTTGGTTTGTTTTTTTTATACAGAGACTTTAAATTAATGGTCATTTTGTGTCTGAAATGTGACTGTAGTGTACTGCATATCAAGTACATTTAGCTTTTTGAAAGTCAAATACATAAATATAAATAAAAACAAATAGCTACATGAAAAGTTGTGAATCATCTGCATTACTATATAAAAATGTGTATGTACATGGGAAACCTGGAAATATCTGGGAAAATTTGTGTTTTCCATGGCTGGAAAATAATTTGTCAAATTAATGAAAACATAAAAATCATTGAAATTTCTGTAGTGAATATACATTGTTTCTAGATTCATTTCACCCTATAAAAGGATTTGTTTTATTATTTATTTAAAATTGGGTGTAATTATGGTTTATATGATATCTTTAAAAATATGCTTCATGTGCAGCAAAATTAGACCACCGTAGACATTTTTAGCACCTGAACACCTGTTTGTGTGTCATTTTTGATCTAACATTTAACAACTTTTAATATGTTGCATATTTTTGTAGCTAATGAGAATCCCTGCAGTAATAGTTTTTTTTTTTCTGAGACAAAATGCTTATCTATTATTTTCAGGTGATTTTATTGAAAGTTTGAAAGTTAATTGAAACCACTACTGTCTTGACCAACACGTAATATGCACAGTATCGCTTTAAAGCTTAGAAGCTGTACTTTACAATGCATTATGACCAAAACTGAGCAAGTGATTTGAAAACTGCTGACAAATCTGAGCAGGGCCGGAGTGGCAATCGGGAGAATTCCTGCTGGGCCGGTCAAAAATTGGGCCGGTTAGTTCCGCATGTTGATTGACAAACTTTTATCATATGTTGCATAACAATTGCAAGCAGTCCGTAACATCTGGTATTTAAAGGATCAGAATTACGTTCTGTATTATAGGGGACACAGTCTGTATTTTATCATCTCACACCCAAACAAAAGAGAGAGTAGCCTGTGAGAGACGAAACTGATGATGCTGATGTTGCTCAGCTTCACTTGACAGCGCGGGATCACGGAAGATCCATCGAGAACAGGTAGACTATTAATAGCTGAATGGATGAACGTGCTTCAGGTACAACATCATCACAAGTTTAATACTGACTGCAGTCTCACAATCTCAATCAATTAATCTCTGATCAGAGCTCAGAAGGTACAAAAATCACATAAATGCAGCATAAAAGTAATGCATACCACTCCAGTAGTTTAATCTATGTCTTCAGAAGAGATATGATAGGTGTGGGTTGGAAACAGATCAATATTTAAGTTGTTTTTTTTACAATAAATTCACCTCCCTGCCCAGTAGGGGGTGATATGCATATGTAAATCACCAAAAACAGAAGAAGAACTCTAAAGAACATCTGAGATGGCATGAGGGTGAGTAAATTCTCAAATATCCCTTTAAAATTCACTTATTTTTACAACACATACAATGAAGTCTTATGACAAAGTGAAAATCTTTGTGAATGCTGTATGTGGTATAATGACGTGGAGAGCTTAAATAAATTTTAAGTGTTCTGATCATTTATATTAATAACTTGCACTGTACATATTATTGCAATCTGTGAAAACAGAAAACTGATCAACTAGCCATGTGTAATATGTTGTTGGAAAGCTCTCAAAGAGCAGAATACAACCAGCCTATTTGTTTTACTCTCGATTAATAGCTAAGTACATGTCTTTGACATTTATGCTGGTGTTGCTTATATGATGTGTTTTCGCTTTTAACTTCACATAAAATAAGGAACATATAATATCACATACGATACAGACTCATTGAGGCATCTCATCTAAAGGCACTTTTTCTGTGAAATCTTATTATTAAAATCATGTCTCCATGCTATGCATACTTTTAGTTATTGTTGTATTTGCATGTATAAGTACTTCTTACGTACAATGATTATGTTTTATTTGTTTGGAGAGGCTTATAGACTCTATGTCCAATTCTATTTGTAATGCTATACCTTTTGATTGCTTTGTCGTATCATCAACAACAACAACAAAAAATGAGCATATACACTTGACATGATTGGAAACAACAAAAAATAATCAGTTTTTCCAAGCCACCTTATTTACACTGAGGTATGTAATGTCAAATCAGAAAAAATGAGGGTGAAAAAGTACATTTGTGGCTCACATTCTTGTTGTTGTGATTTTTCAGCAGTTTCTTATGCTGAGAGAATTTATCATAATCTATATCATTTTAAAATTAGAAAAGTTTTCTTAACAATGATTCCAAACACTTGACCCTGGAGTCGTGTGGATTACTTTTATGCTGACATTATGTGATTTTTGGAGCTTCAAAGTTCTGGTCACCATTCACTTGCATTGTAAGGACCTACAGAACTGAGATATTCTTCAAAAATCTTTTCATTTGTCATTTGTGTTCCGCAGAAGAAAAGAAATCACACATCTGGGATGGCGTGAGGGTGAGTAAATGACGAGATAATTCACATTTTTGGGTGAAATATCCCTTTAACCCTTTTCTGAACTATTTTTTGTAACAGTGTAACAGGTATGGAATATTCCACATACACATGTACAGTATGTCTCATATGTAGAATTACACAAAACGTTCAATGTGTACCTGGTGTGCCTGTCTGTGTATGTGTCTCTGCCCCTTTCATTTTCTGACTGCAATTGTGTGCTCATCAATAATTTCCTGTCTTAGCTCCTCCTCTTCCCTTTCGGCTTTGTTGTTGGATAGGAGAGGTTGGTATATACTAGGCTCCAATGAATCTAATGTCATCTTTGCTTTAAAAATTATTTTTAGATGTATTGTAATTCATATGAATGTCATACTAGTTTCCCCATATTTTTGATTATTTCTTGTTTTGACTTGTTTACTGCTATATTTCATTTTCTGTCTCTTCACTATACTTGAAACACATGCTCAGTACATTACACATCATGATTATTTCACAGAAAGTTACAATGGGCGACTGGCTTTATTTTATTTTCATCAGATTACAGTTCACCGCTGTTCTTTTAAATCCAGTGTTAAAAGAGTTGTAAGCCATGAATCAAACCAAACAGCCCCGGGGTGAATCAACACTACAACTACTAGTGTGGAGACACTAGAGACAAAAAAGTGTTTGAAAATCAAGCCAAAAGACAAAGGTACAAGACAATGTATTTACCGTCTTTCATGAGGGCACAAACTACAATCCCATGAAGCATTGCAATGATGAAATCAAATTTAAAGTGACGGTAATATATAAAACTATTGATTTTAGGTTGTTTAGTATGAAATATAGAAAAAATATGTTTAACTTTTATTGCAAAATACGCTGATATGTACAAATATATATATATATATATGTGTGTGTGTGTGTGTGTGTGTGTGTGTTTGTGCGCATGCGCGTGCGTGCGTGTGTGTGTTATATAAATGAGAAGATCTCAATTGCATCATTCACATTATGTCCTGGGTTTCTGATTGGTGGATCTTTCTCTGCTGTACCATGGGTTATGTAGATATTCACCATGAATTCCACTTTCAAACACGATTTTTAAACAATGAAGTTGAAACAATGCAGACGGATGCTTCCAACGATAAACATCCTCAGAGCTCATGGTCATCTGTCTTTAAAAGTTTTAATTTATTGTTGAAAAACAATACATCTATGGAAATAAATTAAGGAGTAATACATTATTTTTATTTCTGGAACCAGACTGTTACGCTCTATACAGTCCCGCTCCCAACTCATTGATTGAGTCAATGTTGTGTCTGTATGGAAAACAGGAATTTTTATAGCACCACAGAGACACAGTGTTTACTTTAAATTGTCTCTGCATATTAAGTTGGGATACTGTAGGAGGAGAACGTTTTTAAACACTGAAAAAGTTACACACTTCATCTTTTTTTCTGAGTTGAGTAATAAATAGACATAAGGTGGGGAATGCCTGAATGATTTTCGCAGGAGTGAGGTAAGCAGCAGTGTATATATGCTTACTCTAGTGTCGTGATTGGCCGGATTAACGAACATGCTCCTCAATATTTAGATTAGTGGTCAACCGAAATGGGTTTTACTATGGCCAATTTTTAAACAATAAAGAACACCACCAATGCTGAAAATGTGATCACATTCTGGCTGTCTTATAATTAACATTTATGAAAGACTTCCTGAAATATAATTTGGCCCATTAGTTAAATATCTGTCTCATTTGTCTTGGTTTAGCCTAGCAAAATTTAAATGTAAAAAAGTGCCCCATCTAATCACAGTCTTCCCTACTGGAAAAAAAATAAAATAAAAAATGAAAGACACAAAATGTCCCATCCATTTTTTAAATCAGTATGAGTTCCAAATCAATAATATTTCTTGGACGTTGCACAATAATTTACATGAGCTATACCAATGTACTACCACTAGAGGGCGCTGGGGTGCCAGTTCTAATACTATTTACCACCTTCATTCCCCACAATGACCTCTGAGCAGAGAATCTCATGTCTTATGTCACTGAGCTTATTAGTACCACAGTTTATTAGTGTGTGTGTGTATGTGTGTGTGTGTGTGTGTGTGTGTGTGTGTGTGTGTGTGTGTGTGTGTGTAAGCATCTTGAGCCAGATGGAGGAGCTATCAGTGCAGCAGCGATTAACGCATGCTTATTGAGATTAACACACAAAGGAGGACCTCAAATTTATGTGTGTTTGTGCAAGTGTGAAGTACATCTAATATGCGTGTATCTTACTCTAATGTAACCAATGTCCTTAGACTGCTAGTACCTATGGGAATGTGTATGCTCTTAGTGGTTTTGCGGATTGGTTTTCAGACTGAGACAACTGATCTGTTTGAGAAGAATCCGATTTGAGAGAAGGAGAGAATTATCTCACTTCCACCGGCTTGGACACTCAAGCCACACTTAAAAATTCAGTTATTGCATTTGGTAACAAAATATCAAACCACATAACATACATTTTTTTAAAGATGGCATAAGCAAATTTATCAAGAAAAGCCTTTCAGAAAAATACCTTTGTTAGGTTTTATTGTAAATTATATCACAATACTATGGAAGCTGGATCCTGCCACAAAATAAATACAAGTATAATATAAAGGCTCTATTTCTCTTTATTTCAACTGAAATATATAAAGTCGCAATTGAGTGATTACATGAAACTTTAAAGGTGCACTCATTAATTTTAAACTCTTAAAGACATGAACTGTAATTTTGCAATGCATGTAGGAAATCATGATCTCTCACATTATAATGAAGACTCCAGTCATATCAGTATATAAAAGATGTTTTATTCTACATGGAGAGGGTCCACACAGCCGAATACTGCTTAAATCTCAGTAACTGTCCTGTTATTTGACTCTTTCACTCATTGATTAAAGTAATCATGGCTGACTGTGAATAATAATGTCTGCAATGGCATCTGAAACTTAACTGTTGCTTTTAAATGATTTCACACCACTCAGTGTCAGTGTCAGACCAAGACAAAACTTAATGAGTGCACCTTTAAAGTCAATTCAATTGCTTGAAACTTTAAAATCTATACATAGTGAAAATTGTGATTTTTATGTTTAATATTTATTTTACATGTCACAATTGCAAATGTGACTAATTCTGGGAATTTCTACTTCATAACACACATCTATTTTATTTTATTTTTTTTAAATCTCAGACTTGCGACTTTATGTAAAACAACTGCAACTTATATCTCCCTATAGCGAGGAATAAATTCAAAACTGTGAGATATAAAGTCAAAATTCGTTTTTCTTCTTCTTTTCTATGGCGGTACCAAGGCATCATACCATACTGCCCCAAAAGGCTTAACGCTGTAACTACACCAACAATGTATTGAAAATGTGAATGAAACATGGCTTCAAAAGTTTTTGTATTGTCTGTAGATTATAAAAATGTCACATTATGTTTTTTTCTGAAGCTAAGTAAAGCCGAGGCAAACCTGTCTGTCACAGGATAGGTCATAGTCTAAGAACAACATTTTGACAAAATATGTAGACCTAGTTACTGTTATTTTTATTTGCACAATTATGGGAAAAAGTATTTAACAAAGTCTAACAAACACTTTCTGGTTTTATATTTAGTGAAATATGTCTATTGTTAATTTGGTGAACTAAAATTGGCCAAAAAGTGAACTCTAGCATAATTTGTTTGTTGATCCTAATGCAATGAAATTCATAAAATGAATGTGGCTTCAGCGATACTTTCACCAAAACTCTTGGTTTGTTGGTGATAATACAGTGATAACATTTTTTAGTATTTAATGTAATGGCATTCATAAATTTTTTGATGTGTATCTTAATCATCCAAATAATTTTTTTAGGGCCCTTGGATTTATTTGTTTCTTTTTTACAGTACACAGTGACATACACTAGTGCCAAAATCAGCTACAACCGTGGTGTTGCAATTCAGGGCCAATCTGTCTCTCTATCTTCCTCTTTGCATTCAGAGGTCATTCACAGCATGTGGGATTAAACTGGATTGTGTTTATAAAGCAGTTGCTGGGGGAAGGGATAAATATTTGATGTGCTGTCATGTTTGTATGGCGATAGAGGTAGAGAATGGAGCGACTGCTCGCTCTTTAACCTGCTGTTGGACTGAACACCCTAATCGTGTATATTTCTGTTTTCTCTGCACTGTTTCTGTCATTCCATTGTAGCATAACAAATAAACCCAATTGTTACATACACATTTACTTTTCCATTGTTTCTGTTCGTGAAATCTTTCCCCAGGATACAAACCCACTGTTGCTGTTGTAGACACAAAGAAAAGATATAGACATATCATACAATTATTATATATGCGATTCCAGTCCACCTCAAAATCACCATGACCACACAAGTGTACATGCCACACATGACATGCCATAAGAAAATGGCAACAATACCACAAATATAGAGACAAAATATAATTATATTTTATATGTATCTTAATTATATAGTGGCCAATAAAAGACACTTTTTATGACACTCTTCGTTTTATGACACTTTAAAATTACATTATAAAACAATATGGGTGCCACTTGTTATTTGGCTTGCGTTTCCAAATACCTTTTGGGGCAACTGAATTAAAACCATTGAGACAGAGCTACAAAGCCATAACAAATAAAAATATAAAAACAATAAAAACTTTGATCAGGCTATGAATAAATACAATAAAGCTAGTGTGACGTTCCTGTTCTACGCACTCCATACGGGATTCGAACCGGCGTCTCTGGCATGGGAGGCGGGCATAACAGGAGCATCACATTGGTGCCGTGACCCGGATGGGAGTGAAGTTTGGGGGGGTGAGTGTAACGGGAGCCAGCTGATAGATAGCTGTGCAATGTGTGTAAACCTCACTCTCCTGACCTCAAGAGGTGCACTAGTGACTGATGCTAGAACCTGTAGCCTTTAGCCTCTTTGTAAGCGCACCCGCCTCCCATGCCGGAGATGCCGGTTTGAGTACCTTACGGAGCAGGTAGAACAGGAGTGTCACACTAGCCACCCAGTTTTCAAGTGTTTCAGACCAGCGTATATTCCTCCACCCATAAAGAGTGAGATGGTATCAGTTTGATTACATTTTCAGTTTGAATTTGTATAAGTCAAAGGCTGACACTGCAATATAGTTTGATTAGATGCATTTTACTATTGTTTGTATAGCAGTTCAGTTTGCCACCTGCCGGTATAATTTGGTCTTAGATAGTATGCAATCATATAATATAATACGGTCATTTAAATAGTAACAATTATGCACCACTAGTATATTTCTAAGGGTATTTATCAAATATTAGATAAGAACATATCACATGTGCATGCAGAACATGTGCAATATTATCTTCACATACAGTAGACTATATCTTGAAATGAGAATCACAATATGTATTAATGGGTTACTGATGACAGACTCTAGAATAAAATCTTTCTAATCTGCATTACTGAATGTATGTTCATTGTTTCGCACATTTGCCAATTTCATAACTACCTGTTTGCATTTAGGATGTGCACATATACAGTATATAAATAAGAAATGCGTGTGTGTGTGTGTGTGTGTGTGTGTGTGTGTGTGTGTGTTTGTTTTTGTGCATGCATTTATATATAACTAGAGTTTCTTTGTGTAGGAGCATGTTACATTTAATCACGTACCCAGAGCTGCTACACCAGCAATGGATCCCACGGCTATACCTGTAATCTGGCCTGATGTTAGACCTTGCTGTTCTTGCTGTTCACCATCAGAGCTATTGGGCTGATTCTGTGTAGTGAACAGCTCTGTGGATGTGGAGGAGGTTGAAAGAGATTTTTTGTCTATGGAGTCAAACGCAGTGCCCACAGACATTGCAGGGGTGCCAGTGGAGACCATGATAGTAGTGCTGGAGTCCAGGATGATAGGGTTACTGGGGTCAGTTGCATTGGCACAAAACAACACTGATAAAAGTAAGAAACAATCAAGAGGTTTTGGTTTTATTAGCCTTTTCTTCACAGATATAATCTATTCTATCAGCTGACTGTGCTGTTTATTAAATGTCTCTCTTTATGATTTGCACTTGTATTGAGATTACTATTTCTGCATAAGGGCAAGTCATCCATTTAGATCAAATACATTAATTTAATTAGTCCAATAAGTGAAAGGTTAGTATTTGTGGTAAAAAAGCCCCCCTGTTGCAGGGGCTAAAGGCCCCCCATAAAACATTGTTTTTCTTAAGTGGGGTGAGGATTTGATGTTCAAAGTGGGCTCACATTAATCACAATGGAGCTTAATTTGTTCATAGAATACTTGATATTTTAAATCAACAGGAAATCGTGCACCCTTTTCTGAAGTAGTTATTATTTTTCTGAAGTACTTTATAACTGGCTGCTACCTCAATAACTGCTATGTGCATAGATCACCATCTCATAGTATGTTATGTTTACATTTGGCATTTTTAGAAACTGTCATCTTTTGCACTACTGTGTACTGGTCGGTGCTGCACTGTCTCTCACTGTGCCTATTGTCCTGTTCATTGTTAGTAATTTATTGTTCTGTCCTGTACTTTTTGCACACGTTGCACGTGCACTTTATATAGGTATGTTATTTAGTCTGTGTAGTCTCATGTGGTTCTGTGTTTGTCCTATGTTGTTTTATGTAGCAGCACGGTCCTGCAGGAACATTGTCTCATTTCACTGTGTACTGTACTAACTGTATATGGTTGAAACGACAATAAAAACCACTTGACTTGACTTGAGTAAGCATTACCTAAATTTGTTTCTCAAAAAAGCATCTTGCTGTCTCACAATATTTGCCGAAGCTGGCAAGGTTTGCCTTATAACTACTGTCCCATTATTTACTCAATATCACTGTAAACCCCCTTAAGCTGTGCCTTTAGCCCCGTCGTACCTGCGTACTAGATGAATAAATTAAATATATCCAGTGTTAGATAAAAGATAAATAATAGAGCATTTTTACCCCTTTGCCATTGTTGTCACTTTGGGTGGCATTTCTCCCCCTAAAAACCATACCTGAACACATCAAGATCATGAATGTTGGGATGTTTTCAAGCATTGCTTTGAAATTAATGGACAAAAAATAACACACAGAGTGCCCTGGGATAATCAATCAATCAATGAGTTAATCAAACATCAAAAGGTGACATTTAAAATCTACTTTCAGGAAAAAGATACGAAACATAATGTAATAAAACAAAATCTTTCACAAATACATTTTACATTAATTAAAAAGAGAACACATTTGGCACTTATAAGGTTTTAAATAGCTTAAAACTTATAATATACATATATTAATATACACATTATTAATAATATATATATATATATATATATACTGTATATAAATGACTTACAAAACAGAAGTAAATGCATATAAATTGCAAACACAAAATATTAGTATATATAGAAAAACACAATAAGACAATATATACAGTATACATATACGTATGTACAAATACAAATCTATAGTGCAGGGGAATGTAATGGCAGAAGAGGTAGGATATTCTTGATAAATATAAATAGACTAAGTTGTGTATTGCACATAATTATTGCTCAATGGGGCAGCTTTAACTGTTTGAGATGGATAGCCTGAGGGAAAAACTGTTCCTGTGTCTGACGGTTCTGGTGCTCAGAGTTCTGAAGAGCCGGCCAGTAGGCAACAGTTCAAAAAGGTAGTGGGCTGGGTGAGTGGGATCCAGAGTGATTTTTGTGCTGGATATTCCATATATAACAAGATGGATCACCATAGCAACCCACCAGATTTGTACTTAAGTTCAACTGATGCACCTAAAAGATGACTATGGCAATTGTATGCCTTTGACTCTATGGTTTTATTGCTTGTGACTTATTAACAGGTCATTATTACACTAATTACTTACAAATCAGACACAAAAGTTATGTTAAATCTATGGACATATGCACTTAGTTTGAACACTGTTAACTAAGTCTCTATCATTACAATTAAGCCTACAACAAGTAGGCATATTTACATTTGCAAGCTGTGAACAAACACAGTCAAAAGCTGAGTAAAGGACCTGTCTGCTTGAGCTGAAGTTTGTCAGTGATTCATCAGAACATCTTTTATACTAAAACTTGATAAAGTGTCTTTGTACTGCACAGTTAAGAAATGAAAGATTAATTGCTAATGAATGCTATGTGCAGTTTACCCTGAGAATCTTGTGATTCATGTTTTGAGGTATTTTTTGTATATATATATATATATATATATCAGTGTCTGAAATTGGCAACATAATGCAGAGCTCTATAATAGAGTAACTTAAAAACAATACTAAATTTATCAGCAGGTTGTTATGAGAAAAACTCACAATTATCATGGTTTTCTTGAGAAAAATGTGTTTGTATACATTCCAGTCTTTTTAATTTGAGTAGCACTTTTCACACTGCACATCGTTTCAAAGCAGCTTTGTGGAAAATCATGCATAATGTCTTAAAGCCTCCCAGTGAGCATGTTAAAGGTGACAGTGGCAAAGAAAAAACTCCATTCATAGTTACTTAGCCATTTCAATGTCAAAAGCAGAGTCATTTTCTGGTTTTCTGGGTACCTTGTAACCCAGAGGCTGACTGTTAATTGCAACTCACTGCTACTGTTTCTGCCTCACAAATCCACCTATGTGTACGGTGATGTCAGCACAAATAAAATGTCATTTTTGATGTACTGTAGCACCGGAACATGACAATGTTGTTTGGAAAATTCGACAAGCTGTAATGCTATCCAAAGAGGAGGCCATTTCGCAGCTTGCTGTGTTGCATTGCTTGGTTATAATCGCACTTATGTATTTATTTATGTATTATACGATTCATATGATATCAATTCGAGAGCATTGTACCATACCATACGATACAATACAATATTTTTTTAAACCCCTAGTGGAGATATATATAGTAAAAAAAGGACTTAAATAAGATCTGTTTCATTTCACTTCTGAAGACATGGATTAAACCACTGGAGTCATGTGGATAACTTTTATTTGGCCTTTATGTCATTTTTGGAGGTTCAAAGTTCTAGTCACCATTCACTTGCATTGTGAGGACCTTCAGAGCTGTGCAGAGATAGTCAGACACATCTGGAATGACATGAGGGTGAATAAACTGTGAGAGAATTACATATTTAGGTGAACAGTCCCTTTAAGCTTCCTTATGTCAGGAAAAATGTATTTGCATTTCTTCAGAAGAGTTTCTTTAGTTTACTGAGTATTTTTTTAATCCACCATAAACATTATGAAGAATGGAGTTATATGATCTGAGAACAGGTGGCTTTAGAGTTAATGATTCATATTATCATAGTGGTAATGTTATAATTTTGATCAAATAAAACGATTTACTCACCACTTACGGTGCATGCTCACATACCAGATTAAACATAAATCACTCTTGGTCTATTTGGAGATGACAGTGTGTTGGAATATCTGGGGTGAGAATGTTTTGTTATTTGTTTCTAATTTTCTTACAGTGGCTTCAAGCCTGTGGAGATCATATGATTTAAGTTACAATATAATACTGTAGTTTACGAGGGCTGGATCAGTTTATAACAGTTGCTGGGTTTGAAAAACTGTGGACCAGTGACGTGAAAAGGTGCAACAAGGAGTGTGTGTAATTGGTCCCAGGGAGAGGTAACTATATCCTGGAGACTAGAGGCCTAAAGTCAAACTGATCCCAGATCGGTTTGGTAAACTCCATCCTCTCTCTTCCTCAATAGATCAGCATGAATGAGCAACTAAGAAGTGGGGGTTGGTGGGATGGATGGATTAGGATTGTGTACTAGGCCTAACTGATTGGGAACAAAGACTCTCCTGTGTGTGGCCTCAGCATGTTGTAAACTCTTCTACCAAAGAAAGTCATACAGTCCATGACTCTATATGCATTCTGCATGCTTCATATAAATACATATAAAGACAACATACATGCACATAAATCCACAAGCTTCATAAAAGCTAAAAGTTTATTAATCCAAGCTATCAGCATGACATTTAAAAAGTAATGTTTTGTCTATTTTATAATCAATTTCCAAGAACAGGATTGCTGTGAAGACACTATTTTGAAAGCTTAAATATGCAAACAAAAATAGGTAGATAACTAAATTGGCAGTAATGCCACTAAAGATAACTGCAACAGTGAAAAGCAACTGAAAAGCAAAGATTATAGGATGATATTATGGCAAAAAAAACTTTATAAACATTTTAAAATAAATGATTAAATAAATAATTATTACAAATAAAATACAAAATAACTGTAAAAAGATTAGCTATGTACAGCATTTAAAAACCTAACTGAATGCCATTGTATTAGATAACAAAATGTCAAACCAATTGGCATTGCTTTTAATGTCTTCTGAAGCGATATGATATGTATGGGTGAGAAACAGATAATTTTTTACTTCCGATCTCCATTTTCACTTTCACATTCTAATGATTGTTTTTGGCGATTCATTTTCTTCTTTGTGCATATCGCCACCTACTGGACAGGGAGGAGCTTTAAAATAACTTAAATACACCTATCATTTCACTTCTAGAGACATGGATTTGACCACTGGAGTCGTATGGATTTCTTGTATGCTGCATTTACGTGATTTTTGGAGCTTCAAAGTTCTGGTCACCATACATTTGCATAGATGGCGCTGTCGTGCGCATAGCGTGAGTGGCGGAGTTGCTCAGTGCAGCAGCGGCGTGTTCTCAAACTCTAAACCGCGCAGGAATGAACAACGCTCGCCGAGCAGCGGATACACGGTCGCTTTCAACCTTCTATTCGAGCCGTTCCTGCTGACTTTATGCACGGAGCCCCACATTATAACGTCGGAACAAGTAAACAAGGCATGCACAAGCGGGTCGTCGGTTTGGAAACCGTACCATGTAACAGAATACTCGCTGGTGGCCGGCGGCTTTGAAGCAGGAGTGAAGAGCAATCAATCACCGGACACCTCCACCGTTATTCGGTGAGCGCTGCTGAGGAGGCAGGGTAACCGCTGCTCTAATGCTGCCCTGACCCGGCCAACTCGCCTCACTCAGCGGTACTATTTTAACGCGGCGTCTTGTTTTCGACCCAACACTATATCAGGTTATATAGCGGGACTAGTGCACGGCAAAGATGTTGCAAGTGCTGGCTTGCGGCGTGGTGGTTTTCCCCGGTCTCTTCTTCACTTTGAGAAAAGTGCTTCCGTCCATTTTCAAGCAGTGGACAGATGCCGACGTCGTGCTGGTCAGCGAAAGGTGAGTTTTATGTGACACTTGAGCAGTTCTGTAAGGCCACACAGCGCATGCTTTAGTATTATGTGCCGATTCGCCGCTGTTTAGTCTCATCGGTCAGGTTGAAGGGTCATAGCATAGTTTACAGTGATACACATCAAAGAAAATGCTGGTTCCGATACATTGTAGCAGCTGTTATATTCCAGGGCCCAGTTGCGAGAAACCCTTAGACATGATTGTGTATAAAAATGAAAGGTGTAGCCTATTGTCATTAAAGGGTTTATCTCAACCTACTGCATCTGCTGATATGTTCGTTTACTACCCAACAGCCCATGGTAGCCAAATTGATACAGTAATCCTCTATATAGTATATCAGCTACTGTATCGTATGGCGTATGTGTCTTAGTTTTGGAGGTGCTCAGTTTATGATCGGGCTAAGCTGTTCCAATTCTGCTTATGTTATCCTATGAACTATATTCAGATGATCTCATGGCCTTAATAGCTCCATGATCATTTGTGCCATGGACGAAGAAGGAACTTTATGGATTTTCCACCAATATTTAGAGACAAAAATGCACCGCAGCTCTTATTCATTGGGAGAAATGAACACCATTGCACTGGCCCAGAGGGTGCCTACCAATGTTCATATTCATTATGTAGTGGCAAATGTATGAATGCAATATTTTGATGCATTAGATAATAAAATGTCAAACCAAGTGGTATACTTTTGTTTTAGGGTTGCGATCCGATGTTTGCCGATACCTAAAAACCTGCAATGATGCAATTTCGATTTTATTTGATCTAGGGGCCAGCGATGGATATTCTGATATAATGGTCCTATTTTTCACAAGCAGTATTTCATTATATCACAAGTGCAACCAAAATATAATTTTAATATTTTATTGAGCACTCTGAAAAGTGCAAATCCAGTGTCCACATTGGGACATCCACAACAAAATAAGGTACTTCAGTTATATAAAATAAACAGTATAAAAAAAATCAAGTCACATACATGTGATCATCAATTGTTTGCCTTATCACTACAGTGAAACAACAGTCAAGCATGACAAAATAGTTACATATCCACGACTTGTTTTCAATAAGAGAGTATGTGCCATCTGTGTTAATTCTTGACTACAAATTCCACAGTTGTATTGATATGTTAGTAATGTGTTGATGTGAAGATGTGGAAAGTCTTGTAATTGATGTTGGGGCAGGTAAGGTGTTTTCTCTTTCTCCATGTCCCATATGAGAAGCGAGATGAATATCATAAGGTTGCTGCATTGCCTGATGGAAATGCTTATGGAAGGTGCATCTTAAAAACAATATAGACAATGATGATTGCACGTGGCGTCGATGATATTGCATCGATGGCTATTTGATCGATACATCCCTTAAAAGCTACCAATTTTGTAGTTTAATAATGTATAATAAGGCTCTATTATGTTCACGTGACCCCGATCAGGCATGTTTCAGAGGTATGTTTGGACGTAAAGTGCAGCTTTTCAACATTGTAACAAGCAGTTATTCTACAAATAAATACGCTTAATAACTGTAACATCATATTACACAAACATATCAAAGAAAGAAATAAGAAAGCCTCCAATACAGAGTGGCATTAAATCCCTTGTGCGCATCCTGAACACGAAATGATGCACTTCTCAGTGTAACCAGAGTGCTTCAGGGCGATCCACACTGTGCATTCAAAAGCGCAGAACTGCAAGACATATCCCATTCACGACAAGGACATAAAGCAGTTTAAACCTTTTTAACTGCAACTATTTATTTCAGCAGTGTCAGACAGAATTAGTAAATGACTTTAATCTCTCCACGTCACCTCACAAATATGGAAATATTATTCACAGCAGAGGGTTTAATGTCCAACAGCGATAGTCTTGAAATGTATTGTTGATGTGGCGCTTTTGTGTAACAGCAGCACATAAAAAGAATAAACTTAAAGAATTAAAGAAATTAAACTTCTTGCATAGGTTTTTCTGTGCTGCTGACTATTATTCACTTTTAAGCACAGAAAGCAAGAATGACACAAAATTGGGGCTTTTCCACTACATAGTACAACTTGACTCTGCTCACTTTTTGGGGGTTTTCCACTGTGGATAGTACCTGGTGCTTTTTTTAGTACCACCTCAGTCGAGGTTCCAAGCGAGCAGAGCCGATACAAAATGTGACATCAAAACCCTGCAGATCACTGATTGGTCTGAGAGAATCACCACTACCGGCATCACTAGATTTTTGACACGGGACATCAACGCACTAGTTTTCAAGTTCATGAAAGCATCATATGTTCACGCGACTTTCGAATTATAAAAAGAAATGGCTGTGTGCAAAACCACGTCGTGGTCAATAAACAAAGTGCAGACGGTCCACTCGTTAGTGAAAAAGTATTTCAGGAAGTGTCTCAGCTGTTGGCCGCACACGGCTACCATCGGACCTTCCAACAGTGTAAGGAAAAGTGAAAAAAAAATGACTAAAACTTAAGTGACTACAGAACCATCAAGGAAAAGTGGAGGTGGTTCAACCGCTATCTAAACCGGCAAGCAATGGGAGGGAGAGTGCCCTGGACTCAGCCACAATGGAAGATGGTACGTTTTGTTACGTTAACTCTATACTCTGCTTGAAAGCTTCACTTTATTTAGTTGAGCAGCTTCTGGAAACCAGGCCAATTTAACTATTACACTTGTGTAAAATCACCATGCAACAACTGCTTTATGCAGCACAATGAGCTAGTAGCTAACAGCTAGCGGTCGTGTTGTTGTTTATTGTTTTGTGTTGCGTTTAAGATGATGTCACGGCAGTAGAGGCGATGCAACTTTGATGATCAGCCTATAATCCCACCCACGTTGAGGCGACACTAAACTGCAGTGGAAAAGCAAGATCAGAAAAGTAAAGCGAGTAGAGTTGAGTCAAACCGTGACGTGCAGTGGAAAAGTGCCATAAGTTGCGTCACTCAATTAATTAGAGAAATGCATCCCCCATTAAAACCACCGCCACTAAAAATATACATTTTTGAAGCCGGCCCTGCTAATTGACTAGTCAGTTGTTGGACGACCACCCAGGCACATCCTTATTCTGTTTACAGATGTACAATAATCGCTGAATAGAATATGTTTTTAATGATCCAATTGCTTCAAAGAATGAGCACTGGTCTGGGCTGATGATCCCTGTGTACATTGTCAACACTTAACCTTGAAACAAGGCACTCTCTCCAACAACTTCATTTCTGAAATATCTAGCAACAGTTTTAAACTAAATGAAATATTATTGTAACTGATGGAGGAGAATCCTTATCAGTGATCATCCATGCATGCAGACTGTCGTGTTTTTTGCAGATAAGTAGTTTCTAAACAGTTCTGGGTGGGTTCAGCAACACATCATCATTGACAGTAGTTCTGGTGTGTTTGTTAGCTTACAATAGCAACACAATGTATCTACACTAAGACAAGCCACTCAGCTGTGGGATGTTTTGGCTTCATAATTTTAATTAGAAGTATTTAAACAAATTTGAATTAGAATTAAAACAAAAACTAATTTGTTTCTTGTTAAAACTGTTGATTATGTGGTTTTGTAATCTGCTGTGAACCAGTTTCATTTCCCAAGTTTAATGCAAGCAAAGAAAGTTCAAATGCAATCTGGCTGCTACATTTATTGCCTCTTGTCCACTTTGCCCATTTTCCATTTTCAAAATGATTGGACAGTGTTGCAGATACAACCAAAACCTTGCTTGATCTACCTAATCCTTCTGTTCTCCTTTTTTGAGGTACTTTGCTAAGGGCAATTTGTGGCGGTTTATCAATGTCCATTATCCCAGCTAATAACACTTTTTGTGGTTTTTGCTTAACATCTATTGGCTTATTATGTGATACTTTTATCTTACAGTGTTGTTTGTGTTTTACAAGCAATTCTGTTATATTATTTTGGTAAGGATTTTTCTATTCGGGGGCTATTATGGCTTAATTGTGCAATGCTTCATTTCAGTTTTGTGTTGACCTAACCATTGTATACATCTAGGATTTGATTCTCCCAATCCAAACAATCACTGTATGCAATCATTGAAAGACAAACACCAAAATGATTCCACGTGAGAATATTTTTTTCTTCTATTTTACAAGGGGTAACACAAATATGAAGCACATCTTTTTGAATGCACAGTATACAGACACGTTTTAAATTACTTTTATACTTATAAAAGCAAGAATGAGAAGAATGCATCCCCCACTAAACAATGACTGCCACTTGTCATTCTCTTGAAATGGAATTCTAATCAGCCCTGTTTGCATGAGTGTGCAATTTCTATTCACTGGAACATTGAGATTAGATTAGGTGTTTATATTCCTCAGTGTCACTTCTATAAGAACAGGGCAAGAGACAACTCCTTGCTTGTGCAATCATCTCACTGTAGTTCCTGCAGATAATCGTTTTTCTGAAGAGTTATCTGCAAGTTACTCTTTGGCCAGCACGTTTGATTAGCTTGGTTTAGGGTTGACTGTCCCTTACATCAGTGATTACTAAAGACCAGCTATGTTTGGTAGACGGGCTTATTGATTTGTAATATCTATCTTAGCAGTTTGTGATTGAAATACACTCACTGAGCACTTTATTAGGAACACTATGGTCCTAATAAAGTGCCCAGCGTGGTCTTCTGCTGTTGTAGCCCATCCACCTCAAGATTCAATGTTTTGTGTATATGTTATATTACTGAATTATTATTGTGGGTCCCAGTCATGTTCATTATTATAAAATATTAATAGATTAGATTAGATTCACCTGCCCCGGTCTGTTCGGACATGGTAGTGGATATGAAGGGAAAGAACAACGCCATGGTTCTTTCTCCATTGTACTTTTTTTGCTAATTTAATGTTAATCTTCTGTTCGGTATGATTTTATTCTTCAACGCGTTATTTTTAGTGGTAGGATTGAATCCCGGTTTTCACGCGAGGGTGTCATTAGCTTTACAGAAACAGTCACTCCAGTGCTCTGCTCTGGAGCGTGCCTGGGCCAGCCAGACTTCCCTCTATATCGTGCCACAGACCACAAAACTGATGCAATCCATTTGATTTCTAGGAAGAATTTTACTAGTTTAAAGCGTTATGGAGGAAGTATCCAACATAAAGGGCTTTACAGTCTGGACCTCCAAGATTTAAGTTAATGGACAAAGTTTTCCTCCTTTCTAAATATATGTTCTGTTTGAATGACTTTTGATATTAGGAAATAAACAGGGATTATAAATGTGAGCATATAAATAAATAGGGTCATCAACTTTTAAAAGGGGGGAGAGAAAACTTTCTGTATCTTTTGTTGCTGACATTAATAACAAAAATAATGTCACTTGATACATGCCCTTATTATTTTTTGTAATTGACCATTTTTATTGACTCCAATGACAAATCCAATAAATATAACAGGATACGCAGAATCACATCGCATGACATACAAAATACACAATAAATCATAGACTGTATTCATAAGAAATAAAGAAATAAGAAACAATAAAATAACAATAAGAATGCAAACACACATTCAATATTACCCATCTCCCTCCACCGTCTCCCCCTGAGAGCCCTCCACAAAATCCAAATACCTACCCCATTTTTTATTAAATAATCCCGTGTTGCCCAGCCTTCCATAAACCATCCCCTCAAAAGCCGCCACCCTGCCCAACTCCACGCACTACTCCAAAAATGAGGTGCTCCAGCTGATTTCCATCCCCGAAGGATGACTTGCCTTCCTATAATGACACCAGCCAGGACCCAACTCTTCATGAACCCATCCCCTACATCAATGACCCTCCCATCGCCTAGAACACAGAGCCTGGTGCAAAATGAAAATCGAGCAGCCAACACCTCACAAATAAAATTCTGAACCCTCAGCCAAAGATCTTGAAGGTTTACACCCCTTCAAAAAAACATGGATTATGTCCCCATCTTCTAATTGGCATTGCCAGCAGATGGGTGTGTCCTTAAGACCAAGCCTATACAATTTTGAAAAGGACCAATAAAATCTATGTAAAAACTTAAATTGCACAAGGTGCACCCTTGCATCTCTAGATTTTAAGAATCCTAGCCCACACTCCCTCCTCCAAAATCAAATTGAAATCTTCCTCCCATAATCTTTTGAGAGAATTTAAAGCTCCATCCCCCAGACTCTGGATTAGCATGGATTAATACACTGATGCCTCATGACCCTTCCCAAATGCAGCAATCACCACTCCCAGAGATTCTGCCGCACTAGGGAGGTGCTCGCCAGCTATAAATACTAGTAGGTGATGCAGCTTTATATACTTATAAAATTGAGATCTGGGAATCCCAAAATGATGAACCAAATTTTCAAAAGATCACAATACTCCACTCTCATATAGGTCACCGAGTGTAACCTCCCTCACAATCCACTCTGACCAACAGAAGGGGACTTATTAATACATAATTTAGGGTTCAGCCATATGCTTGAGGCAACATTTAAATAAATGTCAGAATTAAACTCTCTGGACACTTTTGTCCATATCGAGTATAACATGCCCTTATTATTGAAAACCATGAGCAAAACTATGCAAGATGAAAGAAAGTGTGTCCCAGGCTACTGTAAATAATAATTTTTTATTTTTTTTAACTATGTTTGATCACCATTTGAAGTCCAATGTAAAATCTGGGTCCCAAAGCAAAACCAATCAAGAACAATTGCCCTAGTGGACACAGCACAAAGGGTACAGAAGCTACCAATTTGTATAATTCATAATGCAGTGACCCTAAAAAGTATTTGTAATCTTTAACCTCACTTACAAATCTTTGAATGTATTGGCATTATATAGCAAAATATCAAACTAAGTGGCATTTACTGTAAAATAAAATCCATTAAAAAAGTTATTGCAAAATGAGAAATAAATATCAAGAAAAGTCTAGCATCATTTATTTGCAGATGCCACTTGGATTGATATTCTGTACTTCATTCATTCTGATATTCATAAACTTTTTGGTTGGGTTTAATGTCCAAACACTATTTGGGGTGACTGTACTGTATAATAGCAGGCAGTTTAAAAACTAATATGAAAGACTAACAGAATCAATAACTTATCCGTGACTTAAACACAGCTAGCATTTTGTTTGCCCTCACTTTTAGATAGTGTTTTTGTTGGGTATGTTCTGTGCCTTTGCGGATTAGAAAAGACAATATTTTAAAAAAATTGAGTACTTGTCCAAAATCTTGTCTGACTTGGCCAAGAAAAATATATATGCTCAGCAACATTACAGTTAAAACTAGACAGATAAACAGACAGGTAGATTGATAGATAGGTAGTTAGATGTTTTGAGGGCCTGTGGACTGTGAAGAGGATGAAGTCTGTAATAGGAGTTATAATGAGGTGAGACAAAGTTGGGACTTTTACATAGATGTGTTGATTCAAACAGTTCTGTGTGTGTGTGTGTGTGTGTGTGTTTACATGTTAGAATGAGGCACCTTTAGAGACCAGTCTGAATCACTTTTACTACTTGCTCACTTGGACAAACCAAACTGTAATGAAATAAGATTATCACTTTAAGTCCCCGTGAAGTGCCTTGATGAACATAGTTTTTTTTTTTTGGCCTATTGACATATTTCCAACTTAGTCATGAAGTTGGGGTGGGACATGTCAAACGGCTCATGATTTTTTTAAATAGCCAATAGGCTTTAGTTTACATCGCAGCCCCTGGTAAAGCCACACACACACACACACACAGACACATTTCTTATGCTTGAGCCAGAGTTCAAACTGGGAAGTGATACCATGATCATGATGATTTAACTGACCACATTATTACAAAACCAGCCCACAAACAAACACAGCACATTGTGGTCTTTGCTTACAATGAGGCCAGAGCCGTTGTGCAAATCCAATGCAGATAAATGAGAAACAAGCAAATATAAGTGCACAATATATTCATGTTTTGAATAGCAATACAATAATGAATCAAGAACACGAACTCTTGCTGTACAACCCACGATTCCTCAGAAAAACTGCTGCATTAAAAATAGAAATAAACTGAAGCCATTTACGTCGTATCGAACTCCCACATTGGTGCGTTTCATTCAGAAGTGATCATCCCTATTCCCTATTCCTTTTGAAGACAGTTACCCTCTGCTGTGAGAGCTTCAGAGGGCTGAAAGGTGATAACAGTTATTCAGTGATTCTTATTGGAAATTCTGTTTGCAACATCTCTACAGCATGGATTGTACTCACTTTGAAGTGACCTGCGAAGGCATCATCAGTGCAGGTGGAACATCATGTTTGCTGAATAGATGTAGGGAGAGGGTGTGTTCTAGAAAGCATTTGATTGGACAAAATTATTGCAGGAAGCTATACCTTTTTCTGGGACTGTTTTGCCATAAGAGAGTGATTGTAAAATTTTAAATGCTTATGTTTTCTTAAAGAGAATATTGAAAGAGAACATTAAGAATTTGGCTACCATAAAGATGACCTTAATGCTAATAGATGGACTAAAAGCAACAATAACAAAAAAAAAAAAATACATAATTTTGATTTCATTGATCAGATCATTGGAAAATCATAAAAAAATGGGACAATTTGTAAGCATAAAACTTTTAACAGAACCTTAAAAAAAAACAGAAATAAAACATCCTTCATGTCAGATTTTAACAAGTTTTCATCAATATCTTGGTTAAGACAAACAACAAACAAGTGAACACATTTGTCTTTTATATATATATATATATATATATATATATATAAAAGTATATATAAAATGTATAAAAATGTTTAATCTGTAACATAGTCCTTGTAGCAAAAACACAGCCACATAACAACAATGCTTTTAATGTGAAATTATAAAAAATACTGGATAAATTGTGTGAATGGCGTCACATTATATGCAGGGTTTGAAATTAACTTGTTGGCTCACCGGAAACTGTGGCTAGTAGTCTTCCAAAGTCACTAGCCAAATTCCCCCTCCTCACAAAAAGTGATAAAGGTAACTGGAGACTGTAACTGCATGCATTTGTTTGGACACATTTATTTGAACGAGAATGATATTATTTTAGCAGGTCACAGGCTTAGTGATTGAATAACCTTTGGAATATCTGAAGGCAAAATTGACCAGTTAGAACAAGAGTAGGAAAGAACAGGATGAAAATTTGTCAATACTTTGTCCATTTATTTATGGAAGTTTTAACCTCTTCATTCTAAATTGTACTTGCCTATATTAAAGTTTACAAATGTTTTAGCATTGTTTAACAGTTGCATTTGCAATGAAAAGGCCATTACTACAGTTAAGACAATGGATGGCTCCCTAATTACTGTGGTTTACGGTAACTATAACTAGTATATTTTATGAAAAAAACAATTGCCTAAACACATTTAGAAACCTTAACCACAATTTTCACAGTTGTAATAAAAAAAGTCTAATAGATTTAATATGAATTTATTGTTAGTAATATTAAGGTAGTGTTACTGCAGTAAAAACACAAAACAAAAAAACATATTTTAGTAAGAATGATTTGTATTTTAAAAACTGGTGAAGTGTATTTGTCTCCTTTACCTCATCAGGGCTGTTTATAATGTCAGGGCTGTCTAGCAGTTTGAGAGGTCTGACTTTCACCAAATAGAGATTTATAAAAGAGTGTTCTCTGTAGAATGTAAATGGGTCACAAATGCTTTGTGGTCTCCACCGACTGCTGTGATATCGAGTGAAGCTCGATTAAATCACGCAAGTTTCACTCTGCGCTGGCCCAGAGCTCTGGCGATCGTTTCCCTGGAGCACGCTGGTTTGCACTGCGGCGGTTCACGCGGAAGCATGCTTCATTCAACCTGCACAGATTCGTGTGTAAGTTATCAGAGGGATACATAGTGCTTATAGTTATAAACCGATGAGTGCAAGATAAATACTATTAAATTTGCTTTGCCAGCAGCTCTGAGACACCCGACATTAACAGAATTTTCAATTCAGGAAAAACCCTGTCAATGTCACCTGCCAAATTGGCTAGTAAGTGTGATAAAGTTACCCACCACTGCTGATTTCTACCCGCATTTGGCAGGTTGGCTGTGAACTTGGAAACTCACCACTCGACCTTCTAATATAATTCAGAGATGTTATCTGTTGTTCCCATTAAAGAAAAGATCAGTTTATGAAAAAGATAATTCAACATTTAATTTAACATTTAAAACATATAATATATTGCCATTAGCAAGCTTTATGGTGCCCATATTACAACAAGGGTGCCTTATATCTGGAGGGACACTAAAATCATGCAGATTAGAAGTTTCAAGTATTAAGACATATGCCTCTGTAAATAAATATAATATAAATGACCAAACTTTTATATATATCTGATATGAAAATCCCTCAATTTAGTGATGAATGACTGTTGTGATGTTTAATGTGAAAATAAATGTAATTTGGTTCATTTGTAATATGTATATTCTAAAGGTGCCCCTCATACCCATGTAAAAACTGTTTAGAAACCACAAATTAGGTAAATTAAGTTGTATAAAACCGCCGAACCTTCAACTTTTTCACCTCGTTTATTAAAGCCAAATGTTGTGTAGTATTGAGGTGGTGCTCAACGACTGGTGGGTAAATTCCCCTGTCCACATCATGTGAAGTGATTTACACTTATACAATGTACAATTATTCCCTTTGTTGTTTGCAGCGTATTTTGGACTAATCATTTAAACTTCCTATGATTTAGAATCTCAGGATGGATAAATGCCTTATCAAGTCCAAATTCCCTACAAAGTCCACTTCCTAGGGCACTATCAGCAGGTTGAAATGTACCCTCAGTATATGTCCAAAATAGAGGGCTTGCTGCCTCACTGTCCCAGTCACTCAATGGTTTAAGACAGCATTTTGTGTGAAGGTATCTCTTAAGAAAATCAGCTTACAAGGCACCTTGTTACCATCCTACAACTGTACAATGCCTGATAAGACAGCAATTTTTGGTTTTGGGCACATCCATAGACAAATGAGTGGGACGAATTGCAATGTTCAGTGTGGCTGAGACAGGAAGTCCTGCCTTCAATTAAAGTCTTAGAGAAAGACATTCCCTGCTCTTTTTGGCATAGAATGTTCATGGAAATTTGCTTGACTAACCTGAAATTTCTTTTTAGCCTGTTTTGCGCTACAAAATAAATATATATGATATTTTTTTGTCAGATTCTATTTGCGATTTGCCACATTATTGAAATGCAAGTTTGGCATAAAGTTTCAGTCTTTCCATATTCATGTAGATAAATCTGTACTTGCATGAGTAGAAAATAGTTGCCCGGGGGCATAACCAGGATGACCGCTGAATGAACTGACTTGTTTCCAAAAGAACTAAATTCTGCAGGAGGTTAGACCTAGATTTCCAATAGCAGAATTGAGCACTCTGCTTTACTACTTTATAGCATCAGTAAATATGATTTTGGACTCATAAGAAAGCATGTCATGCCAATCACCTACATGCAACAAAAATATAAATAAAATATATTCTCTCCTCTCCTCCCCTCCCTGTTCTAAGAGAGAAACGGCGAGAGAGTGGGGACACAAAGATTGGATTGTGTAAAACGGGTCTTGTGACAGTATTCAGGCAGTAAGGCTCCAAGAATAGAGGGGCATGAGCAGCAGAGCTCTTTGCGTGTGTGTCTGTGGAGGGGAGTGCTTATCTAGTGGCCAAATCAAGCGTAAGCTGTCAGGCTTAAGTCATGTGACTGCCGTTGTCATGACGAGCCAGCGTCATTCCATGTAGAATGTTCAGCCTTGGAGCTCAGCAGCCAGTCAGAGGCTTAGACTGAACTCTACACTAATTTACACTTCAGTTCATTCTGGTGAGACTTAAGACTAGTGTGTTGTACTAGGTAAAGTCTAAGTTACACTGCTAATTATTGTTTATCAGCTTATTTGTCATGTTTTCCTTGTTAGGTTGGCTTTAAAAAGCCAACATGCTGTTATCCTACAAACTTTGTTTAGGGTTTTTTCAAAATCCCTAAATGACGATCAAAATTTCTGACTGCAACTTCTAGAGCTTTCAAGCTGCATCCATCAAACTCAGCACAGACCAGATGCTTTAGACCAGATCAGATGACCATGTGCTTTATCTTTTCTAACTGATCTGACTTGCAGTTTTTGCAAAGCTTGTGATAGTGATAGATCTTTTTTTGTTAGTCAAGTTTTAGTCGACTAAAAGTCTCGTCATTTTAGTCTAGTTTTAGTCAAAAGAAAACTCAATATATCTTAGTCAAGTTTCAAAACATTTTAGTCTTTTTTTAAAATAAATTATTTCTGAGATTAATTCTGAGATAACCATTTCAGTCAAATAATGTTTCACACATCTCAAATATTGGTTAAATGTCATAATTACCTGACAAAATACACTTGTTGAATGATTTGTTGAATTCACTTTGTTAAACGTGTCTGGTTTTCTGATTTAAGAGACACATTCACAAATGATGAACTTGTTCTGAAGAGTATTTTATTAAGCAAATAAGTTACATAAAATATATATAACCTGCATAATGTATGTGCCACAACACCATAGCTAACTGCTTAATTTACAGCGTAGATGCCTAAAATCAGCATTAGCTTATGAGACGTATATTTAAGTTAATTTCCCTGAATGTGTGGGTGGTTAGCCTTTAAATGTCGCTTAAGGTTGGTGGTGTTTTCCCCCGATATTTTTTGTCCGCAGTGCTTCCCGTCAGTTATAATGACACATTCTGACTTTTTGTCAATATCATTGTACCTAAAATGCGACCAAATATCGAGCCTCTTCCTTCCACCTAGCATGTCGTCGGCGCTTGTCGTGTGTTCGCCACTGTCTATGATTGTTGTGTTCTTGCTCCATGTAGATTCGTGTTGCAGCCACAGGAGTATGAGACCTGTAACCGTTACTTGAGCAACAGCGCGAACTCATTTGGAATATTTTGAAGGCGTAACTGCTGAATATTCAATCTCATGATGAAAAAGTAGAGACGACTGTATACGAAAATGAAGAGAGATTTTATCTTAGTTTTTATTTTATGCAAAACATTTTAGTCTCGTCTTTTTTCGTCAACAATAATGCATGTTAATTTAGTCTTAGTCAGCGTTTTTGGACATTGGTGCAGTCTCGTTATCGTCTCGTCTTAGTCATGGAAAAAAAGGTCGTTGACGAACATATTTAGTCTCGTCTCGTCTGACGAAATTAACACTAGCGTGTGATCAAAAATCAGAACAAACACCATAGACTAAAGTTGATGGATTTTTTTAAATGGGCCAATGGAATACTTACTAAATAATGTAAGTGATAGTCATGTAAAAAAATATAGTTTTTGTATGAAAATACAGTTATGATTGTGAATTATTTCAACATGCACCTTTTGGTTTTTGATAAATTGTCTTTTTTGCATTGGGGAGGAAGTTTTGAGTTCTGAAACTTACAGTATGTTTTTTCCTAGTACAATGAACACTTGTATGGCAAAAATATCAAGGATATATGTACTCCTCATTAGAGGTAGACAGATATATTGGTTTTACCAATTAATCATTGCCGATAGTTACTTCTAGGAATTATTGGTTATCTTCTTAAATCTCTGCTGATAGTTGGCGATTTTTTTGTTATTACTATATATCTTCAAAACTCTTTATCTGAATTTAATCAGAATTTATAGGCTATAAAAGCTTAATTTGGTAAATACCTGAATTTAGAGCAAGTCCCCGGTATATTTCAGGCTTGTTTACAATTAAAAGTCCTGCGTTATGCACCAAATCAAACCTTTTCTGGTTATTATTGGTTGTACGAGACACTGCTATTGGAATTGTATTCATTTTGGGATCTTGGTGCCTCAATGTCTATGGCATTTATAGTAAGGAAAGACTAAAATGTTTAATCATTCTACAATTTTGTTTATTTTTTTTAATTATCAGCCGATTAATCGGTTATTAGCCTTATCCACCACCTTGATCATCGGTATTGGCAAAATCCTACCTCTATTCCTCATGTTATGACCCCTTTAACTTGAATAAACCTCACTAAATGTAGAAAAACTACTCTGGATAAGGAACAAGACAAATTTTCTTTTTTATTCAAGATACATTTTTAAATGTTGTCTTAAAAGTACATTTTGCTTCTCAGGCTAAATAAATCCTTTTTTAAGGAGCTTTAGGTGTTTTAAAAAATGGTCGACCGTTATTGGTTTTTCAATGATCGATGCAGATATTTAGAGACCAGGGTGGCTGAAGGCAGCTATATTGCTGATATATAAATGCAATATGAGATGCATATACAGTAAATGAGCAAATCAGGAATGAGATATAAATACATTTCTTAAATGAAATGTGTGCTTTACATAATGTATACTTAATAAACTGAAAACAGAAATTTTGGACAAGGCTCTCGTTAGGTTTTGGAACTGAAACAAGGCAGAGGTTGACTGGTGCTGATAATCTCAATATGGACAATTATGGGTTGGTTAATTGGTCCGACCAATATGTATCAATCTAGTGTTTTTTGGAAGTGTTTAGAGAAATATACTGATTAAAAAAAGGATTTGTTTTTTGCACTTGTTTACTCTTTGCTATATTTTTAACCAGTGTATTACATCCTCTCAAGTACCTCAATATGTGTGCATATTCAGAGTAATTGCCCGAGAGAAAATACTAACACAACATCAGCGTAGAAAACAATATAACATGGCCACTCATTGTTATTAATGAATCAAGCTCAAATATTTACTTGGATTACAACACAGACTATCACCTTTATTAATGAATGGTGACCATTTGGTAAATAAATGAGTGTCCTGTAGTGGTAGTGTTTGTCTCAGCCGAATGAAGCTGTACTGTTACTCAGTATGTGAAGTGCAGAATATGTGGCTAGATACAGCAAACACACTGGGATAGAAAAATAAGTGTCTCTTTATCTATAATGGGGCTTTTCCACTACACTGTACGACTCAACTCTGCTTACTTTTTGGGGCGGCTTTGGCTCTGGTGGTAGAGCGGGTCGGCTGCCAATCACAGGGTTGGTGGTTCGATTCACGGCCCACATGACTCCATGTTGAAGTGACCTTGGGTAAGACACTGAACCCCAGGTTGCTCCCAATGGCAGGCTAGCGCCTAAGCGCTGTAAAGCACTTTGGTAACCTTTGGTGTGGAGTGGTGGTGGCGTAGTGGGCTAAAGCACATAACTGGTAATCAGAAGGTCGCTGGTTGCATCCCCAAAGCCAGCACCATTGTGTCCTTGAGCATGACACTTAATTCCAGATTGCTCTGGGGGGATTGTCCCTGTAATAAGGGATCTGTAAGTCACTTTGGATAAAAGCTTCTGCCAAATGCATAAATGTAAATGTAAACCTCTAAGGTTAAAATAAAAGCGCTATATAAGTGCAGACCATTTACCATTTTGGGAGTTTTCCACTATGGATAGTACCTGGTACTTTTTTTAGTACCACCTTGGTCGAGGTACCAGCAAGCCGAGCTGATACTAAATGTGACGTCAAAACCCTGCAGATCACTGATTGGTCAGAGAGAATCGCCACTATCAGCATCACTGGATTTTTGACACGGGACATCAACGCACTAGTTTTCAAGTTAGCTACAGTGATGGCAGTATCATTTGTTCACGCGACATTCGAATTGTAAAAATAAATGGCTGTGCGCAAAACCACGCCGTGGTCATTAAATGAGGTGCAGATGTTCCTCTTGTTAGCGCCGAACGAAACAACCCAAAACGGAAAAGTCTCTCAGGAAGTGTCTCAGCTGTTGGCCGCACAGTTGAGACATGGCTACCATTGGACCTACCAACAGTGTAGGGAAAAGTAAAAAAACAACAACATAAAAGTGACTACAGAACCATCAAGGAAACATGGAAGTGGTCCAAATGGACACTATCTAGACCGTCGAGCAATGGGAAGGTGAGTGCCCTGGACTCAGCCACGACGTTATTGGAGTCCACAATGGAGGATGGTACGTTAACTCTATACTCTGGAGTCTAAAACAACCAGGCCAATTTAACAACTGCTTGCATAATGTGCTAGTAGCTAACAGCTAGCGGTCGTGTTATTGTTTATTGTTTTGTGTTGCGTTTAAGATGATGTCACGGCAGTAGAGGTGGCGCAACTTTGATGATCGGCCTATAATCCCACCCACGTTGAGGCGGCACTAAACTGCAGTGGAAAAGCAAGATCAGAAAAGTAAAGCGAGTAGAGTTGAACCGTAACGTGCAGTGGAAAAGTGCCATAATATACACACACACACACACACACACACGCACACGCACGCACGCACGCACACAAATAGTGTGACCATATCTCATTTAGGGTCTGATTGTGGTGGATGTCTTTTAGGCCTGGCTGACTTGAACATTTAACCTCATTAACACAAGGTCTGATTGGAGCACTCTCACTCAATTTAGCCACAGATGTCCAGTCATGGGTGAGTGTGCCCTGATGATTAGTGGAGTTCAATGAATGTTCATATAGAGCAGCGTGCTTCTGTGGTGTTCATGTGTAAAGTAATTTTGTCAACTAGTGTTATATCTGAACAAGTGAATAGTACATTTTGATATGTTTAAAATTCTGTTCACATGCATAAAACTACAGTCATATCACTGGCTTAGAAAAATGTGTTTTATTCTACAGCGGGTGGGTTATGTGTAAGGTCGGTTGGTGCAATATTTGACCACTGGTATATTACTGTCTTTATCATCAGACACTTCAATCTCTCTGTCTCGTAGAAGTTCTCACAAGATGACCTACGTCTTAATTACTGAACTGTTGGACATGATATGAATACACAATAAGATTGATAAAAATATCAATACAGGAATCTAAATTATCAATACAATATTGTGAGAAAAATAATTGTGATATATCAATGTAAGATTGTATCGGCATAGACATTGGTACATGTTTCTGAGAAGTCATACAAATAACAATGATCTATTGTCCATTGTATGAAGCATAAAAGATAGTTTGTTGTCTCTAGTCTTCCTCAGAAATCTCTAAAATGAATGTGGGTGAATATAGCTGAATCTTTTTTTCTCACCGATAGGCTGGTGTCATCCATTCATGCGGTTATGGCTACAACAGTTGGCATCATCGTGGTGTCCTCATGCAGAGGCAATGTGATTGCAGACCGGTAAGTCAACAAATCCTACACCACAGCTTTTAAAGTGCACCAAATGATAAATTCTGTTAAAGCATAGGAGTAAAAATGCCTTTCTAACTGTTATAAAGGTCATAGTGGAACAGTTTAGGAACAAATCACATGTGCATTCTGTTCTCATCAAAATTGAAAATACAGCTGTAGAACTTAATAGTTGACAAAACACAGGAAATTACTGCCAAACTAGCTGCCAAAAAGTACTTTAGAGGGAGTAAGCAAAAAGAGTTGGATTATGCTTTGTTGAACCTATAAAACAAAATATATGGGATTAGGGATGGAAATTATTATTTTTTATTTCATATTAATCGTGGTGTTAATTTGATTAATCGATCCCAATATCCAAAAAAATCTTTATCTTTCACTCCATGTATTGTTTAGCAGCGAGATCCTTTCACTGCATGTAGAGAGTAAAAGTTTGATCTGACTCGTTTTGTGCCTAATGTGTCCAAGGACAAATCTACGCAATCTGTTTTTTTTATTGATAATGTCTCTTTTAATGTCCTTCCTGTTCTTTACAGTCAGTTGTGGACCAAAACTATATATAAAAAAACAACAACTTTTTATTCTAATCACATGTAGCACAGATTAGATGCCGAGTTTGCACTACACATCAATTTAAATTCTTGTAAATAGTACAAATTACGCATCTAAACAATAGACATAAGACATACTTTTTATTGATGAATACATCGAATTTGTACTTTTATAAAAAGCTAAAATGTGATCAAAATGATGAAAAAACTAATGATAAAATAAATTGTGTTAAATTAATATTTTCAAGATGTACAGAGTTAGAAGGTCCCCTGTATAATTAACAGCATTATCTGAGATAGGATTGATTTCAAAATGGATCTGATAACTCAATTGTACCCAAATGAATTAGGATTGAATCCAAATCGAATTCGAATCGAGAGCTTGTGAATCAGAATTGTATCAGGAAATCTTTATCAATACCTAGCCATAATAGGGATATCAATAGATCAAACCAATACAGATTGAACAGCACTAATGAATAATATTAATGTTAAATTATTTTTTATAGTTTTTGAAACACATCTTTGGTTTTGTGTTGATGAAGGGGTTCTTGAGCCTTACTGATATTGCTTTGGTGATATTTACAATAAAACAGGTTGGGAAACACTGCTTTAGGGGATGGTTCATAATTTTTCCATGTTCAACTGCATAACTATTTCCACTGAAATGGGTCTGATTCTTGCAAATCTCTCTCAGAAGCGGCCCGCCGACTTCAACAATAGCTGAACAATGACTATAACTGACTATATTACTACTGCCCACTAATAAACATGTTGCAGTCTTTGATTATTCATCTTACAAAAAGTTTTAGAACATATTTTAACATCCACAAATAGTAATTAGTCATTAGATTTAGCATCTTTATGCCATGATGAGCTGCTTTTCATGCAACAGTCAGAAGATATTTTGATATACAGTGCTCGGAGTACACCTTATGAAATCTTTTAATATCTGAGGGCATACTGATAATGAAAATGTATTTAGACTGTATTTATTGATGAAACTGATAGAATTTAACAAATAACAATTAAAATTTGACTTTTAAATCTTTTATTCTGTATATATCTACAGAAATTCAGTTGTCTTCTTTGGAAAAGGTAGTACACCACCACATTTACTGGTGAACATTTAGTCATTTAAAGGAACAGTTCACCCAGAAATAAAAATTCTCATAATTTACTCAGCCTCATGTCATCCCAGATGTGTATGACTTTCTTTCTTCTGCTAAACACAAAGATTTTTAGAAGAATATTTCAGCTATGTAGGTCCATACAATGCAAGTGGATGGTGACTAGCATTTTTAATCTCCAAAAAGCACAGAGAATCATAGTAAAACTAATCCAAACGACTCCAGTGGGCAAATTAATGTCTTCTAAAGTGAAACGATCGCTGTTTAAAGGACGCTGTTTAAATATTGATCTGTTTCTCACCCTCATCTATCATCTCACACTTCTGAAGGTATGGATTAAACCATTGGAGTCATATGTATTACTTTTAAGCTTCCTTTATTGTCTTTTTGGCGCTTCAAAGTTCTGGCCACCATTGACGTGCATTGTAAGAGCTGAAATATTCTTTGATTCCGCAGAAGAATGGAAGTCATACACCTCTGCGGGGCTCGACATTAACACTTGTCTAGGACAAGTGGATTTATGCAAGGGCAAGTCAAAGTGAATTTCACTTGCCTGACCGACAAGTTGCCTGACTGAAACATTAAAAATGAATTGTGATTTAGCATATGCCAGTATCACTTTTTAAAAATGATATCCTGCTGTTAAAAATAATCTACAGTTCCTGAAATTCTGCGCAGGATTCTGAGTTTTGTCTTTGTATTAATTCCAGAATCTGCATGAAAACCTCTCTCGTACTGCAACGCTTGTTGAATTTGATGTGAGCACGTGAAGTAGACTCATTTCTTTCGACATGTGAATGTCATTGTCCTGCGCCTGTGTTAAGGGAGCGATGTGATAAAACTATTGCTCCATCTCTCTGGAGCTCTTTCTGGCCTATACAGGTATTCTCTGCCATGTCAGTTTTAATATGTAATAATATACAAACATAGATTAAAACGGTATTAACAATATACATAAGATGGAAATATATTTTATGTCTTTAAAATACACGGTTCAGTCAAAAATAATGTTCTCTATAATGAAAATGGAAAATCTACATACTCTAAAAAACTAATTAATAATAAAAATAGAGAACTGTAATACTAAACTATATTTATATTGGTTTCCTGTGGTTTTCAACATACCAAACACTTTGAACACATTCCAGGGCTCGACAAAAAGGACTGCCCGATGGCCTGGGGACAGTGTGAGAAAGATTCGGGCCAGTTGCTAGAAATGTCACTTGCCCAATCGGGCCAGTGCTGCATTTCTAACATTAGTGCAAGCAAACAACAAGCGAGAGAGCACAAAATTACACAGAGCGATCGAAGTCTTCTAAACGAGGAGCGAGCATGAGTATATTTATCTTGCAAAGATGTGCAAACGCATAATATACTGGACACGCCAAGGCACAGTCATGTGCATGCACAAGATCATGCAGACACAGAGCACACAAACACTTTTTCTCTCATTAATTCGCCTTGCATGTCCTTGCTTGGACATGTAAATATATTAGGGATGTAAGACATGTTTCTAGAGAGGACATGTTAAGTGTAAAGGTGTGGGGTTGTTGATTAATTTTCATATGTTGATAAATCTGTTATTTGTCAATGACCACATACAGTATTAAATAAACAGGGTACTTTCTCAGGATTAGTTAGAATTGTAATGCATTTGTTAACATTAAACAGCCATTTTTACTGCAAATTTTAGAAAACATAAGTGAATGACCAATTTAGTTCTCCAAAGGACAAGCACATACATCACAATGCTTAATGTCGGTTCCTGCATCTAGGATGGCATGAGGGTGAGTAAATGATTAGAGAATGTTTTATTTTTAGGTAAAATCTCCCTTTAATACTTTTTCTTGCATCAAATAAATTTCATAGCCATTAATTCACAGATATAATATATATATATATATATATATATATATATATATATATTAAAAAAAAAATGCATTTATTTTAGACGGATGAGGAAAATAAAGTGGCTGAACAACAGCACTATACAGTGCATCCGGAAAGTATTCACAGCACTCACACACATTTTGTTATGTTACAGCCTTATTCCAAAATGAATGAAATTCATTATTTTCCTCAAAATTCTAGAAACAATACCCCATAATGACAATGTGAAATAAGTTTGTTTGAAATCTTTGCAAATGTATTAAAAATAAAAAAAATCACATGTACATATTGCCATGACACTCAAAATTGAGTTACTTTCTGGATGCACTGTATACATAGGACAAGGTTGTCCATCTACTGATTGCACACCAAATTACCATCTTTGTGTGTCAGATTTGTGATTATAATAGTAGTGATCTAAACTATCTAGTGACATCAGTCTTACCTGATTGAGTTGTTGTTGCTTTAAAACTACTTGGTGTGGACATTATTCCACCCTTCTGGCTGTTTTGAGACAAGTATGTTTTAAGGGGCAATTTTCCAGACCAGAACTGACTTTTCTGCACTGAAAATGCACTGATTGTATGGGCACCAGCACCCTGTCTGTGTAAAAGGGACATATGATATTCAAAAGTGGTGCTGTTTCGCTTTAAAAGGTGAATCAGTCAGACTCTACCTACCTATGCCTTTGTTCTGCTCAGTGGCCAATCAAAACAGCTTCAGGGCAACAGAACTTGCCTCTACTCCCATACCACATCTGCTTACCCCATGGCTCCGCCCCCACCCCAAGGACACAGGGAGGAGGAGATTAGGTACATTGTGTCCCAGGGCACCAGCTGTTGCTTTCCTCTGTGCCCTTCCTCCTCTTGCCCTTCCCTGGCACTAGCATTGCACCTGTAATGCAGCCAGCCACCTGTTCAGGAGGCCAGGGTGAGATATTAGTGTTAGGAAGCGTTTGTGGCATAACAGAGGGTAATCCACGGCAGGCACTTGCCGGGCAGGCCTAGAGAAACTCCCAGCCACACTGCTTAATCCCCCAAAGGCTTAATACTTGGCTTGAGCACATGTGTAACTGTGATCCTGAGTGACAAGGAGCATCCAATGACACTGAGTGTGTTAAAGGGCAAGTTCACCCTAAAATTACTTTCATTTTTTTATTATTTACTCACCATCATGCCATTGCAATCCTGCACTATTTTCTTTCTTCTGTGAAACACAAAAATAAATTATAGGCTGAATCCATCCATCCATCTGTCCATCCATTTTGTACCTGAAGCAGGAAATATTTTGTAATACATGCATGTTTGATACACCTTTAGTGGAAATAGGTGGGTATTATCCTCTTTGGGTTGTGTTGGGCTGGCTTAGGTCCCGGGCTGGTTTTAGTCATGCACTATACTCTAAGTCTTAGAGGCCTGTTTACCTACTTTTCATTGATGTGTATATTTTTATTTGTAGTGTGAAGTGTGTATGGTAAAAATCTGCCCGAGCTCATTTATTTACTAATATTTTTTGTTTGTTTCTATGTGTAAATAATAGATTCATTAGAAAATGTATATAACTGTGAAGCTTTTATTTACCAATCAGCATGTACTATGAGTTTTTATAAGCTTCCTAAGATTTTTTTTTGTTTAATGTCTTCATAATACTTTTTCTTATTAAATATAAAAAAAGACAATGACTTTGTTACAAGATCAGAATGAAGCATTGCTTGACATGACTCCACACTTTAGCTATGTTCTGAAACTTAGTGATCTGCCTACCTAGACAGCATTTTAAGGCATCATAGGCAGTGTTGGGTAACGTTACTTTTAAAAGTAACTCGTTAGAATTAGGGATGCACCGATCTGATACCTGGATTGGTATCTGATCGGACACTTAAGCTATTAGACGGATCGGGTATCGGTCCGACGAGCCCGATCCAAATCCGATAAGTGTTAGTCATGTCCAAAAAGAACCATTAAAAAACCATTAAAGCAGTCCATATGACCCATGCTTTTTATTCAAAGCCCATTAAAGACGTGCTATAGCTCTGTGAATCCCAAAAAGCTGTGCTTAATAAGTAAATATATCAAATGCACTCACTGCTCTGTTTACACACACAGCGCGCGCGCGGCTATTTTTAGCCTTCACGCGTTGCGCAATATTTGAGCGCTACTCACGAACAACATCTCAGATGTAGATGCTCAATAGTTCTGTATACTTTGCATTTAGAATGGTTTTTAAAAATAAATGAAAAAAAAAAAAATAAAAAAATGTTATACCAGAATTTGAATAAGAAGTGAATTAAACTACTGTGAACTTGACTTCAAATAGACACACTTACAGGACTTCCTGGAGTTTCGAATGTCAAAATAAAAGCATTAGGGTTTAAAATTTAAAGGTGCACTAGTGTGATATATTACTATTATAATATATTTTTATTATTATTATTTGTTTACAAATTATAATATTTAAGTTGAATGGGTTCCAAAAATAACTGTGTGAATCAAAAGTGAGCTGATATCTTACAACTAAATTGAACAAAAAAGAGATCTGAATCCTTTAAAGTCCAGATACAAGCTGAAAAATAAATAAATAAATCTACTGATGACTTAACTGGAATTACTGTTAATTTTGCTGCTACATTATCCAGTATGCTAGTTAATAATAATAAGTGTTAATAAGTGTTTCTTAATAAGCCATACATTTATATTGAAATAATGTGTAGTAAGAGCACATCCAATTAGTTCCACACAATAATGTGAAGATATTCTAAACCGATTATGCAACAAAACAACACTGGTATCGGATCTGGATCAGCCGATACTGAGATTTCCGATATCGGAAAGTGGTATCGGTGCATCCCTAAAAAAATATTCGTTAGAATATTACGTTAAGTCACTTAATTAAAAAGTTATTTTTTTGGAAAGTAAAGCCTTTTGTTACTTTTTTGTTATTTTTGTGTTATTTATTTCTCACAGCCTCTTTCTCTTCTGCTGTGCTATGCATTCCATACAAGAAACATTACAGGTCATGCTAGCTACTGTATAACACTCATGTCAAAACAGATATTTAGAAAGTAGGTCTTCATCACATCATATTTATAATAAAGAATCAATAACATGAAAATACATGATTTGATTTTCCATAAAAATTACAGCCAACATGTATAATGAAGAATAACCTCTGTCTAACACTTGAACCTGCATCATACCTGTCATCATGTGCGGTGCCCATCGGCAATGTCAGAGTCAACTTATGATGTTTTGCAAAAGTCAGGATAAAATTCAGTGGGGAATGCCAGCCTAACATGTTCAAGGAATAAGTCAGATGAATAAATGAATATTTTCACTTAAGTCATCTCAGTGCAAGCTGGTTTTGAGTTGATCCATGGTGCGTACAGATGCCACAACTTCAAAGGTGCATGTTGATACAGCTGGAATGGAATCTTTTTTAATGCTACCAAACTGTCATAAAAACGGGTTGTTTCATGAATCAAACTACTTGTTTATTATAAAACAAAATGTAGAATATTTTTAGAAACTAAGCCATTTTCTCTGCATACACAATCGATGTAGAATATTGCTCAGAGTCACTGATCCAGAGACTTTTCTCATCCCATTCTCCCAGTTACAGGGAGCTGTAACAGAGCAGTTCGGCTGCATAAGTCAGTGAATTGAGTGAGTATTTCACCCTGTGTATCATGCCGTGGCCAGTGGAAGACTAGCCTTCTAATCCCCCTGCCTAAACACGTTTACTGATTTTTTTTTAATGCAATGTGTATTAACACATTTAACTCAATTGAATGTTGACCTCATATTACAATAAAATACGAAATGTGCATGCGCATAAGTGAGTTGATTGACAGGCGATGTCTGTATCTAAAAGGTGATTGTCTCTTTTACCTGCAAGGTGGGACTTCCTTTCTACATCATTGACTGTTGGCTACTAGAGCTTTTTGGCTGGGCGTTCCAATTTCTACAATTCATTGAAGTGACTTGTCTCTCTCTGCTAAATAGTCTCTGGCCTCACACTCTTTAGAAATACAATGCCCATCATGCACTACGTCTCTCCCACGAAGTTTGCACAGTTTTACTCACAATACAGTGACAGTAGAGTGTACAAAAGCAACGTGTTACTTTATTTGAAAAGTAACTCTGATATTATTGTCTAAAATAAAATTAGCATTACTTGTTAATAGAAAAGTAATTTGATTACGTAACACGTTACTTTTATCGTGTTACCCCCAACACTGATCATAGATACACTACAGAGTACTGACGTGAAGACTTTTCCAAACAGTACGCAGCAGTACTATGTTGCCTTTTTTGGTACCTACTTTTGGCTAAATTATAAGGCACCGTTACATGCATCCTTCACAGAGAAGGCAATCCCAGAATGCATTTGTGGAAAAAAATAAATAAATCCAAGATGAGTCGGTAAATGTTCCTTTTATATATTTTTATATATTCTATATTTCCTTTTATATCTATTTTATGAACAAAAGTTTTATGCAATATTTATGTGATCAGTGTATTTTTACTTGGCTTAAGTAAAAAACATTAGCTTAGTGAAATGCTCTGAGTGTTCCAAATCAGTCATTTTGTGGAACATTTCAGATAGTTTGCTGCCTAGGTTGGTAGTAGACCGCAAAGCAGCTCACTAGGTTTTGGAAGAGAGATACTATTTGTTCACCTGTTCTGTTCGTCTTCTGTTCCAGACACTGGCTGGCCACCCATTTTGTCATTTGGTATGGCGTGCCCTACATGACATATGACATCTTCGCCATGTACCTCAGCCATTACCATCGCTTCCGGGTCAAAGGTCACAAGGACTATAGGAACCACTCTCTACACACGGTCAACTCATTTGTGAAGAAAGAGTTCCTGCTGGTCCTCCATCACATTGCACTGCTCACCATCCTGCTACCTGTGACACTGGTGAGAGAGAAAAGAGAGTTGGAGAAGCACAGAAATCAAGTGCAACAGTTACCACCCACTTTTTCTGCGGCCTTGGTTCTGGAAGTATTTTGCATATTCATTTTCTCCATAGGATTTTCAAAAAATTCTTCAACAAAGAGTTCTAAGCCATAACCCAAACCAACTAGCTGCGAGATGAACCGTATTACAAACTTTGATTTGAATCAAGAAAGTATATACATATTGTAAAAACAAGTTGTATGAAAAAATTAACTTCTCATCCCATAATGCCTTTTAAATGACGTAATCGAATTTAAAGCAACAGTTCGATATAAAACAATTTCTTTATTGTCATTAGTTCTGTGTGTAAAAACTAAATATTTCATATATGTAGTTTGATGGTGCTTTCATACTTGGTTTGATTGCTTTGTCCGAACCGGAGTTAATTTCCTCTCCCTGCCCTCGCTGGTCCCTGTTCACATAATTTTCACAAGAGTCCGAAACGCGATCTGATCGCGTCTTCAACATGAGTACAAGCTGCAGCTGTTTACTACTGTAACTGGTAACGACTCAAGAAGACATCAGCTTTGCTGTGTTATTTAAGTATTCTTATCTTTGGATTTACCACCAAAACTTTACATGCACAGAACGACACTTTGTCTGCCATGGATGCATTGAATGTACAAAGATGCGATGAATGTTAGCATTTATCTGCTGCAATGTGATGCGTTGCAAGAGATGTAAAGAATGTGAGCTGCTCTCTGATGCCGATTTATTTGGACTCAATCAGGTATTAGAAATGCATTATACCATGATAATTGCGATTGCAAGCCTGCAAAGACGTGAATTATACCTTATAACAAGCGGTTCACTTCCGTGATTTAGTAGGATTACATTCATGTCAGCAGCGAACCGTACTTGAGTCCACATGAACCGTACCCCAGACCACCTTTTCAAGTAGTGTGCATCAGAGTTCGGAAAGTAGCGTTCCCATCATCCAATCAAACCGAATTTTGGTGCCAAACAATCCCAGGTTTACACCAGAAGTGCTAGTGAGAAAGCACCCTGAGAGTATAGAGACTCGATTACGTCATTTGCAATGCATAGTGGGAGTGGGTGATCGCTGCTAAGCTCTTCTGCAATTTCTGTATCCATGATTACGCTGACTTCTCTGATTGCTGGATTGCTCTTTGGGATTATAGGTATTGTAGTTTTTTTTCTGGGAGTACAGCAGCATATGCTTCTACAGAAGCATATACCACAGCTTGATCTCTTTTTATCTTTATACGTTAATGCTAGTAATACATTTTTCTATGGAAAAAAGAATGGCATTTTGTACTTCCGGAACCTGACGGTTATGCTTTACACAAGGATAGAAATGGAGACTGAGTGATGATGATGATAATAATATAAAGGGAAAGAGTAATGGACCTTCTCAAATAACCACAGCAACGGACAGACCTACTTATCTATAGGCAGGACAAAATGGGTGGCAATGTGGACAGGGAGATGCAGCGCAATTGTGTTCTTGAAGTACCTGATCCACGAAAAACAATTACCTTAATAGCAGCTGTTACACTTCCAGAGTACATGCAATGGTACAGATGGACACACACACACACACACACACACACACACACACACACACAGGTGGAAACCTGGTCTTTTGTTTGGTGTCTCTGGGCTGTCAGTGGTGATATGAGATCACTTTACACACACTTCCATTATTCACCCACAGCAGATACTCAGATGCCACTCCACATACACATCCACACATGGCTTAACCTCCCTTTCCACAAAAGCACACAAAATGGAATAAATGTAAAGTCACAAACATAGAAACAACAGATTCTGACACGCATCATAATAACACAAAGACCCAGACCACAACAACAAAACATCTGAAAGGCCATTCAGTGGGTTATGTAAAATCAATAAATCTTGACACATACATTATGTAATACATTACCCTACGGTAATGTCTAATAGAGTGTTATGCATGGCAAAGAGGAAATGTAGATAATTAAGTCATAGTCTATCTATAATATCTATTGCCTTAAGTCGAAATACTCTGTGTCTCTATGACAGGTAGCAAAAACCTTAAATGCAATTAAGTGTAGGATTAGTATTAGTACTTATATTTTGACATTATAACGCACACCTCTGATCTGCCATCATAAGCTCCCTTGTGTCATAACACATACAGTGGCCCCAAATCGTATTTAGACACTTAAAACACATGAATTTCATTGCTTTGGAAAACAAAATGTCAAATCATGTAGCTTTTGTTTTAAATTTATATATAAAAATGCAAAGCAAAATATTTCACAAAGATATTTATGTTTTAAATTGATATTCTTTTCAAAGTTAGGACATATTTGGACAGCTGGCTGTTGACAAATGTTAGTGGAACATGTCCATAGATAATATGATGAACAATACCAATGGTTTCTCTTCTAGGACACTTGTGTGAACTTGGTCACTGACTTCATACATCCACTAAAAATGACCTTGGGACCAGTTGGTTTAATGTAATTGCAGAAAAGTTAGTTCTGAGATTGGGATAATTGAGGTCTAGTATAACTTGGCTTGATATTTTGTCAGCTAGTGCAATGAAATTCGTAAGGGTTGCTTTAGTGTCTGAATACTTTTTGAGCCCACTGTAAGATAACCATGCACACGCACACATCATTTAATAATTTCGGGTCATAAATAAACATCATCTGTCTGCTAAAACGTCATTCTGTTTATTTTGTGTAGCGTAATCTGTGTTTGCTAATGAGGGTCTGTTTCTTCATTTCTGGCTCTCAGTCCAGTATGTCTTGTATTTGTGCACTTACAGCTTAATTAATGCCCTTAATTAGCTTAAAAAAACACAGTTTTTACTATTTGACTAGCAGGACATTTATGAAGAGGTTAAGAGATTTGTGTAAAATGTAGAAAACCAGGTCACTAGAGGTGTAAATATTGCTCTGACAATGGATAGATTTAATTTACTAAATTATGTAATTCATTTTGAATTGTGACATTTTGTTACAATTTGATTATTTTTGTAAAATTCATAATAATAAGGATAATAATAAAAACAACCACCCTCAAATGTTTCTGGAGGGACAATCAAACATGTCTGCACTTAAAATAGATGATGGGCTATATGGATTTGGTGAATTGTAATACTGAAAATAGTTCAAAAATTGGATTTTGCATAAGTATATAATGCACATAATGCATTTATTTTTTCTTTGTTACAGTGTAGTTTCACAAGTACATACTGAATAATTTACTGTTATTAGTATAGACAATTCATTTATGTATAACAAGTACATTGTGAAATAAAGTGTTACCTTTGTTTTAATTAATATAAAATCTTAAATCTACATTATGTATACAGTGTATGAACAGTTGAATTCATTAAAACAAATTTTTTAACCACTCCACAGATTGAATATTAGCAAAAATTGGCAAGTCATTTAGGACATCTACTTTGTGCATGACACAAGTAATTTTTCAAAAAATTGTTTACAGACAGATTGTTTCACATTTAATTGACCATATCACAATTCCAGTGGGTCATAAGTTTACATACACTAAGTTAACTGTGTATTTTAAGCTTGTAAAATTCTAGAAAATGATATCAAGTCTTTAGTCAATCAGCTTCCGATAGGAGGTGTACTGAATTGAAGGTGTACCTGTGGATGTATTTTAAGGCCAACCTTCAAACTCTGTGACTCTTTGCTTGACATCATGGGAAAATAATAAAAGAAATCAGCCAAGACCTCAGAAAAAATTGTGGACCTCCACAAGTCTGGTTCATCCTTGGGAACAATTTCCAAAAATCTGAAGGTACCACGTTCATCTGTACAATAATAATACACAAGTATAAACCCCATGGGACCATGCAGCCATCATACCACTCAGGAAGGAGACGTTCTGTCTCCAAGAGATGAATGTAGTTTGGTGCAAAAAGTGTAAATCAATCCCAGAACAACAGCAAAGGACCTTGTGAAGATGCTGGAGGAAACGGGTTGACAAGTATCTATATCCACAGTAAAATGAGTCCTATATCGACATAACCTGAAAGACTGCTCAGCTATGAAGAAGCCAATGCTCCAAAACCAACATAAAAAAGCCAGACAACAGTTTGCAAGTGCACATGGAGACAAAGGTCTTGCTATTTGGAGAAATGTCCTCCGGTCTGATGAAAAATGTAACTGTTTGGCCATAATGACCATCATTATGTTTGGAGGAAAAAGGGTGAGGCTTGCAAGCTGAGGAACACCATCCCAACCGTGAAGCATGGGGGTGGCAGCATCATGGTGCTTTGCTGCAGAAGGGAGTGATACTATTGTTTGTACAGATGAACGTGATACCTTCAGGCGTTTGGAAATTTCTCCCAAGGATGAATCAGACTTGTGGATGTCCACAATTTTTTTTTAGGTCTTGGCTGATTTCTTTTGATTTTCCCATGATGTCAAGCAAAAAGGCACTGAGCTTAAAGGTAGGCCTTAAAATACATCCACAGGTACACCTCCAATTGGCTCCAATTAGCCAATCAGTAGCTTATTGGCTAATTAAAAAGTGTGTGTGTGTGTGTATATATATATATATATATATATATATATATATATATATATATATATATATATATATATATATATGTATGTATGTATGTATGTTTTATTAAATTCAGCAATGAATGCATTTACATTTTTATTGTCGGATCAATGCAATTTACACCCCAATTGGTCATATTGAGACAGTGAGTGTATGCATGTTTGTGCTGACTGTGTTTTTTGTTGTGTACATCAGTTCTTTAGGAAGGACCGGGGTGATTACTTCATTGGCTGTCTGTTCCTCACAGAGCTCAGCACTCCTTTTGTTTCATTGGGCAAAATCCTCATTCAGGTAGCACACTCACACTCACTCTGATTTTGTATTTAACTCAGCGATCCTTCACAGTGCTGTCCCTGCCAGCTTGAGAGAGGAGCTTCAGGTCAACACTTTTCCAGTTTCCTTTTGTCAAGTCTAATGTGTAAGCTAAATACAGAGATGGAGACCTATCAGAGTAATGAACACTCAGCCAAGTATTCACTATGTAGTTCAGATTTCCATCATTTTTATATGTCTAGTCATGCCATTCTTTTTCTATGTGCTCATGTTTCTTCCGTTCTCTGTTATCTTCCAGCCAATGCTTTTTCCACTGATTCTTGGCCTATTTGGTGTGAATAGTTGCTCTTAGGCATGTAGTACATACTGTACAGTATATGCCTTTTACATGACTTTTGGTAGTCATAGGTATTACATTTCATGTGATTAATCATGGTGCATGATACATTACAACAAACATAAAAATACAATCAGAAATACATTTACTTTATACTTTGTCTCAAAGAACTTGCAAGAGATTAGGTAGTCCTTATTCATTTGAATTATTTAAATATGCACATGTTAAAATGTTTTTTTTATTAATTTTTTTTTAGAATAGAGTTAATTAGACACTTTTTTTTTTAACTTTTTAAATATTTATAAGTACATGTTTAAATGCCATAAAATCAGTGGACATGCTGTAATTAAAAGTTGAGCATTTCCATTGGAGTTTTTAACAATACGATCAAATGGGCTGATTAAATTAATATGAGCTTTTTTGACAAGTTATTGCTGAAGTTTAATTTGCCAAAGTTTTAAAATCTCAAAACTATTATTTTCTCTGACTGTGTTCAGTCGCTATCACGCACACGCTGTGTCTCGCTCATGTGGTTTCACTTTTGACACTGCTTCAGTGTGTGAGTGTTTTTGGGTGATAAGAAGAGATACAGCAGATTGCCCGTATCTCTCCCACACCTGTCTCACCACTTGCAGATGAAGTTTTTATTCTCCGTTCAGTAAATCCACTTTGTGTTTTTTATTCCGGGACATGCATCGCATGTATTAAAATAAGCATGGGACTGCATTCAGTTTCTGTGCTAGAATGTGCAGTCGAGTCGAGCTTGTGAAATGTAGCCCAGCAAATCAGATTGAAGCTTGCCATTTATAGAAAGCACTTGCCATTTGCATTGCCTTATGCTTCAGTAGGTCTTTGAACAGTTGATGTTGCTTTGACTAAAGGCTCCATCAAATGCACTTTTTGCACAGCGAAATTCTGTAGGCGAAATATAGCCATTTAAATGGGAATCCGCACGATGGACATCACGAGAGTTCCCCTCATGGCTTTTGTGTGGAGTTCAAGTTTGTCACTTTGACAGCAGAATTTGCCGCATTGACCAATAGGCAGTTGTTTGCTTTGGCAGTGACCTCTTTGTGGGCGGTGCTTCATACACAGCTACACTGAATATTCATATTAAGACATAATTTTAGCAGCAAGATTCTTTCTAACATTACTCTCACGAAGTATAAAGTGCAGCATTGAAAAGAGACAGCTTGACAAGCTATTTTTTGCTGGTTTCACACACGCTCGATGTCTGCCGCCATGCAAAGGTAAATGTGACTGCGCCTTAAGTACACTGTCACATAATTTCCCATCACAAAAACAAAAGCGTGTTTCATGATTCATAGAATCCACCATCATGATTGATGTCACCCCTGTTTTGTTTCCTCTTCCTTTCATTCTTGTCGTGTTGACTGTCTCTTCCTGTAGTTGGGGATGCAGGAATGCTGGCTGCACAAGGTCAATGGTGGCATGGTGCTTTTGAGTTTCTTCATATGCCGTATTGCACTCTTCCCCTATATGTACTGGATGTACGGCTCCCACTACGGCATCCCGCTTTACAGCGTTCCCTTCCATATGCCCTTCTCTGCAAACCTGGGCAACTTCTGCATCCTGGCACCGCAAGTCTACTGGTTCGTCCTCCTCTGCCGTAAAGGCTACCGACTCTACAAGCGCCAACGGGATGCAAAGAATCAGATCTCTCCAGTTTCCTCCCCCGAGCCCATCTCAGATATCTCCAAGGCTGATTAGCGAAGGAATCACTGTTGTTATCTAGAACAAACCAACCAATCAACATCACAGCTGAAGGCAACGGCACTGCATCTACTACTGTTACAGTACAACTAGACTCACGCGCCTGTTAGAAATCCCATTATTACTGCTGACTTCTCTTCTCTTCTCCATTCCACACATAAATGGCTGTTACAGAGCCGCTCCATTGGATTAACTGCCTGTGGTGATCTCAAAGGAGTCTTTTAGGTCAGATATTGAGAGGTGTGACCCTCTCTTCCTTTTCCGACTGGAGGATCTGTTACAGTTTGGACTGATGTCTTGGATGTCATTGGAATTATCTGTTACTTTTTGTTATTTTTTTGGTTCTGTCCTTTGTCCTATATGATAAGCTGGCCCAACCCTAACATATAGTGTGTATGTGTGCTTGAAGTATAAAAATACAATGGTTTAAAGGGAAACTATTATGTGAGTGGCACAGCCACGTCTATGATGACATAAATCTATTAAACAAACATTACTTTAAAAACCTGCAGTACTTTAACATTAGAGCAGCATTTCAGATCACCTGCACATGGGGGCAGTAAAGAATCAGTCCTTATGTTTACAGTGATATACACAGTTCTTGAGTCTATTCGGGGGTGGGGTCTTTGCAGGGTACAAAGAGCGAGCACATAATGCTTGGCATATCTTTTAGGCCACATTATGCCTGGGGGGATCTCCAGGCAGCAGTCAAAGCAAAAACACAAGGGGCTTCAATGCAAGGGACTGTGGGTAGTTGGATGTCCCATGTGAACACATAGTCTGAAAAATTGCATGCCAACCTACTCCTAAAACTGACATCTGTACATCCAAAGGATGTAATATAGGGTTCTCGCATCATGTAAAATTGTAATTTCCAGGTCTGGAAAATAAATTTAAATGTTTAAATCATGGAAATTTCTAGAGTTAATATAATTTTTTGGTAACAGTTTACTATAAGGTTGTATTAGTTAACATGAACTAACAAGGAACAATTGTATTTGTTTTAATTGTATAAAATAAAAAGAATATTCCAGGTTTAATACAAGTTAAGCTCAATCGACAGCATTTGTGGCATAATGTTAATTACCACTAAATTTACTTTTGACTCGTCCCTCCTTTTCTTTTAAAAAAACAAAAATCAAGGTAACTTTTAAGCACTTACCATGTAAGTGAAAAGGGCCAATTTTTGGAGGATTTAAAGTCAGAAATGTGAAGATTCTAATTATTTTATCCCACTGAAATCATGTTAGCATGCATATTATGTCTTGTGGCTATACTTTTGAAACAGTGAGTATTTTAATATTTATGGATTGGCCCCATTCTCTTCAATTCCAAGTGGCTCAGATTTTTGCCTTTTTTTTTTTTTTTTTTTAAAAAGAAAAAGGAGGTGCAAGTCTAAATTTATTATTGTGGTAATAAAAATTATGCCATAAATGCTGTCGATTGAGCCTTGTATTGAACCCAGAATCTTACTTTAACTAAGATTACTAAATGTTGCAAAAAATAATTGTTAATGATACTCAATGCATTTTATTATGGTAACAAATAAAACCTTATTGTAAAGTGTTACCAGTTGTTTTCTAGTTATTCTCAGCTCTATAATTTTTCCATGGACTAGAAATTGACTGTTTTACTCCCCAATAAATAAATAATGTAAGATTTATGCATTTTAATTTCATAACAGATTTTCATCTAATATAATTGTTAGCTTAAATTAATATTTTGTTTTATTAATTTAGTTAAAGTTTACACAAATTTAAATGTTGAATTTAAATGTGTACATTTTAAAAATAGGTTAAACTTTTTTTTTTTGAGTGCCTTTCTCTACAATGATTTTTAAACATCTTTACCCAGTAATCATAAACATCTGGAAATTAAATATCAAAAGGTATTTGAACCCTAGCATTAAGTATTATGTTTGTGATTTGAAGTTGAATGTGAAGTGTGGCACACATACTTTGCTCTTTATGTGGGGTTTTATGAGGCGTTATCTTTCAATTAACTAAGCCTGCAGTTTGAGTTTTAGAATAATTGTATTTAATTCTAAATTGATGTGCTGTAAAAACAGGTTATTTGCTGTTGCCTAGTGTCAATTTTGTTGGAAGGATTACGGCCGTATGAGAACTTGTGTAAATGTAGGCTAGCAAGGAACTCAGAAACCTTTGTTTCAAGGCATTTAACACAAACTGTTGCATCTTTCATAATACATTTAGTTGATGCTGAATGCCATATGAAAGCATCTAAGGTTTTATTTACAATGACCTTTTAGATTCCATTAAAGAGCTTCTATTATGGTTTTTCAAATATTACCTTTCATGTAGTGTGTTACATAGCTGTTTGTGAATGTAAGAAATTCTGCAAAGTTTAAAAAATCAAAGTGTACAACAAATGGAGTTATTGACTCCCAAAAGAAAGAACCGATTCTGAACACCTGAAACGAGTCATTAGTAATTCCAGACTTACTTCCTGTACTAACCTATGTAATTTGGTAACAAAAAAACCCACATCTGGTCTTCATTGGCTGCTGGTGAACAGCTTTGACCTGCCCTAAAACACTACACTACGTGGTAGACCAATCACAACAGACTGGGACATCTGACCAATCAGAGCAGAGTATGCTCTCTGAAAGGAGGAGTTTAGAATGAATCCTTTAGAACGGATCATTGAATGAGTCGCTTTTGACACTGGGAGAAAAAAAGGTAATGCAGCAATTTAAATTATGAGCAAATTAAAGTGTTTTTTGAACTTGGATGCATGTAAATTTATTGTATGAGACCTTTAAAACAAAAATAGGCACATTTAAAAACCATAATAGGTGCTCTTTAAGGAGTAGTTCACCCAAAACTGAAAATGCAGCCAATGTTTTACTCACCCCTGTATTGTTATAAAACTATATGACTTTCCTTCTTTTTCTTAACACAAAGGGAGAAATTGTGAAAAAATAATTGTGCTCAGTGATGTCATATAATGGCAGATTATGGTGACCACCTCTTCAAGCTTCAAATGAAGACTCACGATTGTTATGAAAGCATACGCTCCACAGCGATAGTGACAACAGAAACCAACACAGCTGCACACAAAACAGAGAACAGAACTTACTAAACATATATGAAGAGTTTGTTGTCAAAGAATTGATGCATTTCTATGCCCAGCCTTATTTTTTTTAAAAAAAAATCAAACAGAGACATAGAGGAAGCTACAGGCAGCCACAGTCACACGTCTCCTAATCTGATGGCAACGGCATGCGATAAAAGGTTATGTTAATCAGAGTTTACGAATCGGGTTTTTGTCCTAACTAGCAGTGACGAGTGACGGTACATTCAATCGACCGCTTGTTTTCTATCTTTGGCATCGCTCTGTCCATTGTGTGAACTAACTCCGTCAGTCCACAGTGAACAGGCACAGTCCAAAAACCTTCAAAAAATACGTTTAGGCATAGAAATGCATAAATTCTTTCACTACAAACTCTTCAGTCATGTTTAGTCTGAAGAGTAAACAATGACTGACTTTTCATTTTTGGGTGATCTATCCCCTTTAGCACTTTCAAAAGTGCATAATTGTTGGATTAAAATCAGTACATACCCATGCACTCATTTAGTGGGTTTCTAAAGACAAACTGAACCTAAAAGTAGCCTTTAGCTTGTGTGAGTGAGAGAGAGAGAGAGAGAGAGAGAGAGAGAGAGAGAGAGAGAGAGAGAGAGAGAGAGAGAGAAGGCTTGTATGACAGTGTGTATAAGCTCCCAGCTCACACGCTTGGAGGTTGAACAGGGTTTTTGCTGGACTGAAAGAGAAGGAATGCTTTGCTCAAAAGTAAGAATACAGTCATTTATGCTGTTGCTAACTGTCTTTGGCGAGTTTATTTGGGGTTGGATGTAGGGTATTTTTCCTGTTAGGTTTTATTTTTAATTAAGTAAAATTAAAGTTTTGTCTTCTATTGTATATAACATTGCTTTAACGATGCTATATACTAATAACAATGCTTTTCACTTTCTTCCCCTTTTTTGAGTCTATTGCAGTGTGATCTGCTGATCTATCATTACAACTTTCTCTCATTCTCATAGGGCATTTTGTTTTGTTTGCAGTTTATTTGTATACTGTATATCAAACCCATAATATAATATATACTCCATAATATATGGACAGTCTTATATCCAGAGGATTGCAAAACCTTGATAAATGACATTGAACGTACCGTTCTTGATGTCAGGCATATTTAAGGCATTTTTTGACCTTTAAATCATGGGACTGTATGATATGATTTTAAAATCATAATATATGAAGTCTTTTGTTTAGCCTTTTCAAGGCCTCTCAGCTCAGGGTTTGGTAAAAGTTATCATTTATCCATTATTATTTAGACAGGAAAGATGAGACTGTGTTTAAAAAAAGGAATAAGAAAGATAAGACACAAAATGTATAATTGAGAAGACCTACAACGATGATCACCTTCTTGGTTTTCTTTGTGTTTTCCTTCAAAGCTTGTGATTTTACAACTATTTGGTTTGGTAGACCAAAGATTGTCAGGCACTTTATTCAGCAATAGATTCTATTAATCATCAATTGATGAAGGTGACATGTAGCGTGATGGTCCTGGAGTTAATCTCAACATGATTGCCCTTCCTTCAGTTGCCATCTACAGAGGGTCAAATCTCTACAATGCGTTCTTCAGTTCCTGAGGCAACAAAACATCTGGAATAGTCCACAGAATAAAATGACAATACATGAATGAGAATGAGAGGTTTAGACATTGCTTGGGATTGTTATCTGCTGCTTTGATTTTTAACACATCTAAACTAGGTAAATATATGCAGAGAACTTAATTTGAAAATTAGAAATATCTAAAAAGGTTTTGTTTTTCCACCCAAATTGTGTGCTGACTGGAAGATCGTAAATACAGTGCCTTGTATTACAGATGTGTGTGGTGTTGACAAAAGCTCAGCGCAAAAGAGCCCTGGGCAAGTGGCGTTTATAGGTTGTGGCTGTCTCTGCTCACTTCCTTTTTATATTCAAAAATGTACATTACATAAGATTAAGGAAATTCCTCTATTATCAGGCACAGTGTAATGTACACTTTGATTCTGTTCATTCTATAAAGTTTCATTTAAATATATAGTTTGAGGAAATTGTTACAGCTAGCTTTGTTTTTCAAACATGCTTTTGTTGAAGTCTTACAATCATGTTTTTTTTAATTATTGAAGTTCTGTATGTGCTTGCTGTGTTTTGTCTTTATATTTGCATTTTATTTTAAAACTCATTGAAAAGAAATCTAAAATGTCTATATTGTAACCCAGTTTTCTGAGCTGCATTCATTCCTCATAGGCTGACGTGATTAGACAGCGCATAAGCTTAGGTCAGGGTATGTCCATGATGGTCTATTACGCTCCTTGATCTTGCATGCATCTAGAAGCATTTTATCAATGGTCCACATACAAACTATGGCAAAATGTACAACACCTACACTCAAATGCATTCCTTGGTTCCATCTTTGAACCAGTTCAGTTAAATCTTAACTCTCACTAAGAGGCCAGTGATGAAGGAAACCTTTTAGAGAACTGGGATGTAGCCAGAAGGCATGTTTGCATTATCTATTTCCTGGTGAGGACAACTCACTTCCTTGCTATATGTCAGCTTGACCTCCAAGCATGACTGATTTTCTGATTTTCTAAATCACAACCTTTAGCGCTCCCTGCCTCCTATTTTTGATAACATTTTGATTTTTCACATATATATCAGATTCATATAAATATATAGTTATTTTATCAGTTTGTAGCATGACCTTTTAAGAATCTCCTTTTAGAAAGGGGCTACAGAGTGAAACTAATTATTTTCTTGAAACCTGTAAATCCAAACACCACTTTGGAGAAAATAAATCTGATTTGATGAATCCTTTTAACTGAGTGGACTTTGTTTCCTTTAGAAAGGTACACAAAATTACAAGCATAAAGTATGAAGATTTTGTTGCATTGTTTTACGATAAGTTTCTAATTTGCATGTACAAGTTAACACATTAGGTATCATGTATCAACATTTTGTTTTTTTTTTACAGCATTGTTTAATATTAATTTAGCAAAACATTGCATGCAAATGTATCAGCATATGTAGAAATGAACATTTCCCAAGATGAATAAATGCTGTGGAAAATATAGTTAGCTCATGTTAACGATTGCTTTACCTAATGTAAACAAATGAAACCTTATTGTAAAGTTTTACTGATTTTATTACATTATACACCAATCTTCATTTTTTTTCCACAGGCAAAATAAACACTGTACATTTCATCTTGTTTCTCACAGAGATTGGATACACTTTAATGGGTATGTTTTTGATAGAAACAGCTTCACCACACAAAACATGTCTACAGCCATTAACTGAGAACACTATAGGGATGACTGATTTAAATGTTATTTATGTCAAAATATTAAAGTTTTGGCCTGGGAGGTTGTCAAATGGGATGTGCACCATCACATGGCGTGTTGATCATACATAATTAGGCCAATGGCAGACATTTTAAGGACCCTTTGAGACAGAAGGGTCCACATATCCTGCAGAAGTAAAACAAAACAATGTACCACATCTTAGTTTGGTGTCTTATTAGTACACTCACTTAAGTAACAGAATATTACAGTCCTCCTCTGGTGGGATTGGAATACCTCTTTTTCAGCAGGAGAGTGGACGTTTGCACTCAAATATGTCACCCGTTTCGTTATACTGTGAATAACTCACAACAGTACACAGTAAGAGTCCTGAAGCTGGTGTTCATCATCGGAGGTAGTACTCGATGGCAGCAGAGAAAGCTGCAAAACCTCCACAGCCCAAAACCCCAGCATTAAGACCAGCTTGTGAAAAGAATAACAGGTTTTAGTGTTATTTGTATGTGCAACACATAAACACAATTATCTAATGGTAAACCCACATCTGATTGTACTGACCATGCTTTGAAATGAGCTTACCTCTGAATCCAATGGCACCACCTGTAACACAGCCACTATGTACGGCATTTTTCCAGTCGGACTTCCCACGATGCTAGGAGAGGGAAATGAGACCATTCTTAAGACAAATGATTAGTGCTGAAACATTTTCAATAAATGAGAAGCCAAGTCTTGTTGGTTGGTTCTTGGCTCTTACACCAAGGTTTTTTCATTGTACCTTGCCACTGTTACTTTTGTCTTGCTCTCTGTGTTCTAATGACTACTGCTTTATATAAAATAAATACATTTGAATTGAATACATTTAAGAGAGTTCTAATAGGGAGTCACTAGGTGGAGCCATTAGCCCAAATTCAGCTTAAGAATAAAGACTACTCAGTACAAATACACATATAGAGTATATTACAATATACATGTAATATACTGTATATGTACATTTGCACTCTAGATTCACTAACAGGCTTGGGGATAACGAAATGCTTGTAAGTGTTCCCTGATAGTTTCGGTGTCCGACCACCTGTCGATCTTTTCACGGAAGCAGGAATAGCTTCCAGTTCTGTGACACGAATTGTGCATCATTGACGGCAGGGCTCGATATTAAGCACTGAGACGTGCTACTCCTTTGGACAAGTAAATTGGTCCTTCACTTGTCCGAACAAAAAAAAAGTTACTTGTCCGGAAACAAACTTTTTTTTTTTTTGCTGTTGTTTTTTCTAAAATTTGCAGTAAAAATGGCTGTTTAATGTTAACAAATGCATTACAATTTTAAGTAATCCTGAGAAAGTACCCTGTTTATTTAATACTGTATGTGGTCATTGACAAATAACAGATTTATCAACATATGAAAATTAATCAACAACCCCACACCTTTACACTTACAGCTGAAGAATTTACATACACTTAAATCTAACCTCTCCACAGATTTTTGATTGACTTTTTCACTTTTAATTGACTATATCACAATTCCAGTGGGTCAAAAGTTTACATACACTATGTTAACTTATTAAATTATGTCAAGCCTTTTGGCAAATAGCTTCTGATAGGAGGTGTACTGAATTGGAGGTGTACCCATGGATGTGCACCAAATTCAGTGCCTCTTTGCCATTGTGGGGAAAATCTAAAGAAATTGTGGACCTCCACAAGTCTGGTTCATCCTTGGGAACAATTTCCAAATAACTGAAGGTACAAACTTCATCTGTACAAACAATAGTACGCAAGTGTAAACACTATGGGACCACGCAGCCATCATACCACTCAGGAAGGAGACACATTCTGTCTTTTAGAGTTGAACGTAGTTTGGTGCGAAAAATGCAAATCAATCCCAGTACAACAGCAAAGGACCTTGTGAAGATGCTGGAGGAAACGGGTTGACAAGTATCTATATCCACAGTAAAACAAGTCCTATATCGACATAACTTGAAAGACTGCTCAGCGAGGAAGAAGCCACTGCTCCAAAACTGCCATAAAAAAGCCAGACAACAGTTTGCAAGTGCACATGGGGACAATGATCTTACTTTTTGGAGAAATGTCCTCTGGTCTGATGAAACAAAAATTTAATGTTTGGCCAAAATGACCATCAATATGTTTGGAGGAAAAAGGGTGAGGCTTGCAAGCCGAGGAACACCATCCCAACCGTGAAGCATGGGGGTGGCAGCATCATGTTTGGGGGGTACTTTGCTGCAGGATGGACTGGCATCAGGAGGAAGAAAAATGATGTGGATATATTGAAGCAACATCTCAAGACATCAGCCAGGAAGTTAAAGCTCGGTCACAAATGTGTCCTCCAAATGGACATTGACCCCAAGCATAACTCCAAAGTTGTGGCAAAATGGATTAAGGACAACAAGGTCAAGGTATTGTAGTGGTTATCACAAAGCCCTGACCTCAATCTGATAGAAAATTTGTGGGCAGAACTGAAAAAGTGTGTTCAAGCAAGGAGGCCAACAAACATGACTCTGTTACACCAGTTCTGTCTGGAGGAATTCCAGTAAATTATTGTGAGAAGCTTGTGGAAGAAACCAAAAATGTTTGACCCAAGTTACACAATTTAAAGGCAATGCTTCCAAATACTAACAAATTTAATGTTAACTTCTGACCCACTGGGAATGTGATGAAAGAAATAAAAGCTGAAATAAATAATTCTCTCTACTATTATTCTGACATTTCACATTCTTAAAATTAATTTGTGATCCTCACTGATCTAAGACAGGGAATGTTTTCTACAATTAAATGTCAGGAATTAAGTTTAAATGTATTTGGCTAAGGTTTATGTAAACTTCTGACTTCAACTGTAACCTGTCCTCTCTAGAAACATGTCTATGAGATATTTGGCATGTCCCAGCAGCATATCAAATGGAACAACCCACCAAAACAATTATAATATTCATGACATAAAAATGAATAGTATTCGTTAAAATTACTTTTAACTCAACAGATTATTTTTATATTTAAATGATAATATATATATATATATATATAAAACAAATGAATCAGGTGTATGGAAAATATGATACTACTTTTTACTTGACGGTTGTACGACCTGACATTTTAGTTATTAAATAAAACTCTGAATGTGTTCAAAGTGTTTGGTATGTTGAAAACCACAGGAAACCAATACAAATATAGTTTAGTATTACAGTTCTCTATTTTTATTATTAATTAGTTTTTTAGAGTATGTAGATTTTCCATTTTCATTATAGAGAACATTATTTTTGACTGAACCGTGTATTTTAAAGACATAAAATATATTTCCATTTTATGTATATTGTTAATACCGTTTTAATCTATGTTTGTATATTATTACATATTAAAACTGACATGGCAGAGAATACCTGTATAGGCCAGAAAGAGCTCCAGAGAGATGGAGCAATAGTTTTATCACATCGCTCCCTTAACACAGGCGCAGGACAATGACATTCACATGTCGAAAGAAATGAGTCTACTTCACGTGCTCACATCAAATTCAACAAGCGTTGCAGTACGAGAGAGGTTTTCATGCAGATTCTGGAATTAATACAAAGACAAAACTCAGAATCCTGCGCAGAATTTCAGGAACTGTAGATTATTTTTAACAGCAGGATACCATTTATTTTAATAAATGGGTACTGCAGAAAGAAACATGTTCCGTATTGAAGCGGAGAGACGAGCGCACCCCCCATAGCCTAATTGTACTTCAGGCTTGTGAGACTTCAACTGTTCTTAATTACGAGTTGGACAATCATAACTTGCACATTAGTATAAAATTAATGTATACTGGAAGCGCTGTATGTTTCACGCTGTAGATTCAAAAGAACCAGCTCCTTTTAATATTTATTTCAGGAATCGAACTGTACCGGAAGCGCATATGTTTCGCGCTGTGAAAAGAGCCGGCTCAAGACGCCTTTAACTGGGAGTTAAATACACTGGTAGAACTGCTTGTTTTACACTCTAGAGTATTTGAGGCCGGTGTTCCAGCCACATCAGTGGAAAATTGCACGCTTGAGAATCGTTAACGGAGCTTAAAGTCTCGAAGATCATATATCATTCCGGTATTTTTTTAAAGAATGGAACCGGTTCTCGGTTCACAACCTAATAGGGGACTCACCAATTTTGTTATTCGAGATCAAATTGCTTTTCTCTTGACTTTATTTAACAACGTGGCCTTCACGTAATCCAAAAGTAAAATAATATGATTACATTACTTTCTTATTGCAGTAACTGGATTAGGTTACTGATTAAATTTTTTACTAAGTGATCAGTACTTGTAACAGATTACATTTTAAAAGTAACCCTCCCAACCATGTTCACTAATAGTATATTTGTGTAATTCCAAATATGCTTGGCCGCTAAATGTTACTTTCCATCTAAAGTAACCTCATAACACCATATTTTTGTGTGAATGTGAGCATTTCTCTTTCTTCATGTCTTCCACCAGTGTTTCCCAAAATAAAGGCTAAAATAATCGCATTTAGCCTTTTTGTCCAAATCATTCAGCCCAAGCAGTAAATAATTCCTCACATAGGCTCTAGCTGTTTAAGTGCATAATGAATTTAGGATGTCATCAAGGAACCATGCCTTATGATTACGGGAAAAGGGCTAACAGAGTTAAAGTGACAAAGACGATCAGACAGACCAGAAAAGACACATAGTACTCACGGATTCTATGAGACACTCTGTGCATGAAAACATGGCACCCACAATGGCAAAGTTTTTAGCACTGACATTCCTCTCTGTCCCATGTCTCTTAAAAACTCTCTTGCTGTGGGGGTCCTTAGCGGGTCTTTGGGATCAAGCCCAACATTGGAGTCAATACCAGCTGTGAAAATACCAAAAGCACCTCCCAACACAAACCCTGCAGGCGAGAAAATATATGATTCAGAACCGTTGTGTTTTGTTTAGTTGTGAATTAAAGCATCATAAATTCCTCAGTTGACTGTTTGGCTGTATGAAGTATCACACAACACTTCCTCAACCGCCAACATCAACATACATGTATGATATCAGTTATGCATTACAACGGCTGGATTAACTCTGCATTAATATTGAATATTATTCCCTTTATTTTAATAAGGTCACTCTTTTTTAGTGTCAAGTCTTAATCCCTCCATCAGTGATCTGACTGTCCGCAATGGGCTGAGAGAGGCTGGACCGAGGGCTTGTAGGCCTGTTGTAAGCCAGACATCACTGGCAACAATGTCACCTATGGGCACAAACCCACCTTCACTGGATCAGACAGGACTGGCAAAAAGTGCTCTTCACTGACGAGTCACAGTTTTGTCTCACCAGGGGTGATGGTCGGACTCACGTTTATCGTAGAAGGAATGAGCGTTACACCGAGGCCTGTACTCTGGATCGATTTGGAGGTGGAGGCACGGTCTGGGGCAGTGTATCACAACATCATCGGACTGAGCTTGTTGTCATTCCAGGCAATCTTAACGCTGTGCATTACAGGGAAGACATCCTCCTCCCTCACATGGTACCCTTCCTGCAGGCTCATCCTGACATGACCCGCCAGCATGACAATGCCACCGTTCTGTGCATGATTTCCTGCAAGACAGGAATGTCAGTGTTCTGAAATCACCAGCGAAGAGCCCGGATCTCAATCCCATTGAGCACGTCTGGGATCTGTTGGATTGGAGGGTGAGGGCTAGGGACATTCCCCCCAGAAATGTCTGGAGACTTGCAAGTGCCTTTGTGGAAGAGTGGAGTAACATCTCACATAAAGAACTGGCAAATCTGGTGCAGTCCATGAGGAGGAGATGCACTGCAGTACTCAATGCAGCTGGTGGCCACACCAGATACTGACAGTTACTTTTGATTTTGACACCACCTTTGTTCAGTGACACATTATTAAATTTTTGAATACAAATATTTACACATGTTAAGATTGTTGAAAATAAAAGCAGTTGAATGTGAGAGGACGTTTCTTTTTAGAGAGTTTACATAATTTTTTTTTGGGTTGTGTGTGCAAAAAACTTTAGTAATATTAAAAGTGGAACATTATATATATATATATATATATATATATATATATATATATATATATATATATATAAAAGGCATGTCACGACCCCTTTAAATCCTAACACCATGACACCAAGTGCAGAACTGTCGGTTTTGACAACACAGACTTGGTCAGGTACCTATGCTACTGATTTTTTTTTTTTTTAGGATGCCATATATTTCATATAAAGACATGTTTTAAGAAGTCAGTCAGTGAAATACCTCCGACACATGCGATCAGTGATTTAAAGGCGCAGCTCTCCATTCCTCTCTCGATCATCTTCTGCGCCTCTGTTTTTTGAGGACTCGGTAAAGCACCCATTACGGTCGGATTCAAGTCTTTAATTTTCCTTCGGTCACCGATAAGATGATCCAAAAGAAAACTATACTGTAGTGAAACATTTTCCGCTGCTGCTGAAACACTTGCTGAATAACCTGAAGTAGCTGAGTGAGCAGCATCTCTGCTGTTTGTGGGCGCAGCCATGTTGGAAACGTGTTTCGATAACCTAGACAAGTGGTATACAATAAACGCACATTCGCCAATATTCACTGGAAAAACAAATAAATGCTTTGACAACAGAAATTACAAATCACACGACTCAGTTAGGTATAAAGTATCGAAAATACTTATATTTTACATTATATGTATATATATATATATATATATATATATATATATATATATATATATATATATATATATATATATATATATAATTCAATTCAAAGGGGCTTTACTGGCATGAATGTAAACAGTACAATATTGCCAAAGCAGAGGTTGCGTAAAAACAGAACTACACCTTAATCTATAATTACATTTAGTTTAACAAATTTAACAAATATAAAATAAATAATACAAATAAATACAAAAAAAAAGTTCAGAACTGCTGAAGACCACAGTGTTTAAATAACTGACATATACTTAAACATACATGAATATACACACATAAACTGAGGGTCACTGTGGTGAACATTGGGGTGACACACGGGGGTAAAACACATAACACAGATTCACCCACTGTCTCTCAGGCTGTGACACGTTAAAACGTATCCTGCAGCCAGTGCTGCTGTGTGTCCCTCTTCAAGTATTATATTCATTTGTTCTTGTTCTGTCATGGTTATAAATTTGTCTATGCTGTTTGTTAATTTTTCTATATAAATGTCCCACATGCTTCAAAACATCAACCATTGTGCCTGTACCGAAGCAAGCCAAAATCACTTGTTTAAATGACTGGCGTCCTGTTGCTCTGACCCCCATCATCAGCAAATGCTTTGAGAGGTTGATCAGAGATCACATCTGCTCTGTTCTGCCCACCTCTTTGGACCCATTGCAGTTTGCCTACCGTAACAACCGCTCCACTGATGATGCTATTGCATCTACAATACACACTGCTCTATCCCACCTGGAAAAAAGGAACACATATGTGAGAATGCTGTTTGTAGACTACAGTTCAGCATTTAACACCATAGTGCCCTCCAAGCTTGATGTGAAACTCCGGGCTCTGGGCTTAAACAGCTCGCTGTGCAGCTGGATCCTGGATTTCCTGTCAGGCAGACGTCAGGTGGTTAGAATGGGCAGCAACATCTCCTCATCACTGACCCTCAACACTGGAGCCCCGCAGGGCTGTGTTCTCAGCCCACTCCTGTATTCCCTTTACACACATGACTGTGTGGCGACACATAGCTCCAATGCCATCATTAAGTTTGCTGACGATACGACGGTTGTAGGTCTGATCACTGACAATGATGAAACAGCCTACAGAGAGGAGGTGCACACTCTGACACGCTGGTGTCAGGAGCACAAACTCTCCCTCAACGTCAGTAAAACCAAGGAGCTTGTGGTGGACTTCAGGAAGAAAGACAGAGAACACAGCCCCATCACCATTAATGGAGCACCGGTGGAGAGAGTCAGCAGTTTCAAGTTCCTCGGTGTCCACATTACTGAGGAACTCACATGGTCCGTCCACACTGAGGCCGTTGTGAAGAAGGCTCACCAGCGCCTCTTCTTCCTGAGACGGCTGAGGAAGTTTGGAATGAACCACCACATCCTCACACGGTTCTACACCAGCACTGTAGAGAGCATCCTGACTGGCTGCATCACCGCCTGGTACGGCAATAGCACCGCCCACAACCGCAAAGACCTGCAAAGGGTGGTGCGAACGGCCAGAAACATCATCGGAGGTGAGCTTCCCTCCCTCCAGAATATATATAACAGGCGGTGTGTGAATAAAGCTCGGAGGATTATCAAAGACTCCAGCCACCCGAGTCATGGGCTGCTCTCACTGCTTCCATCAGGCAGGCGGTATCGCAGCATCAGGACCCGCACCAGCCGACTACATGACAGCTTCTTCCCACAAGCAATAAGACTTTTGAACACTTGATCCCTCACAATCAACAATCAGCACTGCACTTTATTAATCATCACTCTGTCAATATATTCTCGCTCCCAATTCAGTCAGTGTATATATATATATATATATATATATATATATTTATACCCTTCTCTAGTGTGTGTATTCTACATTGTGTGTACTGTGTACATTTGATATGTAAATTGTTGTGTAAGCATGTGTACATTTGTTATGTAAATTGTTTTGTGTAATATGTTGTTTATTGTAAAGTGGTTTATGTCTCGTCACTGTCATTACTGCAATGTTGCTCGGAACTGCACACAAGAATTTCACCTGCTGTTGCACTCGTGTACACAGTAGTGTGACAATAAAGTGATTTGATTTGATTTGATTGTATCTTTCAGTTTTGGGCAGTGAAGGCGAAAGTGCACCTCTGTCTCAAGCTCACCTGTCGTACAGTGAGGCACACGCCCTTTCTGCTCTGGGTAACCATGTTTTTCTGTGTCTGCCTCTCTCAATGGCGAGACTATGATCACTGAGCCTGTACTTGCTCAGGATCTGTCTCTGCTTTGTATCTCTGACAGTCAGAAGATACCCCAGCAAACACAGAACGTTCCCAGAACGTTCCCGTATGCTTCCCATTTGGTTATTTTTTTGGGAACCAAACAGGAACGTTCTGGGAATGTTCCCTGTAGGGTATTTTAGGTTCTATTTTTCATAAACAAATTAAAAGGTTGCAAATGTTTGCTTTAACAGCAGTGATCAAATGCTGAATTACATGACCATTATCAGGCAGTAGAGAGCGCTCATTGATTGGCAAAGTCTTTTTTTACATTCCCATAAAGTTTGCAGAACGTTCCCCTAACCTTAAGGGAACGTTCTATTTACGTTAAGAAAACTTTCCTGGATCACCAATAGGGAACTTTCTGGGAACGTTCTGGGAACCAAAAACTAACGTTCCCAGAACCTAAAATTGTTTGCTGGGACTCTTCCAATTCATACTTTGATTTTAGAGTCCGATAGAATTGTAATTTGCTTTGTGTTTTAATTTCTTGATCCAAATGTTCCAGATAGATGATTTTAGATTGTTTGATAATCTGATTTATTCTGATGTTTGGTTGTAAAGCAGTGCTGCTCTGAGGCTGGTTAGTGTTAGTAGTGTTAACTGGGTTATTGAGTCTCAGAATCTCAGAATTTAGAGATCTTTTTTGTATGTTAATGATCAATGGGAATCGTCCTAATTCTGCCCTGCATGCATTATTGGGAGTTTTCCTTTGTAATTTAAAAATTAATTTGCAGAATTCTGTGTGTAGGTCTTCTGTTGGATGTTTGTCCAATCTAGTGTAGTGTAGTGTGTAGGTGTATTCCATCATAGAGGTGGTGGAGGCTGATGTGGTGGTGGTGGGCCAGGTGCACATTGGGGAGCGTAGATCATCCTCGTGAGATTTCAGCATTGATGTTGTTGATGAAATGAGGTGGTGTGTCACGCCTCGGCAGGAGTGTGGAGATGGTCTCTGGGAATTTTTTGCTGGTGATTTCTGCAATTTTCTTAACAGCATCAGCAGTATTGTTGCGCAGTGTGTGAAGGTCATTAGTCCCAGTGTGAATAATCACACATGAGGGGTTTCCTGAGAAGTCTCTAAGGAGCTGGAGGGCGTGGCCTGTTGTGCTGCATCGTTTCGCTGAAACCTTGTGATGTGGGAAGAGCTTCTGTGGGTCCAGGAACTTCCCATTAGAGTCCATCAGAAGGAAAACATCTGGACCAGGGTCTGATGGGTTACAGTGAGGAGGTTGGGGTGATGAGGCCTGTGTTTTCAATGGTGTCTGTGTGTTAGATACAGACTGTGTGTCAGCGTATGTGTTGTTTATGGGGGTTACAGGCGTTGTAGTGCTGCAGTGAGGTGTACTATCTCTGCTATTCTCCTGTTGATATCTTAGCTCTTTAAACTTTCTGGAGTTTTTTTTTTTTCATTACTCTCTGTGTCTTCTGTTAATTTGTCAATCTGTGCACGGAGAGTGTGATATTATATAATGGAATATAAATATATATATATATATATATACTTTAGGATTTAGGGCACACAACACTTGTATATATATATATATATATATATATATATATATATATATATATATATACACACACACACACACACACACACACACACACACACACACAGTGTTGTGTGCCCTAAATCCTAAAGTAATTAGTATTTGTTGTTCTTAAGATTCAAGTTTAAGCATTTCCTCCAAATACATCGAAAGATAATAAAAAATGTAAACTATGTTGTCCCCCCTTCTTGTGTTTAAAACATGAAAAACTCAAAAGAAATTCTACGGAAGATGTATTGGATATAAATAATCAAACTACATCAATAGTGACTACATTACCCAGCATGTCTCTCGTTCACTGCGCCATAATGTCGCGCGCTCCACCTGGCGGAGAAAATGATTCGGCGCTCGAGCATCTTCAGTGGGGAACAGCAACACTCCTCAACGGCAAGGAACAGGTGAGTCTCTCAACCTCTGTTTACTATTACTTTGTCGTCTAATACTTTCTTTTTTCATTGTAAGAATTCAGTTTTATTCGTTCTATCACTTTAAGGAATGCTTTACGGCCGCCATTGGGACGTAAACTGTACTTACCCGCACTTTCACCAACGGCCGGACTCATGTTGCGCTCGAGTGAGAGCGAGCTGCTGTTTGAACCGCTGTCTGGCACATGATCCGTGGCACCGGTCCTTTAGTGAGATACAGACGAACAGTGGCTGATGGTGCTCACATATAATCATTTTATTTTGTTTTCGCGTGACATGTTCTTTAGACAGCAATTCAGTGTCAGGAGAGTGTGAGAGACTGCAGTAGTTTTGTCACGATAGCTGTGTGAACAAAATACATTACAAGGATGATTTGACCGGATGATGACCGAATACTTTTGTATATTTTCACGACTTTTCTATTCGTCTGTCTGGCTTTCTCTTTTTCTTTATCTGTCCGTCCGTCTCCTTTTCTCTTTCTTTCTTTCTTTCTTTCTTTTTCTATCTATCTATCTATCTATCTATCTATCTATCTATCTATCTGTCTGTCTGTCTGTCTGTCTGTCTGTCTCTTTTTCTATCTATCTAGCTGGCTGTCTGTCCATGTCTTGTTCTATCTGTGTCTGTCTGTTTATCTATCTGTCTGTCTGTCTTTCTCTTTTTCTGTCTGTCTATCTGTCTGTCTTGTTCTATCTGTATGTCTATCTGTTTATCCGTCTGTCTGTTTATTTATCTGTCATTTTGTCTGTCTGTCCGTCCTTCTCTTTTGCGATCTGTCTGTCTATCTGTCTCTTTTTCTATCTATATCTGTCTGTCTCTTTTTCTGTCTATCTAGCAGTCTATCTCTTTTTCTATCTGTCTGCCTGTCAGTCTCTCTCTTTATCTATCTGTCTGTCTATCTGTATCTTTTTCTATCTGTCTGCCTGTCAGTCTCTCTCTTTTTCTATCTGTCTGTCTATCTGTATCTTTTTCTATCTGTCTGCCTGTCAGTCTCTCTCTTTTTCTATCTGTCTGTCTGTCTATCTGTATCTTTTTCTATCTGTCTGCCTGTCAGTCTCTCTCTTTTTCTATCTGTCTGTCTGTCTATCTGTATCTTTTTCTATCTGTCTGCCTGTCAGTCTCTCTCTTTTTCTATCTGTCTGTCTATCTGTATCTTTTTCTATCTGTCTGCCTGTCAGTCTCTCTCTTTTTCTATCTGTCTGTCTGTCTATCTGTATCTTTTTCTATCTGTCTGCCTGTCAGTCTCTCTCTTTTTCTATCTGTCTGTCTGTCTATCTGTATCTTTTTCTATCTGTCTGCCTGTCAGTCTCTCTCTTTTCCTATCTGTCTGTCTATCTGTATCTTTTTCTATCTGTCTGCCTGTCAGTCTCTCTCTTTATCTATCTGTCTGTCTATCTGTATCTTTTTCTATCTGTCTGCCTGTCAGTCTCTCTCTTTATCTATCTGTCTGTCTATCTGTATCTTTTTCTATCTGTCTGCCTGTCAGTCTCTCTCTTTTTCTATCTGTCTGTCTATCTGTATCTTTTTCTATCTGTCTGCCTGTCAGTCTCTCTCTTTTTCTATCTGTCTGTCTATCTGTATCTTTTTCTATCTGTCTGCCTGTCAGTCTCTCTATTTTTCTATCTGTCTGTCTGTCTATCTGTATCTTTTTCTATCTGTCTGTCTGCATGCCTGTCTGACTCTTTTTCCTATCTGTTTGACTGTTTGTCTTTTTCTATCTGTCTGTCTGTCTATCTGTCTCTTTTTCTATCTGTCTGCATGCCTGTCTATCTGTCTCTTTTTCCTATCTGTCTGACTGTCTGTCTCTTTTCCTATCTGTCTGTCTATCTGTCTATCTCTTTTTCTATCTGTCTGTCTATTTTTCCTATCTGTCTGACTGTCTGTCTCTTTTCCTATCTGTCTGACTGTCTGTCTCTTTTTCTATCTGTCTGTCTGTCAGTCTTTCTCTTTTCTATCTGTCTGCCAGTCAGTCTTTCTCTTTTTCTGTCTGCCTGTCAGTCTGTCTCTTTTCCTATCTGTCTGCATGCCTGTCTGACTCTTTTTCCTATCTGTTTGACTGTTTGTCTTTTTCTATCTGTCTGTCTGTCTATCTGTCTCTTTTTCTATCTGTCTGCATGCCTGTCTATCTGTCTCTTTTTCCTATCTGTCTGACTGTCTGTCTCTTTTCCTATCTGTCTGTCTATCTGTCTATCTCTTTTTCTATCTGTCTGTCTATTTTTCCTATCTGTCTGACTGTCTGTCTCTTTTCCTATCTGTCTGACTGTCTGTCTCTTTTTCTATCTGTCTGTCTGTCAGTCTTTCTCTTTTCTATCTGTCTGCCAGTCAGTCTTTCTCTTTTTCTGTCTGCCTGTCAGTCTGTCTCTTTTCCTATCTGTCTGCATGCCTGTCTGACTCTTTTTCCTATCTGTTTGACTGTTTGTCTTTTTCTATCTGTCTGTCTGTCTATCTGTCTCTTTTTCTATCTGTCTGCATGCCTGTCTATCTGTCTCTTTTTCCTATCTGTCTGACTGTCTGTCTCTTTTCCTATCTGTCTGTCTATCTGTCTATCTCTTTTTCTATCTGTCTGTCTATTTTTCCTATCTGTCTGACTGTCTGTCTCTTTTCCTATCTGTCTGACTGTCTGTCTCTTTTTCTATCTGTCTGTCTGTCAGTCTTTCTCTTTTCTATCTGTCTGCCAGTCAGTCTTTCTCTTTTTCTGTCTGCCTGTCAGTCTGTCTCTTTTCCTATCTGTCTGCATGTCTGACTGTCTGTGTCTTTTCCTATCTGTCTGTCTGTCTATCTCTTTTTCTATATGTCTGTCTGTCAGTCTTTCTCTTTCCTATCTGTCTGCATGTCTGACTGTCTGTCTGTCTATCTCTTTTTCTGTCTGTCTGCCTGTCAGTCTGTCTCTTTTCCTATCTGTCTGCATGTCTGACTGTCTGTGTCTTTTCCTATCTGTCTGTCTGTCTATCTCTTTTTCTATATGTCTGTCTGTCAGTCTTTCTCTTTCCTATCTGTCTGCATGTCTGACTGTCTGTCTGTCTATCTCTTTTTCTGTCTGTCTGCCTGTCAGTCTTTCTCTTTTCTATCTATCTATCCACCTATCTATCTGTCTGTCTGTCTGTCTCTTTTTCTATCTGTCTGCCAGTCAGTCTTTCTCTTTTTCTGTCTGACTGTCAGTCTGTCTCTTTTTCTATCTGTCTGCATGCCTGACTGTCTGTCTGTCTGCCTGTCAGTCTTTCTTTTTTCTATCTGTCTCTATCTGTCTGTCTGTCTCTTTTTCCTATCTGTCTGTCTGTCTCTTTTCCTGTCTGTCTGTCTCTTTTTCTATCTGTCTGTCTGTCTGACTCTTTCTATGTATCTGTCTGTCTCTTTTTCTGTATGTCTGTCTCTTTTTCTATCTGTCTGTCTGTCTGACTCGGTCTGTCTGTCTTTTTCTGTCTGTCTGTCTATTTTCTGTCTGTCTCTTTTTCTAACTTTCTGTCTGTCTGTCTGTCTGTCTTTTTCTGTCTGTCTATTTTCTGTCTGTCTCTTTTTCTAACTTTCTATCTATCTGTCTGTCTGTCTGTCTGACTTTTTTTCTATGTATCTGCCTGTCTCTTTTTCTATCTTTGTCTGTCCGTCCATCTGTCTAATGTACAAATACAAATACTCTCACTTGTAATAGGTTCTTCAAAGCACCTGTGTGTTTTGAAATACTTCAGTCTTTTCTTCTCACCATTTGTTCCTGGTTAAGAGTTTTGTGCTGCGGTAGCAGTTGTTTTTATGGGCATCTGTGAGATGCTTTGTGTAATTTACTGTAAAAAAAACCTAAATGCACATAAATTGCTTACATTATGATATGACCACAAAGCCTTGTGTGAAATATAACTGTATCAGTCGTTATCCGCTATATGTTCTCATAATATACAGAGCATTCAACACAGAGTGAAAGCAATCAGGATTGTAAAGCCCACTCCGTTTAGCCTTTAGTGCTTTCTTAATGGGGTAACCTAATACTGTTGGTTATTTTCCAGCCATATTGATTTGTTAAGGGTTGTTCCTTGTTCATGTCCATATGCCAAAAAGAAGAGAGTGGTCTTTTGGTCATTTTATGTGAGCACATAATATAGTCATAACAATAAACAGAAGAGACAAGGTGTGTCAGACTAAGGCAGCTTTCATACATACTGTTTTGCATACTAAAGATTTGGACTACTATTACAGCTTAATTTTAAGTCAATCGATGTTATGTCAGTCATTTTGATTATGAGGGCAAAAAGTTGGTATGGTGATGCTTTGGTCATGAGATTGCCCTTCCCCTAGCATGATTAGACAGTTATGGAGAAGAAACCTTGTGGAAAACAAGTAATTTTACATTTGAAAACTTTCTTACTTCTCCTTTCACCAACTTCAGAAATAGCTAAAAACAGCTAAAGTAAAACTCCCACTCTGTAGCTATTTGTACTGTAGGTAATTACACCCTCAAGATTTGTTTTGGTTAAACCATCAAAGGAAATGGCAAGTGTGTCTTTGGCATCGAGAGCTGAGCTTTGTAGAACACTCTGTCCAATATAAAGCTCTCTCCATCATAGTATACTGCAGCAATTTCAGAACAAAACCCATACTTTCTGAATTTATAATCTCTTGGGTTAAAAGTATGTGAACCCTTTAAAATTACCTGCATTTCTGCACTTATTATTCATAAAATGTTTTCAGATAGTCATGTAAGTCTTAATAATAGACAAACACAATCTGCTTAAAGTAATGACAAACAAATCATAGCATTTTTTCTTGTCAATACTGAATATGCCATTTAAACAGTCACAGTCTAGGGTTGAAAAAGTATGTGAACATTCTTGGCTAATAACTTTTACAAAGCCAATTTGGAGGCAGGTGTTGTTAATGAGCTGAGATTGTTGGTATTATAAAGGTGCCTCTGACTATAAAACATTTCAGTAAACTTGTCAAGAATCATGTAAACCATGCCCCTATCAAAACTAATGCCAAAGGATCCTAGAAGAAGAATTGTAGAGATGCATGAAGCTATAAAATCTACAAAACAAAATTGAAAGACCTGGATGTTCACCACTCCACAGTACAACAAACTGACTACAAATGGAGGAAATTCAGCACTTTTGCTAGTTTGCCTAGGAGTGAGCGTCCTGCACAGTTCACCCCAAGAGCACAACATGCAATGCTACAGGATGTGAAAAAGATCCCAAAGGTAACAGCAAAAGATCTGCAGAAATCACTTGAACTTGCTAAAATCAAATATAAAAAAACACTGAATGAGAATGGTATTCATGGAAGGACACCACGAAGGAAATCACTGCTCTCCAAAAATTGAATGTTTTGGCATAAACGCACAACAGTACATTTGGAGGAAAAAGGCTCTGCACAAAAACACCAAAACTTCATCCCAACTGTGAAGCATGATGGAGGAAGAATTTTGGTGTGGGACATTAATTTGCTGCATCAGGGCCAGGACAGCTTGCAATCATTGAGGGAACAATGAATTCTGCATCAAGACATTTTACAGGAGAATTTCAGGGTAGCGGATCTGAAACTTAAAAAAAGGTTGAGTAATGCAACAAGAAAATGACACAAAACACACAAGCAAATTAACAACAGAATGGTTGAAAACTACTAAGACATGAAAACTACAATCCTTTGTTTTCTATTACATTGAGCAGATTGTGTTTGTCTATAATTAGGACTTTGGTGAAGATTAAACCACATTTTCTGAATAAATGATGCAGAAATGCAGGTAATTTCAAATGATTTATATATTTTTCTTGCCACTAGATGTGAGAATATAGATTATTCTCTTTTCACAAGCGTTGTAGTGAATCTGTGTGATATGCACAAGGTTGTTAGATCTGTTACAATTTTAAAATAAGTTTTGTCATACTGTTGAATTTCAAACCTTTTATCAACATGAAATTAAGGTGTAACATACTGTATACTCTTTTGAATAGTCATATACAGTACAATAAACTTTATTGTTACTTCAAGACAAGCGCAACTTTGAAGGTTTAGGGAAACAGTGACATTATATAGCCCAGTTTCCTAGTCACATTGTCCTCTTTGCACTGTTAGGCTCTAACAAAAACATGCACATTCAGAGGGAATAAAATGGCTATAAATAAACTTTGGCCTATGGAAAATGAGGGTCAATTCCAGCTGTGTGAGACATGCTGGAGAGATTGGTTCTCAATTACTTTTAAAGTGTGTGATTGTGTCTGTGATTGTCACTGGTGAGAACTTGCGATTCAGGACTTGGACTTGAGTAATTTTTTTTTGACACTTAGTATGCAACTAACAATTATTTTGATAATCGATTAATCTAATGATTATTAGAACGACTATTCGACTATTCAGCTATTATTGCAACGATTAAACATTAGCTCTTAACCGATAATTCAGCTTGTGCCCCGACTTAAAAGGTTGTATTAAACATGCTTACTAACAATAAAGAGGACAAAATCATCTTTTAAAAGTACCTTTAAATGACATTCACTGAATTAAAGGGAAAAAAATATGTTTTTTTATTCTTTTTCTCCCAATTTGGAATGCCCAATTCCCACTACTTAGTAGGTCTTTGTGGTGGCACGGTTACTCACCTCAATCCAGGTGGCAGAGAGCCTCAGTTTCCTCCGCTTCTGAGACAGTCAATCCGCGCATTTTATCAGGTGGCTCGCTGTGCATGAAATCGCAGAGTCTCACAGCACAGGAGGCTCATGCTACTCTCCGCGATCCACGCACAAGGAGGAGGTTACCCCATGTGACTCTACCCTCCCTAGCAACCGGGCCAATTTGGTTGCTTAGGAGACCTGGCTGGAGTCACTCAGCACACCCTGGATTCGGACTTGCAACTCCAGGGGTGGTAGTCAGCGTCAATACTCACTGAGTTACCCAAGTCCCCAAAAATACTTTTTATTAAGTTTAATTCGGTAAAGAAATTCATTGCAAAAAATCCAATCTTAAATATACGTGTATTTTGTATATAAGTTAATTTTTTTTTAGTTTTAGATATTTATATTGGAAAACAAGCCAAAACAAAAATGTATTTTGTTGCAGTGTATAACGAGGCGAAGACTACCCTCTCGCACTTTTTTGTTCACTTCAATCCATCTTTAACTCACAAAAAAAACTCTCAAATTAATAAAGCTGTGTATTGACAATTTCCTTCATGATAAGAAATGTACAGTGACACATATATTATGATTCAATAAGTCATGAGCCATCACGTTATAATTTACCTGCATTAAGCGTGCGCTCGAGGGATGAGCGTCCCCGTGACAGAGTGTGCATCAGCCGGATGCAGTTTCAATCTCTTCCCCTTAGATTCGGACATTTGCACAACTCATAGAAGAGGCACCGACCACACAGAGAAATGCCAGTTTCTGAGTTTGAAGTTATTAACATGTTCTGCTTCCGTATTATTTGAACTTTAATCAAGTTTGCATTAAAACGCATTAAATATAACTGCATTAAAGATGTAATGCTGGGGTGTTCCCTTAAAAGATGCTGGATATGCAACTTTTGCTCCGGCCCCACTTATTTCACAATGAGAGTGCTTCTGTATTTACTTCTTTTGTATTTTTGCATTATAGTTCCCTCATACTTTGCAATCTACATCACCTGAAGCTGTTTGGAAAGTTTAGAGAGCATCTGGACTGTGAGCTGTGTAGCTCTTCCTCTCCTCAGTCAGGCGCAAGCTACAGTGCTGCTCTCTCACACATCATCAATACAGTTTAAAGTGATCTAATATTACGTTAAATGAGATCAAACGACTATTCGACAATAACAATTTTTGTTGACAATTTTTTGTTGTCGATAACGTCGACTAATCGTCTCAGTCGTAATACACTCACTGAGCACTTTTTAAGGAACACCTGTACATCTACTTATTCATGCAATTATCTAATCAGCCAATTGTGTGGAAGCAGTGCAGTGCATAAAATCATGTAGATACGGGTCTGGAGCTTCAGATAATGTTCACATCAACCATTAGAATGGGGAAAAATGTGATCTCAGTGATTTCGAGCATGGAATGATTGTAGGTGCCAACAGGCTGGTTTGAGTATTTCTGTAACTGTTGATCTCCTGGGATTTTCATGAACAACAGTCTCTAGAGTTTTCTCAGAATGGTGCCAAAAACAAAAAAAAAACATCCAATGAGTGGCAGTTCTGCAGACAGAAATGCCTTGTTGATGAGAGGTCAATGGAGAATGGCCAGACTGGTTTGAGCTGACAGAGAGGCTATGGTAACCAAATTACGATAACCACTATGTACAGTTGTAGTGAGCAGAATAGCATATCAGAATTCACAACATGTTGAACCTTGAGGTGGATAGGCTACAATAGCGGAAGACCACTTCATTAGGACTATGGTGTTCCTCATAAAGTGCTACTTAAGTTGTATATTACAAATTACAATAGTTGAGATATGACTTTGACAGCTACAATTAGTTGTAATTTGACTCGAGCTGATGTCTTTAGAAAAGTCATTACTTGACAGGCTCAGCTTTACTGAAATAACTGTTCTCTGGAAAAGTATTGAAAACCCTGTGATGTGACATAAAAATGACATCATCTTTAATTGTTGTATACATTTCAATATCACAGAATTATCATGTGGACAGATAATTGTATTCCAATAAGAAATGCATAATTTAAAATTGAGAACATTTAGATTTATTGCTACATTTGCTATATATATATTGAATGACCTAAATTAAAAACTCAATGTCTTTATGTATGTTAATTTATTCTGTAACTTGATACTTGGTTTTAAGCCTTTTATTTCTGACTTGAAACATCGAACAGACGTAAGAAACAATGGGTTTTAGTGGAGGATTGGGTAGTCCCCCTGATTAACAAATTTTCTTGAAGAGACGCAAGCGTTTCTGTGTCATAGAGCACCACATTACTTTTTTGTGTGTTTGCAGAAGGAGTGTTTATTCCAGGATGTATGTCATGACCAGTGATCTACAGTGAGTCAGTTAATCTGATTTAATGTGAGGCCATGCTTTGAAAAAATGCTTGCTTACACAGGTGATATTTAAATTAGTTTATATTTACACACACTAGTTTTTAATTAGATTGTTTTTATTCATTAAAAACTTGTAGGGTTGCTCTAAATATAAATGAGAACATTTGAACATAGGCCTACTGTATGTATGTTGAGCTGAAGTATAATTTAGTCAGTTGCTTGCTTGTACATACACTACATGCATTGTTTGTTACCATTGATTATGTGCCCTGGTGACGTCAGACATGTTTAATTACCTAAACCACATGCAGCAGAAATATGCATCACAAATTCCTGTTATTGACAATAGGGTTTACCTCAAGAAATTTAACTAGACAGTATGGCTGTTTGCCTTGTCAGTTTTTTTTTATGTCAATATATAGGCTACCCCAAATACATACACATTATGAAATGGTGTTTTATCCCCTTTCAGTCCTTTTATTCCTTTCAAAGGAGCCATCGGTTCGAACGAAACGGGCATTGTTGCCTAGCAGATTCAAAATGATTAACACAAGAAGTAAAATGCAGTAAAAATCTAGACTTCTCTGAAAACCAGGGAAAGCCTGTATTGACTCTATTCATGACTCACTTCATTGTCATGTTCATGAAGACCTGTTTACAGAAAGCTGACAGTCATTCACTACTCCTCCTCTGATCAAGTTTTTCTCCTCTTCCTTGTTCTGTGGCTGCTGTTTGGTCTGAGGCTGGATTAGTTTGACAGTACCCAGGAGAACTGTGGGCTTTGGCTCTAATTGCTGAGGTTAAGACAACAAGGAAAAAGGACATGCTCCAATTTACCTCTGTCTGTTTTACTCACGTCTGATTCACTCTGTTTACACTGTTTCTTCTAGATTTTGCATCTGTTTGAAAGTAAGGGATCAGAATGTCTCTTTAAACTCTTTATTTACTATTGTCTTTACCTTGGAGATAATGTTGGTATCCTTACTGATGCTATACATGTTTATTTGGGAATGAAGGTTGACACAGTTTAATCCATAGCATGCTCTTCTCGAAATGTATTTAAAGATGTATTAAAAAGAAAGATAAAACACTGCATTTATGCTTTCTAGTTATCTCGTGCCACTATTACTAGTGACCCAGCATCAACTTTTTGTTTACATTCGTTGGACAATTTCTATAAAATTTCCCTTAAATCTACTCAAACACATATTAATCCCTTGCGCTCTCATTGGAAAAATAGGGCCCTATGAAATGTTTTTCCAAATTCCATTTAATTGTTTCCTAAATTTTGTGTTTTCCATATTATTTTCTCTGAATTCTGGGTTTTAAAGTTTAACTATTATCATTACGTTCCTTCTTAAAAAAATAAAAAGCAAAAATCGAGGTTACAGTGTGGCACTTACAATGGAAGTGAATGGGGACAATGAAAGTGAACAAAGTTGTAAAATTGTTACTTTACACAAATAAGGTTTGTAAATGATTTTATCACACTAAAATCATGTTTAAACACATATCCTTGATGTCTTGTGGTTATACTTTTGAAAAAGTGAGCATTTTAATGTAAAACAAATTGGCCCCAATTCACTTCTATTGTAAGTGTCTCACTGTAACCCTAAATTTAGCTTTTTCTAAAGAAAAGTATGGACCAGCCAAAATGTATTTTGTGGTAATCAACATTATGCCACAAATGCTTTTACAACTTGTATTGAACCTGGAATATTCCTTTATGACATTGCTTAAATATAATGTTATTATCATTGATATATAATTATAATCGTTATGATTATAATAATCGTTATGATTACAACTACATTGAATAGTACATTTTACTATACAGAAGTAAAATATTTCTGTCATTTTTTTTACATTCCTAGTTTGAAAAATTGAACTTTTGTTTAGGGGCATTTTGGCAAAAAAAAAAAAAAAAAAAGTAAAAAAAAAACAGAACCCATAGGAAAATCTCGAGGGAACCCATGCGAATTAGACTCCCAGGTTCGCCTACAAATTGACGTCCTGGCTGAACAGCTCTATGTGCTTATTAAACTGCAAAAGGCTATGATTTAATTATATAAATATATATTGTCTATATGTGCTGCATTTCACATCCAATAAAGTGATCTGATCTTTGTCATTATTACACACACACAGAGAGCACGTGATGTTAATCGGTTAGTGTGTAAGCAGTGGCTTCTCACATTCACTTTCTGTTGAACCTTATGCATACTGTATAGGCTACTTGTTTGATTAAATCTCAGCCTTTTGTGGTTTAATCATCACAATAGGACATATCACAGTTTTTATTTGATTGTGTATTTATACATTAATCAAATATTTTAATATGTAAAATTCTGTGACATTTTGCATTTTATAGTTAATTCCATTTTTATCAATAGATTCTGTGATTTTGTCTGTGTTTTCCACAAACCGGAAAACATAGTGCCCTAGAAAAAATCAAGCGCTTGCCGGAGGAATGCAGACAGCGACAGTTACTAAGACAGGGGATGACATTCATTTCTGAATATAGGGAATTCAGAGTATAGGGGCTCATGCATTTGTAGGATTTATGCATTTTGGGGGAGAATCAAATTTGGTATCCTAAAACATCTGAACATTTAAAACAATCTCAAGTAAGTCTCACGGGGGGCTACTTTTCAAAATTTTTAACTCTAGTTTTATTCACATGTAATGATTTTTTAACGTTTATAGCGGGCTCGACATTACTGGTCCATGGATGAAAGAAAGTCATACGGCCTTGCTAAATATTAAATTAGTAAAATATGACAGAATTTTCATTTTTAGGTCTGCTATCCCTTTAAGAGTTTAATTTAGTTCTTAACAGATTAAAATTGACAAAATTCAACATTAATACATGGAATCCTAAAAATGGCTGCTAAATCCGTTAAAATGTTTATGGTAAATAAATAATAATATTTAGGATTTTAAAGATAGTTAATAGGATGATATTTTAAATATGTATATTATTAATTAGGGCTGTGAATCGATTACAATTTTTAATTGAATTAATTACATGGTGTCCCGATTAATTAATCCCGATTAATCGCATTTAATCGCATTTACAAATATTGCTGAGAAAGCCCCCCCCCCATATAACAATAATTCAATATATAACGATTATACATATTTATATCAATATGTAATTATACATAGTTATCTTTAAATATAGGGCTGCATGATTTGGGGAAAATGTCATATTGTGATTATTGAGGTTAATATTGCGATATGCGATTGTAATATAATAAACAAATGGTATCATGAGTCAACTTGCTTGGTTATCAAGGAAAATGCAGAAATAGATTACTGATAATGCTGAAACGTGTATTTCTCAACTCAAACGTACAAATTAGCAACAACAACAACTAAAATTGCACAGTGTTTTCAAATTAAAATAATGTACAAAATTAAATAATAGCTTTGCATTACTGCAAACTTGTTATTTTCTCAATATTACACCTAAATAAAATAGAACAATAAATAAGAACATACACATTTTCATGAAAATAAGATTGTCCAAACAAACAGGGACATTTAAGCAGGATGTAACATATACTTTGTATAAAATCTTTTGAAAAGGAAACTGGATATAAAAGTGTGGTTCACTCAATCAAACCACTAAAACTGTTGTTGTTGTGTGTATATATATATATATATATATATATATATATACACACACACACATTTTATTGTTGTTGTAATTTTAATGTTTTTTTCACATAAGATTGATCTTATCAAGTCAAGAGGTTTTTATTGTCGTTTCAACCATATACAGGTGCAAATGTGTGCAAAAAGTACAGGACAGTACAATAAATTACTAAAATGAACAGGACATTAGGCACAGTGAGAGACAGTGCAGCGCCAACCAGTACACATTTGTAATCGAGTAGTGCAAAAAAGATGACACTTTCTTAAATGCTAAATGTGACATAACATACTATGAAATAGTGTTCTATGGACATAGCAGTTATTGAGGTAGCAGCGAGGTATAAATTGACAATGAATTAAAGTGCAACTCTGGACATGTGCAAAAGTTGGATGGTGTACAGGTGTGTGTGTGTCAGTCCAGACTCTGAGTATTGAGGAGTCTGATGGCTTGGGGGAAGAAGCTGTTACACAGTCTGGTTGTGAGGGCCCGAATGCTTCGGTACCTCTTGCCAGACGGCAGGACGGTGAAGAGTTTGTGTGAGGGGTGTGTGGGGTCATCCACAATGCTGGTTGCTTTGCGGATGCAGTGTTTTTTTGTAAATGTCTTTGATGGAGGCAAGAGAGACCCTGATGATCTTCTCAGCTGTCCTCACTATCCTCTGCAGGGCTTTGCAGACCGAAACGGTGCAAGTCCCAAACCAGGCAGTGATGCTGCTGCTCAGGATGCTCTCAATAGTCCCTCTATAGAATGTAGTGAGGATGGGGGGTGGGAGATGTGCTTTTCTCAGCCTTCGAAGAAAGTAGAGATGCTGCTGGGCTTTCTTGATAATAGAGCTTGTGTTGAGGGACCAGGTGAGGTTCTCTGCCAGGTGAACACCAAGGAATTTGGTGCTCTTGACGATCTCCACAGAGGAGCCGTTGATGTTCAGCGGAGAGCAGTCACTCTGTGCTCCCCTAAAGTCAACAACCATCTCTTTTGTTTTGTCTACATTCAGAGACAGGTTGTTGGCTCTACACCAGTCTGTTAGCCACTGCACCTCCTCTATGTATGCTGACTCATCGTTCTTGCTGATGAGACCCACCACGGTCGTGAGGGAGGTGTCCAGGCCCAGCATGTTCAGCTTTCCAATCAGGTGCTGGGGAATGATTGTGTTGAATGTTGAGCTGAAGTCTATGAACAGCATTCGAACGTATGAGTTCTTTTTATCTTGGTGGGTGAGGGCCAGATGGAGGGTGGTGGCGATGGCATCGTCTGTTGAACGGTTGTGACGATAAGCAAACTGCAGTGGGTCTAGTGAGGGGGCAGCTGAGTCTTAATGTGCCTCATGACGAGCTTCTTGAAGCACTTCATGATGATGGGTGTGAGTGAGACGGGACAGTAGTCGTTGAGGCAGGACACTGAAGACTTCTTTGGCATGGGGACGATGGTGGTGGCCTTGAAGCACGTTGGAACGACGGCGCTGCTCAGAGAGATGTTGAAGATGTTGGTAAGAACATCTGCCAGCTGGACAGCACATCATCTGAGCACTCTGCCAGAAATGTTGTCTGGTCCAGCAGCCTTTCGAGTTGACTCTACATAGAGTTTTCCTCACATCAGCCGTGGTAAGACAGAGCACCTGGTCGTTGGGAGGAGGGGTGGTCTTCCTCGCCACCACGTCGTTCTGCACTTCAAACCAAGCGTAGAAGTCGTTCAGTGCATCTGGAAGAGAGGCATCTTTGTCACAGGCAACGGATGTTGTCCTGCAGTTGGTGATGGCCTGGATGCCCTGCCACATGCGCCGCGTGTCACCGCTGTCCTGGAAGTGACTGTGGATAGTTTGGCCATCGCTGTTCTTAGGGCTGCCGTGTCGTTCATTTTTGTAAAATTAATTGCACTGAATTAAATCAATTAAATCGACAGCCCTATTATCAATATATTATTCATATTATGTAAATCGGTACATAGGCCTACTTATATTATTAAAATGGACTGATTCACAAGGCAGAGAAAATACCTATGTAAGTCAGATGAGATGGAGAGGAGAGATGTAACAGGTGTTTATAAGGATGGTAAAGTGTTTATTTTCACCCAGCAGTAGTTCTGATAGCTTTACACAAAACATTTGTGCTATTTCTGCCTTTCTTGTCAAAGGTGCTGTAATATAAACCACATGATGTGATGAAGAAAAATAGACTGATCTAATGCCAAGCACTTGCACTATATAATCAGGCTCCGTTGTATATAAACAGGATCAATAGTATAATCGTGATGCTTGTTTGCAGAGACGTGGCATATCATCATTTGCATGTTAAATTAACAGCGTAAACATTAGTTCAGCAAATACGTGACAGTGCGCTGCTCACTACATGCTCACACTAATCTAGACACGTGTTCAGTGAGCTGCGGGAATGCTGTGCGCATGTGTGAAGGAGAGACTCTATAGCACTGATTACTCACACTGATTCTAATATTATGATAGAAAGACAATATTATTGATTTAATGTGTACATCTGTGTGATTAAGTTTACAATTTTCTACTATTGTACATGCTAACATGCATAAATGTGAATGCAATTCCTTGCATTATGAACGTGATACTTGCAGAAATTATTCAAAATATTTGCAATACCCACAATCCTGGGCCAAATTTCATGCCCTGTAAAATTAGGATTGGTCAGAAAGGAGGGGCTTGGCAAAGGGTTGATAATCGAGATTCAGTATATATCGAATATTGTCAATAAGGTGAAAAATATCTAGCCCTACACAGCACTTTCCACAAGAAATCACGTCAGTCAAGAAGAACTGAACTGATATTTCTTGCTGTGGATGGTTTGCATATTTTTAAGCATGTAACTACACACCCATTGCTTGTCACTGTCAATGAATGTGGCAGATTGAGGTGTGTTTTCACTCTCTGTGACACTGGTCTATAATTAGGAAATAATATGCCTTTCAGTCCACTACTACAGAGGAATTTGGAACTAAAGGTAATTGGCCCTATCACTGATTATGTTGGATGATGATAATTATGATAATGACAGATTTTGTTTTAGGTTGATGTTTTATTTTGACTTGATAAGATCTGATTTGAAATTATGTTTAGCTTTTTGAACAATGGACAGATGAGACCTAAGGCTGAGCATGTATCTCAGAGTGCTTTTTGGCGGGTCTGTTTTCAGATGACAGGAATGTGTGTGGGAAATGGACTGCATACTTGCTGTCTAAATCTCAGTCAGCTTCGGTAACTGCGTGGAATGCTATTGCCACATCTGACAGCGAAACGCCTAAGCTAATTTCATAGAACCAGAGTTGAGTTTTGAGGTTGAGTTTCTTAAAACTTAAAAAATAAATGTTTAAGCTCTGCAACAAGTTATATTTTATTGCACATTTTTTTGCAATACATTGTTGAAAACATGTTTTCAATCTCTGAGATCAAAAGTCATTTTTATATTTTTCTTGGGGTTAAACTCAAAAATGTCGAAGTGGTGTAACTGTCCGGAAAGTAAAATAAGATTTAAAATTTTATTAAAAGCTGAAATTCTTGAAAAAAATAAATGTTATTGAATAATCTTTTATTATTATTTATTAAAAAAAAAAGCAATGAAACAAATTTGTTTGAAAATATTAGCTAATTTTAATATTTGAAAGCTTTTGTCCACCAAATGAAAGTCATGTGGTGAAACTAACATGCAGATAGCCATTTTGTTGTCATGTGATAAAACAACCATAAAACAGAGAGGAACCCTTTAGATATTTTGACATTTTTATGACAAGGCACATTTCGTTCAGGTCCAATGGAGTAACCCCATTGATATTCATTCATGACTCAAAAATGTGTGATATTTGTAAACAATATTTTCTCCTTGACAAATATGTTAAAACTTTTCTGAAATGAATGAATAATTTATGTTCACTCACACGTATTCAAGGTATTTTAAGACCTTTTAATTGATGGTTACACCATTTGACATGCTATAATTTTTTTTCAAAAATGTAGACGGACATAAAAATATAATTTCTACAAATTTGACACGTTGTAAACTACATTTTTAAAAGATTTGAACCTTGGACAGCTTTTTTTGTCAATGACCCATTGTTTTTGAGGGTGCTATGATTTGGTAGATACACTTTGGTAATTTTCTGTAGTTATAATATAGATAAAGGGAGATGAAAAATAAATACTAATAGGCCTAGCTGAAAGAGTTGCTGATATGAAGTGGTAGCCAGAAAGAACAGTGCCCAACAAGCACATAGTCTGGCATGACCAATTTTCAATTGTTTGTTAAATTTTGCCATTTTTGGATGGATTTAGTGGCTTATTTTCATTCTCCCTTCATCTACAGTGTTGTAGAACAACAGCTACCAAAAGTGTCTTCTTGACTGTTATAGTCTGTTAGTCTCAGCTCTTAAATTCCACGGGCAAAATGCAGTCTTCTCAGTTAGAATCTGCATGATTGTGATTTTCGCACGATGGAATCCAGATGGTGAAGAAATTCTCTTTGTAGATGGTTTGCTTGGACTGGCAGTGACCTCTGTGTGGGCAGTGCTTTGTACTAGGGCTGCACGATTTGGACATAAAGTCATATTGCGATTATTTTGAAAAATATTGCGATTGCGATTTGAACTGCGATTATGATGGTAATGTTTTCCACATGTTCAACTGCAAAAAGGCTACTGGGGTTTTCACACTTGAACCCTCTTAAAAAGAACCAAACTGAGACCTTTTTTCAGTTCACCCACAAACAAATAAATATGTAAACAGTAAAACAAATTCTTCTTCATATCCAAATGTTACCATCCGCCGTGTACCTGTTTTTGTCCATTATGTGATAGGGTCTCAGCCCACTAATCATCAACATTAGTTTTTGAAACACAGTCAACTTGAATATTAGGGGCACCCCAATCAGGATTTTGACATCTGATACCGATCTCCATTTTCTTTTCTTCTAATCAATCGATGCTGATCATTTAACTTTTTATCAGCAGCTCTGTCAAAACTGGTTGTGACAGCAAACTTTCTGCTCAATATCACTGTTAACTAAATATCCCTGTTGGTAATACCATAGTTGTTGCCTAGTTTTTGCTGTCAAAAATAATGTTGGTTGATTGAATAATGAAATAAACACAAAATATAATTTTAAAATATAAATATAAGTATTACTCTTTATTCTAGGCCTTAAAAACTAGTTGAAGTTGAATTATTCCCCATCTTGTATTCCGCGTTATTATTATGATACTTGTGCCTTGCGGAGACTGAGATGCTGCTTCCGCAGACAATAATAAAAAACGCTTCACGCAGGACGCGCCAGTTTAGTGTAAGTAAAGGGTTTGGAGCACAGAACCGCTCTGAAAACACCGACAATGCTCTGACTTAATATAGACTGCAGCGCAAATATACTTTGAAGAGAGCAGAATATTTATTTATTTAATTAAATCGCAGCCCTTCCAGTTTAATAATCGCACAAGGTCATATCGCGGTTTCGATTTTATTTCGATTAATTGTGCAGCCCTACTTTGTACACAGCCATGCTGAATATTTACAATGGACAAGGATTTCATTTAAGTTTCTTTTTAACTTCACTCTCACAGAGTATAAAGTGCAGCATTGAAAAGAGTCAGCTTGACAATTTGTTTTTTGCTGGTTTCATATACGTTCAACATCTGCCCATGCCTTCTTCGCCCGCAGAATTTCGCTGTGCAAAGGTAAATGTGACAGCGCCTTTAGATGTATCAAAATACACCATATAAGTTACCATATCTAATATCTTATATAATATCTAAGTCTAGTCTCTAGTGCAATTACATGTATGCATTTTAATGTGTTGCTTTAATGCTTCAGTGCTTTTTGAGACACTGTAAAGTAACATGCATTCATATAGTGGTTTGATGATTGAGCATGTGAATCCTTTTGACTTCAGTCGACTTCTATGTCAAGTGAGGTTATGTTTCAGAAGTAGGAGACCCTACTGTAAGCTATGGAGTGTTTATTCTTGCGCTTTGTTGACAAAACATATACAGGAAGCTGTAATCCTTGGGTGGGGGGGTGGGGTGGTTCTGAGAAAGCTGAAATCTGCTGTTAAAATTGCATGAAAGCTCAGAAATCCAAAGCAGTTTTTGAGTCCACTTCACTTCATTTATGAATTACTTCTTTATTATTAATTTTTAACCCTTATAAAGTTTCCTTTTCCCCCTTGTTCTTTTTTTAATGTTTTCATGCTCTATATCATTGATAGAGCAGTGATCGTTCCAACTTGGCAGATTAACAAAAGTTTTAGTTCATCCTTGTATCAATTCAAGAATCTGCAGTCAGCCTTGTCAACAGCTGTCTATTTTGTCATCATTTAATGTTATTTTATTATATCTTTATTATATTTGCTTAACTGATGATATTGGCTGGAGCATTGACTATAAAAAAAAAAAAAAAAAAAACATATAATAAATTATATTTAACACTTTGATTTGGAAAACTTGGTATAAGTGATACCTGGGCATGCTCAGTCCTTTTCTGTGTTGTCAAGAGAGACTATTATGTCCCTTTTTGTCTCGTGGCTTGTTTATGACTTTCAGCAGAATGTTATGTTTATAAACCTTTGCCCCATCATTCTCTTTGTTTAATCCTCCTGGTCTGGTTGAATTATTGACTGTGCATGATAAAGAAGTCTACTGCGAAAGGCTTGTATTTGCTCCCCGTCTGTCGCTCACTTTGACGTTGTGTCGAAGAAGTGACACTAGGGGTCTCTCTTGAGCGCCGAATATACCTCTGATCTATGAAAAAAGGCCAATGTGAAGTTGGCAGACAGAATTTGCATGTCCCGCCCCCGGACATACGGGTATAAATAGACAAACTAAAAGAGTTATTAAAAGAGTGATTTTTTTCTAAAAGAGTATTTTCCTCTAAAAGAGCATTACACAGCGGCATTGAACGTCCTTTTTAGGGCACGTCTTTATAAAGATGCCTTTCCGCCCCTGTGTAGTTCCTGGATGCGGTAGAGTGCTCTCTGCGACCCCCCCGTTGACTTCTGTCCAGGGCTGACCCCCTCGGGGCTGCAGTATCCACATTCTCAATAAAAGAGCTATTTCCTTTGTCTTTGGGTCACCTGGCCTGCAAATGCCTGGTCACGACCGACGCCTCCAAATTGGCCGTGGGCCGTTGGAAAGGGGCCCAGCTGCGCTGGCACATCAACTGCCTAGAGTTGTTGACTATATTCTTTGCCCTGCGGAGGTTTCTTGCGCTTTGGTGGACAGCGGAAAGGGAACACTGTCTCCAAACAGAGGCTCTCCCACTGGGTGGTGGACGCCATTTCATTGGCCTATCACACCCAGGCCGTGCCCCCCCTTTGCGGGTCCGAGCACACTCAACAAGGTGTGTTGCGTCGTCATGGGCACTGGCCAGAGGCACCTCTCTGGCAGACATATGCAGAGCAGCGGGTTGGGCAACACCTAATACCTTTGCAAGATTTTACAATCTCAGGGTAGAGTCAGTTTCGTCCCGTGTTTTCTCAGGTCTGAGCCAGTAGAACTCGGTAACATGCTGACGGACTGAGCGAGTGGATCGCTTGCACCTAGCGCCCTTTCCCTCGGTTGAGGTAAAACCTTGCGCTTTTTCTCCCAGGTGATCCCACTCACTTGGCTTCCTGGATGACTCGTCCCTAGCCCTCTGGGTCCGCAATTCAGTAGAGGAATTTGCCGACCCAATCCATTGCGGGTACTCAGATCTACCTTCTACTGGAATAGGTGCTCCACAGGTCAGGGCTCCTACGTGGACTTCCCCCCTGTGTGTATTTTCCGCGGTACAGTCCCCTTACGAGCGGACCTGCGTCTCCCTTGGGCAGTTCCCACCTGTGGCAGCTGCTGGTCTTTCAAAGAGGGGAAGCTCATTTGTGTGAAATGTATTATGCAAATTGACTAGCAATTTCGCCAAACAAATATCAAGAAATAGGTTGCAGCAGTTTGTCTTTCGACTACACTTGAGAAATCCGCGATGGGACTGAGCACGAATAGCTTCAGCGACTTCTTATAGTACAGATTCGCTGTCAGTCAAAAGGAGATGCAGTCTTTCGACAGATCCTCCAATCATTACGCGGAAGCCCGGAGTCCGGGCCAGTCCACTCCTCATTCACCCCCAGAGACGCTGAGCGTCCGTGGGCGGGACATAATCGCAGCATTTATCCAATGACCATCTAGTTTCGGAGCACTGAAAAAAACTGTTCAAAGCAGCCCCATTGAAGTCAACGGACGCTCGGCTTCAACAGGGAAATGCACTGTGACGCTACGGGAATGTATGAGAATGAAATCGAGTCAGCCGACCTGCTATATGTAGCTGATTCTGAACAAACTCGTTTTCGAGATGAACATGTTCTAATGCATTTTTAGTCAATAAATTGTTTACACAATAGTACATATTTGACCATTATTTTTTTGACATTATAGGGGAAGCCGAGCTTCCCTTGCAGTCTTAAAGAAATCCCCACTGGTTCCCACTGCCCCCCGGTCGCCGTGTCTGAAGCAACTCCTCCCTCCGAAGAGGCGGGATCTACCACCGCGCCACTTCCCACATGTGACCTAAAAGCCCATGTGGTGTATGTCACCACTCTTACCTACCCCTCTGGGCAGGTGTGGTCTCCGCAGTGTCTTTTCCCCCTGAAAGAATAGGAAACTGTGTAAGACCCCCTTCCCCATGCATGTTAGGGCCCCAGCCATTGACTCTATGGAAGAAACGTAGAGAGAAAAAAGGCCTGGTTAGGCTCGGCCCGTTCCCAGGTTGGCAAGCATTGCCTTGTTCCATGTCTAGGGTAACTATAAGGATTCCAACGACTTTATGGGGCATTGGGGTAGGGTACGTGCAGTCTGATATAGCTGGTCGTTTTGGCACGTCAAGTACCTGCCCGTTCTTGTGTCAGCAGTACACGTACATGGCTCAGCGCATGGTGTGATTTAAATTGGACCCCTAGTGTTGCTTCTTCGACACAACGTCTCGTTCCCTCCATCAGGGAACGGAGGTTACATCTGTAACCTAGACGTTTTTATTACTGCCACTCAATGTAAAAAAAAGCATGTAATCCTAAATGGGGAGACATCTATTTTATGTGTGGGAGTTTTTATCCCTAATAATTCCTTAGAGAACATGTCTATAAGCCCATCTTTTTACATAATCTAGAACAGGAGTTTTCAAACTTTTTGATGCCAAGGAACCCCAGACCCCTTGCAATGGACAAGCAACAATATATTTATTTATAAAACCCCATTTACTTGTGCAAGAAAAATACTAAGTGTGATATAAATACATGTTGTCTGCAAAATTTAATTATTGGCTTTTATATATTTTTTTGTACTAAAGCCAAAAAATTAATAAAATTATATCTGGAAATTATTAACTCAGTATTAAATTGACAGGTTCTTTTTAAAAATTATTTTTTTACACAAAATATATGTTAGATCTATAAAACTGATGAGAAACATTTTAAATTGAATTCAAATGTACTTGTATCATACATTTTTCAATAAATAAGCAGCGTTACAGAGAATTTAGCTTTCTAAACTCCAGTAAGCCAGTAAAGGTGAGTGTACAGGACCCCAGTTTGAAAAACCCTGATCTAGAAGGTGGTTGTGGGATATATTACTATCAGCTATTTCACAACAGGGGAGAAGGATATGAATGAAAATGATAACTTCCTGTCCTGCTTTATGATTGTAAGCTTATGACTTGGCACATTAAAGACTAGCACACCTTTTAGTGTTTCCAGGTGGAGTACAGATGGTGCTCCAATGACGTGTACAAACATGGTTTCAACGCACTCAAACTCTCTCTCTCTCTCTCTCTCTCTCTCTCTCTCTCTCTCTCTCTCTCTCTCTCTCTATCTATCTATCTATCTATCTAACACACACACAGACACACACACAAAATCACATTACCACTATTTCTATATCTATATCGATAGGAACTTTTCATTGACTACTGTTGTTTTTATATTGAGCTGATGATTTTTTCTATCCCCTAGCCCTACCCCTTAACCTAACCATCACACAAACCTTTTGGGATTTTACATTTTCATCAAGGCATTATGTAGAAACATTTTTAAGCCATTTACCACATAGGGACCATATCATTGATGAAGTTCAACCCTTCTCTGAAGGTAATTTTTCAGAGCAATTAACTGTGTTGCTCTGTAGTTAATGTGTGTCTGAACCTCTACTTTCAGCATCAGTAAAAACCACTGTTACCCCTAATACTGTTTCAGTAGTGAACCCAGGGTTGAGAGTGTTACTTTAAAATGTATTCTACTACAGATTACAGAATATCTTCATTTGTAACATATTCCGTTAGATTACTCAAGGTCAGTAAAGTAATTTAAATACTTTTTTTTCACATGTTTTGACTATAAAAATCTCCCAGTACAGTAAGACAAAATAAATTCTCTGAAAAAAGCCTAAATATCTTATGCAGTGTTGCTTCTAAAACAAGCAAATTGATCTTGTTTTTTAGGATTTTTAGACAAGAAAAATAAAAACATTCTCATCAAGTATACGATTTTTGCCCTAATATCAAAGGTCTGACAAAATACGATCTAACATGGATTTCTCGATAAACAATCTATGATTGTGCCTGGTAACAGGTGCTTGTAAAATGGCTAGAAATAGTATTTTAGTTTAGCATAATGCTAAATGTTAACATGACCATTTACACAAGGTTTATTTCTATCTCTGCTGCTCCAAACTTACTTCTCTATCTGCTTGTATAAATGCAACACATCATATGGAAGTGTTTCACTGTTGTTCAAACATCCTTTATGTGGATAAATTATTTCCAACTGAAGAGACTAAATATTAAATGGAACAAATTACAATAACATGCAAAGTAATCTCTTAAAAGTAAAGGTAATCCCTTCAGTAATCAACATGCTATTTTAATGTAACTGTATTCTGATTACCAACCATTTAAATTGTTTCTGTAGTGGAATACAGTTACTAATATTTTGTATTTTAAATACGTAATCGCGTTACTCCCAACTCTGAGTGGACCCATGGAGTGATAGAATCTAGCTGAACGATTTGAACCTGCAATCTAGCGAAGCCTGTATGTCTTTACATACATATCTAATTGACAGTTCATCGAACACGTTTGCTGTCGATCTCAGCTGTTAGGCTGGAATACCTCCATTGGCAAATTATGGCACATTTGTTGTTTGTCAAATCTTACCACCAAGTTTCCCTTAATAGATACAGTTTGCATAATATTCAGGTAAAATATAGGCCTTCAGCTAAAAGGTGGTCTAAATGAAGGGGCTCTGAAACCACAGTCATTCATTTGAAATACAGATGTTGTCCATGCCTGCAGAGGAGTCATGTGGTTATGTCAAATCAGCAGTGAGAATAAAAACAGATTGGATCAGAACTGGATTGAAGGATGTTAAACCAGGTGGATAAATCCCATACTGACATTATATACGATAGGTCAGTTTATCTGAGACTAGAGAATTAGTCCAACACTGAGTGACTCTTTGGCTGTTGATGTGTCTGGTCTTCTTTAGTCTAGTACACACTAAAAGTATAGCCTACTTTGCTAATTATGGAAAAGTACATAGTAAGACATCATACAAATGTGTTTTTATGGCACAGACCACTAATTCAGCTAATGTTTAGGTTTGCATGCAGCCTAAACTTTAACATCAAGCTAAAATTAGCTGTCCATGCCTTTTTCTACAACTTAGATAGTCTCAACTCCTTTTCATTTTTTGCTGGAAACAGTATGCCATCCAAGCACCTTGGCACACTATTTCCAAAGTTTTATGATTTGGGACACACTTATTAAAAATGTTCATAATATTTAGTTTGGAATTACACATGCCTCGGTCTTCTTGTTTATGCATTGTATTGTGTTAAAATTGATAAGGGAGCAATTGTGTACCAGTATGTAGGTGTTGGTCTCACCGTTCATTGGATAATAGACTCTGTATGTGGGTGGATAATATTTACTCAGGGATTGGCTAGTCTGACCTTGATTTATTTGCCTTTGACATAGTAGTTGTGCCGCATCGGTAAGAATAGGATCACAATAGGATTCTTTTCATGAAGGAATTCAAGCAAATGGTTTAGTACAAAGATCTATTTTGGTTGGAATGCTAGTGTCACCATTCATGTCTTTGCTTTGATCACAGGTAGAGCTTGTGCCCTTTTTAAGTAGAAAAGTGCTTTGCATAATAGCATTTCGGATTGACATGTTTATGAAAGGATATTACATTAGTGGTACAGTGAAATTTGAATAGCAAGTCAAACAATAGAACACACTTCAAAAAGAGCTTAGGCCCATGAGCTCAGTACAGTCCTCTCACACAAACCATTAAAACATGACAGAAAATATTATCAGATAATTTGTTGGTTTAGGTGCTCATCATGAACCTGTTTCTCTCTGTTTCCTTATCATTTGACCTACAGTTCTGTCTGCCCATATCTGATTACTTCCAACACCACTACTGCTTTTGGCAATTTCTGTCAAGAGATTATGGGAGAAAGATTTAAACTTAGTATTGGAGGAGAGAGTGTGGGCTAGGATTCTAAAAACTTTAAGTCTGCATATAGAGATGCAAGGGTGCAACTTATGCAATTCAAGATTTTAAATTGATTCTACTGGACACCCAAATAGATTGTATAGGCTTGGTCTTAAAGACACACCCACCAACTGGCGATGCCAGTCAGAGGATGGAGACATAACCCATGTATTTTGGGGGTTTGTTAATACCCAGGAGTTTTGGTTGAAGGTTCAGAGTTTTGTTTGTGATGCATATACTCAGGTTTCATTTGCCCGAATCTGTATTTTGGGCTATGGGGCGGTCATCGATGTAGATAATAGACACATAAAGAGTTGGGTCCTAGCCAGTGTCATGATCGCCAGATAGATAGAGTTAAGGGGATGGAGGTCAGCTAGAGCGCCCTTATTTCAGGAGTGGTGCTCAGAGATGGGGAGGGTGGTGGCTTTTGAAGAAGGGTCATTTTGAAGACTTAGGAAATTGAACTTGTTTGTGGGGAAATGGGGCGGATATCTGACGTTTCTGGAAGTGTGATTGTTATTATTATATATTAGGGCTGAAACGATTAGTCCCTTTAATTCAGTGAATGTCATTTAGAGGTATTTTTAAAAGATGATTTTGTCCTCTTTATTGTTAGTAAGTACGTTTAATACAACCTTTTAAGTCAAGGTACAAGCTGAATAATTGGTTAAGAGCTAATGTTTAATCATTGTAATAATAGCTGAATAGTCGAATAATCGTTCTAATAATCATTAGATTAATCTATTATAAAAATAATCGTTAGTTGCAGCCCTATTATATATTTTATTTTTTTGTGTGTGTGTTTATAATCATATATGACTACTGGGATGTTGTTTGGGGCCAGTTTTGGGGAGGGGTTAAAATGAGGGTAAATTGTTGATTCTGAGTATATATATATTTTTTTCTATATTCAATATGTGAATCAAATTGTTAATCAGAAAAAAAAGCTATTTAGTCAGTTGCAGTCCACAAACTCACTTTTTCTCTATATTTCTTTCATACGTACCCTATGACAGAACAGATGGCTATATCAGCAAGACTGTCTGTACTGGCTGTAGGCCTAACACACTCCTCTGCATTATTTAGACTGTTGCATTCTGTTATGTTTCAGTAGCATGTGACTGCTCACTGCATCTATTTACAGTGATTGTATGTGGTAAACAAATGAGCTGACTGCTAATATGAGACTGGTCTAACATTCTCATTACATTTCAAAACAAGAAAAGGAAATTATTTATATTGTAAGATTTTGAGAGTGTAAACATAGGCTACTACTAAAATTCAGATTATAGTTTGTTGTAGGGCTGGGCGATATATAGAACGCTATGCCCTGTCTTATTTGAATGGCTGGTTAATTATTTTCATGTGAGCATGGGATACAAGTATGCAGGATCTGGCCTTAATCACGTTTAAAATCTCTGTCTCAGGTGTAAAACAGGATTTGGTGGCTCATAAAGCTCTCTTTAAATGTCTTGCTCATTAGTAAAGGAGCGCAAAACAGATGCTGTGGCGTGGCCACTCATAGCTCCCATTTTACTGATGACTGCAAACTGCTGCCTTTTAAATTTGAAACTAAAAACACACTCAAAGAATGTAATTAATGCAGTGTAAAAGTCTTGCTCTGTCTTTTTCTTCTCTTTTCTTATCCTCCCTATTGCTGTCTTTCTCTCTGTCAGTGGCACGTGTTGGAATTTGGACTTTTGAAAAAGTGCAATCTCAGGGTTTGTTTGTATTTTTTAGTCCAGTGTAAATTCGTATTTCTGTTCCATTGGACATTTACATAGTTTTTAGGCGAAACAGTATACAGTACAGTATGTAAAACGCATATGTATGTTCATGTATGGTTTTCGCTGATATAAAATACATGTGTAAAGGGGGTTAAGGGAAAGGAGGAGGCAAGAACTGGCTTGACGATATAAATAATATTTTAATAGTAAACTTACACCAAAGACACAAACACACATATGACGGACAATGAACTCTCTCATCCGCACCATCTTCCGCAGTTGGCCTTTATCCCTCTCATGGGCTTGATTAGCTTGATACGGGACCGGGTGTGTATAATCACGACCCGGCCCGCCCTCTGCCCTGCCACATTCCTCCCTCGTTCTTTCAGGCTGGGGAGCCCTCGGCCTGACGTACCTTCCCTGGGGAGGGGCATGCCTTCCACGCCGTCTGCCGGCAGGTCATCCCCGTCGACCTGGATTAGGGAGGGGACAAGCGGAGGGAAACAAAAATTCCTTCCTGTAGCAGTATAGTACCCCCCCCAAAAAACACTGTAAAATTTAAAAGAGGGGGGAAAAGGCCAACGCAGAGCGGCAGTGAGCGAGAGAGAGGAGAGAGAAAAAATTTACTCCCCGGTTCTCTGATGTACTGTCGCGTGGTCCTCGAACACTCCTCCACACTCTCAGGCGGACGACAGCCACTCCTCCCCGGGTGAACCGGAGTCAAACCTCTGACCCCCAGAATGCCCCTCCACTTTTCTGGCTGCACGTGGGGACACTCCTCCGCCCCTGGCAGCGACCGTACCGCTCCAGGCGGTCGGGGACTTGCTTCCCTCGCGGACGGCAGGCTTGCCTCGATCTCTGGGGATGGCAAGGCACTCGGAAGTGGCTCCATTGCTCCAGGCGGTCGGGGAATCCACTCCCCTGGGTGGACGGCAGTGTCGAGGACTCTGCGATGGGCATTCACTCCTCCCTCCTGGGTTTTGGCACCAATGTAAAGAGGGTTAAGGGAAAGGAGGAGGCGAGAACTGGCTTGACGATATAAATAATATTTTAATAGTAAAATTAAACCAAAGACACAAACACACATATGACGGACATGTCCATAAATGATCTCTCTCTCCCGCACCATCTTCCGCAGTTGGCCTTTATCCCTCCCGGAGGCTTGATTAGCCTGATACGGGACTGGGTGTTTATAATCACGACCCGGATTTGCCCTCCGCCCTGCCACAACATGCTATGCTAAAACACATTTCAAATTACTACAAAAAAATTTTTCCAACTCAAAGTGGAATTTGAATATAAATTACCAAATATATGAAATGTTCATGGCCGTGTATCAGATTTCTGTTTGGGAAGGACATGGACTACCTTTTAACTTATATTATTAACAAGCATTCAGAACTATAATGTTTGGTATGCTCATATTTACAGACTATATATTAAGAGTCAAACAAAGTCAAACAAAATAAAACTTAGCAGAGTTGGGGTGCAAATAATATCTGCCACTATTTTCACTGGGGTGTAAATAGCATTTACCATTATTTGCACCAGGGTGAAAATAGCATCTGCCTTATTTTTCTCATCCAAATATTTTGAGGAGGCACTGCCTCTCTTGTCTCCTTTGAGAAAACGTCACTGCTCTATGCCCTTCTGCTCTTTAGTCTTGGCATCAGAGATGGCTTATTAGTGGCCAACCACAAGACATAAAAGGTGGAAAAAATGTGTACAGCCTGTGTCACAGCGCTTTTCTCCTGACAGACTCAAAGATTCCAAACACTCACACAGATGAACTTTGTAAGGATATCCAGATTTCAGGCCTGGATTTTCTGAAAAATAACTGTACTCACTGTACAACTCAGTCCATTCACTTATAGCAACACTTAGTACATTTACATGCACTCTAAATGTTTTTTGCAAAGTCAGACTAACACACCTTGATAATGCGATTGTAGCTCGGGCTTATCTAGCATGTAGACATGTTAATCCAGCTACAGTTGGCCTCTGCAGTGAGCGCATACTAGGGATGTGTGTAACAACTAATTTCACTGATGTTTAAAAACTTAAATTTTTAATCGACTAGTCTAAAAGTAAGAAATCCTCAGAAAACACTTGTCTGTATGCAATTAATTTTAAGTACTTAATTTACTTCTATTGTCTATTATTTCTTCTATAATCTATTAATGCAATGTGCGTAAGTTATAATCATTCAGGTTTTTTCCTGGGTCAAAAATGGTCTTCATAGTGGCTTGCATATGTGGTCGTCCACATGCACAAAGCTGGTTTATAAACATTGCAATAAATTATTAATTGCAATTAATATTTAACATAATTATTTTATTGTATATTATGTTAAAATTGGATATACAGTACAAGTTATTTTTGATCATCTCAGCATCTGGAACATTTTGAATTTGACATCTTTTTTTTTAAGGGGGGGGTTGGGAAATCAAACTAATTTAATTACCACCCTCTTTAGGGATTGTTATAATATTCTGACTGTATATGAATCATGGCTTGAGTGATTCTGCAAAACTCACATGAAACTTCTGGCTGCGCAGATGAGAACCATATGAAGCATTTATTTTTCTAAACTTTCCACCTGAACACACAAAAAAATTTGGACTAGATTGATGAGTCTGGGTGGTTTAATAAAACAGTCCCCCATTGATACTGTTCAGGTCAAATTTGAACTGTCATATGAAATAAATGGGTGAGACTATTACCCAGAGCAATTTTTTTTAATTTGTCAAATAAAAATCATTAAATCAGACACAATGTGCACGCGCACACAACACGCACACACACACACACACACACACACACACACACACACACACACACACTTAAAGTAAGTGGTGAGACTATAAAACATCCACTAAGTGGAATACATTCACATGCATACGCACACATGGACGCACAGGGGTGCTGTAGGCATGGTGCGAGGTGATCATCTGTGTTTCGCGACTGCTTTTGAGTCCTCAAATAACGTAGGCAGCCGATGGAGTTTCTAGTGCCCCCCTAGGATAAGATGGTGCCCCCCTAGGGAGTTTTTGCCCAGTAACAACCCCAGGTTTGACTGTAAGTATATTGTTGCATCGTTGCAAAATCTCACCCTATAACACGAGTGGTTTAAAAAAAAAAAATGCTAGAATTTTACAAATAATTGACCTTTGTAATGTCTACATATATATCCAATGAATACAACACAAATTTGTCACAACATTGGCTTATCAGTCAATGCATGGAGCACTGAAGCCATCTACTGGCCATAGTTGTCATTTCATGTAATAGTTATTTTTAGTCCACCAGATGTCACCAGAGACCCCCAAGGGATTACATATTTTGAAGACAACATTTTCCAACAAACGAATGGAGTAATTTAGTAAATTAGAGGTAAATAAAGTCAAAAATACCTAGCTTGTATCGGCTGATTTGCTCTTGTAATATCACTTTTGAATTCAAATTTATTATGTTGACTGATTACAGATCACAGAATGGAAAGTGTCCAGTTGTGATCTACATCTAATCAATGCGCCCACCCCTATAAAAGAGCTTTTTTCAGGAGCAGGTCCCAGAATAACACAGTGACTATAGGATCAGACAGCAGCCTGTTACATATTGGGTCAAACAATGGACTCATAGATGGATCATTCAAAGCTGATTACTTAGATTTAGCTAGGACTCTGGGAATGGTGGATATCCTTGTGAATACACTGTTAATAGATTTCAGTCTGTAAGTAAATGCTGCTCCAGTTGGGCTCATGCCCTTATGTCTCTTTTTCCAGGCCTGTCTCTGCTCTGTTTGAAATGCTATAAGTGGTTGCAGAAAGATTTATCTCTTTTACTTGAATCTGTACTGTAGTGTTCCTGGCATCTCCATTATATATATGTCTTTAGATCTCTTCTGTTTCTTGATTCTCTTCTTCACCTCTCATTCGCCTACTCACAGTAAATGTCTTTCTTTCTCTAAAAACACTGAAATAGCTACTGGTGCCATAACAGGAATTTGTGTGATCATTTATGTGTGAGAGATTGGAGGCCAATTACTTAAACAAAAATCTTTCATTTTATGCAGGATACCTCAAGTTCCCTGTCTTTAGTTTCATGTCTTCACGTGTTGTGTTTGAAGAGCTAAGCTGGCTGTTTTGTGGCACTTTTTCACGTCCCCATTTGTTGCAATGCTGTTGGTTATTTTAAGAAGCTGAGGTCAGAACATTGAGAGGATGTGATGAATCCATCTGATATTTAGCTTCTACATCCTCTTTAAACAACTCTGCCTAAAACATGACCATTCTATCAACAATAATGTGCAGGGTTTATGAAACAGCACTGTGATACACATAACAGAGATCAAGCTGAACCTCAAACCAGAAGTCTTGAATTTGTGCCTGCCTCACACTCATTATTATTGTATAGGTATAAAGGCATATTCTTGTCTGTTTTTCTGTTTTACATTTCTATGGAAAAGGAAAGACCATGTAGTCTTGTAAAACTAGCAGTAACCAGTACAAAAGCAATCATTTAAATAGGCTATAGCTGTTTTGAGTCCACACGTCGATAACTGCTGAAACTGAGAACCCTTGAGTCATTACAAGCTTCCTCTCTCTCTTCCTTAGTAGCTTAGTAACAGGAAGTCGGTTAAACAGCATCATTCGCACATTGTAAGGACTAGAAATTCATCTGAGATTAGAAAAACACTGTTTGACTCACATTTAGCATGCTGTTCAGGAAGATATTCTTCCTAACTGTATCTTTTCCCTGCTTTTTAGAGACTCACAATAATAGAGCGTAACAATGGGAGGTGAAAATATTTCTTCCATATACTAATTGATAATTTTTTTTGTGTGTGTGTGATTTTTCACCCCTTTTCTACCCAATTTGTAAAGTCAAATTCCAAATGCGCTCTAAGTCCTCATGGTGGAGTAGTGATTCTGGGATGAGACAGTTCTGTTTGGGAAGTAAGCTCGCCTCAATGCCAGCCTAATGTCTCTTTTGGAGCTCATGAGATGGATGAGGTTTCGATAGCAGCATCAGAGAGAGTGTTGGTTATATTGGATGCCGAGGACTCGAATGGGCTGCCACCTTTGTGGTTGCCCGCCCAGTATGAGGCCAACACGGAGCTGACCTGAGTTTCGGGCTGAGTGGAACCCTCCACCCATCCCTTAGCCCTTGCCGCCAAAGCATACAGTGCTGCTGGACAGGCTGCCTCTGCCCTGCATGCTATGGCCCTCCTGCAAGAACAATAGGTCAAGGCACTGAAAGAGCTACACGAGGGTAGTCCTGATCCCTATGTGATGCAGGAGCTGCACTCGGCGACCGACCTCGCCCTCTGGGAGAACTCTGGTAGGCGATGTCCACCTTGGTGGTCCAGGAGCACCACCTATGGCTGAATATGATTGAGATGAGGGACGCTGACAAGGTTAGTTTCCTGAACACGGCAATCTCCGAGATCGGCCTATTTGGCGGCCAGATAACTGGGTCAGAGCATCTCTGAAATGGCAAGGCATGTGGTGTTCTCCTGGTCAACAGTGGTCCGAGGAGGGACAACCCATGAACCGGTGACAGGGTGTTGGGCGCCTAAGGGTCATCAGTGCACAAGGGCAACAAAGGCTATCCCGTTTGGACCGAAGCGGCAGAAGGTCTACTGTGGCAGAAGTCATAGAAAATTTGAATCAGGGTTACTGAAGGCATGTGTCACAAAACACAGTGCATCGCACCCTGCTGCATCTGGAACAACGTAGCCACAGAACGGTCAGTGTACCCATGATGACCCCTGTCCACCGTTGAAAGCACCCACATTGAGCACGCAAGCGTTCAAACTGGACCTTGGAGCAGTAGAAGAAGGTTGCCTGGTCCATTGAGTCCCGTTTTCTTTTACATCATGTGGATTGCCGCTTACGTGTGCACTGTTTACCTGGAGAAGTAATGGCACCAGGATGCACTGTGGGAAGATGACATGCGGGTGGAGGTAGGGTGATTCTCTGGGCAATGTTCTGCTGGGAAACCCTGTGTCTGACCATTCTTGTGGAAGTCAATTTGACACGTGCCACCACCTAAACATTGTTGCAGACCATGTACAGTGGCTGTGGCCTCTTTCAGCAGGATAATGCACCCTGCCACACTGCACATATTGTTTGGTAATGGTTTGAGGAACATGACGAAGAGTTCAAGGTGTTGCCCTGGCCTCCAAATTCTTCAGAACTAAATCCTATTGAGCATCTGTGGGATGTGCTGGAACAACCAGTCCGATCCATGGTGGCTCCACCTTGCAATTTACAGGATTTGAAGGATCTGCTGCAAATGTCTTGGTGCCAGATAACAAAGGACAACTTCAGGGGTCTTAAAGCGTCCATGTCTTTTTGACCAAGGGTCGGCCCTGTTTTGGTGGCATGCAGAGGACCAACAGCATATTAGGCTTAATGTTTTGGCTCATAAATGTATGTTGCTATATTTGTTGTTAAATGCCAGTTTTAAGTGCATTGAAGACCATAGCAAACACATATGGTTTATATAGTAAACTTATAGCTTATATAGGAATTTTATTATGTATAGTTTGCTGTAGGCCTACTACTATGAAGCTGTTAATTGTCATACATTTAACATGTGAACTCTATAATTTCAGCATTTACCAGTACTGCACATATTATTATTTTTTGTTTTAATACATCCTAATTTTGTTCTCTGAAGTTAATTGTGTTGTAACACTCCATAGTGTTTAATATACATGTACACATGTGAATGTATACTGTACTCATTCTGGTTGCTGTTTGATCTTCAGAGGGCACTGTTGGACCCCTCCATCATATGACCATCCTTCAAACAGACTGCACACTGTGCTTTAATCAGATAAGCATTTACAGGCTTCCTTTCATTACACCCAACATCATACATTCACTGTCTTCTTACCAGAAGCAGTATGTGTGCCTGTGTTTGACATGTATGTTCAGAGGTCTCTCTCTCTATTAGCCTTGATCTGAAATGTACTGAAATGTGGGATATCTGGTTCACAATACTCTAATAATGTGATTCTTTATGTTAAGTGTATTGTGATTAAAAACTGTGATATTTTGGTTGTTTACTCACTTGTTTTTCATTAATCTTCATTAAAAATGTTTCTTGCTTTGTGCAACTAATGTTGAACTTCCATAGGCACATCAGTAAAAACATAAAACAAAAACAACATAAAGGAATAGTGTACCTTGGTTACAGCCTGTTTATCATAGCACAAAACTCTTGCACTGTACTACGCTGTACCCAAGGAGATACTTAGTTTTAGTCTTATTTTCTTAGCTCTTTATGAGTTTGCATTTTGGTCGAATAGAAATAATTGAGTGCCTTCTCAAAGATTTGCTCTTAGACGACAATGTTGTTAGCCATAGGTCACCACAGTAACAGCATTCATTCTGCAGAGCACGTAATAATTTCCAGAAGTCAAAATAATAGTTTAATACTTCATATTTTGACATTAGTAGTACATGTATTATTCTATGAATGGAAAGACAGCAATAGAGAGGAAGCAAGTTGGAGAGAAGTGCATGTAGAAGATGGATTTTTGAACAAAGCCAATTTTTCTCACTGGTGCATGTCTGCTTTTCATATACTTAGCATTCCACATCCCTTGAGATGTTGTTAATGGTTGAGTCTGTGTAACTTTACCCACACCATCTTTCAAACCAGTGTGACCAGCCCACAAGGGTATACGTTTAGCTGGCTGCAGAACACATTAGCTCTTCCTCTCTCTATCCTGAAGAGCACTTATGCCTCGTTCAGTCAATGGCCACCTGTCCATTCCTCTCATATTACCTCTACTTTGTTCACTAATATGTCCTGCATTCACTGTCACTCAGTCTGTGTGCATTAATATTTAGAGAGGATATGACTGAAAGATCTTCTAGGGTGAGACCTACACTCTTGCATTGAGTGTTGGGTCCCTGATCCCTCAGAGCACTTTGTTTACTAGATCACTAACTAAAAGGATGTGCTTAGTACAGGAGTACAGTCTTTCTCTATTTCCTTTTTTTCTCTCATTTGTCTCTCTCTCCCCCTAAATTGCCCCACATTCACTAGTATTAATATTGTATCTGTCATGTTCCTCGAAGGAAATTCTTAGAAGATTTCTTAGAAGATCTGAAATGTTAAGTATCT